>CAKJTW010000027.1:3750000-5000000 GCA_917880005.1 Nanger dama | reverse complement strand
AGCAGGATTATATTTGAATATATAAAAGTATTTAAATATTTAAAATTAAATAGTATGTCTTGCATATATGTCTAAATAAAAAGAAATTCAGTATTAAACGCAGATGAGTGAGAAACACTTTTTCCTGTAAGAAAAAAACTCCCTCTTTCAATATTTGCTTCATTTAGGTTCTACTGCAAGGAGATCCAACCAGTTCATTCTGAAGGAGATCAGCCCTGGGATTTCTTTGAAGGAAATGATGCTGAAGATGAAGCTCCAGTACTTTGGCCACCTCATGTGAGAAGTTGACTCACTGGAGAAGACTCTGATGCTGGGAGGGTTTGGGGGCAGGAGGAGAAGGGGATGACAGAGGATGAGATGGCTGGATGGCATCACTGACTTGATGGACATGAGTCTGAGTGAACTCCAGGAATTGGTGATGGACAGGGAGGCCTGGCATGCTGCGATTCATGTGGTGGCAAAGAGTTGGACACGGCTGAGCAACTGAACTAAACTGAACTGCAAAGACAATTTTTAATCAAACATATATACATGTATAATCAAGTCTCCTTTAACTCCCCATGTGCCTCAGGTGATTCCAAGTGATTTAATCAATATTTTTCAGGGTTACAGATATTTCCATCACTAGACCATATGGTGTTGTCAGTATCTATAGATAGTGAAATAATAAAAATTCTATAAAGAGCACCAGTCTTTCAAATTCCAATCTTATGATTACTGATTTTCAAAGAAAATTATTGAGTAATATTTTGTCTTAAAAGTCACTATACAAAGAGTAAGATTTTATTTTATGTAGTATGCTAACTTTAAAAGTGTTTATAAGCCATTGCAATATAAAATATGGAAAAGTTAATTCTGTATGTGTAGAATCATATTTGTACAACAAAAATTTCACCTCAACAATCTGAAATCATATATGTATATATGACCTTAGTATTTTATTATTGCACCTTAAAAAATAAGTTAATCAATGATTAATTTAGAAGTATACATAAGAAATTAGAAAATCTGCTAGCATAGTATCTGTTAGCATAGTACTTTGATATGGAGAACAGTAACCTGAGGGAATTACTAGGGCATACAGACTCCCGTTTACTCTCTCACTTGTCCTTCCTGCCAGAGCAGTAATCACTGAATCCAAGTATGAAAATATTTTTGAAAAATATATCCCCGGTATGTGACCTAATTTATATGTATGAACTGTTCAATAAAAGACAGTATATGATTTATTTTTCCCCAAAAGCAAAATGTCCCTTAAAAATATAAATTTTAAATTTCCACAAGTACAAGCCCATGTCCTAGAGCACAACCATCATTCTAAACATTTCCACAAATCAAATTTAATAAATCATATTTTATTTTCCCATCCAATTGGAAGAAATTGGAGACATAAATTACTTGATTTTCTCTCTGGTGATCTTTGAAATTAAGATGAGGTAAAGAAGTATTCTGGAATTGAAATATCTTCTATGTGAAACTTATACTACATTTCAACATGAATTTATTTACTATCTAAACTCTTATTTGAAGAGTACTTTAAAACAACTATTTTGTTTCTTTATCCAAAAATACTATAATTCTTATCAAGTGCTTCAAGATTCATAGTGGTTATGTTTAGAACTTCCACATTGCACATCCAGAAAATCTGTGCTGCTAGGCGTGAATAATGTTTAAGACCTAAGTATCTGGCTTAACCTAAAGATGATAAGTAAGAAAATGGAATTTATAAACCAGAAAAATCTATTTATTTGTTGTATCATCAGTTCAGTTTAGTCGTGTCCGAGTAAACTGTTAGTTTAGTCGCTCAGTTCAGTTCAGTTTAGTCGTGTCCGACTTTTTGCAACCCCATGAATCACGGCACGCCAGGCCGCCCCTGTCCATCACCAACTCCCGGAATTCACTCAGACTCAGGTCCATCGAGTCAGTGATGCCATCCGGCCATCTCATCCTCTGTCATCCACTTCTCCTCCTGCCCCCAATCCTTCCCAGCATCAGAGTCTTTTCCAATGAGTCAACACTTCGCATGAGGTGGCCAAAGTACTGGAGTTTCAGCTTTAGCATCATTCCTTCCAAAGAAATCCCAGGGCTGATCTCCTTCAGAATAGACTGGTTGGATCTCCTTGCAGTCCAAGGGACCCTCAAGAGTCTTCTCCAACACCACAGTTAAAAACCATCAATTCTTTGGCACTCAGCCTTCTTCACAGTCCAACTCACACATCCATACATGACCACTGGAAAAACCATAACCTTGACTAGATGGACCTTTGTTGGCAAAGTTATGTCTTTGCTTTTCAATATGCTATCTAGGTTGGTCATAACTTTTCTTCCAAGGAGTAAGCATTTTTAATTTCATGGCTGCAATCACCATCTACAGTGATTTTGGAGTCCCCAAAAATAAAGTCTGACACTATTTCCACTGTTACCCCATCTATTTCCCATGAAGTGATGGGACCAGATGCCATGATCTTCGTTTTCTGAATGTTGAGCTCTACGCCAACTTTTTCACTCTCCACTTTCACTTCCATCAAGAGTCTTTTGAGTTCCTCTTCACTTTTTCCCATAAGGGTGGTGTCATCTGCATATCTGAGGTTATTGATATTTCTCCCAGCAATCTTGATTCTAGCTTCTGCTTCTTCAAGTCCAGTGTTTCTTATGATGTCCTCTGCATACAAGTTAAATAAGCAGGGTGACAATATACAGCCTTGACATACTCCTTTTCCTATTTGGAACCAGTCTGTTGTTCTATGTCCAATTCTAACTGTTGCTTCCTTACCTGCATATATTTTATTAAACTGATGCATGTTTAATGCTTTAAGCATTAAAAATGCAGAGATTTTGAAAGAATGCATTTATGACATTTAATTTTAAAGCCTGTATCACTCACACATTCCAAAATGTTAATTACCCTAACACATTGAAATTTTGAGCTCTAGTATTTCATGAAGTGTAGTTTTGTTTTAAAATAGTACAATCTTATTTAGAGCTCTCCATGTGTTCTCAAACTCTTTGAGGAGAGATTTCCCATTCTCCTGTATTTATTTACTAAAGAGTATCAAATTGTAAAGAACCTGTTCTTATGAAGATTTATTTCATTTGCCTTAGTGAAATCACACTATCACCATGTTCCTTTATTTACCTGATCATCTATATATGCAGACTAGTAATGGTTTTCTGAGTAAACAACTGTCCAAAAGAAGCTTGAAACATGTTACAAATTATATGTGTTGATCATCTTTTATGATGACCTTCCAGGTATTTTATACTCTGACCCCCTCCCCTTGAACTTTTTGTTTTGATTAACTTTCACTAGGTATCTAAGAAATACTTTTAAAGATGCTAAACGGTTAGTATAAATAAATAATTTTTCATATTTGAGAATGATTTTCTGTTGTTTAAATTCATGAAAGAAAAACTTGTCTTAATTATGTATTTTGGGGCTTCATAAATTTCCTTTAACTCTGCAGAAACTACTTCAATTGTCTTCTGGCACTTTTTAATATAGTAGAGAAAAAAACCTACATCATACTATGTTTACTTTTTTTTTTAAATAACTATTTTAAATTATTCTAAAAGATACTTAAAGGATTACATTTTCAGGTTTCATTATTATATAATTCATGAAAAAAATGAAAAAAATTTCATCTCATGAGAAACTACAATGTTCTGTCTTTCCTATTCTAGGATTTGTCACAGGCAAATATTTCTGAACATTACATTCTTTAGTTTTTTGTGGTCCTATGTTTCTAACTCTATATAGTATGATTATAATACTGTGTGTTGATGAATAGATATAAGGCAGTATTTGATGACTACCCTTGAGGGATATAATAATTTAGATTTTTACATACATCTTCCTGCCAACACTTCAAATTTTTCAATGTGTGAGTAATTTCTGTTAATGATTGTGTTTTTAAATAGTATGCTGTCGAGAACTTTGAAAGGTCTAGGATTTTAGTTTACATGTGAGTTCATAAATTCACTTAGCAACAACTTTATAAATAACTTTGCCAGAGAGAAAAGAAAATATATTGATCAATGAAATAACAGTAGCCCCAGAAACGCTACTTTTGCCCATTCCCTGAGCCCCAGCTCTTACAGTGCCACACAGTAAAGGCCAGAGGATGTTTTCACATGCAGTGGAGCTGCTGTTTAGGAGATGAACCCTGACATTAGGAAGTCCCAGCTTGTGTAAGGAGCTGCTGGAAAACCTGCCAGTCTTTATCCCTCTGAGAGTTATTATCTTAATATCCTAGAGAGTTATATCTGCTCAGAGGGAGGCATTCTCTATGTTTCAAGGTTGCTTACTATACAAATATCCTTGAAAAGATTATCAGAAAAAAAATACTGTAATTCTCCTTTTCAGGAGATATGCAAAACACTCAAGAATTTTCTCCTTACATATATTTAATACTTAAAAGTCTATTTCTTGTTCAAATGACTTTTAACATCTTGTGCTTAGCACTGTTAGATCAAGCAACTAGCACATTCATACATCTCTCCATCACTATTTTTCTCACTTCTTTCTCTTATGTTCCCTTGCTCTTTTTTTCCTGCCATATTATAAAGATATTTGTTATTTATACTTTGTCCCTCAATTATATATGCATGCTGTTTCAGTTACCAATTGAAGAAAATTTTGAGATAATAGAATGAGTATTTAGATTGTCTCCATTTCCTTGCAAGACCTCATTAGAAAGATAGAGCTAAATCCCTTAGTAAAGAAGGTTCCCAGGTGACACTAGAGGTAATGAACCTGCCTGCCAATACAGGAGATGTAAGAGAGAAGA
The DNA here is from genome assembly GCA_917880005.1 of Nanger dama. Lineage (NCBI taxonomy): Eukaryota > Metazoa > Chordata > Mammalia > Artiodactyla > Bovidae > Nanger > Nanger dama. The sequence continues at coordinate 4,995,213 of CAKJTW010000027.1, read as the reverse complement.
GTTTGATCCCTGGGTCAGAAAGAATCCCTGGATGACAGCAGGGCAACCCACACTATTATTCTTGCCTGGACAACTATGAAATGATTTAGCTTGCAGTAAAGAAGATTCAGTCTGTTGTTCCATGTCCAGTTCTAACTGTTGCTTCCTAACCTGCATATAGGTTTCTCAAGAGGCAGGTCCAGGAGTTGATGATGGACAGGGAGGCCTGGCGTGCTGCAATTCATGGTGTCGCAAAGAGTTGGACACAACTGAGTGACTGAACTGAACTGAACTGAACTGAAAGAAGGTTCAAAGTTATTTTCAAGAGAAAGATTAAATGAAATCCTGTTGACAGTTCAAATTGAAACAAGTCATCAGCAACCAAGAATATATGGAATTCATAGTTGAAGAAAAAGCAGGAAGCATAACAACCATCTAAAATCCTCAAAAGGAAGAAAATGAGACCAAACAGTGGAATTAAATGAAAAGTCTTATTTATGGCAATTACAACCCTCATTGTCCCCAGTGAGGAAGGGGGCATTGTATTCAAACTGAATAAAGAAGCACAATTTCTACTATATTAAAGAAAAAAATTAAAAGCTAATATTTAAATAAAAAAGAAAAATAAGTGACTCTGGAGAACTTAAGACTATATTGGAAAAGATTGTACTTCCTTTCTTGGCATTCCAGAAAAAAAAAAAAAAGATGGGTTTATTGTCATTGGTCTTTCCTGAAAGAACTTTGGAATACATATTATCGTTTTTAAATTAGGCTTAACTTTACTTTCTTATTCTTTGTGGCTTAAAAGATTTACTCCATTATTTCTCTGAGTATAGATCTTGTTCATATTTCCTAATGTATATGTTAGTCTAACATCTGTATCACACTCTATCTCTAGTTCCTTATTTTTTTTAATGTAGGATTGTCTTTCAGATTTTCCCTCCACATTGATACATTGTTTTCCACTGTAAATTATCTTCTAAATTGTTTACAGTATTATTTTTTCTTTTGCTGTTTTTGGTTTATGCAACATTTTTCGATACTATTCATTTTTATTTTTATCTCCTTTTGTAGCCTTTTTTCTTCAATCTCATCTATATTTTCTGAAAGTCTTTCTTATAAAAAATTTCCCTAGTGCTTTTATATAAACCACATGTTCAAACAGAATCTTCTGAATCATTGTTTATTATTTGTGTTTATCTATAATGTTGTTTTACCTCTCTCTGTCCTTCCATCCTTCCAATCACCTTGTCCTTGTATTCTGCACTTCCTTCTGTTTTGACCTTTCTTTCTTGCATTCTTTAATTCTTTAATTTATCCTTACATGAGAAAGTTCTGTCTGGATGTGCATTTTAAGAGACATTGAAGTTCAGGTTATTCTTTGTCTTTAGGACCAGGTCAAGCTATTAACATCTACAGCTGGAATACAGTATAACTGCATCAATTCAGTACAGTTCATTTCAGTAGCTCAGTCGTGTCCGACTTTTTGCGACCCCATGAATCGCAGCATGCCAGGCCTCCCTGTCCATCACCAACTCCCGGAGTTCCCTCAGACTCACGTCCATTGAGTCTGTGATGCCATCCGGCCATCTCATCCTCTGTCGTCACCTTCTCCTCCTGCCCCTAATCCTTCTCAGCATCAGAGTCTTTTCCAATGAGTCAACTCTTCACATGAGGTGGCCAAAGTACTGGAGTTTCAGCTTTAGCATCATTCCTTCCAAAGAAATCCCAGGGTTGATGTCCTTCAGAATGCACTGGTTGGATCTCCTTGCAGTCCAAGGGACTCTCAAGAGTCTTCTCCAACACAACACTTCAAAAGCATCAATTCTTCATTGTTCAGCCTTCTTCACAGTCCAACTTTCACATCCATACATGACCACAGGAAAAACTGTAGCCTTGACTAAACGGATCTTAGGTGGCAAAGTAATGTCTCTGCTTTTGAATATACTATCTAGGTTGGTCTTAACTTTTCTTCCAAGGAGTAAGCGTCTTTTAATTTCATGGCTGCAATCACCATCTGCAGTGATTTTGGAGCCCAAAAAAATAAAGTCTGACACTGTTTCCACTGTTTCCCCATCTATTTCCCATGAAGTGATGGGACCAGATGCCATGACCTTCGTTTTCTGATTGTTGAGCCTTAAGCCAAATTTTTCACTTTCTTCTTTCACTTTCATCAAAAGGCATTTTAGTTCCTCTTCACTTTCTGCCATAAAGGTGGTGTCATCTGCATATCTGAGGTTATTGATATTTCTCCTGGCAATCTTGATTCCAGCTTGTGTTTCCTCCAGTCCAGCGTTTCTCATGATATACTCTGCATATAAGTTAAATAAGCAGGGTAACAATATACAGCTTTGATGTACTCTTTTTCCTATTTGGAACCAGTCTGTTGTTCCATGTCCAGTTCTAACTGTTGCTTCCTGACCTGCATAAAGATTTCTCAAGAGGCAGGTTAGGTGGTCTGGTATTCCCATCTCTTTCTGAATTGTCCACAGTTTCTTGTGATCCACACAGTCAAAGGCTTTGGCATAGTCAATAAAGCAGAAATAGATGTTTTTTCTGGAACTCGCTTGCTTTTTCCATGATCCAGCAGATGTTGGCAATTTAATCTCTGGTTTCTCTGCCTTTTCTAAAACTTGCTTGAAGATCAGGGAGTTCATGGTTCACATATTTCTGAAGCCTGGCTTGGAGAATTTTGAGCATTACTTTACTAGCTTTACTAGCATGTGAGATGAGTGCAACTGTGTGGTCGTTTGAGCTTTCTTTGGCATTGCCTTTCTTTGCAATGGAAGGAAAACTGATCTTTTCCTGTCCTGTTGCCACTGCTGAGTTTTCCAAATTTGCTGGCATATTGAGTGCAGCACTTTCACAGCATCATTTTTCAGGATTTGAAACAGCTCACCTGGAATTCCATCAGCTCCACTAACTTTGTTCATAGTGATGCTTTCTAAGGCCCACTTGACTTCACATTCCAAGATGTCTAGCTCTAGATTAGTGATCACATCATCATGATTATCTGGGTCTTGAAGTTCTTTTTGTACAGTTCTTTCGTGTATTCTTGCCACCTGTTCTTAATATCTTCTGCTTCTGTTAGGTCCAGACCATTTCTGCCCTTTATAGAGCCCATCTTTGCATGAAATCTTCCCTTGGTATCTCTAATTTTCTTGAGATCTCTAGTCTTTCCTATTCTGTTGTTTTCCTCTATTTTTTTGCATTGATCACTGAGGAAGGTTTTCTTATTTCTCCTTGCTCTTCTTTGGAACTCTGCATTCAGATGCTTATATCTTTCCTATTCTCATTTGCTTTTTGCCTCTCTTTATTTCACAGCTATTTGTAAGCCCTCCCCAGACAGCCATTTTGCTTTTTTGCATTTCTTTTCCATGGGGATGGTCTTGATCCCTGTCTCCTGTACAGTGTCATGAACGTCATTCCATAGTTCATCAGGCACTCTGTCTATCAGATCTAGGCCCTTAAATCTATTTCTCACTTCCACTATATAATCATAAGGGGTTTGATTTAGGTCATACCCGAATGGTCTAGTCGTTTTCCCTACTCTCTTCAAGTCTGAATTTGGTAATAAGGAGTTCATGATGAGCCACAGTCAGCTCCTGGTCTTATTTTTGTTGACTGTATAGAGATTCTCCATCTTTGGCTGCAAAGAATATAATCAATCTGATTTCGCTGTTGACCATCTGGTGATGTCAGTGTGAAGAGTCTTATCTTTGTGCCAATTTTGGTGTTAACCTGTTTCATCTGAAGGGACTTGAGATAAGATTACACTCAGTCTCCAGATGAAGTACATAAAAGTTGGATTTTTAAGTGCTGTCTACTATCAGAACTGTTATATCTGTTTCCAGAGACTATGGGCATTATACATCTCAAGAGGAAAGCTCAACTCTCCAAACATTTTATTTTTGCCCTGTGGTTTTCCTGGAAACTTCAATGACAGCATCAGTTTTCTAGCTGCTAAAGATTTTTGCTGTGTTAGGAAGAGTAAACATAAGAAAGTGAAGTTGCTCCGTCGTGTCCGACTCTTTGCGACCCCATGGACTATAGCCTACAAGCTCTTCTGTCCATGGAATTTTCTAGACAAGAGTGCTGGAGTGGGCTGTCATTTCCTTCTCCAGGGCATCTTCCCAACCCAGGGATTGAACCCAGATCCCCTGCATTGCAGACAGATGCTTTACCGTCTGAGCCAGCAGGGAAGCCAAAATGATGCATAAACTGGCTTCTCCCCCACTTCTTCAGAGCCGTTTTTCCAGAGCTGATTAAGAGGCTGTCTCTCATACTTTCATCCTCAGTAGGAACCTGAATAAAACTTAAACTCACGGCTCTTATGTTGTGGACTGTTTCTCTTAAGACAACAGTAATATATGTTGGAATGTAAATGAAAATCAGAAAATTACTTAGTTATGAGAACTGAAGAACTTCTGGCAAATCTGGTTCTATCCAGCTCCATCCACGGAGGAAATTAGCCAAACTGTTGCATGGCTTCTACCAGCTTAAGTCCATATTCCTAAAATAACCCAGACCTCCGAATTTACCTGCCTGAAAACATTCCACAACTCTAGGAGAATTTACTATATATATTCCAGCCAAAATCTGGTGATAAGGAGGTTCCAGAGCTCCCTTAGAGCACTTTAGGTGGCAATTGTAAGTCCTTTGGTTGAAGGTGGGAGGAGAAGGGGACAGCAGAGGATGAGATGGTTGGATGGCATCACCAACTCAATGGACACGAGTTTGAGTAAGCTCTGGAAGTTGGAGATGGACAGGGAAGCTTTGTGTACTGTGGTCCATGGTGTCCCAAAGAGTCAGACAAAACTGAGCTACTGAATTGAACTGTTAAGTCCTTTGACCTTTGAAACATAAAGTTATCACCCAGAACTGTTCCCTGAATATTCATCTTTAAATATTAATATTAAAGTATCCCCTTCTAAAGCAACATCTAAATGTGGGGAAACCTTTGTAAAATAGAAAAGCACTCAGAAATTGGTGTAATGTATAATGTAAAAAACTGGACTATCTAATCATGTTTTCTTAGGTTGGAGTATAGCAATAGAATATGAGAAGTAATCACATATTCTACAAGACTTAACTATTGTAAAGTAATGTTAACTAAAGAAATGGGCACTTAATCTAGTTATTCTATTTCGTAGAATGCAGTAAAGATGTTTCCAGAACTAACTTGTGAGTTACAGGTTTAAAATGAATGTCGAACACAGAACATAGACTTAAATGTAAAAATTTTTACTGTCTTCTGTTACATGTAAATGGCAAACATTGTCACCATCATTTTGGGAAAAGGGCCCTTTAGAACTATTTATTGTGTATATTTGTGTCTCATGCTAGGAACAGGAGAGAAATATGTCAAGAGGAAATTATTACTATAAATTTTTACACATTAACCTATTTTAAATTTATTGAATGACTTTTAGAGAATGTGTTTGGGCATTATCTAACTCTTCCAGTTGTTGTGGTGAGTGAAAGCTCTAATTTGTGTATTTTTATAATGCTGTTTAACACTAAATAAAGAAATCTAATTTTATAATATGGTAATGACTCAAAAAAAAACATAGCTCCATTTAGAAATTTGTTCCTATTATTTTAATTGTTTTATTAACATAATATTAGGAACATTCACAGGTGGTAATTTTTCTTCCTTGCCTCATAATTAATTAATGGTAAATAGAGAAACTTGTAATCTTTTATAGCTTCTCACTTTGGACACCTTTATTAGCATCTTTGATATTTTTATCATGTCCATGATGCCATACAAAAATGTATCTGTGAATATGCATTAATTGGCTATAGATGATAAATCTGTATATTAATGAAAATGATGAAAATAGTACTGCTTAAAGTAAAAAATATGCATTTATTTTTTTAATACTTTATTCTGCATTACGATACTGTATTTGTTTTGCCATACATTGACATGAATCAGCCACAGGTGAACACGATCTCCCAATGCCAAAGCCCCCTCCTACCTCCCATCCCATATCATCTCCCTGAGTCATCCTGTGCACCAGCCCCATGCATCCTGCATCCTGTATTGAACATAGACTAACACTTCATTTCTTACAAGATAGTATACATGTTTCAATGTCATTCTCCCAAACCATCCCACCCTCTCTCTCTCCCCTCAGAGTCCAAAAGTCCGCTATATACCTCTGTGTCTCTTTTGTTGTCTCACATATAGAGTCATCATTACTATCTTTCTAAATTCCATATATATGTGTCAGTATACTGTATTGGTGTTTTTATTTCTGGCTTACTTCACTCTGTATAATCGGCTCCAATTTCATACATCTCATTAGAGCTGAGTCAAATTTATTCTTTTTAAGGGCTGAGTAGTACTCCATTGTGTATATGTACCACAGCTTTCTTATCCATTCATCTGCTGATGGACATCTAGGTTGCTTCCATGACCTGGCTATTATAAATAGTGCTGCAATGAACATTGGGGTACATGTGTCTCTTTCAATTCTGGTTTCCTTGGTGTGTATGCCCAGCAGTGGGATTGCTGGGTCATAAGGCAGTTCTATTTGCAATTTTTTAAGGAATCTCCACACTGTTTTCCATAGTGGCTGTACTAGTTTGCATTCCCACCAGCAGTGTAAGAGGGTTCCCTTTTCTCCACATCCTCTCCAGCATTTATTGCTTGTAGACTTTTGGATCACAGCCATTCTGACTGGTGTGAAATGGTACCTCATTGTGGTCTTGATTTGCATTTCTCTGATAATGAGTGATGTTGAGCATCTTTTCATGTGTTTGTTAGCCATCCGTATGTCTTCTTTGGAGAAATGCCTATTTAGTTCTTTGGCCCATTTTTTTTTTATTGGTTCATTTATTTTTCTAACACCATACACCCAAATAAACTCAAAATGGATTAAAGATCTAAATGAAAGACCAGGAACTATAAAACTCCTAGAAGAAAGCATAGGCAAAACACTCTCCGACATAAATCACAGCAGGATCCTCTATGATCCACCTCCCAGTATACTGGAAATAAAAGCAAAAATAAACAAATGGGATCTAATTAAAATTAAAAGCTTCTGCACAACAAAGGAAACTATAAGCATTTATGTTTTTTGATCCACTGTGTCTATGCTGAATTAGTAAGCTTATTCCATTCCTTTTTCATTACTTCTTTTTTTTTTTTTTTATTTTTATTGAAAGATAAGTGCTTTACAAAATTTTGTTGTTTTCTGTCAAACCTCAACATGAATCAGCCACAGGTATATGTATACCCCCTCCCTTTTGAATCTCCCTCCCACCTCCGTCCCTATCCTACCCCTCTAGGTTGACAGAGAGCCCGTTTGAGTTTCCTGAGCCATGCAGCAAATTCCCTTGGCGGGTTATTTTACATATGGTAGTGTAAGTTTCCATGTTACTCTTTCCATACATCTCAACCTCTCCTCCCCTCTTCTCATGTCCATAAGTCTATTCTTTATGTCTGTTTCTCCACTGTTGCCCTGTAAATAAGTTCTTCAGTATCATTCTTCTAAGATAAGATTCCATATATATGTGTTAGAATATGATTTTATCTTTCTCTTTCTGACTCACTTCACTCTGCATAATAGGTACTGGGTTCATCCACCTCATAATAACTGACTCAAATGCATTCCTTTTATGGCTGAGTAATATTCAACTGTGTATATGTATGACAACTACTTTAGCCATTCATCTGTCAATGGACATCTAGATTGCTTTCATGTTCTCAGTTTAGTTGAGTCTCTCAGTTGTGTCTGACTCTGTGACCCCATGAATCACAGCACACCAGGCCTCCCTGTCCATCACCAACTCAAGAGTGCATTAAGACTTAGCATCCACTGAGTCAGTGATGACAGCCAGCCATCTCATCCTCTGTCGTCACCTCCTCCTCTTGCCCCCAATCCCTCCCAGCATCACAGTCTTTTCCAATGAGTCAGCTCTTCATATGAGGTGGCCAAAGTACTGGAGTTTCAGCTTTAGCATCACTCCTTCCAAAGAAATCCCAGGGCTGATCTTCTTCAGAAAGGACTGGCTGGATCTCCTTGAAGTCCAAGGGACTCTCAAGAGTCTTCTCCAACACAACACTTCAAAAGCAGCAATTCTTCATTGTTCAGCCTTCTTCACAGTCCAACTTTCACATCCATACATGACCGCAGGAAAACCATAGCCTTGACTAGATGGACCTCAGTTGGCAAAGTAATGTCTCTGCTTTTGAATATGCTATCTACGTTGGTCATAACTTTTCTTCCAAGGAGTAAGCATCTTTTAATTTCCTGACTGCAATCAACATCAGCAGTGATTTTGGAGCCCCGAAAAATAAAGTCTGACACTGTTTCCACTGTTTTCCCTCTGTAGCTATTTTAAATAGTGCAACAATGAACAGTGATATACATGTGTCTTTTTCAATTTTGGTTTTCTCAGGGTATATGCCTAGGAGTGGGATTTCCTGGGTCACAATGGTGTGATCACTCACCTAGAGCTAGACATCCTGGAATGTGAAGTCAAGTAGGCCTTAGAAAGCATCACTAAGAACAAAGCTAGTGGAAGTGATGGAATTCCAGGTGAGCTGTTTCAAATCCTGAAAGAGGATGCTGTGAAAGTGCTGCACTCTATATGCCAGCAAATTTGGAAAACTCAGCAGTGGCCACAGGACTGGCAAAGGTCAGTTTTCATTCCAATTCCAAAGAAAGGCAGTGCCAAAGAATGCTCAAACAACCACACAATTGCACTCATCTCACATGCTAGTAAATCAATGCTCAAAATTCTCCAAGCCAGGCTTCAGCAATACATGAACTGTGAACTTCCAGATCAAATTGCCAACATCCACTGGATCATGAAAAAGCAAGAGAGTTCCAGAAAAGCATCTATTTCTGCTTTATATGCCAAAGCCTTTGACTGTGTGGGTCACAAGAAACTGTGGAAAACTCTGAAAGAGATGGGAATAGCAGACCACCTGACTTGCCTCTTGAGAAATCTGTATGCAGGTCAGGAAGCAACAGTTAGAACTGGACATGGAACAACAGACTGGTTCCAAATAGGAAAAGGATGCAGAGTACATCATGAGAAACGCTGGGTTGGAAGAAACACAAGCTGGAATCAAGATTGCTGGGAGAATTATCAATAACTCAGATATGCAGATGACACCACCCTTATTGCAGAAAGTGAAGAGAAAGTAAAAGCTTCTTGATGAAAATGAAAGAGGAGGGTGAAAAAGTTCGCTCAAAGCTCAACATTCAGAAAACAAAAATCATGCCACCTGTTCCCATTGCTTCATGGAAAATAAATGGGGAAACAGTGTCAGACTTTATTTATGGGGGCTCCAAAATCACTGCAAATGGTGGCATCACCCATGTAATTAAAAGACACTTACTCCTTGGAAGAAAAGTTATACCCAACCTAGATCACATATTGAAAAGCAGAGACATTACTTTGCCAACACAGGTCCGTCTAGTCAAGGCTATGGTTTTTCCTGTGGTCATGTATGGATGTGAGAGTTGGAATTTGAAGAAGGCTGAGCACCAAAGAATTGCTGCTTTTGATTTGTGGTGTTGAAGAAGACTCTTGAGAGTCCCTTGGACTGCAAGGAGATCCAACCAGTCCATTCTGAAGATCATCCCTGGGATTCCTTTGGTGGGAATGATGCTAAAGCTGAAACTCCAGTACTTTGGCCACCTCATATGAAGAGCTGACTCATTGGAAAAGTCTCTGATGCTGGGAGGGATTGGGGGCAGGAGGAGTAGGGGTTGACAGAGGATGAGATGTCTGGCTGGCATCACTGACTCGATGGACGTGAGTCTGAGTGAACTCTGGGAGTTGGTGATGGACAGGGAGGCCTGGCATGCTGTGATTCATGGGGTTGCAAAGAGTGGGACAGGCAGGACCGAGCGACTAAACTTAGCTGATGGTGGTTTTATTCACAGATTTTAAGGAATCTCCATACCATCTTTCACAGTAGCTGTATCAATTTACATTCCCAACAACAGTTCAAGAGTGTTCCCTTTTCTTCATGACCACTCCAGCATTTATTATTTGTAGATATTTTGATGATGGCCATTCTGACTGGTGTGAGGTGATATCTCATTGTGGTTTCGATTTGCATTTCTCTAATAATGAGTGATATTAAGCATCTTTTCATGTACTTGTTAGTCATCTGTTTGTCTTCTTTGGAGAAATGTCTGTTTTGGTCTTTTCCCCACTGTTTGTTTGGGTTGATTATCTTTCCAGCTTTGAGTTGTATGAGCTGCTTATATATTTTGTAAATTAATTCTTTGTCAGTTGTTTCATTTGCTATTTTTTTCCCCATTCTGAGGGCTGTATTTCACTTTGATTATAGTTTCTTTTGCAATGCAAAAGTTATTTAAGTTTAATCAAGTCCCACTTGTTTACTTTTGTTTTTATTTCTATTACTTTCAGAGGTGGGTCATAGAGGATCTTGCTTTGATTTATGTCAAAGTATTCTGCCTATGTTTTCCTCTAAGAATTTTATAAAAAGTTTTTGGTATTACATTTAGATATTTAATCCATTTTGAGTTTACCTTTGTGTATGTTGTTAGGAAGGTTTCTAATTTCATTATTTTACATGTAGCTGTCCAGTTTTCCCAGCACCATTTATTGAAGAGGCTGTCTTTGCCCCTATTGTATATTCTTGCCTCCTTTGTTAAAAATAAGGTACCCTTAGATGCATGGGTTTATTTCTGGGCTTTCTATCTTGTTCCATTGGTCTATATTTCTTTTTGTGTGTGTGCCAGTACCATACTGTCTTGATGACTGTAGCTTTCTAGTGTAATCTGAAGTCAGGAAGGCTGATTCATCCAGCTCTATTCTTTCTCAAGACTCTTTGGCTATATGGGGTCTTTTGTGTTTTCATATGAATTGTGAAATTTTTTGTTCTATTTCTGTAAAAAATACCATTGGTATTTTGATAGGGATCTCATTGAATCTGTAGATTGTGTTTGATAATTTAGTCATTTTCACAATATTAATTCTTCCTACCCAGGAACTTGGATTATCTCTCCATATACTTATGCCATCTTTGATTTATCTGTGTGAAGTTCTTTTGTTTCTTTATATTTAATTTTTTTGTTGCAGTGGTGAATGGGATTGATTCTTTAATTGCTCTTTCTGATTTTTCATTGTTAGTATATAAAAATGCGAGTGATTTCTATGTATTGATTTTGTATCCTGCAACTTTTCTAAATTCACTGATTAGCTCTAGTAATTTTCTGATACTATCTTTAGAAATTTCTATGTATAGCATCATGTTATCTGCAAAGAGAACTTCACTTCTTTTCTGATCTGTATTCCTTTAATTTCTTTTTCTTCTCTGTTTGTTGTAGCTAGTACTTCCAAAACTATGTTGAATAATAGCCTTGTCTTGTTCCTGATCTTAGGGATAATGCTTTCAATTTTTCACCACTGAGAATGATGTTTGTTGTAGGCTTATCATATATGACCTTTACTATGTGAGGTAGGTTCCTGCTATGCCCATTTTTGAAGAGTTTTAACCTTAAATGAGTGCTGAATTTTGTCCAAGTCTTTTTCTGCGTCTATGGAGATTACCATATGGTTTTTATCTTTCAGTTTGTTAATATGGTGTATCACATTGATTGATTTGCATATAATGAATTCTTGCATTTCTGGAATAAACCTAACTTGATCATGGTGTATGAGTTTTTGATGTATTGCTGAATTCTGTTTGCTAAAATTTTGCTGAGCATTTTTACATCTATGTTCATCAGTGATATTGGCATGTAGTTTCCTTTTTTGTGTGTTGTCTTTGTCTGGTTTTAGTATCAGGGTGATAGTGGCCTCGTAGAATGAGTTTGGAAGTGTTCCTTCCTCTGCAATCCTTTTTGTTATTTCTAATAAACTCCCCAACAGGGAGACTAGTAGTATATGCTGCTTTGCATGTTTATCAGGTTCTCCTTCAAAGTCACTTTTAAGGACTTTTTTTTTGCCCACTTCGCTTTACATTTGGGTTAGATTACCATTCGGCAAATATAGACTACTGGAAGATGTGGATAATGTGTGGTAGCCATGATTGGAGTCTTTTTACTTTGGGGGAAATAAGGCAGTGGAAGAAAGAGAAAAATATAGGCTAAAGTAATAAACAAGGACTGTGCATATTAATTATATCTGTACACATAGGTTTTTGTTTTAGCTCAGTCTATGGAAAAGCAATGTCAGAACTACTGAAATATAATGTTAGCTCAGGCCACAAAAGTTGCTTTACCATAGCATATATAGTTAGGTCTCAGTTTCAGTTAATTTCTAAGCACACAAAAAAGAAGAAAAAAGTGAACTTGTTTCACTCTCATCTACATGATTCAGGGCTATTTAATCTTCAAAATGATTGATAGCGACCTAGTTTGAAAGAATAGTGAAAGGCTATAGATGCTTTTATGTAAAATTAGGCATTCCAATGTACTCCAACATAGCTGCAATACAGGAAGCTAGGTCATCCTCAAGAGAGAATGAAAGAAAAAGTTGCTGTACTTGTACTTTAACACTAAAAGAGATGCCATCTATAGAGTCAGGCACTGGAGTGTAATTACTCAGTTTAATGTTGAGCAACTAGAGAACCGTCTCAAACATCTAGAGGATCTAGAAGCATCTTGTTCTATTGGCAGAAGCAGCATAGGACAACATAAATATCACTGAATGAAGCCATGCTGCTGACCCTCTCAATGGTCCCTGTGTTGCTATTTTTAGAGCAAAGTCTTTTGATGTTCTTTTGGATTCTCCTTTTTAGATTTGTTTCAGACAGTGAAGGTTATGTGGGATTTAGGATTGAATTTAACAAACTTTATAGCACTGTTCAATATGGCATTTTCTATTTCTCAAAGAACAGGAGTCCCCACCCCCAACCCCAAGGAGATGGAATAACAAGAAAACATGCTTTTTTTTTTTTCTTCTAATTTTCTTCTCTTGACTTTAGAAGATAGTGAAATGTTTTCACTACCTTAACCAAAGCAGGTAGTCATTGTGGGTGATGCAAAGAGCCCAGTAGGTGATTTTTATGAAACAAATAAAGGTAAAGAATGGAGATAGTGGCTAGAGTAGAAGGAAAAGGAAAACGTTGAAGTCACCTCTTCTGCCGTCCCCATCAAGTTTTAAATTCAAGAATTAAGAATAAACAGTGCTATCCAGGAAACAGTTGTTGTCAGGTGAGGCCAGCTCTGCCCACAACAAAACATCCAGTTGCAGCTCATCCTAGCTCAGGATGTCTCCTCCATCACTGAAGGACCTGGCTGATTCTCTGCCTGCTGTATAAATAGAGATAACAGTGTATATTCCAACATTCCCTTTGCCCTCTGATAGCAAGTATTGTCTGTAACCTTTTAAACCTTTGATATTCCTTTCAGAGTTATAAATTTGTTTTTCTCAGAACTGTACATTTCTTTTCAGATATTGCAAAACAACAGTATATCAACACAGAATTTCTCTTTAAAACAAAACAAAACAGGGCAAAAATTGCACAAAATAAAACAGAAAACATCTCATGAAATTCATGAATCTTTTGAAAACAGTTCAGTGGGCTACATGAAGGTGATCACAACCATAAGTCATTTTCCTGCTTAATCATATTAGTAATCCCCATCATAAGTTCAAAGGAAGTAAATGTCAGAAAGACTTGGGCCAACACAGTGGCTGGATGTGGGAGTACAACCCTGATATCCTGCCTCCTGTCTTGTGCCTCCTTCACATTTTATCATACTTTCTTCCATTTTTCTTTACTTCCTCTTTTAAATAACCTTGAAATAAATTTCAATTTATCAGTATTTAAAATTCATCTTGATTTTTCTTATAAACTGAAGAAGATATTTAAAATACAAATCAATAATATCAGCAATTGCAATTTTTCAATAAAGGCCACACATATACATATATAAAAATTATGAAAATAGTCACTAGTTGTAAGAGTGCAAATGTCAGTAGCACTGTAAAATTAACCACACTTATATGTTAATGAGCATTCATGCTATAAGATAGGCACCTCATTAAGTTTGAGTTAGATATATCATCATCATAAAGACTAGTAACATATTTGCACTTCATAAAAATAAAAACTGATCCTTGTATTTTAGCTTAGTTGCTTGAAATTTGATCAATCACAAAGTGAGCTACAGATTGAATGATTGCAATAATAGATATCTATGAAAGATAATGTTTTCTTATGATAATTTGTTATATTTGGTTAAAAAAAAAAAAGAGAAAAAAGCCTCAGATGTCCAGTATAGAAAGCAAACTACTCAGAGGAGTGCCAAGTTTAATTGAAACAAGGATTACTGGCATTTTCATGCCAGGTCCCAACAAGGAACCTTCTACCCAGTGTGCATGCATACTAAGTCGCTTCAGTTGTGTCTAACTCTTTGCCACCTTTTGGACTGTAGCCTACTGGCTCCTCTGTCCATGTGGTTCTCCAGGCAAAATAATGGAGCGGGTTTTCATGCCCTCCTCCAGGGATCTTCCCACCCAGGAATCAAACCCCCATCTCTTATGTCTGCTGCATTGGCAGGTGGATTCTTTACCACTAGCACCACCTGGGAAGCCCTCTGCCCAGTGTAGCTGAATCAATAGAAGTGACCTAGTTTGCTTCAGAAGCAAAAGAAATCTTTATTCTTTCTTTTGTTTCTCATTAGTTATCTATTTTATGCACAGTATTATGCATATGTTAATCCTAATTCGTCTACCTCTTGGTGTCTATACATTTTGTTCTCTAGTCTGTATTTCTATTTCTGCTTTGTAAATAAAAAAAATGAGTAGGTGTGAGTTTGCACTCTGTAGAGGCCATGTTTTCTCCACAGGTGGTGGGCGGGGCTGCCTAATGGGGACCTTGTCTGGGAGGAGGTGTCGGCAGGGCAGGCACATAGCTGAGCTGCTCAGGCTTCAGCCCAGTGAGGGGTGCAACACCTCTTGGGCACACAGCTCACCACCGCCATCTTGAATGTCCCAGAGCTGAAGTGCCAGGTGCACTTTTGCACTAGAAACTCTGACCTGAAGTGTCAGGGGCAAGGTCTCTGCAAGCGGCACCCCATGAGTAAGTGAGACTGAAGCACAAAGGAAAAGGAAAAGATGAGTCCTTAATCTATTACCCAAATTATTCTATTTTTAGTTCCTGAGAGTTGTTAATGGGCTTATGTTGGGATGATATTTCGGAATGTTTCCCCTCAGGGAAAGGTGGGATTGCAGAGGATTTGGTGTTAGTAAAGTTTCCCATGGTCCACAAACCAAGTAGCCCCGGCCCACCATGGTCCAGTTTGAGCAGAGAAACCACATTTCCTGGAGTAGAGATTTTCATCCCCACTGACTGAATGCTCTTAGTTGCCCATTCATGCCTTCTGTTTTGTCTTGACCAGACATTTGTCAGGCTTCTCTCCTCCCTACAGTTTCCTGAATTTTAACTTGCCCCAGGTCTGAGAAAGAGCTGAAAGCTCATCCTGGTATCTGACAAACTGCACAGAGACACTGTTCCCATTAGGCTCCACTGATAATTTTCCCTTGCTTGCACAATTCCCCTTATATGTTTTTGCTTATTTTCATCACCTATACTCTCATCTGCGTAAGATGTGGGGTCTTTGCAGTCTTGCTACTCAGAGCACTCCAGGCTGAAGCACTTCAAGCCATTGCCATCTTGAGCCATTTCTAAATGCGGCTGCCAGAATAGGGAGTGGGTGTGTGCTGGAAACTCTAACCCAGTGAGTTAAGTCCAAGGCCTCTGCACACAGCTCCCTACGGACAAGTGACTAGACTAAACCTAAAAGAAGAGGTTAGACTTTATTGCCTAAGTTCTGTCTTGGGCTTCCCAGGTGGTGCAGTGGTAAAGAACCTGCAAATGCAATATATGTGGGCTCAGTCCCTGGGTTGGGAACATCCCCTAGGGAAGATAATGGCTACCCACTCCAGTATTCTGGCCTGGAGAATTCCACAGACAGAGGACCCTGGCAGGCTTATAGTCCATGGGGTCACAGAGAGTGGGTCAGGACTGAGAATGCAGACATTATGCAAGTTCTGTCTTATTTTTCCTGGAGATTCCCAAGGGCTTTGCTCATGACACAAAGAGGTTAAAGAAAATTTCTGACATGATTTGAGATAACAGAGAAGAATTTATAGAGTAATCTGTGTAAAAAGATAACAGCAGTGGTGACTTTTCAAATGAGGGGAATGTGGATAACAGCACAGGGGTGAAAGTCAACCATGGCTGATTGAGAGGCTTGAATTTTTATAATTGGAACAGAGATATTAATCAGGTTAAAACACCCAGGTGCTTCAAGTTGAGGGCCAGTCTTTTCTAATTAAGTTAAATGCTGTCCTTCAAGTGAAAGTGAAAGCATTAGTCACGAAATTATGCCTGACTCTTTGCAACCCCGTGAACCGTAAACCACCAAGCTCCTCTGTTCATGGGGTTCTCCAGGCATGAATACTGGAGTGGGTAGATATTCCATTCTCCACGGTATCATCCTGACCCAGGGATCAAACCTAGGTCTCTCTCCTGCATTGCATGTGGATTCTTCACCATCTCAGTCTATTCTGATTAAGTTAAATGCTGTCTCCCATGTATATAGCAATAATTAAAGCAGGATGGAGAAAATAATAGCAAATGAAGCAACTGACAAAGAATTAACCTCAAAAATATACAAGCAGCTCATGTAGCTCAACACGAGAAAAATAAATGGCCCAATCAAAAAAATGGGCCAAAGAACTAAGCAGACATTTCTCCAAAGAAGACATACAAATGGCCAAGAAACACATGAAAAGATGCTCAACATCACTCCTTATTAGAGAAATGCAAATCAAAACCACAGTGAGGAACCATCTCATGTCAGTCAGAATGGCTGATATCAAAAAGTCTACAAACAATAATGCTGAAGAGGGTGTGGAGAAAAGGAACCCTCTCACACTGTTGGTGGGAACGCAAGCTAGTACAGCCACTGTGGAGAACAGTGTGAAGATTCCTTAAAAACCTGGAAATAGAACTGCCATATGACCCAGCAATCCCACTTCTGGGCATACACACGAAGTAAGCCAGAATTGAAAGAGACAAGTGTATCCCAATTTTCATCACAGCACTGTTTACAATGGCTAGGACATGGAAGCAACCTAGATGTCCATCGGCAGATGAATGGATAAAGTACATATACACAATGGAATATTACTCAGCTATTGAACACATTTGAGTCAGTTCTAATGAGATGGATGAAACTGGAGCCTATTAACTGAGTGAAGTAAGAAAGAGAAGCACCAATACAGTGTATCAACCTATATATATATATACGAAATTTAGAAAGATGGTAATGATGACCTTATACGTGAGACAGCAAAAGAGATATAGATGTAAAGAACAGATTTTTGGATTTTGTGGGAGAAGGCGAGGGTGGGATGATTTGAAAGAATAGCACTGAAACTTTGAAACATGTATATTACCATATGTGAAATAGATGATCAGTCCAAGTTTGATACATGAAACAGGGCACTCAGGGCCAGTGCACTGGGACCACCCAGAGAGATGGGATGGGGAAGGAGGTGGGAAAAGGTTTCAGGACTGGGAGACACATGTGCACTTGAGGTTGATTCATGTCAATGTATGGCAAAAAAAAAAAAAAAAAACACTAGAATATTGTAAAGTAATTAGCCTCCAATTAAAATCAATTAATTTAAAAAAGAGAAAGAGTTTGGGAATACATAATAGCACCTGCCTCAGTATGTTACAAAACATTAACTGGATAATACAAAACCAGCTTTTCATTTTGTATTTTAGCCTCTCCTAAAATGTATAAGCTTTTCCCCACTGTGTTAGTCTTTAAATTAAACCAAAAAATTATATTTAAGACTAAATGAAACAAAATATTTCCCTGGAAGCATATTTCAACACTGTTTTATTGTCAGATTTTATAACTTCTAAATTTTACCATCATGGTTGCCATTTACAGATAATAATGGTAACTGAGAAAGCTGCTGAATCAGAAATCAACGGTTAACAGAGTAATTTTATGACAATAAATAGAAAGATACACTCAGAAGAATGTAAATAAATGTACATCAGCGTTTTTATATGCGCTTCCAATTAAAGTGCCTTTGAAGATTAACTGTGTACTTATCAGTGAACCTATGAGCCTATCAAACATCTTTAAACTATTGGAAGGTAGACAAATGGTAAGTTTATATATAATAGAGAAAAAGAAAAACAGAGACCTCACTATTACGTAATTGAATAGTAGTAAATTTATTTATATTATTTATACCAAGAGTAGAAATCTTGGGAGTAACTATTCCCAGATGTAGCTAGTGATTTTGCAAAAAATCTAAGAACATGTGAAACCATTAATTGATGTTTTAACTCTGTTTTTAATTTAATGGGAAGGGACTTCTCCATCCTTTCTGTAAACAAACTGGGTTTTACTTTTTGGTTTAATTTGCATATTGCTATCTACCAGTGAGGTGGAACATCTGTTTGCTTTTTTGTTTGTTTGTTTGTTTTTTAGCTATTCTGATTTCTTTCCATCAAGTCCCTATACATGTTCTTTGCCTGACATTTAACTTCTTTTTATTTGGTCTCACTGTGTTGTTTATGGGATCTTAGTTATCTGACTAAGAGGAGAGTCCTAATTCCTAACCACTGAACTGACAGGGAATTCTTATGTTCAACTTTTATTGGAATCACATTTATTTCTTATTAATTTTAAAATATCAGTATATATTAGGTAGGAATCCCTTGCCAATATTCAGTTCAGTCACTCAGTTGTGTCCGACGCTTTGTGACCCTATGGACTGCAGCACGCTGGGCCACCCTGTCCATCACCAACTCCCTGAGTTTACTCAAACTCATGTCCATCGAGTCAATGATGCCATCCAGCCATCTTATCCTCTGTCGTCCCCTTCTCTTCCTGCTTTTAATCTTTCGCAGCATCATGGTCTTTTCAAATGAGTCAGCTCTTCGCATTAGGTGGCCAAAATACTGAAACTTCAGCTTAAACATCAGTCTGCTCAATGCATATTCAGGACTGATTTCCTTTAGAATGGACTGGTTGGATCTCCTTGCAGTCCAAGGGACTCTCAAGAATTTTCGCCAACACCACAGTTCAGAAGCATCAATTCTTTTGGCACTCAGCTTTCTTTATAGTCCAACTCTCACATCCATACATGGCTAATGGAAAAACCATAGCTTTATCTAGATAGGCATTTGTTGGCAAAGTAATGTCTCTGTTTTTTAATATGCTTTCTAGGTTGGTCCTAGCTTTTCTTCCAAGGTGCAAACATCTTTTAATCTCATAGCTGCACTCACCATCTGCAGTGACTTTGGAGCCAAAAATAAATAAATTAAAAAAATAAAGGCTGTCACTGTTTCCATCATTTCCCTATCTGTTATGAAGTGATGGGACCAGATGCCATGATCTTAGTTTTCTGATTGTTGAGATTTAAGGCAACTTTTTTACTCTTCTCTGTTACTTTTGTCAAGAGGCTCTTTAGTTCTTCACTTTCTGCCATAAGGGTGGTGTCATCTGCATATCTGAGGCTGTTGATATTTCTCCCAGCAATCTTGATTCCAGTTTGTGCTTCATCCAGTCCAGCATTTCTCAAGATGTGCTCTGCATATAAGTTAAATAATCAGGGTGAAAATATACAGCCTTGACATACTCCTTTCCCAATTTGGAAACAATCTGTTGTTCTATGTCTAGTTCTAACTGTTGCTTCCTGACATGCATACAGATTTCTTAGGAGGCAGGTCAGGTGGTCTGCTGTTCCCATCACTTGAAGAATTTTCATTTGTTGTGGTCTACATAGTCAAAGGCTTTTGTGCAGTCGATAATGCACAGGTAGATGTTTTTCTGGAACTCTCTTGCTTTTTCTGTGATCCAACGGATGTTGGCAGTTTGGTTCCTCTGCCTTTTCTAAATCCAGCTTGACATCTGAAAGTTCATGGTTCACTGTTAAAGCCTGGCTTGCCACTATTAGACACTGTGAAAACCTCTTAGTTTGTTACCAGTATGCTTGCTTTGTCTATGAGTAAGAGTGGAATTTGAAAAAAAAAGTCTTAAATCATTCATTTATGAAGCTGTCTTAATGATACCAAAATATTAAAACAGTAAAAAAAAGAATTTTAAATTTGCACATATTTTGTGGTAAAATTTTTGAAATATAATACAGTCAAGTGTTTGTGATAATAAATGAAAACAGGAACACTTTGGCATTTAATGTTGGACTAAACTTCTTCATCTTTCTGGACAAATTCTGGTAATTTTCATTAAAATTAAGTATGCAAATATTCTATGACTGCAGAATGGATTTAAATAATTATCTTGTACTTATTTGAGTCCTAATTATCATGCAAGTGCTCACAAAGAGACTGGCAGATGTATATTCTTTATATGATATTCGTTGTAACATTCTAAGTAGTTATCAAGAAAATGAATGAGTATAATGTACACATAAGATGGTTTACTAAAGGACAGTTATAAGCAATATGTTATATTTAAATATACAGAAAAGATACACTTAAAAATACAGACTTGATTAAAATGGAAGATGAAACTTACAGCATAACACTATTTTTATTAAACAATGTGGATAATTTTATACACTTTCTCTAGGATTACACATAACTAAGAATATATATTAAATACATAAAATAGTAGCTACAGAAATACTGGAATGTGAATAAGGGTCAAGTGGAAAAAATGAAGTAAAATAAAACAAGAGGAAAAATTTGTTAGTCAAGATGATATTAATGTTCCATGAATTCTTTGCATCAAAATTTTCCTATAGCTACCTAACTCCTCCCCAACAAAATAAGAATAATAACAATAATACAGTTCAGTTCATTTCAGTTCAGTCACTCAGTTGTATCCAACTCTTTGCAACCCCATGAACTGCAGCATGCCAGGCCTCCCTGTCCATCACCAACTGCCAGAGTCTACCCAAACCTATGTCCATTGAATCGGTGATGCCATCCAACCATGTCATCCTCTGTTGTCCTCTTCTCATTTGGCCCTCAAACTTTCTCAGCATCAGGGTCTTTTCAAATGAGTCAGCTCTTTGTATCAGGTGGCCAAAGTTTTGGAGTTTTCAGCTTCAGCATCAGTCCTTCCAATGACCACCCAGGACTGATCTCCTGTAGGATGGACTGTTTGGATCTCCTTGCAGTCCAAGGGACTCTCAAGACTCTTCTCCAATGCCACAGTTCAAAAGCATCAGTTCTTCGGGGCTCCGCTTTCTTCATAGTCCAACTCTCACGTCCATACTTGACTACTGGAAAAACTACAGCCTTGACTAGACGGACCTCTGTTGGCAAAGTAATGTCTCTGCTTTTTAATATGCTGTCTAGGTTGGTCATAATACAAGAAGGATAGAAATGTGTAATTGATAATCTAAAATAGTGTAATTAGAAAAAAATATATCAAGCAGTTATAATGAAAGATGAAATGGTAATATATTTAGTATTAGCTTGCTATATATTTATGATTAATTTTGGAAAGATGAGGAGAGAGCACACATATTTAAGAAAAGCAAAAAGTCTAGAATCAAATATTTACAATAAAATATTATACAAAGCTATTTCATTTGAATATAGTAATTTAATTCAAAATCAGCAAAACTCCAGTGGTTAGCTAAACTGGTGGGATAACCATCCTATTATTATTTTTTTTAATTATATCATCTAGAATTAATCCTATTTTCCCTATAACAAAAAATAATTTTCAGCTCCTTTGGTGATATTGTTTTTCTCCTCCCTTTGATGCCTTCTGGAGAAATGGAAATATTTTTCCCAAGTAGAACTAAATAAACAAGAGTGCATTCAGAATACTTCTTTCTTCCTCTAATAATATTGCCAAAATAAAATCACTTAAGTGTAGTAGATAACAAGTTGTTCTACTTGATGTCATTGTCACTATTGAAAAAAATAATCAATTTCTTATTTTTGAATACATGTAATTACATATATAGTAAAGCCATTCAGTGAATAGATACTCTTTCTGTTAAGAATAATATAGTCATTCTTTGTTCCAATAATAATTGAAAATAATCCAGGATTTAAATACCTCCCATAATGTACTTGTAATGGCAACATAATCACCTCAATTTTACTCTATACTAAGTATGGATATTGAATTTGTTCTAAGGGAGAAAAACTTCCCTCAACAACTATTATAAAGCACTGAATAGTTTTAAAAATTCACTTCTGCTACAGACTTATTCATGTTTCTCAATTAGTTCAAAGACAAGCAGTGCTTTAAGAAAAGCAAATATATTGAAATAACTTTTGATGACTGTAATATTGCTTAAATCATTTACAGTGTCAAGCTGCTTTATATACTGTGTTGTCAAAAGTTAAAACAAAAGCAAAGTGTATATGTGCATACAACTTTCCATTGGATATATTTTCTAAGCTCAAACTACCATTCTAGCAGCAATATTCAGACATCAATTAAAGTTCAGGGAATTTCCATATTTCAAGATGCATTCACTTATAAAATGGAGGAACTTCCATATAATTTTTACTTGAAAGTGATTACCTGCTCTGTAATGATATGACAAAAAGCAAACATCAAGAAAATTCTAATAGAGTTCTTTAAATATATTCAACTAAGAGCATATACGTGTGGATTGATGCCAGTGTTTGGCATTATCAATCTCATGGGGAAAGACTTTCATAGAGGAAATAAGCAAAATCTGCTCACAAATTAACATTAATAGATGAATATTTGTAAATGTTAATGATATGGAACACAAACTTTGAATTGTAATGAAACAAAATAAAACCAAAAAAAAGAAATCCTTTATTCTCATTAGTAGACATTTATTACAAAAATGTATTCCAATTTTTTTTCTTTTGTTTCTTCTCTTCTACAGAGTATGCATTAAATATTTACTTTTGTTTTTTGGTCCTTAAACCCTAAAGTATCTACTGTCTGATCCTTTGTCAAAAAATGTTTACTGACTTCATAATTAGAAAACTATATATATTTGTTTAAAGATTCTAGCCATGATATTTTGCAATTTACAATTCATATTTTCTAGAAGTTGATAACGATGTAACTGTTTTACAGTATATGTGAACACTGCAAAAATACTTTCAGCAACATTTATGATGGTTATATATCAGGTATTGATACACAGTCTATTTCTGCTTTCCCTAATCTGTATCCCTAATCTGTAAAGGACAGAAATGGTAAGGACCCAACAGAAGCAGTGGCAAGAATGCATAGAACTATACAGAAAAGATCTTCATTGCCCAGTTAACCACGATGGTGTGATAACTCACCTAGAGCCAGACATCATGGAGTAAGAAGTCAAGTGGGTCTTAGGAAGCATCACTATGAACAAAGCTAGTGGACATGATGGAATTCCAGTTGAGCTATTTCAAATCCTAAAAGATGATGTTGTGAAAGTGCTGCATTCAGTATGCCAGCAAATTTGGAAAACTCAGCAGTGGCCACAGGACTGGAAAAGGTCAGTTTTCATTCCAGTTCCAAAGACAATGCCAAAAAATGCTCAAACTACCGCACGGTTGTACTCATCTCACATGCTAGGAAAGTAATGCTGAAAATTCTCTAAGCCAGGCTTCAACAGTACTTGAAGAACTTCCAGATGTTTAAGCTACACTTAGAAAAGGCAGGGGAACCAGAGATCAAATTGTCAAAATCCACTGGATCATTGAAAAAGCAAGAGAGTTCCAGAAAAACACCTGCTTCTGCTTTATTGAGTACGTCACAACATTTGATATGGATCACAACAAACTGTGGAAAATTCTGAAAGAGATGGGAATATCAGACCACTTGACCTGCCTCCTGAGAAATCTGTATGCAGATCAGGAAGCAACAGTTAGAATCACACATGGAACAACAGACTGGTTCCAAATTGGGAAAGGAGTTCAGTTCAGTTCAGTTCAGTCGCTCAGTCGTGTCCGACTTTTTGCGACCCCATGAAACGCAGCATGCCAGGCCTCCCTGTCCATCACCAACTCCTGGAGTTTACTCAGACTCACATCCATCAGGTCAGTGATGCCATCCGGCCATCTCATCTTCTGTCATCCCCTTCTCCTCCTGCCCCCAATTCCTCCCAGCATCAGAGTCTTTTCCAATGAGTCAACACTTCGCATGAGGTGATCAAAGTACTGGAGTTTCAGCTTTAGCATCAGTCCTTTCAAAGAAATCCTAGGGCTGATCTCCTTCAGAATGGACTGGTTGGATCTCCTTGCAGTCCAAGGGACTCTCAAGAGTCTTCTCCAACACCACAGTTCAAAAGCATCTTTTCTTCGGTGTTCAGCCTTCTTCACAGTCCAACTCTCACATCCATACATGACAACAGGAAAAACCATAGCCTTGATTAGATGGACCTGTGTTGGCAAAGTAATGTCTCTGCTTTTGAGTATACTATCTAGGTTGGTCATAACTTTTCTTCTAAGGAGTAAGCGTCTTTTAATTTCATGGCTGCAGTCACCATCTGCAGTGATTTTGGAGCCCCCCAAAATAAAGTCTGACACTGTTTCCACTGTTTCCCCATCTATTTCCCATGAAGTGATGGAGTACATCAAGGCTAGATAGTGTCACCTTGCTTATTTAACTTATATGAAGAGTACATAATGGGAAACACTGGACTAGATGAGTACAAGCTGGAATCAAGATTGCCTGGAGAAATATCAATAACCTCAGATATGCAGATGACACCACCCTTATGGCTGAAAGTGAAGAACTAAAGAGCCTCTTGATGAAAGTGAAACAGAGAGTGAACAAGTTGCCTTAAATCTCAACAATCAGAAAACTAAGATCATGGCATCTGATTCCATCACATCATAAATGGGAAAACCATGTAAACAGTGAAAAACTTTATTTTTGGGGGCTCCAAAATCACTGTGTGTGGTGACTGCATGAAATTAAAAGATGCTTGCTTGTTGGAAGAAAAGCTATGAAAAATCTAGGCTGTATATTAAAAACAGAGACATAACTTTGCCAAAAAAAGTCTGTCTTGTCAAAGCCATGGTTCTTCCAGTAGTCATGTATGGATATGAGGTTTGGAGTATAAAGAAAAGTGAGAGCCGAAGAACTGATGCTTTTGAACTGTGGTATTGGAGAAGACTCTTGGGAGTCCCTTCGACAGCAAGGTATCCAACCAGTCCATCCTAAAGGAAATCAGTCCTGAATATTCATTGGAAGGACTGATGCTGAAGCCGAAATTCTAATACATTGACCACCTGATGTGAAGGGTTGACTCATTTTAAAAGAGCCTGATGCTAGGAAAGATTGAAGGTGGGAGGAGAAGGGGACAACAGAGGATGAGATTGTTAGATGGCATCACTGACTCAAAGGACATGAGTTTGAATAAGCTCAGGGAATTGGTGACAGACAGGGAAGCTTGGTGTGCTGCAGTCCATGGGGTCACAAAGAGTCTGACAGGACAGAGCTGAAATGAACTGAATCGGTATCAACTGACCTGCTTATATGTAGTCATATATATAAGTATACATTCTTAACCATAATCCTTTAGTCATATATGTATATGTATATGCTTCCCTGGTGGCTCAGGCAATAAAGAATCTGCCTGGAATTCAGGAGAACCTGGTTTGTTTCCCAGGCCAGGAAGATCCTTTGGAGAAGGGATAGGCTACCTGCTACAGTATTCTTGGGCTTCCCTGGTGGCTCAGCTGGTTGAGAATCCACCCTCAATGTGGGAGACCTGGGTTCCATCCCTAAGTTGGGAGGATACCCTGGAGGAGGCATTGTCAACCCACTTCAGTATTCTTGCCTGGAGAATTATCATGGACAGAAGTATCTGGCAGGCTATAGTCCATAGGGTCACACAGAGTCAGTAACTACTGAATGACTAAGAAAGCACATATATGCTTATGAACTTCTGATGCAGTTATATTTCAGGGTTACTCTGATTCAGTTCAGTTCAGTTGCTCAATCATGTCCAATTCTTTGCAACACAATGGACTGCAGCAGCCAGTCTTCCCTGTCCATCACCAGCTTGTGGGCTTACTCAACCTCATGTCCATCGAGTTGATGTTGGTATCCAACCATCTTATCCTCTGTCTCCTGCTTCTCCTCCTGCCTTCAATCTTTCCCAGAATCAGGGTCTTATCCGGTGAGTCAGTTCTTCACATCAGGTGGCCAAAGTATTGTAATTTTAGCTTCTGCATCAGTCCTTCCAATGAATATTCAGGACTGATTTCCTTTAGGATGGACTGGTTTGATCTCCTTGCAATCCAAGGGACTCTCAAGAGTCTTCTCCAACACCATGGTTCAAAAGTATCAGTTCTTCCACACTTAGCTTTGTTATAGTCTAACTCTCACATCCATACATGACTACTGGAAAAACCATAACTTTGACTAGATGGACCTTTGTTGGCAAAGTAATGTCGCTGCTTTCTAAATACTGTCTAGGTTGGTCATAACTTCCCTTCCAAGGAGCAATCATCTTTTAATTTCATGCCTGCAATCACCATCTGCAGTGATTTTAGAGCCCCCCGCCCCCCCCGCCCCCCCCGCCAAATAAAGGTTGTCACTGTTTCCACTGTTTCCACTCTTTCCCCGTGTATTTGCCATGAAGTAATGGGACCAGATGCTGATCTTGGTTTTCTGAATGTTGAGTTTTAATCCAATGTTTCCACTCTCCTCTTTCACTTTCATCAAGAAGCTCTTTAGTTCTTCTTCAATTTCTGCCATAAGGGTGGTGTCATCTGCATATCTGAGGTTATTGATATTTCTCCCGGCAATCTTGATTCCAGCTTGTGCTTCATCCAGCCTAGCATTTCTCATGATGTACTCTGCATATAAGTTAAATAAGCAGAGTGACAATATACAGCTTTTATTTACTCCTTCCCAATTTGGAACCAGTCTGTTGTTCCAAGTCCAGTTCTAACTGTTGCTTCCTGACCTGCATATGGATTTCTCCAGGAAGCAAGTCAGGTGGTCTGGTATTCCCATCTCTCTCAGAATTTTCCACAGTTTTTTGTGGTCCACACAGTCAAAGGCTTTGGCGTATTCAATAAAGCAGAAGTAGATGTTTTTCTGGAACTCTCTTGCTTTTTCAGTGATCCAAGAGATGTTGGCAATTTGATCTCTGTTTCTTCTGCCTTTCCTAAATCTACCTTGGACATCTGAAAGTTCATAGTTCACATACTACTAAAGCTTGTCTAGGAGAATTTTGATTATTACTTTACTAGCATGTGAGCTGAGTGCAATTGTGCTGTTGTTTGGGCATGCTTTGGCATTGCCTTTCTTTAGGATTGGAATGAAAACTGACCTTTTCTAGTCCTGTGGCCACTGCTGAGTTCCAAATTTGCTGGCATGTTGAATAGAGCCCTTTCATATCATCATCTTCTAGGATCTGAAATAGCTCAACTGTAATTCTATTCCAAATCCTAACTATGTCCAATATTAGAGGAAAAAAATAATAAACCTAAGACTTCTTGCAAGGAATCCTGGATATCTATCTTCTATGCCTATACATTTTGATTATTTGTGTTCTTGGAATGATTATAAAGCTTGAGACTGGGTAAGAGTTCTAAATATTTCATGGGAATCTAACGTGAAAATCTGACCCCTCCATGTCTTTTTTCAATGGACATTCTGGTTGTTTTCAATTTTAAATTTAATTTAGGTTGAGTACTCTAGACACAGATCTTGAACTGAAGATTTACATGCAGAGACTTATTGGGAGAATATATGTGAAAGAGTGAGTCTGTAGAATTGAGTGGAGAAAAAAATTTTATCTGTAGTGAAACTGCAGCAGAAATCACCGAAATCAGCCCATAGGGTATCTGAAGCTGGTGTGGGCTTTCAGATATTTCCCCAGTTAAGGCAAGAGATCTGGGAATTTGTATCCAAATGACTAGTTATTGGAGGAGGGAATTTTCCAGGACAAGGTTTAAACTTGGTAAATCAACTCCTTCTACCTGAGGCAACGTTAACGTATGAGATGACAGTCCAGCATCCCTCTATTGCTTTGGCTACAACAGCTGCTTGACTGCTATCTCATAGGAAACTCTGGGGTAGAACTTTTTATATGAACCTCACATGGATAAACTAAACCATGGTATTTTTTAATAAAAATACTGAAGTACAACTGTTCTTATAAAGCACCTGCCTAGATTCAGAGTCACTCTTTCTTCAAAGGATAATAAGAGGATCAGGATAAAGAACATAAATAAAGAAAATAGCATAACTCATTCTCTCTCTTGACCTCTGAGTATATATTAAAAAAATCATTTTCAGTTTCTTAAACCTCCCCAAGACAGAGCCCAGAAAACACACTTAATCTTCAAAATAATTATAATCATCTAGAGGTTTATGTCTAAAGTTTAAAAATATGGTCCAGATTATTTTCTTATCTTGAGAAAAAGTCAACGTTAAATATGTGTAATTTGGGAGATTATCATTGTCTATTTATGACAAAGTTACTTTTCAATGATGAAATCTTATTTGAAGATGTTACAGTGTAATTGTGTAAACATTCTCTTTAACTAATACAACCAGCAAGTAGCCAAAATAAATTCTTGCTTCCAAATGTCAATTGCTTTAGGCAACACTTCAAAAATCTGCAAATCCAGAGTTTCATACGAACAACTGGGGATTAGAGGAGAAAAATTGAATTTATTTTATTAAATAAGCCATACATTCTTAGTAATTAACATTTTTAAAATAAATGAATTTAAATATTACAACTATGCAGGGCTAAATGCAAATATGTTTGTGTTTAACTTCTAATCCTTGTAACAGACCGTTGGTGAAGATCATCTGGAACTATCTTCTTAATTTTGGTTATCATTTTCTTGTGTCTCATAGATAAAATATCCACATAATTTTAAATTGTTTTCCTGGACTTAGGGTAGTTCATTTATGGCTATAATAGATTACCCTTACTGTTTAAATTTTGTTTTAACTGTTTTCTTCCTCACCTTATTGGAACCCATTAAATGTATCTCCAGTCCTGTTTGCCTATTATTTTCATATTTCCTAGTGTACACCCTGAACAGTGCCAGAATTGAATATGATTTATATGTCTCCATTATAACTTCTTGCTTTTCCTGTGGTTATACTTCTTCTGTTCATCAGTTCAGTTCAGTTGCTCAGTTGTGTCCAATTCTCTGTGACCCCAAGAATCGCAGCACGCCAGGCCTCCCTCTTCATTACCATCTCTCGGAGTTCACTCAGACTCATGTCCATCGAGTCGGTGATGCCATCCAGCCATCTCATCCTCGGTCATTCCCTTCTCCTCCTGCCCCCAACCCCTCCCAGTATCAGAGCCTTTTCCAATGAGTCAACTCTTCGCATGAGGTGGCCAAAGTACTGGAGTTTCAGCTTTAGCATCATTTCTTTCAAAGAACACCCAGGGCTGATCTCCTTCAGAATGGACTGGTTGGATCTCCTTGCAGTCCAAGGGACTCTCAAGAGTCTTCTTCAACACCACAGTTCAAAAGCATCAGTTCTTCAGTGCTCAGCCTTTTTCACAGTCCAAATCTCACATCCATACATGACAACAGGAAAAACCATAGCCTTGACTAGATGGACCTTATTAGGCAAAATAATGTCTCTGCTTTTGAATATGCTGTCTAGGTTGGTCATAACTTTTCTTCCAAGAAATAAGTGTCTTTTAATTTCATGGCTTCAGTCATCATCTGCAGTGATTTTGGAGCCCAAAAATATAAAGTCTGACACTATTTCCACTGTTTCTCCATCTATTTTCCATGAAGTGATGGGACCGGATGCCATGATCTTCGTTTTCTGAATGTTGAATTTTAAGCTAACTTTTTCACTCTCTTTATTCACTTTCATCAAGAGGCTTTTGACTTCTTCTTCAGTTTCTGCCATAAGGGTGGTGTCATCTGCATATATGAGGTTATTGTTATTTCTCCCAGCAATCTTGATTCCAGCTTGTGTTTCTTCCAGTCCAACGTTTTTCATGATGTACTCTGCATATAAGTTAAATAAGCAGGGTGACAATATACATCCTTGAAGTACTCTTTTCCTATTTGGAACTAGTCTGTTGTTCCATGTCCAATTCTAACTGTTGCTTCCTGACCTGCATACAGATTTCTCAACAGGCAGGTCAGGTGGTCTGGCATTCCCATCTCTTTCAGAATTTTCCACAGTTTATTGTGATCCACACAGTCAAAGGCTTTGGCATAGTCAATAAAGCAGAAATAGATGTTTTTCTGGAACTCTCTTGCTTTTTCCATGATCCAGCAGATGTTGGGAATTTGATCTCTGGTTCCTCTGCCTTTTCTAAAACCAGATTGAACATCAGGAAGTTCACAGTTCATGTATTGCTGAAGCCTGACTTGGAGAATTTTGAGCGTTACTTCACTAGCGTGTGAGATGAGTGGCAATTGTATGATAGTTTGAGCATTCTTTGGCATTGCCTTTCTTTGGGACTGGAATGAATACTGACCTTTTCCAGTCCTGTGGCCACTGCTGAGTTTTCCAAATTTGCTGGCATATAGAGTGCAGCACTTTCACAGTATCATCTTTCAGGATTTGAAACAGCTCCACTGGAATTCCATCACCTCCACATGACTTTCGTAGTCATGCTTTCTGAGGCCCACTTGAATTCACATTCCAGGATGTCTGGCTCTGGATGAGTGATCACACCATTGTGATTATCTTTTCATGTGATTAATGTGAAGTGCAACTCTTTTCGAATCCAAAGACTGTAGCCTACCAGGCTCCTCTGTCCATGGGATTTTCCAGGCAATAGTACTGGAGTGGATTGCCATTTCCTTTTCCAAGGGATCTTCCCAACCCAGGGATTGAACCCGGGTCTCCCATATCACAGACAGATGCTTTACTATCTGAGCTACTAGGGAGATCCCAGATGAGCCCCCAAATGTTATGCCCAAGTTGCAAAATTTCCCAGTCTCCACCAGGGAGCCGATATAGTACTAGTCAAATAACCAAATTTACTCATTTTCTGAATCCTTTCTTCTGCTCTTAATAAACACTGAGCTGTTTATTGTATAGTAAGGAAGAATATAGTCATTATTTTTTCTAGTCTACATTTCCTGATAATATTATATTACATGGAACATATCTTTATAGTTAAATTTCCCTGAGAGTCACTGAAATTTGATTCTTACTCTTAAATTTTTAAATGTTGACCATTCCTACCTATTATCACTGGAATTTCATTTGGGAATTTTCAATTTGCAAAATATATATATATATATATATATATAT
Organism: Nanger dama; assembly: GCA_917880005.1. Taxonomy (NCBI): domain Eukaryota; kingdom Metazoa; phylum Chordata; class Mammalia; order Artiodactyla; family Bovidae; genus Nanger; species Nanger dama. The sequence goes on along the minus strand of CAKJTW010000027.1, from coordinate 4,964,068 downwards.
ATATATTAAATTGTTTATCTGTAGTATTGAATTTTATTCAGTTTAGAAGCTTAAACATGACTAGTCTACTTACAAGTTGTGGTAGCACACGAAACAACTCAGGAAAGGAAATACTCTTATCCTTGCTGTGGCAAAGTGGCTTATGTAGGGTTCTTGAGTACTCTGGATTATGGAAGGTCAGAGAGCACTTTAGAGGTTAAATAGAAAATTAAATGTGTAGTATAAGCTCTTCAGCTGGGGACAAGGAGGAGGAAAATTCATAGATAAGATCAAAGTTGGATATAGATTCTGGGGAATAAAATCAGCTAGGTTGTAATTTTCAGAGAATAAATAAACAATTTCTGGGCTTGGGACATTTTCCAAGGGTTTCACAATGGTTTTATTATTCATTTAAATAATGTACTATTTCAGTTGTTAATGGCATTTGAAACTGAAGATAAATACCTTAATGTGATATGCACTTGATTCTATTACTATGCTCACATTTTGTGAGATATAGCAATGTGGTCTCTTCAACTATATTATGTTTAATTGTTACATGTTGTTTTCACAAAAGCAGTCATATAGTTTGTTTTTTTTTTATTTAGATACTTTTATAGTACTTGTAATAGGAGAACCTATAATCCATTTCACAATTAACACAATGTTTTCAACTCAGTTACTTTTCAGATAATGAACAATTTCACAAAGGAAATGAAAACAATTTGTGTAAAACATAGATAGTATTATTTCTTCATCATCTTTGCTATCAAACTATATTAAAGTCGTTAAATACAAATCATCAAATAGAAAACAAAATAAATATTTGCTAGTAATCCAATTATTGTGATGACCATGAAGAACTGAGGTGATTCAATCAACATTAACAAATGTTGTTTTGTTGTTGTTCAGTTGCTTAGTCATGTCCGACTCTTTGTGACCCCAAGGACTGTAAAATGCCAGGCTTCCCTGTCCTTCTGGCTTCTCTCATTTGAACTTTTCTATTAAAATCAGATCATACAGAATTAGGATGGACCATCAATCCAGTGACTAGTGTCCTTATTGGAAGGCCATATGAAGACACTGACACAGAGAACTCCAGGCAAATATTAAGGCAGAGATTGAAGTAATGCATCTTTTCAGTGTAAGCCAAAGAAATCAACATTGGTGCAACCACTAGAAACCAGGAGAGAAGCATAGAATTGTGATCCTTCCTAGAGACTTTAGCAGGAGCATAGCCTTGCCAGCACTTTGATACTGGACTTCTAACCTCCAGAGTTGTGAGGGAACACATCTTTAATATTTTACCTCTGTCCTTAGAAACTAATACATAGGCAATATGTTTGTTGTCATTGGAACTTCAATAGAAGACAATTCTGAATTTTATTGAGGACAGACAAGTAATTAGATATTATAAGACATTGTGATATATGTTATAATGAGTTGTTTAGGAGTAGTAAACGGCACATGTGTATGCATGCTCAGTTAATCATATCTGAGTCTTTTCAACCCCATGGACCATAGCCTTCCAGGCTTCTCTAGCCATGGAATTTTCCAGGGAATAATACTGGAGTAGTTTGCCATTTCCTTCTCCAGGGGATCTACTTGACCCAGAGAGCAAACCCACATCTCCTGCTTGTCAGGCAGATTCTTTACCACTGAGCCACCTGGGAAGCCCAGATTGTATACACTTTCATTTTAATTCTCCTTAAATCTGCAAGGCAGGTACTACTTTCTCCATTTAATGGATATGGGAACTGAGCCTCAAACAGATTCAGTAACCTGTTATTGTTTAGTCACTAAGTCACATCTGACTCTTGCAACACCATGGACTGTAACCCACCAAGTTCCATTGTCAAGGGGATTTTTCCAGGCAAGAATATGAAGTGTGTTGCCATCTCCTCCTCCAGGAGATCTTCCCAACCTAGGGATAGACCCCACATCTCTTGTTCCTTCTGCATTGGAAGGCAGATTCTTTACCACTGCACCACTTGGTACATCTAACTTAAGAGTTTCAGAAATCAAGTAAATCTTGAGGCAAAAATGTCTGAACAGAGACCTAAAGATGAACAGCTGTTAGGAAGAAAGGGGATGGAGAATAAATCCTGCAGGAGAAAGTTGACAAAAATCATCCTGGTGGCTGTGGCAGGAATGACTTTTGAGGAAGCACACTGTATAAGTAAAGTTGAAAAAGAAGTGTTTACAAACCCAAGTCTGGAGAAAAATAAAACAGAATAAACAAAGTTTATTGGTCATTTACAGCATTTACATACATACTGAAGGCAGAGAAGTTCTAAAATAATTCAGAAGCACAGGGAGGAATATTATCAACTTTATTGTTAGGACCTCCCTGGTAGCTCAGTGGGTAAAGAATCTGCCTATAGTGCAGGAGACCAAGGTTCAAGCCCTGAGTTGGAAAGATTCCTTGGAGAAGAAAATGGCAACTCATTTAATATGTAATAATTATTGATAATTTGCATATGAATCCAAAGTATTTCCTTACTTCTTGTTCAGTGAGTTGGATTTTCTCATCAATTCAAGGTTGAAGAGCTTACTACTTTCAAATCTCCACCCCCTAAGACCAATCCTGCACCAATATGTTTCCTAACAGTTAGAATATATTTTTCAGTCTCTTTTGCACTTAGGCATGGCCACATCACTGCGTTTTGGCCAAGAGATTATGAAGAGAGGTGAAGTGTAAGGCCATAGACTTGGCCCATTAAATCTTTCCATGTGCATTTCCTCTTTCTTGATCATCTTCCTGGTGATCTTAGGTACAATATATTGAAGATTAGAGAGCTGTAAAATAGAGTTTGCTTTCTTGATTTATGTGCAATCATCAAAATAAAGTGCAAAAATTTAGGACTGCATTGGATTTTTATTTATCTGTTACAGAAAATAGAATAATAATACAGGCAGAAGCAGAGAGAAGAACATTAGCAATTTGAGGAAAAGCATTTGGTAGAAAGAGAGGGAGTAGATGAGGTTACTTGTGGCCTATTACCATTTTCCATAGAGATTCAGGAGAATGAGAAAAATACTAAGTGGAAATCGGAGAAGGCAATGGCACCCCACTCCAGTACTCTTGCCTGGAATATCCCATGGATGGAGGAGCCTGGTGGGCTGCAGTCCATTGGGTCGCTAAGAGTCGGGCACGACTGAGCGACTTCACTTCACTTTCACTTTCATGCATTGGAGAAGGAAACGGCAACCCACTCCAGTGTTCTTGCCTGGAGAATCCCAGGGATGGGGGAGCCTGGTGGGCTGCCATCTATGCGGTCACACAGAGTCGGACACGGCTAAAGCAACTTAGCAGCAGCAATAGCAGTAAGTGAAAATGGCACCTATAATTTTCTTTAAGTTGATTTCTCCCAGTGATCAAGGACTGTGTCTCTTTCTATCTAGCGAAATGTAACATGTAAGATAGTGGATGCTGCTCCCCTTTTCTCACATAAATGACATAGCATTAAACACTATTAGAATTCATCATAAAATCACTTAAATTGGGAAATAAAATGAAATTTTATGATGATGAATATTATAAGGTGAAGGTAGTAATCCAAAGTATATCCTTGGTGTTTACAGAACAGATGGAAAGAATATGTGCTCATTCAAACTATATTTAGAAGGAGAAATTTAAAGTAATTGGGAACTACTTGCAAATACTTGAACAAATCACTCATTAATATAATAAATATATGAAAGAAGGTATATAGAGTGCAGGTTCTGAAGAATTATAACTAGTATTATCAGTCTGTATGTTGTGTTTTAGTTAGCTGCTGCTGCTGCTGCTAAGTCACTTTAGTTGTGTCCGACCCTGTGAGACCCCACAGACGGCAGCCCATTGGGCTCTGCCATCCCTGGGATTCTCGAGGCAAGAACACTGGAGTGGGCTGCCATTTCCTTCTCCAGTGCATGAAAGTGAAAAGTGATAGTGAAGTTGCTCAGTTGTTTCTGACTCAGTGACCCCATGGACTGCAGCCTACCAGGCTCTTCCGTCCATGGGAGTTTCCAGGCAAGAGTACTGGAGTGGGATGCCATTGCCTTCTCCGTTTAGTTAGCTATGAGAATTCAAAGAGAAAATGCTATATAGAATGTGTGTGTGTGTATTTGTGTGAATCTACAGCGGAAATACTTGTTCAGAGAGAAAGTAGAATAAGAGAACAAGGTTAAAAATAAAATTCTAGGTATATGTGAGATGAAATCTACAATATTAACATGAGTTTAGGAAGTGTTTTAAAGAGAAAAGAAGACCTCATTGCTGTTGTTAGCTGATCTGACTGGAATGATCACTTAATTCTGTTTCTTCCTATCATTTCAACATGACTTTTAGCCATCTTTTGGAAATCTGCTTAAAAGTTATTTCACAAAGTTTATTTTCTCCTTAAACCACTTCTTCCTACTCCAGAGCATGGTATGCTTTTATTGTACATAGAACTGAAGGAGGAAGTCATTTTGAGAAAGCAAGGACAAATGTTAATAAGTTTTTTTTCATTTGGATTTTACCTTAGTAGGAAATATCTTACTTGAAGAAACAAAAGCATTATGGTGTTATATTTGATTTGTTGCAAATATATCTCCTCTTTCTTGTGAGATTACTAAACTCTATTTACCCTTCTCCATATAGGCCACTGATACTCAGTTCAATCCATCAGGTAATGTAGCCAATGCCAGAAACAGGATTACACAGCACACCTGATAATAGTTCCGCCATTCCAAATGCAAATCAGTGTAGAACTCATGACAATAGGGCCTTGAAGTTTAACATTCTAAGACTAATCCACTTTTGAGCAGAGGAATTGAATCTATGATACAGAAATTATTAAGTAAGGAAAGAAAGATTTATGTAAACAGTTTTGTGAATATGCATCAGTGTTTTATGTTGGAACCAGTTTGAACTTTTCTTTACAGTTTTATTGAATTTTCATTTGCATTAATTGAAGAGAGATGGAAGATAACCATTCATATTGTGAGAGTTTGTCCTTATTGTGTGTCACCTTTCACACCAATGTCCTTTCCAGTTCCACCCAGCTAACAGAGGAAATAGCAACCGAAAAGTGGGGCTGATGACAGTGATGTATATTACATGCCACACACACTGTAACTTAGAATAACCTGCCTACTATAAATATGGACAAGAAACAGGGATATGTGCAAGAGAAAAATTAATAGAAGCAGGCTTTTTGTGTTGCTTTGTTTTGTCTTTCAGCTTTAGTGAATATACTGCACTGTATTTTTATGTTTTCAACCTTTTTATATTATCCTGTATGTCGTCACATGAGAGATCGTAAACAAGGCAGTGCTTCTGAAATATTATCAATGTGATGAAGGGAACTGAAATGGGCACTTCAAATTATACTGTCTAGAGATAAGTAAAAGTCTCTTTCCACATAGTTCTAATAGTAATTGGATCACTAACCCTTGGGGATATGCATGTTCTAAATCTCCCTCTGATATTATTTTCTGCTCTTCATATGGTTTGAGTCTAAATCACAACTCACGCATCTGTGTTTTTAAGAGTCTGTTGAGAGGTCATTAAGCCTTTCTGTACCATGCACTAGTCCTCAGAGCTTTGTTTTCTTTGTGTATGTTATTTAGAGTTTGTGTGAGTACTGAACAACCTAAAACATCTGAATCCAAGCTAAACATATTTTTGGGTGGCCTACTAGCAGCAGAGCAACTCCTTGACATTTCCTCTCATTTACTGAAGCAAATCAAAGTGTATTTCAAGTAGTGCTGCCTTAAGTCATTCTCAGAGTAAAGTTGCAGCATAAAAGTTCACCACTGAATATCTTAAGCTAGTGATTCTACTCCTGACTCAAAAGTGCAAATAAAAAAATTAAAGAGATGCTCTGGATGGCAGTATTCTTTAATAATATCCAAAGGCCTTGCTGAGATAGCATGTCCTATTTCAAGTGTATTAAATGACAGCTTTGCACCAGTAACAAAGTAACTACAGAAGATACTGTACTCTGTGGTTCTGAAAACAATGCTACTTCTCAATATGATTAATTGGAAATTGCTTACATGTGGGAAGTAGCAGATATGAAAGGAAATGATATGCAGAATGAGTAAAGGTAGCATTTTCCCTCAGGCCATATTGCTTTACCTATAATCCAACCCAGAGAATTTCAGTTTAACTTATTTTACTTTATTTTGTTTGGAATAAGGATCAAAATTATTGGTTACTCTGATCACACTGATACACAAAATCATATTCAAGCAGAGTTCAATTAAGTTAAGTTCCTAAGATCCTGAAAAGTTTTGACATAGAGTGTATAGATAGCACCTACTTACTTGGTTTAATAAAGTCTTATACAAATTATGTAAACATAATGTTAAGTTCTATTAAAACCCCATAATGAGATAAAAACTTTTTGTTTTTAAGTTTTAAATTTTAATCCAGAGAAAAAATGCAGTATTAATCAATTTGTATTGTAATCATTATTTTTAGAATTTAGTCCTTCATTGCTAATTGTTAATACTTGCTTAAACAAATTATAAGTCTCTGAAAATTATTATAAAATATTAACTTAACATTGGAATTCATGCAAATTATGCCCAGTTAAAATTGTTCAACTATAAGACAAACACTAAAATTATTCTTATTAAATTCCTGAAATTATCAATTTAGTTCCCCAGATTTAATTCATCAATTTAATTCATTTCATCAAAATGTTAATGATTGGTAAATCAGTTCTATTTTAAGAGAGCTCATTTATTCCATATGAAGTACATTTTTCTTTATATAAAAACACAAATGTCTTAAAATATTTATGGCACAGATTGCCGGAAGCTAACCCTGAGGTTGATCACAGTACTGGCCCTCAGTGCTCATCTCTCCTGGGTACATGGCCACTGACACATGACTTCATTTTCTTTCACTAAAGAGGCACATGTGGATCGACGAGGGAGTGGATATTTTCTCACCCTTTGAGTTTGGGTTTTGCCATATGTAACTTGCTTTGCATGTTTGAATAAGATGAAAGGGATAACTTGCTACTTCTGAACCACGGCATAACAGATGGTGCATTTTGTCAGTTCTCTCACACCTTTGCTATCACTGTGAAAAGAACATTTTCAAACTAGCTCATCGATCCTATAGAAAAGACTTGGAGATAGTGAAGTATAGCCACCCCAGTACCGCTGAATTACAGAGGCCAGTCTAGGTCATCGAATCCCTACCAATGGATAAATGATGAACAAGTTTATCCTACCTGAATCAAGTCTGGCTGAATCTAGACCAGATGAAAATATGACATTATTGCTATGTGACAATGAGATTTGGTCACTGCTGATACATAGGATTGTTCTTATAAGTTGCTAAATTATGTGTATATTCTAGATTTCAGAAATGTAAGAAAGATAGACATGGGATGGAAAAAATACAACATTGAAAATAGTAATAGTTCATAGCTCATATGATTAATCAAGAATAATTAATGTTTTAGTCCCTTTCTTTGAAGATCACAGATGCTATTGCATATCATTGAAAGATGTCCTACTCACAAAAGAACATAAGAATCTTCACCACAGATTTGGCATACACAGCTTCCATGAAGACTCAGTTAATGACTCTAAGAAACATTGAAAAAACTCCATTTAGAACAAATTATAAAGTATCAGTATATATAATGTCTGTGTGTATTCTGTAATGTCACTTATCCTTGCCTTAATTTCTTTCAAGGGCACTCGTCTAAACGGAACTTTGTCAAGCACAAAAATGAACTCTAAAAATAAAACAAATCTTAAAGGATATTTTCTACAGCTAATGCTTGCAAGTTTATTTGTCATTTTAAAGAGTCTGTGAAGGAAAATGCATGAAAACTATACTATAAATTTAAAATCAGTGAAAACAATCTATCACAAATTCAAACATTATGAATACATCTGAAGAAAATTATATCTGTTTAACTGATGATAATGGCAGTGATATACAGGATGAAAGTGCTACACAGAGGAAAACTGAATAATTATATCATTAAAAAAATGATAAGCTGGAAAATAAGCATCATTCATCCAATATGCACCATAGGAATCCTAGAAACAAGCGTTTAAAAGATGCAAAGTCTTTTCTGAGTTAAATCTGGATAATATTAGGTCAATAGTCCCCTTTATGTTTACTGGTAGCAAAATTATTCATAAAATAACCATGCTAGTTACAATGAATGTATTAGATTCATTCTTTCAATTGCTTACATTTCAGAGATAAAACCTGAGACTAAAGAGGAAGTTAAATGCTATAATATTTTATTTAAATGATTTTAATGAAAATGTTCCAAATAACAGTTTCAAATAATATATCTCTAATTTTCTAATCATTCCTTTGCATTTCTAAATGTTCAACATTGTGATATTTCTGAACATGCACATTGAATTTCATTCAAACAAGTTTATTTAAATGTTGTTTAAACAAACTATACATATTTTTAAAGAAACATTTAAAAGAGCTATCTCATCTCACATATTCTCAATATTATATTTTTTTCAGATTCCATAACCTTTTTCAAACTTTCTGGAAAAAGCCTAATTATATTGTTAAGTGTCTTCATTTCTTCCATTAGAAGCATTATTAGAATGTTCCTTCTGCATTTTTACACATTTAATAGAAGCTACATATGTAGCTATTCCCAATTTATATTTATAAAAGATGACAATGATAAAATTACAGCAGCAGCAAGAACTCAATGATGAGTTTGCATTTTGGTTTTAAAATGCCAAGTTTAAAAGGAAGTAATTCTCTAAAATAAGAAAAGTTTTGGAAGAGTTTTTTTTTTTAGGTTTCCCTTTAGCTGCTTCAAATTTATCTGTTTTGTTCTTTATATTTTCTTCCAGAAAATGAAGTCCCCTGTTAGCTTCAACCCTGCCCACCTTTCCTACATAGTATCCATGCTTCCAAAAGGCATCAAATAAGTCTTTTGCTCAAATGTGACCCCTCAATAAACTGAAACTCTTGGAAGTAATATTATTATGTGGTTTCCATTCCAGTGAATCTGAGCTGGAATCATGTAAATAAAACAATACGGAGAAAGTTGAAATTTATGATTGCTGTTTTGTAGTAATGGAAATTTGATAATATTGTTGCCTATAATAGCATTAAAAGAGAGAACATAAACTGGTGGGTTTGGCTAAAGAGTTACTAGAAAGAACATTAAAAACATCAACTATATATATATATTACATATATATATATTACACACACACACACACACACACACATATATATATATGTGACATATATTAAATAATGTAATTTGGTGGTGGTGGTGGGACAACAGTCCGTGGGTTGCAAGAGTTGGATATAGCTTAGTGAGTAAACCACCACCAAGCCCATTTCTACTTGATGAAATTGCCAAAAATTATAACCCAAATTTCTTGTGATAAGTGAGAACTTTCATAAGTTCATCACTACTTGTATCTTCAGTCTCAGGTTTCATCATTCTGAACTGCACTGTCCTTATTTTAACGAATCTATTCTCCAAATTGTAAAACAATATAAAAAGATCCTCTTTTAAAATTATTATTTTGCTTAAGTAAGACTGGAAAATTCTAATTTCTTTACATTTTTCTGAAAATGCAGAATAGATGTTGGTATATAGTCTCCTGGAAGTCCTTCAGTAAAAATCTGAAAGATTTAAAATAAATGTTTTCTAGTGTATTTGATCACCTAATTCTTATCGAAGTAACAGTTTGTGTCAATACTTAGCATAGGGCTATTGGAGAATGCACTGTGAAATTCTGTGGTTTTGCACAGGAAATTCTTATATTCTCCTAAACACACTTTTTTCCCCTCACTTTAAGGATTTGTTGACAGTGTCAGTTGTTCTCCAGTTACTCAGTCATGTCCAACTCTTTGTAATCTCATGGATTGCAGCAGGCCAGGCTTCCCTTTCCTTCATTTCCTGGAGTTTGCTCAAACTCATGTCCATTGAGTCAATGATGCTATCCAACCATCTCATCCTCTGTCGTCCCCCTTCTCCTTCTGTCTTCAGTTTTTCCCAGCCCCAAGGTCTTTTCCAGTGAGTCAGCTCTTCACATCAGGTGGCCAAAGTACTGGAGCTTTTAGCATCAGTCCTTCCAATGAATATTCAGGACTGATTTCCTTTAGGATTGACTGGTTTGATCTTGCTATCCAAGGGACTCTCAAGAGTCTTCACTACCACAATTCAAAGGCATCAGTTCTTCAGTGCTCAGTGTCAGGGCTCCATCTAAATGTGCATTTTTAAACTTCTCTTCACCAGGAACACTACATTTCTTGCATACATACTCTTCTCACGTGCATAATGAAGACATAGGATTAATTTTTTTTTCCTCTAGAATGAAGATAATTTTACAAATAATCTAGGAATTTTCCTAAGAAGGGATTAATTTTCCAGACAATACATCAGTGACACAGGTGTAGGCTATAATTCAAAAATCTCTAAAACTACGCAAGACTAAACAGCATACTTGAAGTTATAACCAAATGGCAGTACTTCCATTGGAAATCTACAAGTGGACAAGGTCTGTGTAACACACACACACGCACACTAACACACACACAAACACTAACACACACACACACACAAAGACTTAAGCTTAGTTTTAAGCTTTTCCTTCAGTTCTTTCAATACAAATCCAATAGATCCATATTATTTCTCTGGTAGTAATCCAAGAAACATCATCATTAGTCCACTTAGAGCAGATGAATTCTGCTTTACATTAATGTTGACTTCAGATAATTATTAAGTGTTTCTTGGTGGTAAAATGGTCCTTTTGGGGGTTTTGTCATAAAAGAAAAATTACTCCCACAATTTTCAACTTGAAGTAAGCTAATACAATTAAACACATGAGAGGTCCTTTAAGCAGAAAACTTCTTATTGGAATACAATGACCAAACTGCAAAGATTTTATAGTCTTATTACTATCACTATAACTAAATATGAGCAATAAGATTAACTTCATAATTGAAAGAATAAATGTTAGAAACTTATTTAAAAAAAGAAGCTAGCAGGTTAATGGGGGATTACCTCTTTCAGAAACACTCAAAAGGATTAATGTTGTTAGGACTGGTTATTTGTTGTTGGGAAAAGGGAAAAGGCATTTTTTCATCCTCCATCCCTTAATTGATACATTGGTTTCCTCTTTCAATCTAGCTTTTCAGTTTCACACATCTCAAATATCCACTAAAGATTAATTTATTCCATTAATAGTTGTAATTTTTTTGCTACTTTTCATGTTTATCCAACAAAGACATTTAGACACTTTCACTCATCTTTATGTAGAATCAACTGACATACATTGGCCAGAGTTTGCTAAATATTTTTATATGTTGAATATATATTTATTTGTAAGACATATTGCATAGTAAGTCAACAGCTCAGAACCTGTACACACAAACATACACACACACTCACATACATACACACACAAGAACTTAGCAGTTAACAAGACTTTTGCCAAATCCATCCCTCTAAATGCAGAATCAAATGTACCTAGAAAGAATTAGATTGTGAAACACTGTCGCTTTCTAATTTAAATTTTGTCTTAAAGTACATAACTGTACATACTTTCATAACCTGTATTTAGTGATCTTTATGATTATTGATACTAAATTTTATTTGTTACAGCATTGGACTCATGATTTGCCTGGAGAATCCCAGGGATGGCAGAGGCTGGTGGGCTGCCATCTATGGGGTCGCACAGAGTCGGACACGACTGAAGCAACTTAGCAGCAGCAGCAGCATGATTTTTTTAGGAGGAGAAGAAAATTTATAGATTATTCAGATAACTGCAAACTTGGGTGTTTTTGCTTTAGAATCAGCTAGTTTCATCATTCTATATTCTACTTTCTGTCATTCTCTTGGTATTAATTTATACTAGCATGCATTGACAATACTAAGATTTTTATTATACAGACAAACTGTCTGAATCCCAGAGGAATTATGTATCATGTCAAAAATCATGTAGCTAAAAATCTAGATTCAATATTGGACTACATTTCTACCATAAACTCAATCTATTATAATATTAACTCATATTTCCTACCTTTTAAATTTTGAGTCACAAAAAATATCATGTATTAAAATTAATACCATATTATTAATATTATACTAATTGTGTTTGAGAATTATCATATACAGGCATTGCCCTGGGTAATTTATACACAATATCTGTAATTTATACATTTACCCTGGAATTATATTTTCATAGATAAAGGAACAAATGCTAAGCCTTTTTCAGAGGACCAAGCATTTATAAAGGTAGAATTGGGTTGAACTCTAATATTTGAAGTCTTTGTTCTATTTCACATTAATTTTCATTTCTAGTGATTATCTTTTTATAGGAGAGGGAAACATTTTTCAATTCTACTAAAACAATCAAAATGAATTTCTATTAACATGTTTATTCTCTGTTACTATTTATAATTCAGTATTCATAGTCACTACATAAATTTGATATCTGGCACAGAAGACAGTTTTTTTGTAGGTTGGTACATTTCTAGCATTCTTACCTTTTTCAATTGCTTTGTCTTTTCAATTTATTTTCTGCTTTTTTATATCTGTCTCAGTCTAACTCTTGCTGTCACTTTCTTGTCCTTGGTCTCACCTTCCAGTTCACCCCTTCATTTTCTCTGTGTGCTTGGATTTATAGGCCAACCATTTACCTTTTACATGAATATTTCCCTTTCAGTGTGGACAGCTTAATATACTATAATACTGGACATTGCAACAAGCATTCTTGACTTATTGAAACAAGTACAATCTAGAGATTGTGGTTTTATGTCTCAAATCTCACATCAAAATAGACATCTAGCAAAGAGGGTTATATAACTAGAAGTAACAACAGGATTGTAAGTCTCTCTGCTTCAAACCAAAATCCAGAAAACTCAGGGAATACATGGTCTGAAAGTGAACTAGAATGAAACAAACAAACAAACAAACAAATGGGATCAAGAGTGAGGAGGCAGAGGACTGGAAAGGAGAGAAAAGAGACTTGATTCTGCAGGAAATCTGGGTACTATTGAATTAATGTCCAGGGCAGAGAAAAAAATTGCTATGGGAAGCTAATGTCTGGATCATTTCTATTCGGTAAGCAAATTCCTCAAGGTTTCCAAATGCATTACAACCCACTCCAAATGCTGGACAAACTACTCATCACCATTGATCAAAGCTGACTTTGAAAGTGTCCTTCAGGTGCCTCTGAGAACGATTTGAAACAAGTGCCACTTCCTGGTTCCCTTGTGTTTCTTATGGCTGCTAGTGAACATCAATAATATGAATTTCATTTTAATTTTTCTGTAAGGGATCTTATTTATAGGGCAATTTTCAGCACAGTGTCTTGTCTCTATGAAATGATTGCCAACTCAGGCAGCCGTTAAAGTTTACTGCTTAGGCCTTCCTTCAAGGTACAATATGGATATTACTTTCAAAAGTAATTTGGAATACGAAGTGAGAAGGGTATGTTAACTCTTTGCAAACATCCTAACTTAGACAAGGAAATACTTGCCTTCAAATTGATACTCTGCTTTTCTATGGTAACATAAAATGTAGCATGAAAACTTACATTTTACTAATCTTATTTATAAATTAATGATGTCTCACTTTCCAGTGAGTATTACATCATAGAATTCCATTTATTAACTGAAGGAAATTATCATTTTATTTCATTTCAGCTTTCATGCCAGTATTTTAACCCTCATGCACACTCTGTGATAAACCATATAAGCTGTCACATTTTTATGTGCTGTCTATTCTTGGGCAGAGGCATATTTCCACTCAGGAGCTTGTCTCCACACTCATACACACAATCAAATAATGAGATTTCCCAGCTGTAATCTAGTTAGTGAAAGATTCTATTCATTATGGACTCTGATCTTTCAAGGTTCAAATCTTTTCATCTAAAGCTTCAAGGATCATATTGCTCTATTGAAATATTTCTAAACACAATTTTGCACTGAAAATTGCATTGCTGTCTATGCATCCTTTTTATTGTAAATCTGTTACTGATGGAAATGCAGTCTTGGAATGACCTAGGAGGTTTTGTTTGGCCTATTTTAGATGCAGAAAGGACTTTTATCACCAAGCTACCTGAGAAAGGAGAATCTTATTGGAGGGCCATTTTCTTTCTTTCTTTTTTTTTTTAAAGTTCACCTATTTTATTTTATTTTTTAATTACAATACTGTATTTGTTTTGCCATACATTGACACGAATCAGCCATAGGTGAACACAATCTCCCAATGCCGAAGCCCCCTCCCACCTCCCACCCCACATCCTCTACTTGAATCATCCTGTGCATCAGCCCCATGCATCCTGGAGGGCCATTTTCACTGTTGGACCAGCAAAAATAGTGTTCCAATCTTCGTTTTATTAAAATGAATCCCCCCTCTTGCATTCTGTGGTGCTTGTTCTGACCTCTTGAGTTGCAGAACTATATGAAACTTTCATTTTATGTTATACTGCCTTAAAACTATGCATAGAATATAATATTGCCTCTTAATTTTTCTCTGAACCATGTCATTAGTTCAACCATTCTTCATGTCTCATTATAATTCCTCCTAGTGTGTTTGTGCTCTTCTAGATATTTTATATTTCAAAATTTATTCTAAAATTAATTGTCTTCATTCTGAAAATGGGTCTTAATTGTGTTCAGGCCACTGTTATTTCTGATAATGCTATTGTCAGTAGCTCATACAAAAATTTTTATTAATACAAAGAGTCTTTTCCCCTTTAAAGTATATTTTCCTCAAGAATATGAATTCAAATTGAGCATATTTCTTTTTAACCCCTACTAAATTTAATATTGCTAGAGTCAAGATAATTTTCTTCCACCTTGATGCCAATTTAACTATTTTGTATTATTTTTTTATTCTAACTAGCTTTCATCTAAAAATTTGGTAACTAAATACATTTTGTCTAATTTCAAAGATTGAAAGTAGTTTACAATATGATATAGAAAGATTTTATAGGACAACTCAGAATCAGCCAAGATGCTCAAAATGATGGAGAAGGCAATGGCACCCTACTCCAGTACTCTTGCCTGGAAAATCTCATGGACAGAGGAGCCTGGTAGGCTGCAGTGCATGAAGTCACTGAGAGTCGGACACAGCTGAGCGACTTCACTTTCACTTTTCACTTACCTGCATTGGTGAAGGAAATGTCAGCCCACTCCAGTGTTCTTGCCTGGAGAATCCCAGGGATGCAGGAGCCTGGTGGACTGCCATCTATGGGTTTGCACAGTATCAGACATGACGAAGTGACTTAGCAGCAGCAGCTTAGAATGACTGCAGGCTAAAAACACGTATTGATAACTTTCATTATTTGGTTCTCATGCCTCTGTCTGATAAATAAGAAATTAGTGCATTTAATTCCAGTTATTAAAAAAAGCTTATGGAATTTGTAATCAACTTGTTCTATAGAAATACCTCAGATATTCTTATTTTAAGAAGTCTATATATAGTCCCTACTTCCCTAAAATATCAACAATATAGAAAAAGCAACAAGAAGTAAAGATCCTTATGGAGCTACTAAAAATTAACTTCCATGATAGTAATAACATTTATGGTTACCAGCTTTTATTTTCAGTAATAGATTATATCGTGGTTAAAACATTATACTTAAACTTACAAGTCAAACGTGTTTATTGAGTACCTACTCTATAAAAAGCACTGTAATAGGTATAATTACATCAGTAAGCATGAAAGAGAGCCCTTGCCTCTTCATTAAAGCTTTCAAAAATGTAAAATGGAAAAAAAATGAGTATAGATATTTTTAGCAAGGCTAGATGAGAAATATATCCCTCTGCAACTTATATTTGATCTCTCACTAGTATGACAAGGAGAAAACCAAGTAAAAATGTATGCAATGAATTTTTCAGAAAAAAAGACAAAGAAGACATCTTTGAGAAAAAAAAAAAATATTTTTCTCACAAAGAGAATAAATACAAAGACCTAAGAAACAAGGGTAGTGTAGGGAACCACAGAGGTGATAGTAAATCAGGTTAGGTAACAGAGCAGGAAGTAGATCATATGAACATTGGTAGGTCTGGTAAGAAGTTAAAAAGGTTTTCTGTTTGCAGTAGGGAGTTTAAGCTAGGGAAACAACTTAACATTATTTGAACCTATGAAAGATCATTCTGGCTTCTGCGTAGTTCATGATTTGCAGGGTAGCAAGAAGTGAGACATGGAGACTTGACAGAAACTTGTATCTGGAATCTAGACATTGTGACTTGAAGAAAGTTGTAGCAGAAGTAACGAGGTTTAGATCTCTTTTGAAATAGATTTGAGAGTACTTTCTAGTGGACTGGATAAGTAAAAAGTCCTAAGGTCGATGAAGGGAATCTGTGATTTCCTGTTTGCTTGTATCCGTTTGGAGGGCATTGGTGATCAGTTAACACAGTAAGGGATAGCTGTGAGTAGTAGAACATTACTGATTGCAAGAGACACTTATTAAATTGAACTGACACTGAGATTAATAAATTTGCAGATTCAAACTTTTTACATTAGTTCTGTGGCTGCAACAGTTTGTGTTTATTTTCTGTACAATCAATGCTTTTCTCTGAACCTCCTCTGCTCGATTTGTAAAATCATCTAATCACTGATATTATATAAAATACAATATTGTATCTGACCAAAGAATTCACTTGACTACAAAAGCAGGAGGCAAGAGCTAATTATCATGAAGTTTGTTTGTATTACATAACTCAGAGGAAACTAGTATTCTATAAATTTGAACCCAACTGTGGTGAGAGAGAAGACCATCTATATTTGGAGTTCCATCCACATAAGTCTCTTTTTTTTCACTGATGGAATACACGCTGCAGGAAACAGAATGTTATGGAGGGGTGATGCATGCTGAACCAAATGACTTCACTGAAAATATTTTTCCTGGAAATCACAAGCCCTGAGGGAAAATGTTCCAATATTCAGACTTAACATGAGACTAAGTTCAAAGTTCAGTCTTACTGAGCTAGAAACTGACTATATGCCTGGAAATATGCAACAAATAGTGGAGAAAGGCAATATAGATTCACTACCTCTTGATGGTATTAGGATTAGTGAAGTGTTTTAAGTTTTCTTCTTTCCCAAGTTCAAAAAAGGTATTTTTATATTAAATAATATTTTTCTCTTAAATAGTAATTATGTTTATAGTATCAGTGAC
Organism: Nanger dama; assembly: GCA_917880005.1. Taxonomy (NCBI): domain Eukaryota; kingdom Metazoa; phylum Chordata; class Mammalia; order Artiodactyla; family Bovidae; genus Nanger; species Nanger dama. The sequence continues at coordinate 4,946,950 of CAKJTW010000027.1, read as the reverse complement.
AATTAAATTATAATTGATAAATTACAAAACATTAAGACAGTCTGTGACAGAACTAGAAAAAAAATAAACATCATAGATTAAACAATATTTTCAGTTGAGTGCAATAAATATATGAATTTGTATTTTCTCCCTTCTGGAGACCTACAGAGTATGTCCAATGTTTTTAAATGTATTTGAATTATGCTAGATAGAAACATTTTTATTTGTAAAGATGAGAAGTATGTTTGTTTGTGTTGGAAGTAAATGGTGTGAAGTGTAGTGCTTATATAACATTTTACTTTTCCTTCTTTCTTTCCCTCTTTTTGGTTGTTTCTTTTGTGCTTTAAAATGCAGCATTTGGGAAATGCCTCACCTTGTTTATCTAAATAGGAGGCAAAGTCTATGCAGAAAGAGACAAGTCCAGATAGACACTTACTCAAAAGAAGGAGCATGATTTCTAACCAACATAGTAGACTCACACTCAAGTGTTCTTTATCTGGGCTTCAAATTTCAAAAAGTCTCTGGAACTATACAAATTACAGTTCCAGCAACATCCCGTTTTGGGGACAACATCAGGAGTGTTAAAATTGTCATCTAGAATGGCCTTTCCAGTGATGTGTCTGGTCAGGCTTTAGTATCTATAGCCCTGTACATAAGAGAAGCAATTTCTTTAAGGAAACATTCCAAAATATATTGGCTATTGTTCTAAGTCTTGTGTCAAGCACCCTTCTCAGCAATTATCTGCACTATCAAAATGATCAAAAGCTAATTACTGCTTATTTTAGCCAGATAATATTTCTCTAATTTTTCAGCCAACAACTGTTAAACTGATAAATAAAAATGAAAACAGAATTTAGATTATTAGTATTAGTCATATTGTTAAAAATAATTTCAGTATTCTCTCTGAGGATAAAAATCCAGTTGAAGTGGTGGGAAAATAGTGGTTGAAATAGAATGAAATAAGTACAGGAAAATACTTTGCTTACAAAGGAAAGAAGCATGGAGTATAAGCTATAATGAGATCAAGGAAAATAACATTTGGTCTTTAACTATGGGAAAAATGAAGTTAGGCAAAATATTGACACAAGAGAAAAGGAATTGCAGTTGTGAAGATTTTCAATGGTGAAAAAGACAAGGTGCAGAACAAAACTCATGTTGTTTGATTGTAGATTGAGTTGATTGTAGAAAAGCCAATCAGACATTCTTACCACAATTGAGAAAAGGCAGAATGTGCAGAAACAGGTTTAAATAGACTAGTTTAAGTGGTGATGGGAAATTATGTAACTTTCTTTTTATCTCACAAGAATTTATCAAAGCTGTGGGCTAAAACAGAAAAGTAAATAAATATCACAGTTTTTAGAAAAGAAAAGCTGAAAAATATAATAGATAAATTAATAAATTGAGAAACTGAAGTGAAACTATTTTTCATATTTATTGTGTTAGTCTAAATATATGTACATCTATGTAACATCTGTAAAGTGAAAATCTCTCAGTCATGTCCACCTCTTTTTGACCCTGTGAACTGCAGCACAGCAGGCTTCCCTGTCCACCACCACCTCCAGGAGCTTGCTCAAACTCATGTCCATCGAGTGGGTGATGCCATCCAACCATCTAATCCTTTGCCGACACTTTCTCCTCCTGCCATCAATCTTTCTCAGCATCTGGGATGTTTCCAAACTTCTTGATTGCCCCATCATGAACATTAGGTTCTTCTTCCTCGGGGAGGCTCACTATCAAGGTTATTAGTTATGCCACTAAATTTCCACTACAAAGCTTGGTGGCTGCGTCCTTTGTTTACTGATACAGCAGACAATATTCTTACTTCACAGTGAGGATGAAAATATTGATTGGTACAGTAAGTCATCAGCTCTCTATCAACAAACATCAATGACTAATGTATTTATGAAGAGATCATTTTTAAACTTATGTATTTTTATAAAGCTCAAAATTCTCCAAGCCAGGCTGCAACAGTATGTGAACCATGAACTTCCAGATGTTCACACTGGACTTAGAAAAGACAGAGGAACCAGAGATCAAATTGCCAACATCCATTGAATCATTGAAAAAGCAAAAGAGTTCTAGAAAAACATCTACTTCTGCTTTATTGACTATCCCAAAGCCTTTGATTGTGTGGACCACAGCAAATTGTGGAAAATTCTTCAAGAGATGGGATTACAAGAGCACCTGACCTGCCCCTGAGAAATCTGTATGCAGGTCAAGAAGCAACAGATAGAACAAGAGATAGAAAACAGACTGGTTCCAAATCGGGAAAAGAGTACATCAAGGCTATATATTTTCATCCTGCTTATTTAACTTACATACAAAGTACATCATGCAAAATGCCAGGCTGGATGAAGTACAAGCTGGAATCAAGATTGCTGGGAGAAATATCAATAACTCAGATATGTAGATGCCACACCCTTATGGCAGACAGTGAAGAAGAACTAAGAAGCCTCTTGATGAAAGTGAAAGAGGAGAGTGAAAAAGTTGGCTTAAAACTCAACATTCAGAAAACTAAGGTCATGGCATCTGGCACCATCACTTCAATGCAACTAGATGAGAAAACAATGGAAACAGTGGGAGACTTTATTTTGGGGGGCTCCAAAATCACTGCAGGCAGTGACTGCAGCCATGAAATTAAAAATGCTTACTCCTTGGAAGAAAAGTTATGGCCAACCTAGACAGAATATTAAAAACAGAAACATTAGTTTAACAACAAATATGTGTCTAGTCAAAGCTAGGTTTTTCAGTTGTCATATATGGATGTGAGAGTTGGACTATAATGAAAGCTGAGCACTGAAGAATTGATGCTTTTGAACTGTGGTGGTGGATAAGACTCTTGAGAGTCCCTTTGACTTCAAGAAGATCCAACCAGTCAATTCTAGAGGAAATCACTCCTGAATATTCATTGGAAGTACTGATACTGAAGCTGAAACTTCTATACTTTGGCCACTTGATGCAAAGAACCAACTCATTGCAACAGACCCTGATCATGGGAAAGATTGAAGGCTGGAGGAGAAGGGGATGACAGAAGATGGGAGGGTTGGATGGCATCACCAACGCTATGGACATGAGTTTAGTAGGCTCCAGGAGTTGGACACGGCCTGGCCATGTTGCAGTCCATGTGCTCACAAAAAGTTGGACACAACTGGGCAACTAAACTGAACTGATAAGCTTACATTTCCCCAAATGTATAATATACAAATAAAAGTATGCAACACATTTCTGTTGAATAACTTGGTGTAAAGAACTGTTCTCTAGTAATGTTTTCTTTTGAAATTTATATGTGCATGCTAGTTAGTAGAGTAAGCCAGCAAACTCACATCCCCACTTCCCTAATGATATAAAGAGGGAAAAATACATCTAGTTACACCAGTGCACTGAATGTTGACTAGATAATATGGAATAGTTTCTGAAAGTTCATTCAGTGTCTTCTTTGAGAAATGAAATAGCATAAAATTGAATAGTATATTCACAACCTACAATTGAGGAGTCTGTTGGCACTTTGAAAGATATTATTATCTGAAAAAATATTTCTAAAAGTTCTCTCCAGTATTTCTTTCAATGAATGTACAAAATAAATTTGAATCATTTCAACTGCAAATACATACAATTTTCACAGAATCAGAATAGGTAAAAATATTGCCAATTGGCCTTGGTGCACTGAAGATATTTACAATTACATTTATTTTGATTTAAAAATGAAAAAGACATGGTAATATGTACTAAAAATATGACGTGTAAACAGATCCTCATGTAGGCAATAGGAGGGGATTCTGGTCATACACACAGTCTGCATAATGATGCAAGTGTATTTGGAAAAAAATAAAAAGTTTTTAATCATCATAAATTAACTAACATAGCAGATGGGGTTAATTAACAAGTATAAAAAGCAATGGAATATCTCAAGATAAAATTTTAAAACCTAAGCTATTTCTTCATAATCTTAAGATCTCTTAAATAATAGGTGTTAATTGGCAAGAGTACTGGAGTGGATTGCCATTCCCTTCTCTAAGGGATCTTCCCGACCCGGCGATCGAACCTGGGTCTCCCGCATTGTAGATAGATGCTTTACCGTCTGAGCTACCCAGGGAAATCCAATTAATATAATAATTTACTGATGTTTTATGTATGTGTATATATGTGGGGTTGCAAAGAATCGGATACGACTGAGCAACTGAACTGAACTGATATGGTTTAAATACGAGTATTGCTTTTGATTATATATTTTCTAGAAATAAAAGCTGCGTTGAGTGAAAAATATGTGTGCATGTATATATGTATAAACCTCAGTTCAGTTTCATCACTCAGTCATATCCTACTCTTTGCGACTCCATAGGCTGTATGTAGCACACCAGGCCTCCCTGTCCATCACCAATTCCTAGAGTTTACTCAAACTCATCCATTGAGTCAGTGATGCCATCAAACCATCTCATCCTCTGTAGTCCCCTTCTACTCCCACCTTCAATCTTTCCCAGCATCAGGGTCTTTTTGCATGAGTCAGTCCTTTGCATCAGGTAGTCAAAGTATTAGAGTTTCAGCTTCAGCATCAGTCCTTCCAGTGAAAAATCAGGACTTATCTCCTTTAGGATGGACTGGTTGGCTCTCCTTGCAGTCCAAGGGACTCTCAAGTGTTTTCCCCAAAACCACCGTTCAAAAGCATCAATTCATCAGCACTCACCTCTCTTTAAAGTCCAACTTTCACATCCATACATAACTACTGGAAAAATCATACCTTTGACTAGATGGACCTTTGTTGGCAAAGTAATGTCACTGCTTTTTAATATACTATCTAGATTGGTCGTAACTTTTCTTCCAAGGAGCAAGTGTCTTTTAATTTCATGGCTGCAGTCACCATCTGCAGTGATTTTGGAGCCCCCAAAAGTCTGTCACTGCTTCCCCATCTATTCTCCATGAAGTGATGGGACCAGATGCCATGATCTTCGTTTTCTGAATGTTGAGTTTTAAGCCAAATTTTCACTCTCCTCTTTCACTTTCATCAAGAGGCTCTTTAGTTTTTCTTCACTTTCTGAAATAACGGTAGTGTCATCTGCATATCTGAGGTTACTGGTATTTCTCCCAGCAATTTTAATTCCACTTTGTCTTTAATCTAGCCCAGCATTTCTCATGATGTACTCTGCATATAAGTTAAATAAGCAGGGTGACAATATACAGCCTTGACATACTCCTTTTCCTATTGGAACCGGTCTGTTTTTCCATGACCAGTTCTAACTGTTGCCTCCTGACCTGCATACAGATTTCTCAGGAGGCAAGTCAGATGGTCTGGTGTCCCCATCTCTTGAAGAATTTTCCACAGTTTTTTGTGATCCACACTGTCAAAGGCTGTGTGATAGTCAATAAAATACTAGTAGATGTTTTTCTGGAACTCTCTTGCTTTTTTAGTGATCCAATAGATGTTGGCAATTTGATATCTGGTTCCTCTGCATTTTTGAAATCCAGCTTGACAGCTGGAAGTTCATGACTCAAGCACTGTTGAAGTCTGGCTTAGAGAATCTTGAGCATTACTTTCCTAACTTGTGAGATGAGTGCAATTTTGCTGTAGTTTGAAATGTCTTTGGCATTACCTTTCTTAGGGATTGGAATGAAAACTTACCTTTTCCAGTCCTGTGGTCACTGCTGAGTTTTCCAAGTTTGCTGGCATATTTAGTGCAGCACTTTCAGAGCATCATCTTTCAGGATATGAAATAAGTCAACCAGAATTCCATCACCTCCACTAGCTTTGTTTGTAGTGATGATTCCTAAGGCCCATTTGACTTCACATTCCAGGATATCTGGCTCTAGGTAAGTGATCATACCATCATGATTATCTGGGTCATGAAGATCTTTGTTGTATAGTTTATCTGTGTATTCTTCCCATCTCTTCTTAATATCTTCTGCTTCTGTTAGATCCATACCATTTCTGTCCTTTATTGTGCCCATCTTTGCATGAAATGTTCCCTTAATATCGCTAACTTTCTTGAAGAGATATCTCTTCTTTCTCATTCTATTGTTTTCCTCTATGTCTTTGCATTGATCTTTGAGAAAGACTTTCTTATCTCTACTTGTTGTTCTTTGGAACTCTGCATTCAAATGGGTATATCTTTCCTTTTGCTTCACTTCTTTTCACAGATATTTGTAAGGCCTCTTCAGACAACCATTTTGCCTTTTTGCAATTCTTTTCCTTGGGGAATTATTGATCCCTGCCTCCTGTGCAATGTCATGAACCTCTGTCCATAGATCTTCAGACCCTCTGTGTATCAGATCTAATCCCTTGAATCTATTTCTTACTTCTGCTGTATAATTGTAAGGGATTTGACTTAGGTTCTGTTAGGTAAAGATGACCAGGACCACAATAGAGTATTTAACAGGCTTTACTTAGGAAGCGCTCCCGGGTGGGGTTCCCAGACCCGAAGGAGGCAGGTCCAGGAAGTCCGCGCGCCGGACCACACTAGAAGTTTGTTTATATATGCACGCTGCAGGGGATGGCCAGGTTAGCAGAAGGGGTTTGGATAGGTTGCTGGTTTGCGGCTGCACAGGCTGATAGGTCTTTCTATGCTGCTGGGGCAGGGCAGCTTTGGCGGCGAAGTGTGCTGTCCTTGGTCCCCGGGATCTGGGAGCCTCTTTCCGTTAGGGACTCCCCTACCTGCAGGAGAGAGGAGGGATGGCTCGTCATGTCAACCAGCAAAGTGTACTGTCATTGGGGACCTTCTCGCCAGCGGGAGGGAGAGGAGGGGTGTCCCATCATGGCCCCCGGAGTCCGACCTTACATTCTGACCCTTTTGATAGGATAAAGGGGCACCGTTTCTGGCTACTTCCTGCTGAACTGGGGTGTCGTTGGGGCTGAGGGGTTGTGGCCAGATCCCGGTGACCTTTAGGGGGCCTCAGGGTCTCTGGACAGGAGTCTGGAGTATGCGGCCACCATCAGCATCCGTCTAGTAGCCGTCTGGGTCAGGTCCCTGACCCTCTAGAGGATGATCTGAAAAACACAAGGTCTTATTGACAGGATAAGGAACAAGGCGGTGAGGGCATTAGCTGGTAGATACAGTACCTCGGTGGTCAAGGGCCCCATTGGCCAGGTTACTTTCATGGCATTTTGAGTGAGATGTTGGACCTTATGTTGAATTTGTTTTTGCCTCTGATCTTGGGCCCCCTTCCCGTCTGTCATTCTGTAGTGAGTTTGCATGGTAAAGCAGAGATTTTTGCCTCTAGCTTTATGGCAGCTAGAGGCTGAACTTGATTTGGCTGTCTCAAGGCTCTTGGCCATCCAATACCATTTACCTCTATGAAAGCATGACCAAGTAGGTGGAGCATAACAGTCTCGGTGGACATAAGTGTAGGCTGTGAACCCAGTTTCCCAGCGGCTTTGTTTTGTGCAGCCCTGGGGGCAGGGTGTAGATATTATCATAGCTAGGAGGAACAGTGGCAAGAGCATGTTTAGCTATCATATTAGAAGGAGAGTAATAAAAAGAAAAAGCCAATTTGAAATTTCGTAAAGAGGAGGAAGGTCCCCTGTAAATGTAGATCAAAAATTGCCTGAAAGAGTGAGTCACAGTCGGTGATCGGGGTAGCTAGCCAGAGGTCCTGTAATAGGGTCAAGATAAATTCTTTAAGGCAGGCTAGAGACATATAGCCAGGTCAGGCCGTTTTAAAGGAATAGCACCTCAGGAGTAGTGAACAGATGATAAGATAAGTAAGGGTCAGTGAAAGTTGGAGTGTGGGCGGCCAGTCCTGGGGGAGCCGTGACAGCCAGTCCAATGGCAAAAAGTATTGCCAAAGTTGTGATTAGCAACAGCCACAGCGGATGAGGCCAGTCCAGCATTGGACAGGGCGTGTCACTCACTGGCGGGAGGCAGGGATGTCTTAGTAAAGGTGAATTGCTGGAGCTGAGAGTCGCTAAGGTCTGACAGGAATTTGGAAGCCAGGAGGTCAGCCAGGTGGTGTGGTGAGAATATAGTTAGGGGTTGATCTAGAATTAGTTTTTTCATGTCTGTGTATAGAGAAGCTGCTGCTGCACGTAGGCAGGGGAACCATCCCCGGGCGGTGGGGTCTAACTGTTTGGAGATAAATGCCACTGGCAGCATTTCAGGGCCCGCAGGCTGTATGAGGGCTCCAAAGGCTATGCCCCATTTTTCATCAGTATACAGGTGATAGGGGCGATTGGGATTGGGCAGGAAGAGTGGGGGAAGAGGACAGCAAAGCTGAGCGGAGGTTGTAGAAAGCCTTTTTGACCTCTGTTTCTGAAGAGAGTGGTCCAGTAGGGTTGTCTTTGTGGCTGTGTAAAGGGGTTAAGCCAGTGAAGCATAGTTAGGGATCCAGTGAGGGAAGTGAATGGTGGCCTTAAGTTTAGCTAAAATGTCTCGCCCTAGCAGGGGAGTGGGGCATGAAGGGATTATTAGAAAAGAGTGAGTGAACAGGAAGTGGTCAAGTTGACAGAGCTGTGGCCCAGTCTGCAAGGGTCGTGAAGATGTGCCATCTATACCCACCACCGAGACCTGGGAAGGATGAAGGTGCCCCCAAAGGAGGGAAGAACCGAATAAGTAGCCCTCGTATCTATCAAAAAATTGATAGACTTACCTGCCACTTGAAGCATTACCCTGGGCTCAGCTTGGGTTATGGGGGTCCCCGAGTCTGGGCGCTGTCAATCTTGATCAAAGGAGAGAAGTTCCAAGGCAGGATGTGGGGAGGAAATGTCCTTTTGGGGGCCCAGACCTTGGCCTGGTAAGACCCTGCTGGATAATCTGGGGCAATCCAGGTATAGGTGGTGAGAGCCTCTGTCAGCCTGTTAAGAAAGGCTGCTGGGTTTTCATCCGGGCCCTGGGTCACTTCATCTAGTTTAAGTAGGTTTACTACCTTAAGGGAGGTGGTCTCCATTTCCTCTAATAGGCATTCTATCATGTATTGAATATTGGCCTTTCCTCTTTGCCCCTCTGGATAGTCCCAATCAGGGTCTACGTCTGGAATAGCAGCCGCTCCAGGTGGCTGAGCAGGGCCAGCTGGGTTGGCTAGATGCCTCCGGTCTGTTATCTACCTTGCTGTGGCCCAAATGGCCTTTCCTCCCCCCCCCAGGGGTAGTAGTGGACCCCAGGATGACAAATATATCTTGCCAGGTGAGGGCATAAGATCGAGGTAGCTGGGTGAAGTTTTTGATGTAGTGGCTGAATAGGAGCCTAGCCGTTGTTAAATATGAGCAAGATGTTGGAGTAAAAGGGCACGTGGACATGAGTGAGACCCTCTGGGCCAGCCACCTGGTGGAGAGGAAGCAGGGGAGCTGGCGGCAGATTGGGAGTGGTCTGCGACCTTGTGTGTGAGCTGACTGGTGAGTCAGAAAGGGGGCATGGAGGAAGGGGTGGATATTGAGGTGGAGCCATGGGAGTGGCGAGGGGGCATAGTCACTGAAGAGTTGGGCTGTGAGAACAGTGATGGGGGAGACGATAAAGGGGAGAAGGGGTGGATGGAGAGACGGAACCAAGGACGAAGCCAAGGATGGAGAGTTAGGCTGTGAGAGTGGTGGGGAAGAAGGTGATGAGGGGGAAGAGGTGGATATAGAGATGTGCCGGGAGCTGCCACGGGAGATCCCACCCATGACAGGGTCATGCGGAAGAGAACTGTTAAGCAAGGCTTCAGAGCTCAAGGGGGTCCCTAGGCTTTCTTGAGCATTCTACCCCAAAACCAGCATCTGTCTGTTTTACTGTTTCATGACTTTCACCAACTCCTCTGATATTAACCGGGGCTAACCCTGACCACCTTTCTCTGAAGAAAATCAACTTAGGGCTATAGCTAATAAGTCTCCTGGACATAAAGAAGAATATCTCAAATCAAAGCCCCTCTGTTGGCATTCTAGCTTGCTTGGCACATACATCCAAACTCTTGCAGCTATGCATACAATTATTTACAGCCTCCCAACTGTGAGAAGCATGCAAAGTCTAAGACACAGAGCCTCAGCATTGGGAGATTGTGTTAACCTGTGGCTGATTCATGTCAATGTGTGGCAAAACAAATACAGTATTGTAATTAAAATAAATAAATAAATAAAAATTAAAAAAATTAAAAAAATAACAGATGAATGGATAAAGAAAAAATAGTTATTAGAGTAGTACTAGTGCTTGTGTAGGATTTCATTATTGGGCCAATGCTTGTTGCTAAGTTCCCATATCTCTTACCCACTGTGCACCTGGGAATGTGTTAGTTAACATAGTGAGAATGCAAGAAAAACACATGCAGCCTTGAATTTAACCATATCAGACCTGACCGGGAAGGCCCCTGTGCCTTCACTCCCTTGGGAGACCAGGAAGGCACCTGTGGCCTCACGTAGATGGTGCAAGTCTCTTGTCTTGAGACTTTATTGATTTTCTGTATAAACCAAGGAACATCAGCCTCTTTTCTTCTCTCCTCTATTTTCTTATCTACAACATTCTTATCTGTCTCTCTCCCTCTCTAAATCAATCGCTGACGCCGTTTCTCCTTCGGGTTTCCCTGGATCCTGCGGGGGCTGGACCCTGGCAGAGATGGCCTTGTTACAGGAGAGCTAGGCTGTGAGAACAATGGGGAGGGGAGGACATGGAGGGAGTGGTGAGGGCGACAGAGGGAAGGCTGGTGAAGTAGCAGGGGCTGGAGTGTAGGGTGAGGGGGCCACTAGGTCTTCTGGAGGTACTGTAAGGGCAGAAGTTTCTGTCTCAGGTGTCTCTGGTTGGGCTGCTGACGGCCTCTCTGGTGATGCAGAGCTAGAGAGAGCCATGATTAGGAGAATTTTAGAAGGGGAACAGTGGGTGCATAGAGTGGGATGGGAGTGCAACTGCCAGAAAGCCTGTATGTAGGGTACCTCAGACCATTTTCCCGTCCTCCGGCACTAATTATCTAAGTCACGGAGGATGTCAAAATCAAAAGTTCTGGCTGGTGGCCTTCGTGAGCCGTTATCTAAAGAATATTGGGGCTATGCCTCAGAACAAAGGTAGGTTAAGCATTTGGAACGAATTTCTCCAGAGATATGTAGAGTTCTGAGGTTGGCAAGTAAATATTTTAGTGGTGTAAACCAGGGCCGGTCGGGCTTGGAGGGAGCTGCCCCCATGGCAATCATGGAACGAAGGTCCTAGACCAGTCGTTAATGGGGCTGGGAGTAGTCCGATCAGGCATCCCCGAATGGGCAGTCAACCCAGCCAGGAGAAGGCCACTCAGCCAAGATGGACATCTCCAAATTGACAGGCGGCGAGGAAGCAAGCCTGGCTTGTGGATGAGGGGTCCGGCCGTGGCCGCAGTTTTATCAGAACCGGAACACCCTTATAATTGCCATGGAAGCAAAAACCCCCAGGGCCCAACCAATGGAACTTACCCCATATCCTGCCAGATGGTTGAATGGTCCCGGAGGGGTGACAGGGTGACCTGGTCTGGCACGGGCCAGACCCGAGGGGGCCACAAATCCCGCTCATCGTGGGATGGGCCCTCACCTCGAGCCCCATGTTGGGCGCCAAATGTTAGGTAAAGATGACCAGGACCCCAATAGAGTATTCAACAGGATTTGCTGAGGAAGCACTCCTGGGCGGGGTTCCCAGACCCAAAGGAGGCAGGTCTAGGAAGTCCGCGCACTGGACCGCACTAGAAGTTTGTTTATATATGCACGCTGCAGGGGATGGCCAGGTTAGTGGAAGGGGTTTGGATAGGTTGCCGGTTTGAGGCGGCACGGGCTGATAGGTCTTTCTGTGCGGCTGGGGCGGGGCAGCTTTGGCGGCGAAGTGTGCTGTCCTTGGTCCCCGGGATCTGGGAGCTTCCCTCCGTTAGGGACTCCCCCTGCCTGCAGGAGAGAGGAGGGGCGGCTCATCATTGGGGACGAAGTGTGCTGTCATTGGGGACCTTCTTGCCGGCAGGAAGGAGGGGAGGAGTGGCCCATCATGGCCCCTGGGGTCCGACCTTACAGGTCCTACCTGAATGGTGTAGTGGTTTTCCCTACTTTCTTCAATTTAAGTCTGAATTGGGCAATAAGGAGTTCATGATCTGAGCCATGGTCAACTCCTGATCGTTTCTTTGATGACTCTGTAGAGCTTCTTCATCTTTGGCTGCAAAGAATATAATCAATCTGATGTCAATATTGACCATCTGGTGATGTCCATGTGTAGAGTCTTCTATTGTTGTTGGAAGAGAATGTTTGCTATGACCAGTGCATTCTCTCGGCAAAACTCTATTAGTCTTTGCCCTGCTTTGTTCTGTACTCCAAGACCAAATTTCCATTACTCCAGGTGTTTCTTGACTTCCTCCTTTTGCATTTCAGTCCCCTATAATGGAAAGTACATCATTTGTGAGTGTTAGTCCTAGAAGGTCTTGTAGGTCTTTATAGAACTGTTCAACTTTAGCTTCTTCAGCATTACTGGTCAGGGCATAGATTTGGATTACTGTTATATTTATTGGTTTGCCCTGGAAACGAACAGAGATCATTCTGTTGTTTTTGAGATTGTATCCAAGTACTGCATTTTGGACTGTTTTGTTGACTATAGTGTCTACTTAATTTCTTCTTCTCAGGGATTCCTGCCCACAGTAGTAGATATAATGGTCATCTGAGTTAAATTCACCCATTCCAGTCCATTTTAGTTCATTGATTCCTAAGATGTTGATGTTCACTCTTGCCATCTTCTGTTTGATGGCTTCAGTTTACCTTGATTCATCGACCTAACATTCCAGATTCCTATACAATAGTTCTCTTTACAGCATTGGACTTTACTTCTATCACAAGACACATATTGAATATTGTTTTTGATTTGGCTCTGTCCCTTCATTGTTTCTGGCATTAGTTCTCCACTGATCTCTAGTCTCATATTGGGCACTTACTGACCTGGGGAGTTCATCTTTTAGTGTCCTATCTTTTCACCTTTTCATGCTGTTCATGGGGTTCTCAAGGAAAGAATACTGAAGTGGTTTTCCATTCCCTTCTCAGTGGACCACATTTTGTTAGAATTCTCCACCATGACCCATCTGTCTTGGGTGACCCTACACAGCATAGCTCGTAGTGTCACTGAGTTAGACAAGGCTGTGGTACCTGTGATTAGATTGATTAGTTTTCTGTGATTGTATTTTTCAGTCTTTTTGCCTTCTGATGGAGGATAAGAGGCTTATGGAAATTTCCTGATGGGAGAGACTGAGTGAGCAGGAAACTGCCTCTTGTTGTGATGGGCAGACCCATGCTCAGTAATCTTTAATCCAATTTTCTGTTGATGTGTGGGGCTGTGTTCCCTCCCTGTTATTCACAGGGGCCAAACTATGGTGGAGTAATGAAGATAATTGTGACCTTCTTCAAATGGTCCCATGTAGGCACTGCTACCCTCAGTGCCTCCAACCCTTCAGCTTCTTCAGCATTACTGGTTGGGGCATAGATTTGGATTACTGTTATATTTATTGGCTTGCCCTGGAAACAAAGAGAGATCATTCTGTTGTTTTTGAGATTGTATCCAAGTACTGCATTTTGGACTGTTTTATTGACTGTAGTGTCTACTTAATTTCTTCTAAGAGATTAGTGCCTCCAACCCTGCAGCAGGCCACTGCCAACCCACGCCTCTCCTGGGACTTCGAGACACTCATGGGCCAGTCTGGCTCAGTCTCCTGTGAGGTCATTGATCCTTTCTCCTGGAACCTGGTGTGCACAAGGTTCTGTTTGTGCCCTCTAAGAGTCTGTTTCCCCAGTCCTGCTTAAGTTCTGGCAGCTATGGTAGGGTTAATGGTGACCTCCTCCAAGAGGGCTTGTGCCATACCCAAGTCTGCTTCACCCAGAGCCTCTGCCCATGTGGCAGTCGACTGCTGACCTGTACCTCCACAGAAGACACTCAAACACAGTTCTGTTTCAGTCTCTGTGGGGTCTTTGAGTCTTGGTATGCACAAGGTTTATTTGAGCCTACATACATATATTTTTAATTCAATAGTATACTTAAATAAATTGTATTGCTATTATTCAAATCTCTTCAAAACTAATCATGTGTGATAAGCATTTTTAATCTATTACTAATCTGCTAACAGTCTCTGACATGCATTTAAATTTGGGCATTTATTTAATTATCTTTACATTACTTATTGGCATGTTACCCCTTTATATCACATGTGAGCATTATGTTTTATCTCACATCCTAAAAAAGTGAAAGTAAAAATAAAAGCAGGTTTGCATCTCCCTTTCCTTTATGGAAAACTCCATCCTTTGCCTTTCTCCTAAACCTCAAGATATTGTTCATGTTAGCCATGTTTAAGCTATCTCTTCTTATGTTGCTTTAAATGTCCTTTGAACTACATCATTCTGTCAAAATGCTGCATCATTGTCATTAAGTGCCTGCATTGTCCAACTGTGGCATCCCATACTTTTTAACCTCTACTCTTGAAAACTCATTTTCCATGTGGCCTTCACATCTCGACACCTTCCTTTTTTGGTTGCTTCTCCTTACACCTTAGACCTCCTTAGACCTTTTACTGGTCATTAGCAAATATTGTGCTTGTTATTTTATTTTTCATAGTCTGAATGTTAAATAGTTTTTATGTATATGTTACCAAGCTTTCTTTTTTCTCTTATTTCCCATCTAGTTCAGTTTATCTGCTGTCTGAAACAGCTATTGGATCTTTTATTAAACTTTAACCCACACCACTCCAAATATGAGCTGGTAACTTTATCTTATTTTAGAAAATTTAAAAAGTATTGATTAGTGAAGTTTACAATCTAAATGATACCACACTGCTAATATTTTTGTTTCTTATCTTTTGCTTGGCCTTTTCGAGATTTATATATATTTTCATGAAAACATTAAATCAATTTAATACTTTAAAGCAGTTTAATAATGTTCATACTTTGTTACTGAACTAAACTTGGGTGTACTAGCCAGATGAGCAGCAAAGTCAATCTACTGACACTAAGCTGTGGTGAACAAAAGTACAGTGATTGTCACTGAACCCTAGCAATGGATTTGGAGACAAACCTCAGATCTAATCCAATTTGGCCTTTGAATTAGGGTCCTTTTTGAAGGGAAGAACAAAAGTAATTGTAGTTTTGGGAATCAGAATGTGTCTGGTTGATGATTCTCTGGCTGGATTGTCCGTGGCTTGGAGCCCGTTAGCTCATCTTGCCCTTGAGAAACAACATGGGTTTGTACATTAATGATGTGATAAAAATGAAAGTGGCTCAGTCGTGTCTGACTCTGACTCTTTATGACACCATGGAGTATAGAGTCCATGAATTCTCCAAGCCAGAATACCAAAATGGGTAGCCTTTCCCTTCTGCAAGGGATCTTCCCAAGCCAGGGATTGAACCCAGGTATCCTGCATTGCAGGTGGATTCTTTAATAGCTGAGCCACAAGGGAAGCCCAAAAATACTCGAGTGGGTACCCTATCCCTTCTCCAGGGGATCTTATCGACCCAGGAATCAAACTGGGGTCTCCTGCATTGCAGGTGGATTCTTTACCAACTGAGCTATGAGGGAAGCCCAGTGATATAATAACAATTTTAGTAAACTAATGATGTTACCAACAACGGAAACCTTAGTCATCTGATTATGGTAGATTAGTGTTCACTTAGTGAAGGACTGGGGTCAGAAGGACACAGAAGGGAATAAAGTTTGGGGTAGAGAGATTAATTATAAATTGATAAGAGAATTTGTCAAGTGATTAAATATTCACTGGAAGGATTGATGCTCAATGGAAATGACTTTGAGCAAACTCTGGGAGATAGTGAAAGACAAAGAAGCCTGGCATGCTGCAATCCAGGGGTCTCAAAGATTCAGACACAACTGAATGAATGAGCAACAATAACAAAGCATGAACTGCAAAGGAGTCAACCATTCAGGAGTTTATTCCCTCAGGTAACCAGTTTCAGTTGACTTTGATCTGGTCATATGACACACTTTTGAACAACAGAATGGAATATAGGTGATTCAGTGTGGTATCTAAGGCTAGATCATAAAAAGACTTGCAGCATCTTCCTAAACTGTTTTAGGCATGCTTCCTAACTTTTGTTGGGCATGCTTTTTTCTTTTGATACTACCTCCCAGGACATAGGTACTATGCTTTGACAAACAAATTAAATGCAAGGGTCAGAGGCAGAAACTCCAGTGAACATCCCAAGTGAGGGCCCAGGAAACAGTCAAGCCACTGACAGTCTTCAGACTTAACCACCTTGGTCCAGTCTAGTGGAACTTTAGGATTATTATAGTCTAGATGCCACCTGACTATAATCATGTGAAAAACCTCAGGCATAAACAATCAGCTAATTCCAGTGAAGGAATCCCACTCCTTTGCTTCTATTGTATGGCTTCTTGTGAATTGTTAAAACCACTTGCCATGATCCATGGCTCCATTTCAACCCTCCTAAGTAAATAATTCTTTATTAAAATTTGTACAGTAAAAATATTAATATAATTATTATGAAATACATAATACAGATAACATAAATGATATTTGAATGACATATAACTTTTAAATACAATTTTAAGATTTGGTAATATGAATGATTATATAAACAAATGCAGAAATTAACCTTTCTGTGTATTTTCTACTGAGCATTGATAATACAGATGATATCATAAGGAGGTATATCTATTATCCTTTTATTGCATTCAAGCCAATGTATTTGAAAAATTCACTTAGTTTTAACTTGAATTAAAATGCTTTGTATTCATTTTTTACAAAGTGAGCCATAAAATTGAATATAGTAGTAAATGTTCCTAAATAATGTCTTTAAGCTCATCAAGGTGAACCAAACACAACATAAAGAAACAAGGAGCAACATAATTAACTGTTAAAGAATGTCTTTTTAACAATTTAAGCTGAAAAGATTAATTATAACATGTTAATTTTAGTTTGAAGAAATTAATATATCTGGGTTTTAAGTTTATTTGTTTTCACCTAGAAAGAACTTATCTGATAATTTAAGGAATTTGAATATTTATTTCTATTATTTTTCCTGGGCCCACTGACTCATTTAAATATTGTTCATTCATAGCCAATTTGCAAATATGTAATACTTATCTCTTGGTTTATCTGAAAAAGGAAGTCTTATTTCTTAGCCAAACTCTTCCTAATTATAACTTTGAGCATTTTGTGGAAGTAGCAGGCATAATCTTCAGAGTCTTCCAAGCCTGTTTACTGACAGGCTTTACTGATCTTTCTAAAGTTCTTTCCTCAGTGGTGTTAATTTTAATTTTTAATCACAGAAAAAAATTTTTCCATTTATTTTAACAAAAATATAATCTCCATAGGCTGGATTAGATAATAATTCCTGTATGCTTTGAAACTGAAGACTATTTTATAATTTTAGTATTACATCTCTGACTTGGAGGAGGTCGTTGGAAAAATTTTGGTTTTTAATTTAAGCTTCATGTTCCAGGCTTATTCTCTAGAGATTCTGACTCACAATATCTGAGGTATGAATAGTTAGCCAACCATCTGATTCTTGTCTGATAGACTTGAAAAAATATTATGAAGTTATTGATAAATTTATTATAACAAAAGCTTATTATGGGGCAGATTGTAGATATTATTGATATTTGATTTGCAAAAATATCAGTTCAAGGAATGAGGACAAAGGATGGCCCCTCCAACTGTTTATCTCAAATGAACACTTTCTTGAGGTTGCTTATTTTCTTTGCTAAAAAGCCACTGTTATTTTGTCCACTCTTTAAAGGATTTATAAGATTCCTCAATTTTGTATAACATGGTAAGTCTTGATAAATATATTTTATCTTGAAGTGCTTTTGAAAAGAAGTATGTGAAAATAAAGTTATTTTTAGAATTCTATATTATATTGTTATTATAGCCCCTCATTTGTAGCATGACACTTTAGTATCTAGCTAGCTCTAACAATTTACCTTTAAACCATAAAAATATCAATAGATGGACAATATAAATGTCTTGTCAAAAAATAGTGTAGATGTGAAAGAACAAATAATAACATCAGATTAGTTAGTTTTTTTTTTTTTTTTTAATTACCTCTGTTGATTTTTCTCTCTGCTCTTATTCCTGGTAAACTCCTCACCAGGTATTAAAATACTTTAGCTTTTCAATATAGATTTGGCTTGTCAGAGTTTTTGTATTAGAGTATGATTTACTGAATACATAAAAATCTTAGTTTATGAACGTAACCTCCTAACTTTCTAGTTGAGAAAATAGCAACTCATTTTTAGAAAATTGGATGGACCTAGTATTATATTACACCTTTTTATGATTATCAAGTTCTACAATTTGGATAGCAAAAAGCCTCTTGATGAAAGTGAAAGAGGAGAGTGATAAAGTTGGCTTAAAGCTCAACATTCAGAAAACTAAGACCACAGCATCTAGTCCCATCACTGCATGGCAAATAGTGGGGAAACAGTGGAAACAGTGGCTGACTATTTTTAGGGGCTCCAAAATCACTGCAGATGGTGATTGCAGCCAAGAAATTAAAAGACGCTTACTCCTTGGAAGGAAAGTTATGACCAACCTAGACAGCATGTTAAAAAGCAGAGACATTACTTGCCAACAAAAGTCCATCTAGTCAAGGCTATGGTTTTTCCAGTGGACATGTATAGATGTGAGAGTTGGACTGTGAAGAAAGCTGAGCACCAAAGAACTGATGCTTTGAACTGTGGTGCTGGAGAAGATTCTTGAGAGTCCCTTGGATATTACCTTCTCCGGGACATCAAACTAGTCATTCCTAAAGGAAATCAGTTCAGAATAGTCATTGGAAGGAATGACGCTGAAGCTGAAGCTCCAATACTTTGGCCACCTGATGTGTAGAACTGACTCATTGGAAAAGACCCTGATGCTGGGAGAGATTGAAGGCAGGAGGAGAAGGGGATGACAGATGGTGAGATGGTTGGATGGCATCACTCACTCGATGGGCATGAGTTTGAGGAAGCTCCAGGAGTTGGTTATGGACAGGGAAACCTGGGGTGCTGCAATCCATAGGTTCACAAAGAGTCAACCACAATTGAGAGACTGAACTGAATTGAACTGAAAATGTACAGTTACCTAATCTAAATTTAGCAGTTTTATACATGTCCATATTCAGTAATACATAATTTTGAAGAAAATATTGCGCAAACAGGCACTGTATTTTGTTTCATAAATTTCATTAGTAGTTAACTGGTGTTCATTAATGCCTATTGTTATTAGAAAGGACAGCTGTATGGAATCACTGCTTTAGCTGGTGATCATAATGAAGAACATCTGTAGTTTAATTTTTCTACAAATTCAAAGAACTTAGAAAGAATATTAATGATAAGACCTATCTATGACCACATCACAAAAAAACTGTGATATGAATAACACTAGTCTTTTGGATTTTTATTAATACTGTCTTCTCATTTATGTTCTCCCACTTCTTAGTGCCTTTTTTTGGATCTTCATGTTTCATTTTCTAAGGTCTGTCTTGTTTTCCCTCTACTCTCCTACCTCTTCTTCATCTGGAAAATAAAACCTAGTTTTTAATGTTCCATCAGCAACTTTGTCATCTCCACATAAGTATAACAAATAATCACAGCTTTTAAATGTTTGAAATTGCAGTTCCATAGCTAAAAAGTAGAGAATTGGGGGAATTTAGGAAATCTCATGCCATAGTGTATATGTCTTAGCCCTTTTAAACTACAAGGATTATAATGTTATCACTTTTCTAAAGTTCTAGAAACTGTTGCTGTTTTCCATAGCCCTGAGTGAAGAAGGAAATATCAGGTGCATTGGAACATATGCCAAGATTATAAGGAAACCATACTGTTATTTAGCCAGAAGACTGGTGAGAAGTAAAGCTGGACAACATTTAGATTAGTCTAAGAAACCATGGAATAAGATGAAGTTTCCTGGTGATTGTTTTTTAATAATTTACTAAAATTTCTGATTTTAATTGTATTTGAGATAATTGATTTGGAGTCTTAGAAGCTGAAACAATATGCATTAATATACTGAATCAGTTCAGTTCAATTCAGTCGCTCAGTCGTGTCCGACTCTTTGCGACCCCATGAATCGCAGCACACCAGGCCTCCCTGTTCATCACCATCTCTCGGAGTTCACTCAGACTCACGTCCATCGAGTCGGTGATACCATCCAGCCATCTCAACCTCTGTCATCCCCTTCTCCTCCTGCCCCCAATCCCTCTCAGCATCAGAGTCTTTTCCAATGAGACAACTCTTCGCATGAGGTGGCCAAAGTACTGGAGTTTCAGCTTTAGCATCATTCCTTCCAAAGAAATCCCAGGGCTGATCTCCTTCAGAATGGACTGGTTGGATCTCCTTGCAGTCCAAGGGACTCTCAAGAGTCTTCTCCAACACCACAGTTCAAAAGCATCAGTTCTGGAATAACTTATACTAAATACCTAAAACTGAAATTATAAACCACTTAAGTAGATACCTATATACTTATTTTTTAAGAAATTAAGTAACTCTGGCCAATAAAAAGGAACTATTTCTCTTTCTGGATTATATTACTTGTTTAAATTCCTTGACTCAGTAAGTTTTATGTTATCCACATGTTGCAGAATATATATATATTTTTCCGATATATATATATATTATCTAGGAAGTATTTTTATCAAGTGGAAATAAATTAGATTAACAGAAAGAAAAGGAGAAACATTTTGCAAATTAACATTTTTACACTCCAGACTTGCATTTTGTAATAATTTAAGCCAACTTCTGAGTCATCAATATCTGTCTTTTATAAGATCGGGACATCCCACACAACATCCACAAAAAGTGATTAACATGAAGAGAGGGAATGATGGAGACACAAAGGATAAAAACTCCTAGACAGGGGGAAAAATAACTTTTAGTTTAACCTATATCTTCCTCCCTTTGTTTTCTGAAAAACAAGTGATAGACAAGTAATGACATAAAAAGCTATTTCAGAGATTAAAGAGACTTTGTCAAAGTGTTATAGATTTTGTATTTCTCATCATTAAGACCAGAAACTGTGTTTTAATTTCACTTAAATCTGTAGCCTATTTTAATTTAATTAAAAACCTAGAAGGAATAGGAAGATATTGCCTCTAAAATCTTTGACCTCCTAGGAAGGATGTACAATATAAGAGTTAGCTTTGATGCATAATATAAGAACTAGCTTTTATTGTGATTATGAATAATGTTGCTATGAGCAATTTCATTCAACATTTTCATTTAAAAATAAATGTGCCCTACTAACCTTGAAAAGCAGATTAAATTAAAATGAATATTTCTTAATCATTATACATTTAACTAAAACTTTAATTAGATGGGCTCTAATAGTTCAAAACCAATAGGTTTTATAAATAGTTCTCAAATGTTCAGCTTAGTTTTCTTCAATATAATGATTTGTATGTGAGTTCAGGAAACTTTCACTCTTGAAGCATTAAAGTAGACCGACTAGCTTCTAATATAAACAGATGCATTTTTTTTTCCTTATAATTAAAACAAAGTCTCTGTGAAAAGAAAAATAAATGAAAACTACAGTGTTAGAATGAGAAGCAAACTAGAAGGGTCAATTAGCATGCTAAAAAGTTTAAGATATTGTAAATTTAAAAAAAGGAATGTTAATCTGCTTATTTACCAATCAAGATGGCATGTCCACTGAAGAGAACAGATAACAAAAGAATAACCTTTCTTGACCAAAGAACTGAAGAAAGCCTTTGAAAGAGTTGCTGATATTTTTATTACAACATTAGATAAGGTTAGTAATGAAATGCATACATATATACACACACACATAGCATTTAAGTAAAAATTAAGGACATCCTTTTATTTTTCACATTGGTGAAGGTGAAGTCACTCTGTTGTGTCCGACTCTTTGCAACCCCGTGGACTGTAACCTACTAGGCTTCTCTGTCCATGAGATTCTCCAGGCAAGAATACTGGAGTGGATTGCCATTTCCTTCTCCAGGGGATATTCCCGACCCAGGGATCAAACCTGGGTCTCCCGCATTGGAGGCAGATGCTTTAACCTCTGAGCCACCAGGGAAGCCCGATTTTCACATTAGCTATTCATAAAACTCAATTAAGTTTTGAAAATCTGCTTATATGGTTGGAGACCATTACACTTTGAAAGTGAAATTTTAATAGGATTAAAGTGTTATCTGTAATTAGAAGTCAGAAATTATTTTTTTAATTGAGATGGAAAATAATATTCAGCAGTACATTGGTATATAAAACCTATATAGATGATACCTACCATTAAGGAAAGCGAAACTCTGATTAGGTTAATTTTTGGTTGGTAAGTATCTAGATAAGTGTTAAACATTAATATATGTCTTTATATATGTGTATGTTAGTCACTCAGTTGTGTCCAACTCTTTGTGACCCCATCACTGTAGCCCACCAGGCTCCTCATTCATTGGAATTCTCCAGGCAAGAATACTGAACTGGGTAGCCATTCCCTTCTCCAGGAGATCATCCCAACTTAAGGATCCAACCTGGGTTTCCTGCATTGCAGTCAGATTCTTTATCATCTGAGTCACCATATATAAATGATCTCTTAAAAATTAGTACTCCTCTATATAATTTCTTAATTCATCTACAGCAAAATAATTACTCAAATATTCTCTTTCCTGATAAGTATATCTGATAATAAGATAAATGATGCCGCTTATGTTCAGTGACACAGTATAATTTTTGAAATGAGTATACCACAAAAAATATTTCTATAATTTGTAAGTCATAAATATTTCTAGTAGTTTGCAGGAGCTACAAAATTGTGGTATATCTAGCAACTAAAAATTAAATAAAATTTTATTTTATTTAAAAAACTGGATTGAAAATTATGGCAAGTTTACTATGAATGTATAGAGTAATAGCCAGAAAATATCTAGTGCTATTTTGAAATATATATTTAAAAGAATAGAAATTAAAGGCTTAGATATTAATATTTCATATATATCCAGTATTAAGCAGTCATTTTCTCAATTATATTTCAAATGCTCAAACTGCCAAGAATACAGAAATGAGATAAAAGTATAATACAACTTGGTTATTATCAGAAAATTTGAAAGGAATTTGATTTGGTGACAGGATTGGAATAGAATACTGTGCACTGGTAGGAACCAAAATTAGCGTCTCAGAAGCAATGACATTTAGCAAAAATATGTGGTGAATAAGTTGAAACTTTTAAAACAGAAAGGCATTTAAAATACAGGAGATGTAATGTAGGAATACATTGGTAATTTCTGTCTTAAAATGGTGTTAAATCAATTTAGAAAGTTTATTTCTAGATTTTCTTCTTTCACCAGACATAAACTAGAACTTGTTTTATTTTTGTTAGTCCCTGTTTGATATGTAATGAAATAATCGCATGCATACTTCATGGCTTTTAATATGTATCACTGATGATGTTTAGTCTATCTATTAGCAAAATGCTGAAAGTTAACTCTTTGTTATATTCAAATTCAGAGAATGATTTAAGGATTAATTATGTGAATATAAAAATAAATCTTTTTCTAATACCATTGGATTTTTCCTTACGATGCTTTTCAAAAGACTTCCCTGATAACTCGGTAAAGACTTTGCCTTCAATGTAGGAGACCCCAGCTTGCATTCCTGGGTCAGGAAGATCCCCTGGAGAAGGGATAGGCTCCCCACTCCAATATTCTTGGGCTTCTCTTGTGGCTCAGCTGGTAAAGAATCCGCCCACAATGTGGGAGACTTGGCTTTGATCCCTGGGTTGGGAAGATTCACCAGAGATGGAAAGGCTACCTACTCCAGTATTCTGACCTAGAGAATTCCATGAGCTTTTCAATATTCAATAATTTAGCCATCTAAAGATTTTTAAAAAGCTTTTTGAACTATTTCAAGTATTGTCTGTAATTACATGATTTTTAAATTTTTTAGCCAATTTTAAGGAGATCAGCCCTGGGATTTCTTTGGAAGGAATGATGCTAAAGCTGAAACTCCAGTACTTTGACCACCTCATGCGAAGAGTTGACTCATTGGAAAAGACTCTGATGCTGGGAGGGATTGCGGGCAGGAGTAGGGGATGACAGAAGATGAGATGTCTGGCTGGCATCACTGACTCGATGGACGTGAATGTGAGTGAACTCCGGGAGTTGGTGACAGACAGGGAGGACTGGCGTGGCCCAATTCATGGGGTCGCAAAGAGTCAGACACGACTGAACGACTGAACTGAACTGAAACAATATCTATTCAACAATAATTGAGTTATGTAAACATTTTAGCATTGTCAAGCTTTGATTTTCAAACTCATGGTATAAAAACACATTACTTAACTTGATCTTTCTATTAGGTAAAAGTACTTAGAACTTAACATTTGAATTATTTCTACTTCTTCCTAACAAAGGGGAATTTATTTTTACTTTCAGTCTCTGGATTTTGCTATAATCCATAATACCACATCATTAAAAATAATGTTGGTACAGAAGACTATAAACATCAAAAATATGGTTTTACAACCTTTTAAATCCAAATATAAGACATATGATAAGAAGCATCTCAGTATTTGTAAGAAAGTGAGCTTGTTTTTGCTGAACTCTGATTTGTTATATCATTTCTGATTGGCTTCTAAGAAATAATCAAAGGTCCTATATCCTATAATTCATATATTCAGTGATTTTTCAAAGGTTTGTGGGTTTGAGTATTCATAGACTTGACATTTTGCTAATGCATAAGCACTTTGGAATATCAAGTTATGGCACAGATTTATCCTCCAATTCTACCACAGTTACTTTCAACATAATATTTAAACTTTAAAAATGAGATAATATACTGATATTGCCATTCCTTAATACTGGACCATAAATATTGAACCCAAGGTCAACCCACTGTACTGAACAACATCTATATAAGTTGAAGCCAAACTGTGGAGGAAAATTTGATACAAACATGACAAACTATAATCTCTACTTAGTATGAGTATGTTTTACTAGAAAATTTGCTTTTGATTTTAATGTTTTTCCACAGATTCCTTGTAAATGCTGCTCATTTCAGAGTATATACAATCTTCCAGAATCTGAAAAGTTCTGAAGCTCAAGGCATATCTCTCTGTAAGGATCAGAGAAGCTATTCTATGCCTATATGAAAATAAAATATTAAATTTACATAGTAAATAGACTTTTGTACTAGTTACTGTAATGTATGCTTCTATAACATCAGAACTTTACTGATGATAATTTTATCTCTGTTAACATAACGTTTCAAGACTGCTATAACTAAGCAGTCACCTCTTAGTCATATTATGTATAATTCTGGAGTCCAGATTGCTTCCTATGGATTGGCCAACCCTTAGGTATCTAGGATACCAGCTGGTTTAATGGAGTAAAGTGTATGGCATAGGAATACTGGTTTCCTAAAGCTTTCCCCAGAAAATCTTGCTCATCAATGTGTCTTGACTTCTAAGGCTGAGAACTACAGGGCCATATTACAGGCTAAGGGAATAGGAATATAGTCTGAGATTGTACAACCACTTCTGAGAAACATGTCCCTATTAACAGGCAAAATTGGCTTTGAAATACAGAATGAAGCAGGGCAAAGGCTAACAGAGTTTTGTCAATAGAATGCACTAGTCATAGCAAACACCCTCTTCCAACAATACAAGAGAAGACTCTACACATGGACATCAACAGATGGTCAACACCAAAATCAGACTGATTATATTCTTTGCAGCCAAAGATGAAGAAGTTCTATACAGGCAGCAAAAACAAGACTGGTAGCTGACTGTGGCTCAGATCATGAACTCATTATTGCCAAATTCAGACTTAAATTGAAAAAAGTAGGGAAAACCACTAGACCATTAAGGTATGACATAAATTAAATCCCTTATGATTATGCAGTGGAAGTGAGAAATAGATTTAAGGGCCTAGATCTGATAGAGTGCATGATGAACTATGGATGGAGGCTCATGACATTGTACAGGTGACAGGGATGAAGGCCATCCTCATGGAAAAGAAATACAAAAAAAGCAAAATGGTTGTCTGAGGAGGCCTTACAAATACCTGTGAAAAGAAGAGAAGCAAAAAGCAAAGGAGAAAAGGAAAGATATAAACATCTGAATGCAGAGTTCCAAAGAATAGCAAGGAGAGATAAGAAAAACTTCTTCAGTGATCAATGTAAAGAAATAGAAGAAAACAACAGAATGGGAAATACTAGAGATCTCTTCAAGAAACTTAGAGACACCAAGGGAACATTTCATGCAAAGATGGGCTCAATAAAGGACAGAAATGGTCTGGACCTAACAGAAGCAGAAGATATTAAAAAGAGGTGGCAAGAATACACAGAGGAACTGTACAAAAAAAACATCTTCATGACCAACATAGTCACGATGGTGTGATCACTCATCTAGAGCCAGACATCCTGGAATGTGAAGTCAAGCGGGCCTTAGAAAGCATCACTAAACACAAAGCTAGTGGAGGTGATGGAATTCCAGGTGAGCTATTTCAAATCCTGAAAGATGATGCTGTGAAAGTGCTGCACTCAATATGCCAGCACATTTGGAAAATTCAGCAGTGGCCACAGCACTGGAAAAGGTCAGTTTTCATTCCAATCCCACAGAAAGGCAATGCCAAAGAATGCTCAAACTACCACACAATTGCACTCATCTCACATGCTAGTAAAGTAATGCTCAAAATTCTCCAAGCCAGACTTCAGTAATACGTGAACCATGAACTTCCAGATGTTCAAGTTGGTTTTAGAAAAAGCATGAATACCAGAGATCAAATTGCCAACATCTGCTGGATCAAAAGCAAGAGAGTTTCAGAAAAGCATCTATTTCTGCTTTATTGACTATGCCAAAGCCTTTGTCTGTGTGGATCACACTAAATTGTGGAAAATTTTGGAAGAAATGAGAATACCAGACCACCTGACCTGCCTCTTGAGAAACCTATATGCAAGTCAGGAAGCAATATTTAGAACTGGACATGGAACAATGGACTGGTTCCAAATAGGAAAAGGAGTACGTCAAGGCTGTATCTTGTCACCCTGCTTATTTAACTTATATGCAGAGGACATCATGAGAAATGCCGGGCTGGATGAAGCACAAGCTACAATCAAGATTACTGGGAGAAATATCAATAACCTCAGATATGCAGATGACACCACCCTTATGGCAGAAAGTGAAGAAGAACTAAAAGCCTCTTGATGAAAGTGAAAGAGGAAAGTGAAAAAGTTGGCTTAAAGTTCAACATTCAGAAAACAAAGATTATGGCATCTAGTCCCATCACTTCATAGGAAATAGATGGGGAAACAGTGGAAACAGTGTCAGACTTTATTTTTAGAGCTCCAAAATCACTGCAGATGGTGACTGCAACAATGACATTCAAAGATGAAATTAAAAGATGCTTACTCCTTGGAAGGAAAGTTATGACCAACCTAGATAGCATATTCAAAAGTAGAGACATTACTTTGCTAACAAAGGTGCATCTAGTCAAGGCTACGATTTTTCCAGTAGTCATGTATGGATGTGAGAGTTGGACTTTGAAGAAAGCTTATCACTGATGAATTGATGCTTTTGAACTATGATGTTGGAGAATACTCTTGATAGTCCCTTGGACTGCAAGGAGGTCCAACAAGTCCATTCTAAAGGATATCAGTCCTGGGTGTTTTTTGGATGGAATGATGCTAAAGCTGAAACTTCAGTACTTTAGTCACCTCATGAGAAGAGCTGACTCATTGGAAAGGACTCTGATGCAAGGAGGGATTGGAGGCAGGAGGAGAAAGGGACCACAGAGGATGAGATGGCTGGATGGCATCACCGACACAACGGATGTGAGTTTGAGTGAAATCTGGGAGTCGGTGATGGACAGGGAAGCCTGCCGTGCTGCAATTCATGGGGGTCGCAAAGAGTCAGAAATGACTGAGCGACTGAACTGAACTGAAGCATAGATTTTTGGTGGATAGAAAATGTCTCTTCTATTGGTTATAGTTATACTATGCATTCAACTTTATTTTTTTTCTAGTTTCTGTTTTAATTCACATCCCGATGTGTTTCATAAGCTATAAAATTTTTAAATATTCTTTGTTGTTATGGTTGTGCATGCTGTGTGAGTTGGTGGTGGTTTAAAGAATGAGAAAAGTAGCATATTTCTTCCCAGCTTACTTAAAAGAGATAAAAATGACAAGTAAAGTTTCTCTTGCTCTCTCTATTTCAGCCTCTCTCCTCTCAAATCAAAGACCTTTTGAATACATTTTTAAATTGCTATAGGATCCCACAAAACTTCTCTTTGGAATGTCACAATTTCAGATTTTAGAGTCCCATAGGAAACAATATACACTTAGAATTAAACATAGTGTGTGGATAGATAATTAGCATGCTTTTGTCAAAAGGGAGTTTCAGTTATAAGTTAAATAAGTATGAGGGCTGTAATGCACAATATGATGACTGTGCTTAACACTGATATATAAGGAAGTTGTTAAGAGAGTAGATCCTGAAAGTTCTCATCACAAGGAGAAGTTTCTTTTCTTTTCTTTTATCTATATGAGATGATTGTTGTTTGGTCGCTAGTGTTCCAGTCTTTGTGACCCCTTGAACTGCAGCATGCCAGGCTTCCTTGTTCATCATCTCCCAGAGTTCACTCATATTCATGTCCACTGAGTCCAGGATGCCATCCAACCATCTCATCCTCTGTCATGCCCTTCTCCTCCTGCCCTCAATCTTCCCAGCATAAATTTTCCAGTGATTTGAGTCTCTTTGAGTCAGATGGTCAAAGTATTAAAGATTCAGTTTCAACATCTGTCCTCGCTATGAATACTCAGGGTTGATTTCCTTTAGGATTGATGGGTTTGGTCTCCTTGCTGTCCAGGGAACTCTCAAGAGTCTTCTCCAGCACCACAGTTTGAAAGCCTCAATTCTTTGGCACTCAGCTTTCCTTATAATCACTCTCACATCTATACATGATTATTGGAATAATAATAGCTTTGACTAGACAGACTTTTGCTGGCAAAGTGATGTCTCTGCTTTTTAGTATGCTGTCTAGGTTTATCATAGCTTTTCTTCCAAAGAGCAAATGTCTTTTAATTTCATGGCTGCAGTCACCATCTGCATTGATTTGGGCGAATCAAAATCCTGTTAATGTTTCCACTGTTTCCCCTCTATTTGCCATGAAGTGATGGGATCAGATGCCATGATCTTCGTTTGTTGAAAGATAAGTTTTAAGCCAGCTTTTCAGTCTCCTTTTTCACTCTTACCAAGAGGCTCCTTAGTTCCTCTTCACTTTGTACCATTAGGGTGGTATCACATTCATATCCGAGGCTGTTTATATTTCTCTTGGCAGTCTTGACTTCAGCTTGTGACTCATCCAGCACAGCATTTCACATGATGTAGTATGCATGATGTGCTCTGCTTCTCTTTTTGGCCAGAAACTAAACAGAAGATTAGCAACAAGAAAGCAGGGGAAGTCATGAGCAGGATGAAAGAAGAATGAGAAGGACCAAGTCCATTTAATCACAGTAGGTGTCCAGCCTGAAGTAGGTCCAAGCTGTTCAGAAAGAAAATAATTAATGATTAATCAAGTCCAGAATTTTGAATAGTATCTTGGTTTGTACATTCTGTTTACTGAATTGGGACTGCTTTGTCATTCAAAATTGATGGAAGTTTCCTCACTTCTAGTTATGAAAATATCAAACACCAAACCACTTACAAAAACTTAAAAATCAGACATATATAAATTCATTGAAGACCTACTAAGGTAGGAATATTCAAGAAAACAAGATTTTAGAGAGGTGAGAAATATGAGTGAACTGGGCTTTTATAAAATTATTTCCCTATGAAACACTCAGGAAACAGAGAGGCCATGAAGAATACAGAAGATTGAAAAGCTGAGAAGATTCCTAGAGTTGTTTTGTATATTGCAGACTTAACATTAATCTTTGAGGTCCATTAAAGAGACCTGATCTAATAAATGTCTCAAACTTTAAGCTGGTATACTAAAAAGTTAAAACTCATAGTAAACAAACAAATGAAAAATATTAGACTTGACTAGTTCAGTATCTCATCAGAATAAGTTATCCTACCTATCATGAATACATGTGTAACCAACTATGTAAAATGATCACTTACTTCAAGTTATGTTTAAAATTTTGCATATAATATATTGGTCTTTCAGTCAAATAATCTTAAGTATAATATCAAGCAATAACAAATGAGTGAAAGCCAAATGAAACAGTAGATAATAAAAACAATGGGATTGCAAAATTTTAAATTCACATATATGGTGGAAGAAAAAAACAATGGCCTACATATATGAAAAAATGATTATGGTCATTTATATAATGTATATAATATCCCAAAATACAGATACAACTCAGATGTCTGCTGGGGGCGCAGAAAGAGTGGAGGCAGTGGAACTTCCCTCAGCAAAGCCGAGGGTTCCCGAGGAGAGGTGAGCCTGCTGTCTGCCAACCCAGCCCCTCGGCGAGCGAGAGACAATCAGACGCGAGAAGGGTTCTGTCGAAGCGGTTCCACTTTATTGCTGCAAACACCCAGCTTATATAGGCAAGCAGGGGGTGGTTTAGAAGGGACTTTCCATAGTTGCACCAATCACATTAAAGATCAAGTCATTATGTGCCTTCAGTTGCACCAATCATGTTAAAGGTCAAATCCTCATTTGCATGGAAATCAAGAGAGCCAATCAAAAGCTTTGACAAACATAGACCCCGCCCCCTATCACTTCTGCCCGGCAACATCTTAGTTTCCAACGGTTTCCAACTGTCAAACCAACGGTTTCCAACTGTCAAACTGGCCCTCCCCTTTTTTTTCCTCTGAGGTTTCCCATTTAGGGCCCCACAGATGTCTATTAAGAAAAAAGTATATACATTATATATGTAATATTTTCATAAAATCAAACATTTTGCACAGCAATGAAAACAAATATGCTCTATGAAGCAACAAAATAAAAATGTGATCATATAGAATTTAATGAGAAAAGTCATGTACAAAATCGTACCTAAAGTGTGATTACACTTATAAATTTTTCTAACAAAAAATGAATGCATAATCTTCAGTTCAGTTCAGTTCAGTTGATCATCATATCTGACTCTTTGCTCCTCCATGAACTTCATCAGGCCAGGCTTCCCTGACCATCACCAACACCCATAACTTACTCAGGCTCGCGTCCATTGAGGAAGAGATGCCATCCAACCATCTCATTCTTTGTTGTCTCCCTTTCCTCCTGCCTTCAATCTTTCCCAGCATTAGGGTCTTTTGCAATGAGTCAGTTCGTCACATCAGGAGGCCAAAGTATTGGAGTTTCAGCTTCAGCTTCAGTCCTTCCAATGAACATTCAGGACTGATTTCCTTTAGAATTGAATGGTTGCATTCCATTGCAGTCCAAACAACTCTAATGAGTCTTCCCCAAAAACACAGTTCAAAAGCATCATCTTTGGTACATAGCTTTCATTATAATCCAACTCTCACATCCATACATGACAAATGGGAAAATGATAGTTTTAACAAGATGGACCTTTGTCGGCAGAGTAAGGTCTTGCCTTTTAACATGCTGTCTAGATTGGTCATAACTTTTCTTCCAAAGAGCAAGTGTCTTTTAATTTCATGACTACAGTCACAATCTGCAGTAACTTTGAAGCCCCCAAAATTAAAGTCTGTCACTGTTTCCCCTTCTATTTGCCATGAAGCGATGGGAACCGATGCCTTGATGTTAGTTTTCTGAATGTTGAGTTTTAAGCCAACATTTTTACACTCCTGTATCACTTTCATCAAGAGGCTCCTTAGTTCTTCTTCATTTTTGGTCATAAGCGTGGTGTCATCAGCATATCTGAGGTTATTGGTATTTCTCCTGGCAATCTTGATTACAGCTTGTGCTTCATCCAGTCCAGCTTTTCTCATGGTGTAATCTGCATATAAATTAAATAAGCAGGGTGACAATACAGATAATTGACATACTCCTTTTCTGATTTGGAAACAGCCTATTGTTCCACGCCCAGTTCTAATGGTTGCTTCCTGACCTGCATACAGATTTTTCAGGAGGCAGGTCAGATGATCTGGTATTAATTCCCACCTCTTTCAGAATTTTCCACAATTTGTCCTGTTTCACACAATCAAAGTCTTTGACATTCCCAGTAAAGCACAAGCAGATGTTTTCCTGGGATTCTCTTGCTTTTTTGATGACCTAACAGATCTTGGCAATTTGATATCTGGTCCCTCTGCCTTTTCTAAATCCAGTTTGAACATCAGGAAGTTCACAGTTCACACACTTTTGAAGCCTGTCTTGGAGAATTTTGAGCATTACTTTACTAGCATGTGAGATGAGTGCAATTGTGCGGTAGTTTGAGCATTCTTTGGCATTGCCTTTCTTTGGGATTGGAATGAAAACTGACTTTTTCCAGTCCTGTGGCCACTGCTGAGTTTTCCAAATTTGCTGGCATATTGAGTGCAGCACTTTCACATCATCATCTTTCAGGATTTATAGCTCAACTGGAATTCCATCCCCTCCACTAGCTTTGGTTTTAGTGATGCTTCCTAAGGCCCACTTGACTTCATATTCCAGGTTGTCTGGTTCTAAGTGAATGATCACACTATCATGATTATCTGAGTTTTGAAGATATCTTTTGTACATTTATTCTGTGTATTCTTGCCACCTCTTAATATCTTCTGTTTCTGTTACGTCTATACCATTTCTGTCCTTTATCGAGGCCATCTTTGCATGAAATGTTCCCTTGGTATCTCTCATTTTCTTGAAGAGATCTCTAGTCTTTCCCATTCTATTGTTTCCTCTAGTTCTTTGCATTGACCCCTGAGGAAGGCTTTCTTATATCTCCTTGTTATTCTTTAGAACTCTGCATTCAAATGGGTATATATATCCCTTTCTCTTTTGCCTTTTCTTCTCTTCTTTTAACAGCTGTTTGTAAGGCCTCCTCAGACAACCATTTTGCCTTTTGCATTTCTTTTTCTTGGGAATGGTCTTGATCACTGCCTCCTGTATAATGCCATGAACCTCCATCCATAGATCTTCAGGCACTCTGTCTATCAGATCTAATACCTTAAATCTATTTGTCATTTCCACTGTGTAGTCATAAGGGATTTGATTTAGGTCACACCTAATCGATCAGTTCTGGATGTTCATTGGAAGGGCTGATGCTGAAGCTGAAACTCCAATACTTTGGCCACCTCATGTGAAGAGTTAACTCATTGGAAAAGACCCTGATGCTGAGAGGGATTGAGGGCAGGAGGAGAAGCGAGCTACAGATAATTATATGGCTGGATGGCATCACCAATTCGATGGACATAATTTCGAGTGAATTCTGGGAGTTGGTGATGGACAGGGAGGCCTGGCGTACTGTGATTCATGGGGTTGCAAAGAGTCCAACACGACTGAGCAACTGAACTGAACTGAATCAAGTCTAGTGGTTTTCCTTTTTTCTTCAATTTAAGTCTGAATTTGGCAATAAGGAGTTCATGATTTGAGCCACAGTCAGCTCCCGGTCTTGTTTTTACCGACTGTATAGAGCTTCTCCATCTTTGGCTGCAAATATAATCAATCTGATTTTAGTGTTGATCATCTGGTGATGTCCATGTGTAGAGTCTTCTCTTGTGCTGTTGGAAGAGGGTGTTTGCTATGACCAATGCATTCTCTTGATTGAACTCAATTAGCCTTTGCTCTGCTTCATTCTGCATTCCACAGACAATTTTTTGGCTCATTATTCCAGGTATTTCTTGATTTCCTACTTTTGCATTCCAGTCCCCTATAATGAAAAGGACATCTTTTTTTGGGGAGGGGGGGTATTAGTTCTAGAAGGTCTTGTAGATCTTCATAGGACCATTCAACTTCAGCTTCTTCAGCATTACTGGTGGGGGAATAGACTTGGATTACTGTGATATTGAATGATTTGCCTTGGAAACGAACAGAGATCATTCTGTCATTTGTGAGACTGCATCCAAGCACTGCATTTCAGACTCTTTTGTTGACTATGATGGCTACTCCATTTCTTCCAAGACATTCTTGCCCACAATAGTAGGTATAATGGTCATCTGAGTTAAATTCACCCATTCCAGTACATTTTAGTTCTCTAATTCCTAAAATATCAAAGCTCTTTCCAGCTCCTCTTTGATCACTTCCAATTTGCCTTGATTCATAGACCTAGCATTCCAGGTTCCTATGCAATATTGCTCTTTACAGCATCGGACTTTACATCCATTACCAGTCATCTCCACTACTAGGTGTTATTTTTGTTTTGGCTCCATCTCTTCATTCATTCTGGCATTATTTCTCTACTGATCTCCAGTAACAAATTAGGTACCTACCTACCTGGGGAGTTCATCTTTCAGTGTCCTACATTTTTTCCTTTTCATAATTCCATGGTGTTTTCATGGTAAGAATACTGGGCCATGCTCAGTAAATCTTTAATCCAATTTTCCCTTGATGGGTGGGGTTGTTCCCTCCCTGTTGTTTGACCTGAGACCAAACTGTTGTGGAGGTAATGAAAAAAATAGCAACCTCCTTCAAAAGATCTGATGCATGCTCTATCACATTCAGTGCCCCCAACCCTGCAGCAGGCCACTGCTGACCCACACCTTCACCAGAGACTTCTGGACACTCACAGGCAAGTCTGGGTCAGTCTCTTGTGGGGTCACTGCTGCTTTCTCCTCAGTCCTGTATAGTCTTAAAGATTAATATGATGATTGCAGTGATTGAAATATTGTGCTCAATATAAAAATATATGTCCACTTCCTAATCCTTGCATCTGTAAATGCAATTTCAATTTGAAAACTTATCTTTAAGATGTAATGTAATTAAGGATCTCAAGATGAGATCTTCAATAATCCATATGGTCCTAAATTCAAAGACAAGCATCCATATAAGAGAGACACTGAGAAGAAATACAAGGAAAAAGTCATGTGAAGATGAAGGCAGAAATTGGAGTTATGCAACCACATGTAAAGGAATGCCTGGGGCACCAAGCTAGAAGAGGTAAGGAATAATCCCTCCTAGACTTCTGAAGAATTACAGCCCTGAGAACATTTTGATTTCAGATTTTGGACCTAAAAATATCTTCCCATGTATGATGACTCTTTGCACACATATATGTGATAAACTTTTTTATTTCTGTGCTTTTTAAATGTCATTTCACACCAACAGAATTTTCTTAGGTAATAGAGAGTAAAGCAACTGGATTAGATGACAGAAGCTGATTATTCCCTTTAACGTCTATCTGCATTTTAAACAGAAGTGGCTATAGCACATAGGAGTATATTACAGACAATTCTAAAATTAACACAGTCCTATATATGGAGTAAATTAAAATTAGAATAACAGAGAACAGATGAAATATGTTTTTCTTTTTCTGACATCTAATATGTTTAATATGCTTAAATCTCCAGAACCAGTTTGCAATAGCTATTTTCAGCAAGGTTTCCATATAAAAAGATGAGGGGAAATTGTTCTCAATAAATTCATCCCTCAGTAAAAATACCCAAGCTCATTTTAACCCAAGCTGAGGTATCTAGTGTTGAAAAGTTAATAGATTATAGTTCTATCTTCTGATTATGTTAATACAAATTTTATTTGAAAAGTCAGAGCCAGAACTGAAAATTTTTCATAAGAGACACATGCCTAGATAATTCTAAAAATAGCATCAATCCCCTTGTGGTACAGGAATTCCTTATTTCAATATAAACAAGAATAAACAGTTTTAACTTTGTACTGTAATATTTTCTTTTTATGACTGCAGAAGCTAATGTTGATAAGAATATAAATAGGCATTTTTAGGAAGGAGAAGTCCCCCAAAATAAACAAATGTAGTAATGATCAGGAAAAAAATTAAAATAAAAACAATGGGATTTCCCTTTACACCAAGGTAGACTGAAGAAAACAATTAGAAAACTGAATGATTTCAATTGGTGGGGAATTGGGTTTGGGATATCTAGTGGATTGCTGGATTGTTGGTTGATTCTAGACTGACTTGTAGCCGTTTTCAGTTATAATCTGGCACTACTTAAGTAAATTAAATAAACAAGCAAAATTCAGATATTCCATACTTAGCTATATAACCTGGAGAAATATGCACGCTGGTCCAAAGGGTAAAATATCTAAGGATGTTCATGCTAATATATTGCCATTACTATTGTATGTGTATACTTTTGTGTTGGTGAAGAGTTAGTGTATCTGTCTACCATGAGAGAGGTGTACATGGATGTTATCTATCTTAATGCCATGCAGTAATTAGAAGCAATGGTTTAAATGTACAATAGCATTATGAATTCTTTGGAAATTATAATAACTATTGAAAATAAAGTAAGAAACACAGTAAAATACATAATAGAAAAGTGAAGAGGAACTAAAGAGCCTCTTAAGAAAGTGAAAGAGGAGAGTGAAAAGGCTGGCTTAAAACTCAACATTCAGAAAACTAAGATCATGGCATCCGGTCCCATCACTTCATGGAAAATAGATGGGAGTGCAGTGGAAATAGTGTCAGACTTTATTTTCTTAGGCTCCAAAATCACCACAGATGGTGACTGCAGCCATAAAATTAAAAGATACTCCTTAGAAGAAAAGCTATGACAAAACTAGACAGCATATTAAAAAGCAAAGATCCTACTTTGCCGACAACGGTCCGTATAGTCAAAGCTATAGTTTTTCCAGTAGTCATGTATGGATGTGAGAGTTGGACCATAAAGAAAGCTGAGCACTAAATAATTGATGCTTTTGAATTGGGGTGATAAAGAAGACTCCTGAGTCCCTTGGACTGCAAGGAGAACCAACCAACCAATCCTAAAGGAAATCAGTTCTGAATATCCATTTGGAGGGACTGATGCTGAAACTGAAGCTCCAATTCTTTGGCCACTTGATGTGAAAAAACTGACTCATTTGAAAAGGCCCTGATGCTGGGAAAGATTGAAGGCAGGAGGAGAAGGGGACAACAGAGGATGAGATGGTTGGATGGCATCATTGACTCGATGGACATGGGTTTGAGCAAACTCGGGGAGTTGGTGATGGACAGGGAATCCAGGCAATGCTGCAGTCCATAGGGGAGTGTTGGAAACGACTCAGCAACTGAACTAAACTGAATTGAAGAATACACATATACAAAAAAGCAATAAACAGTGTCAAGAGAAAATATAGCAAAAAGATGAACTTTAAACACATTAGAACAAGTACCTATGGGAAGGAGTTAATGAGGTAATAAATGAGAAAAGAGAAGATAGGTAAAATAAAATGCAGAGAGATAGATGAGATAAGGGCCTCCTATGGACCATAGTTAATAGTGTGCCCAGAGCTACCAGTTATGATTATGATCATCAGCACTCCACATCTAAGGTTAAAGAAAGATTTAACTGCCCAGTCAGTAAGAGAATCCTTAAGTATCCTTCAGAATTGGGTGAAGAAAACTGGTAAACCAAGAAACAGGTGACCTCCACCCTGGGAAAGAAAAAAAAAATAGCCTACATGTAGAATATTCATGAGTTTGAGGCCATATGAAACCTGTATATAAGGGGCTTGATGTTCCATAGCATCTTTAACTTTGTTTCTCCAGTGTGTCATGAAATTTTATACTTCTTTTGCATTTTTGATTTTTATGACTAACATGACAGATTGTAACATCATGATGATGACAGTAACTTTTATATGAATCATGAATGTATATCCATTTTATTCTTCAATATGAGGAAAAGTCCTCTGAATTAACATACATTTTTAGATATCTGAAGGCATTTTTAGAACAGGAAATATTTCTTCTTTATAGAAAGAGAAATTATTTTATTGAAGGACTTTTTCACCTCATTATGTGCCTTTCTATACTAGGACTTCAAGCTCCTCAAGAACTCAGATCTTTTCCCATTTATTACAGCAGTTTTAATTCTTGTTACTATTGTAGTTTATATTCTATACTATCATTTTTTAAATTAGGTGAATATTTAATTCATAAAATATTAGTAGATAGGGGGTTAGATATTTGAATTAAATTTAATAGTATGTCTTACAATGTAATAGTTGCTCCATAAACAAGTCATTCTAATCCTAGGTATACACCCAAGATAAATGAAAATATACATCCACAGAAAAGCATGTACATAAATGTTTGTCGAAGCATTATTTGTAACAGCCAAGTTATAGACACAAGGCATACGTCCATCAACTAATGAATGGATAAACAATATGTTATACAGCTACAATCAATGGAATATTATTCAGTCATAAAAGAAAACATAATTTTGAAATTGGTATAATAAGGATGAAACTTGACAACATTGTGTCAAATGAAAGGAACCAGACATAAGATGTCACATATTATATAATACCATTTATGTGAAATGTCCACACTAGACAAATCTGTAGAGACAGAAAGTAGGTTTATGTTTGTCAAGGGCTTAAGGGGACAAATGGGAATTATTGGGAGTGACTTAAAATGGGTAAGACTTTTTAATGGTTCATCCTATTTTTTCTGTGGTAAGCAAAATATTTTAGAATTAGACAGTGATGATGAATGTATAATCCTGTGAATATACTTCTTGTTGTTGTTTAGTCGCAGAGTCATATCTGACACTTTTGGGACTAGAAAACATTGAATTACTGTTTATAAAAGATGAATTTTATTGTATATGAAGTGTATTTCAATAAAATTTATTTCTAACAATTAATTTTATGTCCGCTTTTTTGAAACTTCCTTAAAATTATCTTATTTCTTTCCTATTTCACCAATTAGTATATAATATTTTTGCACAGAATAAATTATGTGTTTAAAAATATGTGAATAAAGTATCTCCAGCAGAGGAAATTTGCCATAAAAGACCTTTTTCTAAGACCTTTTTGTATACTTTTCAGTGAAGACTATGATTTTTATACCTCTGTAAGCCCTTGATATTTCTTCTTCCCCTTCCAGTCTTCATGATCATCACTGGTCACTGATCTTCATCATCATCATTAGCTATGATGTTGGCTACAATGTTAAGCCATTGCAATTTTTTTAAAAAATTGAGGTATAGTTGTGTAACAATGTTGTGTTAATTTCTGTTGTATAGCAAAGTGACTCAGTTATACACATACATATTCTATTTTATATTTTTTTCCGTTATGGTTTATCCTAGGAGATTGGATATAGTTCCCTGTGCTATAGAGTTGAACCTTGTTTTTATCCATTCTAAATGTAATAGTTTGCATCTACTAACCCCAAACTCCCAGTCCATACCTCCCCCTTGGCAACCACAAGTCTGGTCCATTCTCTATGTTTATGAGACTGTTTCTGTTGGGAAGATAGATTCATTTTTGCCATGTTTCAGATTTCAAATGTAAGTGATATAGTATTTGTCTTTCTCTTTCTGACTTATTTCACTTGATATGGTACTCTCTATTTGAAATCATGTTGCTGCAAATGACATTATTTCATTCTCTTTATGTCTGAAGAATATTCCATTGTACCACGTCTCCTTTATCCTCTCATCTCTTGATGGACATTTAGGGTGTTTTCATGTTTTGGCTATTATGAACAGTGCTGTTATGAACATAGGACTGCATGTATCTTTCTAAATTATAGTTTTGTCTTGATATACACCCAGTAGTGGGATTGCTGGATCATATGAGCCACTGCAAATTTTTAAGGAATTTTATGACACTCTGCGTAGGACTTTTCGAATTTGTTCCAGAGAAACTTTACTTGGTTTAGGCTGTCCTATTATTTGAACATTTTAAATTAGAAAATGAAGCTTTGACTGTTTAAGTAAGTCACCCACGATCAGCTAGATAATAGAGAAGCCAACAATTAAGTCTAGGTAAAAGTGATACCAAGAAAATAATTCTGGCATTATTTAATTTAAAAGTTTATCCTTTTTATTTAAATGTGTTTTTATTCTTCAGAAGCATAATATTAGCTATCTTGCTAG
Organism: Nanger dama; assembly: GCA_917880005.1. Lineage (NCBI taxonomy): Eukaryota > Metazoa > Chordata > Mammalia > Artiodactyla > Bovidae > Nanger > Nanger dama. The sequence continues at coordinate 4,907,251 of CAKJTW010000027.1, read as the reverse complement.
GTTATCTTCTGCTCCTTGATTAGTCAATATATTTTCAGAAACCATTATCAGTAAAATTTTCTATTCTTTTTACAAATATTGGATTGCTTAAACAGCATGTCTTCAACAACTAAACCAATTTAAAACCACAAATCCAATATAAGTTAAAATCATAGGCAAGTGTCTCTGAGTTACAGAAAAAAATGATGACTATTCTTTCTGGTTTTAATCAGCAGTGTCAGTGACAGTATTAAAAATGCAATTGCTAATTCAGTAAAGGGTTATCCCAGATACCTTGTATGCAGCAAACAAGAGAAAAAGCAATTAAAGATTACTAAAAATAGTTTTCAGGAGATTTTTCTAATTCACCTCAGGAGGAAAAGAAATGTACTTAATAATGGTTTTGTCTTATTTTAGAAAAAATTTATTATAGAGGGAAGAGTTTTTAAAAAACTAAAGGAAGTATGTGATTTCCTCACAAATAAGTCAATTTTTCCTGTTCTTTTGGAATGTAGAATAATTTTTTTTGTTCAATGTAATATCCAATAATGACTTATTTCTAAAATATGAAATATAGACATATGAGTGCCCAAATTACTGAATTTGGTTATTTTCTTGGCAGCGAAAAAGAAAGCAGTATTATCTTCTCAACTCAGAAGAATTTTGCATGAATGTACAGCAAGCTGGGCAAAGTGGAGAGCTGCTGTAACTCAGATTTTAAAAATAGATGTTTATATGTGCTCAGTTGCAATATCACCTGTACATGACTAAGCATTTTGGCTTCCTATTTAAAAAACATATATGCAGTTCAGTTCAGTCACTCAGTCATGTCTGACTCTTTGCAACCCCATGAGCTGCAGCATGCCAGGCCTCCCTGTCCAACACCAACTCCTGGATCCCACCCAAACTCATGTCCTTTGACTCAGTGATGCCATCCAACCATCTCATCCTCTGTTGTCTCCGTTTCCTCCTACCTTCAATCTTTCCCAGCATCCAGGTCTTTTCAAATGAGTCAGCTCTTCACATCAGGTGGCTGAAATATTGGAATTTCACTTCAGCATCAGTCCTTCCAATGAACACCCAGGACTGATCTCCTTTAGGATGGACAGGTTGGACCTCCTTGCAATCCAAGGAACTCTTAAGAGTCTTCTCCAACACCACAGTTCAAAAGCATCAATTCTTTGGCGCTCAGCCTTCTTCACAGTCCAACTCTCACATCCATACATGACTACTGGAAAGACCATAGACTTAACTAGATGGACCTTTGTTGGCATAGTAATATCTCTGCTTTTTAATATGCTGTTCAGGTTGGTCATAACTTTCCTTCCAAGGAGTAAGCGTCTTCTAATTTCATGGCTGCAGTCACCATCTGCAGTGATTTTGGAGCCCCCCAAAATAAAGTCTGACACTGTTTCCACTGTTTTCCCATCTATTTCCTATGAAGTGATGGGACCAGATTCCATGATCTTAGTTTTCTGAATGGTGAGCTTTAAGCCAACTTTTTCACTCTCCTCTTTCACTTTCATCAAGAGATTCTTTAGTTCTTCTTCACTTTGTGCCATAAGGGTGCACTTTGTGCATATCTGAGGTTATTGATATTTCTTCTGGCAATCTTATTGCAGCTTGTGTTTCTTCCAGTCCAGCGTTTCTCATGATGTCCTTTGCATATAAGTTAAATAAGCAGGGTGACAATATACAGCCTTGACGTACTCCTTTATCTATTGGGAATCAGTCTGTTCTTCCATGTCCAGTTCTAAATGTTGCTTCCTCACCTGCATACAGGTTTTTCAAGAGGCAGCTCAGGTGAATTGGTATTCCCATCTCTTTCAGAATTTTCCACAGTTTAGTGTGATCTGCACAGTCAAGGCTTTGGCATAATCAGTAATGCAGAAATAGATATTTTCCTGGAACTCTCTTGCTTTTTCAATGATCCAATGGATATTGGCAATTTGATCTCTGGTTTCTCTCCTTTTTCTAAAACCAACTTGAATATCTGGAAGTTCATGGTTCATGTACTGTTGAAACGTGACTTGGAGAATTTTGAGCATTACTTTACTAGCATGTGAGAGGAGTGCAATTTTGCAGTAGTTTGAGCATTTTTTGGCATTATCTTCCTTTGGATTGGAATGGAAACTTACCTTTTCCAGTCCTGTGGCTACTGTTTAATTTTACAAATGTGCTGGCATATTGAGTGCAGCACTTTAATAGCATCATCTATTTGCATTTGAAATACCTCAGTTGGAATTCCATCACCTCTACTAGTTTTGTTTGTAGTGATGTTTCCTAAGGCCCACTTGACTTCACACTCCAGGTTGTCTGGCTCTAGGTGAGCTTATAGGTTTAGGCCTTTACCTCATTCAACACAAGCAATTAGAGTGATTTATTTCAAAATGTAACATACCGAACTGCATCCCCAGCTCCAACCATCCCATGATTCCTGTTTCATAGAAAATCAAATCTAATTTTTTTTTCAGGAGGAGAAGGGGATGACAGAGGATGAGATAGCTGAGTGACATCACCGACTCAATGGACAAGAGTTTAAGTAAAATCCTGGGGGTAGTGATGCACAGGGTGGCCTAGCGTGCTGCAGTTCATGGAGTCACAAAACGTCGTACACAACTGAGCAACTGAACTGAACTGAAGATTCCCTGTAGGCTCTGACCCATAGCCTCGGTTTTTAATTTTGATTCTTATATCACTATTTTCTCTCTTGCTCACTAGCAGCCAATTGTTCAGGGCACTATGCCTTTCCCAGCATCACCAAGTATGTTCCAACCTTATGGACTCCACTATTACTAGCCCATGTGCCTAAAAAGCTCTTTCCTCAAAGACCTACCTAATTTGACCTCTTTCTAAGACTTTGTAGAAACGTTGCCTTCTCAGTGAAGCCATCTCTTTTATGCTCTTTAAAACTGAATGTCCGTTTTTAGACTATAGACTCCCCACTCTTCCCACCTGTTTCTTTTGTTTTGTAAAATTTTTAACTAAGGCTGCTGCTGCTGCTAAGTTGCTTCAATTGTGTCTGACTCTGTGTGACCCCATAGACGGCAGACCACCAGGCTCCTCCATCCCTGGGATTCTCCAGGGAAGAACACTGGAATGGGTTGCCATTTCCTTCACCAATGCATGAAAGTGAAAAGTGAAAGTGAAGTCGCTCAGTCTTGCCCAACTCTGTGTGACCCCATGGACTGCAGCCTACCATGCTCCTTTGCCCATGTGATTTTCCAGGCAAGATAACTGCCATGGGTTGCCATTGCCTTCTCTGTTAACTAAGGCATTTATGTCTGAATAATCTGTCTGGTTCTAAAAGAAAAGAAGTTGCAAGAAGGCAAGAATTATTTTTCCTATTTTGTTTTGTGCTACATTTCTATCTCCTAGAATATTATATAATTTTAAATTAAGCTCAAAGTGTATTTGCCAAATAAAAATATAAAAACAGTTAATATTTGCATAGTTTTTAATGTAAGCACAAGGTCAGGGGCGGTGACCAAGGGCGCCAGGCTGCTATGGTTCAGGAGCGGTGGAGAGGAGCTATCCCACGCCCAAGGTCAGGGGCAGTGGCTGAGAGGAGCTACCCCACGTCCAAGGAGCGGTGGCCGCGTGGTTGCAGTAGGGCAGAGAGAAGGTACTATACGTATACTGTCAGGAGGGGTGGCCATGAGGAGATACCTCTCATCCAAGGTAAGGAGCAGCGGCTGCACTTTGCTGGAGCAGCTGTGAAGAAATAACCCATGTCCAAGGTAAGAGAAAAGTAAGCCAAATGTGTTGCCAGAGGGCATAAGAGGGCAGACACACTGAAACCATAATCAGTGAAAAGCAGCCAATTTGATCACATGGACCACAGCCTTGTCTAACTCAATGAAACTAAGTCATGTTGTGTGGGCCACCCAAGACAGGCAGGTCATGGTGGAAAGGTCTGACAGAATGTGGTCCACTGGAGAAGGGAATGGCAAACCACTTTGGTATTCTTGCCATGAGAATCTCATGAACAGTATGAAAAGCAAAATGATAGAATACTGAAAGAGGAACTCCCCAGGTCAGTAGGTTCCCAATATGCTACTGGAGGTCAGTGGAAAATAACTCCAGAAAGAATGAAAGGATGGAGCCAAAGCAAAAACAATACCGAGTAGTGGATGTGACTGGTGATAGAAGTAAGGTCAGGTGCTGTAAAGAGCAATATTGCATAGGAATCTGGAATATTAGGTCCATGAATCAAGGCAAATAGGAAGTGGTTAAACAGGAGATGACAAGAGTGAACATTGACATTCTAGGAATCAGTGAACTAAAATGGACTGGAATGGGTGAATTTAACTCAGATGACTATCGTATCTACTACTGTGGGCAGGAATCCCTCAGAAGAAATGGAGTAGCCATCATGGTCAACAAAAGAGTCTGAAATGCAGTACTTGGATGCAGTCTCAAAAACGACAGAATGATCTCTGTTCATTTCCAAGGAAAACCATTCTTATCACAGTAATCCAAGCCTGTGGTCCAACTAGTAACACTGAAGAATCTGAAGTTGAATGGTTCTGTCAAGACCTACAAGAACTTTTAGAACTAACACCTCAAAAAGATGTCCTTTTCATTAAAGGGGACTGGAATGCAAAAGTAGGAAGTCAAGAAAAACCTGGAGTAACAGGCAAATTTGGCCTTGGAGTACGGAATGAAGCAGGGCAAGGCTAACAGAGTTTTGCCAGGAGAACACACTGGTCATAGTAAACACCCTCTTCCAATAACACAAGAAAAGACTTTACACATGGACATCACCAGGTGGTCAACACCAAAATCAGATTGATTATATTCTTTGCAGCCAAACATGGAGAAGCTCTATAGAGTCAGCAAAAACAAGACCAGGGGCTGACTGTCTCAGATCATGAACTCCTTATTGCCAAATTCAGACTTAAATTGAAGAAAGTAGGGAAAACCACTAGACTATTCAAGTATGAACTAAATAAAATCCCTTATGATTATACAGTGGAAGTTAGAAATAGATTTAAGGGACTAGATCTGATAGATAAAGTGCCTTATGTACTATGGGTGGAGGTTCATGACATTGTACAAGAGACAGCAATTAAGACCATTCCCGTGGAAAAGAAATGCAAAAAAGCAAACTGGCTGTCTGAGGAGTCCTTACAAATAGCTGTGAAAACAAGAGAAGCAAAAAACAAAGGAGAAAGGAAAAGATATCCCATTTGAATGCAGAGCTCCAAAGAATACCAAGGAGAGATAAGAAAGCCTTCCTTGGCCATCAGTGCAAAGAAATAGAGGAAAACAGTAGAATGGGAAAGCCTAGAGATCTCTTCAAGAAAATTAGAAATACCAAGGGAACATTTCATGCAAAAATGGGCTTGATAAAAGACAGAAATGGTCTGGACCTAACAGCAGCAGAATATTAAGAAGAGGTGGCAAGAATACACAGAAGAACTGTACAAAAAAGAGTTCCATTACCCAGATAATCTCGATGGTGTAATCACTCACCTAGAGCCAGACACCCTGGAAGGTGAGGCCAAGTGGGCCTTAGAAAGCATCACTATGAACAAAGCTAGTGGAGGTGATAGAATTCCAGTTGAGTTATTTCAAATCTTGAAAAATGATGCTATGAAAGTGGTGCGCTCAATATGCCAGCAAATTTGGAAAACTCAGCAGTGGCCACAGGACTGGAAAATGTCAATTTTCATTCCAATCCCAAAGAAACGCATTGCCAAAGAATGCTGAAACTATTGCACAATTGCACTCATCTCACACGCTAGTAAAGCAATGCTCAAAATTCTCCAAGCTACACTTCAGCTATACATGAACCATGAACTTCCAGATGTTCAAGCTGGCTTTAGAAAAGGCAGAGGAACCAGAGATCAAACTGCCAACATCTGCTAGATCATGGAAAAAGCAAGAGAGTTCCAGAAAAACATCTATTTCTGCTTTATTGACTATGCCAAAGCTTTTGACTGTGTGGATCACAATGCTGTTGCAGCTGCTGCTAAGTCACTTCAGTCATGTCCGGCTCTGTGTGACCCCATAGACGGCAGCCCACCAGGCTCCCCATCCCTGGGATTCTCCAGGCAAGAACACTGGAGTGGATTGCCATTTCCTTCTCTGTGGATCACAATGAACTGCGGAAAATTCAGAAAGAGATGGGAATACCAGACCACCTGACCTGCTTCTTGAGAAACCTATATGCAGGTCAGGAAGCAACAGTTAGAACTGGACATAGAACAACAGATTGGTTCCAAACAGGAAAAGGAGTACATCAAGGCTGTATATCGTCACCCTGCTTATTTAACTTATATGCAGAGAACATCATGAGAAATGCTGGGCTGGAAGAAGCACAAGCTGGAATCAAGATTGTTGGGAGAAATATAAATTACCTCAGATATGCAGATGACACCACCCTTATGGCAGAAAGTGAAGGGGAACTACTAAAAAGCCTCTTGATAAAAGTGAAAGAGGAGAGTGAAAAAGTTGGCTTAAAGTTCAGCATTCAGAAAACTAAGATCATGGCATCTAGTCCCATTACTTCATGGGAAATAGATGGGGAAACAGTAAAAACAGTGGCTGACTTTAGTTTTTTGGACTCCAAAATCACTGCATTTGGTGATTGCAGCCATGAAATTAAAAGATGCTTCCTCTTTTGAAAGAAAGTTATGACCAACCTAGATAGCATATTAAAAAGCAGAGGCATTACTTTGCCTACAAAAGTTCCTCTAGTCAATGCTATGGTTTTTCCTGTGGTCATGTATGGATGTGAGAGTTGGACTGTGAGGAAAGCTGATCACTGAAGAACTGATGCTTTTGAACTGTGGTGCTGGAGAAGACTCTTGAGAGTCCCTTGGATTACAGGGAGATCCAACCAACCAGTTCATCCTAAAAGAGATCAGTCCTGGGTGCTCATTGGAAGGACTGATGTTAAAGCTGAAACTCCAATACTTTGGCCACCTCATGCGAAGAGTTGACTCATTGGAAAAGACCCTGATGCTGGCAGGGATTAGGGGCAGGAGGAGAGGGGGATGACAGAGAATGAGATGGCTGCATGTCATCATCAACTTTATGGACATAAGTTTGAGTGAACCCCAGGAGTTGTTGATGGACAAGGAGGCCTATGTGCTATGATTCATGTGGTCACAAAGAGTCTGACACAACTGAGCTCCTGAACTGAACTGAACTATTGTCTTGTTATTATTACCTCATGTATATTAGCTTATTTAAAACCAGTGAATCAATGAATAAATATTTTTTGCATTTTAAGCTTTATCTGATTATATGTTCTGAGTATCTGAAGTCATCTATTATCCTTTGTGTTTTAAATATAAATGGGACTTGGTTTCATGAATGCACATATATATCATTTTAACCAATAGTCTTGACACAATTACTTTGCTACAACAGTTGGTGGGAATGTTTTATTTCAGTATAAAAATGAATTTCAATGTAAGTGAATTGAATGAATAATTGCAACACATTTTCATCTCCTTTGATAACACAGATTACAAGAATAAGTATAGTTTACTTTATTGTTACATGTTCATCATGATGCCTACCAGAAATATATAAAAATGAAGCAGTCACTATATACACCATCAAAGGTCATCTTGAATGAGGGAATTGATGAGAATTGCAATCCATCTTAAAGTTTATGGCAGAACATGCCACAGACTATTAACACTTATAAGTCACTGCCAGAGTAAGTAATGTGGCCATATCTGACCTCAGGTGGTTGAGGAAGTGTCATCCTGTCATGTGCTCAAGGGGACAAGAATCAGACTACTTGTTGATCGGTGTTTATGCTACCTACAAAGTATATTTTCAAAATTGAGTGGACTAACCTATTTATATTTAAAAAATGAAGTCAGAACCATGTCATTATTTTTACATTATTTTTTTCTGATTAGTAACATTTATTGTGAATGAGATTGTTATCACATTTCTCTGGATTAATTAAATGTAATTTTTTTCTAAAAAGAGTATTTAAGAAACAAACCACTGCATCAATAGTAAATATATTTTAAAGATTATATCTTACTGTTTTTAAGACAATACAAAATAAGTACAAGGGCTGGAAGGATTTGTTTAAGAAAATATCTTTTATATTAGCTGGGTAAATGTCAGATATGAAATATCATATAGAATAAATCAAAATGTACATAGAGGATAGTCCAATTTTGTCATATTTATTGAATTTTGGTATCAAGTTTTAAAATATTAGCTCATAGAGTTTATGAAGTTACCACTATTAAATACTTTTGCTTAAATATTTTAAAATATTATACTTGGTTTTGAGTTTTACATGATATCAAAAATAATAATAATTGTTTTCAGGAGCATTGCTTTTCTGAATTATAAGAAAGGCAACAGAAGTTATTATGTTTCTATAGAAAACTTCCTCTTATGTATATTTGAAGTAATATTACAGAAGTTCAATTTGACATATTTTGATGTACTATAGTAGAGTATAGGACTTCCCTGGTGGTTCAGACAGTAAAGCGTCTGTATACAATGCGGGAGACTCGGGTTTGATCCCTGGGTGGGGAAGATCCCCTGGGGAAGGAAATGGCAATCTACTCCAGGACTATTGCCTGGAAAATCCCAGGGACAGAGGAGCCTGATAGGCCAGAGGCCACAGTCCATGGGGTCACAAAGAGTCAGACACTACTGAGCGACTTCACTTTCACTTTCACATGGTAGAGTACATATATTTTTTTTTCCTGCTGTTATTTCTCTTTATATATTACAAATACCATCATGTTGATTAATAAGTAATTTTAAGGAGAAAAATATATGACATCTGATGAAAACCTACTTAAATCATTGGTCTATACTTGAAATCATATACAAAGATATTTTATTAGTCATTTTTAAAAAGAATGAAAAAACTGTGTGAGAATAGATGGAAAGACCTCTTATGAAATATTTTTCAATCAATCTAGGAATAATCTAGGAATGATAATTTAATCTGGTAAGTCATAGCATATTTGCATATTTACTGTAATTATTTTGACTTCTTTTTAACAAATCCATTTCATTTTCTTTTGTTTGAGAAAGTAGTGTATGTTAAGTGTTCGTGAATTTTGATCCAACAAATTTAATTTTGTGTAAAAATATAATTCAATGTGTTTATCTGTTTAATATTTACTCTGCAGTCTTTTTATGCAAAAATAGAAAAATGAAAGAAATAGGCCTTGTTTTATGAAGCATTGAGGATGATTAATAGAGAAAGAACTATCAATAACTTATTATATAAACTATATGCCATGCTAAATAGAAACACAAAGCATTACACCAGAATAGGCTGAATGTGAGATGTTGAAACAGGCACTCCTGCCTTAGACTGTTAGGGATCAGGGAATGACAGAGAAGCCACTGATGAAATGAGGTTTAAGGAATTGTAGGAGAACATTGTAAGAGGAGAGAAGTATGTACAGATCAGTGAGTTATGAGAAAGCATTATTTTAATTTCTAGGGTAAAGAGTTGAATCAATTCAGATAAGGCAGGGAAGAGAATCGTTACCTGAAGATCCCGTTGTTGAATGAATATTAGTCAACTTTGGTGGTACTTGCTCAACTCAAACGGATTCTCCTACTCTGAGGACTGTCTCTCTGGGGTACATATCTAGGTTCTCCAAGAGCTGGTTTTATACAGTGTGTCACTGGTCCCTGACTTATTTGAGGGAACCAGAAGGCTTCCCAAGTGGTACTAATGGTTAAAGAACCCACCTGCCAATGCAGGAGATGTAAGAGACTTGGGTTCAATCCCTGGGTTGGGACAACCTCTTGGAGGGCATGGCAACCCACTCCAGTATTCTTGCCTGGAGAATCCCATGGACAGAGAAGTCTAGCAGTTTGAAGTGACTTAGCACACATGAGGTGTTTAGCATATCTAAACTAAGGTGTGCACATTTTCTCATTACTAGAAAATTGAAGTGGAAGCATATTCAATCTCTAAGATCTTTCTTCCTGCTTATATTAATTCAGAAGGGAAAAAAAAACTGCACTATGAAAAAGCATATAATGGTAAATAAAGAAGGGAAAAGAAGAGATGATAAGCATTGAAGACTTTTGGGTACCTAGTCACTATCTCTTCCTCAGGTCCAGTGCATATTGGACTGCTTTGTTTTAGACAGTTTATTCTAAATGTAACCTAAAAGTTGTAACAAAGCACATAATCCACCCCCCTACACACACACAAAAATACACAAAGCTGTGGGAAATTTTGAGACCTGTGTTTAAATTAAGGAAAAGTCTTACTTTCTCTCAAAATGAATATCCAGGTCTGGAGAAAGTAGTATTCATTATTTTCAATTACATCTACAAATTAATACAGAGTTAAGCACTCTGTATTCAGCCACCATGAAAGATTTATTATTTTTCCCCAAGAGTTAATTTTATTTAATTCAAAGATCTGACCTCTCTTAATTTATTCCCTGCTTTTCATTTTCTGAAACATTAATTTAAAAAGTTAAACCACATTTAAACTATTGAGAGATAAAATAAATTACATGTGTAAGATAAAGTAGAAGGAAAAAAATAAAATGTAACATGTTAACTTTTGACTTAATAATGTATATTTCATAGTTTCAGTTCAATTCAGTTCAGTTGCTCAGTCATGTCCGACTCTGCAACCCCACTGACTGCAGTGCACCAGGCTTCCCAGTCCATCATCAATTCTTGGAGCCTACTGAAACTCATGTCCATAGCATCAGTGATGCCATTCAGCAATCTCATCCTTTGTCATCTCCTTCTCCCCTACCTTCAGTCTTTCTCAGCATCACAGTCTTTTCAAATGAGTCAGTTCTTCCCATCATGTCAAAGTATTGAAGTTTCAGCTTCAGCATCAGTCCTTCCAGTGAATATTCAGGACTGATTTCCTTTAGGATGCACTGGTTGGATCCCCTTGAAGTCAAAGGAACTCTCAAGAATCTTCTCCAACACCACAGTTCAAAAGCATCAATTCTTCAATGCCAGCTTTCTTTATAATCCAACCCTCGCATCCATACATACTACTGGAAAAACTATAGTTTGACTAGATGGACATTTGTTAGTAAAATAACCCTCTGCTTTTTAATATGGTTTCTAGGTTGGTCATAGCTTTTCTTTCAAGGAGCAAGTGTCTTTTCATTTCATGTTTGCAGTCACCATCTGCAGTGATTTTGGAACCCCACAAAATAAAGTTTCTTACTGTTTCAATTGTATCCTTGTTTATTTGCCATGAAGTGATGGGACCAGATGTCATGATCTTAGTTTTCTGAATGTCCAGTCTTAAACCAACTTTTTTCACTCTCCTCTTTCACTTTCACCAAGAGGCTCTTTAGTTCTTCTTTGCTGCTGTAAGGGTGGTGTCATGTGCATATCTGAGGTTATTGATAATTCTCCCAGCAATCTTGATTCAAGCTTATGCTTCATCCAGTCCAGCATTTCTCATTATATTCTCTGCATAGAAGTAATACAAGCAAGGTGACAATATACAGCCTGGACGTACTCCTTTCCCAAATTGGAAACAGTCTGTTGTTTCATATCCAGTTCTAACTGTTGCTTTTGACCTGCATACAGATTTCTCAGGAGGCAGGTAAGGAGGTCTGGTATTCCCATCTTTCAGAATTTTCCAGTTTGTTGTGTTCCACAGACAAATCTTAGGCATAGTCAATAAAGCAAAAGTAGATGTTTTTCTGAAACTCTCTTGTTTTTTTTTTTTTTATTTTTTATTATCTAACATATGTTGGCAATTTGATATCTGATTCCTTTGCCTTTTCTAAATCCAGCTTGAACATCTGGAAGTTCATGGTTCACATATTGTTGAAGCCTGGCTTGGAGAATTTTGAGCATTACTCTGCTATTGTGTGAGATAAGTGCAATTGTGGGGTAGTTTGAACATTCTTTTTTCATTGCCTTTCTTTAGGATTGGAATGAAAACTGACCTTTTCCAGTCCTGTGGTCACTGCTGAGTTTTCCAAATTTGCTGGCATATTGAGTGCAGCACTTTCACAGCATCATTTCTTAGGATTTGAAATAGCTCAACTGGAATTCCACCACCTCCAACTAGCTTTGTTCATAGCAATGCTTCTGATGGCCCACTTGAGTTTACATTCTAGGTTGTATGGCTCTAGATGAGCAATTACACCTAGTGGTTATCTGTGTCATGAAGATCTTTTTTGTACAGTTCTTCTGTGTATCCTTGCCACCTCTTCTTAATATCTTCTGCTTCTGTTAGGTCCATACTATTTTTGTCCTTTATTGTGTCCATCTTTGCATAGAAAGTTCCCTTGGCATCTCTAATTTTCTTGAAGAGATCTCTAGTCTTTCCCATTCTATTGTTTTCTGCTAGTTATTTGCATTGGATCCCTGAGGAAGGCTTTCTTATCTCTCCTTGCTATTCTTTGGAACTCTGCATTCAAATGGGTCTATCTTTCCTTTTCTCCTTCGCCTGCAGCTTCTTTTCTTTTAACAGCTCTTTGTAAGGCCTCGTCAGACAACCATTTTTCCATTTTGCAGTTCTTTTTCTTGGGGATGTTCTTGATCACTGCCTCCTGTACAATGTCATAAACCTCCATCCATAGTTCTTTAGGCACTCTGTCAACCAGATCCAATTCCTTAAATCTACTTGTCACTTCCACTGTATAGTCGGAAGGAATTTGATTTAGATCATACATAAATGGTCTAGTGGTTTTCCCTATTTTCTTCAATTTAAGTCTGAAATTGTCAATGTGTTCATGATCTGAGCCATGGTCAGCTCCCAGTATAGTATAGTATTGTATAGTATAGTATGGTATGGTATGGTATGGTATGGTATAGTATGGTATAGTATGCTGACTGTATAGAGGTTCTCCGTCTTTGGCTTAAAGGAATATAATCAATCTGATTTCAGTATTGACCATCTGATGATGTCCATGTATAGAGTCTTCTCTTTTGTTGTTGGAAGAGAATGCTTGCTATGAGCAATGTGTTCTCTTAGTTAAACTCTGTTGCCTTTGACCTGCTTCGTTTTGTACTCCAAAGCCAAATTTGCCTGTTACTCCAGGTATTTCTTGATTTCTTACTTTTGCATTCCAGTCCCCTGTAATAAAAAGGACATTTTTTGGGTGTTAGATGTACTCAGTGCCCCGACCCTGCAGCAGGCCACTACTGATCCATGCCTCTGCCAGAGACTCCTGGAGTCACAGGCAAATCTGGGTCAGTCTCTTGTGTGTTCACTGCTCCTTTCTCCTGGGTCCTGGGGCACATAAGTTATGTGTGTGTGTGTGTGTGTGTGTGTGTGTGTGTGTGCCCTCTAAGTCTGTTTCTCTAGTCTGTGGAAGTTCTGATGGCTCTTGGTGGGGCTAATGTGACCTCCTCCAAGACAGCTTATGCCACATCCAGGTATGCTGCACCCAAATCCCCAGGTGTATTCCCTGTGGCAGGCCACTGCTGACCAGTACTTCCATAGGAGACCCTCAAACACAGTTCTGGCTCAGTCTCTGGGATCTCTTGGTCCTTGTGTGCACAAGGTTTGTTTGAGCTCTCCAAGCATCTCTTGAGTGTATGCAGTTTAATTCTAAATGCAGTTTTGCCCCTGCCATCTTACTGGGGCTTCTCCTTTGCTCTTGAATGGTGGGGGTATCTATTTTTGGTGGGATCCAACATTCTCCTGTTGATGGAAAATTGTCTACAAGATGACAGAGTAGAAGGATACATGCTAATTTTCTCCTGTAATAACTCCAGAATTACTACTTACTGCTGAACAACCATTGACAGGAGGATGTATACATATCTATATCTATATCTATGTGTGTGTATATATATATATATATATATATCTATATCTTTTCTGATTGTTTCCCCTTATTTTATAATTGGAATAAGTTGATTCACAATGTTGTGTTAGTTTCAGATGTACAACAAGTGAATCAGTTATATGTACACATATAGCCATCTTTTTTTTTTTTTTTTTAAGATTCTTTCTCCAAATATGTCATAACAGAGTATTGAGTAGAGTTCCCTATGCTATATACAGTAGATCCTTATTGAGTGTCTATTTCATATATAGTAATCTGTATATGTTAATCCTTAAAACTTTCTAATTCATCCCTCCCCACCCTTTCCCCTTTGGTGCAAGGAGATCCAACAAGTCCATTCTGAAGGAGATCAACCCTGGGCTTTCTTTGGAAGGAATGATGCTAAAGCTGAAACTCTAGTATTTTGGCCACTTCATGCGAAGAGTTGACTCATTGGAAGACTCTGATGCTGGGAGGGATTGGGGGCAGGAGGAGAAGGGGACTACAGAGGTTGAGTTGGCTGGATGGCATCACTGACTCGATGGACGCAAGTCTGAGTGAACTCCGGGAGTTGGTGATGGACGGGGAGGCCTGGCGTGCTGTGATTCATGGGGTCGCAGAGTGGGAGACTACTGAGTGACTGAACTGAACAGAACTGAACCATAAGTTTTTCAATGTCTATGAGCTTATTTTTGTTTTGTAAATAAACTCATTTATACATTCTTCTTTAGATTCCACATTTAAACTTTATAATCACATGATCTCATTCTTTATCACCTCTTCTTTTCCAATCAGTTTCGTTCAGTCATTCATTCATGTCCAACTCCTTGCAACCACATGGATTGCAGCACACCAGGCTTCCCTGTCCATCAGCAACACTTGGAGCATACTCAAACTCATGTCTAATGAGTTGGTGATGCCATCCATCCATCTCATCCTCTGTCGTCCCCTTCTCCTCCCACCTTCAATCTTTCCCATTCATCTATTGATAAATATTTAAGTGGCTTTTGTGTCTCAGCCATTGTAAATAGTGCTACTATGAACATTGGGTTGCATGTATCTTTTTAATTAGCATTTTCTCCAGATAAATGACCTAGAGTATAACTGTTGGACCATATGGTAGCTCTATTTTTAGTGATTTTCCCTTGTTGCTTTTACTATCCTCTTTAATTTTTGTTATTTTGATTGCAATGTGTCTTGGTGTATTCCTCTGTGGGTCAATCCTGAGTGGGATTTTGTGCTTTTGGACTTGGGTGACTGTTTCCTTTCCCAGTTTAAAGAAGTTTTCAAATATTATCTCTCCAGATATTTTATTAGCCCCTTTCTCTATGTCTTTTCCTTCTGTGACCCTTATAATATGAATCTTAGTGTGTTGATATTGTCCCAGAGATCTCTCAAACTTTCCACAATTTTTTAATACTTTTTCTTTCTGTTCAATGGCAATGATTTCCACTACTCTGTCTTCCAGCACACTGATCTGTTGTTTTGTCTCATTTAGTTTGCTATCGATTCCTTCTAGTGCATTTTTCATCAAATTCAAGTTATAGTATTCTTGAATTCTGTTTGTTCTGTTTATTTTCTAAGTATTTCTTAAAAACTTCTAATTTCTCATGCATTGTATCTATTTTCTTCCTGAATTCTCAGTTCATCTTTATGTTCATTACTCTAAACTATTTCTTGGGTAGATTGCCTATCCCCACATCACTTAATTCTTCTTCTCAGGTTTTATCTTGTTCCTTCATATGAAACATATTCCTATGTCACCTCATCTATTTCAAATTTCTGTTTACATTTTATGTATATTGTAGGTAAGTTACATTTCTTGACCTTGTAGAAGTGATATCCTCTATAGAAGATATCCTAAGTGACCCTGCAGTGTAGTCCCCTCCCATCACCTAAGGACCACTTGCCAACTGGTCCCAGGGTAGTGTCTGGCCTGTGTTTCTGAACTTGATCTTCAGGTCGAAGGACCATAGTTTTCTTCCTTCTAGTGTCTGGAACCCGGGGAAGGCAATGGTACCCCACTCCAGTACTCTTGCCTGGAAAATCCCATGGATGGAGGAGCATGGTAGGCTGCAGTCCATGAGGTCGTGAAGAGGCCGACACGACTGAGTGACATCTCTTTCACTTTTTATTTGCATGCATTGGAGAAGGAAATGACAACCCACTCCAGTGTTCTTGCCTGGAGAATCCCAGGGATGGAGGAGCCTGTAGGCTGCCATCTATGGGGTCACACAGAGTCAGACACCATTGAAGTGACTTAGCAGCAGCAGCAGCAGCAGCAGCAGTGTCTATCCCTATGGGTGAAGCTGATCTAGAGGCTTCTACTAGCTATCTGATGGGAGTGGACAGTGCTTACCCATTGCTGGTTAGAGCTAAATCGTATCTCTCTGGGCAGTCGCTCCATTTCTAGGGTAATGTATAGAGGTGCTGTGGGCTCAGGAAATCTTTAGGCAGCCTTCCAGCTGATGGGTGGGGCTATTGTTGATGTTAAGTCACTAAGTCATGTCCAATTCTCTGTTCCTGCCCAGTTTGTTGTTTAGCCTGAGGTCTCCCAGCACTGAAATCCCTGGTGACTTAGATGGTAAAGAATCTGTCCACAATTCAGGAGACCCAATTTCAAACCTAGGGTCAGAAAGATCCCCTGGCAAAGCGAGCAGAAACCCACTCCAGTGTTCTTGCTTGTAGAATCCCATGGGGAGAGAAGCCTGGTGGTCTACTGTCCATGGAGTTGCAAAAAGTTGAACATGAGTAAGCATCTAACACAACAAACTCTTAGCACTATCGCCTACTGGCTGTTAGATGGGGCCAGCTCTTTGTGCCAAGATGTCAGCTTCCTGGAGAGCTCCCTCATATGTCTAACATCAGTGTCTTTGTCCCCAGGTTGAGCAACAGTTGTCCCCACCTCCTCAGAAGACTTTCCAAGACCACAACAGGTAGTCCAGGATTCCATCAAATTACCACTTTTGCTATCGGTCCCTGTACACAAGAGATTTTGTGTAAGCCTTTAGTAGTGAAGTCTCTATTTCCTGCAGTTTTGTGGAGCTCCTGCAATCCCATGAGGCTCCTGAAATCAAACTCCACTGGCCTTCAAAGCCAAATGCTCTGGGTGTTCTTCCCAGTGCTGGACCTCTGGGCCAGGGGGCTTGATGTGGGGCTTAGAATTCTCAGTCCTGTCTGAGAACTTCTGTAATGTAATTATTCTCAGTTTGTGTGTTACCCACCTAGAGGATATGGAATTGATTTCATCTATCTGCCCTTCCTACCCATGTTGTTGTGGTTCCTTCTTTATGTCTCTATTGGTAGAGGATCTTTTCTGGTAGGTTCCAGTCTTTTTTACCAATGGTAGTTCTGCTGATAGTTGTGCTTTTAATATGCTTATGAGAGGAAGGGAGCTTAGAGTTTATCTACTCCACCATCTTGACCACTCTCAGGATTAGGAATACATTACTAATACAGGGTACAATATGGGTCAATTTAAAAATAATTATGTTGGATACAAGAAGCTGGGCAAAAAAAAACAGTACATGCTGTAAGTTCCTAATTATATCAATTTTCAAAATTCTAAGGGTACAAATGGGAAAGATTAAAAGAGAATACTAGGAAATAGCTGAGCATGGCAGTTATGCTGATTGCCATCATTGTAGTGATAGTTTTGCAAGTATATACCTATATGATCAAAGTGAACAAAAAATAGATCAACTCTTTTATATGTTAATTCTATTTCAACAAATATGGTAAAATAAAAGTGTCTATACTGTTGATATTCAATATTGAGCTTTTATTAATAAATGGTGATTATTTTTAGGGTGTTTTATAATTAAATGTTATGATTTTGCCAGTTCTTTGTAAGAGCTATTTATTTTACCATGTTGTAGTTTTTATTTTCTATTCGAGGACAGTGAACATTAAAATGTAAATATCCATGTTTGTAAAATACGAATACATTTCAGATATGTGTGTGTGTGTATATATATACACATATATGGCTCACTTATTTTTAATAACAGAATCAACAAATATCTTTATCAAGTAGAGAAAAATTAGCAGCTTATTTCAATTGAAGATATGACTAATTATGTGGAAATAATATGGTTTCGAAAGCTGTTAAAACAGAAAGAAAAATAGGGCAAAATGGGAGGAGAAAAAGTTATGGTTGTTATAATAAAAAATGAATGAAAAGTAAGAGCTAGATTTGCAAATGCAAATACAGGCATATACACAAACATAATTATATACAGCCTCATAAAAGAAATATACAGAATCTGACAGATGCACAATGCCTCATCAATGTATACAAATAAGAAAATAATAGAAAGATGTTTGAACCTTCCTTTGGTACCCATTAGGATTTTAGAGCTAAACATTTTTAAAGCCAGGTTTTGTTATCACAACTGCAGGCATGCGGATTATAACTGCAATTATTTTCCCCATGAGCCACAAATATTTTCTTCTCCTTATGTCTCTATTGTTTGGCAAACAGCAAGTTTGCATTTAACTTAAATTTTAGGAGACTTAACATCTAATCACCAGACAGAGAAAAAGATTATGTTTTAAACCATTGAAATTTTCAGATAGCACTGCTTTGAGTCCTATTTTTCAGTTTTGTACAGAAATATATATATTTTTAAATCAGTGCTAAAGTAAGAAGATACTCAAAGTTTACTCTGTTCAGTTGGATCATTGGGGTATTTTTGTGTTTGCATATCTGTGTTGTTCCACTTTGAAAAATTGTTTATGTATTTTAGTGAGGTGTAAAGGGGTTGTGATTATATCTCAGATCTACTGTGCCCTAACTCTCTTCGGTACTTGCAGATATCCAGGGATTCATTCCCTTTTCTTTGTTCTTACTGTTTATTTCTCAGAATTAATATACAGAGCTTCTCTAGCTTATCCTCATGCAACCATTTCAAGTCAGAATTTTTACTTTGTTTAGTTACCAATCTGCATTTTAAATAGAAGATGGGAAAATTTGCACAGATGATTTGAGACACTTTAAAAATATTATATTTAAAGGTTTTCTGTGGGAGCAAGACCTTACAATACTGCTTCCTCTGTTGTACAAGTCCTCTCTTAACCTATTGATATAAAAAGTAATGCAGTTTTACATGTAAACTGAGTGTCATTTCCTCTATGAAATATATTTTGACATCAAGCCCAGATTTTAAAAAGATACTATTTCTTTGTGCTTTTATTCTTATCACATATTACAGAGACACGTGTCTCTGACCCATTATATCAAAACTCGTTCAAGGCAAGTCTTCTCATATGATACTTAAATCACATGAGGCACGGAAAACTTTTTGATGAAAAAAATCTGTGAATGAATAAAATTCTCTCAGTTACACTATTTTTTTCACAAAGAATGTACCACTGTTGCTTACATTATTGCATTTTTCCTGAAGCAGTTGTTATGCATTACTGCATATTAACTGTAAAAGAAACACTAATATTTTGCTAAGCAGTTCTTTTCTGACTTAGCTTTTGAGAGGATATGTTCTGAATTGCTTTAGATATAGATTTATACTCACATGTTTATTTACATGCATTAGTTTATTGTACAGCTAAGATTGAAAGTGAAAGTGAAAGTTGCTCTGTCATGTCTGACTTTTCATGATCCCATGGACTATACAGTCCATGGAATTCTCCAAGTCAGAACCTTACAGTGAGTAGTCTTTCCCTTCTCTCAGGGGATCTGCCCAATCCAGGAATCAGACCCAGGTCTCCTATATTGCAGGTGGATTATTTACCAGCTGAGCCACAGGGGAAGTTTAAAAATACTGGAGTGGGTAGCCTATCCCTTTTCCAGTGGATCTTCCCAACCCAGGAATGGAACCTGGCTCTCCTGCACTGCAGGCAAATTCTTTACCAACTGAGCTTCAGGGATTAAGAAGGTGGGAGGGAAGTTTAAGAGGGAGGAGACATGTATGCTGCTGCTGCTGCTAAATCGCTTCAGTTGTGTCTGACTTTGTGCGACTCCATAGATGGCAGCCCATCAGGCTCCCCCGTCCCTGGGATTCTCCAGGCAAGAATACTGGAGTGTGTTGCCATTTCCTTCTCCAATGCATGAAAGTGAAAAGTGAAAGGGAAGACTCTCAATCGTATCTGACTCAGCGACCCCATGGACTGCAGCCTACCAGGCTCCTCTGTCCATGGGAGTTTCCAGGCAAGAAACGGGGAGCAGGGTACCATTGCCTTCTCCAAGACATATGTATACCTATGGCCAATTCATGTTGAGGTATGGCAGAAACCATCACAATATCATAATTATCCTCCAATTGAAAATAAAAATTTTAAAAATGATAAAAATAAAAAGAAACTCATTATGAATACTCACAATAGACTAATGGTTAAAGTTCTGTTTGCTTTTCTCCTCTTTCCAATCTGAATTGGAAAATGCAAACATGTATGCATATGTATTTGTGTGCATGTCTATATGCATATCTGCACATATATTAATGTGTATGCACAAAATATATTTATACTATTATATTAATATCAAGTTGTATATATTACTTATTTTATACTGTCTACATTATACATTAAGAAAATATTGTATGATTTAAAATGAATATATAACATATGGAATAGCACTACAAAAATGAAAGTGTTAGTTGCTCAGTCATGTCCAACTCTTTGTGACCTCAGGGGCTAGCCTGCCAGGATCTTGTGTCCAAGGAATTCTCCAGGAAAAAATATTGGAGTGGGGAGCCTTTCCATTCTACAGGGAATCTCCCCAACCCAGGTATTGAACCCAGGTCTCTTGTATCAAAGGCAGATTCCTTACTGTCTGACCTACCAGGGAAGACCATATTGCTATGTGTAATATTATTATAATAATGTATGTGTGTATGTGTGTTTGTGTGTGCTCAGTCACTCAGTGGTGTCCAACTCCGTAGTCTGCCAGGCTCCTCTATCCACGAAATTTTACAGTCAAGAAGCCTGCAGTGGGTTGCCATTTCCTACTCCAGGTGATCTTCCCAACCCAGGGATTGAACCCATGTCTCTTGCATCTCCTGCATTGGCAGGCAGATTCTTTATCCCTCTGCCACCTGGGGAGCCCCATTATTCATTAGGAAATAAAAATGAAAACCACAAAGAGATAGGATTTATATTATATATCATATTGTATTAGAGTGATGAGAGTGGACACCTTTGTTTTGCTCCTGAACTTAGAGGAGGAACTGTGAAACATTCACCACTGAGTATGATGTTAGCTGTGTGCTTGACATATATGTCCTTAATCATGTTGTGGTATCCTACTATACCCCATTTGTTGAGTGTGTTACCACAACGGATTTGAAAGTCGTCAGCTGCTTTTTCTGCATCTATTGAGATCATCATATGACTTTTTTCTGTCATTCTCTTAATGTGATATATCATATTTACTTATTGGTGGATGTTGAATCATACTTAGATCAGGGATAAGTCCTACTTGGTCATAGTGTATGATTCTATTAAGTGAAAGTGACAAACCTAGACAGCATATTAAAAAGTAGAGACATTATACTGCCAACAAAGTCTAGTCAAAGCTATGATTTTTCCAGTAGTCATGTATGAATGTCAGTAGGATTATAAAGAAAGCTGAGCACTGAAGAATTTATGCTTTTGAACTGTGATGTTGGAGAAGACTCTTGAGAGTCACTTGAACTGCATGGATATCCAACCAGTCCATCCTAAAGGAAATCATTCCTGAATTTTCATTGGAGGGACTGATGTTGAAGCTGAAACTCCAATAGTATGGCCACCTGATGCGAAGAACTAACTTACTGGAAAAGACTCTGATGCTGGGAAAGATGGAGGGTGGGAGAAGGGGATGATGGAGGAAGAGATGGTTGGATGGCATCACCAAATTAATGGGCATGGGTCTGAATAAACTCTGGGAGTTGGTGATGGACAGGGAGGCCTGGAATGCTGAACTTCATGGTGTTGCAAAGAGTCAGACATGACTGAGAGACTAAACTGAACTGACTGAATGTTGGTCACTCAGTCACATCCAACTCTTTGTGACGCCATGGACTGCAGTCTGCCAGGCTCCTCTGTCTCTGAAATCCCCCAAGCAAGAATACCGGAGTGGGTAGCCATTCCCTTATCCATCTTCCTGACCCAGAAATTGAACCTGGGTTTCCTGCATTGCAGGCATATTCTTTACAATCTCAGTAACCAGCGAAGCCCTTGATTCTATTAATATACCATTCAATTTAGTCTGCTGAGTCTTAAATATTTGCACATATATAGATCAGGGATATTTTCTTTTCTTGTGTTTTTATCTGGCTTTGGTATCAGGGTAATGCTGGCCTCATAAAATGAGTATAGGATTATTCCTCCTTCTTCAAGTTTTGGAAGAGCATAAGGAGGATTGGCATTAATTCTTTCAGTATTTAGCAGAGTTCACCATAGAAACCATTTGTCCTGGGTATTCCTTTGTTGAGAGATTTTTAATTGCTGATTCAATTTGCTTACTTGTTAAGGGACTGTTCATATTTTCTCTTTATTCATGATTTTTTTCATGTCTTAATATATTAGTTGGAAAGGAAATGCAAAAAGCAAAATGGCTGTCTGGGGAGGCCTTATAAATAACTGTGAAAAGAAGAGAGGCAAAAGCAAAGGAGAAAAGGAAAGATATAAGAATCTGAATGCAGAGTTCCAAAGAATACCAAGAAGAGATAAGAAAGCCTTCTTCAGCCATCAATGCAAAGAAATAGAGGAAAATAACAAAATGGGAAAGACTAGAGATCTCTTCAAGAAAATTAGAGATACCAAGGGAATATTTCATGCAAAGATGGGCTCGATAAAGGACAGAAATGGTATGGGCCTAACAGAAGAATAAGATATTAAGAAGAAGTGGCAAGAATACAGGGAAGAACTGTATAACAAATATCTTCACGACCCAGACAATCATGATGATGTGATCACTCATCTAGAGCCATACATCTTGGAATGTGAAGTCAAGTGGGCCTTAGAAAGCATCACTAAACACAAAGCTACTGGAGGTGATGGAATTCCAGGTGAGGTCTTTCAAATCCTGAAAGATGATGCTGTGAAAGTGTTGCACTCAATATGCCAGCGAATTTGGAAAACTCAGCAGTGGCCACAGGACTGGAAAAGGTCAGTTTTCATTTCAATTCCAAAGAAAGGCAATGCCAACGAATGCTCAAACTACTGCACAATTGCACTCATCTCACATACTAGTAAAGTAATGCTCAAAATTCTCCAAGCCAGGCTTCAGCAATATGTGAACTGTGAACTCCCTGTTGCTCAAGCTGGGTTTAGAAAAGGCAGAAGAACCAGAGATCAAATTGCCAACATCCTCTGGATCATGGAAAAAACAAGAGAGTTCCAGAAAAACATCTATTTCTGTTTTATTGACTATGCCAAAGCCTTTGACTGTGTGGACCACAATGAACTGTGGAAAATTCTGAAAGAGATGGGAATACAAGACCACATAACCTGCCATGGAACAACAGACTGGTTCCAAATAGGAAAAAGAGTACGTCAAGGCTGTATATTGTCACCCTGCTTATTTAATTTATATGCAGAGTACATCATGAGAAACGCTGGACTGGAAGAAACACAAGCTGGAATCAAGATTGCTGGGAGAAATATCAATAACCTCAGATATGCAGATGACACTACCCTTATGGCAGAAAGTGAAGAGGAGCTAAAAAGCCTCTTGATGAAAGTGAAAAAGGAGAGCAAAAAAGTTGGCTTAAAGCTCAACATTCAGAAAATGAAGATCATGGCATCCGGTCCCATCACTTCATGGAAAACAGATGGAGAAACAGTGGAAACAGTGGCAGACTTTATTTTGGGGGCTCCAAAATCACTGCAGATGGTGACTGCAGCCGTAAAATTAAAAGGCGCTTAGTCCTTGGAGGAAAAGTTATGACCAACCTAGATAGTATATTTAAAAGCAGAGACATTATTTTGCCAACTAAGTTCTGTCTAGTCAAGGCTATGGTTTTTCCTGTGGTCATGTATGAATGTGAGTGTTGGACTGTGAAGAAGACTGAGAGTTGAAGAATTGATACTTTTGAACTGTGGTGTTGGAAAAGACTCTTGAGAGTCACTCGGACTGCAAGGAGATCCAACCAGTCCATTCTGAAGGAGATCAACCCTGGGATTTCTTTGGAAGGAATGATGCTAAAGCTGAAACTGCAGTACTTTGGCCACCTCATGCAAAGAATTGACTCATTGAAAAGACTCTGATGCTGGGAGCGATTGAGGACAGGAGGAGAAGGGGACGACAGAGGATGAGATGGCTGGATGGCATCACGGTTTCAATGGACGTGAGACTGAGTGAACTCCGAGAGATGGTGATGAACAGGGAGGCCTGGTGTGCTGCGATTCATGGGGTCGCAAAGAGTCCAACACGACTGAGTGACTAAACTGAACTGAACTGGACTGAATAATTCTGATATTTTCTTTTTTTTATCTGTGCTGGACTGTGTAGATACTGGCCTTTTCACTCACTTATCTGAGGAAAGTTGAAAGTTTAATTGGTGTCTGGCCTGTCCATATAGCTACTTTCACATGCTGGGCAATGACAAGTGCTCTATTGAAGTGATGAAGGCAATTGGTCCCACTTGGGCCCATTTCACTTATCAGTAGAATTATAAGGTGTGAAACCAAAAATCTCCAAGTTCTTTGGAATTATATGTTCTGAAATAAAATATTGTCATTTATGCTGTTATCTATTGAGCAAAAAAGTACCAAAGCCAGTCTTGATTCAGAGAGTGGGAAAATATTGCTTCTCAGTGGGAAAGATTTAAAGACTGCCATCTGTTTTGCAAGCTATTACATTTTATCTGCATTTTTATAATTTCTAATTCTCTTCATCAACTTTAATATTTTCTATTGTCCCCTTTATTATAACAAAACATTGGACACCTCTGACCTACTTGAACATTATCATCTCTAAGCCTAACTCAGGCCTTGTTATAGTTCCCTCCTCTGTTGCTAGTAAGAATATCCTGCTGCCATGACCATGGTCCAAAAGCACTTCATAAGTTTGATTAGATCAGACATGAAGAGGGATCACTGAATTTAAGTGTGATTTTTCAGACCTTTTATTTGCAGTATCATGAAGAAGGTGTGCAATGTTCAAATCTTTCTGAATGATATGAGAACAAACACATTTCATGGATTTATTTATTTTTATCTCTACTTATGTATTTGCAAAAATTAAATAGATACCCTTATTCTGCTTCTAGACATTAAAACATGGGAACTGAACTTCATATTCTTACTGAACTCACTAGACAAAATAACTCTACCAGAAGGTGGTCATTTTTCAACACATACTAGGTATAAAATTGGCACTTGCTTTCTGTCAAATAAATTTCTTGTTATTTTGTTGTTGTTCTTGGGTTTCCTGCTGTTATTTTGATTTTTCAGTATCATTGCATTTCTGTATTCCCAAGTTAAGGTAAAACTGTGTTTATCTAAGTCAACTGGTAACTCTTAGGTCATTTCCCAAAGAGCTTTCTTCCCCGTTATTATATTTCCTTAATAAATGCAAATTAAGTAATTATCTAGTTATATTTTGACTAGGCATTATTCATTTGAGAAACTGTGGCTTTATAGTGCAAAGGAAGCATTTTTTCCACCTTTGGCACTTTACAATAAACTCATTCTGATCTAAATTGATTGCTGTGGGATTAACTTGGAGTCATTAAAATATTGCTGTATTGACATTCACTAATGTTTTTAATTAGCAATTTCAAATTCCAGTGTTTGGCATTAAATATGAGCAGATATATCTTATTATATCCTTATAGATATTTATTTGGTTTTGTTTATCTGTTGTGCATATTAAATACTTATTTGATATGCTTTATGTTATATGTAAGGAGTCAATGTTTTAGTATATTCAGATTAGCCTGTCTTTTTAAAAGAATGATATAGTTGAGATCAAAACCTCTCTGAACTAAATTAAGGTAAAATATATATTTTTGTTTTGTTTTATTATTTTAAATGGCTTCCCTGGTGGCTCAGACGTTAAAGCATCTGCCTGCAATGCAGGAGACCTAGGTTTGATCCCCTGAATTGGGAAGATCCCCTGGAGAAGGAAATGGCAACCCAAGCCAGTATTCTTGCCTGGAGAATCTCATGGATGGAGAAGCCTGGTGGGCTACAGTCCACGGGGTCGCAAAGATTCAAAAAAATATTCAGTTTGTCATAAATGTAAAAGATCTACACTCCCACATAAATCAAAAATGTCTTACTCTTCAAAAATTGGCATATTTCAAAAGCCAGAGAATTCTGCTTAAAGAGTTGAAACATTTGAATTTGGAATGCATGTACACATTGCAAAGTTATTCTCACCTGGCTTGACCATTTTTCTTTTTGGTAACTGTTATAATCATTGTGTTGCTTCTAAATTTCTGCAAAGGAACAGCTTGAACAAGAAAGGACCAATCGTAAAAAGTATAAGAGCAATCAGTTCATCATTATGAATGACAAGAGATTATTAAGTTGATGTAATAACAATGACATTTCTCCCACCAAATCCTCCATCTTTTAAATAACGTAAATTAGAGACTGCATACTTTGGATTAGTGTTGAATGTCTATCTCCTCTGCTAGCTGTTAACTACATATTTCCTATGTAATCCAAATTCCTTTATAAAATTAGCAAAACAATATTATACACTTATCCTGAGAAACAGACAGAATTAGACCCATACAGTGATATGGATATGCACAGCTGATGTTCATTACATACAGTATCCTTCTTTACATTTTGTATATGCTTTCCATCAAGAATGGCAAAATGTCCTACAGCTCTGTAAAGTATCAGAGCTTCATTTCAAAAAGGAAACTGTATCAATTCCTTTCAAAATGAGCATAACACAAAGTACATGATTATAAGGGAGTTTCTTGGGTTATCATTTAAATATTTTCAGCTAGAAAAAAGTTTACATAGGTGATGTTCAATCACTCGGTTGTGTCTGAAATTTTGCAACCTCATGGATTGCAGCACACCAGGCTTCTTTGTCCTTCACGATCTCCCAGAGTTTACTCAAACTCATGTCCATTGAGTCAGAGATGCCATCCAGCCATCTCAACCTTTGTTGCCCCCTACACCTGCCCTCGATTTTTCCTGGCACCAAGGTCTTTCCAATTACTCAGCTCTTTGCATCAGGTGGCTAAAGTATTTGAGCTTCAGCTTCAGCAGTAGTTCTCCCAATGAATGTCCAGGGTTGATTTCTTTTAAAATTGACTATTTTCATCTTCTTTCTGTCCAAGAAACTCTCAAGAGTCTTCTCCAGAACCACACTACAAAGGCATCAATTGTTTGGCGCTTTTCCTTCTTTATGTTCCAGCTCTCACATCCGTACATGACATAGCTTTGACTATATGGACAAAATTATGTATCAGTTTGTTAATATGCTGTCTAGGTTTTTCATAGCTTTTCTTCCAAAGGGCAAGTGTCTTTTAATTTCATGGCTGCAGTCACCATCCACAGTGATTTGGGAGCCCAAGAAAAAATAGTAACTGAATATTTTTACCTTGAATATTTTAAAATTTATTTCTGAATGATTGAATGTAACCTGGAAAAAACCACAGCCTTGAAATGAACTCAGGGTTAATCACACTGATAACCTTGTAGTCTTTATAATCCTTTAGGATTTCAGGTCTACACTTAACTGGTCCTTTGCTCTTGTGTTTCTTCTGCTAGCGATGTTCTTCTTCACAGTATTTTCACTGCTGCCTCCCTCTCTTCACTTATGGCTTTATTATCCTGATAATACTAACTAAAGGTGTGGCACAGGGGCATGCCACAGAGAGAGGCAGTGGAACTTCCCTCAGCAAAGCCGAGGGGTCCCGAGGAGAGGTGAGCCTGCTGTCCGCCAACCCTGCCCTTCCGCAAGCGAGAGACAATCAGACGAGACAGGGGTTCTGTCTGAGCAGTTCCAATTTATTGCCGCAGCAGGGTGGTTTCAGGAGGGACTTTCCATAGTTGCACCAATCACGTTAAGGGTCAAATCGTCCTGTGCCTTCATTATAGCAGGAGTTTATGGAGATCACGTGCTGTTTATGTGCACGGAAATCAAGAGAGCCAATCAAAAACTTTGACAAACAACATAGACCACACCCCCATCTCTTCCTCCAGGCACCATCTTAGTTTCCAACACAAAGCTAGCCCCTTTCTTTTAAGGTTTTCCATTTAGGGCCCCACATAAAGGTAGAATCTTCTAGTCTTTTATCGTATCACCTTACATTCTCATTAATAGCATTCTTAAGAACAAGAAACTGTCTATGTATGAATGTTTAATATCTGTTTCTTTTTAAAATATTCAAAATTTTTGGAGGTTAAAACTCCAATTTTCTTTTCTAACTCATAATTGCTGTATACAGAATAAAGTTTGATAAATAATATTCATTTTACATATGTTAACATGTGTTAACTGATAAACAGATGAGAGTTTTCTAATCTTCAATCTTTTAATTTGTTTGTATTCTTTTTAGGCTTTTACTGCCTGTGAATTGTTGACAGCTATATATCTGTGTGCTATTTATCTTGGAATCTGAATATCCAATTGACTATAACATATCTGTGCCCAACAATAAACACATGCCATATATTTCTGTGCCTATTGAAGCTACATAAATGATGTGTAACTGTTCAATTCTAAATGCGGAATAACATGAAATAGCATCAGACACCAACCGCTTTAATCACTAAAAAGCATATATGGCATTTTAAGGTAAATTTTAATGCATAGAATAGGAAGAATATTTTGAAAGTTTAAAATTGAGGATTTTACTTTTATAAAGACAACCTCAATGTGCATGATAAAGCATCTATATTCAAACTTCACTTTTATGCTGGTAGGTGTGGATATTAAATGGATTGATACTTTTGAAAAGGAACTCCTATAGCTATTTTAGTTCTGTGTCCCATTTTGAGCTCAAAATTTGATGCAGGCTCTTCCTGTATGAATATTAGAGGATCTAATAATTATAGTTTAATAAAATGAAACTCAAGGGTGAGATTCATCAACTAGAGAAATGTAAGAGTTTTTCCATGTAATTTAATAGCATCAAATGGTCTCTATAATCATTTCCATATAAAGCATCAAAAATGGCTTAACTGGGCTCATGCAGGTAGTTAAAAATATGCTCAGACAGATCATATGAAGTATAGCAATCTTTTATATCACATTTTACTATTCTTTTTGTATATAGCAAAATCTAGATGGGCTATTTGATATTTAGTATTTAACTTTTTTAGATTTGGATATAGAAACATTGAAAGAGAGGGAAGATAGGAATATTTAGGCAATTTATATATATTAGACTTAGGACTGGCAATACCTAACCTTGCAAAGAATAGGTATTAATACGACAATTAAAGACCCCCATCTAGATAGAAGTGTTACTAATATTGCATACATTTCAGTAAGGTAATCAGTATATGTCACATATGAAGCAATCACTGAAGCAAGTCCTGAGCACATGTGAATTTTGAGAAGCAAATTTTCAAAAAGGTCTACTTTAGCAGTAGCCTTTAGTAGGACAAAACTGATTTTCCATTAATCTTATTAGTGTAGGGGATGCTCAATGAGAATTTTAAAAAGAAACATATTAAAAATATTAGAAGAAAATATATTTGTAATTAAACTTGAAATTAAAAGGTAAAATAAAACAGATCCTAGAGCTAGTCTGTTCACATAGGAACGGTGGACTTTGAAGAAGTGAAAGTACTTCAGTTCAGTTCAGTTCAGTTCAGTCGCTCAGTCGTGTCCGACTCTTTGCAATCCCATGAATCGCAGCACGCCAGGCCTCCCTGTCCATCACCATTTCCCAGAGTTCACTCAGACACACATCCATCAAGTCCATGATGCCATCCAGCCATCTCATCCTCTGTCGTCCCCTTCTTCTCCTGTCCCCAATCGCTCCCAGCATCAGAGTCTTTTCCAATAAGTCAACTTTTCCCATGAGGTGGCTGAAGTACTGGAGTTTCAGCTTTAGCATCAGTCATTTCAAAGAAATCCCAGGGCTGATCTCCTTCAGAATGGACTGGTTGGATCTCCTTGCAGTCCAAGGGACTCTCAAGAGTCTTCTCCAACACCACAGTTCAAAAGCATCAGTTCTTCAGTGCTCAGCATTCTTCACAGTCCAACTCTCACATCCATACATGACCACTGGAAAAACCATAGCCTGGACTAGATGGACCTTAGTTGGCAAAGTAATGTCTCTGCTTTTGAATATACTATCTAGGCTGGTCATAACTTTCCTTCCAAGGATTAAGCGTCTTTTAATTTCATGGCTGCAGTCACCATCTGCAGTGATTTTGGAGCCCAAAAAATAAAGTCTGACACTGTTTCCCCATTTAGTTCCCATGAAGTGATGGGACTGGATGCCATGATCTTCATTTTCTGAATGTTGAGCTTTAAACCAACTTTTTGCTCTCCTTTTTCACTTTCATCAAGAGGCTTTTTAGCTCCTCTTCACTTTCTGCCATAAGGGTGGTGTCATCTGCATGTCTGAGGTTATTGATATTTCTCCCAGCAATCTTGATCCCAGCTTGTGCTTCTTCCAGCCCAGCGTTTCCCATGATGTACTCTGCATAGAAGTTAAATAAGCAGGGTGACAATATAGAGACTTGATGTACTCCTTTTCCTATTTGGAACCAGTCTGTTGTTCCATGTCCACTTCTACCTATTGCTTCCTGACCTGCATACAGATTTCTCAAAAAGCAGGTTAGGTGGTCTGGTATTCCCATCTCTTTCAGAATTTTCCACAGTTCATTGTGGTCCACACAGTCAAAGGCTTTGGCATAGTCAATAAAGCAGAAATAAACTTTTTCTGGAACTCTCTTGCTTTTTCCATGATCCAGTGGATGCTGGCAATTTGATCTCTGGTTCCTCTGCCTTTTCTAAAACCAACTTGAACATCAGGGAGTTCATGGTTCACATATTACTGCAGCCTGGCTTGGAGAATTTTGAGCATTACTTTACTAGCATGTGAGATGAGTACAATTGTGCAGTAGTTTGAGCATTCTTTGGCATTGCCTTTCTTTGGAACTGGAATGAAAACTGACCTTTTCCAGTCCTGTGGCCACTGCTGAGTTTTCCAAATTTGCTGGCATATTGAGTGCAACACTTTCACAGCATCATCTTTCAGGATTTGAAAGAGCTCACCTGGAATTCCATCACCTCCAGTAGCTTTGTGTTCAGTGATGCTTTCTAAGGCCCACTTGACTTCACATTCCAAGATGTCTGGCTCTAGATGAGTGATCACATCATCTTGATTATCTGGGTCGTGAAGATCTTTTTTGTAGTTTTTCCGTGTATTCTTGCCACTTCTTCTTAGTATTGAGAGGGCAACAGGCAGGAAGTCCAGGGGTCTCCAAATGGAGGAAGTAGCCTGCAAGTGTGAGACATTTTCTATATCTTAATAGGCAGGAGGAAACAAACTAGCAATAGTTTTTTTGTTTCTCTATACAAATTTAAAAAGAGGTTTCTCTTAGAATTCTGTGTTGCCATGACACCTGGTTTCACCTAAAGTTAACCATTTCCTTTTTCTTATGGAAATGTTTATCTTAAGCTATGCTAATGTACTGTGCATTTACCTCAAACTCTGTCTCCAAGTTGGTTCTGCCTTTTGGGCTCAGAACCTACTTTATAAACAAGTAGGTTATACTCTGATATTGTTCCTCTAATCTATGTAAATGAAACTATTTGTATGATGATCTGCCCTTCTTCAAGATTCAAGTTAATCATCTTATGGCCCAAGATAAACCATTTGGAGCCAAATATTATCCCAAAATACATCTTATGGGTGAGGGTCCTGGTGGCATTCTAAGTTCTGAGACATTCCTTTCTTTCATTAACAGACTGCTGGTGACTATATAACATCTAGCTGAAGACTAGCAGGGGGGTACTCTTTCTGCCCCCTTCTGATGCCTATGTCAGAAGCTCTCTCTATCTCCTTTATACTTTAATAAACTTTGTTACATAAAAGCTCTGAGTGATCAAACCTCGTCTCTGGCACCGGATTGAATTCTTCTCCTCCGGGGGCCAAGAATCCTGGCGTCAAAATTCAACAACCTTTCAATATCTTCTGCTTCTGTTAGGTCCATACAATTTCTGTCCTTTATCGAGCCCATCTTTGCATGAATTGTTCCCTTGGTATCTCTAATTTTCTTGAAGAGATCTCTAGTCTTTCCCATTCTGTTGTTTTCCTCTATTTCTTTGCATTGATCTCTGAGGAAGGCTTTCTTATCTCTTCTTACTGTTCTTTGGAACTCTGTATTCAGATGCTTATATCTTCCTTTTCTCCTTTGCTTTTTGCCTCTCTTCTTTTCACAGCTATTTGCTCAGTGAGCCTCACTTTCATTCCTGTAAAGTGACAAGAGCACTACTTTCACCTAAGCAATATGCTTAGGATTAATCTTAAGATTATAAAAATAAATTCTAGAGGATTAGTCAATATTTTGCTCTCCACAGTTTATTGTGGGCCATATCAAGTGACATATCAAGACATCAAAAATAAAATATATAAAAATTAGAAGGAAAATTAAAACTCATTGTTTGCAGATAATATATTTATGTAAATACAATATTCATCAAACTATTGGAAATAATGAGCAATATGATAAACAAAGCTAATATACAACAAACTACCCCCAAAAAATTCTGTCTTTTTAATCACTAGCAATTATGTGGAAGTGAATTTACATGTAATCTAGAAGAAAACAAAATATCAGCACTATATCCAAGAAATATGTACAAAACTTTACAGTAAAATAGTAAAAGCATTCTTGAAAAAAATTAATCAATTGAGATATATGATATTAATTGATTATAGCACTCAGTATAAGGATGTCAATTTGTGCCAAATTAAATTATAGATTCAAGGGAATGTCTCAAAATAACAGATATTTTGTGGAAAATGACAAGCTTATTCTAAAACATACTGAAGTACAAAATATTGATAATATGATAATTTTGAATAACAGAATACTTACACAATCAGAAGTCAAGGCCTACTTGAATGAATCATTAATATGACCAAGAAAGGGGTTCCCTGGTAGATCAGCTGGTAAAGAATCCACCTGGAATGCAGGAGACCTGAGTTCAAACCCTGAGTTGGGATGATGCCTTGGAGGAAGGCATGGCAACCCACCCCACTTTTGTTGCTGGGAGAATCCTAATGGATAGATGGCCTGGCAGCCTACAGTCCATGGACTGGTAACATGTCAGACACTACTAAGCAACTAAGCACTGTATGCCCAAGAAATATTTGTTGAATAAGACATATTAATAGAAGAAATTAAAAATAAAAATCTGCCAACACTTTGAAGTTTTCTCCAATCATAGTGTCATATACTGTAGAATAACAAAAATGAATCAGATATTAGTATGGCACACTATTCAAGCATTTCTCAAAAAAATTATTATTAAAAAAGTTTGAATAATGCAAATATTCATGAAATGCATATTGAGCTAACATAATTGAATTGTGAAATGAGACTCTTGTGAATTAACCATATTACTAATAATTTTAAGATTAAAAGATGTTAGTAAATAGTCACATATCAGTCTTGTCTCCTTATGTCCTTTCTTTCATCATTCAAACATGGACTCTTTTACCTGGAGTAGATGATATCTCCAGTGAAGTACACAAATCATCTCACATATTAAGAAGCATCTAGGTTATAAGATATCTCTATTTAATACTCCTGGGCAGTGTGCATCTTGCTTCATATTCACTGAGAATATATTCTTCATAAATCTCTAGTTTGAAGATTTATTTGCCATCAATGATTATAAAGCAAGGTATGACATTATAAAGGGCTTCTCTAGTGGAATAGTGAAAGGTTAGGACACGCCCAGGCTGGCTGAGGCACGCCCCTGAAAAGTGCCGCAGACAAGCCTTGGAGGCGGGACAATGACCAAACAGGAACCGGAAGTGGACCAGGCTTCCAGGGGCCAACCCCCTGCATCCTGGCCCAATCAGGTGCCGACACAGAGCCCTTGGATACTGATCACCGCTGTAGCCCACGCTTTCTACCTTATATGGGAGGACCTGGCTTGAGTGCCAGCCCTGGCTATAAACCCCCTCCCCACCCCCTCATACCTCGCAGAGTCCCTTTGTCCCCTTCCTCACCTGTCCCCGGGAGTTCTGCCCGAGAGCGACTGCCCAATAAAGGCTTTCATCAACGGTCCCTAGAGGTGGCTTTTTCCTTCCCGTGGAGTTTTCTTACAAATAGTAGTAAAGAATTCACCTGCCAGTGAAGGAGACATAAGAGACTCAGTTTCGATCCCTGGATTGGGAGGATCCACTAGAGTAGGAAATGGCAACCCACTCCATTTTTCTTACCTGGAAAATTCCAATGGGCAAGGCCTGGTGGGCTACAGTCCATCGGGTCTCAAAGAGTTGGACACAACGTAGCACACAAGTTAGCACACGTGATACTATAAGCATTTCTTAGATATGGACTTTGCTCTTAGCAATTACCATTATCTTTTTTACTGGTAGATGAACAATCAACATGCTTACATATATATTGATCAGGCTCCTTGCCTGCTTTCTTTTCCAAAGAGCTTTTCAAAAAAACTCAGGTAACAGTAAATAATGGATAAGAGGTCAATTGCTTTTGCTTCTTTATAATACATTCATACATCCATGCATATCTACTAGTACATTTTTTGTGCTAATTTCTCTGGAAATTATGTAAAATTTTGTGAAGCTACATGAAATTTCTCTGGAAGGGCCCATAAAAAGTAGCAGTTGTGGTAGTTTCTGCTAAAAAGTATTGTGAACTGGCTGTTGACATGTAGGAGACCTTTTTTGTGTTTTTGTTTTTGACAGTATATCTTTCTTACTTTGTTGCTTTTGTACCATGTGTATTAATTAATATTCAGAAAATAATTTAATCTTTGGATTTGGAAAAGTGTTCTCTTTGAAAATGATATCAAAACAAACAAAAGCTATTTAAGCAGCAAACTTTATGATAACTGCATATGGATTGTGTATTGCTATGGCAATCATAACGTTTTGCTACTCGCATCTTATTTCAGGAAAGAATTTCTTCCATCGCAAGGAATTAAAATAGTAGATTATCTCCGGCTGCACTGCTTTCATGATCTACCTCAACTGTCCAGGACACCCCTCAGATAATGGTTGACTAGGATAAGGTTTTCCATGCTTGTCTATCTCAGCTGACTATGAAACTTCTCAGAAGAGCTATGCTTACTCTAGAATTCTCCATTGGTTTTATGAAGACTGTCAAATTTGTGCCATAATTAATGATTCTCCTTGACCTATTTCACTGCCTCTCCACTTTCTTTTAAGGTTTCAGATTTAGTCTGGAGTTTAATCTGAAAGCCTTTTCTGCATAATTATTCCTTTATTTCTAATTCTCTCTCATTTCCTGCTTCCCAGAGATCCAAACTAATAAAGCAGTTACAAGGAATGGTTTAGGGCTGATAAGATGATGATTTAGGAATGGATCTCTCAATACCTGACTGGTAGTGAAGACTGATGCTGTTAGGTATGTGTTGCATGCATATTCCTTGATACCAGATTGTGATCCAGTTATTTAAACTTTAACCAGGGTTGATTTAGTTATGTTTCAATGGAAAGGAATCTCCAAACTGTTAAAATTATTCAGTCATTCAAAAAGTAAAGAATAGAGAATAAAATACATAAGAACCACGGGATTTACTGATCATTGTTTTATTTCATTGATGTGCTATAGAGAGATAGTGAAAGTGTTTGGATAGTTAACCACAAATATAAACTAAAAGTGAAGTACAAAAGACTCTCTGTGTTAACTTTCCCAGGGCCCTCATCTTTTGAAAGGAAAAAAAAAAAATCTGAAGACTAAATCCAGGATTCATTAGTTGATGACCCTTAACCTTAAAGACTATTTAATCTTCAGTCTGGCAGATTTGCAATGCCAAATTCAGTGCCATTGTTGGAAAACCTGGAATTTTTATACCAGGGATATATAAGCTGATACTCTTGGAGACCAAAAATATCATGATCTCCCCCACTAGTGTTCCTCCCTTGTTAGAAGGAAATCAAACAGAGACAAGGTAGTGACAGTCTTGGCTAAAGTCACCTTTGAAGTGGATCTTCTGAGTTTCCAAGTGTACAATTCAGAGTGACACTTGACATTGTAGAACTTCTCACATATGTCCTTAGAATGTGGTATAAAAGGTATTATAGTAGAAAAGATAGAGTGGAAGCCTCTGAAACTCTCTTCTTCATCTTGATCAACAACCAGTACTCCAAATCACAAACAGTATTATAACCTGGGTTGAGCAGCAAAGAAGTACTAGGCTTAGGGATCTTAAGAATTCAGAAATAGAAATGCTTATTCATTCTCAAGTTTTATTCACCATTTCTGACCACTAAAGAAAAATATCCTGAAAAATGACTCAAAGGCTAACACTGGATCAACCAAGTAGTATTCTGGAGAGCAGCTGCTGTGCAGGAAATGACACATTTACTAGAGCTGATTAATATGGTTTCAAGACATACAGGCATTGACTGCCTAATTCTGTTTTCCTTAACTCTTTACTTTCAAAACTTTTACCCTCTAACATATTGCTCTAACACACTGATCATATACCCTCTATACTTCATTTCAGCATCTCCTTACTGAAAGACTCAACATGTACATTTGACAAACATGACTGCAGTCAAAGAATGAGGAACATATATCTTGAGTTTGAGAATTTTGATCTCTATGACCCTGCTATAGCTCAAAATTGTGAGAATGGAAATAGAATTCTCACAAGTATAAGTAACATCTCCAAGTGGAAAGGATTTCAACCAAATATTTGAGATTAGTTTTCTGGGGCTTTTGTTTTATACTCAAGAATATGCTTCTTCTGAGGCTGGGTATGAGTACATTTTGTACCTGTTACAGATCTTGACTTACTCTGCTGATGATCCCTAGGAGAACAACAAGAACTCACTAACAATGTTGTGAATCACTGTAAGGTAGTGATCTGAGGTTGTTTTAAGCTGCTAAATTCATGCTAATTTGTTATGAAGCAATAGAAATTGAATGCACTCAAGGGTAACTATTAATACATAATTAATATCCTACAACTGCTTATCTTAATGGCCATCATTCTACCTTTCTAGATGGAAAAACTAGGACAGTTTGGCATTTAATAATATTTCTATTCACTTAATTGTGTGAAGGTATCTATGCTAGCGAAATACATTTTTATTCCATAAACTATAGCTCACCAGGCTCCTCTGTCAATGGGATTCTCCAGGCAAGAATACTGGAATGGGTTGCCATGCCTTCCTCTGGGGGCTCTTCCCGACCCAGGGATCAAAC
Organism: Nanger dama; assembly: GCA_917880005.1. Taxonomy (NCBI): domain Eukaryota; kingdom Metazoa; phylum Chordata; class Mammalia; order Artiodactyla; family Bovidae; genus Nanger; species Nanger dama. Next base: position 4,870,214 of record CAKJTW010000027.1, on the reverse strand, counting down.
CCAGCACTCTTGAATTGCAGGCAGATTCTTTTTACCATCTGAGCCACCAGGGAAGCCATATTTCTGCATATGGATAGATATTTAATATCATACTTACCTCATTTCACCTTCAGTGATCCTGATCTTTGTTGTTGCAAATATAATATATGAAAGCCAAGTTTGTTGTCACTGTTGTTGTTTCACTTTGTTCTACTTTTGGCTACACTGGGTCTTCGTTTTTGTAGATGAGCATTTCTCTAGTTGCAGTGAGCAGGGGCTACACACTAATTGCAAAGTGAGAGTTTCTCATTGCAGTGGCTTCTCTTGTTGCAGAACACAGGATCTAGGGTGCAAAGGTTTCAGTAGTTGTAGCTAAGGGGCTCTCGAGTGTGGGCTCAGTACCTGTGGAACATGGGCTTAGTTGCCTTATGTACTGTGAAATCTTCCCTGATCAGGGATCAAACTTGTGTCCCCTGTATGGTCAGTGTAATCCTAACCATTGGACAACCTGGGAAGTCCAAAAGACATCTTAATATTTTTTGTATATTAGTATTTCATTCAATGGTATCATCTACTTAAAGTGTTCTAGCAATAGAGATTTTATTATTCAGCATTCATTAATCAAGCAGAACATTTCATAACATTCAGTTTAGTCACTCAGTCTTGTTCGACTCTTTATGACCCCATAAACTGCAGCACACCAGACCTCCTTGTCCATCACCAGCTCCCTGAGTCCAACCAAACCCATGTCCATTGAGTGGGTGATGCCATCCAACCATCTCATCCTTCATCATCCCCTTCTCCTCCTCCCTCAGTCTTTCCCAGTATTGGGGTATTTTCCATTGACTCAGCTTCTTGCATCAGGTGGTCAAAGTATTGGAGTTTCAGCTTCAACAGTCCCACGAATGAACACCCAGGACTGATCTCCTTTACAATGGACTGGTTAGATCTGCTTGGAGTCCAAGGGGCTCTCAAGAGTCTATCCAACACCACAGGTCAAAAGCATCAATTCTTTGTCTCTCAGCTTTCTTTATAGTCCAACTCTCACATCCATACATGACCACTCTGGAAAAAACATAGCCTTGACTAGACGGACCTTTGTTGACAAAGTAGTGTCTCTGCTTTTCAATATGCTGTCTAGGTTGGTCATAGCTTTTCTTCCAAGGAGTAAGCATCTTTTATTGCATGGCTGCAATCACCATCTGCAGTGATTTTGGATCCCCCAAAATAAAGCCAGACACTGTTTTCATGTTTCCCCATCTATTTGCCATGAGGTGATGGGACCAGATGCCATGATCTTCATTTTCTGAATGTTGATCTTTAAGCCAACTTTTGACTCTCCTGTTTCACTTTCATCAAGGGGCTCTTTAGTCCTTCTTCACTTTCTGCCAGAAGGATATTGTCATCTGAAATTATTGATATTTCCCCAGCAAACATGATTCCAGCTTGTGATTTCTCCAGCCCAGCGTTTCTCATGATGTACTCTGCATATAAGTTAAATAAGCAGGGTGACAACATACAGTCTTGACGTACTCCTTTCCTATTTGGAAACAGTCTGTTGTTCCATGTTCAGCTCTAACTGTTGCTTCCTGACCTGCATACAGATTTCTCAAAAGGCAGATCAGGTGGTCTGCTATTCCCATCTGTTTCTGAATTTTCCACAGTTCATTGTGATCCACACAGTCAAAGGCTTTGGCATAGTCAATAAAGCAGAAATAGATGTTTTTCTGGAACTCTCTTGCATTTTTGATTATTCATTGGATGTTGGCAATTTGAGCTCTGTTTCCTTTGCCTTTTCTAAACCCAGCTTTAACATCTAGAAGTTCACGGTTCACATATTGCTGAAGCCTGGCTTGGAGAATTTTGAGCATTACTTTACTAGCACGTGAGATGAGTGCAATTGTGCAGTAGTTTGAGCATTCTTTGGCATTGCCTTTCTTTGGCATTAGAATTAAAACTGACCTTTTTCAGTCCTGTGGCCACTGCTGAGTTTTCCAAATTTGCTGGCATATTGAGTGCAGCACTTTCATAGCATCATCTTTCAGGCTTTGAAATAGCTCAACTGGAATTCCATCACCTCCACTAGCCTGTTCGTAAGGCCCACTTGACTTCACATTCCATGATGTCAGGCTCTAGGTGAGTGATCACATCATCATGATTACCTGGGTCTTGAAGACGTTTTCTGTACAATTCTTCTGTGTGTTTTTGCCACCTCTTCTTAATGTCTTCCGCTTCTGTTAGGCCCATATCATTTCTGTCCTTTATTGAGCGCATCTTTGCATGAAATATTCAGTTGCTAGCTCCAATTTTTTTTTTTTTTTTTAGAGATCTCTAGTCTTTCCCATTCTATAGTTTTCCTCTATTTCTTTGCATTAGTCACTGAGGAAGGCTTTCCTATGTCTCCTTGGTATTCTTTGGAATTCTGCATTCATATGGGTATATCTTTCCTTTTCTCCTTTACTTTTGCTTCACTTCTTTTCACAGCTCTTTGTAAGGCCTCCTCAGATAGCCATTTTGCTTTTTGGCATTTCTTTTTCTTGTGGAGGGTCTTGATCCCTGTCTCCTGTACAATGTCATGAATGTCTGTCCATAGTTCATCAGGCACTATGTCTATCAGATCTAGTCCCTTAAATCTATTTCTCACTTCCACTGTATAATCATAAGGGATTTAATTTATGTCATACCTGAATGGTCTAGTGGTTTTCCCCACTTTCTTCAATTTAAGTCTGAATTTGGAAATAAAGAGTTCATGATCTGAAACACAGTCAGCTCCTGGTCTTGAATTTGCTGACTGTATAGAGCTTTTCCATTTTTGGCTGCAAAGGATATAATCAATTTGATTTCAATGTTGACAATCTGGTAATGTCCATGTGTAGAGTCTTCTCTTGTGTTGTTGGAAGAAGGTGTTTGCTATGACCAGTGCATTGTCTTGATTAAACTCTATTAGCCTTTGCCCTGTTTCATTCTGTATTCCAAGGCCAAATTTGCCTGTTACTCCAGGTGTTTCTTGACTTCCTACTTTTGCATTCCAGTCCCCTATAATGAAAAGGACATCTTTTGGGGGTGTTAGTTCTAGAAGGTCTGTAAGTCTGCAGAGAACTGTTCATCTTTAGCTTCTTCAGCATTACTGGTTGGGGCATAGGCTTGAATTACCATAATATTGAATGGTTTGCCTTGGAAATGAACAGAGATCATTCTGTTGTTTTTAAGATTGCATCCCAAGTACTACATTTCGAACTCTTTTGTTGACCATGGTGGCTACTCCATTTCTTCTAAGGATTCCTGCCCACAGTAGTAGATATAATGGTTATGTGAGTTAAATTCACCCATTTCAGTCCATCTTAGTTTGCTGATTCCTAGAATGCTGATGTTCACTCTTGCCATCTCCTGTTTGACCACTTCCAATTTGCCTTGATTCATGGACCTAACATTCCAGGTTCCTATGCAATAGTTATCTTTATAGCATTGGACCTGCTTCTATCACTCAGTCCCATCCACAACTGGGTGTTGTTTTTGCTTTGGTTCCATCCCTTCATTATTTCTGGAGTTAGAATTTTGGGCAACTACCAACCTGGGGAGTTCACCTTTCAGTGTCCTATCTTTTAACCTTTTCATACTGTTCATGGGATTTTTCAGGGCTTCCCTACTGGCTCAGATGGTAAATCATCTGTCTGCAATGCAGGAGTCTTTGGCTCGATCCCTGGGTTGGGAAGATCCCCTGGAGAAGGAAATGGCAGCCCACTCCATTATTCTTGCCTAGAAAATGCTATGGACTGCAGAGCCTGGTAGGTTACCACCCATGGGGCTGCAAAGAGTTGGATACAACTGAGCAACTTCACTTATGGGGTTCTCAAGGCAAGAAAACTGAATTGGTTTGTCATTCCCTTCTCCAGTGGACCACATTCTTTCAGACCTCTCCACCAAGGCCCATCCATTTTGGGTGGCCCCACAGCATGGCTTAGCTTCATTGAGTTAGACATGGTCCATGTGATCAGATTGGCTAGTTGTCTGTGATTGTGATTTCAGTCTTTCTGCCCTCTGATGCTCTCTCTCTCAGTGCCTACTATCTTACTTGGGTTTCTCTTTTCTTGGACATGGGTTAACTCTTCACGGATGCTCCAGCAAGGCTCTATTGTTCCATATTCTTATTATTTCCTCTGGATATAATTGTTTTTGGAAACATTATTTGTATAGATTCTTAAAAGGCATTCTCCTCCTCAAAAAGTATAAAATTTTTCTGGGATTGTGAGGTTGTTAGAATTCTCTAGAGAAATAATAACTTTATTTTTTACAATTGTCTATTAAGTGATGTTAGCACTAAATATAACCTCCTTCCCAATTAATGTTTTTGTTTTGCTATTAAATGCAAATTTAGGAGTGATCACAGTATGCTGAAAAGAATGTTCAATCTATTCCCGGGTCCACTGTAAGTAATTTGTTTATGACTAGGAAGGAGGGTGGAAAGGAGAGACAGGTATATTTACAAACCACAGAAAGGCTGTCTTTGAGAATTACAGGTCACAACTACAAAGACTTACTAATCATGTAGTAAATTGCCTATCACTGAGGATGTTCATTTCTAAGTAAGCTAACTTTCATTTAAAGAGACTTTAGAACACATTCTACTGTATCAGGTATGGCACAATTAATACACCTTAAAACTCTTTTATAATTTATAACTACATAATTCATAGCACATAATTCAGCCTTGAAGAATACACATGATTCAGGGAGTTTCTAGTGGTTAAATGTTGAGAAATGCTTCTGTGAAGCTCCAGTTTATTAATGTAGCTAACAAAACTAAGTAGTGAAGATTAAGGGCGAAAGGCACACATATTGTTACTGGTGGATTTAAGGTTCTTTCTTTATTGTCAAAGAATTCAGAGATGAAGGAAAGATGCTAAGAAAGTAAAGTGAAAGTTTATTTAAGCTAAGACACACTTTCAGAGTGAAAATAGGCATAAAGCTGAAGAGCTGCTGCTCTGGGTTTCATTGGCAAGCCAGTTATGAGGAGCATACAAATGAAGGGGTGGAATATTCACTGGGGAAGGAGGAATTTGGGGATCTTATTCCCGATTTTCCATCCTAAAGCCAATCTCCCAATGTGGGGAGGGAATTTTTGGTCCTTATTACCTTAAGTCCAAGAGCTGGTGATGAACAGAGAAGCCTGACATGCTGCAGTCCATGGGGTTGCAAAGAGTCAGACAAAACTGAGCAACTGAACTGAACTGAATTGAAATGAACTAAAGTGAAGTGACATGGCTTTGTAGGTGCATGATGGGTTCTTATCTGTAAGGCTATTTTTATTGTAATGAGAGGACAATAAGAAACATGTTACATTAAGATGAAGGAGATTGCTGCATTTCCCTATCTTTCTTTGTCTGTTACCTTATCACCCAAAATGTGTGGTTTCCTGTCTTTCTGGAGGTTCCTGCTTTCCTTTGTTTGCCCTATGGACCCCTGCTGTTTACAAGATTCCTGGTTTCCTGCTACCTGGCCCCTGCCACCATTTCAATGCTCAACTTAGTTACTGTAACAATACCTATCCTGCAGTAACAATATATAACCAACTTTAAGAATCACTTCTCCTTATACATAGTTGTGTACAATCATTTATATTTTTAAACCTAGAGCAACAGAATATAAATGCAAACTCTTCATAGCTAGTTAAGAAGGGGAAAATAAAGCATTTTTCTACAAAGCACACTGCCAGAGTCAGACTTAGGCAATCCACGGCACAGAATTTCTAGCGATTTGAGCTGAGTTCAAACTACTGGAGTAATGTCAGGCCCCAGGGAATATTAATTAAAGTGAGGTACCCCAAAGGTCTTCATCTCAACACCAAGACCTGGCTCTACCCAACTGCCTACAAACTCTACTGCTGGAAAAAAGTGAAAGTCACTCACTTGTGTCTAACTCTTTGTGACCCCATGGACTATAGCTCACCAGACTCTTCTGTCCATGGAATTTTCCAAACAAGAATACTATAGTGGGTAGTTATTCTCTTCTCCAGAGGATCTTCCTGACCCAGGGATCAAACCCAGGTCTCCTGTATTTCAGGCAGATTCTTTACCCTCTGAGCCACCAGGGAAGTCCCCACCTTGAAACCTCAGGTCAAACAATTAGTAAGACAGGAACACAGTCCTGCATATCACGGGAAAACAAATGACTCAAAAAATAATTGGCTCTAATCCTGTCTCAAAATTATCTCCCCCATGATGGTGGTATGTGACTTTTGCTTAAAATTTATCGACTGTATCAGCCACATGGCTTTGCAAAGGAACTGAGAATATATGAGAAAATGGAATAGTCCACATGCTTTGTTATCTATCAAAAATACTTTCTTTTTTTTCCCTTAATTTCTTTTATTTCTCACATAGCTATCATTATTTCTTTCAAAATACTTAAGCATTTCAAATCCCCTATTAATTCAGTTTTTAATGCAATATTCCCCCTTTTAAAGTTCTCCATTTTTCTGACATCAGCCATCATCTGGGACTCCCTTTTCTACAATTCTTCTAAACACTATCACTTAATACACTTAAGATTGAAAAACATCTTACAGGACCATTTTTAAATGGTTTAGATACCCCCAAATCCACTCCACTATAAAAGCAATGAAAACACACGGTTGGGGGAGAATATCTCAAAATGAATGTCTTCAGAACACAGGAAGTTAACTTTAAAGCTTGCAGGAATCCTGAGTGTTTACTCAAGAAAAATTGTTTAGTTGTAGTAATAATAGCAAGACTTGTGGCTATTAACTTGCTCTAATCCCACTCTTTTGTTCCTAAATGTAAAACCAATAGCCTCATAATTATAATAGCAATAAAATCAGCAAACTGACAGCCACTATAAGAGCATCTCAGGTTTGGCTATCCAAAATAAATAGCCAAAAGTCTAGTGAATTGTTATTTGAGCTGTCTAGACAGCTATCTGAAATACTTGATTCTCTGGCTTTTCTATATTTGATGTGACAAGGAGCTTGCTCTTTGTAGACAGCCCTATCCTTGGGGTATTTTTTCAAAACAGTGGCAATTGTTGAACAACATAGCTGCCTGAGGTAGTGATAACAGTTGCAGCCAACAAACGTGTGACCAAGAAACTTAAAAGGAAAAAAGGAGGAATGTAATATTCAAAGGATATTTTGAAAACCTCTGATATACCTTGAAATTCTATAAAACCACATGGATATACAGAGCTGTGTGCACACCCAGGCTGTGAACATATTCAGGAGACACCTGATAAGTCCTAAACTCTGAACTACGGCTGACCTTATTACTGTAGGCAAACCGGAAGTAAAAATTAAGCTAGACTTGAAAATTACCTGGCAGAACTTTAAAAGAAACACACAGGCAATAACTGGAAAATGAATTGGTTCAGAGAATCTATAAGGATCTCTTAATTGATTATTAAGTGGACAGAACAGAGCCTTCAGTGGCTTTAAAACAGATTTCATGTAGGACGGAATGAGACTTTAAAACATTCAGTTCAGTTCGGTTCAGTTCAGTCGCTCAGTCGTGTCCGACTCTTCGTGACCCCATGAATCACAGCACGCCAGGCCTCCCTGTCCATCATCATCTCCCGGAGTTTACTCAGACTCACGTCCATCGAAACCATGATGCCATCCAGCCATCTCATCCTCTGTCATCCCCTTCTCAGCCATCTCATCCTCTGTCATCCCCTTCTCAGCCATCTCATCCTCTGTCATCCCCTTCTCCTGCCCGCAATCCCTCCCAGCATTGGAATCTTTTCCAGTGAGTCAACTCTTCACATGAGGTGGCCAGAGTACTGGAGTTTCAGCTTTAGCATCATTCCTTCCAAAGAAATCCCAGGGTTGATCTCCTTTAGAATGGACTGGTTGGACCTCCTTGCAGTCCAAGGGACTCTCAAGAGTCTTCTCCAACACCACAGTTCAAAAGCATCAGTTTGGCACTCAACCTTCTTCACAGTCCAACTCTCACATCCATACATGACCACAGGAAAAACCATAGTCTTAACTAGATGGACCTTAGTTGGCAAAGTAATGTCACTGCTTCTGAATACTCTGTTTAGGTTGGTCATAACTTTTCTTCCAAGGAGTAAGTGCCTTTGAATTTCATGGCTGCAGTCACCATCTGCAGTGATTTTGGAGCCCCAAAAAATAAAGTCTGACACGGCTTCCACTGTTTCCCCTGATGGGACCAGATGCCATGATCTTCGTTTTCTGAATGGTGAGCTTTAGGCCAACTTTTTTCACTCTCCACTTTCATTTTCATTAAGAGGCTTTTTAGTTCCTCTTCACTTTCTGCCATATGGGTGGTGTCATCCACATATCTGAGGTGATTGATATTTCTCCTGGCAACCTTGATTCCAGCTTGTATTTCTTTCAGTCCAGAGTTTCTCACGATGTACTCTGCATAGAAGTTAAATAAGCAGGGTGACAATATACAGCCTTGATGTACTCCTTTTCCTATTTGGAACCAAGTCTGTTGTTCCATGTCCAGTTCTAACTGCTGCTTCCTGATCTGCATACAGATTTCTCAAGAGGCAGGTCAGGTGGTCATTAGTCCAAAGAAATAACTATACAAATATGTAGCAACCATGAAACAACAAACAGCAGCAATAGAGAACCCTGAGACTGTGCGTGAGGAGGGATGATGTCAAGGTTGCCACATTTTAAACAATGACTATATATGCAAAGTGATAGAATAGCAAAACCTGAAGAGAGGGAAAAAGTAACTTCCAGAGTGGCTGTATTTTTAAAATTCAGTTTTTATTTTAAAAGTTCAGTTTTCAAAAAAAAAAAAAAAAAGAGAAGTGCAAAGGATAGAAAAGTATAGTGCATACCCATGGGGAAAAATACAGCCAATAGACACTATTCTTGAGGGAGTCTAATGTTAATGATTTGATAAACTATTATTTTTCTAATGATCCAAATAAAAATTGCACAGTTGAAAATATAAAAACTAAAAGGAAATATTTATTGGTGTATCTTAACATATTTTAATATTTAAAATAAAAAAATTATCAAACTTGAAGATGGCTATTATATCCAATTTGAGGAACAGAACAGACAATAAATGTAGAAAAATGAACAGGGCCTTGTAGATTTGAATAACACTACCAAATATACCAAAATATACATGATGAGTATCCCAGAGAAAGAGAAAAGAAAGAGATGAAAAAATATTTTAGAAAATAATTTCCAAATTTTCTCAAATTTAAGGGAAAATATTGGTCTAATTTTAAACATTGAAAAAAATTGATTGAAAAACACAACAAAGTATTTTCATGAATTTCAAGTAAACTCAAGGATGGCCACACATATGTTCATGATGGTAAAATTGTCAAAATCCAAAAAGAAAATCTTGAAAGTAGCATGAAAAATATTATCATGTGAAAAGGTGGACAAGAACCGTTGCCTATAATTTCAGTAAACAAAGAATTTGCCATTACATTTTAGTAGACAATTAAAATGTTGTTTTATTGGCACTGTGAAATCCAGTTAAGTTTTTGAGCTTTCTTTTTTTCCCCCCTCAGTACGTTTTTTATTGTTGTCATAAACCTCTGCCTCTACATTGGGCTTTTGCAGTTCTGTGGAATTTCCCTCTTTTTTTCTTTTCTCTTTTTTAAATTTTAATGTTTAAAATTTTAAACCTATTATTGTTTTTCCATATTTATTTCTTTGTTTGCTTTTCCTACTGTTCTTTTCCCCTTGCACTTAATCTTTATTGTATTTAAATCTGCTTTATCTATCTCTGTTTAACTTTGCATATCTATTCTTTCTTTCTTTTCTTTCTCTCCTTTCCTCTCAATATATTGTTTAGTTTTATTTTCATTGCTTTATTCACAATTGGCAACTTGCTTTAGTTTTGTTTTCCAGTTTGTGCTTTAATTAGTTTTGTTTTGCTAGATATAATTTTTAATTTCATTTGTTCATTAGGTCAATCTATTGTACTTAATTTTTGTTGGGATGTTTTAATTTTGCTTATGGGTGTCTATGTATATGTGTATATTCAGTCACACTCTCTATTGTTATGAACCTCTGCCTCTACATTGGGCCTTTGCAGTTCTGTGCTTTCCTTTTACTCCCCTTCTTTCTTTCTTCTTCCAATATTTTTTCTCTTTTCTGTTCTGTTTTTTATAATTTTAATTTTTAAAACCTGTTATATTTTTTCTGCATTTATTCCTTCATTGCCTTTCCTACTGTTCTTTTCTCCTTGCAGTTAACATTTATTGTACATAAATTTTCTTCACCTACCTCTAATTAACTTTGCATATCTATTCTTTCTTTCTTTCCTTCTCTCAACATGTCTGTTAATTTTGTTTTCATTGTTTTATTCCCCATTTGGCACCTTGCTTTAATTTAGTTTTTTTTTTTTCAAGTTTGTGCTTAAGTTAGTTTTGTTCTTAACTGGCAAATATAATTTTTATTTCCTTTGTTCACCAAATCACTCTATTGTACTTTATTTTTGTTGCACTATTTTCACTTTGCTCATAGGTTTATATGTATATGTGTATATTCCATTATTTAATTATTATTTGCCTGATATTATAATTGCTATTGGTTGGGATTCATCTTTCATTTTTCATTTTTAAGTATTTGTTTTAATCTCCCTTAATGCCACAACCAACCACTTGTGAAATCTTTGTTCCTGACCAGAGATCAAACCCTGAGCCTTTGTGGTAGGAGCACTGACTCCAAGACCCTAGACTACCAGAGAATTAAGCCTAGGAAGTATCAAATAGTGAAGAACTCACACAAAGGAAAGACTTGAGTTCAAGAGCCAGTATCACCCAACCAGCAGTAGCACCTCATGGAGGAAGCCTCATCTAAACAACAAACAAAACAAAAATACAAACTCAGTCAGCAGCACACAGGAGTTAGCACCTCCCTCAGCCTTGCTCATCAGAAGAAAAACAAACAAACAAAACTCAGCACAAATCTTATTCTATACAAGCTCACACAAACCACTGGACCAACCTTAAGAAGGCAGAAACCAAAAGGAAGAAAGAATTCAACCTTCTTCAAGGAGAGGATTCAATTTTCCTTGAAGCCTTGGAAAAGGAGACTGCAAACTCAATAACTTTAAAAAAGAAAGAAAGAAAAGTCAGTGAAATGCTGCACAAATGAAGGAAGAAACTAGAAACACGCGAGTCCAAATAATTGAAGAGAAAATAGGAAAATTTCCTGAAAAAAAATCAGAATAATGATAGTAAAGATGATTAAACCTTGAAAACAAAATGGAGAAAATGCGAAAATGAATTAACAAAGACCCAGAAGAATTAAACTGTAAACATACAGAGACAACACAATTATTGAAATTAAAAATACTCTAGAAGGAATCAATAGCAGAATATCTAAAGAAGAAGAATGACTCAGTGAACTGGAAGATAAAATGATGGGAATAATTTCTGAAGAGCAGAATGAAGTAAAAAGAATGAAAAATCTGAGGATAGTCTCAGAGACCTCTGGGACCATATCAAACACACCAACATTCAAAATATAGGAGTCCCAGAAGAAAAAGAGAGAGAGAAAAAAAAAGAGGGTATGAGAAATTTTTTGAAGGGATTATAGTTGAAAATTGCCCCAACATGGAAAAGGAAATAGTCAAACAAGCCCAAGAGACACAAAGAGTCCCATACAGGATCAACCAAGGAGAAACATGCCAAGGCACACACTAATCAGACTAGCAAAGACTGAACACAAAGAAAGAATATTAAAAGCGGCAAGGAAGAAGCAACAAGTAACATACAAGGAAAACCCCATATACTTAACAGCTGATCTTTCAGCAGAAACTCTGGAGGCCAGAAAGGAATGGCAGGATATATTTAAAGTACTGAAAGGGGAAAATATGCAACCAAGATTACTGTACCCAGCAAGGATCTCATTCAAAATTGATGGAGAAACAAAAAGCTTTTCATACAACCAAAAGTTAAGAGAATTCAGTACCACCAGACCAGCTTTACAACACATGTTAAACAGACTTATATAGTCAAGAAACACAACAGAAGAACAAAATCTAGAAAATCAACCCCAAACAATTAGAAAATGGCAATAAGAGCAAATATATCAATAATTACTTTAAATGCAAATGGATTACATTTACAGTCAATCAAAAGACACAGACTGGCTGAATGGATATAAAAACAAGAACAATATATATGCTGTCTATTAGAACTGACTTCAGATAAGACACATATAGACTGAGAGTGAGAGGATAAAAAAATAATATTTTCCATGCAAGTGGGAAGCAAAAGAAATCTAGAGTAACATTCCTCATATCAGACAAAATATGTATTAAAGAAGACTACAAGAAATAAGGAAGGACACTGCATAATGATTAAGGGATCAATCCAGGAGGAAGACATGACAATTGTAAATATCTATACACCCAACATAGGAACGCCTCAATACATAAGATAAACACTAACAGACATAAAAGGAGAAACTGACAGTAACACAAAAATAGTAGGAGACTTTACACCTCACTCATACCAATGGACAAATCATCAAAATAGAAAATTAAGATGAAAACACGTCTTCAGTGATACATTAGATGAGATGATCTCATTGATATCTTCAGGACATTCCATCCAAATGCAGAAGAGTACACCTTCTTCTCAAGTGCACATGGAAGATTCTCCATGATAGACCACATCTTGGGTCACAAATAAAACCTCAGTAAATTTAAGAAAATTGAAATCACATAAGCATCTTCCCCAACCACAATGCTATGAGGCTAGATATCAATTACAAGGAAAAAAACTGTAAGAAATATAACACGTGGAGAATAAAAACACATTTTTAAATAACAAACATTACTGAAGAAATCAAAAGGGAAATCAAAAAATTTCTAGAAACAAATGACAATGACTGTCAGGAAGCGTTTAACAGGAGGCTTCCTGTGTGCTGTTTTGGATCTGTCAGGAATCCTCTTTTCCTTATTAATTCCTGAATATTCAGAAATTAAAAGAGAGGCAAGCCTCTCCCAGGGCTGAGGAATTCAGGCATTTCCTTCTTTAGCTTTTCTATACGGTGATAATTACCCTCTTTCTCCTTGTGAACCATATAGTAAAAGTGATTATTTACAACTCTCTCTCTCTTTAATATGGATCGCCAATGTTTTGAAAGTCTGGAATTTTAGTCTTTATCTTTACTGAGAATAACTACAGGTATATATGTCCACACCATGTTGATTAAAACACCTTTGCTCCATGAGAGCTTTGGTCCCTGTGACTTGCTTTCTCTCTCTCTCTTTTTCAGGCTGATCCCCTGGAGCACAGAGGCTCTCTGAATTCACTTTCCTGCCTGGGCCTCTAAGACCCTCTCGAGAAGGCACTCTGCGCCTTCACCACATTGAGGGAGCCTGAGGCCTCTGTGAACAGAGCAAGCCCCGTGTCAGGGACATTATTGGCTTTCTGCATAAATCAAGGAATATCAGCCTCTTTCTCTCTCCATTACATTCTTATCAGTTGACTCTGGACCACTAGGTTCCAGTCCATTAAAGGACATCAACAAATGAGAACACGACAACTGAAAACCTATAGGATGCAGCAAAAGTAGTTCTAAGAAGGAAGTTTACAGCAATACGATCCTATCTCAAGAAATAAAAACATCAAATAGACAACCTAACTTTATACCTAAAGCAACTGGAAAAAGAAGAAGGAAAAAAAATTAGTAGAAAGAAATCATAAAGATCTGAGCAGAAATAAATGAGAAAAAGTGTAAGAAACAATAGTAAAGATTAATAAAATGAAAAGCTGTTTGTTTGAGAAGATAAACAAAATTGTCAAACCCTTAGCGAGATTCATCAAGGGGGTTGGAGGAGTAAGGGAGAGAGAAAAATCAAATCAACAAAATTAGAAATGAAAAGGAGAGGTTACAACAGACAATGCAGAGATACAAAGGATCATAAGAGACTATTATGAACAACAATATGGCAGTAAAATAGATAACCTGGAGGAAATGGACAGATTATTAGAAAAGTTCAATCTTCTAAGACTGAACCAGGAAGAAAGAAAATTATGAACATCCCAATTGCAAGTACTGAAATTGAAGCTGTGATTAAAAAAAAAAAAAAATCCCCAAAATCAAAAGCTAAGGACAAGATGACTTCACAGAAGAATTCTATCAAGCATTTAGAAAAGAGCTAATGCCTATCCTTCTAAAACTCTTACAAAAAAATTGCACAGGAAGGAACAATTTCAAATTTATTCTACGTAGCCTAGTGGACCTGATGGAATTCCAGCTGAGCTATTTCAAATCCTGAAAGATGATGTTGTGAAAGTGCTGCACTCAATGTGCAAGCAAATTTGGAAAACTCGGCAGTGTCACAGGACTGGAAAAGGTCAGTTTCCATTTCAATCCCAAAGAAAGGCAATGCCAAAGAATGTTCAAACTACTGCACAATTGCACTCATCTTACACGCTAGTAAAGTAATGCTCAAAATTCTTCAAGCCAGGTTCAGGAATATGTGAACCGTGAATTTCAAGCTGGTTTTAGAAAAGACAGAAGAACCAGAGATCAAATTTCCAACATTTGATGAATCATTGAAAAAGCAAGAGAGTTCCAGAAAAACATCTATTTCTGTTTTATTGACTATACCAAAGCCTTTGACTGTGTGGATCACACTAAACTGTGCAAAATTCAGAAAGAGATAGGAATACCAGACCACCTGACCTGCCTCTTGAGAAACCTATATGCAGGTCAGGAAGCAACAGTTAGAACTGGATATAGAGCAACAGACTGGGCTCCAAATAGGAAAAGGAGTACATCAAGGCTGTATATTGTCACCCTGCTTATTTAACTCATATGCTGAGTACATCATGAGAAACGTTGGGCTGTAAGAAACACAGCTGAAATCAAGATTGCTGAGAGAAGTAGCAATAATCTCAGATATGCAGATGACATTACTCTTATGGCAGAAAGCGAAGAGGCACTAAAAGCCTCTTGATTAACGTAAAGAGGAGAGTTTAAAAGTTGGCTTAAAGATCAACATTCGGAAAATGAAGATCATGGCACCAGGCCTCATCACTTCATGGGAAATAGATGGGGAAACAGTGTAAACAGTGTCAGACTTTATTTTGGGGGCTCTGAAATCACTGTAGATGGTAATTGCAGCCATGAAATTAAAAGATGCTTAATCCTTAGAGGGAAAGTTATGAGCAACCTAGGTGGCATATTCAAAAGCAGAGACATTACTTTGCTGACTAAGGTCCGTCTAGTCAAGGCTACGGTTTTTCCAGTGGTCATGTATGGATGTGAGAGTTGGACTATGAAGAAGGCTGAGCGCTGAAGAATTGATGCTTTTGAACTGTGGTGTTGGAGTAGACTCTTGAGAGTCCCTTGGACTGCAAGGATGATCTGACCAGTCCATTCTAAAGGAGATCAGCCCTGGGTGTTCTTTGGAAGGGCTGATGCTAAAGCTGAAATTCCAGTACTTTGGCCACCTCATGCAAAGAGCTGACTCATTGGTAAAGACCCTGATGCTGGGAGGGATTGGGGGCAGGAGGAGAAAAGGACAGCAGAGGATGAGATGGCTGGATGGCATGACTGACTCAATGGACATGAGTTTGAGTGAACTCTGGGAGTTGGTGAAGGACAGGGAGGCCTGGCATGCTGCAGTTCATGGGGTCACAAAGCATGGGACACGACTGAGCCATTGAACTGAACTAAACTGAGCCACCCTCACCCTGATACCAAAACTAGACAAAGACAACACAGAAAAAGAAACCTATATGCTAATATCACTAATGAATATAGATGCAAAAATCCTCAACAAAATTTTACCAAACAATTCAGCAACGCATCAAAAAGCTCATACACAATGATCATGTTAGGTTACTCCAGGGATTCAAGAATTCTTTAATATATGGAA
The DNA here is from genome assembly GCA_917880005.1 of Nanger dama. NCBI lineage: Eukaryota > Metazoa > Chordata > Mammalia > Artiodactyla > Bovidae > Nanger > Nanger dama. The sequence continues at coordinate 4,854,372 of CAKJTW010000027.1, read as the reverse complement.
CTCAATCAATGTGATATACCATATTAACAAATTGAAAGATAAAAACCATATGACCATCTAAATCAATGCAGCAAAAACCTTTCACAAAACTCAGCACCTATTTATGATTCAGTTTAGTTCAGTTCAGTCACTTAGTCATGTCCGACTCTTAGCGACCCCATGAATCATAGCATACCAGGCCTCCTTGTCCATCACCAACTCCCAGAGTTCACCCAAACTCATGTGCATTGAGTCAGTGATGCCATCCAGCCATCTCATCCTCTGTTGTCCCCTTCTTTTGTTCCCCAAATCCTCCCCACCATCAGAGTGTTTTCCAATGAGTCAACTCTTTGCACGAGGTGGCCAAAGTATTGGAGTTTCAGTCTCAGATCAGTCCTTCCAATGAATATCCAGGACTGATCTCTTTTAGGATGGACTGGTTGGATCTCCTTGCAGTCCAAGGGACTCTCAAGAGTCTTCTCCAACACCACAGTTTAAAAGCATCAATTCTTCAGCGCTCAGCCTTCTTCACAGTCCAACTCTCACATCCACACATGACCACTGGAAAAATCACAGCCTTGACTAGGTGAAATTTTGTTGGCAAAGTAATGTCTCTGCTTTTGCATATGCTATCTAAGTTGGTCATAACTTTCCTTCCAAGGAGTAAGCATCTTTTAATTTCATGGCTGCAATCACCATCTGCAGTGATTTTGGAGCCCCCAAAATAAAGTCTGACACTGTTTCCACTGTTTCCCCTTCTATTTTGCTATGAAGTAATGGGACTGAGTGCCATTATCTTCGTTTTCTGAATGTTGAGCTTTAAGCAAACTTTTTCACTCTCCTCTTTCACTTTCATCAAGAGGCTTTTTAGTTTCTCTTCACTTTCTGCCATAAGTGTGGTATCATCTGCATATCTGAGGTTATTGATATTTCCCTTAGTAATCTTGATTTCAGGTGTGCTTCTTACAGCCCAATGTTTCTCATGATGTACTTGGCATATGAGTTAAGTAACCAGGGTGACAATATACTGCCTTGACATATTCCTTTTCCTATTTGGAACCAGTCTATTGTTCCATGTCCAGTTCTAACTGTTGCTTCCTGACCTGCATATAGGTTTTTCAAGAGGCAGGTCAGGTGGTCTGGTATTTCCATTTCTCATATTTTTCCACAGTTTTTGTGATCCACACAGTCAAAGGCTTTGGCATATTTCTGCTTTCTATAAAGCAGAAGTAGATTTTTTTTTTCTGGAACTCTCTTGCTTTTTGATGATCCAGCAGATGTTGGCAATTTGATCTCTGGTTCCTCTGCCTTTTCTAAAGCCAGCTTGAACATCTGGAATTTCATGGTTTGCATATTGCTGAAGCCTGGATTGGAGAATTTTAAGCATTACTTTACTAGCTTGTGAGATGAGTGCAAATGTGTGGTAGTTTGAACATTCTTTGGCATTGACTTTTTGGGGATTGAAATGAAAACTGACCTTTTCCAGTCCTGTGGCCACTGCCGAGCTTTCCAAATTTAAACTCTTCAAAAAATGGGCACAGAAAGAACCTACCTCAACATAGTGAAGGCTGTATATGATAATCCTATAGCAAACTTTTTTTTTCTCAATGGTGAAAAACTGAAAGCATTCACCGTATGATCAGGAACAAGACAAGGATGTCCACTTTTCCCACTACTCTTCAGCATAGTTCTGGAAGTCCAAGTAATCAAGGAAGAAAAAGAAATAAAAGTAATCCAGACTAGAAAAGGAGAGTAAAGCTCTCATTGTTTGCTGAGGACATGGTAGTATACATTGAAAACCCTAAAGATAATATCAGAAATTTACTAGAGCTAATCAGTGAATTAGCAAAGTTGCCGTATACAAAATCAATACACAGAAATCACTTGCATTTCTACTAACAATACTAACATTTCTACCAACATTCATACTAACAGTGAAAAATCAGAAAGGGCAATTAAGGAATCAATCCCATTCACCATTGCGACAAAAAGATAAATATCTAGGAATAAACTTACCTAAAGAGACAAAAGAATTGTACACAGAAAATAATAAGAGATTAATGAAAGAAGTCAAAGAAGACAAAAACAAATGAAGAGATAGTCCATGTTCTGGTTAGGGAGAATCAATATTGTGAATATGACTACACTACCTAGTGCAAACTGCAGGTTCAATGTGATCCCTATCAAATTAACAATGGCATTTTTCACAGAACTATAATAAAAATTTTCACAATTCATATGGAAACACAAAGACCCAAATAGCCAAAGCAGTCTTGAGAAAGAAGAATGGAGCTGGAGAAATCAAACTTCCTGACTTCAAATTATACTACAAAGCTGTAGTCATCTAGTCAGTATGGTGCTGGCACAAAAACAGAAATATAGACCAATGGAACAAGACAAAAAGCCAAGAAATAAACCCATGCACCTATGGGTACCTTATTTTTGGCAAATTAGGCAAGAATTTACAATGGAGCAAAGACAGCCTCTTTAATAAATGGTGCAGGGAAAACTGACAGCTACAAGTAAACGAATGAAATTAGAACCCTTCCTAATACCATACACAAAGATAAACTCAAAATGGATTAAAGATCTAAATGTAAGACCGGAAACTATAAAACTCTTAGAGGAAAACAGAACACTCAATCACAAAAAGCAGGGTCTTCTATGACCCACCTCTTAGAGTAATGGAAATAAAAACAAACATAAACAATTGGGACTTGATTAAACTTAAAAGCTTTTGCACAGCAAAAGAAACTATAAGCAAGGTGAGAAGAAAACCTTCAGAATGGGGAGAAAATAATAGCAAATGAAACAATTGACAAAGGATTTATTTCCAAAATATACAAGCAGCTCATATGATTCAATGCCAGAAAAACAACCCAATCAAAAAGTTGGGGAAAGACCTAAATAGACATTTCACCAAAGAGGACATGCAGATGGCTAAAAAACACATGAAAATATGCTCAACATTGGTCATTACTAGAGAAACACAAATCAAAGCTACAATGAGATATCACTTCACATGGTTCAGAATGTCCCTCTTCATAAAGCTTACAAGCAATAATACTGGAGAGGGTGTGAAGAAAAAGGGAACACTCTTGCACTGTTGGTGGTAATGTAAATTGATACAGCCACTATTGAAGATTGTATGGAGATTCCTTAAAAACTAGGAATAAAACCATTATATGACCCAGCAATCCCACTCCTAGGCATATACCCTGAAGAAACCGAAATGAAAGAGACATGTATCCTATTGTTCACTGCAGCACTATTTGGAATAGCTAGAACATGGAAGCAACCTAAATGTTCATGGACAGATGAATGGATAAAGAAGTGTGGTATATATATGCAATGGAATATTACTCAACCATGAAAAGAAACACATTTGAGTCAGTTCTAATGAGGTGGATGAACCTATAAACTATTATACCGAATGAAGTGAGTCAGAAAGATAAGGACAAATACCATATTCTAACACATATATATAGAATCTAGAAATATGGCACTGAAAAATTTATTTACAGGGCAACAGTGGAGAAACAGACATACAGAATAGAATTATGGACATGGGGAGAGGGGAGGAGAGGGTGAGATGTATGGAGAGAGTAACATGGAAACTTACATTATCATACATAAAATAAATAGCCAATGGGAATTTGCTGTATGGCTCAGGAAACTAAAACAGGGGCTCTGTATCAACCTAGAGGGGTGGGATGGGGAGGAAGATAGGTTGGAGTTTCAAAAGGGAGGGCATATATGTATACCTATGGGTGATTCATGTTGAGGTTTGACAGAAAACAGCAAACTTCTGTAAAGCAAGTATCCTTCAATAAAAATTGAATTAATTAAAAAATAGAAAAATTTAGTAAAACAAGCAATAACAAATTAAAACAAAATACTCCAATATATCTATCTAACACAAAATAATATGTTAATGGAACAACAGAGAAACAGAAGGCATAAAAAGTTTACAGAAAACACATAGCAAAATTTTAAATATAAATCACCTATTTAGTAATTTTATTAAATGTAGATAAAATACAAATTAGAGTAAAGGTAAACATTGAAAGAAAAGATGAAAAAAAACACAATCCAGCTACAATACTACCCTCAAGAGATACATTTTAGATTTAGGGTTACAAATTGGTTGAAAGAAAAGATGGTGAAGAAAGATAAAAACATGAAAACTATCCAAAAGATAAATGGTACAGAGGCTGTAATTTTATCAGACGAAATAGATGTTAAAATAAAATTGCTACAGGAGTCAAATATTTTATAATGATGAAATAGTTTAGTTGTTGTTTAGTCACTAAGTTGTGTCCAAACCTCTGCGACCCCATGGACTGCAGCATTCCAGGTTCCGTGTCCTTTGCTGTCTCCTGGAGTTTGCTCAGATTAATATCCACTGAGTCAGTGATGCTATCTAACTATCTCATCCTCTGTCGCCCTCTTCTTCTTTTGCCTTTAATCTTTACAAGCATTAGGCTCTTTTCCAATGAGTTGGCTCATCGTTAGCCAAGTGATGTTTCTGTTTCTTAATATGCTGTCACTAGGTTTGTCATAGATTTGAAATGGCTAGGAGGACACAATTATAAATATGTGTGCACTGGACCTAAATATATGAAACTGAAAAACTGAATGGAAAAATAGAGAATTTTAAAATAATAATATGAGACTTCATATCCAATTTAATAATAAAAGACTTCATATCCAATTTAACATCTCAGAAGTAGATCAAGAGATATAAGACTTTTACAATGCCACAAATCCTCTAGAACAGGAGAATACACATTATTCTCAAAGTGAACATAAAGCACTCTCTAACACAGGTCATATTTAATGGTATAAAATATGTCACAATAGATGTTCAAGGATTCAAATCAAATAAATTATGTTGTCTGATCCCAATGAACTGAAGTTAGAAATCAATAAAAGTAGAAACTTGCAAAAGTCACAAATGCAAAGAAACTAAACCACATTGTAAAATAGTAGTTGGTTGCACATATGTCTGCTACTGTTGCTGCTGCTAAGTCACTTCAGTTGTGTCTGACTTTATGCGACCCTATAGATGGCAGCCCACCAGGCTCCCCCATCCCTGGGATTCTCCAGGCAAGAACACTGGAGTGGGTTGCCATTTTCTTCTCCAATGTGTGAAAGTGAAAAGTGAATATGTCTAGATGGACTAAAATCTGAACTGAAATTTGAAACAGCAATTTCCAAAAACAAATTCTTATTTCATTGCTTAAATTAAATGTAGGAGTTGTACTGATTAAAATACTCAACTGTAAGAAACTATTCTCTGTCCATAACACTGTTTGTAACTATTTCAAGTTATTGTAAGCAGAGCAGCAACTGAAAAAAATTCAATTCTTTCTCTTCTTCACCATTAGAGATAGTTATGCCTTTGTAATAATTTACTATGTTTCTGTGGTAAATGATTAAACTAAAAATCTAGATTTCAGTCTTCAACATGAAATATTTATTTTCCATTAGGCAGTGTGGCCTTGTGTTCAGAAAACAGAATAAAATGATTGTTGAAATAAGTCTAGTTGGTGAACTTAGATTGCTTTAAAGTTAGTGAAACATTTTCTCACACCAAACATTTTCATTAAATTGACAATTTTTCACTTGTTTCCATACCTTATATTTACACAGAGAAATGAAACAGGCATTCCATGCTTCGTAACAATGTGTCTTTTTTAAAATTAGTTATATATATGAACTATTTTGTGCTTATTGGAACACATTCAGCAAATGAGTGGTAGCATAGTTTCAAGAGATGGGGTCTTTTTTCTCTTTTTCAGTTTTACTCTGTTCCTCCCCCCCCACCGCACTGAGGTAAAGAAAGTCTAATGTCTACTTACAATTAAGGTAAAAATACCACCTTTCAAATGTAGCATCAGTTCAGTTCAGTTCAATCACTCAGTCATGTCTGACTCTTTGCGACCCCATGAATCGAAGCACACCAGGCCTCCCTATCCATCACCAACTTCCGGGTTCACTCAAACTTACATCCATCGAGTCGGTGATACCATACAGCCATCTCACCCTGTCGTCCCTTCTCCTCCTGCCCCCAATCCCTCCTAGCATCAGAGTCTTTTCCAATGAGTCAACTCTTTGCATGACGTGGCCAAAGTACTGGAGTTTTGGCCTTAGCATCATTCCTTCCCAAGAAATCCCAGGGCTGATCTTCTTTAGAATGGACTGGTTGGATCTCCTTGCAGTCCAAGGGACTCTCAAGAGTCTTCTCCAACACCATAGTTCAAAAGCATCAATTCTTCGGCGCTCAGCTTTCTTCACAGTCCAACTCTCACATCCATATGTGACTCCTGGAAAAACTATAGCCTTGACTAGACGGACTTTTGTTGACAAAGTAATGTCTCTGCTTTTTAATATACTATCTAGTTTGGTCATAACTTTTCTTCCAAGGAGTAATTTCATGGCTGCAGTCACCATCTGCACTGATTTTGGAGCCCCAAAAATAAAGTCTGACACTGTTTCCACTGTTTTCCCATCTACTTCCCCTGAAGTGATGGGACCAGATGCCATGATCTTCGCTTTCTGAATGGAACATAAAAAAACATATACACCTTATCTATAGCTTTCCCAAGAATACTTTGTTTCAATAAAATATTCACTAATAGTTTATTTTTCCCTAAAACCAGTTTATTATGCTACAGATAGGCTTGAATTTTTATCTCTAATGAATTTTCATTTATTTTATATTTGAGTAAGAGTAAGCATATATATGGGTTTCTCTAGTGGCTCAGCATTAAAGAATCTGCCTGCCCAATGCAGGAACAACAGGAGATGTGGTTTCCATTCGTGAGTTGGGAAGATTCCCCTGGAGGAGGGCATGGCAACCCATCCAATATTCTTGCCTGGAGATTGCCATGGGCAGAAGAGCCTGGTGGGCTACAGTCCATGAGTTCACAAAGAGTGGTACATGACTGAAGTGACTTGGCATGCATGCAAGCTTATATATATTCCCATACACACACATATATGTTCTATACATATACATGTGACCCTTGAACAATGTAGGGGCACTTACTGCCCCTGCTCTTGCAGTTGAAATTCTTAGTACTGCTATGAAAAACTAACCTGAAAAGCTAACTGATAATGTCTCATTCACTGGCAGGAAGTTGATTTGATAGAATCAAGATTCAAATCTTTGTTCTTTTGTTTCTGCATATTGTCTTCTCAGATGAACATGAAATTTTCCTTATATAGGATGAATTTAAAGATCTATAAAGTCTTATCTGCTTATAAATTAACACATTCTGTTTAAATGTGTATTATTCAGGAATCATCTGATCTGCATATATAAGTATTAAATCATTATACACACTCTTTCAGTATAACCATTTTTACTGTTATTTTTATTCACTGTGATTTGGCAGAATGAATCTACTTCTTCAAATGAAAAAAAAAATATCTCTTTCTCCTTTATTGCCTATAATGATTCATATGTTACCACAGATTTACATATATAGGGCTTCAAGAAGAATGCATAAATTAAAAAGGAAGATTGTAGTATCACTGATTGCTGAATTTTGTTTTTAATAATCATATTTCCTTGGGAATGCTTTCTTCCTTCTTCTCTTTTTAAAGAAGGAAATGCCAGTTTCAGCTACCAGTTATCATGAGGATAGGTTTTTCTGTAAACTTCTGCAGTCTCATGGCAAACTTTTTGTTGTTATTCAGTTGCTAAGTCATGTGTGACTTTTTGCTACCCTATGAAATGCAGCATGCCAGGCTTCTCTGTCCTTCACTGTCTCCCATAGTTTGCTGAAACTCATATCCCTTGAATCATTGATGCCATCCAATCAACTTATCCTCTGTCACCCCACGTCCTCTTACCCTCAGTCTTTCTTAGCATCAGGGTCTTTTCCATTGAGTAGAAAATGAGTAGTAGATATTCTTCACATCAGGTACCCAAAGTATTGGAGCTTCAACTTCAGCATCAGTCCTTCTAATGGATATTCAGGGTTGATTTCTTTTAGGATTGACTGGTTTTATCTCTCTGCTGTCCAAGGGAATCTCAAGAGTCTTCTTCAGTACTACAGTTTGAAAGCATCAGTTCTTTAGCACTAGGCCTTTAGCACTTATGGTCCAGTTCTCACACCCATATCTGACTACTGGAAAAATCATAGCTTTGACTATACGGACGTTTCTTGGCAAAGTGATGCCTGTGAACTTCTGAACTACTAATACCTTTGTAACTTAACTCTATTAACTTGCCTTGTCTTTTTATGAGCTCAATCCATACTACTTGAACATATCTTCTCTCTCAACTATATATTTAATCAGTGAATATATGCATTTTAATGAGTGTAGCAGACATGAGAGGTGACATAAACAGTTTTAAATGGATGAGTAAATAGATGAATACCTTTTGACTGAGTTAGTAGCACATTTCAACCTCTCTAAGAAACTTAAATATTCTTCTCTTTCTACTCCCAGGCAGAGTTTTATTGATCTTCATTACAGTCAAGATAGTTCACAGTTGTTTCACATGGTTCCAGGAGCAGAAACATGTAACTTTAAAAGTTGAAAGCTTATATAAAGGATGGCTTATTGGGAGTGATTTTGGATTTTTTTTTTTTTTTCAGTTCTTTGGTTCCTTTATCTTTCTCAAAATCTTCACTTTGGGTCTTCTTATTATGTGTGTCTTTGTAGTATTTTTGCATATGACCATATGTGTACGTATGAGTATGTGTTGTGTGTACGTATGAGTATGTGTTGTGTGTATGTGAATTCATGTTCCTTTTGTAGCTGGTACTATAAAATGAGTCTGAGATTGCTATTATTTGGAAAGACTGCACCCAGAAAAGTCTTAGAAGGTAGCTTGGGAAATGTCACATAAACACTTTCGCTCCTTAGTTGTACTCTTTGGATCTGTTTTTTAATTTGTTTGGTATTCTAGGAAGTGGGCACAGAAAAACAGAATCAGAAGTCTGACCTAGAGCAGGGGACAAGAAAGCCACTTAGCTGCTTTACTCTAGTCTACTTAATTTTGAATCTTTTGAATAGAGTTATTAATGATCACATGTGACCCAGCCTAACTCACCAAAGCCAGGGCCATATGTAAGAGTGTGAGAATAAAAACACTAATAATAAAATTTTGGCATTGAGTTAGGGAACCTAGCAGAGTTGTTAACTTCAAACAGAAGTACCCAGATTTTGGATACTAGGTTCAGGACTTCCTCCCTTTCCTTTCTACCTGAAAGACACAAAAAGGACATAAAATTAGGGAGAGTATAACCACTTCCATCACAAACTATATTCAAAACCTAATTTAAAGTATGTGTGTGAATGCATGAATATACTTGCTACTTGCTTTTAGGAACACCAAAGGATCCTGGCTCAAGAAGCATCTTTTCCATGGTGTTTCTATAAAGCTGCACAGATCTTTGCAAAAGAGAATTAAAGCTTTACAATGGGAGAAAACATAAAGATAAGTCTATTTCAATACCTAAGTATACTGAAAAGGTTCTGAGCAATGTTTTTATTTTGATTATTTATTATGAAGTATTAAAAATATAAATATTTATAAAATTTATAGTTTCTATACTGATTTTGTGAACTTTCTACCTGGAATAAGAAAATAAATCTGACACACAAAGTGATTCATAAATTACTTATTATGAAGTCTGGGAAACATCCAAATCAACACTATACAGAGAAGCTTCTTGTGATTAATTGAGCAGACAGATATCACACCCATTACTTACTGATTTAAATCTTGTTGAAAGCTTATGACAGTATAAGTCTTCTTTGTCATCTAGTCTCTTATGATATCTACTTGTCCCATACTGAGCCAGTTTCATCTTAAGCAACTACCAAAATCTGGACAAGTAATATATATTGCAGCTTCTTAAAGTAATTGTCCAATTTACACTATCTTTTCAAGCAAAGCAAATTATTTTCATAGACAAGTGGAGAGATGGACAGACAGTCTACAAAGTATTAGCCTTGTGTCCATTTAGGAGCTAAGGCATAGGAGGGCCTAGAGGAGCTATCTAACATTGAAGATCAGGAATGGTGGTAGGAAGGAGATACCCCTCATCCAAGGTAAGGAGCAGTGGCTGTGTTTTGCTGGATCAGCTGTGAAGAGGTACCCCACGCCCAAGGTAAGAGAAACCCAAGTAAGATGGTAGATGTTGCAAGAGGGCATCAGAGGGCAGACACACTGAAACCATACTCACAGAAAACTAGTCAATCTAATCACACTAGGACCACAGCCTTGCCTAACTCAATGAAACCAAGCCATGCCTGCAGAGCAACATAAGATGGGTGGGCCATGGTGGAGAGGCCTAACAGAATGTGCTCCGCTGGAGAAGGGAATGGCAAGCCAATTCAGTATTCTTGCCTTGAGAACCCCATGAACAGTATGAAAAGGCAAAATGATAGGATACTAAAAGAGGAACTACCCAGGTCATTAGGTGCCCAATATGCTACTGGAGGTCAGTGGAGAAATAACTCTAGAAAGAATTAAGGGATGGAGCCAAAGCAAAATCAATACCCAGCTGTGGATGTGACTGGTGATAGAAGCAAAATCCGATGCTGTAGAGAGCTATATTGCATAGGAACCTGGAATGTTAGGTCCATGAATCAAGGCAAATTGGAAGTGGTCAAACAGGAGATGGCAAGGGTGAATGTTGACATCTAGGAATCAGCTAACTAAAATGGGCTGGAATGGGTGAATTTAACTCAGATAACCATTATATCTACTACTGTGGGCAGGAATTCCTTAGAAGAAATGGAGTAGCCATCATGGTCAAAAAAAGAGTCCAAAATGCAGTACTTGGATGCAATCTCAAAAATGACAGAATGATCTCTGTCTCCAAGGCAAACCATTCAATATCACAGTCATCCAAGTCTGTGCCCCAACCAGTAACACTGAAGAAGCTGAAGTTGAATGGTTTTATGAAGACCCACAAGACCTTCTAGAACTAACATGCAACAAAGTTGTCCTTTTCATTATAAGGAACTGGAATGCTAACATAGGAAGTCAAGAAACATCTGGAGTAACAGGCAAATTTGGCCTTGGAATGCAGAATGAAGCAGGGCAAAGACTAATAGAGTTTTGCCAAGAAAATGCACTTGTCATAGCAAACACCCTCTTCCAACAACACAAGAGAAGACTCTACACATGGACATCACCAGATGGTCAACACTGAAATCAGATTGATTATATTCTATGCAGACAAAGATGGAGAAGCTCTATACAGTCAACAAAAACAAGACCAGGAGCTGACTGTGGCTCAGACCATGAACTCCTTATTACCAAATTCAGACTGAAATTGAAGAAAGTAGGGAAAACCACTAGACCATTCAGGTATGACCTAAATCAAATCCCTTATAATTATACAGTGGAAGTGAGAAATAAATTTAACGGCCTAGGTGTGATAGATAGAGTGCCTCCTGAACTATGGAGTGAGGTTTGTGACATTGTAGAGGAGAGAGGGATCGAGACCATTCCCATGGAAAACTAATGCAAAAAGCAAAATGGCTGTCTGGGGAGGCCTTACAAATAGCTGTAAAAGAAGAGAGGCAAAAAGCAAAGGAGGAAAGGAAAGACATAAGCATCTGAATGCAGAGTTCCAAAGAATAGCAAGGAGAGATAAGAAAGCTTTCCTCAGCAATCAATGCAAAGAAATAGAGGAAAAGAACAGAATGGGAAAGACTAGAAAGCTCTTCAAGAAAATTAGAGATACCAAGGGAACATTTCATGCAAAGATGGGCTTGATAAAGAACAGAAATGATCTGGACCTAACAGAAGCAGAAGATATTAAGAAGAGGTGGCAAGAGAACTGTTCAAAAAGATCTTCATGACCCAGATAATCACGACAGTGTGATCTCTCACCTGGAACCAGACATCCAGGAATGTGAAGTCAAGTGGGCCTTAGAAAGCATCACTAAGAAAAAATCTAGTGGAGGTGATGGAATTCCAGTTGAGCTGTTTCAAATCCTGAAAGATGATGCTGTGAAAGTGTTGCACTCAATATGCCAGCGAATTTGGAAAACTCAGCAGTGGCCACAGGACTGGAAAAGGTCAGTTTTCATTCCAATCCCAAAGAAAGGCAATGCCAAAGAATGCTCAAACTACCGCACAATTTCACTCATCTCACATGCTAGTAAAGTAATGCTCAAAATTCTCCAAGCAAGGCTGTCACAATATATGAACTGTGAACTCCCTGATGTTCAAGCTGGTTTCAGAAAAGGCAGAGGAACCAGAGATCAAATTGCCAACATCTGCTGGATCATGGAAAAAGCAAGAGAGTTCCAGAAAAACATCTATTTCTGCTTTATTGACTATGCCAAAGCTTTTGACTGTGTGGATCACAAGAAACTGTGGAAAACTCTGAAAGAGATGGGAATACAAGACCACTTAACCTGCCTCTTGAGAAATCTGTATGCAGGTCAGGAAGCAGTGGTTAGAACTGGACATGGAACAACAGACTGGGCTCCAAATAGGAAAAGGAGTACATCAAGGCTGTATATTTTCACCCTGCTTATTTAACTTTTATGCAGAGTACATCATGAGAAATGCTGGGCTGGAAGAAACACAAGCTGGAATCAAGATGGCCAGGAGAAATATCAATAACCTCAGATATGCAGCTGACACCACCCTTATGGCAGAAAGTGAAGAGGAACTAAAAAGCCTCTTGATGAAAGTGAAAGAGGAGATTGAAAAAGTTGGCTTAAAGCTCACCATTAAGAAAATGATGATCATGGCATCCAGTCCCATCACCTCATGGGAAATAGATGGGGAAACAGTGGAAACAGTGTCAGACTTTATTTTGGGGGACTCCAAAATCACTGCAGATGGTGACTGCAGCCATAAAATTAAAAGACACTTACTTCTTGGAAAAAAAGTTATGACCAATGTAGATAGTATATTCAAAAACAGAGACATTACTTTGCAGACTAAGGTCCATCTAGTCAAGGCTTTGAATTTTCCACTTGTCATGTATGGATGTGAGAGTTGGACTGTAAAGAAGACTGAGAGCTGAAGAATGATGCTTTTGAACTGTGGTGTTGGGGAAGACTCTTGAGAGTCCTTTGGACTGCAAGGAGATACAACCAATCCATTCTGAAGGAGATCAAGCCTGGGATTTCTTTGGAAGGAATGATACTAAAGCTGAAACTCCAGTACTTTGGCCACCTCACGCGAAGAGTTGACTCACTGGAAAAGATTCTGATGCTGGGAAGGAGTGGGGGCAGGAGGAGAACGGGATGACAGAGGATGAAATGGCTGGATGGCATCACAGACTCGATGAACGTGAGTCTAAGTGAACTCCGGGAAATCGTGATGGACAGGGAGGGTTGGCGTGCTGCGATTCATGGGGTCGCAAAATGTCGGACACGACTGAGTGACTTAACTAAACTGAAATGAACTCCTCTAATAGTATTATAAAAGGGGTTTTGTCTTACTGATCTTTCTTCTGGACAAGAGCTGTTAGTACTTTTGCTACAGAACATGGCTAATTTGGTTGCTTTAATTTCCTCTTTATTTTATAACCTAAAAAATATTTATTTATAGTTTTTGGTCCAACCATGGGGCTTGTGGGATCTTAGTTGCCTGATCAGTGATTGGACCCAGGTCACAACAGAAGTAATGAGTCCTAACTACTGAACTGCCAGAACTCCCAGCTATTCATTTCTTATTACTTATATTCTATATTTGGAGAAGCAAATGGAAAGCCCCTCTAGTTATCTTGCCTAGGAACTCCATGGACAGAGGAGACTGGGGGCACTCTCCACGGAGTCCCAGAGTCAGACACAGCTCAGCAAAATATCATGCACTTACTCTGTATTAAATATCTCCTGAAAAGTTTTCAGACTCATGTATGTACAGATTAAAGGAGATGTAAGAAAATGCATATGCATGTATATATATATATATATATATATATGCACATACACACACACACATATATATATATATAGAGAGAGAGAGGCAATGGCACCCCACTCCAGTATTCTTGCCTGGAAAATCCTATGAACAAAGGAGCCTGGTAGGCTGCAGTCCATGGAGTCTCTAAGAGTTGGATACGACTGAGTGACTTCCCTTTCACTTTTCACTTTCATTCATTGGAGAAGGAAATGGCAACCCACTCCAGTGTTCTTGCCTGGAGAATCCCAGGGATGGAGGAGACTGGTGGGCTGCCGTCTATGAGGTCACACAGAGTCGGACACAACTGAAGTGACTTAGCAGTTAGCATATATATATATATATATATATATATATATATATATATATATATAAAACACACACAGACATTCTAGGAATCAGTGAACTAAAATGGACTGGAATGTGTGAATTTAACTCAGATGACCTTTATATCTACTACTGTGGGCAGGAATCCCTTAGCAGAAATGGAGTAGCCATCATGGTCAACAAAAGTGTCGGAAATGCAATACTGGGATGAGCTCTCAAAAACGACAGTAAGATCTCTGTTCATTTCCAAGGCAAACCATTCAATATTATGGTAATCCAAGCCTATGCCCCAACCAGTAATGCTGAAGAAGCTGAAATTGAACAGTTCTATGAAGATCTATGAGACCATTTAGAACTAACACCCAAAAAGATTTCCTTTTATTGTAGGGGACTGGAATCCAAAAGTAGGAAGTCAAGAAACACCTGGAGTAACAGGCAAATTTGGCCTTGGATATGGAATGAAGTAGGGCAAAGGTTAATAGAGTTTGGCCAAGAGAATGCACTAGTTGTAGCAAACACCATCTTCCAACAACACAAGAGAAGACTGTACATGGACATCACCAGATGGTCAACACTGAAATCAGATTGATTATATTATTTGCAGCCAAAGATGGAGAAGCTTTATACAGTCAGCAAAAACAAGACTGGGAGCTGACTGTGCCTCAGATTATGAACTACTTATTGCCAAATTTAGATGGAAATTGAAGAAAGTAGAGAAAACCACTAGATGATTCAGGTATGACCTAAATCAAATCCCTTATAATTATACAGTGGAACTGAGAAATAGGTTTAAGGAACTATATCTGATAGACAGAGTGCCTGATGAACTATGGATTGAGATTTGTAACACTGTAGAGGAGACAGGGATCAAGACCATCCCCATAGAAAACAAATGCAAAAAAGCAAAATGGCTGTCTGGGGAGGCCTTACAAATAGCTGTGAAAAGAAGAGAAGTGAAAAGCATACGAGAAAAGGAAAGATATAAGAATCTGAATGCAGAGTGCTAAAGAATAGCAAGGAGAGATAAGAAAGCCTTCCTCAATGATCAATGCAAAGAAATAAAGGAAAAAGACAGAATGGGAAAGACTAGAAATCTCTTCAAGAAAATTAGAGATACCAAGGGAACATTTCATGCAAAGATGGGCTCAATAAAGGACAGAAATGGTCTGGACCTAACAGAAGCAGAAGATATTAAGAAGAGGTGGCAGGAGAACACAGGAGAACTGTTCAAAAAGATCTTCATGACCCAGATATTCATGATAGTGTGATCTCTCACCTGGAACCAGACATCCAGGAATGTGAAGTCAAGTGGGCCTTAGAAAGCATCACTAAAACAAAGCTACTGGAGGTGATGGAATTCCAGTTGAGGTATTTCAAATTCTGAAAGATGATGCTGTGAAAGTGCTGCATTTAATATGCCAGCAAATTTGGAAAACTCAGCAGTGGCCATAGGACTGGAAAAGGTCAGTTTTCATTCCAATCCCAAAGAAAGGCAATGCCAAAGAATGTTCAAACTACTGCACAATTGCACTCATCTTACACGCTAATAAGGTAATGTTCAAAATTCTCCAAGACAGGTTTCAGCAATATGTGAACCATGAACTCCCTGATGTTCAAGGTGGTTTTAGAAAAGGCAGAGGAACCAGAGATGAAATTGCCAACATCTGCTGGATCATGGAAAAAGCAAGAGAGTTCCAGAAAAAGTCTATTTCTGCTTTATTGACTATGCCAAAGCCTTTGACTGTGTGGATAGCAAAAAACTGAGGAAAATTCTGGAAGACATGTGAATACCAGACCACCTGGCCTGCCTCTTGAGAAACCTATATGCAGGCCAGGAAGCAACAGTTAGAACTGGACATGGAACAACAGGCTTGTTCCCAATAGGAATAGGAGTATGTCAAGGCTGTATAGTGTCACCCTGCTTATTTAACTTCTATGCAGAGTACATCATGAGAAACACTGGGCTGGAAGAAGCACAAACGGGAATCAAGATTTCTGGGAGAAATATCAATACCTCAGATATGCAGATGACACCACCCTTATGGCAGAAAGTGAAGAGGAACTAAAAAGCCTCTTGATGAAAGTGAAAGAGGAGATTGAAAAAGTTGACTTAAAGCTCAACATTCAGAAAGCTAAGATCATGGATCTGGTTCAATCACTTCTTGTTTAATAGACGAGGAAACAGTAAACAGTGTCAGAGTTTATTTTGGGGGGCTACCAAATCACTGCAGATGGTGACTGCAGCCATGAAATTGAAAAACGCTTACTCCTTGAAGGGAAAGTTATGACCAACCTAGCTAGCATATTAAAAAGCAGAGATATTACTTTGTCATCAAAGGTCCATCTAGTCCAGGATATGATTTTTCCATTGGTCATGTTTGGATATGAGAGTTGGACTGTGAAGAAAGCTGAGTGGCAAAAATTGGTGCTTTTGAACTGTGGTGTTGGTGTAGACTCTTGAGAGTCCCTTGGATTGCAAGAAGATCCAACCTGTCATCCTAAAGGAGACTAGTCCTGGATGTTCACTGGAAGGACTGATGCTAAAGCTGAAACTCCAATACTTTGGTCACATCATGAGAAGAGTTGACTCATTGGAAATAACCCTCATGCTGGGAGGGATTGGGCCAGGAGGAGAAGGGGATGACAGAGCATGAGATGGCTGGATGGCATAAGCGACTCAATGGACATGAGTTTGAGTGAACTCTGGGAGGTGGTGATGGACAGGGAGTCCTGGTGTGCTGCAATTCATGGGGTCGCAAAGAGTTGGACAGGACTCAGGGAATGAACTGAACTGAACTGAACTGATACAGACACACATATATATGTATATATATATATATTTGTCTCTGATCCTGGTTCCTGTCATAGAATTCATATACCTTGCAATTTCCTAACTCATAAAATTACTAGAATCATCTCTTGTTCTCATCTTTGTCTTTGTCCCTTTCCCTGACTCTATCTTCTTAAAACCCTTGTAAATTTGTAAGTGATAAGAGCTCTAGGAGTACCTTCTCTTCTCATGAGGTACCTCTTGATAGGATCCTGGAAAGGGCTTGTTACCAGAAAGATCAAGTAATTATTAGAAGCTTGCGATGTTCAGTCCTGACCTTTGTTTTCTGAAAAGGGAAGAAGGTCTAGAAGTGGCATCAATGATCCATCATACCTACTGATGACATCTCTGTAAAAATCACAAAATTATAAACTTCTGGGAGATTCTAGGTTGATGAACACATCCATGGTTGGGAGGGTCCCCATCTTCATGGAACAGTCATGAGACTGGAATATTCCACGACTTCACACCATGTAACTCTTCAAGTGGATGTTCATCTGTATCCTTTACCATATGCTTAGTAAACTGATAAACGTGTTTTCCTGGATTCTGTGAACCACTCTAGTGAATCAGTCAAATCTGAGAAGGGATTTTGGGGACCTGAGATTTATAGCTAGTTGGTCACAAACACAGCTGGCAAGTTGAACTGGAATTGGCACATGAAGTGGGGTGGGAGCATTCTTGTAGTGCTGAGCCCTTTACCTGTTGGATCTCATGCTCTCTCCATGCTAGACAGTGACATAATTGACACTGGTGTTAGAAATAAATGCTTGTAGAGGAAAACCTCCACATATTTATTGTCAGGAGTGTTGGCAATCTGGTAGTAGTGGGAAATGAAGAAATGATGGTGAAAACCTGACTTTTCCTAACATGAGTGGGAAGAGATTGTGAGAAAGTCAGTCTTTCCCTTTATACCTTCATTTAAGCCTAATAGGAAAACACAGGATTATCAAACGTCTTTGAACAGTTGAGGCAGTTCAAGAAAAGTAGAATGACAAATAGGAAAATTAGATATTTATATATCTATACCAATATACAACCTTCTAATAAACATGTAGGCAAAAATTAAGAGGAGAAAGATGGACCCTGAGAGTATGAATCCTTTTGAATAAACCCCAGTTCTTATCCTTGCATCCCTTTTAAGTTTCTAGTATCTCCCAAGAAATTATCAGTACCTTCAAATGTCAGTGATGCACCTCTCTCTTTTCTATCCTTCCCACAGAGACCAGTCTCCTCTGGGATTCATCTTTTCTTTCCTATCTTAAAAGCATAGAAGTTGAATTTCAGCTTTGACAATTCAAGAAACACAAGAAAAGTTAGGAGTCAGTTTTGATATCCTAATACATAGTCCCTTTTGAGATTCTAAATAAATGTTACTATAAAAATAGAAACAAGCACATTTTATACATTTTAGTGAAAAAATATTGAACTGGACCTAGATGTAAACATTTATAAATGCACAACTCCCAAAACCCAATATTGAATTATATAAAGTATTTAGATAAGTATTATTAATGTGCATAATGTTATTTGTTGATGCTTTAAAAGATTTCCAAGTCCAGCTTTCACATACTTTTTTTTTTCTATATGAAGATCCAACATTTTGTTTTTTAAATAAGTTCTCCAGGTAGTTGTGATACAAGTAATCTGCATCACATGCTTTAAGAATCCTGACCTGATTCTCCCTACAATGTCAATAGTGCCTTGCATTATTCAAGTAGTGTCAGTCTCCCTTCTAATTATTGTTTAGGTTTAAGTTTTATCCAGAAGTCTGTCCTACAAAGATTCACTAATACACAGGGCATCAAATGATGACACAGGGCATCAAATGATGACACAGGGAAGATGTGAAACAATGACAAATCTGTGCCTCAAGTGAGATTATATTCTGTGCAATGACAAGGCATTCCCCAAATCTTTTCTGTAATTAGAATGAAGTAATACAGTGATTTTGATTCTCTTACAAAAGTAGTTGCCCTGTTTATAGAAAGTTTCGTTGGTTTAATTTCTCTAGATATGTGTATGTAAGCAAATGCTTGCACATACACACAGATAATATTATATTCTATATGTTGTCAAATACTTCACAGTCAGGGTAAAGTTTCAGCTTGAATTTAGTATTGCCAGATTTATTGTTTAATCTTTATTTGATATTTAACAGAGATATAATTTATCAGAAAATAGATCACTGTTATTGACTCTTCTTAATTTTGCATGAGCTCTAATAACTAACTTTCTCATCTGTTAAATTTCAGCCTTTGAGATAATCCTTCTCTGTTCCAACAAAGCATTAGTGTTTATGCATTAATACCAAGTTTATTTATTTATTTACTGTCCTAAATGAAGGTAATTTTCATTCCAGTGGCTGGCTCATACATTATTTTTCTGTTCCAAAACACATGGGCTGAAACAGCACCACATCATTAGTAACACTACCTCAGCAAGAAAACAATCCTTATTGGCAGGGGAAACAAGGGAGTGAAGGCACCCATTGTTTTCAGCAGACACATGCAGTTTGAAAAGTACCCTGTGGACTCAATTTTCTCATCAGTTCAAAATTGAATACTAACATGCTGCCTGGAGGTTTGGAGGTCGGATGCATGCAAGACCATATCCAGAGTTTGGAGAAAAACTGTGAGAAAACATCAGGGGATGGCATGCTTAGTCTGATGGAGAGGAAAAATAGAAGCTCCAACACCTAGAGAAGGTTAGAAACAGATGTGATTTTACCAAAGTTAGGTTACTAGGTCTGTTGTTTGCACTAGCCCCTTCCAAGGACCCTGCTGGGACACTAGCCAAGTATTTACATGACCATATGGAGGAGCCTGGAAGGCTGCAGTCCATGGGGCCGCTAAGTCGGACATGACTGAGCGACTTTAATTTCACTTTTCACTTTCACTTTTCACTTTCACTTTTCACTTTCACTTTTCACTTTCACTTTTCACTTTCACTTTTCACATTCATGCATTGGAGAAGGAAATGGCAACCCACTCCAGTGTTTTTGCCTGAAGAATCCTGGAGACGGGGAGCCTGGTAGGCTGCCGTCTATAGGGTCACACAGAGTCGGACACGACTGAAGTGACTTAGCAATGACAATGAAAAAAATTGTATAAGTAAAATGTTTCATATTTACTTTATGTACTTCTCTTTTACTTGTATAAGCTTCAGGCTCAGAGATGGCTTAGGAAAGAAGTCTCGGGTTGTATCTCCATTTCCAGCATTATTGCTGTAATTGAGAGCAAACCCTCCATTATTGATATCTGTTATATCTAACATGTGTATCTAATATATATTATCCTGAAAATAGCAAAATGAAAGTAAAGAAGTATATGGCAGAAGAAAATAATGAGCTAGATGTTCAAAATGAACAAAAATTATCTAAGCGGCATTGTGCTCAGTCACTCAGTTGTGTCTGACTCTTTGTGATCCTGTGGACTGTAGCCCACCAGGTTCCTGGAACCATGTAATTCTCCAGGCAAGAACACTGCAGTGGTTTGTCATGTTCTTCTCCAGAGTAGGAGATATTAGGAAGATATAGTAACTGATAGTAAAGTAAGATGTAGAGGAGTAATGTTGAAATCGCCACATTTTAGAAATCTCAAAGTTGAAAGCTAAAGAAACAATAGTCAAGAATCTTCAGTACATCACAGTGGGTTAAAACAAACAACAAAGCAATCAGCCACAAAATGCTTCTATGTAACTGATGTTTAACATAAAATTATAAAGGACAAAATGACAAAAACAGAACTGTAAATGAGTCAAATTCAGAAGAACACAAAAATGCAAGGAAACTCTCCAGGTAATATAACATTAGGTATAATATCTAAATAGTATATTATATATACCACAGTGGTAAAGAATCAGCCTGCCAATACAGGAGACCCAAGAGACGCAGTTTCAGTCCCTGGGTCAGGAAGATCCCCAGGAGGAGGAAATAGCAACCCACTTCAAAAAGTATTGCCTGGAAAAATTCCATGGATAGAGGAGCCTTGGAGGCTACAGTTCATGAGTTGCAAAGAGGCAGACACGACTGAGCAACCGAACGCAGGCACATGTAGGTAGTCACACACACACATACACACAACATATATATATAAACAATGTCTTGATTGTCACCATGATACAGAATGAAATTTGCTTTTCTATAATTTTTATACTGGTTAGACCTGATAAATATTCAGTTACTCAGTTGTGTCTGTAACCCAATGGACTGCAGCATGCCAAGCTTCCATGTCCTTTACTATCTGGTGGTAAACAAAAGCACTTCCCTATTTTCAGGTATTTAATGACTCTCTGGAGCTTCCTAGGGGGTGCTAGTGGTTAAGAACTTACCTGCCAATGCAGGAGAACTAAGAGAAATAGGTTCAATCCCTGGATGAGGAGGATCCTTGGAGGAGAGCATGGCAACCCACTCCATTACTCTTGCTTGGAGAATCCCATGAACAGAGGAGCCTGGCAGGCTACAGTCCATAGAGTCACAAAGAGTCATACATGACTGAAGTAACCTAGCACACATGCATGCTGTGACTCTTTAAAATAATGCCTGGAGGAAATTTTCATAACAAATCATAAATAAACCCTATAGAACCAATGAGGTATATTCAATTAACTTTGGTTGAGTAGTAAACCACACCAAAAGTTAGCAGTGTTAAATGATATTTGTTTATTATTTTTCATGTTGCTGTGGGTTACCTTGATAGTTCTGCTAATGTCAGCTTGACTTGTCTGATCTACACTTATACATTAAAGATCTGGGCTAAGACTACTGAAGTCTCCTGTGTTTTAAGCAATTTTTCAGAGTACTAACACTGGTTTAAGATTGTGGTAATGCTGCAAGAGGAATAGCAGAAAAAATAAAATAAATTCCAAGACTGTCTAAAGCCCAAGCTGTTTGCCTCTGAAGTCAGCCCAGCATCAAAAAGTAGGCGTGGGGGTGGGGGTGGTGGGGGTGGGGAATCTTTGCCTGTTATTAGAAAAAGTCACATCACAAAGATCATGGTTTGCAGGAAGGGATAGAGACTTGCTGCCATTTTGTGTAATCAGTCAATAACATAAGGTAAGCAAGAGTGGCTAAGTCAGTTCACTTCAGTCGCTCAGTCATGTCCAACTCCTTGCGACCCCATGGACTGTAGCACGCCAGGCCTCCCTGTCCATCATCAACTCCTGGAGTTCACTCAAACTCCTGTCCATCAAGTTGGCGATGCCATCCAGCTATCTCATCCTCTGTCATTCCCTTTTCTTCCTGTCCCCAATCCCGCCCAGCATCAGGGTCTTTTTCAATGAGTCACCTCTTCGCATGAAGTGGCCAAAGTACTGGAGTTTCAGACTCAGCATCAGTCCTTCCAAGAAACACCCAGGACTGATCTCCTTTAGAATGGACTGGTTGGATCTCCTTTCAGTCCAAGGGACTCTCAAGAGTCTTCTCCAACACCACAGTTCAAAAACATCAACTCTTTGGCACTCAGCTTTCTTCACAGTCCAACACGCACAGCCATACATGACCACTGGAAAATACATAGCATTGACTAGGCGGGCCTTTATTGGCAAAGTAATGTCTCTGCTCTTCAATATGCTATCTAGGTTGGTCATAGCTTTTCTTCCAAGGAGTAAGCATCATTTAATGTCATGTCTGCAATCACCATCTACAGGGATTTTGGAGCCCCCAAAATAAAGTCTGACACTGTTTCCAGTGTATCCCAATCTATTTCCCATGAAGTGATGGGACCAGATGCTATGATCTTAGTTTTCTGAATGTTGAGCTTTAAGCCAACTTTTTCACTCTCCTCTTTCACTTTCTTCAAGAGGCTTTTTAGTTCCTCTTCACTTTCTGCCATAAAGGTGGTGTCAGCTGCATATTTGAGGTTATTGATATTTCTCCTGGCAATCTTGATTCCAGCTTGTGTTTCTTCCAGCCCAGCGTTTCTCATGATGTACTCTGCATATAAGTTAAATAAGCAAGGTGGCAATATACAGCCTTGATGTACTCCTTTTCCTATTTGGAACCAGTCTGTTGTTCCATGTCCAGTTCTAACTGTTGCTTTCTGACCTGCACATAGGTTTCTCAAAAGGCAGGTCAGGTGATCTGGTATTCCCATCTTTTTCAGAATTTTCCAGTTTATTGTGATCCACACAATAAAAAGTTTTGGCATAGTCAATAAAGCAGAAATATGTGTTTTCCTGGAACTCTATTGCTTTTTCCATGATCCAGCAGATGTTTGGCAATCTGATCTCTGGTTCCTTTGCCTTTTCTAAGGCCAGCTTGAACATCTGGAAGTTCACAGTTCATGTATTGCTGAAGCCTGGCTTGAAGAATTTGGAACATTACTTTCCTGGCGTGTAAGAAGAGTGCAATTGTGCAGTAGTTTAAACATTCTTTGGCTTTGCCTTTCTTTGGGATTGGAATGAAAACTGACCTTTTCCAGTCCTGTGACCACTTCTGAGTTTTCCAAATTTGCTGGCATATTGAGTGCAGCACTTTCACAGATTCATCTTTTGGGATTTGAAACAGCTCAATGGAATTCCATCACTTCCACTATCCTTGTTCATAGTGATGCTTTCTAAGGCCCACTTGACTTCACATTCCAGGGTGTCTGGCTCTAGGTGAGTGATCACACCATCATGGTTATCTTGGTTGTGAAGATCTTTTTGTACAGTTCTATGTATTCTTACCACCTCTTCTTAATATCTTCTGCTCCTGTTAGGTCCATACAATTTCTGTCTTTATTAAGCCCATCTTTGCATGAAATGTTCCCTTGGTATCTCTAATTTTCTTGAAGAGATCTCTAGTCTTTCCCATTCTGTTCTTTTCCTCTATTTCTTTGCACTGATCACTGTGGAAGGCTTTCCTATCTCTTCTTGCTATTCTTTAGAACTCTGCATTCAGGTGCTTATATCTTTCCTTTTCTCCTATGCTTTTCACCCCTCTTCTTTTTACAGAAATTTGTAAGGCCTCCCCAGACAGCCATTTTTATTTTTGCATTTTTTTAGAAGAAAACAGCAATCCACTCCAGCACTCTTGCCTGGAAAATCCCATGGATGGAGGAGCCTGATAGGCTGCAGTCCATTGGGTCACAGAGAGTTGGACACGACTGAGCGACTTCCCTTTCACTTTCCATGGGGTTGTTGTTGATCCCAGTCTAATGAACAATGTCACAAACCCCCATCCATAGTTCATCAGGCACTCTATCAGATATAGTCCTTTAAATCTATTTCTCACTTCCAGTGTATAATCATAAGGAATTTGATTTAGGTCATACCTAAATTGTCTAGTGTTTTTCCCTACTTTCTTTAATTTAAGTCTGAATTTGGCAATAAGGAGTTTATGATCTGATTCAGCTCCCGGTCTTGTTTTTGCTATCTGTTTAGAGCTTCTCCATCTTTAGCTGTAAAAAATATAATCAATCTGATTTTGGTGTTAGCCATCTGGTGATGTCCTTGTGTACAGTCTTCTCTTGTCTTGTTGGAAGAGGGTGTTTGCTATGACCAGTGCATTTTCTCGTCAAAACTCTATTAGCCTTTGCCCTGCTTCATTCTGTATCCCAAAGGCAAATTTGCCCGTTACCCCAGGTGTTTCTTGACTTTCTACTTTTGCATTCCAGGCCCCTATAATGAAAAGGACATCTTTTTTGGGGTGTTATTTCTAGAAGGTCCTGAAAGTCTTCATAGAATCATTCAACTTCAGCTTTTTCAGCATTACTAGTTGGGGCATAGACTTGGATTACCGTGATATTGAATCATTTGTCTTGGAACAGAGATCATTGTGTCATTTTTGAGATTGCATCCAAGTACTGCATTTCGGACTCTTGTTGACCATGATGGCTACTCCATTTCTTCTAAGGAGATTCCTGCCCACAGTCATAGATACAATGGCCATATGAGTTAAATTCATCCATTCCAGTCCTAGAATGTCGACATTCACTCCTGCCATCTCCTGTCTGACCACTTCCAATTTGCCTTGATTCATGGACCTAATGTTCCAGGTTCCTATGCAATATAGCTCTTTACAGCATCAGACCTTGCTTCTGTCACCAGTCACATCCACAAATG
The DNA here is from genome assembly GCA_917880005.1 of Nanger dama. NCBI lineage: Eukaryota > Metazoa > Chordata > Mammalia > Artiodactyla > Bovidae > Nanger > Nanger dama. The sequence goes on along the minus strand of CAKJTW010000027.1, from coordinate 4,829,287 downwards.
GGTATTGTTTTTGCTTTGGCTCCATCCCTTCATTCTTTCTGGAGTTATTTCTCCACTGATCTCCAGTAGCATATTGAGCACCTACTGACCTGGGAGTTCCTCTTTCAGTATCCTATCATTTTTCCTTTCCATACTGTTCATAGAGTGGCTAAAGGCATTGATAAATTAAAACGGTCTTATAATTTTCACATACCTGTTCTCGGACTACCCTCTGGATCGACAGAGAAAGCATTTCTGTGAAATGGCTACAAATATTTAAAACAGTTCTCATTCTTTACCATATTTTCTCTTGTCCTGGCTAGGTCAAGAATCTTCAAGTGGTTAAACATTTTAAGATAGTGATTTTAGAATGGCGACCCTCCAAAAGCATCATACACATGCCTGCAGTAAACTCTGAAAGGTACTTCTGCTCTACTGGTCAAAACATTCATGGATTTTAATATGCAAACACATATATACTAGAAGGTCGTGTGTGTGTGTGTGTGTGTGTGTGTGTATGCTCAGTTACTCAGTTGTGTTCATCTCATTGTGACACCGTGGACTGTAGTCCACCATGCTCCTCTGTCCCTAGAATTTTCCAGGTAAGAATACTGGAGCAGGTTGCAATTGTCTATCAGGTGATCTTCCTGACCCAGGGATTGAATCCACATCCCTTGCATCTCCTGAATTGGTGAGTGGATTCTTTTACTACTGTACTACCTCAGACCACCTAACCTGCCTCTTGAAATCTGTACGTAGGTCAGGAAGCAACAGTTAGAACTGGACATGGAACAACAGACTGGTTCCAAATAGGAAAAGGAGTAAGTCAAGGCTGTATATTGTCACCTTGCTTATTTAACTTATATGCAGAGTACATCATGAGAAACGCTGGACTGGAAGAAACACAAGCTAGACTCAAGATTGCTGGGAGAAATATCAATAACCTCAGATATGCAGCTGACACCACTCTTACGGCAGAAAGTGAAGAGGAACTAAAAAGCCTCTTGATGAAAGTGAAAGAGGAGAGTGAAAAAAGTTGGCTTAAAGCTCAACATTCAGAAAACGAAGATCATGGCATCTGGTCCCATCACTTCATGGGAAATAGATGGGGAAACAGTGTCAGACTTTATTTTGGGGGCTCCAAAATCACTGCAGATAGTGATTGTAGCCATGAATTTAAAAGACGCTTACTCCTTGGAAGAAAAGTTATGACCAACCTAGATAGTATATTCTAAAGCAGAGACATTACTTTGCCGACTAAGATCCGTCTAGTCAAGGCTATGGTTTTTCCAGTGGTCATGTATGGATGTGAGAGTTGGACAGTGAAGAAGGCTGAGTGTCGAAGAATTGATGCTTTTGAACTGTGGTGTTGGAGAAGACTCTTGAGAGTCCCTTGGATTGAAAGGAGATCCAACCAGTCCATTCTGAAGGAGATCAACCCTGGGATTTCTTTGGAAGAAATGATGCTAAAGCTGAAACTCCAGTACTTTGGCCACCTCATGCGAAGAGCTGACTCATTGGAAAAGACTGTGATGCTGGGAGGTATTGGGGGCAGGAGGAGAAGGGGAGAACAGAGCATGAGATAGCTGGATGGCATCATGGATTCGATGGACGTGAGTCTGAGTGAACTCCGAGAGATGGTGATGAACAGGGAGGCCTGACGTGCTGTGATTCATGGGGTCTCAAAGAGTCGGACACGACTGAGTGACTGAACTGAACTGAACCTCAGGGTCTATTGGTGATTAGCAAATGTCTACATTTACAGAGTGTTCCGACAATCTATTCCTACATTTTAAATATAAGATTTATTGAGATATAATTTATATATAAAGTTCATTCTTATGCAATATAGTGGTTTTGAGAATATGTGTGGAATTGTGCAAGTATCACAAATATCTAATTTTAGAAAAATGCTATCACTACACGAAGAAGCAGCACACATTAGTAATTCTTTCTATCACCCATCTTCTGGGAAATATATTTTCTGTCTTTATGGATTTGCCTATTCTGAGCTTTTATATCATGGAATCATTTAGTATGTAGCATATTTTTTCTTCCTTCTTTCACTTAGCATATTTTAAGGTGCCTCAATATCATACCCTGTATCAGTACTTAATTCCTTTTATTGATTAAACAATATTAAATTGTATGACTATTACAACTTCAATTTCAAATATTTTGGACAAGATTACACATGTGAAATTATAACCACAATCAAAAAGGTAAACATATCTGCCTACAACCAAAACCCAATACCCTTCTTCCATAAACTAAGGGAAACATAGGTCTGCTATCACCACAGAGTATTTTTGATTTTCTATACTTTAATATAGATAAAGTCATACAGTATATACTGCTTTTCATCTGTTTTTAACTCAACATAATTATTTGATACCAATCTGTGTCATTGCGCTTATTAGTATTATATTCGTTTTTATAGTTTTATATTTGCTTAATAGTGTTCTAATTTTTGTATGTACAGCAGTTTGTTAATATATCCATCCATTTATGGGCATGTACATTAGCTGCAGTTTTGAGATATTATAATAAAAATATTTATGTACAATTCATCATGTAACATAGGTGTTATTTTCTCATGTAAATAACCAGATGTGGAATGGATAAATCATATGATAGATGAATGCATATTTATGTATTTTTTTAGCAGCCTGTTAATTTTGAGTTAGTTGTAGTTTCTCATGTAGTTGAAAGCAACATTAAGAGGTTGTGCACATCCATTATTTAGTTTCTTGAAAAACTATATTACAGTAAGAACCAGGATATTGACATTGATATAGTTAAGACAAAATATTTCAGTCACTACAGGTATACCTTATTTTGTCATTTAATAAATACACAGCCATCTCTGACATTGAAAAACATTTATTTGTTTTTATATACTGTATACACTGTTTATTATTCGCTGGTACAATTTTGCTTAATTTTTAAATAAATTTCAAATGTGTGTAAAAATTTTTCCTATTTATATCATTTTACATTCAGACCAGCAGAATTCAAGAGTTGCATTTTCTTGATGTTTTCAACAACACTGGCATGGAGTTGCTGCCGCTGCTGCTGCTGCTGCTGCTGCTGAGTCACTTCAGTCGTGTCTAACTCTGTGCAATCCCATAGACGGCAGCCCACCAAGTTCCTCTGTCCTGGGATTCTCCAGGCAGGAACACTGAAGTGGGCTGCCATTTCCTTCTCCAATGCATGCATGCATGCTAAGTCGCTTCAGTCGTGTCTGACTCTGTGTGACCCCATGGACAGCAGGCCACCAGGCTCCCCTGTCCACGGGATTCTCTAGGCAAGAATACAGAAGTTGGTTGCCATTTCCTTCTCTCTTTGCTGTGTTAGTAGGTATATAATATTATTTTACTATGGTTCTTTAAATTATTTATTTTAATTGGATTATTGTGGTTTTAATTATAGAATCACTCAAACATTTTATAAACTTAGATTATTTAAAAGAAATGCCAGATTAATAGTAGCTACTGTTTTAATTTCTGAGTTGCATTTTGTTTGATTTGTATCCCAGCTGCTGCTTTCTATTATTGGCACTGAATGTCTTTTTAATATAAATATTCTACTGAGTACAAAATGGTATTTAATTGTGATCTTAATTTGCATTTCCTAATGATTAATGATCTTGAACAATTTTAATGAGCTTATTAATTACTTTAAAGTGAAATTAAATTTACTCAAATGTTTTGTGAAAATTTTAAGTTTTATTTTTTGTTTTGTTAGTGACTTCTAAAAGTTTTCTACATATTCTAGATACAAATTCCTTATGAGATATATGATTTGTAATTATTTCCTTCCAGTCTTTTCATTCTGTTAATGGTATCTTTTGAAGCACAACAATCTTTTATTTGATGAAATGCAATTCATTATTTATCTCTTCATTTTATGAATTATGTTTTTGGTATCCTCTCAAAGAAATTATGATGATGGTTGGAATATAGCTTCATTCAGTCACTTAATAAGTTTTCTTTTAATAATAAAATTATACCAAACTCAATTTGTTAAAATTTATACCTAAGGTATAAATTTGTTGTTGCTGTTTAGTCAGATTCCCATAGAATATAGCATGCCAGGCTCCTTTGTCCTCCAAAGTCCCCCACAGTTTGCTTAAACTCATGTCCATTGAGTTGGTAAAGCTACCTAACCATCATTCTCTGCCACACCATTCTCCTTTTGCTTTCAGTCTTCCTCAGTATCAGGGTCTTTTTCAATGAATTTATTCTTCACATCAGGTGGCCAAAATATTGGAGCTTCAGCTTTAGCATCAGTCCTTCTAATGAATATTCAGGGTGGATTTTCTTTAGGATTGACTGAATTTGATCTCCTTGCAGTCCAAGGGACTCTCAAGAGACTTTGAGATCCTCAGTTTGAAAGTACCACAATTTGAAAGCATCAGTACTTTAGCACTCAGCCTACTTTATGGTCCAAATCTCACTCCCATACATGACTACTGGAAAAACCATAGCTTTGACTAGACAGATCTTTATTGGCAAAGTAGTATCTCTGCTTTTTAATAAACTGTTTAAGTTGGTGATAACTTTTCTTCCAAAGAGCAAGTGTCTTTTAATTTCATGACTGCAATCACTATCTGCAGTGATTTTGGAGCCCCCAAAATAAAGTCTGTCACTGTTTCCACTGTTTCCCCATCTATTTGACATGAAGTGATGGGACCAGATGCCATGATCTTAGTTTTCTGAATGTTGAGTTTTAAGCTAACTTTTTCACTCTCCTTTTTCACTTTCATTAAGATGTTATTTACTTCTTTGCTTTTTGCCATAAGGGTGTTGTCATCTGCATATCTGAGGCTATTGACATTTCTCCCAGCAATCTTGATCCCAGCTTGTGCTTCGTCCAGCCCAGTGTTTCTCATGATGTACTCTGCATATAAGTTAAATAAGCAGGATGACAATATTCAGCCTTTATGTACTCCTTTTCCTATTTGGAACCAGTCTGTTGTTCCATGTCCAGTTCTAACTATTGCTTCTTGACCTTCATACAGATTTCTCAAGAGGCACATCAGGTGATGTGGTTTTCCCATCTCTATCTCTTTCAGAATTTTCCAGTTTCTTGTGATCCATGCCATTAAAGGCTTTGGCATAGTCAATAAAGCAGACATAGATGTTTTTCTGGAACTCTCTTGCATTTTGCTGGTACAATGGATGTTGGCAATTTGATCTCTGCTTCCTCTGCCTTTTCTAAATTCAGCTTGAACATCTGGAAGCTCATGGTTCTTGTACTGTTGGAGAATTTTGAGTATTACTTTACTAGCATGTGAGATGAGTGCAATTGTGCGGTAGTGTGAGAATGCAGAGGTTAAAGTGTCTGCCTACAATGTGGGAGACCTGGATTTGATCCCTGGGTTGGGAAGATCCCTTGGAGAAGGAAACGAAACCCACTCCAGTATTCTTGCCTGGAGAATCCCATGGACAGAGGAGCTTGGTAGGCTAAAGTCCGTAGGTTGCAAAGAGTCGGACACGACTGAGCAACTTCACTTGAAAATTCTTTGGTGTTGCCTTTCTTTGGGATTGAAATGAAAACTGACCTTTTCCAGTGCAATTGACAAATTCCTGGAGTTTCAATATGTACTAACTGGAAAGTTAAAAACTCCAGAAGGAGCTCTCTTTAGTCCATCTCTAAAGTTGTGTTCATTTTACTTCTAGGAGTTCTATTAGGTTCATACATAGAAGTTTGAAGAACTCACCCCTCTCCACACACATGGTTCCTTCAGGGAGCTAGGAAAAGCAGACATTCTGAAATAGCACTTCAAAATGCTGCTAACATTCTAGTCTTCTTAACAAGGCCTATCCTAAAATGAAAATATTTTACCATAGTCTAAGCAATCTGGGGAAGGGAAAACACCCAACTTCAGCCCACTGTACCTTTTCACATGGAAGAAAAGAAATATCAAAATCCAGCCCCCTGTAGACTTCCTTGCTCATCCAAGAAAGGGAAGTGCAAACTGAGAAGCAATTTGGCAGGTCACAGGATCAATAAAAGGCTGAAACCTAATAAAAGAGTGTGCATCCCTTCCACCATACCTTACCGCCATATCACTAGGGCTATTGTATTAAAACAAAAGAATATGCCTGAAGGAAATGCTCATTTTTTTATTTATTTAAGAAGGAGCCTCTAGGCAAGCCAAAGACAACAGGGGAAATCAAGAACACAGGAGGAAATGTTAGCTTTAGACAACTTCAGGTATAGCCAACAACAGACCCAGTCTAACTCCTAACCAGAAAAACCTTCACACAAAGGCCTATTTACCACAGCTGTGCATTACAAAAAAACAAAACAAAACAAACAAAACAAACAAACAAACAAAAACAAAGCATTCTACAAAACAAAAGAACAACTTGGAGAATAGAGCTAGCCTCACAACCAGAGAGGTTGGAGGTCAAGTTTCAGACTGGTGGTTAAAAAGGTCAATAGGCTAAGGGCTTCTGATGGAAAAAGTATAAAATATACAAGAATAGAGGAGTAAATTAAACAAAGAGAAACTCTTAAGAAACCATAAAGAAATATTCTAGAAATCAAAACTACTGGAACACAAATGAAGAAAGCCTTTAATGGGCTCAAATACTTGCCAATATATAACTAAGGAAAGAATAAGTGAGCAGAGAGAAATGTCAGTAGAAATTTCCAAAACTGAACTTCAAGGAGGAAATAGAACAAAAGGCAGAGTAGAATACTGTAATAATGAAGGACAATTATAAAAAGTATAGCACATTTGTAATGGAAATATCAGAATGAAAGAAAAGAGAGAAAACAGAAAAAAAATTGAAATAATAATGAATGAGAAGCTTTCAAAATTAATGATAGATACCAAACCACATATTCAGAAATTTTAGAGAAGACCAAGATATATATATATATATATATATATATATATATATATACACACACACACACACACACACACACACACACACACACACACACACACATATCATTTCCAACCTTAAAAGAAATCAAAGATAAAGAAGAAAATTTGAAAGAAGCTAGGGGATGAGGGGATAAATAAATTACCTGTACTGGAGCAAGGATGAGAATGACGTTGAACTCCTCAGAAACCATGCAAAAATAGAGATAAGATATTTGAGATGTTTAGAAGTCAAAAAATATATATATAAAATAACAGAATTTTTATCAAGTGAATTATCCTTCAAAAGTGAAGGACAAATAAAAAATTTCTCAAGCAAAAATTGAAGAAATCTTTCACCAATAGATCTGCCTTGCAAGAAATAGTGAAGAAAATGTTCTTCAGAAAGAAGTAAATGATACAGGTGAGAATTTAGATCTTTATAAAAATGAGAATTACATAATGAATAAAGATTACTTAAAATATTTTATATCTTTATTAATTAATCTATCAGATATCAGTTCATTGAAAACAATCACAGCAGCTATGTATTCAGTCATTATAGCTCATGGGTAAGTGAATGAAGAATGTGTTAACTGCTGTGATTCAGGTAGTGTGTGCGTGCTGTCATGTTCGACTCTTTGTGACCCCTGGACTTTAGCCCACCAGGTTTCCCTGTCCATGGAATTTTTCAGGCAAGAATACTGAAATAGGTTGTCATTTCCTACTGAGGGTATTTTTCACAACACAGGGATCAAACCTGTCTCTTGCCTTGGGAGGCTGGTTCTTTACCACTGATTTCTTTCACCTGGGAAACCGTATAACTCATGGGAGGGAGGAATTGCATAATACTCTGTTACAAGTTACTTTGCCAACTAAGGTCCGTCTAGTCAAGGCTCTGGTTTTTCCAGTAGTCATGTATGGATGTGAGAGTTGGACTATGAAGAAGGCTGAGCACCAAAGAATTGATGATTTTGAACTATAGTGTTGGAGTAGACTCTTGGGAGCCCCTTGGACTGCAAGGAGATCCAACCAGTCCATTCTGAAGGAGATGAGCCCTGGGATTTCTTTGGAAGGAATGATGCTAAAGCTGAAACTCCAGTAATCTGGCCACCTCATACGAAGAGTTAACTCACTGGAAAAGACTTTGACGCTGGGAGGGATTGGGGGCAGGAGAAGGGGACCACAGAGGATGAGAGAGCTGGATGGCATCACGGACTCGATGGACGTGAATCTGGGTGAACTCTGGGAGTTGGTGATGGACAGGGAGGCCTGGAGTGCTGTGATTCATGGGGTCACAAAGAGTTGGACATGACTGACTGAGTGGCTGAACTAAACTGTTACAAGTAACAATCTATTCTGCATCTTAAGTAAGTAAGTGAAGTCGCTCAGTCTGTGTCCGATTGTTTGTGATCCCATGGACTATAGCCTACCAAGCTCCTCTCTACATAGGATTTTCCAGGCAATAGTACTGGAGTGGATTGCCATTTCCTTCTCCAGCGGATCTTCCCATCCCAGGGATCAAACCCGTGTCTCCCACATTATAGACAGATGCTTTACCATCTGAGCCACCAGGGAAGCCACCAGGAAGTCTCTCCTGCATCTTCCTGCTGCTGCTGCTGCTAAGTCACTTCAGTCGTGTCCGACTCTGTGTGACCCCCATAGACGGCAGCCCACCAGGCTGTCCTGTCTCTTGGATTCTCAAGGCGAAAACACTGGAGTGGGTTGCCATTGCCTTCTCCCTCCTGCATCTTAGTAATACCTAAATTTTTACCAATACCCTTTGAAGTCCTGTTAGAATGAACATTATTCCTGTGTTGTTCAGAATTCTTGTAAATATGAACCTGCATTCCCAAATGAGTTCTCTAATCGACCTGTTGTTAACACAGGCTCACCATGTTTCAGGGTCTCTGCTGCCTCCCTGATCTTTCATAAATCTGTTGGATATACCAGATCACTACATCTTCACAGTGGTGACTCAAATTCTGTGGCTAACTCCAAAATGAAAAAAATAACAACTTGGACATAATTTGTATTTCAGATCTCTGGCAAAACACATATTGTGCCAGAGACAAATTGACCGTTTTGCTTTTTAATGATAGCTGGTTGGATCTGACAAAAGTAGCTAAACCTTATTTAACAGAGAAATTTCACTACCAGCTGTTTCTTTTATCTATAAATTAGATACGTATAAAACTAATTTAGAAAAACTAAAGCTATATAAGGAATTGTAATAAGTTTTGAGATATTTCTGCTTTGTTATCATTGCTTTTGTGTTTTGGAGTGAACTAAAAATTGGAGACAGGAGGAAAAGGGGATGGCAGAGGATGAGATGTTTGGATGGCATCACAGACTCAATGGACATGAGTTTGAGCAAGCTTTAGAAGTTGATGATAGACAGGGAATCATGGCGTGCTGCAGTCCATGGGGTTCCAAAGAGTCGGACACAACTGAGCAACTGAACTGAACTGAAAAAGTGGGCAAATAACTATATATCATGTTGGCTTTCTTTTTAAAAATTTAGATTTTGATCTTATTAAAGAAGCCTAAAAAATTATCATTTATATTAACAAAGTTCCTGTTCAGTTTCTAAATAGCATTTATTCTATAGCCTAGAAGATTAAATCATGCTTTAAGTGATAAAATTTTGTTTATTTGGAGGCAATAATTTTGGCTCTGTGAGGAAAACCTTTCTCAATACTCAGACATATTTTCAGAAATGAGCAAGTTAAAGTCACAAATTCACACATCATCATCATTTAAGAAAGGCTATAAAAATCATAGATTGGTGAGATGTTTCTTCCCAAACTAGTAATCTACCACAATATATATAATATTTTAACACTAAAATTCAGTCTACTTTTGTATAAACAATACTGTGATTGAAATCCACTGAAGTTTCTCTAAACCATAATCCGCATAAAGCACGTTTCCTCTGACTCTCACTGACCTTCAGGGACATTGAACTATATTCTGCTTACCAAAACCTGGAAAACTCATCACAGCACCATGGTTTTGTCACTGCTGGCTTTTTCTACTTGTGTGTGTGTGTGTGTGTGTGTGTGTGTGTGTGTGTGTGTGTGTGGAAACCATGTCCATAGCACATGCAGCTATTGGAAATGATTTATTTTTATCAAATTACTTCCCTGCTATAAGTCTCATCAAATTTTCCTTTTCATATAGATGTCTTGTTTGTATCCCCCATTCTATTCTATGAACATAATCTACCAAATAATAGATATTCAATAGATCATTCTAGACTGAGTAACATTTTTATATCTTTCCCTGGTCTCTAAATACTTTTTTTCACTTTACCTAGTAGTCTCCAATCCTCTCTGGAATGGTAAATACTCAAAACAACAGCAATAACAAAACCAACAAAATAATAAAATTTGTTTTGTATCTCAAGGGACATTTTCTGTTCTGCTCTAAGACTAGACTTTTTGGAGATAAAGAAGCCTTATTTTATATTCCATTCCTTTGAGAAATCCTAGGCTTTGTTCAAAAATGATATATTTCATTTTTTTCTGCATGTAATTTTATCATCCTGCAGAGTCTAGATTGAGTTCCTGAAGTTCTCAGTTATTCCACCCGGGCCTAATTCCATTACATTTTGGCCCGTGTCAATTAATTTTCTTTCTCAGATAATAAATTTACACTTCTATTCCTCTTCTGAGCAGTTAGACATTTTCAGTAAGGAACATTCCATTAAAATGAAGTGACAAATTTCTCTGTAGCACACAAATTTTTTAAGGCTACTTGGTCTGATAATATAGTTCATAGTAGTTTCTTCTCAAATAATACATGTACACAAAAGACATTAAATCTGTGCATTTACAAACTACACATAATTTAAGAGTGATGTCATTGCTTCATAAATATATCTAAGTTTTAAGATGACTGATTAAATTCTGTTTAAAATTTTATACATAAGTGAGATATATAATCACATTTTATATTCCTCTGTGCAGGATCTAGTTTTCTAAATCATACCCCATTGTCACAAGCATGTTCATCTTCCATACAGAACACACTGACTGAAAATAAGATCAAGTCTGCACATTTTGTGATATAAATTTTGAGATTACTGCAGTTGGTACTATATATCTCTCCTGTACTAGAGCCTCTAAATCTTGCTGTTTTTACCACTTTTGTGCTTGCAAGATTTATGCTACTCTACACTTTGTTTATATTCAGCAGCTAAGTATTATTTGTCCTGTTATCATGACTTATCTGGTAATTGACTTTAAAATGCCAGTAAGGTTTTAAGCATAGTTATAGTACAATTTTGCTGCATAATAACCCAGAATGAGAAAAGATTTTAATTTGCATATACCCACAGACATATGCATGTTCTTCAAATGGGTAAAGTTAGGCAGTCTTTTATAATAGATTCATCATTAACTTTGACTTGAAATTTGTAAATAAAATTTAATTCTAATTCTTATAAGATTAGATAAAAATATATTTACAATTCTAACCCTTATCCATTCATTGTTTTAGTTTCTTTCTAATTCCTAATTATTACAGTAGAAATATTGTATCTTTCTCCTTTAAAATGTGGGTATTGTAATAAACAGTAAGTAAAGGAAATTAGTACATTTTGAAAATTGTTAATTTTTGCTATTTATTCCTAAAAATACTCTTCATAATAATTAATTTTCACACAAAATTTTATAATATGAAATGACAGAAATCTGTCCATTTTTTAAAATGTTCAAAACTATATGGAACAAAGTGTAATGCACCATGATTTTACACAAGTCCTTTCTAATAGATTTGTGTTTACTAACTCATAATTTAACAGTGTACTTCTTTTTCTTTCAGTTTGTCATTTGTAAATTGAAGCTGTTGATCTATGGGATTTCTAAGATTTCCTCTAACTTGCATTTTCACGTTAAATTTAATTAAATTAAGAAATATGTTGAAATGAGGATTTAAATTAGATTCAAGCTTGAGACTGAAATTTCTACACAATCTTTTAAAATGGGAATAAAAATATGGGAGAAGCTGTAAAATCTAGGAAATTGTATAAAGAAAAAAAGGTAAAAAAGTTTGGTCAAGAGCCAGAACTTTAGACAAAGAATGAATAAGGGTTTAAATAAGAATAATAGAGATTGGTATGAGAGAAATCAAACCAAATGCATAGTACAAATGCAGAAAGTCTGTAGAACTCTAAATATCAAAGTTGACCTTCTCCAAGCATGCAGAATGAGAATCATAGCAAGGTAAATCATGGGAAAGATTTTACACCAGCATATACAGATTTTACTTTGGCACCACAGAAAATCTCTTCCTTTAAATTCTATTCCCTCTACAAAGCAGTAAGTTTAATATTTCTGACAAAGTATAAACTTATTAGCAAAATTAGCTGCTGCTGCTGCTGCTAAGTTGCTTCAATCATGTCCAACTCTGTGCGATGCCACAGACGGCAGCCCACCAGGCTCCCCCATCCCTGGAATTCTCCATGCAAAAACACTGGAGTGGGTTGCCATTTCCTTCTCCAGCAAAATTAGCTATTATTTATGAATTCACATTTTGTTTATAGAATCACAGGATAGGTAGTTGTTTAAATTTTGTTTTAATCATGAAACACTCAAATGTAGATTTATGACTATTTATTGATATTTTTCTGGTCTTTCCAGGTGGCACTTCTGTTAAATCATCTACCTGCCAATGCAGGAGACATAAGAGATGTGGGTTTGATCCTTGGGCTAAGAAATCCCTGGAGGAGGGCATGACAATCCAATCCAGTATTCTTACCTGGAGAACCCCCACGGACAGAGGAACCCTGGTGGGCTGCAGGTCATAGGGTCATAAAGAGTCAAACATTACTAAAGCAACGTAGACACACACACATTGATATTTTCTAAAATGCTAGCCAAAATAACAATATAAAAATGATCACAATCATTGCTGTGACACTTGTTGATTGTAGTTGATAGTGTTGGGAAATTTTCCTAAATATTAGGATTTGATTTCCTCTTTTAGTTTAATGAAATAATAATTGGCAAATGTCTTTAAAGACATACAAGATATACTTTCAACAAATTACTTAACATGTGTTAATTCATAATCATATTTCAAAGACCCCCAGTGTGAACTCCAAAGGTTTGCATGTTCATCTTGTGATTCAAGAAACTACTATCTGCCTGAATGAGAGAAGATAGGAAAGAGTATTTTAAATTAATCACTTCAACTATATGTGCAAAACAGTATTCATGAAGAAATAACATTGCATTTATACTAGAATTTATATTTTTCAAAATACAAACCTTGACTTTTTAGTCTTAAAGAGATGAACTGATGCTAAGAGATAAAGATCAAAACAATTCATACAGGGGATGAAGAATCATGTACATTTATACACTGAGTTAATTCTTTCATTATCAGAGTTATTGAACCATTTTGGAAGCTTTTCTTTTTCTTTATGAAATATGGAAGCATAGATAACTCTTGAAATAAACAAGGCTTGAGTTAAATCCAAGAGTTATCTATGCCTCCATATTTCATAAAGAAAAAGAAAAGCTTCCAAGATGGTTCAATATCTCTGATAATGAAAGAATTAATTCAGTGAATAAATGTACATGATTCTTCATCCCCTGTGTGAATTGTTTTGATCTTTATCTTTTAGCATCAGTTCATTTCTTTAAGACTAAATAAGTAGTAGATATGAGGTGAACAGGGCTTCCCTGGTGACTCAGTGGTAAAGATTCCCCTGCAATGCAGGAGACCCAGGTCAATCCCTGGGTCAGGAAGATCCCCTGGACGAGGGCATGGCAACCCATTCCAGTGTTCTTGCCTGGAAAATCCCATGGACCAGGAAGTCTGGAAGGCTACAGTCCATAGGATCACAAAGAGTCAGACAAGTCAGTTTATCACTCTCTGATGATGTTTTTCAATGCCAGTTACCTGAGAATTAATTTCTTAGAAATAGTTATTTCCAAGAATGGCTCGCTATTCTTAGAACTATGTGGCAGCCAATAGTTCATTTTACTGATGGACAAATGAATGCTAGATAAGAAAGGTAAAAAATAGGAAAAATAAATACTCAAACAACTTCCCCCATAAAAAGCAAGTACTAGTAATTTCAGACATATATGGAAAGGTCTCAAGCCTCAAAATCGTCTGAAACACTTATACTATATACAACTCAAAGGGAAAAGTTGCAGTCAATAAAATATGAGAAATTTTAGTAAGCACAATAAATATTATTCAATACCTACTATTTGTAGGATACTATATTAAGCCTTAAAATTGGCATACAGGCTATAAAATGTGAAGATTCACACGCTCTGTGTTCATCTGATCTATTCTTAGTGGGCTCCAACATCCAATTTCTCCTGCCATGACTTTTCTGATTGTGTTTTGCTGGTGGGGAAAGAAAGAGAGGTTGAAATATTTCTCCCACATCTTTTCCTATGTCAAAGACAAAGATCTGCTATTTGCTGCCTTCTTCCACAATGATTTTTTTTTTTCCTGCAGTTGTTCTCAATGCCTTTTTCTTTCTCTGGATTTTTCTAACATCATTTTCTTCCCTTGCCCTGTCATACGTATGGAGTTTTCCTGCCGCTCCTTATTGAGTGCTTCATCATCCTTTTCTACACCTTAACTCCTACTCATACCTCAGTAAAAATTCATTCCTTAAAATTTCCTCCTGATCTAAGGTGATTGTGCTATCTACCTCTTATTGGAACTGTACTAAATATAACACAATTCAAAAATATTTGTGAAGAGTGTGCTTGACAAATTATACTTAATATTAAGAGTTTGTTGAGGAGAGAAAAAAATTTTTATAAGATGTGGGATGGAGTAGTATTCATTAAGTGACATATCAACTGGGCCTGATTGCGACTTGGATTGGATTTCAACAGCTATTGAAAATTATTTTAACTTCTTCAGGAGGATAATATGTGATTATTGATTACACTTAATGTCTCTTGAATAGATCATTATAATTTTTCTATATGCTTAAGTTGAAATAAGTAATGGAGAATAAAATTCATGCAGTCATTACGCATGATGACAAGCAGAACATTTTCAGTAAACTAACAAACTCTAGTTGTGTCCTTCCCAGCCACAAATCCTTTGTATTCACCCCTTTATGCAACTTTACTCCAGCATTTATGATAATCTTTTTCTTGCAATTATGTGCAGTTTCTGTACAGAATATGATTTAGTATTGTTTGGTATTGGACTTTACATTTGCTTACATTTTCTATTGTATCTCATTCTTTGTTGAACGTTCTCAGTTTTCAGTTTTAACGTTGTATTGTTGTTGTTCAGCTGCTCACTCTCATCTGACACTGCAACCCCATGGACTGCAGCATGCCAGGCTTCCCTGTCCTTCACTATCTCCCAGAACTTGTTCAAGCTCATGTGCATTGAGTAGGTGATGCCATCCAACCATCTTATACTTTTTCATCTGCAATCTGCCTTCAATCTTTCCCAGCATCAGGGTCTTTTCCAATGAGTAAGCTCTTTGCATCAGATGGCCAACGTATTGGAGCTTCAGCTTCAGAATCAGTTGTTCCAATGAATATTCAGGGTTGATTTCATTTAGGATTGATTGGTTTGATCTCCTTGCTGTCCAAGGGACTCTCAAGAGTCTTCTCCAGCTTCACAATTAGAAAACATCAATTCTTCAGCCTTCTTTATGATACAACTTTCACATCCAGACATGGCTACTGGAAAAATATAGCTTTGACTAGATAGACCTTTAATACGCTATCTTGGTTTGTCATATCTTTTTTTTTTTTTTTTTAAATTTCATGGCTGTGGTCACCATCTGCAGTGATTTTGGAGCTCAAGAAAATAAAAGCTGTCACTGTTTCCATTTTTTCCCCATCTCTTTGCCATGAAATAATGGGACCAGATACAATGATCTTAGTTTTTGAATGTTGACTTTTAAGCCAGGTTTTTCACTCTCTTCTTTCATATTCATCAAGATCCTTTCTAGTTCTTCATTTTCTGCCATAAGCATGGTGTCCTCTGCATATCTGAGGTTAATGATATTTCTCCTGGCAATCTTGATTCCAGCTTGTGCTTCATCCAGTCCAGCATTTCTCATGATGTACTCTGCATATAAGTTAAATAAGCAGGTTGACAATATACAGCCTTGATGTACACCTTTCCCAATTTGGAACCAGTTTGTTGTTCCATGTCCAGATCTAACTGTTGCTTCCTGACCTGCATACAGGTTTTTCAGGAGGCAGGTGAGGTTGTCTGGTATTCCTGTCTCTTTAAGAATTTTCCACAATTTGTCATGATCCACACAGTCAAAGGCTTTGGCATAGTCAATGAAGCAGAAATATATATTTTTCTAGAATTCTCTTGCTTTTTCTATGATCCAATGGATGTTGACAATTTGATCTTTTGTTCCTCTGCCTTTTCTAATACAGCTTATACATCTGAAATTCTCAGTTCACATACTGTTGAAGCCTAGCCTGAAGGATTTTGAGTATTATCTTGCTAGCATGTGAAATGAGTGCAATTGTACAGTAGTCTGAACATTTTTTGGCATTGTCCTTGTTTGGGGTTGGAATGAAAACTGACCTTTTATTGTTATAACTATATTACCAAATTTTGTTATTAATAATAGTCTGTGATTCATATTATATATGAATATATATATATATTCAGATAGATGTATAGCTAGAGATGAAATTACTTTCTTGGAGAGTATTTATTTTTAAATTTATGACCTTTAAATATAGTAGATGTGGATGATATCCAGATATTCCACATCTTCACCATTATCCAGTATTGTCAGACATTTTAGTATTTGCAGACTAATAAAATGTTATGATACTTGGCCCAACACAGTTCTGCTTTTATAAATACTCTGTGTATTCTTGAAATAGAATATATTGAATGCTTGCTGTATATACTGTGAAATACCTATCTTCATCACTTGATCTGAATCAGAGGTGATGCAGATATAAATCAAGGGAAAACTCTTTTGCTTATACAAAATTATATCTAAAGAATCATAAATGTGAAATGAAAAAGGAAAATATAAAGGAAGTAACTCAATAAATATCCATATTCATTAATGTAAAATTGCTGAAACACTCTTTGTTTTAAAAGATTTACTTATTTACTTAAAAAAAAATTTGGTTGTACCAGGTCTTCTTTGCTGTGTGTGTGGGCTTTCTTTAGTTTGCAGAGCCAGGGCTACTGGTCACTGTGGTGCATGGGTTTTACCACTCACCAGCTCTAGCTTGTGAGATCTTCCCAAGCTGGGAATGGAACTTATGTCCCCTATATTGGCAGGCAGAGTCTTAACCACTAGACCACCAGAAAAGCCCTGAAGCACTCTCTTAAATTTTATTTGTATGTATATATAGAGGGAAATATTTTACATAGGTTGAAGTTTATTACAAATAATAGATGAATATTTTAAAATATACAATCTAAATATTTAAACTTTAAATACAACAAAAGCTTGTATTGCTTATCAATTTTGAGTTAATTTTGAATGTAATTTTTTTTTAACCAAACCTAATTTTATTCATAATTTATATATATTTTTGGTAATTAAGGATTGGTTACAATCAATGGTCATATCTGTGTTCAAGATATGAGTCCCACCTACTGATGTTTCTCTACTTCTCTATTCTGAAAATTGAGTTGTAGTAGTAGGAAAATAGAAACAAGCTGAGGTGTTTAGAAAACAAAAAATGTATTCATTAATGTCACCACTTATAAATGATTCAATGTACATTATGCAACAGATCTTATTATTTTCCACTAAATATAAAAAGCAAAGAGTTGGACACGACTGAGTGACTGAACTGAACTGAAATATAAAAACACTTCACTCATTACAGAGTCATGTGTCTTCAGGTATGAGGTTATGTGTATGTGCCTGAT
Organism: Nanger dama; assembly: GCA_917880005.1. Lineage (NCBI taxonomy): Eukaryota > Metazoa > Chordata > Mammalia > Artiodactyla > Bovidae > Nanger > Nanger dama. The sequence goes on along the minus strand of CAKJTW010000027.1, from coordinate 4,811,550 downwards.
AATTTTAAAATTAATTTAATTTATATTCAATGGTGTAAAGGGTTTCTTTGCCACCATCCAGATAGATTCTTGCTTTTATACATAAGACAAGCCACATAAATTTTCATCTATGAAAGAGATAAAAGCTCTGTTAGTAAATGCTAAGTGAATGAACTCATATTCCAAAATCATCCTCATTCTACGGCTTTCACCTGCCCTTCCCTCATCTGCGGAAGTCACAGGCTGCTCTGATTGTGCCTCACCCCTCTCTACAGGCAAGTCCTTGTACACAGACAGCAGCTGTGCTTGGTAACATATATGAGCTGTGTCTTGCTTTCCATAGTCATCCTGGGGTCAGTATCTCCAGTTCCCATTGTGGTGTACATACTTCTCTGCCTTTGGTGCATTGTCCCATTACCTGCAGCCCCAGAGTCACTCACTCTAAGACAGGTGGGCTGGAACTGGAGGAGCTGGAGGAGGCACTGGAGCTGTTCCAATGGCAAAGTGACCTCTTGGTTTCTGCCTAATTTCTGATGGCTAGGCAGAAACTAAGTGGAAGTTTTGTTTTGTTTTGTTTTTGTTTTTTACTTCTGATAAATCTACAGAAAGTATTTTTATTAACACTTGTACTTTTACTCATTTCCAAGTGAGACAGCCACATTCCCCAGTCCCTCTACTCAGTACACACCCTCAGGTGACTGCCGCACCTCACTGTACAGGATAACTCGGCTGACCTAGTGGGAAGTGTCAGCCTGACATTTCCAGAGTCATTATTGTCATAACAAAGTTATAGTGTTTTTCTCATTCAGTCATTGAACAACTATTAACTGGGCATCTTGCATGTTCTTGACCTTTTGCTAAATCTGGACCTATGTCCTTAATCAGAGTAGCCTAAGCACCTTTATACTTTCTGAAAGTTTGTGGTTAGACATAAACAATTAGAAGAATAAACTAAATATGTAATACAGGATTACAGGTCAGTAATAATTGCTACATAGTCTAATCAGGCTGATATGACAATGAAATAGTACTTGGTTGATTAGACAGGCACTCTAAAGAAGAATTCTCTTGCAGCAGTTTCCCCAAAATTGAGCATGAAGGTCCTGTACCAGGGAAAGCAAGCTGGAGACAAAGGGTAGTCAAGTCGTAAGAGACAAGGACAGTGAAGCAGCAAGGGGCCAGATTAGATCTCAGTATAAAAGTGTGATGGGATTGCTTTGGAGAAGTGAGACTACAATGCCATCATCTGAGCTGTACAAAAAAAAATCACATTGGTTGCTTTCTGGAGAAGAGATGGAAGGAAGACTAGATAATAGCAGCAGACAGATGTTTAAAAAGTATTCAGTGTCACTAAAGTGAAAGTTCTCACTTCACATAAGAAATGATAAACAGATGTTCAGTCTAAAGGTGAAGAAAAGCACATTTTCTAGTTGACTCGAATGGCATAGATGATGGTATAAATGGAGTAAAGATGGTACAGTTTACAAGGTGGAAAGCTACTGGAATAGAAGCAGAATTGGGAGGATGCAAATTTAGAATTCAGTTTTACTTGTTAAATTTGAGATACCCCTTTGATGTTCAAGGCAGCTGCGAAATTGTTCAAAGAGGAGATACAGTTAGAGATATACATTAGGTGTTGTATGCCTACATCTTAGCTACAAGGGACAATTTTATGAACGTCTGGTAAGTATAAATTAGCACAATCAATCTAGAGGGGAAAAAAGATGTATATATGCTCTGTCATCCTGGAATCACTTCCTCCATTCTACCCAGAGCACAAACTGTATAAGAAATTTATTGGGAATGTGATTGTAAAGACAGAATGAGGGACAGATGAATGAACCACGGGAAAAGAGTCAAATCTGAATATATTATCAGTTTATTGGATGCTTCAGGAATTGGATGCTTTAGGAATTGGATGCTTTAGGATCACTCACTGAAGTGAAACTAAAGGGAAATATTTATCCATTAGCTCTAGGGGTTCCATTATTCAAGAGTGGCTACATGGGTGTTAACTCATCAATATGTCTGGATGGAATGTACATGAACATCAAACCAGGTTCCTCTAGCCATACGACATTTTCCAAGAAGTTCCAGGACCAAAAGTGAAGTCTTTCCAGGGCCTGAAGACTGATACTATCAGTTGCATTTTTATAAAGCTGAACAAATCCACCCTGGTAAATAAGGCGGTCCCTGAACAAGAGTTAAGACAGAGAGGATTTGCAGTGGTACAAGAGACATCTAATGAGTGACTAAGCAGAGCGCACAAGAGGCAGCCAAGGTACCCTGTGATGTTGAAATTGCATCCCTATGTGTATATCTATAAGGATATGAATGTTTGTGTCCTCACCAAACTCATATATTGAAATCTTAATTCCCAAGATGATAATACAGGAGGTGGGACTGTTGGAAGGTGGTTAAGTGAATAGGAATGTGATTAGTACCCTATAAAAGACATGCCAGAGAGACTCTCTGTTCCTAGTCACATGAAGATACAAAAAATTAGCAGTTTTCAACCTGAAAGACAGCTGTCACCAGAAGTCAGCCATACCAGCATTCTGATCTTAGATTTATAGCCTCTAGAACAGTGAGGAATAAATTTCTGTTATTTACAAGCCACTCAGTCTACGGTACTTTGGTATAGCAGTCTGAACTGATTATGACAGAGAAATTCTGTCCCATTTGTATAAGATTACATTCTCAGTGAGGCTTTCCTGGTGGCTCAGATGGTAAAGAATCTGCTGCAATGCAGGAGCCTTGGGTTCAATCTCTGGGTTGGGAAGATCCCCTGGAGAAGGGAAGGGTATCCAGTTTAGTGTTCTTGCCTGGAGAATTCTATGAACAGAGGAGCCTGGCAGGTTATCGTCCATGGGGCCACAAAGAGTCGGACACAACTGAGCAACTAACACTAACACATTCTTATAGAAGCTATTTTTAAAAATGCCAAAACACTTCAGAAAGGTGAACGGGAATATATTGAATAATGGATAACTTTATTGTGATATTTTCATACAGTGCTTGAGTGCTCAGTCATGTCTGATTCTTTAAAACCTCATGGACTGGAGCCCATGAGACTCCTCTGTCCATGGAATATTCCAGGCAAGAATACGGGCATGCGTTGCCATTTTCTATTTCAGTAGATCTTTCCAAACCAGGGATCCAACCCGCATCTCCTGCATCTTCTGCTTTGGCAGGTAGATTCTAAACAGCATTTAAAATAATGGATAAGACATGTTAAAACAGATGGATAACATTAATGTCTAACATGGAACAAAACAAAGCAAGGTATAGGTAAAGATATACATTTTTAACTTTTAAAAATATGTAATCATCCAATTTTGTACAATTATATACAAACTGGAAGATAAATAATTACAGGAATATATTCATTGCCAAATTTAAAGCCATGGTTTATTCTATAAATAGAAAAGGGAATTTGATAAAAGTTTCCAGGGGCCTCCAGCTGAATTATTAATTTATACTTAGCTGAGTGGTTAATATATAAAGGTTCTTTGTCTTTCTTTATGATTTCCATATGTATTGATACTAAAAAAAAAAAGACTAGCCTAAGAACTGGAACTTAATGTTTCTCTGATATGTAGAATTCTACAGTAGTGAAAGTTCTTAGGATATTAGCCCTTAGCTTTGAAGTTTGAAGCATCCTTCTAATTTTTTCCAGTGCTTCCTAGACATTTTTATCTTGGTGTTTTAAAAGTAAATATGCCTTTCAAATTGCTTTTTTTAAAGGGGTGATTTTTAGACAAATTAAGAATGATAGAGTACAAGTGTATGGCAGAAATCAACAAAAGAAGTTTGTTCTCTTAGATAAGTATCACTTATAGTTCAGTTTCAAGAGGCTGTTCTGGAAATGGGATTATGTATCTGTGTGTGTATATATATATATATATGTATACATACATGTATATATATATATATATATATATATATATATATAGAAATTGTTGGGTCTCTCCTTATACACAGTATAAAGTTGTTGGGTCTCTCCTTATACACACTCCTCTCTGCAAGGCCCTAAGTAGGTCACTATGCATCACAAATTCAAAATTGGGAAAGAAGTACATCAAGGCTGTATATTGTACTATGCATATTTAACTTACACGCAGAGTACATCATGTGAAATGCCTGGTTGGATAAAGAACACAAGCTGCAATCCAGTTTGCCAGAAAAAATACCAATAACCTCAGATATGCAGATAACACAACCCGTATGGCAGAAAGGGAAGAGACACTAAAGAGCCTCTTGATGAAAGTGAAAGAGGAGAGTGAAAAAGCTGGCTTAAACTCAACAATCAAAAACTAAGATCATGGCATCCGGTCCTGTCACTTCATGGCAAATAGATAGGGAAACAATGGAAACAGTGACAGACTTTATTTTCTTGGGCTCAAAAATCACTGCAGATGGTGACTGCAGCCATGAAATTAAAAGATGCTTGCTCTTTGGCAAAAAAAAAGGTATAACAAACTAAGACAGCATATTAAAAAGCAGAGAAATCACTTTGCCAGCAAATGTCCATCTAGTCAAAGCTGTGGTTTTTCTAGTAGTCATGTATGGATGTAAGGGCTGAACTATAAAGAAACCTGAGCACTGAATAATTGATGCTTTTGAACTGTGGTGTTGGAGAAGACTCTTGAGAGTACCTTGGACTGCAAGGAGATCAAACCAGCTAATCCTAAAGGAAATCAGTTATAAATATTCATTGGAAGGGCTGATGCTGCAGCTGAAGCTCCAATACTTTGACCACCTGATGTGAAGAGCTTACTCATTAGGAAAGACCCTGGCGCTGGGAAAGATTGAAGGCAGGAGCAGAAGGGGACAACAGAGGATGAGATGGTTGCATGGCATCACAAACTCAATGGATATGAGTTTGAGCAAGCTCTGGGAAATAGTGAAGGACACAGAAGCCTGACGTGCTGCAGTCCAGGGGGTGTAAAGAGTCGTACATGACTGAGTGACAACAACAAAAATGGTAGATGAAAACACATGGTAAAAAGTCATTGCAGGGACACAAGCTTGGGGAATGGCTTTGTAATATATTCAAGTCTTCTGGGTTAAGATGAGTTACTTACTAAGTGCAATCAGTCCTCAGATATGATGTAGGAAAGTGTTGAGCTCTCAACCACATGTAGGTTTTATTCTTTGGGTTAAAAAATGTTGGAAGGATATCATTTGTATTTTCCTTTATTTATCTCCAGTATATCTTATGATCTTCATTTCTATTCCATCCTCTCATTCTAGGAAAAAAAAATGTGATCAATAGAAGTAACATATTAAATACTTGACACTGTATTAGACATTGCTAATATTTTATCTTAATATTACTCTTGACAGTACTCTGAGTGTAGACAGTATTTCTAATAGATGAGTCATGAGGAAACTGAAGAATAGAGAGTGTAAACTCTGTTTAGAGTAGCACAATTTTAAATGTTAAAGAAAGGATACAAATTCTGATATCTGTGACTCTATGCATTTTTAAAAATCATTATACTCTACTGTCTCTATGATCTGAGGTGACCATTCCTAATGCATTTCTTAATAAACTATTTATTGCCCAGTAATGTTCTAGGCTTTTGATATACAGCACAAAAAATTGTTAATAGAAATCTCTGATCTCATGGAACTAATACTCTAGTAAGGAAACAATATACTAATCAAAAATGTAAAATACAGTGTGTAAAATGATAGTAATGCTATGGTAAAAGTCAAGCATGGTAAGTATCTATTGAGCACAGAGGATTTTAATATTTTAATAAAATGGCATGGCAATTGTCATGCAGAAGATGGTATCTGACAAAAGACATCTAGAAGATACAGGGCAAACTGTATCTGTTTCCATGTTCTATAATAAACAAGAGGCTACTGAACTTGAAAGTGAATGAGAATATGAATGACCCAAGAGAAGGATAAAAGTTCACAGAGAAATTGGAGAGTTCATACAATGCAGCATCTATAAAACATTTGTTCAAACTCTGGCTTCTACAATCAGTGAAATGAAAATAAATTTTAAACAAAATTGAGTCATAAGCTGAATTATGTTTTAAAGTGCATTTTTGAGAATATGCTGAGGGACTCCTGATTCAGTATCAAAGACATCTCCTTTCATACCACTGTAATAATCCAGATGATGAAAGGCAGGATGCTAGCAGTGGAAGTAACAAAAGGTAGCCAGAACCTCACTGCATTTTGAAGATACAATCAATGGGAGATAACGATGAATAGATTCTGAGGTGTGACAGACTTTGGGATTGAACATTCTTATTGATTTCATGTTTAAAATTAAGTCATAATTTTAAAATTACATGTAGATGTCAGTGAAAAGGTGGCTCAAGGAAAAATAAAAATAACTCCAATATTATAACCAGAGCTCTCTTCTATTGCTTTGAAATGGTATTTGAAATGGAAAACAAATATGGTTTTGGGAGACAATTATACACACTTTGTCTCACTGACAGCTTCATTGACTTAAATGTGACAGAGCAGTGAAGTGGAAAGAGAAAGAAAAAGGAATTTTGGAAAACAAGATCTTAAATTTATTCCCTCCACAAAAAGTATAGCTAATGTTGATAGTGATAAAATGTGTCAAATGCTTTTACTTGCATTATTTTATCCTTCCAGAAAATCTTGCAGAGTAGACATTGATTTCATTTGTATATATGACAAAAATCATGACACTGAGAGAGTAAGTAACATTTTTATGAGACAGTCAATATGCACATTGTAGAAACATCGGGCAAGCTATTTAAACTTACTGAAATTACAGTCTCTGATTTTTTAAATTGAGAGTACATACCTACATTAAATTAAAGTTGAAATATTTCACTTTTGCTTAATACATAACTGATTTTAAAATGTGAATTGATCCAAATATCTTTATTCTTTCAGTGGACATAGAAATTTTAACAGATATTTGGTATAATGTTACAATGAAGTACCAACTTTCCTTAAAATAGAAAGGAACTGCTTTGAGAGTATTTCCAATAAGTGTACAGAGAAAAAGTATTTTGGCTTATTTAATTTTGCAAGACCTCTCTCTTGTACATAATTCAAATTCCTTTTTTGCCCATAGGAATAGTGAGGCAGGTATGCATTAATTCATGTCATAGTACAAGAATAGGTAGTAATAAAACAGTGGCATTTTCCAAATTGCCAGTATAAAGAATTGTCAGAAGAACATGAGTATTATCTTCAGAATCTCCAAGGGGTTAACCTTTATGTTATCTGTTAAATATGAATTATGTATTAGCTCCTCATATTTCCATATATAAAACTTTGTGCCTTGGTCCTGTTCCTTGGAATGACCTTGATGTAATCAAAGATAATAGTGTTCTTTACCAAAGACATTAATCAATAACTTTATAATATGAAGCACTATGAATATTTAATAGCTTCAGCTTGAATAATTCAGGTTTTGTATCTCTAAAAAATAAAGTCAATTGAGTGACTGAGACTTCTAAATCTCTTCTTTTGCTGTTCTATTTACTACTCCAATTTGAGGAAGATATGGAATTATATATATAGATATATATATGTGACATAATGCCACTTATGCTCTCTTTTTGTGTATGTGTAATTTCTATTTGTTATTCATTTCACTGCTGAATATGAGCAGCCATTTTGTTAAGTTCACAATTCAAGCACGAGTTCATATGGAAAGCAGTTGCTTTAATTCATTGAAAGATACTCTGTCTAAAATATATCTTAAAATTTTAACAGATGAGACCATGAAATATCTATTTGAAAATAAAAATACAGAATCATGAATGCCTAATAAAATTGCATTGAGATCTTAAAAGGCAATGATTGCAGATAAGATTGAAATTCAGTGCATAACTCATCTGAGAAAAGGCTTTGTGAAATTCCATTGAAATAAAATGCCAACATGAAATACATAGGAAACTCATTAATAAATGGAAATATATGTTGATATATTTTATATATGCATATAATTCTAAGCCAGAGATTGGACTCTGTGTGTGTGTGTGTGAGAGAGAGAGACAGAGAGAAAGAGAGAGACAGAGAGAGTAACAGCTTAGAAAAAGTTTCTGTTTACAACTCTTCATTTCTGCTCTATTTCTATTACTAAAGAATGAAACCTGACCAAAAACAAGATTATGAGTTAGTTTTTTTTATTTTTTTAATTTTACAACACATGAGAAACTTCAAGCTGGAAGAATAAATTAGCAGAACTATATGGGTAGAGAGACACTTTCTAATTGCAAAATATATATCTTTATATATATATATATATCCATATATATATGCAAAAATATATCTTTACCAGTGAGCCACCTGGGAAGCCCCTAGTAGAGTAAAAGATGAGACCAAATATATGACTTCCAATAATGAGAATCAATAAAGACAAAAAGTGAAACTTTGTAATGAATAATGATCTAAATATTCACTTGAGGATTTATTCCTTTGTTGAAGTTTTTTGGAGCAATGGGCCATATTGTTTGAATCAACACTGATGTGTATTGCCATAAATAAGGGATTTTTCAAGCTGGTTCCATGTGGTCTAAAATTATTTTATTTAGTACTAAAAGTAATGGCTCAGACAAGTCCTGCAATAGAAACAAATTTATTGTCTGTGCTACTCACCTGTGTTATTTCTCCATATATTACCATTGATATATATTATCCATTCTTCACAGCAATGGCTTTGCAGTGAGAAATTAAATATCTCATTGTCTTTCTCTGTCTATTTTACATTATAATGTTTCTGAGCAGACTTTACAACTCTCTCAGAATTAGAGCAGATCTTTAAATAGAAACAAAGTTAAAACAAAAATCTTAAGACTTAGTTGAAAATTTCTTTTCTATTTTATATGTGGGATGTTTAAGCAAAATATGCTTTCTTCTAAAATATGCTTTCTTCTATTTTTAAGATGAAAACAAATAAGTGGTATGTCAGTGGAATTATCTGGAGCTGACTCCATCTTAAATAAAAGCAAGACTAGACTAGAGACAGTCTAAAATAGATATTGTGACAGAAGCAGGAAAAATAATTTTTTTATTTTACATTCCTTTATTCTAACATTTTAATCTATTCTATACTATGCTATACCACATGTTATAAAATGTGAAAACAAATAAGAGAAAACTTCATGTGAAATTGTATCAGGAAGGTCTGCAGGAAGCACTCTCATGCACATACCAGACTGAGCCAGCAGAAGGAGGCCCAGAAGTGATTGTAATGAGGTCTATTTGCATAGAATTCTTTGTGTAACATTTTCTGGGTTTCAACTATTTATCCATGATGTTACAAATGTTCCTGTTCTTCTGGTACAAGGAGAAACGTTTCTTTACACAGAAATTTCACCATGTACTTTTAAGAAAAGGAAGGAAGATCCTTCCCTGTCCTGGCAACAATGCATAAAACACCAATAAGAAACCAAAACAACCTTGAACTCTTGGTTTTTCTCCAGTGAACTTTTATTCAAAACGACCCTCCCCAATCTCTTCATTTGAACCTTTGTAGCAACCGTTGCGGAGAAGGCAATGGCAACCCACTCCAGTACTCTTGCCTGGAGAATCCCATGGACAGAGGAGCCTGGAAAGCTGCAGTCCATGGGGTCGCTAAGAGTCGGATATGACTGAAGTGACTTAGCAGCAGCAGCAACCATTGTAAAGGATTGATTCCTGACAAATCTAGATAAATGGTGTTTTATATTTTATGTAATTTTATGCATGTTTGAAATATAATTGCAGTTTTATTTTTTAATATAAATTTATTTTTTTGATTGGAGGAGTGAAGTAAGCCAGAAAGAAGAACACCAATAAAATATACTAACACATATACATGGAATTTAGAAAGATGGTAATGATAACCCTGTGTGTGAGACAGCAAAAGAGACGCAAATGTATAGAACAGTCTTTTGGACTCTGTGGGAGAGGGAGAGGGTGGGATGATTTGGGAGAATGGCATTGAAACATGTATAATATCATATATGAAATGAATCGCCAGTCCAGGTTCGATGCATAATACTGGATGATTGCATTGTTTTAAAAATGATGATTTTGTATTTCAAAATTTTTTGTTTTTTTTTAATTTTCCAGGTCAGATTGAATTTTAAGGACTATAGTAATGATTTTTCAAGGTGGAAATGATTTTTATACCAACTCCATTAGATTAGCAATAGATATTCCTAGATACAGCCACACCAAACCTTTCTTTCTTTGTATGCAAAGATTCTTGGCTAGCTTTAACTTTGTCGCTAGCCAATATATAAAATCATTCTAAATTAGCCAAAAAAAAAAAATCCATGCAAAATGTATACATCCTCCGTATGTGTGTGTGTGCTAAATTGCTTCAGTCATGTCCAGTCCTTTATGACCCTATGGACTGTAACCCGCCAGGTAATGGAGTGGATTGCCATGCCCTCCTCCAGGGGATGGAACCCGCGTCTCTTATGTTTCTTACAGGTGAGTTCTTTATGACTAGCACCACCTGGGAAGCCCTGTCTTTCATATACCACTATCTTGAAAGGTGTTAAATTAAAATATAACGTATATATATATAAATGCACAAATTATAAGTGTATAGTTCAATCAATTTGCACATTGTGAGGACATTTAACACCTACACAGTTCACAGAGCAGTACCTCATTATACTTTTGCTTCTCCCTCCAAATAACCATTGTCTATTTCCAACAGCTTAGATAATTTTGTCTAGTTGTGCTTGGTCTGTGTGTGTGTGTGTGTGCATTGTGCATGGTGAGGGTGTGGCTTATTATTTATGAATGTATAATTGTGTATGAATATATGTCTTCTTTAGTCTAATTTTGGGTTGATGAGATTCATTGGAGATGTTGCTTGTAGCAATAGTTAATTTATTTATATTGTTTTATAATTTCATCTTATAGAAATATATAACAATTGATTTATTCAGTGCATTGTTGATAAATATTTGGTTTGCTTCCAGTTTAGAGCAAGTATAGTCAAAGCTTCCATGTTTATTTTTGTTTTGTCTCTTAATGAACATATTATGCATTTCTGTTTGATATATACAACTGAAGAAAAATGTTAGTGCATGGGTATCAACAATAGATAGTGCCAATTTTCTATTTTTATCTACTCCATTGTAGCTCCATCAGTGATGTATGGGTTATTCTCAATCCTATTAACTGCAGCAACTTAGTGGGTGTATAGTGTTACCTTGTTTTATTTATTTTTCCTCATGATAACTATGTCTTATATTGCCCTCATGATTAATGGGAACATTTTCATACAGTAATTGACCATTTGGATGTTCTTTTTATTTAAGTGCCTCATCAACCATCCTGTCCATTGCTTATAAGATTTTCTCTATTTTCTTATTGATTGGTAGGACTTTATATATTGTTCTGGAGATAAACTTTTGTCAGTTATATGTTTTACAAATATTGTTCCTTAGTTTGTGACTTGAATATTTAATCTGATATATATGGTATTATATTAACTAGTATATTATTATATATCTTGTGGTGTTTCAAAAATTGACAAAACAGTATCTTTGAACAGACCATCCTTTATTTATTGTCATATATCATGTCCATATATGTGAGTGTTTCTGGACTCCCAAATCTTTACCATTGATTTTTTTTTTTTCTTTTGCTTAACCTTAATCCAAAACATACCTTTCTAATTTATTTTCCAGTATATGTAATAGTCACTAAAATAATACACCAACTCTTTATATCCACAAAAGAAACTCATTGTAATGTTTGTGATTGTGCAGCCTGTTTAGAACAATCTGAGCAGAATAATGTTTATCAGTTTTGAATCACTGATTGAGGAGTAGGGTACCATCCTGCATTGATTTAGATCTTTTAAAATGTATATCAATAAGCTTCATGGTCTTTAGTTCAAAGGACTTTTTCATTTAATATGAATATATTTTGTGCCTCTTGATTTTGCTGTCAGCTATATCATTTTCTTTCCATAAGGCTTATATCTGGTATATAAATTCAAACAATTGTTTCACAGTAGTCACATTCTAATGACATATTAGTAACATGCTGATATGTTATTATTCAGTATTATATTTGAGAATAATAATAGTTTTATACCTTCCTCTAATGTGTCTTCTTCCTTAGTTCACAGAGAAAACTTTAAATTTTTCTTTTCAATTGTATTTCAAATCTTTTTGTGGATTTTGTGAACAACCTTTATTCTTTTTGTAAATGTTCTTCTGTAAGGGATAAATATCTTTTCTCCCTTATGAAAATTCTCTATTACTAGCTTAATTTTTATTAAGACCGATAAGTGAATTTTACCTGTTTTAATTGGTGCTTAATGTTATAATATTTTCTCTTGATTCAGTTATGATGGGATTATACTGACAAAGTCTGAATTTCAAAGGATGCTTAATTCATGGACTAATAGACCCAAAGTGTTCATAAAGAATTTTCATTCATATATATTGTTTATATATATTTTATTCAGTATTTAGGCATACTCATTTCTGAATGAGAAATTGACCTGAATTTAGCAAGCATTTCTTCCTTGTCTGATCTTGGCAGAGTTTGTAGGAGATTTACACTTTTTTTCCTGTAAATTTCAAAGAACTTGTCAGAAAAATGCATTGGCCTTCTTGTAGAAATTTAATCAGATACTCAAGTTATTCATTGGTTATAGAACTATATAAAATCTTCTTTCTTTTTTTATTACTTTTAATGAGTTGTATGTTGCTTTAATAAGGTTTTTCGATGTACTAAGATACTCAACTCAAAAACTCTTTATCTTGTTTAGATCAGATTGTAACAAAATTGAAAGAGCAATAAAGTAGAGCTATATCCATTAATCCTAAGAAATTCTTTTTATCTAATTCCTTTAAAATTCTCCACAATTAATTTTCTTTCTGTGTGGTTGTATTTATGCCTCATCATTTAAATATGATTTAATGCATATAAAAATTTCTGTATAAGTAGTGATCGTTATTTCTAGGTTATCAAGGTAAATCACTAGTAATATGCAGGTACTTGGACCTATGTTTTTGACTCCTGCTTTCACCTAATCTGATTAACACTTTTACATGAATAAAAAGTAAAATAATGATGTGCATGCATGCTAAGATCTTCAATTATGTCTGACTGTACAACCCTATGAAATGTAGCCCACCAGTTTCCTCTGTCTCCAGGTAATACTGGAGTGGGTTGCCTCAGGGGATCTTCATGACCCAAGAATTGAACCCACATCTTCTGCAGCTCCTGCACTGCGGGAAGATTCTTTACTACTGAGCCACTGGGGAAGCCCAAAATAATGATATTTTACTGCAAAAATATGAAATAATATTTAAAATTAAAATTTTGGTTAGTTGGTGTGATGATGCAGCTCTTTGCATATCACAGAAAACATGAGATGAAGGATGCCATTTATATCAATTTAGGTTAACATAAAGAATACTATGAAATATTAATGGGAGCAGGATTAAAGTATGTATAGGTAATTTCTAAAGATTCTACAAAGCATTTTTGCAGAGTCTATAATACCCTGTAATTGGATAAACATCAGGATTATTATTTTCCCAAATGATTTTCATTTTGCACAAGTACAAATTTAAATGATTCAAAATTTAAATATAGTAACAGGAAGCATTATAAATCTATAAATGTAGATTTACAGGAGCCCAAGTGCTAGCTTATTCCTGCTGCTTCCTTCAAAGTAATTCTTACAGAAAATACTAGTCACATGTATAAGCTAACAATATACATTTTTTTCTTGTGACCTATCATTTAATTATAGAGAAGTACAACATTAATCGTCATTCTGATTATAAAATGAAAGCAGAATGAAAATTCAGTTTATTTATTCAGAACATGAAATAACAATATTCTTTGTAATATTAAGGAGACTATAAAGTACATCTCAGTCTCACCACAATTACATCAGTAAATGTAATTGCTCTGTACCATAGCAATTACTTTAAACTGCTTAGCCTTCAGTTATATGAGGGTTTTGTTTTTGAACAGTATCAGGCCATTAAATGTGCTGACTGGTGTTATCATTTCATTTTCCTTTCCTTCTGAAGCTCGTGACAATGAAAGCATTTCTGCAGATTCTATACAAAGTCACAAACAAAGTCACCGGGCTGGAGCTTGTCACCCAATAATAGACTTCGTCATTTATGAGTTCCCACTTTATGGCACTCCTGAAATGCTTTCACCTGAACCATTACTGAGCAACCTGAATCATGAGGATAAATCTGCCACTGTGTTCTGCATACAATGACAGATCATCTAAAGGGCGAAAGAGTCTCAGTGAGAAGAGAGCCACTTCTATCAGACCTCCCCTCTGCCTATCTATATGCATGCCTGAGTAAGAGGAAACTCTTGCTTTCTTACAATATTATTTATTGGAAGCTGTACTCCATTGCATTTTTCACTCACAATTTGACAATTCCTCCTACAGTGTAGTTGCTGCAGCAAACACATACTTCTCTTCTATAGTAACTGCTGTCAGCAAAGGAGAGTTAATTTCCTTCTTGCTGATTCTCAATTTGAGCATCTATGTGCCAGGCATTCTGCTGGCATTTTGCTTCATTATTTCATTTAGTTCTCATGGCAGCCCTATGGAATGGATATTATTATTTTCATAATATAATGGATATTATTATTTTTCATAAAGAAATGTCTGTTACAAACCTAGTTAAGTACTGCAGTAACTATTCAACCTTGATTTTCTCTGATTCCAAACTCTGCCCTTTCAATGGGTTGTGTGCACATAATGTATTATTAGCATTGTTTTCTATAATGTATTATTAGGATTGTATTCTTTTCATTTTTTAAACCATGAAATATATATACATACACATACATACAAGTATGCATACAACTGCTGCTTTATATAACTTAGATATACAACTAAATTTGATGATAAGCCAAACAGTATACTTAGAAGTCAGCTTCATGCCTTAAAAAAATCCTTGTTTGTTCCCTGTTAAGTTCATTCTCTTGGCAGTAATAGTCACTTTTTCCAAATTATGTGTTATTAAGCATCTCTCTTTTCTTTAGAGTTTTACTATCTGTGTTATGTATGTATAATTACTTAGTTTATTTTTTTTTCATTTCCAGTGCATTTCCAATTTACATAAATGAAATTAGTTTTCTTCTTTTGAAGCTTGCTATTCTCAGTTAATGTTATACTTTTAAGATTCATCCAATTTGACACATGTACCTGCAGTCTTGGGCTTCCCAGGTGGCACTAGTGATAAAGAACCCACCTGCCAATGCAGGAGACATAAGAGACATGGGTTCGATCCCTGGGTGGGAAAGACCCCCTGGAGGAGGGCATGGCTACCCACTCCAGTATTCTTGCTTGGAGAATCCCATGGACAGACAGAGCCCGGTGGGTTACAGTCCATGGAGCTGCAGAGTTGAACACCACTGAAAAGACGTAGCACGCACGCAGCTGCTGTTTATCCATTGTTGATGAAAAATGAGGGGTTTCCAGTGTTTTACTATTATGAACGGGACTAGAAGGAAAATTATGATTTCATGTCTACAGAAGCACATGTGCAAGATTGTCTCTAGGATATACACCAAGTAGTGGGATTGCTAGCTCATAAAATATGCTCATCGACTATATGGGTAGTGGTTTAGCCGCTAAGTCATATCCAACTTTTGCCACTGCCTGGACTGTAGCCCTCCAGGCCCCTCTTACATGGGATTTTCCCAGCAAGAATACTGGAGTGGTCATTTTGTGGCAGCGAGACCCGCAAATGAAGGGGGAGCGCCGGGACCTGCAGCGGCGGCTTGGTCGAGTGGCTTGGGCGGCGAGAGGACAGCGCCGGGTCAGCCTATGTGACTGAACGGGCGCCAGTGCGGCCTCCATCTGGAGAGGATTCAAGATGACCAACGAAGAACCTCTTCCCAAAAGATTCGACTGAATGAAACAGACTTCAAAGTTATAGCATGAGATGAATTAATTCTAAGGTGGAAACAGTACGAAGCACATATGTGCAAGCTTTGAAGGTCAAGTAAACAGATCTCAACTCTAATGATGTAACTGGCTTAAGGGAATCTGAAGAAAAACTAAAAAGCAGCAGCAGCAAAAATCTGCACGCAGGGAAAACATTCTTGTAATGCAACTAGCAACCAAGGAGCAAGAAATGCAAGAGTGTACTACTCAGATCCAGTACCTCAAGCAAGTCCAGCAGCCTAGCGTTGCACAACTGAGATCAACAACGGTGGACCCAGCAATCAACTTGTTATTCCTAAAAATGAAAAGTGAACTGGAACAGACTAAAGACAAACTGGAACAAGCCCCAAATGAACTGAGTGCTTGGAAATTTACACCAGATAGGTAAATAAATCATACTCTTCAGTCAAGACTTCCCTGACAGTCCCACTGCGAGAAAGCTGTGGTGGGACAGACACGGACTCGTTTCCACACCAAGACTCAGACTTTCTGAGCCAAAAGCCACATTCTTATACTATCCAGCTTGTAAAGGTTAATGTAAAACTTACCAGATGAAACTTGTGTTTCGGCTTTTTTCTCTTCCCCCTCCCTTTGCTTCAGAGGCCTGATGACGTAGGACTATTCCAAAGAAGTGGCCACCTCCGAAAAATTCCCCTTCTAGAACATGTAGACACTTGAGAAATGTTTCTGTTTGAAGAAAATAGAGGGAGAAACAGAAGTCTTAAGTCTGTGGCACACTGTGTCTTCAGACAGTTTGGGGGAATGAAAACCTAGAGATTTAAATCCATGAATTAAACATGTAAAAATTCCAATAAATGTAAAGATGGAATATGCATCACTCTTAACCTTGAGCATAGGGTCTTAGAGACACTGCATATCAGTTTTGCCAATAAGACCGTGGACTTTGTGATTGTTGTTGAACTTCTGGGTCACACTCAAATGAGCCAAACAGGCAAAAGTTAATGGCAAAGTATCAAATGCTTATGCAGGAGAATCAAGAGCTTGGAAGGCAGCTGTCCCAGGGACGTTATTGCACATCTTGAAGCAGAGTTGGCTTTACAGAAGAAATATAGTGAGGAGCTTAAAAGCAGTCAGGATGAACTGAATGACTTCATCGTTCAACTTGATGAAGAAGTAGAGGGTATGCAGAGTACCATTCTAGTTCTTCAGCAATAACTGAAGGAGATGCGCCAGCAGTTGGCTCAGTAACAACAGCAGCAGTCTCAAGCCCCAGGCCTGAGTACCAACAAGACTGCGTCTTCTGAGCCTGTAGGACAGGCAGAGGCCGCAGTTAAAGACTGCAGTCATCTGGCCAACGGACCAAGTAATGGCAATTCCTCCCGGCAGAAGACGTCTGGGTCTGGATTTCACAGGAAGGGGGATATAGCCGAAGATGACTTTCCTTCTCCAGGGAATGGGAATAAGGCCTCCAGCAGTTCGGAGGAGAGAACTGGCGGAGGAGGTAGTAGTTAGGTAAACCAACTCAGGGCGGGGTATGAAAGTGTAGACTCTCCCACGGGCAGTGAAAACTGTCTCACACACTGCTCAGATGACACAGACTCCAATCATGACCCGCAAGAGGAGAAAACCATGAGTGGGAAAGGTATGGCTTGGACTCAAGTGTAAATGTACAGGGTTCAGTTTTGTTAAAAAAAGAAAAAAAATTCCAGCAAGTTTTTATACGAAGTGGGGTGCCGTTGCCTTCCCTGAAATTTTTATACAGTGTCATTTAATTTGGAAGAGGATACTGTTCAGTTAATTAATGCATACTTTTGTCACAATTTGCCTTTTTTGTGGATAGTTTTTCTTTTCTCTTTTTCTTTTTCTTTGCTTCAATACCTCTGCCACTTTGGAAATCATAACAGTTAATTACTTTGAATGTTGCTAAAAGGACATTTTGTGTAGGGTCAGGTTATTTTTATATGAGTTAACGTGAAGTTGTAAACGGAACTCTTTCCTTAAAGTATAACACAGTGATGTTTGTGTTAATCTGTGTCTACCCTAGAACCTGTGCTGTGTGAGGGCATTCTTACTCATGCTGTTACAATGCTTATGCACCATTCAGACTTGTCAGAGTAGATGTGGGTTTATGACTGCCAAGTTTGCCGAGTACAGTAGTTTTATCACTAAAAGTTGGACTTGTTGAAGGAGTCCTATAGTAGTTTCAGTGTTAGATAGTTTTTCCCACCATAAATCTGTGCATTTTCTCTTTAGGTGATTGAATGTTTAAGAAATTTGTGTGCAAAGTTACTCAGTTTTTATGAATTGTTTTATCCTGTTAATGCATATTGCTCTGTGACTCCAGTATATCCTACCTGTAGTGACCAAACTTAAATAAAGATTTTCATTGTAAAGAAAAAAAAAAATACTGGAGTGGGTTTCCCTTTCTTTCTCTAGGTGATCATCTAGACCCAGGGATAGAACTGGGCTCTCCCACATTGTAGGCAAATTCTTTACCAACTGACCTACCAAGTATTGTCACAATCATATGGCTTTCTTTCTTTAATTTGTTAATGTTTAAAAACATATTGATCAATTTTCTGTTGTTAAATTAATCTAGAATTTTTGGGAAACAAACACATTATATATTATATTTTAATATATAGTCTTGAATTGTCTTGGTATTTTTTGCTCTTAATACTTTTCATTTTTAGAAGCTTAACATTTTGTTTTGTTTCTTCAACTCTCTACAAGTACATGTGTGAGACTGGACTTAAATATCTCTTGATAAATGCTTAGAAAAA
The DNA here is from genome assembly GCA_917880005.1 of Nanger dama. Classification (NCBI taxonomy): domain Eukaryota; kingdom Metazoa; phylum Chordata; class Mammalia; order Artiodactyla; family Bovidae; genus Nanger; species Nanger dama. Next base: position 4,792,911 of record CAKJTW010000027.1, on the reverse strand, counting down.
AATAATTTTAATGCTATTTGATTATTGTGTGGAATATTAAGAAGTTACTGATTTAGATTCTCTAGAGTTAAATTTCCATTTCAATTTTCTAGTTCTTTACATCTTAGTAAAATTATATTATTCAGGGAATTTATCCACATAAGTTTTCAAAACTACTAGCCTACAAACATTCAATTTTAACATGTAATATATTTAAATATTAATATCTTACTTTTGTACTTTTATTTACTTCTTTATTCCTATTGTAGTACATTTGTATATTCTCTTTTTATCATTATCTTGCCAAATTTGGTCTATTTGTCTCAAACATAATCCAAACACTCGTAAGTAAATATATCATATTAAAATAATTAAAAAGCCTCAGATGTTTAAAATTACTCAAACCAATAGATACAATAAGAAAAAAAGTCTAGAAAATTAATATTTATTTGATCCCAGTTTCATATTTAAGCAAAAAAATAAGTAATTATAAACTTTGGTTTCCTGTTATGAATGATATAATTTCATAAGCAAAAAGTTCATCCTTCTAAAAATTGAGATAAAAATATATAGAAAAATTAAAGATTTACTTTAAAATAATGAATGCTGTTGCTATTGTAGTTAAAAGTATTATCATATGGTTTTGTTTTAGAGTAGTATCTCTATCTAAAGACCTACCCATATTTCTCTAAGATATTATAATAAAAGCAGGATATTCATGAATGAGCCTCTCCTTCAAGCAGTAGAAACTCATCCATGGTGACACAAAATGTAATGTTTACAAATGGAAAATGCTATGCTTATTATAAAACAGGTCATTTATTCCTAAATTTAAGAGTCATAAATATTGCACCAGTACATATAATGATAATGCTTTTATATTATCCACCTTGTAATAAAATTTTGAATCCCTTTTGAAGAAAGAAAAGGCATATGGTTTCCATCTTGCAGAAGTACAATTTTATAAGTATACTTGCAGGAAAGAGTTGCTAAATGATAATAAGTAACATGCTGTGGTGTTTTAATGAATTCAGGAATTAATTTGCCTTTTCAGTATGAATGTCTTGAAAAGTTTTTGAATATTAGTTGAATAGTGATGAAAAAACAAACATTAAGTTGCTTTGAAATGGTAGAAAGAGCTATTTGACATTCATATACAATTGGGTGACTATTTGGGTGTATTAAATATTTTATCACCTGTAATCCTTAGTTAAAAATTATTCCTTGACCTCCAGTAAAAATCATACCATGGAGAAACTATGATCATAAAATTTTGTACATAAGGCAGAATTTTTTAATACGCTTTATATAATGTTTCCAATAACTCTGTAATATGTTTGCTGCATTAAGGTAAAGGGAGGATATAGCAATGAGAAAAGTGAGATAGACGACTGTCCTTTCTGATATAAAGAAATTGAAGGAGAAAGTGAGTAAAGTATGAGTGCCCATTGCTCATATATCTGCTTCTTCACAATGAAACCTCAAGGTGGAGTTTGGAGTTCTAGGAGAGGCCTCAAACCAGTGGAGACACCTGAAGCTGCAGATTCAGGAGCCTGAAAAACAGATTGTCCAGGAGGATAGATTCAGTGAAGAGAGAGGATAGGTTTGGCAAAGGGAAAGAATAGTCAGTGGGCCTTGCAGCAGCACTGTTGCATCCATTTGAACTGCACATTGTTTAGTAGGTCAGGATTTTCTTTATTTCCTGTTTGTGGCCAAAGTACCAGAGGACCATGGAGTAGCAAAGACTAAAATATCATGACCAAACAATCACTAGCAATGAAGTCTTTAATCTAGCAGAGCGAGCTCTAGTTTTTGGTGACAGCAAGGCACAATTTAAGCCAGGTGTAATTACTTATACCAGAATGCTCTCCAGTCAAGGGGAGACAGAGATTCCAGACAGAAAGGGCGCAGAATTTTGTAGTTATAGCTGTGAAATCTCAGGCCCGCTGTCCTCCACCCACAAAATGTTAAGGCTCAGAAGCCACAGAGCCTTAATCCCACTTGTATTTGGTACATTGTTATAGAAGATATTTATCTAATCAGAAAGAAAAAATAATTGTATCAAGGTAAAATTTATCAATGTCAAAAACAGATTAATGCCCCCGCCAAAGATGTTCATGTCCCAATTCCCAGAACAGGGGGCAATGTTACCTTGCATGGCAAAGAGGAAAGTAAATTGTAGCTGGAATTAAGGTTATTCATCATCTGACCTTAAACTAGGGAGAATGGCTTAAAGGAGCCAGGTGTGCCTAATGTAATCACAAGCGTCTTTAACAAGTGGATATGATGGCAGAAAAAACAGAGTGATGTGAGCTGAAAGCTCCGCCAATCTTAAAATGTCTTTCCCCCGAGTCACCATAAAGAACACCCAGAAAGCTACAGAAAAGAAAGTAAGTTTGTGGGGGATTTTTTTGTTTTGTTTTGTCTGTGCCAGGCAGCATGTGGGGCCTTGGTTCCCAGACTAAGAAAGTTTGTGTTTGAATCCACTCACTACCTGGTAATTTGTTACAGCAGCTCTAGAAAATGAAGACAGTGAGATTAAACCAAAGTTGTTTTATGTTTTTGTTTATTTCTTTATTTTTCTCTGTATTCAATGATGGGGTATTTATGGGGAAAAAATTAACTTGGTTACACGGTAGTAGAAAGAAATGTGAATATCCTTGTAACTCTGACAAACAGTTCTCAAAGATGGAGAAATGACCAAATTTACATTTCCTGATAAATCTTTTCAAGTGCCTAATGAAATTTGAGTTTTCTTCTTACAACTTAAAGATATTTTCATCTATTCCCCTCAAAATCTACCCAGTATAAGTTCGCCAAGCATCTTAATGTCTAGGCTTCATTTTTTTTTTTTTTTTTTTTTGCTGAGAAGCAGTTTCATGTAGATCTTGGATAATGAACTGGTTTCTGAAACTCATTATCTCTGATAGCAAGTTAATTGCTTTCACTTCCAACCTGTTTGGGCAAGAGAACACTATGTGTGCTTTGTTAAGACTTTGCTACTTACATAGCCATTGAAATTAAATCCTTGGGTTATCCTTTACTAATAACTGTCTTCTTTCATGCCCACCAGGTCTCAGGCCTCTTGAACCTGGCGTTATTCTTTGCCACAATCTCAGATTATTCTCATCATTTCTCACTTGGACTATGGCAACAACATATAGTTGGTTTCTCTGTTGCCATTCTATTTCCCTTCTAGATACAGGCATGCTCCTGTGACGCTTCACTTTCAAAATCCTGCTTTTGATATCAATTTGTTGGAAGTCATCACTGTATCTCTGCTCCCTACAGGCCCTAGGCCATCACCACTCCATCTCTACAAGTTACATAATTGTGATCTGTTCATGCTCTGTACTCAGTCATGTCCAACTCTTTGTGGCCCAGTGAACTGTAGTCCACCAAATTCCTCTGTCCATGGAATTTTCCAGGCAAAAATACTGGAGCAGGTTGCCCTTTCCTTCTATAGAGGATCTTCTGAGCCCAAGGATTGAACCTGCATTGGCAGGCAGATTCTTTATCACTAGTACCACCTGGGAAGCCCTCTTTTCTACTGTAATGTCTAATAAAGAGCTTGGAAAACTTAATATACCAAATAGTATGTGTAAATAAATATTTCAAAATAGTTAAAACCAATACTTTACACAGTAATGGATCAGAGATTATTTTGAGCTTTGCTGATATTCCACTGACAGAGGAAGAAAAGGAATCTTTTTATCTCCTGCAGCTGACGTTGCATTAATCACAATCAACAGTCGATTATATTCATTTTTGACAAACTAAAATTTGATCTGTGCAGTAAGAGACTGATATAACTATTTTAAGAGGCTGTTAATTAACCAAGGACCAAGGAGACTGAAATTAGTACATCAAAGAATACACCTTCAGTCCAGTGATTTCTCTGTATCTTTTGTTCAATGAATAATTTTTAGCATTATTATTGAAAGCAATCAGTCTATTGATATTGATATGATCTACTGTTCATAAAGTTATCAAAACTCTTAAACTGATGTTAACTCACCTTTAAAAGAGTGTTTCCTGGGATTAAAAAAATAGAAAAAGTACAACAAAGCAGTTCACCATTTGTTACTATCCTTAACCATTGGTCCACACCTGATTATTCCTAACAGGCCATTGTTTTTCATTCTCTAAGTTACTTTTTTTTTCACTTGCTGATATTACTATTTGTTTCATGGTTGATTAGTGTAACTTTTAATTATGGCACCCTGCCTAGCATGGAACCGAGTCAAACTGGCACTAACCCAGACTTTAAATGGATCCTTGTTTATTTTCCCTGAGCTCTTCCTGAGGAATAGAAAAGCAAAATGTTATTATAAAATTATTACCTTGTTATAAAACCTCTCCATTTATAAATTATACTGTTTTAAGAAGTCTTGAACTGAATACTATCTTTCATATTACTTTACCAAGCACAATGTTAATAAAAAGTATTAAAAAGGCACATAACTGACGATAAAAAGGCTGAGGTTTATAATAGAAATATAAGTTTTCTAGGTCATTCAGTGTATGTTCTCTTAAAAAAAAAAAAAAAAAGACAAGTGTTTCTACTTAAGAGTATTTGGAGATTCTACTCTCCTTGTGAGAGGGTTGTAAAGATGACAAATGACCTCTGTCTATGCTGAGATTGGGATGGAGTTATATATCAGTGAAATAAACTAGTTTGGAGTGAAAACATATAGGCTCTTTTAAGATTTTGTACATTGGATAAAACTTAATACAAATTCCATGAAAAACGCTAATTAAGTAGAAAATTCAAAGGAGAAATGTTTCAAATTCCAGATTTTCCCTTTCTTAAGGAAAACTGCTGAGTGCTTAATCCTGATTGCATTTTTTTTTTAAGAAACTTTGCTACTGCTGTCTTTAACCTTAGAAACTAATCTTTCAAATGAAAAACAATGCTTCATTTTATTTATCCCTGTTATGAGCAAACCTCTCTCAAAATGTTAGGTCATTCAATTGCCCTGAAGATACGGAAATTTTGAAAGTTTACAGATTTTTCCCAGCTCCCAAATCAGGAAACAGCAGAGTAGGTCTCCAAGACTAGCTTTCTCAACTACAAATCAACTCATCACTACATAATACAATGTATTAGTTTCTTGTTTTTGTTTAGTTGCAAAGTTATGTCCAATTCTTTTGCAATTCCATGGACTGGACCCCATCCAGCTCCTCTGTCCATGGGATTTCACAGGCAAGAATCTAGAGTAGGAGTCATTTCCTCCTCCAGGGGTTCTTCCTGAATCAGAGATTGAACCTGCCTCTCTTGAATTGGCAGGCAGATTCTTTTACCAATGAGCCACCAGGGAAGCCCCTTAGTTTCTTAGGGCTGTCGAAACAAAATACTATGAACTGTGTGGCTTCAACAACAAAAGAAATGTTTTCTTTCACAGTTCTGGAGGTTAGAAGTCCAAGATCAGGGTGTCAACAGGGTTAGTTCCCTCGGAGGGCTGTTAGGGGAAGTCTGTTCAATGCCTCTCTCCTAACTTCAGGTAGTTTGGCAGGAATTTTTCACATTCCTTGGCTTCTGCTGCATCACTCAGATCTCTGCCTTCATCATCATGTGGCATTCTCCCAGTGTACATGTCTGCCTCTCTGCCTGCCTTTCCCCTCTTTGTGTTGTTGTTGTTCAGTTGCTCAGATGTGTCTGACTCTTTGAGACCCCATGGACTGCAGCACACCAGGCTTCCCTGGCCTTCACCCTCTCCCAAAGTTTGTTCAAGTTAGTGTCCATTAATTTAGTGAAGCCATCCAACCATCTCATCCTCTGTCATCCCCTAACCTCCCGCCTTCAATTTTGCCCAGCATCAGGGTTTTCTACAATGAGTTAGCCCTTCCCATCTGGTGGCCAAAGTATTGGAGCTCCCGAATCAGTTCTTCCAATGAATATTCAGGATTGACTGCCTTTATGATTAATTGGTTTGATCTTGCAGTCCAAGGGACTCTCAAGAGTCTTCTCCAGAGCCACAGTTCAAAGGCATCAGTTCTTCAGCACTCAACTTTTTTCATTGTCCATTTCTCACATCTGTACAAGATTACTGGAAAAACCATAGCTTTCAGTATAGGGAACTTTGGAGGCAAAATAATGTCTCTGCTTTTCAATACACTTTCTAGGTTTGTCATTGCTTTTCTTCCCCCCGTTTGAAAGAGTCTAATTAAATTGGAGTAGAGCTGTTAAGTAAACACTGCACCAGACAGGATGAATGGCCAAAGAAGATTGTATTCACAGATATTGCAGACATTGTCTAGACTATTACAATAGAGAAATTGAACTCAGCTCTGTTGAGACAAATGGCAAAAGAATTTTTAAGCTCTGGGGTGAGCTAGTGAAAAAGAAGTGGCAGGGATATTAGTAGAGAGGGGTGCACTGGCTACTGTGATTAGGCCATCTGTGTCTGCTAACTGGGGCCTATTGAAGTCAGGTCCCACCCTCCCATGGACACTAGGAGATAGAGCCTCTGTTTTAATAATTATATTTCAAAGGATGACTCCCAGATTTTTGGGAAAGTCATTCTTAGTTCTAAAGCGAGGTTATTTCAAGGTTAAAAAGCCTGGCAAGAGGCTGAGAGAGGATTTACATCTTAATGGAGCAGAAATAATTTACAATTGCAAGCTTTCTTTAATGTCTAAAAAGAGAGGTCAGGGCCCAGAGTTAGGAAGAAATCTATCTAAAGCTTAGTCAAGCTAAGCAGAACTATCAAGGTCCCTTTAGGAAGAGAGAGCCCAAACTAATGACAACATTGAATTTGTTCCCTGAATAAAGACCGTCTTCCAAATACCCTCACTTTCTGTGTTTAAGGTTAGCACCATTTGAAATGGTGGTGAGGGTAGGGAATTCTGCTCAAAACACATGGATATGTAACTCACTAATCACTGAAAAGGAAAAGAAATATTTCTAAAATATTTTTGATTCTTGAAATATTTTAATAGGTCAAACTAGAAAAGTTTTATAATAGAAAAGTATAAATTCCAGTGTCATGTTGAATGTTATTTTGATGTCTTCTAATATATAGCAGAATTTTATGAAAGGAGTAGCAAATGTACAATAATGGCAAGTGAGTAAAGTGTTTTATCCATTATAATGTGGATGACAAAAAATAAACAATAAGAACAATTTATGAAAAATTAAATGTTAGATTTATTAATATAAAAATCCTACAATAAATTTAGCTAAACCTCTCAAGATAAATAAATATAAGCAAAACAAATGTTATTTCATATACTTGTATAATTATGCTTGGAAAAAATTAAAATTTAAAAACATCAGATATCCAGGACTCTTAAAAATTCTATAACCCAGCAATCCCACTGCTGGGCATATACATCAAGGAAACCAGAAGTGAACGAGACACATGTACCCACCACTGGGGTACATGTGTTGCAGCACTGTTTATAATAGCCAGGACATGGAAGTAACCTAGATGCCCATCAGCAGATGAATGGGTAAGAAAGCTGTGGTACATATACACCATGGAATATTACTCAGCCATTAAAAGAATACATTTGAATCAGTTCTAATGAGGTGGATGAAACTGGAGCCCGAATATACAGAGCGAAGTAAGCCAGAAAGAAAAACACCAATACAGTATACTAATGCATATATATGGAATTTAGAAAGATGGTAATGATAACCCTGTATGTGAGACAGCAAAAGAGACACAGTCTTTTGGACTCTGTGGGAGAGGGAGAGGATGGGATGATTTGGGAGAATGGCATTGAAATATGTATAATATCATATAAGAAATGAATCACCAGTCCAGGTTTGATTCAAGATACAGAATGCTTGGGGCTGGAGTACTGGGATGATCCTGAGGGATGGTACAGGGAGGGAAGTGGGATGGGGGTTCAGGATGGAGAATACATGTACAACCGTGGCAGATTCATGTTGATGTATGGCAAAACCAATACAATATTGTAAAGTAATTAGCCTCCAATAAAAATAAATTTAAAATTAAAACAATTCTAATTCAGATGTTAAATTACATGTGTAAGATGTGTAATTTGTATGTAACCATATCCCATGTCATGATGGTTTTTCAGTCACTAAGTTGTGTCTGACTCTGTGATCCTGGGACTGAAGCACCATATGCTTCCCTGTCTTTGAGTTTTTCTCCAAATTTGCTCAAACTCTTGTCCATTGAGACAGTTCAGTGATGACCCCAACCATCTCATTCTCTGTTGCCCCCTTTTCCACCTCTCTCAGCCTTGGGAGGAAAGTTATGACCAACCTAGATAGCATATTTAAAAGCAGAGACATTACTTTACCAACAAAGGTCTGTCTAGTCCAGACTATGGTTTTTCCAGTAGTCATGTATGGATGTGAGAGTTGGACAGTGAATTAAGCTGAGAGCTGAAGAACTGATGCTTTTGAACTGTGGTGTTGGAGAAGACTCTTGAAAGTCCCTTAGAAAGGAGATCACTCCTGGGTGTTCTTTGGAAGGACTGATGTTGAAGCTGAAACTCCAGTACTTTGGCCACCTTATGCAAAGACTTGACTTACTGGAAAAGACCTGACACTGGGAGGGATTAAGGGCAGGAAGAGAAAGAGACGACAGAGGATGAGATGGTTGGATGGCATTACCGACTCGATGGACATGGGTTTGGGTAGACTCTGGGAGTTGGTGATGGGCAGGGAGGCCTGGAATTCTGCGATTCATGCAGTCGCAAAGAGTCAGACATGACTCAGTGACAACTGAACAGCCATTCCCAACATCAGGGTCTTTTCCAATGAGTCAGCTCTTTACATCAGGTGGCCAAAGTATTACAGCTTCAGCATCAGTTCTTCCAGTGAATATTCAGGGTTGCTTTTCTTTAGGACTGACTGGTTTGAACTCCTTATTTTCCAGGGGACTTTCAAGAATCTTCTCCAGCACTACAATTTGAAAGCCTCAGTTCTTTGGTGTTCAGCCTTCTTTATGGTCCAACTCTCAGACCCATACATGACTACTGTAAAAACCATAGCTTTGTTTATATGGACCTTTGTTGGCTAAGTGATGTCTCTGCTTTTTAATTTGCTGTCCAGGTTTGTCATGGTTCCAAGGAACAAGCGTCTTTTAATTTCATAGTCACAGTTAAACATCCACAGTGATTTTGGAGACCGAGAAAATAGTCTCTCACTGTTTCCATTGTTTCCCTATCTATTTGCCATGAAATGATGAGACCCAATGCCCTGATCTTAGGTTTTTCAATGTTGAGCTTTAAGCCAGTTTTTTTTTTTTTTTTTTCCCACTCTCTTCTTTCACTTTGATCATGAGTCTCTTCAGTTCCTCTTCACTTCCTGCCATTAGGGTGGTGCCATCTACATATCTGAAGTTATTGATATTTTTCCCTGCAATCTTTATTCCAGCTTGTCAGTCATCCAGCCTGGCATTTCTTATGATGTACTCTGCATATAAGTTAAATAAGCAAGGTGACAATATACAGCCTTGATGTATCTCTTTCCCAATTTGGAATCAGTCAGTTGTTTCATGTCCAGTTCCAACAGTTGCTCCTTAACCTGCATACAGATTTCTCAGAAGGCAGGGAAAGTGGTCTGGTATTCCCATATTGTTAAGAATTTTCCAGTTTGTTGTGATATACATACATGGTTTTGTTTTAATCTTATGTGATTATTATTAGGGATTTTTGACAAAATAAGATTTAAAGCCCTTTTAAAACAGTGAAAAAGGGAATTTTTTTAAAGGTAAGAAATATGATCAACTTTGGGAGATTATTTCTGCAAAAGTATATCATGAGCTTGTTTATATCAAATATGGTTAAATCTAGCTTGAAAACTTAAAAAAATAGCTATTTTATGCCATAAGAAATTAAGTGGTTTTTTCTGAATAATAATGATTTTTGGACTGAAAATACAGCTTCTGACTAATCCTTTTCTTCCAATAGATATAGTAAGTCCTTAAAATATGTTAAACATTAAAACTGAAAGATTGTCATCTGTTCCTTTAAATGATCTTCTTCATTGCTTGATAGATAATTTAGAAACTCACAGCTTTTCCATATATAGAAACAGAAGGTATGGGTGATATTTATGTTATATATCTGTATGTAATTCTACTTCAATAACTGTTAAAATTATTATTGTTCTTCTCTGGTGGTTCAGTGGTAAAAGCTGCCTGGTAATGCAGGGAGACATCAGTTCAAGCCCTGGGTCAGGAATGAACCCCTGGAGAAGGAAATGACAACCCACTCCAATATTCTTGCATGGAAAATCCCATGAATGAGGAGCCAGGTAGGCTACAGTGCCTGGTATTATAAAAGAATCAGACAGGACTTAGCACTTAAAAAACAACCATCATGAATAATTATTCATGATAGGACATATTTGTGGACTTATTTTGGAGCCTATGTAAAGAATAACAAGCCTGTATGTAGAATAACAGGGCTATCTTCTGAAGTTGATCATTTCATGGATCCAATCCAAAGGGCATTGCATATCTCTTAGCTCAGAAATGAATCTGAGTTGGTGGTTCCTAGCTCCCATGGAGGGAGGAGCCTGATGGGCTACAGTCCATGGGGTCCCGAAGAGTTGGACACGACTGAGCAACTTTACTTTCACTTTTCACTTTCATGCATTGGAGAAGGAAATGGCAACCCACTCCAGTGTTCTTGCCTGGAGAATCCCAGGGATGGCAGAGCCTGGTGGGCTGCTGTTTATGGGGTCGCACAGAGTTGGACACGACTGAAGCGACTTAGCAACAGCAGCAGCTTGGAAACAATATAAGATACTATCTTGAAATTGGTTTTATTTCTTGGAGGCTAGTTTCACTGTGAAGGTAAAAGATTGAGATAGACATGTGGAGATATAATCAAAGCTAGAAAATAAAAAGCTGGCAAAGTTGTACTACCCCAAAGACCTCAAGAAGTTATTTATGTTTTTTTTTTTTCTTCCTGCATTTGTAAAGCATAAAATAGCATTGCAGACACCATTCAAGTTGTAAGCCTATCACTTTAAGGCATGTTACCATAACTTGATCATTCTGTAGTGAAATCCATCAAACAAGAAAAAGAAACTGAGGAAAAGCTACCTTAAGTTCAGTTCAGTCGTTCAGTTGTGTCTGACTCTGCTACACCATGGAACACAGCACAATAGGCCTCCCTTTCCATCATAAACTCCCAGAGTTTACCCAAACTCATGTCCATTGAGTCAGTGATGCTATCGAATCATCTCATCCAATGTCATCTCATTTTCCTGCCTTCAAACTTTCCCAGCATCAGGGTCTTTTCAAATGAGCCAGCTCTTCAAATTAGGTAGCCAAAGTATTAGAGTATCAGCTTCAACATCAGTCCTTCCAGTGAACACCCAGGATGATCTCCTTTACAATGGACTGGTTGGATGGCCTTGCAGTCCAAGGGACTCTCAAGAGTCTTCTCCAACACCACAGTTCAAAGAACCAGTTCTTCAGCATTCAGCTTTCTTTAGAGTCCAACTCTCACATGCATACATGACTACTGGAAAAACCATAGCCTTGACTAGACAGACCTTTGTTGGCAAAGTAATGTCTGCTTTTTAATATGCTGTCTAGGTTTCTCATAACTTTACTTCCAAGGAGCAAGAGTGTTTTAATGTCATGGCTTCTGTCACCATATGCAGTGATTCTGGAGCCCACCAAAATAGTCTCTCACTGTTTCCCCATCTATTTCCCATGAAGTGATGGGACTGAATGCCATGATCTTAGTTTTCGAGTGTTGAGCTTTAAGCCAACTTTTTCATTCTCCTTTTTCAGTTTCATAAAGAGGCTTTTTAGTTCCTCTTCACTTTCTGCCATAAGGGTGGTATCACCTACATATCTGAGCTTATTAATATTTCTCCCTGCAATCTTGATTCCAGCTTGTGTTTCTTCCAGCCCAACATTTTTCATGATGTACTCTGCATATAAGTTAAATAAGCAGGGTGACAATATGCAGCCTGACGCACTCTTTTTCCTACTTGGAACAAGTCTATTGTTCTATGTCCAGTTCTGTTACTTCCTGACCTGCATACAGATTTCTCAAGGAGCAAGTCAGGTGGTCTGGTATTGCCATCTCTTTCAGAGTTTTCCACAGTTTATCGTGATCCACACAGTCAAAGGCTTTGGCATACTCAATAAAGCAGAAATAGATTTTTTCTGGAACTCTCTTCTTTTTCCGTGATCCAGCAGATGTTGGCAGTTTGATCTCTGGTTCCTCTGTCTTTTCTAAAACCAGCTTGGACATCTGGAAATTCACGGTTCACATATTGCTGAAACCTGGCTTGGAGAACTTTGAGCATTTCTTTACTAGCATGTAAGATGAGTGCAATTGTGCAGTAGTTTGAGCATTCTTTGGCATTGCCTTTCTTAGGGTTTGGAATGACAACTGACCTTTTCCAGTCCTGTGGCCACTGCTGCGTTTTCCAAATTTGCTGGCATATTGAGTGCAGCACCTTCACAGCATCATCTTTCAGGATTTGAAACAGCTCAACTGGGAATTCATCACCTCCACTGGTTTTGTTGGTAACGATGCTTCCTAAGACCCACCTGACTCACCTTCCAAGGATGTTTTGCTCTAGGTGAGTCATCACACCATCATGGTTATCTGGGTCATGAACATCATTTTTCTACAGTTCCTCTGTATATTCTTGCACCATTTCTGAATATCTTCTGCTTCTGTTAGGCCCATACAATTTCTGACCTTTATTGAGCCCATCTTTGCATGAAATGTTCCCTTGGTATCTCTAATTTTCTTGAAGAGATCTCTAGTCTTTCCCATTCTATTGTTTTCCTCTATTTTCTTTGCATTGATCACTGAGGAAGGCTTCCTTATCTCTCTTTGCTATTCTCTGGAACTCTGCATTCAAATGGGTATATCTTTTATACCCATGAGTATATCTTTCCTTTTCTCCTTTGCTTTTTGCTTCTGTTCTTTTCATAGCTATTTGTAAGGCCTCCTCAGACAGCCTTTTTTTTTTTTTTTTTGCATTTCATTTTCTTGGGAATGGTCTTGATCCTTGTCTCTTGCATAATGTTACAAACCTCTGTCCATAGTTCATCAGGAACTCTATCATATTGAGTCCCTTAAATCTATTTCTCACTTCCACTGTATAATCATAAGGGATTTGATTTAGGTCATACCTGAATGGTCAAGTGGTTCTCCCTACTTTCTTCAATTTAAGTTTGAATTTGTCACTAAGGAGGTCATGATTTTAGCCATAGTCAGCTCCTATGTTTTTGCTGACTGTATAGAGGGTATCCATTTTTGGCTGCAAAGAATATAATCAATCTGATTTTGGTGTTGACCATATGGTGATGTCCATGTGTACTGTCTTTTCTTATGGTGTTGGAAGATGGTATTTGCTATGACCAGTGCATTCTCTTGGCAGAACTCTATTAGCCTTTGCCCTGCTTTATTCTGTACTGCAAGGACAAATTTGCCTGTTACTCCAAGTGTTTCTTGACTTGCTACTTCTGCATTCCAGCCACCTGTAATGAAAAGGACATCTTTTTGGGTGTTAGTTTTAGAAGGTGTTATAGGTCTTCATAGAACCGTTCAACTTCAGCTTCTTCAGTGTTACTGGTTGGGGCATAGACTTGGAATACCGTGATCCTAAATGGTTTACCTTGGAAACCAACAGAGATCATACTGTCATTTTTTAGGTTAGCACCCAAGTACTGCATTTCAGACTCTTGTTGACTATGATGGCTACTCCATTTCTTCTAAAGGGTTCCTGCCCACAGTGGTAGGTATAATGGTCATCTGAGTTAAATTCACCCATTCCAGTCCATTTTAGTTCGCTGATTCTTAGAATTTTGATGTTCACTCTTGCCATCTCCTGTTTGACCACTTCCAATTTGCCTTGATTCGTGGACCTAACATTCCAGGTTCCTATGCAATATTACTCTGTACAGCATCAGACCTCGCTTCTATCACCAGTGACATCCACAATTGGTTGTTTTGGTTTTCCTTTGGCTCTGTCTTAAAGTTGCATTAATGTCAGTGAAAGTCTCATAAAGTCGTGTTTAACATATTTAAAGCAAATGCATCAATGATTTAACCTCCACATATTTACATTTTTGTTTAACATGCTGAATTCTTACAGCTAGTGCTTGTAATGTCTTTGTTGTGTATTTCCCTTAGTTTATTCTAAAAATTGTTAGAAATATTATCAAAAGTTGTGGGCTTTACATAACATTCACTAGTTCACCTTAATGAATGCTTATTATGTAAAAGGCATTACTCTGAAGTTTCCCTATATTTGCCTAACTTGTACTAGTTTATATAGATCCTCACAAATGAATAAAATTAAACATTGGAGAACTGGATACATGGAAAATTTGAATGTCTTTCTCAAGGTCAAATACATAATAGTTGATGTCATAAGATTCACAGCCAATGTCTATGTTTTGTTATGTTAAAGAACCTTAAATGTTTAATGTTCACAAGTATAACACACATATATATTATATAAATATTTTGAAAAACACCCCAAATTTCAAGCAGGTAGATCAGTAGTACTAGTTTTTTTTTTTTTGTTTTAATCTTTATGATTCTTAATATTCTATCATTATAAATTGTGACAAAATAGCCTCTAAGCTATCCTAAGTATGATATGAGTTTACTACTTGCAACTCTGTATCTTTCCCTAAGGAATAGTATAACAGTATATTAGAAGTACATGAAAGAGGCAGTACTATGGAGATTTACAGTCCCTGAAAGTTACATTGAAATATAAATTATTTGCTGTTCTATGCAGGATATATATTTTAGTGCCCCTAAAAACAATTACCCACCCTGTATGGAAGTCATCCATGAGACTGACTCTGGTATCCTTTGTAGTTCTAGGTTTGACCAATGGGGAGCAGCAGATGGCTGTAAGCAGAAATGTGAGTAGTAAATCTGGATATTAATCTGCTTACTACTTTTGGGGTTACCACAGGCTGATTACTGACTGGATCCAAGAGCACAGCCTCTGGTAGTCAGTTGTTTGGATACAGTTCATGACTGTTCCACATTATAGCCCCTCTAAGTGTCTCTTGAGAGCCAGGGGTGTTAAGAGTCCTGCTTTTGCCAGCTCCAAAGTATTGCAGTAATTTTTGTGTTTTCTATACCCTGGCTTTATCTTGTAATTTTTTCCTTTTATTAAGCTCTTCCAAATTACAAAATTTCATGTTCCATCTGTTTCCTGTAGGAACCCTGCCTGGTACCTTCACTATAATTGAAAATAATTATGGAATCACTTTGATTTTTCCTTCAGCTAAACATTTAAATCACCCCTATTTTATTCCAGTATTATCCATCACTATATACTTTCATGTATTCCAATGCATAATAGATTAAATTATTTTGCAGTAAATTGTCACTCTTCTGCTCTACCAGAGAAATACTTCTTTGGACAATGTAAGCCTCCAGGCATAGTGTACAGTCTACTGTTTGGGTTTAATCATATCATGAGATTCAGTCAAGAAAGGATCAGCAAGTGTTATGACATCAGAGCTTTTAAATATTCTACTGGATTTACTTACTCACCTGTGCTTCTATTATCTAATATGCTAAGAAAATATTTTGGGTTGATACTGCTTCCAGGGGAACAAGGAGATACATGGAGCTTCAGTTCAGTCGCTCAGTCATGTCCGACTCTTTGCGACTCCATGAATCACAGCATGCCAGTTGGAGAAGACTCTTGAGAGTCCCTTGGACTGCAAGGAGATCCAACCAGTCCATTCTAAGGAGATCAGTCCTGGGTGTTCATTGGAAGGATTGATGTTGAAGCTGAAACTTCAATACTTCGGCCACCTCATGCAAAGAGTTGACTCATTGGAAAAGACCCTGATGCTGAGAGGGACTAGGGGCAGGAGGAGAAGGGGATGACAGAGGGTGAGAAGTCTGGATGGCATCACCGACTCGATGGACATGAGTTTGAGTGAACTCCAGGAGTTGGCGATGGACAGGGAGGCCTGGTGTCCTGCGATTCATGGGGTCGCAATACTTGGACCCGATTCAGAGTCTCAAGAGAGTTATACACAGGAAGGCATATGATGGGTTTAGCATAGTGTTTTTAACAAAGACTCAGTGCTAGTTGTAGCTCTTACCACCTGATTTGAACATGCACTTCTATAAACACATTTTTACCAAATTTTCTCCTTTTGCTTGTGATAAAAGCCAGTTTCAAAGTCACATTTGAATCTAAGTTTCTACAAGGGTAGCCTCTGGTTCTTATTTGGTGGGGGAGATGGAATCAGCATAACACAAAAATATTATATTGATATTACTGAGATTTTTGCCTATGCTTCAAGGATGTCATGAGGAGAGATACATTAATTACTTAAAGAATTTATGTGTTTGACTATTCAAGCTGAAGTGAATAATTAAAAAACTGAAGATGGCATATTTATATTTTACCTTGAATGCTTAAATCAACAGCCTCTGATAATCACACGTACCCTTTTTCTCCTTCCTCCACCTGCCCTTGAGTCTCTGCCAAAACATGAGTGTGAACGCCTGTCTATAGTAAGCTCTGCATGAAGGGTCTTTGCATTTCTACACACACACACAAAAATTAAGGTAATTGGAATACTGTCTTGTACCTGTCAAATTGGTTTAGTAGCAAAATGTTTGCTGATTTCCTAAAAGAATGTTTATTACTATGCTAGATTTTTGATCTATAAAGAAGACTAAAAATGGTATGTTTTGGAGAGACATCCAGTCCATTCTAGATAAGAGTTGCATAGTAGGTGGTTATAATTCAGTTTACCAGATTTAGTAAGTGAATGTGGACTATAAAAGTATAAAACTATGCATGAATCCCTTAATATTGGCACAGTATTAATCTGATTTGAATGACACCTATTCTTTTTGGGCTCAGCTTTGCATTGCTTAGGCCTGCTTTAGAAATTACACTATCTTTGCAGCTTCTCAATCTTCCTCAATAAATTTAGGTATTCTAAGTTACAAGGAAACAACACAGTCAGCTTTGAAATGCCTAATATATATAAGTAGGTCAATCACAATCACTAGTTATTCAAACTCTCCCCATCCTGGGCTTGACTTTTAATGAAAGAAGTATATTCTCCCTTGTCTAGGGTTCTTAGCCCTTTATATTCCTTTACAAATCTTACATAAATTTCTTCAGCAAGAATTTACCAGCATTATCACTCTAGACAATAAGTATATGAAGTTTATAAGACAGGTAAAATACAGTCTATATTCTAGTAGAGGAAACCAACATAAAAATATAATAGTCTTTTGATTGTGAAAATTTCCAGATTTTTTTTTTACCAGTTTACTTTTCACATTTACTTATTTGATCTTCACTATATATATGGTTCCATTTCTTCATTATACAAATATGCTCTAAGTGAATGTCCTATGCAAACCATTCATTTACCTCAAAGAAAAAGAGACAAATGATACTTTATTTACTTTCCTATCTTCCTGTTCCCTTCAAACCACTATCAGACTTGCTAATTCTCTAATCACCTTCAACACCTAATACACTGAACTTGTGGTTTTTCTCCAACATTCTCTGGCAATCATTCTTACTGAAGCGATTGTGCCCTGCGATTTTTCTGTCAGTAAGCCCTGTATCTTTAGGAGTTAGATTACACATAAATTCCCATGTACTAAATATAATTCAATCTTTTTGTTTCTAACTCAAGAAATCTCAACAAATCAAAATACATCAAAGTTTTATAACAACTCATATCAGCTCTAAATTATATTGAAAATGAAGTTATTTGAAAAAGTACAGTAGGAAAGCAGTGACTTATAGAAAAAGTGTGTTACCCTTTGGAAAATATTTAGAACATTTTTAGAAATAATATCTTCCTTTTGAGGTCTACTTTTAACTATCACTATCCTTTAAAACATCTGACCACTAACTCCTGGAAAACAGTTCTTGCTTATCAGGTGGATGTGTGTGCTTTGTACCACAGTCACTTTTATCCTTAATAGTGAATAGGGACATAAATTTTGGTTTTATATACCATAATAGCATAACTACAAATATATTAAGAATTTTTAAGAATTAATTTTTATTTCCAATTTTAATTTTCTCACCCTAGAGTTTATTATCACTTGACTGGTAACATGTGAAACCTTTTTTTTTTTTAGATTTTTTTTTTTTTAACCATTTATCATTTATTTATTATTATTATTTACTTTACAATATTGTATTGTTTTTGCCACACATCAACATGAATCTCCCATGGGTGTTCACATGTTCCCCATCCTGAACCCCTCCTACATCCCTCCCTGTATGATCCCTGTGGGTCATCCCAGTGCACCAGCCCCAAATATCCTGTATACTGCATTGAACCTGGACTGGTGATTTGTTTCTTGTATGTATGTATGTATGTATTTGAAAAGAATTAATGTTTAATCTGAGAATGGAAATTAAAAGTATATGCAAATCACACCTGTTAGAGTGTGGCAAAGAATAAGTTCTCAAAAGACAGTTATTGTTTCATACAGTATTAGGTTTTTCTTTTTTTCCCCCAATATACCTATTAAGAATGTTTTGAAATACCTCTAAACTGATGTTTTTGTTTGGAAATAAGATTAACCTTAGTATTTCTTGGGCTTCCCTTGTGGCTCAGCTGATAAAGAATCCACTTGAAACGCGGGAGACCTAGATTTGATCCTTGGGTTGGGAAGATCCCTGGAGAAGAGAAAGGCTACTCACTCCATTATTCTGGCCTGGAGAAGTCCATGGACTGTATAGTGTGTGGGATCCTTAAGAATGGGACCTGACTGAGCAACTTTCGCTTTCACTTGGTATTCCAGTGAAAATTATGCCTGTTGCACCTCAAGAAAAGTGAAGAAGAAAATTACTTTTTTATTAGTAGGGAATGAAATTGAGCATTTGAGGGGAAGGTAAATCTTATTTCCCTTGAGGAAGGTAATATCAACCAACTGAGGATAAGTGCTGGCCAAAGAAAGTGGTCAAATACAGATACAGTCAGCTGTCCATATCTGGGGGCTCTGCATCTGTGAATTCAACTGCAGGCTGGAAATATTTAAAATTTTTGAAAGTTCCAAAAGCAAAATTTGAACTTGCCATACCCTGGCCCATTTACATAGCATTTACATTGTATCAGATACTATAAGTAACCTAGAGATTATTTAAACTACACAGAAGGATGTGTGTAGTCTATATGCAAATACTAGACTGTTTTATACAAGGGATTGGAGTACCTGTGCATTTTCACATCTACAAGAGTCCTAGAATCAACTCTTCCTGGGTATTGAGGGATCATAGATCCCTTTAAAATTCTTCAGGGAGATGAACCAATACAGGTATGTTATGTTTATAGAAATGCTAAAAATGAAACCAGAGCATATATAGACATAAATTGAATTGGCTATGTGTCATGTATAGAAAGTGATTCAGTATGTTTAAGAAGATAGGCAATCAGAAATAAGAACTCCCTGAAACTCGCCCTTTTTTTTCTATTTTAATTTTTAAAATTTCTAATTGAGTTATAATTGTATACACATATTGTTTGTATAAGTTATTTGTACTAATATATTTTGGGTATTAACCACTTATTCAACATATCATTTGCAAATATCTTCTATTAAGTAAAGGGCCTTTATGTTCAGTTTACTTCACTGTGCAAAAATGTCTTAGTGTAACATAGTCCCATGTATTTATTTTTGCTTTTGTTTCCCTTGCCAGAGGAGACATACAAAAAAATTACTTCTAAGATAAATGTCAAAAAGCATATTGCCTAAGTTTTCTAGTAGGAGTTTTATGGTTTCAGGCGTTTAATTTAAATCTTTAAACTATTTTAAGTTTCTGTATATGCTGTGAGAAAATAGTCCAGTTTAAATCATTTGCATGTAGCTGTTAACATTTTCTCAGCATCATTAATTGTAGTAGCCCTTTTCACCATTGTATAATCTTGCCTCATTTGTTGTAGATTTATTGACCAAATAAGTATGGGTTTATTCTAGACCCTCTGTTCTATTCTTTTGACCTATGTGTCTGGTTTTATGTCAGTACTCTATTGTTTTGATTAGTGGAAGATTTTAGGATACTTTGGAACTGGGGGGTTCACGGTTCATGTATTGCTGAAGCGTAGCTTAGAGAATTTTGAGCATTACTTTACTAGCATGTGAGATAAGTGCAATTGTGCGGTAGTTTGAGCATTCTTTGGCATTGCCTTTCTTTGGGATTGGAATGAAAACTGACCTTTTCCAGTCCTGTGGCCACTGCTGAGTTTTCCAAATTTGCTGGCATAGTGAGTGCAGCACTTTCACTGCATCACCTTTCAGGATTTGAAATAGCTCAACTGGAATTCCATCACCTCCACTAGCTTTGTTCATAGTGATGCTTTCTAAGGCCCACTTGACTCCACATTCTAGGATGTCTGGCTCTAGATGAGTGATCACACCATCGTGATTATCCGGGTCGTGAAGATCTTTTTGTACAGTTGTTCTGTGTATTCTTGCCATCTCTTCTTAATATCTTCTGCTCAATAGCACTAAACAAATAGCTATTGTTTTTACCCAATCTACGCTTTTCTGGGTCTAGAGTTCTCTTTCCCTCCCTAATGGCACTGCACTCACTAAATCTGTAACATTAAATGTTGTTTACTATGCCATGCCTATATCATCTGCATTGGCTTATATGAGCTTTTTAAAGTTACCCGAACATTTAGTGTCTTCAATTTCATATAGTCTACTTTTATATAGTTTTTGCCATGGATATATGCACCAAGTTCTTACAGTGATGTGTAGGTCACTTTTTCTGTTTCACTGGAAATATGTAAGAAGAGAATAGATATTTGATGTAACAGCTAAGGAAGAATAATAACATTGTCTCTTACCAGGTTATTTAGAATCAAAGAATAACCATGTGCCATTTGATACTCTTAGCTCTTCTTAGGTAATTTCATACATTTCTATGATAGATTTCTATCTATTAATCCAAATCTGACTACTGCCCTTCCTGGATTTAATTGTACTTTCTGGAATATTGATCTAAAATAAATAAAATAAAAATTTAATTTTTCTATGTGACTTTAAGGGTGACAATAACCTTCATTTTTTAACATTTGGTTCCTCCTATTACACCTGTCCTTTTATTCATATCATAGCATTCTAGTCATGTGATGTCATCTTCTCCTGATTTTAAAATACTTTCTGGCCTTCATTTCCTTTAATGATACAGGTTAGTCAATTATTTTATTTCTAACAAACCCTAAACCTGATCAATCTGTGTCCTGTTCTGGAACAAATGTCTAGAGTCTCTAGTACTAGTATAAACTATTAGTATCAGGTCCATGCTTTACAGAATAAAGGCAGTATGTTGAAAATACCTGTGATCTTTGTCTAAAGATACTTTATTTATTTATTTATATTTTATTTTTTTCTGGCCCAAGAAGTCCACTGGTCCTAATTCAGGGCAAACCAGACAGAGTGCAAGTGCCCCAGAAGAGACCCTCATCCAGTGACATTAGTGATTTGGTATATAAATAAATACCACATAATTCTTGTTCCCTAGTTGGGAGAACCAAGGCATATATTTGATTTTACTCAGACTACCCCGAGAAGCTGAGCTTCTAGAGTACATGATGGTACCTGGCTTGACAATGCATATTTTATTTCTCCACTTTTTCCTCTTCCTGTTTCCTACTCCCCGACCAATGTTTTGCTGTATCACTTTCTAAAGAAACAATGCTCAGGTCTCCTTGCAGGAGAACTCAAATGAAATGAGTTGAAAACAAAAGAGGTTTTAGGAAGTAAACCCTGAGGATGGAATTGGGGAAAATCCGATCACTTGCTGACCAGATGATAGTGGAGACTGCATTACTGATAGCTAAGTAGGGTATTGAAAATCCCTGGCTTGCTGAAATACTTCAGTTTCTAAGACTTTATAAGCAGTATGAATCATAAAACTGCTAGAAATGTATCAACTAGCTTCATAAATATCAATACATAAGAGATGTAGGGAATGCTGTTAGATGAATCATGGTGTTGTCTGGTTACTATGCTGAGTCACTTCAGTCGTGTCTGACTCTGAGACCCCATAGACAGCAGCCCACCAGGCTCCTCCATCCATGGGATTTTCCAGGCAAGAGTACTGGAGTGGGGTGCCATTGCCTTCTCCAAGGTTACCATAAGAGCAATCAAATGTCTGGTTACCATAAGAGCAGTCAAACGTTAGGCACAAGGTTTGCTTTCTGCTGCAGGTAGTATGATTAACTAGAAACGTTCAGCACAACTTCTCATACATGGCACATTGTTATTGATCTGCAAATTCATTCCTTCCAATCCCTATTGAGTAGAAGTAGGAGTATTTCACATTCATCTGACATGGACATTAGCTTATCTCTGATAGTTCCCCCATGGACATATTTACTCTCTATAGTACAAATAGGCTTTGCTTGTAGCTCAGTGAGTAAAGAATCTGCCTGCAATGCAGGAGACCCAGGTTCGATTCCTGGGTTGGGAGGATCCCCTGGAGAAGGGAGTGGCAACACACTCCAGCATTCTTGCCTGGAGAATCCCCTGGGCAGAGGAGCCTGGCAGACTACAGTCCATGGGATCACAAGAATCAGACATGACTTAGCAAATAAACCTCCATAGTGGCTTAGTGTATAATGAAGTAGGCCTTCATTATACACATCCCGCACATTAGTGCACTCTACTGACAGTATGAAAGAATGAGATCTGGTAAGCCAGAAGTGACAAGCAATCTGGGCATCCTCATGTGAGGACATATGCATAAGAAGATGGGAAATAATGTTACAAAGATTCAGAGTGCTATCATTTTGCATTATTTGGGGGAGAGGGTTTACTGGTCTGGGGCATGCTGAAACATCCAAGGTAAAGTCATTATGTTTTATATTATCTACAAAAAACAGCACTTAGTAGGCTTTTTAAGTTTTGAAGAGAGCTCATAGCAAATTTGGGGATACATATTGAACTCATTCAGCAAGTGAATTGTTAACTATAATGTAAGAAAATAGTAAAAATAACATTTCAAAGAAAATTAAAACAACTCAGTGGATGCATATCATTTAATGCTTTTCTCCCCAACTTTACCCTTTCTGCATTGTTTTCCAAGTTTATAGAAACAATGAATCTAAACAAATTTAATAAAAGAATGACATGAAAACAAAATATGAATGATAACTTTTCTCTTATACCCTTTATACCATTAATGAGAAATAACCACCTTCAAATCTCTTTCTAGTGCTTTTGGAAAGTATAGTTTTTAACTTTATAAAATCTATCTGTATAAAATTGCTTAAATATCTTACTTAGATTGTATCCATCATTTACCATTATAAATCATGAAGAATTTTCATAATATGGTACCAGTCACTGTATTTTTAAAAAATATTTAATGTAATACAGGAATCTATTTCCTAGAGCTTGATGCATGCTTGCATGACTAAAGGATAGACTAAAGGGTAGTGGGTGAGTGGATAAGTGATTGGATATATAGGTAGATGGGCAGATTCTTTAGACTTCTTAATAAACCTTTTATTTTGAAAGGGAGATACATCAGATATATTATCAGACCGTTATTTGGAATTAGATTCAATATTGGTCTTGAATGTCTTTCCTCTTATTTAATCTAAGAACTTTGTCAGTAATTCTTAATATCCTGAATTTTTTTCTTTCTGGCTTTAATAATCCACCCTACAAATATATTCAAGTCCCTTTTATATCAAAACTTTAAAATAGAATTTTTCATTTGTCCTAAGTACTTTCTAGATACTGCTCTAATACTTCCCCATCTTATTTAAGTTTTTTAAAAGTTAGTCCACTTCAGATCTTATAAAATCTATATTCTTGACCTCTTGATGTTCAGCTTCTGAATTTCATTATGCCTTTTACTAAGCTGTCACTGGAATAATTAATGACCAAATTCAACATTTGCTTGTGAATTCCTATTTCTTTTTCAGTATTTGATGTATATTGATCTAACTTTTAAAAAATACTCTCCATTTTACCTTCTAGAGTGAAGATAAACATGCTCTCCCTGATCTTTATTTGGCCTTTTTCCTAACTCTGTTGCTCATATCTACAATTAGTGTTCCTTGGGTTGGAACAGTTCTCTTTCCTTTGAACTTCTGAATAGTCACCTTGTACAAATTTATATATTCCCAAAATTTATATCATTTACCAGAATCTGATCAATCTTAACCCTCTGTATTGTTGCTCAGTTGCTAAGTCATGTCTGACTTTCTGTGATGCCATGGAATGCAGCACGCTGGGCTCCTCTGTCCTTTACTATCTCCTGCAGTTTGCCCAAATTCACGTCCATTGAGTCGATGATGCCATCCAACCATCTCATCTTCTGTCAACCCCTTCTCCTGCCCTCAGTCTTTTCCAGCAGCTAGGTCTTTTCCAATGAGTAAGCTCCTAGTATTGGGTGGCCCAAGTTAGCATCAGTCCTTCCATTGAATATTGAAGGTTGATTTCCTTTAGGATTGACTGGTTTGATTGCCTTGCTGTCCAAAGGCGTCTCAAGAGTCTTCTCCAGCACCACAATGAGAATGCATCAATTCTATGGCACTCAGCCTTCTCTGTGGCCCAACTCTCAGATCCATATATGACTGCTGGAGAAACCATAGCTTTGCCTATATGGAACTTTGTTGTCAAGGGTACATCTCTGCTTTTTAATTCACTGCATATATAGTTGTATCTTGTAGAAATAATTCATTAAGTGGTCCCTACCCTTTCCAATATTTCTATCCCTTGGTTATTCAGTTAATCAAGGTACTATTGTGAAGGGATTTTACAGATATAAATAAATTCTAAAGTCAACCTTAAATTACAAATTAACTGAGTTAGTCTGGTCTTATCACATGAGCCTGTAAAAGCAGAGACTTTGCTTTGCTTTGGAGCAGAAAAGAAAGGCAGATGCAGCAGCTGCTGCAGAACTTAAATATATCTGAAACATGAGAAGGACTTGGTACATATTGCATTCTTTGACTATGAGGACAAAACATGTAAAGGAAATGCAGGCAGTATCTGAGCAGAGAGAAGCTCCAGCTGTTAGCAAGGAAACAAGTGCCTAAAACCTACAGCCACAAGAAATGAAATTAAATCAACAGGAAGAATGAGCTTGTACTCATAGAGTTTTTCTCGGATCTTTCAGTAAAGAGCCCAGATAGATATACCTTAACTTGGAGGCATGTAAGACCCAATCCAGCCACTTGAAACCTAGACTTCTGAACTACTTAATGTTGACCTTAGAACAATGCAGGGATTAGCAAGGTGCAGACAGAGTCTACTCTCTTCCTAGCTACAGTTCTATATTTGTAGATTTAACTGACTAGGAATTAGGTAGACATGCAGTATTTACTATTGAAAAACAACAGCATTTAAGTGTGGACCAACTCAGTTGAAACCCCTGTTATTCCATAGGTTAGCTGTAAGTTAATAGAATTGTTTTTAGCCACTGTTTAAATTTCTGTACAGCAATAAAAAACTAATACCTGTGCCATTCCGGTGCTCATCTATATTATTCCCCCTTACTGTCTCTGACAGAAGAAGATAAATTTTTAAAGTAAATAAGATAATGGTTAGCCACATATATTTCAGATTTACAAAGCCTGAAATTTGAACATCTATAGCTTCTGAGACTTGGCATCAGTAAATTAGCATTAATATTTGTAGTAATACCATCAATTAACTGTGATATTATATGCTCAGTAATAAAGTTAAAAACTAGCTTCTCAAAATAAACTTCATTTACTAATTTAACATAAAATATATACACATGCATGTGTAGTTTTATTCCTTTATTATTGTCCTCATATTTATTCTTAATTCAGGTTATATTGTCTATTTACAGTAGTATAAAAATCTCATATGAGGTGCTGACTCTCCAAATGCAGTCACAATGTCTATGAGAAATTTCAACCAAAGAACTTTGCCATTCTTTTACTGGAAATTCTTACATTCCTTTCTGTTCTCTACAGTAAAATCCTAGCCTCTGAATATTTAATACAAATTCCTCTGTGCTCTTCTTTCTCAGTTTCATCTCTAGGAACTCTCCACTTTCTTCCACCACCAGATACTATAATACTTATATTGCAAAGTATCATGTTTGAATCTTTTTCATACTACTTCATGAATCTGGTGAGAAATTATCAATTCCTTTATCTGGGTAATTTTTATTTCTAACCAAGTATCTGAGGTGAGGTACTTCTAAAAATACTCATTCTTGGGATGAAACTGTTTAGAGATGAAGCACTGGTATTGGTGTTTTCATTTCTATTTCTCTGTAGGTGATTCTCATAAGCACAGGATCAGGAAGTACTACTGTAACTAAACGGAAGTAGACCTAGGCATCACTCAGATGCATAAGGGTCACTCACTGCTTTCTTTCAGTCTCTATTCTGGATTCAGTGGATCTGTTTTTTCCAACAAATCACAGAAAACTTAATAGCAGGGGTAAAATGGCTCTGAAATGTCAATTGTTTCATCTCAATGCTCTGTAATCTCTCATCTGTCCTAGTCACTGATCCTCTGACTTTTTCCCTTTTTGTGTAAGTGAAACTTCCTACTACATTCAGTGATTAATTAGTATATGCTTTAATACTTAAGTGCTTACTATTTGACCAGGGTCCTAGGCTTTGGGTCTGAAACGCAATATACTATTGGAAAAAAACCAGAAATATGGACCTAACTGTGCCTTGTGTATGTATTAGTTGCTCAGTCATGTTTGACTCTTTGCAAACACATGGACTGTAGCTCTCCAGGCTCCTCTGTCCCTGGAATTCTGCAGGCATAAATACTGGAGTGGGTTGCTCTTCCCTTTCCAAGGGATCTTCCCAACCTAGGGGTTGAACCTGTATGTCCTGCATTGCAGGTGGATTCTTTACCATCTGAGCCACCAGGGAAGCCCCCAACTGTGCAATAGAGGACCATTGTGAATATATTTGATCAATTTTATGTACAATTATCCTGAGTTCTAGTGATTTTTGACATCTTGATATCACTCATTATTATGTAATTAGCTTAGTCCTGGTAATGAGTAATGAACATGACTTTGATATTTAAGGATTAACAAAACTGAAGCATTCTAATTAGGGACATGGATGGTACTAACATTGTTATAATTCAGTAAATCTTATGTTGTCCAGAAAAAATGTGGTCAATCTTAAAATCACATGGGAAGAATATTTTTAGACCAGACTTTAAAATAAGGCATATTTGCCTTATTACAGTCATACTGGAAGGTGAAGGTGAAGTCGCTCAGTCGTGTCTGACTGTTTGCGACCCCCTGGACTGTAACCTACTAGGCTTCTCCATCCATGGGATTCTCCAGGCAAGAATACTGGAGTGGATTTCCATTTCCTTCTCCAGGGGATATTCCTGACCCAGGGATCGAACCCGGGTCTCCCACATTGAAGGCAGATGCTTTAACCTCTGAGCCACCATACATATTATACAGTCATACTACTTAAATGAATCTTGAATTCAGTCTGTTGTTGTTTAGTTGCTCAATTGTATCCAATTCTTTGCAGCCCCATGGACTGTAGCACTCCAGTCTTCCCTGTCCTTGACCATCTCCCAGAGCTTGCTCAAACTCATGTCCATTGAGTTGTTGATGCCATCCAACCATCTCATCCTATGTCATCCCCTTCTCTTCTTGCCTTCAATCTTTCCCAGTATCAGTATCTTTTCTAATGAATTATCTCTTTGCATCAGGTGGCCAAAGTATTGGAGTTTCAGCTTCAGTTCTTCCAGTGAATATTCAGAGTTGATTTCCTTTAGGATTGACTGGTTGGATCTTCTTACAGTCCAAGGGACTCTCAAGAGTCTTCGCCAACAACACATTTCAAAAAGAGTCAATTCTTTGGCGCTCAGTATTCTTTATGGTCCAATTCTCACATTCATACATGACTACTGGAAAAGCCATAGCTTTGACTATAAGGACCTTTGTTGGTAAAGTAATGCCTCTGCTTTTAATATGTTGTCTAGGATTGTCACAGCTTTTCTTCCAAGACACAAGAGTCATTTAATGGCTGCAGTCACCATCTGCAGTGATTTTGGAGGCCAAGAAAATAAAATCCATCACTGTTTCCATTGTTTCCCCATCTATTTGCCATGAATTGATGGGACCGGATGCCATGATCTTAGTTTTTTGAAAGCTGAGTTTCAGCCAGCCTCTTCACTCTCTTCTTTCATCTTCATCAAGAGACTCTTTAGTTCTTCTTCGCTTTCTGTACTTTGCATCAAATAAGCCGAGTGACAATATACAGCTTTGACGTACTCCTTTTCCTATTTGGAGCCAGTCTGTTGTTCCATGTCCAGTTCTAACTGTTGCTCCTTGACCTTAACACAGATTTTTCAGGGAGGCAGGTCTGGTGGTCTGGCATTTCCGTCTTTTGAAGAATTTTCCACAGATTTCTTGTGATCCACACAGTCAGAGGCGTTAACATTGTCAATGATGCAGAAAAAGATGTACTTCTGGAATTCTCTTGCTTTTTCTATAATCCAGTGGATGGTGGAAATTTGGTTCCTCTGTCATATCTAAGTCTTCCTTGAACATATGGGAGTCCTTGGTTCATATACTGTTGAAGCCTCTCTTGGAGAATTGTGAGCTTTATTCTGCTACCATGTGAAATGAGTGCAACTGAGTGGTAGTTTGAGCCTTCTTTGGGACCAGAATGAAAACTGATCTTTTCCAGTCCCATGTTGAGTTTTCTACAAATACTGGCATATTGAATTCAGTTTACATGAACTTCTACACAGCTAAGATTTTAAAATTCTGTTTTCTTAAAGTTCTTTCCATAGTTTCTTTATGGGATATGCTTAAATAAAGGGAACATGTTTTCTTAAAGTTTGATTTAAAAGTTTTTGTAATATCGTTCACATTCAACTTTTTTATATTTTTCTTTTATCTCTTTTTGATTATTACCATGATCACAAAAATGAGTAGAGGAGGAAACGACTCTCAAAGCTTTAAGATAGCTAATTTTATTTATTTTGACTTATTTATAATTGTTACTGGAAATAATTTGCCAGTAACAGAATTAAATAGTGCTCTCAAATAATATATTAAAGGTTATATTTTCTTTTATTTGCTCTAACTGACAAAGATGAGATTTCCTACAAAGTTCAAGAGAGATTATATTTGTCATGACATTTGGATTGTAAGTTGGGTCACTGCAACCAGATGAATAGTGTTTATTCTACAGAGTAGATGTAACAATTTATTTTCCCCATCTGATCAAGATACTGAGAAAAGAAAGTTTAGGAACTATAATGCATTGTCTCTTTTACTGTGTCCTCCACCCCAGTAAATAGATAGCTATCCCTCTCTAGAAATAGAGATCTATAAATATCTCTCTATTCATCTATATAGATAATCTTGATATCTTGATCTCTGTATATACATCGATATATGGATGTATTGATCTACTTATATGTAGGTAGATAGAGATAGTACTGTCAGTGGTATTGGCATTAATGGATAAATAAGGAGATAAAATTATATAGACCCTATTTGCAAACATACTATTTTTAAATATAATATCAATAATTAAGAGCCTATAAATTCTTATATATCCATAGTATCTAAAGAGAAATTTGTTGCTAAAATATCAAAGTATATTTAAAAATCTCCACCTACTGCTGTTTTAATTACATAGTATTACTAGATATTTTTTATTTTTAGTAATTAGATCGAATTTAAAATCATCTTTTATCATAGAAAATATTATCCTTATTATCAAATAATATTTACTTTCTTATAAATATATATCAGTTAAATTATTCATATTTGGCATGTAAAGTTTTTCTTAATATCATCTTTAAAAACCACTTACATCTATTTAACTGTATCTATATGACTTGAAATAAATGTGTGACATAATAATCATTACATTTATAAAGTTACTGATCATTCCATCAGATAACATGGGATCTTAATGTGTAACTGCCATTTAAAGTAGGTATTATATGTGTGTATGTATATATATATATACATATACATATGTAGACATGCATATATATATATTTACATGTATGAACTCATTCAATTATCACAAGCCAAATTTATAAGTCAGGAATCTAAGCACAAATAAATGAGGTCATACACACATAAAGAGATAGAGTTGGAATTGATTAATCCCAACAAGTTACTTTCCAAGGCAGAATTGTTGCTATTAATTTAGAGAACCCAAGAAGGATAAACCATTTTTCTTCATTAAAATATTTTAATTAACAGTTTACTACTATCAAGAGTCTTAATCAACAAAAAGTTGAATATGAAAATGTTTTTAATGTAGTATTTTCAAAATATGTGTGATCCAAGTTTTACTAGTTTGGTGAGCATGCACAAGACATCTGACTAGGGCAAATAGATTCAACAAATCTGAAGTGCTTTACACACATTATAAGGCAATGTTTTATGGAACAACGTGTGCATCCTTTTTGTTTCCTCAGTTTTAACATGAAAATACAAAATATTTGTGTGCCTAGTAAATGTTTCAACACTTTTGAAAGAAAAATTGGCAGAATTAAGAAATAAAACAGATCAACATGATTGAAATTTTAAAAAATACTTCTTACAGAAACTGAAAATACTGATAAATGAATATCAATAACAATATGGACAATGTGAGCAAAGCTATCAACCAAGCTAGACAAATTGACATTAATGGAACACTATAAGAACTGTTAAAGAGGAGGGCAATCCAAAGATGGAGAAATAGGATGGGAGACCACTTTCTCCTCCACAAGTTCATCAAAAGATCATTTGAATGCTGAGCAACTTCCACAAAACAATTTCTGAATGCTCGTGAAGGATACCAGACACCCAGAAAATCAACCCATTCTCTTCAAAAGGAGGTAGGACAAATATAAAAGACAAAAACATAGGCAAAAGAGTTAGAGATGGAGACCTGTCCTGGGGAGGGAGTCGTGAAAGAGGAGAAGTTTCCACACAATAAGAAGCCTCTCATAGGCAGGTCTGTGGAGAGTTTTGGAATCTCAGAGGACAACATAACTGGGAGGGAAAAAAAAATTCCACAAAATATGTGTGTAACAGCAACTGCCAGCAGACAAGTCACCCAGGCGCTTGTGTCTGCCACCAGTGAGCAGTGGCTGGACAGGGAAGCATGGACTGCATATTCCATTCTTAGGGTTAGGACAGGGCCTGAATGACCTGAGGACAATCTGAGGGAAGCTAACGTGAGATAGCAACTCAAACTGTGAGATCACTGGGGAGAGGGGGGGAGGGGGAGGGGGGGAGGGAGAGGGGGAAGAGGGAGGGGGAGAGGGGAGGGGAGAGGATAGAGGGAGAGGGGAGAGGGGGAGGGGGAGAGGGTGAGGGAGAGGGGAGAACTTTCCCATGAAAGGCTCTAATGCATAGCCTGGCCCACTCACAGAACAAAAGACTGAGCAAATACCAAAAGAGAAAGGCAGGCATGTTACCGCCAGAGCCAGAAGGCAAGGGGCTGCTGCAATCTCAGCCCCAGAGACAGCATCTCCTAGTAAACTGTGAGCAGGCTCCCAATTGCTAACCACTTCTTCCTGGGACCCTGGATGATGGACAGCCACCAGGAGAGTCAGACCCTGAGATCAGCTCTCCAGATGAGACATACGGCACACCCGAGATGGTTGCGGCACATCCGGGAAACAGCCATCAGGACTGGGGAGGTGATTAATATGCACGGCCCACCTGGGACAGTGTGCTCACCAAACACTTGCTTGATTGAGCTGTTTGGACCTGGGAAGAGCAAAAAACACATGTCCAGCCAAGTCTGTGCCCTTGCGGAATACCTGAGAACCTGAGCCACTTAGACCTGGGAAGTACACAAAATGCAGGGCCTGCTTTGGACACTGCCCTTGCAGAGTACCCTGGAGCCTGAGCAGTGTAGACCCAGGAAGCACACACAGCCTTGAGCTGTGGCAAACCCAGTGTGGTCTGTACACTGTGAGCACTCCCCACACACACCAGTGATATTTGTTTGCAGTGCCCTCCCTCCCCACAACACAACTGAACAAGTGAGCCTAAATAAGTGACCACTTTCATCCCTTGTGTCATGGCAGAAAGCAAACAGAATCTAAAAACATATTAAAAAGATCATAAATCATGACCAAGTGGGCTTTATCCCAGGGATGCAAGGATTCTTCAATATTTACAAATCAATCAGTGTGATATACCACATTAACAAATTGAAAGATAAAAACCATATGACTAACTCAATAAATGCAGAGAAAGCCTTTAACAAAATTCAACACCCATTTGTGTTAAAAACTTTCCAGAAAGCAGGCATAGAAGGAACATACCTCAACATAATTAAAGCCATATATGATAAACCCACAGCAAACATTATCCTCAATGGTGAAAAATTGAAAGCATTTCCCCTAAAGTTAAGAACAAGCAAGGGTGCCCACTCTCACTACTATTCAACATAGTTTTGGAAGTTTTATCCACAGTAATCAGAGAAGAAAAAGAAAGAAAAGGAATCCAGATAGGAAAAGAAGTAAACTCTCACTGTTTGCAGATGACATGATCCTCTACATAGAAAACCCTAAAGGTAGAGCGGGGTCTACACTGCTCTAGATAAAATTTCTAGAACTAATCAATGAATATAGTAAAGTTGTAAGATATAAAATTAATGAACAGCAATCCTTTGCATTCCTATACACTAATGATGAGAAAACTGAAAGAGAAATTAAGGAAACAATCCCATTCACCATTGCAATGAAAATAATATAATACTTGGAAATAAATTTACCTAAAGAAACAAAAGACCTACATATAGAAAACTATAAAACACTGGTGAAAGAAATCAAGAGACACAAATAGGTGGAGAAATACACCATGTTGATGGATTGGAAGAATCAATATAGTGAAAATGAGTATACTGTACAAAGCACTCTATAGATTCAATGCAATCCCTATCAAGCTACCAACAATATTTTTCACAGAACTAGTAATTTCATGATTTGTATGGAAATACAAAAATCCTTGAATAGCTGTAGCAATCTTGAGAAAGAAAAATGGAACTGGAAGAATCAACATGCCTGACTTTAGACTGTACTACAAAGCTACAGTATGACACTGGCAAAATAGAAAGCCCAGAGATAAATCCATGCACCTATGGACACCTTATATTTGACAAAGTAGGCAAAAATATACAATGGAGAGAAGACAATCTCTTTAACAAGTGGTACTGGGAAAACTGGTCAACTACCTGTAAAAGAATGAAAACTATAACACTTTGAAACACCAAACACAAAGAAAAACTCAAAATGGATTAAAGATCTAAATGTAAGGCCAGAAAATATAAACTCCTAGAGGAAAACATAGAACACTCTGACATAAATCACAGCAATATCTTCTATGACCCACCTCCCAGAGTAATGAAAATAAAAGCTAAAATAAACAAATGGGACCTAATTAAACTTAAAAGCTTTTGTACAATGAAAGAAACTATAAGAAAGATGAAAAGACAGCCTTCAGAATGGAAGAAAATAATAGCAAATGAAGCAACTGACACAGAAGTAATCTCAAAAATATATAAGCAGCTCATGCAGCTCAATACCAGAAAAATAAATGACCCAATCAAAAAATGCACCAAAGAACTGAACAGACATTTCTCCGAAGAAGACATACAGATGGCTAACAAACATATGAAAAGATGATCAACATCACTCATTATCAGAGAAATACAAATCAAAACAATGTGGTATCACCTTACGCCAGTCAGAATGACTGCCATCAAAAAGTCTACAAACAATAAATGCTGAAGAGAGTGTGGAGAAAAGGAAACTCTCTTACACTGTTCATGGGAATGCAAACTAGTATAGCCACTATGGAGAACAGTATAGAAATTCCTTTATAAACTGGAAATAGAACTGCCATATGACCCAGCAATCCTACTGTTGGGCATACACAAAGAGGAAACCAGAATTGAAAGAGACACGTGTACCCCAATGTTCATCACAGTACTGTTTATAACAGCTAGAACATGGAAGCAACCTAGATGCCCATCAGCAGATGAATGGATAAGAATGTTGTGGTACAATGGAATGTTAATCAATATTAAAAGAACACATTTGAATCAGTTCTAATTAGGTGGATGAAACTGAAGCCTATTATACACAGTGAAGTAAGTTAGAAAGAAAAACACCAATATAGTATATTAGCCATATATATATGACATTTACAAAGATGGTAATGATGACCCTATATGCAAGACAGCAAAAGAGACACAGGTGTAAAGAACAGACTTTTGGACTCTGGGAGAAGGCAAGGGTGGGATAATTTGGGAGAATAACATTGAAACATGTATATTACCACATGTGAAATAGATGACCAGTACAAATTCAATGTATGAAACAGGGCACTCAAAGCCGGTGCACTTGGACAACACAGAGGGATGGAATGGAGAAGGATGTGAGAAGGTGTTTCACGATGGGGTGAGGGGGGACACATGATCATCTGTGGCTGATTCATATCAATGTATGGCAAAACCCACCACAATATTGTAAAGTAACTAGCCTCCAATTATAATAAATAAACTAATTTTAAAAAAGAAACAAAGGGACTATCCTCTTAATAAAGAGTAAAAATTATATCCTCCCCCAAAAAAATGAACTGTTAAAGAGTACATTTTTTTTTTTCAACAGGCCTGCATTTACCAAGATAGACCAGCTGCTGGACCAAATAAAAAGTCAATCAAATAACAAATCAGTAATTCAATCCAAAAAATTTAAAAGATCGAAGTATAACAATATGTGCTCTGATTATTTCTTAGTAAAATTGCCTACCAATGATGATAAATATATCTAGTATATCAATAATTTTTGAATTAACACACATATAGCAACAGTGTATCAAAAAATAAAATACCTGATAAATTATAAAGCATTTCAAGTAGAGTAATGAAAATACCGGCCATCTGAATGTGTGAGACCAGATTAAGCATTGCTTAGAAGAAAATTTTTACCACAAAATTCCCATATTGTAAAAAAATAAATGTTTAAAAGCAATGATAGATGTTTCTTCATTAAGTAAGTTTTAAAAGAGCAATTTACCCATAGTAAATGCAAGGAAAGAAATGGTGGGTAA
The DNA here is from genome assembly GCA_917880005.1 of Nanger dama. Taxonomy (NCBI): domain Eukaryota; kingdom Metazoa; phylum Chordata; class Mammalia; order Artiodactyla; family Bovidae; genus Nanger; species Nanger dama. The sequence goes on along the minus strand of CAKJTW010000027.1, from coordinate 4,757,906 downwards.
TAATAAAAGCACTTATAAATGGAATAGAAGAGAAAATATTTTAAGTGATACAAAGGCAAATGGTAACTATTTGGAAAGGAAAATAAATCTGGTAAATTCTTGACTAGATCAATAGGTAATCACACAAACACAAGTTACTAATTAGGAGGAACGAGTGAGAAAAAATCATTACAGATAATTCAGACATTAAAAGAATAATGGTGATATCTGAGCAACATCAAGTTAACAAATAGATAACTTATTTAATGGATGAATTTATAAAATAAATTTAAAAAACTAAAGGAAACAATGTCCCAAAACTGATTCAAAAAAAATTAGAATATTTGATTAATCTCGTACATTTTAAGCATTTAATTTTTATCTATAAAGCTTTCTATAAAGAGTATATAAAGATATAATCAGGTATTACCTAAATCAAATCCCTTATGATTATATACTGAGAGTGAGAAATAGATTTAAGGGACTAGATCGCATAGATAGAGTGCCTGATGAACTATGGAATGAGGTCCGTGAAATTGTACAGGAGACAGGGATCAAGACCAGCCCCATGGAAAAGAAATGCAAAAAAGCAAAATGGCTGTCTGGGGAGGCCTTACAAATAGCTGTAAAAAGAAGAGAGGTGAAAAGCAAGGGAGAAAAGGAAAGATATAAGCATCTAAATGCAGAGTTCCAAAGAATAGCAAGAAGAGAAAAGAAAGACTTCTTGATCGATCAATGCAAAGAAATAGAGGAAAAGAACAGATTGGGAAAGACTAGAGATCTCTTCAAGAAAATTAGAGATAGCAAGGGAACATTTCATGCAAAGATGGGCTTGATAAAGGACAGAAATGGTCTGGACCTAACAGAAGCAGAAGATATTAAGAAGAGGTGGAAGAGTACACAGAAGAACTGTACAAAAAAGATCTTCAAGGCCCAGATAATCATGATGATGTGATCACTCATCTAGAGCCAGACATCTTGGATGTGAAGTCAAGTGGGCCTTAGAAAGCATCACTATGATCAATGTTAGTGGAGGTGATGGAATTCCAGTGGAGCTGTTTTAAATCCTGAGATATGATGCTGTGAAAGTGCTGCACTCAATATGCCAGCAAATTTGGAAAACTCAACAGTGGCCATAGGACTGGAAAAGGTCAGTTTTCATTCCAATCCCAAAGAAAGGCAATGCCAAAGAATGCTCAAACTACTGCACAATTGCACTCATCTCAAATGCTAGTAAAGTAATGCTCAAAATTCTCCAAGCCAGGCTTCAGCAATACGTGAACCGTGAACTCCCTGATACTCAAGCTGGTTTTAGAAAAGGTAGAGGAACCAGAGATCAAATTGCCAAGATAGGCTGGATCATGGAAAAAGCAAGAGAGTTCCAGAAAAACATCTATTTCTGCTTTATTGACTATGCCAAAGCCTTTGATTGTGTGGATCACAATAAACTGTGGAAAATTCTGAAAGAGGTGGGAATACCAGACCACCTGACCTGCCTCCTGAGAAATCTGTATGTAGGTCAGGAAGCAACAGTTAGAACTGGACAAGGAACAACAGACTGGTTCTAAATAGGAAAAGGAGTATGTCAAGGCTATATATTGTCACCCTGCTTATTTAACTTATATGCAGAGTACATCGTGAGAACCACTGGACTGGAAGAAACACAAGCTGGAATCAAGATTGCCGGGATAAATATCAATAACCTCAGATATGCAGATGACACCACCCTTATGGCAGAAAGTGAAGAGGAGCTAAAGGGCCTCTTGACGAAGGTGAAAGAGGAGAGTGAAAAAGTTGGCTTAAAGCTCAACATTCAGAAAATGAAGATCATGGCATCCGGTCCCATCACTTCATGGAAAATAGATGGGGAAACAGTGCAAACAGTGTCAGACTTTATTTTTGGGGGGCTCCAAAATCACTGGAGATGGTGACTGCAGCCATGAAATTAAAAGACATTTAATCCTTGGAAGGAAAGTTATGACCAACCTAGATAGCATATGCAAAAGCTGAGACATTACTTTGCCGACTAAGGTCCGTCTAGTCAAGGCTATGGTTTTTCCAGTAGTCATGTATGGATTTGAGAGTTGGACTGTGAAGAAGGCTGAGCACAGAAGAATTGATGCTTTTGAACTGTGGTGTTGGAGAAGACTCTTGAGAGTCCCTTGAACTGCAAGGAGATCCATAGTCCATTCTGAAGGAGATCAACCCTGGAATGTCCTTGGATGGAATGTTGCTAAAGCTGAAACTCCAGTACTTTGGCCACCTCATGCGAAGAGTTGACTCATTGGAAAAGACTCTGATGCTGGGAGAGATTAGGGGCAGGAGGAGAAGGGGACGACAGAGGATGAGATGGCTGGATGGCATCACTGACGTGATGGACGTGAGTCTGAGTGAACTCTGAGAGATGGTGATGGACAGGGAGGCCTGGCGTGCTGCGATTCATGGGGTCGCAGAGAATCAGACACAACTGAGTGACTGAACTGAACTGAAAGATGACTTCATAGGCTTAATCCTAAATGAGAGAATACTTACTCATTTTTTGAGTAAATAAGAGATATACTTTGTCAGTATATCTCTGACATCCAAGACTCTATAGATGTTATAAACAATTTCAGACATTTTAAGTCTGAAGTTCCTCCACAAAAGAGCAGTATATATGACAATATATCATTAAGCTGGATTTCTGCACAGGAATGCAATATTTTTTTTGATATTTGAGAAGCAATATGATTCATTATATTAACAGAATAAAAGTAACTCACAAAATCATCTCAATAAGTCCAAAGAAAGCATTCACAATATTAAAAACCTATTCATGGTTTTTAAAAATCAGTCAACTAGAAATAGAATAGCCATTTAACAAAATATTGAAATATAGCTGATTTATAAAGTTGTATTTCATTTCTGCTGTATAGAAAAATGACTCAGTTGTACACACACACACACTTTTCCATTATGGTTTATCTCAGTATATTAACAGTAGTTTCCTGTGCTATACAATGGGACCTTGTTTATCCATCCTATGTACAACAGTTTGCATCTGCTCACTACAAACTCCCAGTCCTTCCAACCCCTAACTCTACCTTGGCAACCACAAATCTCTTGTCTGTATCTATGAGTCTGTATTTGTGTTCTAGATATGTTCATTTGTGTCAGATTTTAGTTTCCACTTATATTTGATAAGATATGGCAATTGTCTTTCTCTTTCTGGCTTACTTTGCTAAGTATAGTAATCTCTCATCATTATAAAGATTATATATATTATTATATTACTATATGTGCTATTACTATATTATTATATCTCCATCCATATTACTGCAAATAGCAAATATTTCATTCTTTTTAATGGCTGAAGATTGTAAGTATATACCACATAATCTTTATCCAGTCATCTGTTGATAAACATTTAGCTTGCTTTCATGTCTTGGCTATTGTAAATAGTGTTGCTATGAACATAAGGGTTACATGCATCTTTTCAAACTATAGTTTTGTCTGGGCATATGCCCAGGAGTAGGATTGCGGGATCATATGGCACTTTATTTTTACTTTTTGAGGAACCGCTATACTGTTTCCAATAGCAGCTACCCCAATTTACACTCCCAACAACATTCTACAAGCTTCCCCTTTTCTCCACACCATCTCCACCGTTTGTTATTTATAGACCTTTTAAAAATGGCTATTCTAGCTGCTGTGGTAGTTTTGATTTGCATTTCTATATTAACTAGTGATGATGAACATATTTTCATGTGCTTTTTGGTCATCTGCGTATCTTCTTTGGAGAGATGCCCAATTACGTCTTCTGCCCATTTAAAAAATTTATTTTAATTGGATGATAGTTGGTTTACAATGTTATGTTTATTTCTGCCATACATCAAACATTAATCAGCCATAGGAGTACAAATGTCCCTTCCCTCTGGATTGTCACAGGACACCAGGCAGAGCTCCCTATGTTATACAGCAACTTCCCGTTAGGTGTGTATTTTACACATAGTAATATATATGTTTCAATGGTACTCTCTCAATTCATCCCACCCTCTCCTTCTCCTGCTGTTTCCACGAGTCTGCTCTCTCTGTTTGAGTCTATATTCCTGCCTTGCAAATAGGTTCATCAGTACCATTTTTCTAGATTCCATATATATATGCCTTAATATACAATATTTGTTTTTCTCTTTTTGACGTATTTCATTCTGTATGACAAGCTCTAGATTCACCCACATCACTAGAACTGACTCAAGTGTGTTCCTTTTTATGGCTGAGTAATTAATATTCCATTGTATATATGTACCACAACTTCATTCATCTGTCAATGGACATCTAGCTTGCTTCCATGTTCTGGCTATTGTAAATAGTGTTGGAATGAACATTGGGGTACATGTGTCTTTTTCAATTATGGTTTTCTCAGGGTACAGGCACAGCAGTGAGATTGCTAGGTCACATGGTAGTTTTATTCCTAGTTTTTCAAGAAATCTCTATACTTTTCTCCATAGTGCCTGTATCAATCAATTTACATTCTCACCAACAATGTAAGAGGGTTCCCTTTTCTCCACATCCTCTCTAGCATTTATTATTTATAGAATTTTTTTTTTATGTTGATGGCCATTCTGACTTACGTGAAGTTTTATTTCATCATAGTTTTGATTTATATTTCTCTAATAATAAGCAATGTTGGAAATTTTTTCATGCATTTATTATCCATATGGATATATTCTTTGGAGAAATGTCTGTTTAAGTCTTCTTCCCGCTTTTTTGATTAGCTTGTTTGCTTTTTCATGTTCTGAATTGTAGGAATTATTTGTACATATACTTTGGATTAAGTCCTAGTTGATCACATCATTTGTAAATATTTTCTCCCAGTCCATGGCTCTTTTCATTTTGTTTGTAGTTTTCTTTGCTGTGCAAAAGTTTGTAAGTTTAAGTCACATTTGTTTATTTTTGCTTTTATTTCTATTGCTTTAGGAGACTGACCAAAGAAAACACTGGTACAATTTACATCAGAGGAGGTTTGCCTATGGTCTCGTCTAAGAGATTTATGATGTCATGTCCTATAGTTGGAATCCTTAAGTCATTTTGAGTGAATTTTTGTGTATGGTGTAAGAGTGTGTTCTAGCTTCACTGATTTACATGCTGCTGTCCAACATTCCCAATAGCATTTGCTGAAGAGACTCTCTTTTCACCATGGTATATTCTGGCCTCCTCTGTCAAAGATGAATTGTTCGCAGCTGTTGGGTTTATTTCTGAACTCTGTATTCTGTTCTATTGATGTGTGTCTGTTTTTGTGCCAGTAACAATCGGTTTTGATTACTGTAGCTCTGTAGTATTGTCTGAAGTCTGGGAGCATTATGTCTCCTGCTTTGTTCTTTTTCTCAGTATTGTTTTGACAATTCTGTGTCTTTTTGATTCTATATAAATTTTAAGATTGAGTTTTCTAGTTCTGTGAAAATTTCCATAAGCATTTTGATAGGTATTACAATAAAACTCTAGATTGCTTTGGGTACATTGACAGTTTTAACAATATTAATTCTTCCAATCCAAGAGCTTGTGCTATCTTTTCATTTGAGTTATATCCAGTTTCCTTTATTAACATTAGGTATTTCTAAGCATATAAGCTTTTCACCTCCTTGATGAGGTTTATTTCTAAGTATTTTTCTATGATTTTACATTCCATTTTGATATTTCATTGTTAGTATAAATGAATGCAATTTATATCTATATGTTAGTGTTATATCTACTACTTTGCTGAATTTATTTTTTCAGTTCTAGTAGTTTACATGTGGAGTCTTTAGGGTTTTCTGTCTAGAGCATCATGTCATCTGTATATAATGACAATTTTAACCTTGCCCTACCAATCTGAATATCTTTTCTTTCTCTTATCTGATTGATATGGCTAGAACTTCTAATACTATGTCAAAAAGAAGTGGTGGAGTGGACATACTTATCTTGTTCCAGATTTTAGCAGGAAGGCTTTCAGCTTTTCAGCATTGAGTATTATATTGGCTATAGATTTGTCATAGGTAGCTTTTATTATGTTGAGATATGTTCCTTCTATACCCACTTTCTTAAGGATTTTTATCATGAATACATGGTGTATTTTATGAAATGCTTTTTACTTTCTCTCATCTATAGAGGTGATCATGTGCTTTTGTCTTCTGTTGATATGCTGTATCACATTGTTTGATATTCATATGTTGATCAATCCTTGTGACCAGGAATAAATCCAACTTGGTCATGGTGTATGATATTTATTATGTTATTAGATTTGGTTTGCCAATATTTTCTTGAATATTTGCATCTATATTTATCAAACATATTGGCCTCTAAGTTTATTTTTGGTAGTATCTTTGTCTGATTTTGGTATCAGGGTAATGGGGGCTTTATAGAATGTCTTTGGGAGTATTTCTTCCTCTTTAATCTTTTGGAAGAGTTTGGAAAGGACCAGAGTAAGTTCTTTGTATGTATGTTGTAGAATTCGCCTGTGAAGCCATCTGACCCTAGACTTTTATGATCTGTCTGTTCAAGTCATACATTCTTGATTCAGTTTGATGGGCTCTTTGTTTCTCAAACATCATCCATTTCTTCTACCTTGTCAAATTTGTTGGCATATAATTGTTCATATATACTTTTATAATTTTTGGTATTTCTGTTATACAAGTTGTGATTTTTCTCTCTCTCTCTTTTTTTTTTTTTTACTTTATTTATTTGGTCCTTCTTTCGTTTTGGTGATCCTGAACAGAGGTTTGTCAATTTTGTTTACCCTTTCAAAGAATCACTTCTTGCTTTTATTTTTTTTTTCCTATTTTTTTATCTCATTTATTTCCTCATTGATATGTTATTTTCTTCCTTCTGATAATTATCAGTTCAGTTCAGTTGCTCAGTCGTGTCCGACTCTTTGCGACCTCATGAATTGCAGCACACCAGGCCTCCCTGTCCATCACCATCTCCTGTAGTTCACCCCAACTCACGTCCATAGAGTTCATGATGCCATCCAGCCATCTCATCCTCTGTCGTCCCCTTCTCCTTCTGCCTCCAATCCCTCCCGGCATCTGATAACTACAGTTTTTTTTTTTTTTTTTCTCTCTCTCTTATTTTTCTAATTATTTTAGGTGGTAGGTTAGACTGAGATTTTTCTTGGTTCTTAAAGAAGACATGTGTCACTAAAGCTTTCTTCTTAGAATTGCTTTTGTTGCATCCCATAGATTTTTTTTTTTTTATTGTTGTGTTTTCATTATCACTTGCAATAAGGTGTTTTTTTTTTCTGTTTTATATAATCATTAACTTTTTTTTTTTTTTTTTTTACTATCCTGGTGTTTAATCTACATGCAATTTTTTTTTCCCTCATCCCTCCACCCCATGATTGATTTCTAGTTTTACACCATAATGGTCAGAAAAGATACTTGAAATAATTTGTATACTCTTGAATTTGTAGAGGCTGGATTTTGTGCTCTAGTATGTTGTTAATCTCAGATAATATTCCATGTGCACTTGACATGTATTCTAGCTTTTCTGGATGTAATGTCTTGAAAATATCAACTAAGTCTAAATCTTCTATTGTATCATTTAGAATCTCTGTTGCCTTATTGATTTTCTGTCTTGAAGATCTGTCCATTGACATGAATGGAGTGTTAAAGTATCCTATTATTATTGTATTCCTGTCCGTTTCCTTTAGGATTGATTGGTTTGATCTCCTTGCTGTCCAAGGGACTCTCCAGAGTGTTCTCCAGTACCACAGTTCAAAAACATCAATTCTTCGGCCCTCAGCCTTCTTTGTAGTCCAACTTTCACATCTATACATACTACTGGAAAAACCACAGCTTTGACTATATGGACCTTAATCAGCAAAGTGGTGTCTCTGATTTTAAATATGCTGTCTAGGTTTGTCATAGCTTTTCTTCCAAGGAGCAAGTGTCTTTGAATTCCATGGCTGCAATCACCATTCACAGTGATTTTGGTGCCCAAGAAAATTCTTTTAGTATTTTTGTTATCTCCTTTTTGAACTCAGTGTCTATTAGACTGAAGAGATCTCTTTCATTGTTTATTACTTTAGGGGAATTATCTTGATGTTTTAATTGAGAGTGGCTCCTCTAATTCTTCATTATATTATTTCTTTTGTTCCATTAGTTTAGGAGAGACAGTTATCTAGAGTGGTCTTGGAGGGCTATTTCTATGTGCAAATTTCACTCTATAACCTGTGTGAGTTTAATATTTTTTGGTGCAGGAGTTGTTTTAATATGAATGCCTGCCACCTCTTTCCTTCGTATGAGCTGATTGTTATCTCCTTGGTATTGTGGTGACCAGATCTTGCACTGAATGTTGAGTGTGTCTTCCTCCGAGCTCTGTGGTTGTCAGTGTCATCTCAGGGGCAGGGTTTGCTCCCTAGTCGTTGGAGCATAAGCCCCCAGATCTGTCTGAGCTGCATTTCTGAGCTGTGGTGCAAAGTAGGTGGGGACAGAAGCACTCTCACTGTGTGAGGAGCAAATGACTATTTCTTCACCAGAGATTTCACCAGTGAGTGTGCTCTGTTGTGTTGCCTTTCACCCATTTTGCAAACTCACAAGGGATATTCTTGTTGGCACAGCCCTCAGCACCATCTCAATCACGGGAATGCTGGCAGTTGGCCCTGGTGCCTCTCAGGGCTTGTTTTCACAAGGCTACCAGAGCAAATCCATGAAATCAGATCCCAGGACTGAAGTATTTATGAACTTGGATCCGTTCTGGGAACTGTGAAGGCAGCTCAGACCCTGGCCTGGGCTAGTCCCCATGGATATGCACCCACAAAGCCCATAGTTGCTAAGGTCAGATGTATCCAAGCTGCAAGAGGAACATCCTTTGTCCATTTGGATGTCCCATAAGTAATGAATTGACAAAGCCAGATGCAGAGGTGTAAATGAATCCATGGCTCATGTAGCCACATTGAGAGATTTCAGCCTTGCGTTCTAAGTCACACAGCCCCTGGGTGTCAGCTGTGGTTTCAGCCCTATCTCTGTGAGTGGGGAGCCCAGTGGTGCCTACTCCTAGGGCCTGCTGAGGTGGCAGTTGGCACGGGAGCCCTCCCCAGGAGGCAGCTGGAGTACGCAGGGCAGTGGCACGTGCATCTGTGCAGGTCACTGTCTGTTCTGCCTGACACAGATGGTGTGCTGCCTTCTCTGAGCCTCTGAAGCTCCTTTTCTGTCCCAGCTGATCTCCCTGCCAGTGAGGGAGATTCTCAGAGTGTGGGAACTTTCCCATTGTTTAAAGCTCCCTCCAGGGGCGCGTATGCAGTCTGGTTTCCTCTTTGGCTTTCCTGTCACCCTACCTGGCTATGGCGATCTTTCTTGTCCTTTCACATGTTTGATGTCTTCCCCTGGTGTTCAGCAGTTGTTCTGTGAGAACTGTTCCATTTGTAGGTGTATTTTTTTTTATGATTTGTGGGAGAAGGTATGTTCCATGTCCTACTACTCCACTATCTGGAGTGGAGCCACTCCTTTTCAATTTAGTAAGTCACTTACGGAAAAACCCAGAATTAGTAAATACTAAATGTTGAAGAATTGAACACTTTCACTCTAAGTTTTGAAACAGGACACACATGCCTCACTATAAAACTGTCTCCAAACCATGATAATAATCTTTATTAAAATAAAAATGGAAAGAAATCTAAATATATGATAAAGCAATCATGTCAAGATTCAAAATACAAGGATATTAGATTTACATTGCACTTTAGACACCATGGGACAAAATATTTCAATATAAAATTAAACTAAAGATATAATTTATAGGAGTATCAAAACCAAAATACTAAGGAATGAGTTTGACAAAACAAACTATAAATTATAATATTGCTTTAAAAGTTAAAATTTGAACAGATCATTGAACCAACTACATAGACTGGGAGACTTTATATCTTCATTTCAACCCTAATCAGAACTCCAGTAAGAAATTTTATAAACTTGACAGGCAAACTTTAAAATTTATTAGAAATGTCATTTACTTAGAACAGTGAAATACAATTTGAAAAATAATTTAAAGGTGGTCAGACACCTATTCTAAGACTGCAATGAAACTGTAGTAATCATGGCATTGGCATGAGAGGATTTAATTATATTTGAATTATATTAAAATATTTAATTAAAGATTTCAAGAATAGTGATGCATAATTACAGAGAGCTTTTCTCTCCTATAATCGAGCAAATTAACATTATGACTATTAAAATATTTCAGAAATATTATGTTTCAACTGAGATGCATAATCTTTCTGGGATAGGAAACTTTTGATAGTTCCCTTAAATAACTGTTTTCCCACCATTATGTTGTGCTTCTCCAATAAAATACTAAAAATGAGCCCAGCAGGGAATCTTGCTTTCCTATCCTCCAAACACTTATTAGTAGTTTACCTTCCCTGTATACTCCTCCACCAGTGGTTCTGGTTGGACCAAAAAATTAATGGTCCTGAGCACTACAAGCTGCAAACAGCATACAGAGATGGTGAAGAGAGCAAAATATTTTCATAATAGGACGCCTTAAAGAACTGCTGAAACTGTGGCCAGAGCAATAGCCATCTCTCTCTCTCTCTCTCTCTCTCTTTTTTTTTTTTTTTTTTGCCTGTGGCCATAGAGAAACAATTCACTTTTTAAAGTAAAATTTAACTGTAACTTGATTGCTATTAATATATCAGGATGAAGTAAAAACAGACAACCTCTCAGGCCATAGATGATGATTTAATCAGAAAGAGTCTGAATTGTGAAATTAGTCTAATTTCAATTCATATTTAACTCATGTACTTTTGCAGTGTTCTTTTCCTATACCTTGGGACCTGGTCTCTCAGATTCCAAATGTTGCTGCTACCAGATTGCTAAAGAAAAACTGTTTTGCCCCAGGTCCCTTCATACTGTCCTCATTCCACCACTGCAGGTTCTGACCATCTGGCAGACTCCGTCTAAATAGTGTCAGTGTGTCATCTGTCACATCTCACATCCCCTGAGGATATCTTGAATAATTGCTCATCCTAAGCAATAATCACACCTCTTAAGGCCAAGAACATGTTGTTTATATATCTGCAGTGCCCTCAGCATTATCCAGGCATTTAAATTGAGAAATTAAATAAGCATTCTACAGCTCGCTATTAACTGCTAGTCAATAGATCAGTAACCTCTAGGTATGTAGGCCAGATAATACTAATGCAAGCTGCAAGAGACCATCCCAGGTTATTATTCTGGTGTACACTAATCAAGAAATATGATATATTGCTTCAGGTGCAGAGACAAATTCTGTGGAAATGTTAGGACATCTTTGTATAACAGGTTTCCTCTTGAAATGACAGTTTCTTTAAAGCAATGAGAATGTTGAGTAATGAGCACAGATCTCATGGAATTTTAAGACAGAAAATTAAACTTAGAAGCCAATGTGTCCAAATTGTACTCATTTAGTTTCCTCCTATATAATAGAGCAAACCATTAAATCTGACCTCATATGACCTTCTAAATGAAGTCGTTCAGTCGTGCCCGACTCTTTGTGACCCCATGCGCTGCCCTGGTTTTCTGCCAGGCTCCTCTGTTCATGGGATTTTTCAGGTAAGTATACTGGAGTGGATTGCCATTTTCTTTTCCAGCGGATCTGCCCAGTCCAAGGATTGATCCCAGATCTTGTGCATTACAGGCAGATTTTGTACCAGCTGAGCCACCAGCGAAGACCATGCAACCTTCTAAGAGTTTTATAAATCCAATATTATATTGAGAATTCAAAGGTGTTCTACGAAATCTATGAATTCAGAGAATAAGTTCTTAAATACTCTTGGATAATACCGATGATATTTTTTCCCATGGTTGATATGTGAGCAGAAGTCAGGTTTGAGAAATCACTGGCTTTAGCAGTAAAGCATCTTAAATAAAAGCTCTGATCTCCTTGGCAGAACTAATGCCATATCACAAAAGAAAAAGTAAATATATGTGTACATACATAATTACATATGTCTCTATATTATACTTTAACAGATATGATACTTTTTAACAATGGAACAACAGATTCTTTTTAACCAGAATTACTGATATTTGATTTTAAAACTAAAAACCAATAATTTGCTATTTGGTTTGCATTTACTTGCAGAATTCATTACCTGTAAAATGAAGTTCAGGCTGTACAGAGGGAACACTTTCCAGTTGTATCTTCCTTTCCCATGGCCACCACACAAATACACACAGCACCCCCCCACCAATTTCCCATCTCCATAACTGACAAAAAAATTTTTGAGAGTAGATTCTTCATTTGCTGAGTGTGAGTTGGACACAATAGAAAACAATGGTGTGGGCAGTGAAAAAGTGACTTCATTATAAGATGACAGGAGTGAAACTTTAATTTTAACCCATTTTGATATATTTACTCATCATAAAATGTTTCACAATTAGGATTGAGTAACAGAATATTCTTTTTAATTTTGCCAAATAATTTAGATGTCATTAGCCAGATCACGGGAAAAGAGAATTATACATCAAAACTATTTTGCAGCATTAAAATCCTCCATTTATAGGTCAGTCCTTAAAACCAAGTATAATATTAATGAAATCATAACTCCCCCTCAGTGATATGATCAGAGGTCTTGATGATAGCGTTAGGCAATATGGCTTTGTGAATGGCCACATTACACAAATATGCAATGACTACATTGTCTAATCTGCCAGTTTCCTAAGTCAGCTCATAATACCATTTAGATACCTCTTTGGAGCAGTTCCTTAAGAGTTAAGGGGAGAGTCTGGACTTTTTGTGGGAAGAAAAAGCACAAGATTCCTGCTAACCAAAAAGAACAGACCTCTCAAGTTAATAATTTTAGTGCTTTTCTATGTAGATGTAGGTGTAAGAGTCTAGACTCATTGAGATTACTTTTTAGATATTCAGCTAAACTACTAGGACCAGTATCCAATATATGGAATGCTTCCTGTTTGTCTCCATCCTGAATTCCCCTCAGGGCATACCACAGATAAAGGAGGCTGGCTACAGTGTCTAACAGCTTGATCCTTGTAGAAGAGCATAGCGGGCAACATTCTTTCTTTACTAGAATGGCAAGCAAAAATCCCTGTCCACAAGAGGAATCAGAAAACTATTATCCTGCACTAAATGTTTCCAATTTTTAACCTAAAGCTGTGAGGTCCGAAATGAACATCATTTTATGTTGTATTTTAAACAGTTATGTTTTAATATAGGTATGAAAATTCCTTTTACTAATTACATTGTTAGCTTTATTTTCATCATTTTTCATTTTTCAGGGATATTAGGAGACTACCCGTTAAAAATCTCAGTAACTGTTACACCACCTGAAGTTTAATTACAGCTAATTTTCTTAATAACCTGTTGTTTTATTAAAACGTTTGCAAATGTTTTAAGAAATTAATACATCTGAGGCTCAGAATCAGCAAATAATATTGCAATACAATTTATGTAATATAATATTCTTATAGTAATAGAACAAACAATATAATTTATAGATATAATTCTGATATAATGATACTTGAATCATGAAATAATTATATATGTGTGTGTATGTCTTCAGGTCAGAGATGGCAACGGCACCCTACTCTAGTACTCTTGCCTGGAAAATCCCATGGACGAAGGAGCCTGATAGGCTGCAGCCCATGGGGTCACTAAGAGCTGGACACAACTGAGTGACTTCACCTTCATTTTTCACTTTTCATGCATTGGGGAAGGAAATGGCAACCCACTCCAGTGTTCTTGCCTGGAGAATCCCAGGGATAGGGGAGCCTGGTGGGCTGCCATTTATGGGGTCTCACACAGTCGGACACAACTGAAGCGACTTAGTTCAGATAGAACTTCTTTTTATTTTGTCATTTTAGCTAATATTTTATATTTTTATTATTTCATTATTATTTCATATTTAATCCCAATTAGTTAATACATGGGAGAAGGCAATGGCAACCCACTCCAGTACTCTTGCCTGGAAAATCCCATGGACAGAGGAACCTGGTAGGCTGCAGTCCATGGGGTTGCAAAGAGTCAGACACGACTGAGCAACTTCACTTTCACTTTTCACTTTCCTGCATTGGAGAAGGAAATGGCAACCCACTCCAGTGTTCTTGCCTGGAGAATCCCAGGGATGGGGGAGCCTGGCGGGCTGCTGGCTATGGTGTCACACAGAGTCAGACACAACTGAAGCGACTTAGCAGCAGCAGCAGTTAATACATATTTTTCAGTTTATGTAAGAACAAACACTACTTTTTGCATATAGCTTAAGTCTAATATTTGCCAATAATTATATATATACACTTGAGGTGACTCATTGGAAAAGATCCTGATATAGGGAAAGATCGAAGGCAAAGGGAGAATGGGGTGGCAGAGAATAATACCGTTAGACAGCACCGCTGACTCAATGGACATGAATCTGAGCAAACTCTAGGAGACAGTGGAGGACAGAGAAGCCAGATAGGCTGCAGTTCATGGAGTTGCAAAACATGCTTGTTTGTGCTTAGTTATTCAGTCATGTCTGACTCTTTGTGACCCCGTGGACTGTAGCCCACCAGGCTCCTTAGTTCACAAGGATTCTCCAGGCAAGAATATTGGAGTGGAATTGCCATTTCCTCCTCCAGGGTATCTTTCCAATCCAGGGATCAAACCCAGGTCTCCCACATTGCAAGTGGATTCTTTACCATCTGAGCCACCAGGAGAAGCCCATGGAATTGGAAAGAATCAGACACAACTTAGCAACTGAACAACAAGAACCTGGATGGGGGCCTCATTTCCTACAGAAGACATCTAAGATAATGGTGTATACCTATTTTTTTGAGGAAGTACTAGACCCTGCCAATCATTGTACTGTTGTTTGTTTGTTAATGGCTCCTCCTTTGTTTCTGTATTCTTTCTCTTCCCTGATAAGCAGCTCCTTGAATCTACCCTTTGGAATTCAGGAAAGTTCAAAGAGGGTGAAGCCTTTTTCCTACACAAGAAATGGGGGACATGGAAAGAATTTGTACTCAGGACGGCCCCATCAGATCCTGCATCATCATTTCTTCAACAATTTCGGAACTTTTCTTTCTCACTTTCTCTCTTTTAGAATATGCAGGGTTTGGATACTGGGTATCCTTTGGGAAACCACACACCTAGTGATTTATGTTTTGTTTGCAGCCTGTGTATTCCCTGCTCTGGTGAGGAAGAAAGGAAAGCCAGGGATTTGTCAAACTGACTTGATTCACCCGACTGTCTTCCTACTTTTCCTACGGGTTGACTATTCTTAGAGTTATGTAGGTAATACAGTACAGGAAACCTGTAAAAAACTTTTCAGAAGCTAATTTTTCAATGTCAATTAAAATTCCTCTCTTGTAAGATTTAGGCAATGATTGTATATCCCGTGTCTGCAGTTATTTGCTTCTTTGTCTTTTATGTTCACTTTATACATTTCTCTGCTAATGAAACAAGTAAACAAAATGAAAGCAACTTGAATTTATTTTATTTCTGGTTCCCAGGTTGGCTTCATTTCAATTTAGTGAAAGAGTAGGTCAAGGCAGTAAAACAAAATACCTAATTTTACTGAAAGACTGTCTTAGCAGTCACCATATAAGCATACATCAACAAGATAATAGATGTTTGATCCACTAGTTTGAAGAATCAGAACTATTGGACCATAGTGTACAAGAGAGTTTATATTAAGGTTTTTCTCTTATAATGTCACTAGAGAGAAAATATTAACATAAAGAAACACCGCAGTGAATATGAATATATGCATTTTATAATTCTTCTTAAAGGTATTTAAATTATTTGAATCCATGTAAGTTGTCATGTCTTTTAGATGGATTCCCTGCCCTGTAAAACCCTATACAAACTTTTTTCCAAGCTGATCCCACCTTATACTTTATGAAATCTTACTTATCTTTCAAGACATAGCTCAGGTATCATCCTTCAGGACATCTACAAACTAGAATGAATTGTCAATCTTGACATATAATCTGTGACCCCTTTGAATTCTTTTCCCTTCTTTAAACTCTTTAAATGCTTTATAAATATCTTTTCCTACTGGACACCCTTTAAGCTATTGCATCCTAACATTTTATCTAGTCATGTGGTTGCAATATGTTTATTTGAGATAGCCATCCTTGAAGTAGAGGCCTCTTTGAAGTGGATGCCTTAGGAATCAAAGCATGTCAGACACTTGCATTACCCAAACCAAAAAAACCCAAAACAACCTGTCAGGGCTTACACTACCACTTTGCATTTCTACCTTGAAACACAACTCAACAAAGAACTGCAGAGCAACACATATAATTTAAATAAATACTGAAAAAAAGTTTTGATTTCCAATAATAGACAATTCAAGTACACTGTATGGCCAGTGTTCCTGGCAAAATGACCTGAAAAATTAATATAGATTACTTGATTGTTTCAGTTAACCTTTTATGTAAAAGCTTTCTCAGAAAATGCAACAACTGAGGAGGAACTGGTAATCTACTCTTTATAGCCTGGCTAATGCCTTCTTTATTATCTCAGCCTCAGAGTCCAGCAAGGCAGAGTATATATTGTCATAAAATGAAAATCAGTATACATTTACTATTTTTGCCACAAAAGTATTTGAATTTGCCAACACGCATTCATGATTTAGTGATGCATACTTTGAATGTACCTGTTATTAAGCGTTCTTCGTTAACAATGAGAATCTCATCCTATTGAAGCTGAAAGAATCCAGAAGAAAAATTCTTCAAATTCAAACATTGCCTTCTCCCCAGACAGTGCAGAAAACCAGTAAATCTGTAGAATCGTGTCCGTGAAACTTTAAGAGAACTGATATTGGAAGGCAAACAATTAAAATAAATTCCAGAAGGTGTTGAGATCCCCTTCAATGATAAGGCACATAAGCTGTTTCACTTTGTTGGATAATGAGCCTGCCTAAGGCTGGAAAAATAAAACCAAGAAACTATTCCTGTCTCACCATGAGACTTCATTAATAACAAGCAACCATTATCTACCAGCTTAGAAGAATACAAGAGAACCGCTTGGGGTGCAAGTGTGTTAGACTTGCTCAAAACTGAGGATGAAAAAGGATAAGTGAGAAAAGTCCTCTTGATCTCTAAAACACCACAAAACAATGTAAAGTAAAATTTTAAAAGAATTTAAATTTTTTTTTCTTTGTCTATTCAGGTTCTTTCTCCATATAAACTTTAGAACCAATTCATCAGTATTCACAAAATAGCTTGATGGTATTTTGATAGAGATGCATTGAAGCTCTAGACCAAACTCAGAAGAACTGACATCCTAACACTATCGAGCCTTTGTGTTCATAAGCATAGACTATCTCTCCATGTATTTAATTATTTTCATTTATTTCAATCGTTTTGTGGTTTTCCTCAAATGTATCTCATGTCCATTTTGTTAGATTTTTATGTATTTCATTTGAGAGAGGAGTAATACAAATGGTATATTTTTAACTTCAAACTCTATTTGTTCATGTCTCATATATAGGTAAGTGATTGAATTTTATAAATGAAACTTATGTTTTGCAACCTTGCTATAATTGCTTATTTGTCCAGAAATTGTTTGTTGATTCTCTCAAATTTTCTACATAAATAATCAAGTCATTTGTAAAGGAAGACAACTTTTTCCTTCCCAATATGTTTATCTTTTTTCCTCCTTTTCTTGTCTTTCTGCACTAACTTGTTATTCATTACAAGGTCGAAGGGCAGTGATGGGAGGGGACTGGGCTTCCCTGGTGTCTCATATGGTAAATAATTAGTCCGCAATGCAGAAAACCCAGGTTCCATCCCTGGGTGAGAATATCCACTGGAGAATGTTACGGTTACCTACTCCAAGATTCTTGCCTGGAGAATTCCTTGGACAGAGGGGCCTGGCAGGCTACAGTCCATGAGGTCGCAAAGAGTCGGACATGACTTGAGGGACTAACACTTTCACTTTCTCCATGACAGGGGATATTCTTGTCCTGTTCCCAGTATTAGTCTCTGCTCAGTTGCTCAGTCATGTCTGAGTCTTTGTGATGCCATGGAATATAGCCTACCAGGCTCCTCTGTCCATGGAATTCTCCAGGCAAGAATAGTGAAGGGGGTTGCCATTTCCTTCTCTAGAGAATTTTCCTGACCCAAGGATAGAACCTGGGTCTTCTACATTGCAGGAAGATTCTTTACCACTGCACCACCTGGGTTGGAGCCTCAGTTTTACTGAGGAAGCTTGGAATGTTGCTTTAAGTATGATTTCAGCTGTGAGATTTTGGCAGATGTTTTGTCAAGTTAAAGAGGTTTACTTAGAGTTTATTTTTATGAATGAATATTGAATTTTGTCAAATTATGTTTCTCCTTTTATTGATCATGTGATTTATCATCATTAGTGTGTTGATATGATAGATTAGATTAATTCATTTTCAAATATTAAATCAGCCTTCCATACCTGGAATAAACCCTGATTGTTTGTAGTGTATAATCCTTTCTATCTATTGTTGGATTCAGTTTGCTAAAATTTGGTTGAGAATTTTTGTATCTATGTTAATTTCATTATATCTTTGTCTGCTTGGGTATTAGGGTAATGCTTATCAAATAAGTCAGAGTGTTTTCTTTGCTTTTCTCTTGTTAAAGAGGTAAGATAATTGGTATAATTTTTTCATTAAATTTTGGTGGAATTCATCAGTGAACTCATGGTGCTTTCTGTTTTGGAAGTTTATTATTTACTCTTTTTTTTTTTTTAATGTTATAGGCCTCTTCATAGTGTCTATTTTTATGTGAGTTTGTCAGATTGTCTTTCAAGAAATTAATTCACTTTAAGTGTTAAATTCTTTGGCATTGAATTGTTCATAATATTACTTTATTATCTTTTAACATCCATAGAATCTATACTGATACCCCCTCTTTCATTTCTGATGTAAGTAATTTTCCTGTCCCTTTTTTTTCATAGTTACCTGGCTGGAGACTTGTTGATTTTATTCACCTTTTCTGAGAATCAGGTTTTGGTTTCATTGATCTTTCTCAACTGGTTTCCTATTTTTAATTTTGTTCATTTCTGCTCTAATTTTATTCCTTCTGCTTACTTTGGAGCTAATTTGAACTTCATTTTCCAGTTCCTATAGGTAGAAGTTTAGGTTATTAATTTCAGTTATTCTTTTCTAGTATGTGCATTCAGTGTTTTAAATTTCCCATTAAGTACTGATTTTGCTGCATACCATGTTTCTTTGATTTCTATGATTTTTACAAATGATTTCTCATATTTCTGACATAATTCTAAATTATGAAATGTTTTATGCAGTTTATATACTTAAATTTATTTTTTCAGAAATAACCATTCCCTTTTAAGATATGTTTTTATTTGAAATTATCCTCCCCCCTTTTAGGTCTTGGTGTTTGCTGTCATTTTTGCTGAAATATTCCCTTCAGTTCAGTTCGGTTCAGTCACTCAGTCATGTCTGAATCTTTGCAACCCCATGGACTGCAGCACGCCAGGACTCCCTATTCAACACCAATTCCTGGGAATTTACTCAAACTCATGTCCATTGAGTCAGTGATGCCATCCAACCATCTCATCCTCTGCCGTCCCCTTCTCCTCCTGCCTTCAATCTTTCCCAGCATCAGGGTCTTTTCAAATGAGTCAGCTCTCGCATCAGGTGGCCAAAGTATTAGAGTTTCAGCTTCAACATTAGTCCTTCCGATGAATATTCAGGGCTGATTCCCATTAGGCTGGATCTCCTTGCTGTCCAAGGAACTCTCAAGAGTCTTCTCCAACACCATAGTTTAAAAGCATCAGTTCTTCAGTGCTCAGCTTTCTTTATAGTCAAACTCTCACATCCATACGTGACTACTGGAAAAACCATAGCCTTACCTAGATGGACCTTTCTTGGCAAAGTAATGTCTTTGCTTTTAAATATGATTTCTATGTTGGTCGTAACTCTGCTTCCAAGGAGTAAGCGTCTTTTAATTTCATGGCTGTAATCACCATCTGCAGTGATTTTGGAGCCCCCCAAAATAAAGTCAGACACTTTCCACTGTTTCCCCATCTATTTCCCATGAAGTGATGGGACCAGATGCCATGATCTTCGTTTTCTGAATGTTGAGCTTTAAGCCAACTTTTTTCACTCTCCCCTTTCACTTTATTCTGCTTCTGTTAGGTCCCTACCATTTCTGTCCTTTTTGAGCCCATCTTTGCATGAAATGTTCCTTGGTATCTCTGATTTTCTTGAAAAGATCTCTAGTCTTTCTCACTCTATGTTTTCCTCTATATCTTTGCATTGATTTCTGAGGAAGGCTTTCTTATCTCTCCTTGCTATTCTTTGGAACTCTGCATTCAGATGCTTACATCTTTCCTTTTCTCCTTTGCTTTTTGCTTCTCTTCTTTTCACAGCTATTTGTAAAGCCTCCTTTGACAGCCATTTTGCCTTTTTGCATTTCTTTTTCTTGGGGATGGTTTTGATCCCTGTCTCCTGTACAATGTCTGTTCAGTATTTTGCTGCTTTTGGATGGACTATTCTGTTTTTGTAGTTGTTTAATTACTAAGTCATGTCCAGCTCTTTGCAACCCCATGGACTACAACACGCAGACATCCATTAGTAAAAACTAACTTCTAGAGATTAAGTGAAAGTAGATACCAAAGAGCAAGTAAGGTCACAATAGTCTGAGCTAGAAATATTTTGAGTATTAATTAATTGTGGAATTATAAATGGCCAATTAAATTTCAACTTGATTTATATAACCTCAAATTTCCATGTTTGCTAGATATATCCTGAGCCACCACAATATATGCTTGACCCCTAAGCTAATTCCTAGATCCATATGTTAATAGACCTAAAACCATCTGAGAAATGGAAGTTTAGACACATCTGAAGGAGACCACACAATAACACTATTAATAGAAACTAAATTTATTTATCTTAATCATTACCAAGGGACTCTAGACAACTATCAAAATCATTGGGTATGAAAAAAATCAACACTTTAAAGAAATATTAGATTTGAATTTGAGCTATTATAAATTCTTATGAACTAAAGAAAACTTGTAGTTCATATCTGAGTTTGAGACCATAAGGCAGTTAGGTGATAACTACAATTTTGATAGAAAGGCCTCGATATATTGTAAATCAACTTACTCCAAAAGAAAGAACTGTATCCTTACCCATATAAAACTATTCATATTTTTAATTTTTATGATAGTATTTCATCTGATTAAAGTGGAAATTATCAGCTCTTTATTTTACTTATATACAATAAATCACTTACTAAAAATTAATTTTTCTTTTTTTTAAAAATAAATACTTCAATATGTCCAGGTGGATCTCCACATATATCCCTACTGTGACTTCTAGGGCTTTATAAGTGTAAACATATAAATATACAGCTTATGTTGGAATCTGAATTTTAGAAGAAGATTCAGATAGAAATCCCTAAAGTTTACAATCCTTTTAAAATAACAAATCAAAGCAAATAACACACACAACTCTCTACAAATGTATTGCTCTTGGTAGAAATGC
The DNA here is from genome assembly GCA_917880005.1 of Nanger dama. Classification (NCBI taxonomy): domain Eukaryota; kingdom Metazoa; phylum Chordata; class Mammalia; order Artiodactyla; family Bovidae; genus Nanger; species Nanger dama. Next base: position 4,736,506 of record CAKJTW010000027.1, on the reverse strand, counting down.
AGAGATTTGTCCACATTAAAGCCCTTAAATACATGAAAGTGATTACTAACACATTCTCATTAAATTATCCACTTCAATTGGCTCAATAGACAGATGGGAATTAGAGAATGACAGATAATCATCAGTTTAATTGGGTGATGAATCTGGTTACAGATGCTGTCCAGATGTAGTCTCCCTACTTGAGCAAATTAATAAAGCTACTTGTATATCTACTGATGACATTAGTTATTTTCACCCTTGGGATAAATATTAATAAGAGAAGGAAATGTTTTCAAAAGACAGTGACAAAAACACATATTTCATTTTACTCTTAGGGAATGAATTATCCTTCCATTTTGTACCAAAATTGAATCTCTAATCGTTTTTCTCATATATTCTGTTTAACATTTGTTGGCATCATGCCTCTTAGAACCTGAAGAGCAAGTACCTGGACCTTCTAAGAGAGGTATGGTTAAGTCATTGTTATGAAAGAGATAGATATTCTAGGGATAGTTCAGTGGTCTGACACTTCTTCAAAGTTTGTTGTTCAACCAGGTGATGTAAACAGGGTAGAATGTTACCTTACAACTGAAGGGAAAGGGCATAGTCTGTCTTTTCTGCCATTAAGAGGACTAAACTTTACTGAGACTGACTTTTGAGGAAAGATATTCTATTTTGGTATGTTATTTTTTACCAATTCAGTAATAGCTAAAGAAGCTTCCAGTTCTTTAGGTTCTGATTGCATTCCCACAGTGATAAAACGTTTGACTATGTGTGCTATACCGACTAGTTGTGGGGCAAAGTCTGTTGCAGCATGGAATCCATGGAAGCCCATAAAATTGTGCTTTACTGTTTTTGGTCAATAAATCTTCACATTTATTTTTAGTACCTGGCTTCCCACTGGCCCTAATATAACATGAAGCCCAAGTGAACATGAAGTCCAAGCTGCCTATTCCAAACTAGTCTGATCCACCTAACCATTTAAATAAATGTAATTACAGTACCAACTAAAGTGTACAAAAGAGATTGAGCCAAGCACAAACTGAAGTCATATGTATGCTGCATAAGCAGATTCTTCTCCTTCCCACACTGACCTCTCCTGCTGAATATCCTACACATGGGCTGCAGTGGGGTTATTTTTACCTAGTTGACTGCTGAGGGTAAAAAATAATTAAACCATGTTAAACAGAATTTAATTTATTTATTTCCATCAGCTGGAGCTACCTGTTACAGATTTATTTCCCAGCTCATTAGAATCTCTGAAGCACCACCAAGATGTCAAATACAAGGGGTTATGTTTAAACACTACATCTCTACTTTGCTTAGAATGTGAGTTTATGTATAAGAACTAATTCACAGGATAATGGGGTTTGGGTGACATTTCAGAATAAGGTTTTAACTCTCTGCTTTGGTAGTGAAGATAACTTGAATAGAAAGGTTGGAAAAATGACTTACTGTCTGAATGCTTGTAAGTTATAAGTGAACTCATGATCAAATTGTCTTGGTAAAAATGAAAACTGAATACTATGCATAGAGTAGTACATTTAACTTATACTAAATTTTATTGCTAAATACTTCACTTGCCAGCAGAAGGACCATTTGTTGATTTCTATATTTATGAATAGTCCTTCTGCTGGCAAATGAAGTATTTAGCAGTAAAATTTAGTATAAGTTAAATGTACTTACTCCATGCATAGTATTCTGAGCCATTTACCTACTAGCAAATTGACAGTATCAAACTGTTCCCATTGTACAATGGGGTATTATTTGCTCTCATTGAATTAGACATTTACTCTGAATGAATGTATGTTTTCCATCTGTCCATTAATTCTACCATCTGTGAACATACTAAACATCACTAATGCTAATACAAAATAAATTTTTGTATATAATATTTCCCTGATAAAGATATGTAAAGTGTCCAATTAAAAATCCATTAATTGAAAGATTGAAGATAGTGTTTCATGAAGCTCAGATATATAAATGTATGCTATGCTCTAAACTAATAAGCATAAGATTTCTTTTCTTCCATTTTCAGAATATTTAGATATGCAACAAACAGCAAAAATGGAGAGGTGGAATCTCTTAAAATTACATCTAATGACCCACTTACAAAAGTGCTTTTGTTTTCCAGTACTCTGGGCTCTGATAGAATATTTTAAGTTGTAGTAAGTGTTTAGTACTTCATTTAATAAATGCAAACATTCCAGAAGAAACTATCGTCAAGAATATAAAATTTGTCAAGATGCTTTCCCAGTTTAAAATTTCCAAGTGGTTTCATTTGATGATAATCACTCAGAATTCCTATTAAATAAGTATTCAATGATAGATACTCTTAGATGTTTAGATGCTTAAAAATGATTACTGAGGAGAGAAATCTACAAAATTGGTTTATACCAAAGTTTTGGGCTGTTTCATTATGTAGCATTAGATTATTTTTTATGCAATTAAAAAAGTATTATATAATTAAGTTTTTTTATGTAAAGCCATCATTTTTCAAAATACAGTTTTTGTATAGGACAGTAGTCAAATTGGATATGGTTATGGTGGAAATCACTACTCTTGCATCTTTCAAGTCCTTGATGGCAGCCTCTTTCAAGTCCTTGATGGCGGCATTAATCTTTGGTGTCCCTCTATACGGTATTGCCTTTAACTTACTACTTTTGTAGTTAAAGGCATTTGGCTTTCTCTAGAGTATAAGTCCTTCCACGGATTATAAAAAGCCGTGAGAAATTGTTGAGTGCCAGTTGTTGAGTATGTTTGTTGAAACTACACATTCTGGAACTGGGGAAGTAACCACAGAGAGGTCTGATGAAGAGGTAGGCCTACACAGTGAACCTAAATTGAAATGCTATTGATTACTAGATAGTCATAAAGCTATTCTCTGATTGGTTGAATACAATGAATTTTTGGTCTCCAGATACTGGTTTCAGTTTACAGCCATTATTTGATGAGCTTGATTTAGTCTGCCTTTGCTAATGAACAACTATCCTGGTAAATAGTCCCATGTCCCACTCTTGTTATTGTGGTAAGAATATTGGGCATTATACCTATCCTATTGAAAAATTAAGTGTTTGATGCAGTATTTTTAACTATAGGCAAAGATTTACACAGATCTCTATAACACTCATCTTGCTTAACTGGAATTTTTACATGTTGCATAGCTCTTGATTTTTATTCCCCTTAGCTCTTGACAACAACCATTCTACTCTCCACTTCTATGATTTTGATTATTTTAGATACATCATATACATGAATTATGTAGTATTTTTTCTTCTGCAATTGGCTAATTTCACTTAGCATAATATTCTCAGGGTTCATCTGTATTATTATCTATGACTAGATTTTCTTTTAAGATTTGTTAAAGGGAAAATTACAGAACGCAATTTGGTTAAGCAGGAAGGTACTTCGTAAGAGGATATAATTTTACCTATATTTACTGAGTCAAGTCTGGAATTGATAAGACCTGTATTTTTAACCATTATGATGATTCTAGTCATTTCTGTTCAACAAATATAGATATTTCCTGCTGATGCAAAACAAATATAACTTCAGTAGATTGCCTATCTTTTCCATTGTTGGGAGTTTAGTCAACCAGCCACATCAAAAACATCTAAGACCCAAGCAATTCTAATTGTTTGACTCTGCTGCCCATTATGATAACCATACACATCTCATAAATGGCATTTAAGTCTTGCCACTTGACCACAGCCATCACAGATCCTGTCATCTCCAGGTATTTCAGTGAGCCTGAGCTCACTTCATGACATCACTTCCACTGGCATGCTCTACTTGTGGATAGTAGCCTCCATATTTGAAAATACTAAGACCATCTCAATCACAGTCTTTGTGAACAACTCTTTTTCCTCCCAGAGAACACTGGTAGAGAATGAGTAAATAAGTTTTATATGATAGATGCTCTCTAAATTTCTGATCTTTTAAAATTTCTGGTCTTTCTCTCTCCCTCTCAATACCTTTTTCTACAGAACAAGAAATAAGTTCAGGCAATTTAACTCTATTTTGTTAAATCACCTTTGGATTGATGATCACATCAACCAACCAGGCAAAGTCTTAGTCATTTTCAGGCACTTGAGTTAGCACAATAAAAGCAGAATCTCTCCTTGTTTTATGTAAGTCAAGCTGATCCAACACTGTATTCCTTAGATCCTGATATATCTCCTTTAAGACCTATTGCTATAATTTTCCACAGGCTTAGTATTAAAAACATATTCAAAACAAGGTAGCAATTGAAATCAGTTGTTAGAGTTTATGAATTTGGATAAATGGTAAGCAAATTTAAATCCCAAGGAAAGAGAAAATAAAAGAAAATAATTATACAACTAAAAATTTTAAAAATTGGAAAAAAGTAATGAGAAGCAACCAAAAGTGTTCAGCTCAGTGGCTCACTCCTGTCTATTTGTGACCCCATGAACTGCAGCATGCCAGGCTTCCCTGTCCATCACCAATCCTAGAGCTTACTCAAACTCATGTCAATTGAGTTGGTCCTGCCATCCAACCATCTCATCCTCTGTTGTCCCTTTCTCCTGCCCTCAATCATTCCCACCATCAAGGTCTTTTCCACTGAGGCAGTTCAAAAACCATTAGAAATGGTGAGAGCTGATTGTTAAAAGTTCAGGAATTGTATAAACTGATTGTTAATACAACTGTTGTTAAATACTAAATTATATAAATGTATAATTAAATGAATTATGTGAAAAGAAAAAAACATTAAAAATGGTTTAAAAAATATCAACAAATTTGAAATTGGAATTAAAAATTAAACTAAAAAGGATTATCAAAATGTCAGCCGCAGGAATGCACATTTTATTCCTCCAGACTCTACTGAGACTAAATAAGGAATAATAAATAACTGTAAGTCAATCAACTTAATTAAGTACAATTAAAAATCCAGAAATAAAACAAATAAATTTAACACACACATGTGCATGTATGCACACTCACACATATACATATATAATTTCAGACCATTTTAAAAATTATTTAAGGGTGATTGTGTCAAATATCTAGTAAGCAAATAGCATAAAACTTAACATAGAAAATGAAGATCTGTGATCACACATATGTTAAACAAAATGAAATTTCCTCATAGATTACTAAGCCTCTGGTGCTTTTTATTTCATTAAATGATCTATCTTTGCTTACAAGTTTATTGATACATTATTTGGAAATTTTCTTCTGCTTGTCGTGTTTTAGTAAGATGCTCTTCGTTGCATTTTCTTATTGAATGACTGGATTTTTATTTCTTTCTTGAGTGTTTGGGCTGACTGTTAAATTATTTGCAAATCAATCAGATAGCTTTTTTAGAGAATATAAACTGTAACATTTACACTAAGATGGTTCAGCCCTGTTATTAAAACATGAGACTTCCAGTATCTCCTCTAAATGGTGCAGGTGGTCACTGAAAACTAGTCATTTTGCTAGTATGTATCTCAAATAGCTTCTTGTCTTGCATGATTAATGAAAAGTTTTAAGTTTACAGTTTTTAGTTTTTCTTTTCCTGGGCTTTTAGAATTATTCTTCACACTTGAATAGTTTCATATTGAGCATATCAATTGGACCTTAAGCACATTTCTGGATTTTTTTTTTTTTCTTTGTAGTTTTCTTCTAGAACTTAGCTTTATAAGTTTCAGCCATCTCAGCCTTTCCAGATTCCAGTCTCTACCTTCTTATTTCAGTAAGTCTTTTGGACTGTTTGATTTTTTATACCTTATTTTAAAATTAAAAAGTTATAGTAGATCTGAGCTAACATCAAGAATAACTCATTTGTTTTCTTCAAAGTCATACCTTTCAGTGTCTAATGTCTGAAACATTTGTTCACTTTTGTCAAGTATTTTTTTCTGTTTGCTTATGTTATAGTTCATTTTAGTACATAAGTATGTTTTGTTCTTGTTACTTAATCATAATTAGAATTGGATAAATAAATTATTTCAAAATATAGACAAAGTGAGAATTAAAAGTATGGTTTCACAATACTTTATACTTTGAAAGGGTAATGCAGTCATTATTCTCAACATAAACATTCTTCTAGAAGTCAACATGTAGAATTTGGCAATTGACACATCACCTTAACGAATCACACCTGATGTATATTAATGTTTTATGGCTTTTATTGTAACTAACAACAAACCTATGAGTAATGTGGTAATTTTTTTAATGAAATACTCATTATATTTTTATGTGACCTTCCTGTGAAGAGAAACTATATCATTTCCTATTGTGTAGTGTATTTTAACAAAGAAAAGATAAGCATAACATTAATGAAAAAGTTATTATTTTCAAAAATCTACATATAAGTTCATAGATTTAATAGAAGTCATATATATATATGAAATGTCAGAATAACTCAGAACAGTACACAGAGAGGCAAATCACATTCTTTATAGTTAAAATATTAGTTTATTTCATAATAACATATTTAAGTTCTTAATCTCTAAAATAATTTCAAGTGAGTGTATAATTTATTTGTTCTGGTGGTTTTATAAACATAATTTAAAATATTTAAACCAATACATTTCTTCTTTTTGCTTTAAAATGTCATTCATTTGTTAAATTTGCCTAACATGCTGCTAAAAGTAAGAAATCATTCTGTGTAGCATGCTGGTAAAAGTAAGGAAAACTCAGTTTGAAAGAATTATGTTATTTTACATTAATGTTTTTAAGAAGTCAGTACTATAAAAATTACTAAGCCTTGCAGCTGTACTACCTGGGGCAGATTGATTCGTCTTACTTTATAGCATAATTAGATATTACAAGCACTTCTTTTAAGAAAAAGATAGGCTAGTTTATGTATCATATGTATAGCATATCTAATGGTGATTTTTCATTATAAAAATATTTGAATACTGAAATTTACAAAATTCTACCATGATGTAGAATTTGATAAATTTTATGTCAATGGCACCCAAGTGTGTGTAAAATCTTTGAGGAGAAATAGTTAGAGGATACAGAAGTATAATCCCTTAGGATGCCAAAGAAAAGAGAGGGAATGATCAGTAGGCAACAAGCAAAAATGTATTTTACCAACAGAACATCTTTGTTATGTATTGAATTGATTTTAAATCTAGAGAATTCTAATTACTGAACAGAAACTAGAGTCCCAGGACTGCATATTGAAAAATCTTTCTTAGCTTTGAAATAACTCAAAATTAGTCAAAATTTTAAACATTTTGAAAAGTGTATGTTTTAACAAACATAATTGAATATTGCTTTCAAATTTGAGGAACAAATATGAATCAAAATAAGATTTGAAAAAAGTAAGAAAATAACATGTCTATAAAATAAACACACAGGGAAATAATAGTAGACTGTACTAAGTATTACAAATTTTTCATTCTGTGCAAAGTATCAATTAGTATATATTTTAGCCATTTAAAGAGTAGAAAAATTCTATAAAGTTAAAAATATTCACAATAATCAATAAAACAAATCAAAAAGCTAAAAATGAGCATTAACCCTTTGATTTTCTACTAAGACAAAGAGTTCTCTTCTATTAGATATTTGGGTTACTATCTAAAATGAAGATTATTAGCTAAAAGGAAGTGTCAGACAAGTGTGTAAGTGTTTGGGGGCATGCACACACATACACAGACCTATACACAGAATCGTGCACAGGGACCTAAGTACAATATATTAATGGGGATTTTTCAAATCTTTTTTTCATTATCTAAATTAAAAGCCCTCTCATAGGCAGAATAAACACATGGCACAAGAAAACAATTCAGCAATTGGCATTCCAAATTTCACAATAATTTAGTTAAATATTTCTTCATATTGAGTTCAAAGTTCTTGTTTAGTCACTCAGTCATGTCAGACTCTTGGAATCCCATGGACAGTAGCTTGCCAAGCTCCTCTATCCATGGGATTTTCCAAGCAAGAATACTGGGATGGGCTGCCATTTCCTTCTCCATTTTTCAGTATTATATTATATTCAAAAGATCATATGCATTTACATTTAGTCTTGATATTAGTCATCTATAGCCATCTGTATACCTGAAAGACAACATATTACTATCTTTATGTTTTAATGAAATTTTTTTGTTCATCTTTTTTTTTTAATAGAAAGCTAACTGCTTTACAGAATTTTGTGATTTTTCTGTCATACATCAACAAGAATTAGCCATAGGTACACCCATGTCCCCTCCCTCTGGAATTTCTCTGTAATCTCCCTCTCCATTTCACCTTTCCAACCTGTCACAGAGCCCCTGTTTGAGTTCCCTGAGTCACACAGCAAGTTCCCATTGACTATCTATTTTACACGTGGTATTGTAAATTTCCATGTTGCTCTCTCCATGTATCTCACCTTCTCCCTCCTCCCCTCCTCCTGTGTTCATAGGTTTGTTCTCTATGTCTATTTCTCCACTGCTGCCCTGAAAATAAATTCGTCAGTACCGTCTTTTTAGATTCCATATATTTGTGTCAGTGTACGATATTTACATTTCTGACTTACTTCACTCTGTATAATAGGCTTTAGGCTTATCCACCTCAATAGAACAGACTCAAATGCATTCCTTTTTATGGCTTGTTATTGTGTTGTATATATACACTACAGCTTCTTTATCCATTCATCTGTCTATGGACATCTATGTTGCTTCCATGTTCTAGCTATTGTAAATAGTGCTGAAATGAAGATTGGGGTACATGTGTATTTTTCAATTTTGGTTTCCTCAGGGTATATGTCTAGGAATGGGATTGCTGGGTCATATGGTGATTTTATTCCAAGCTTGTTAAGGAATCTCCATACCATCTTCCATAGTGGTTGTATCAGTTTACATTCCCAACAGCAATGCAAGATTGTTCCCTTTTATCCACACTCTCTCCAGCATTTATTGTTTGTAGACTTTTTCATGATGGCCATTCTGACTGGTGTGAGGTGGTACCTCATTGTAGTTTTGATTTGCATTTCCCTGATGTCAACCCACTCCAGTACTCTTGCCTGGAAAATCCTATGGATGGATGAGACTGGCAGGCTACAGTCCATGGGGTCACAAAGAGTCAGACACAATTGAGTGACTTAACTTTCACTAATAATAAGTGATGTTGAGCATCTTTTCATGTGCTTGTTAGCCATCTGTATGTCTTCTTTGGAGAAATGTCTTTTAGTTCTTTTCTCCACTTTTTGATTGTTTGTTTTTCTGGTATTGAGTTGTATGAGCTGCTTGTAAAATTAATTCTTTTGTTGTTTGTTTTGCTATTATTTTATCCCATTCTGAGGGCTGTCTTTTCACTGTATTTGTAGTTTCCTTTGCTATGATTTTATGTGTTATTTTATGTCTTTCAGTATTTCATTTTTTCTTTAATAATAAACTATTCACTTATTTTTATATGTAGGCTGGAACATTTTCAAAAGTTGTCTATATTAGAATATTTTTGTTCATATTGGTGTAAATTAAAGGGAATGCTTTATAGTGTCTGGCTACCAATTCCAGTGTTTCACAAAGGTATTGGGATCTATGATATCTTCTCTGTCTTGTATATTTTCAAATCTTAGGTGGATTCTGTCTGAATAACTATAACAATGATATATAGTTGGAGATGACATTGAGATGGAGATGACAGCACTTATGAATGCCAATCATCTTAACAAATGTAATTTTTTCTCAATTTATCCATACTTTTATTGTTTTCAGATCTACTGGGCATGCATATATAAAAATAATAACACCTTAATGAGTTTCTTTGGTGGCTCAGTGGTAAAGAATCTGCCAGCCAAGCGGGAGACATAGGTTCAATCCCTGGGTCAGAAATTTGCTCTGGGGAAGGAAATGGCAACCCACTCCAATATTTTTGCCTTGGAAATCCCATGGAGAGAGGAGCTTGGCAAGCTACAATCCATGGGGTCAAAAAAGAGTTAGACATAGATTAGTGACTAAACAACAACAGAATAATATGAGCCCTGTGCATTTTAGATAGCTTACACTACTGAAGCGACTTAGCAGCAGCAGCAGCTGGAAGGAAAGACTTGTGACCAGATATCTTTTTTTTTTTTCCCTCAAATATGTACAAAAGGTGTATTTCGGAACAATGCAATTTAATGTAATGGATATATACACATATATGAGAATTTAAAAATTGACATTCATACCTTAAAAAATTAATCACCAAGTCCCAGAGCTTACTCAAATTAATGTCCATTGCGTCGGTGATGCCATCCAACCAACTCAACCTCTGTCATCCCCTTCTCCTCCTGTTTTCAATCTTTCCCACCATCAGGCTCTTTTCCAATGAGTCAGTTGTTCACATCAGATGGCCAAGGTATTGGAACTTCAGCATAATCCCTTCCAGTGAATATTCAGGACTGATTTCCTTTAGGATTGACTGGTTTGATCTCCTTGTAGTCCAAGGGACTCTCAAGAGTCTTCTCCAACACCACAGTTCAAAAGCATCAGTTCTTTGGTGCTGAGCTTTCTTTATGGTCCAACTCTCACATCCATACATGACTTCTAGAAAGACCATAGTTTGACTAGATGGATCTTTGTCAACAAGGTAATGTCTCTGCTTTTTAACATGCTGTCTAGATTGGTCATAGCTTTCTTCCAAGGAGCAAGCATTTTTAATTTCATGGCTACAGTCACCATTTGCAGTGATTTTGGGGACCTCAAAAATAAAGTCTCTCACTGTTTCCATTGTTTCCCTGTCTATTTGCCATGAAGTGATGGGGCCAGATGCCATGATCTTCGTTTTTTGAATGTTGAGTGTAAGCTAGCTTTTTCCACTTTCCTCTTTCACGTTCATCAAGAGGCTCTTTAGTTTTTCTTTGCTTTCTGCCATAAGAGTGGTATCATCTGCTTATCTGAGGTTATTGATATTTCTCCCAGCAGTGTTGATTCCAGCTTGTGCTTCAGTCCAGCCCAGCATATCAAATGATGTACTGTGCATATAAGTTAAATAAGCAGGGTGACAATATATAGCCTTGGATTCCTTTCTCAATTTGTAACAAGTCTATTGTTCCATGTCCAGTGCTAAATGTTTCTTCTTGACCTGCATACAGATTTCTCAGAAGGCAGGTCAGGTGGTCTGGTATTCCCATCTCTCAAAGAATTTTCCACCATTTATTCTAATCCACACATCAAAAGGCTTTACTGTAGTCAATGAAGCAGAAATAAAAGTTTTTTTCTTTCCTGGAATTCTCTTGCTTTTTCTATGATCCAATGCATGTTGGCAATTTGATCTTTGGTTCCTCTGCCTTTTCTAAATCCAGCTTGAACATCTGGAAGTTCTTGGTTCATGTACTTTTGAAGCCTCGCTCATAGAATTTTGAACATTACTTTGTTAGTGTGTGAGGTGAGTAAAATTTTGCAGTAGTCTGAACACTCTATGGCATTGCCTTTCTTTGGGATTGGAATGAAAACTGACCTTTTCCAGTCCTGTGGCTGCTGCTGAGTTTCACAAATTTGCTGGCATATTGAGTGCAGCACTTTCATAGCATCATCTTTTAGGATTTGAAATAGCTCAACTGGAATTCCATCACCTCCACTAGCTTTGTTCATAGTGATGCTTCCTAAGGCCAACTTGGCTTCACATTCGAGGATGTCTGGCTCTTGGTGTGTGGTCATACCATTGTGATTATCTGAGTTGTGAAGATCTTTTTGTGTCATTCTTCTGTGTATCCTTGTCACTTCTTCTTAATATCTTCTGCTTTTGTTAGGTTCATACTGTCTCTATCCTTTATGTGCCCATTTTTGCATGAAATTTTCCCTTGATATCTCTAATTTTCTTGAAGAGATCTCTAGTCTTTCCCATTCTATTGTTTCTCTCTATTTCTTTGCATTGATCACTTAGGAAGGCTTTCTTCTTTCTCCTTGCTATTCTTTGGAACTGTGCATTCAGATGGTGTATCTTTCCTTTTTTCTTCTACCTTTTGCTTCCTTGGTACTTGCTACTTTAGGACACTCTTATGAATTTAATTTTTATTCCCTAAAATTCGTATGTTGAAATCCTAATCTCTAGTATCTCAGAAAGTGACTTGATTTGGAGATAGTATCTTTATAGACATAATAAAATTAAAATGAGGTCATTAGGATGAGCCCCAATCCAGTATAGAAGGGAAATCTTGGATACAAACACACACACAGGGAAGATAATATAAAGACAGAGGGAGAAGACAGCCATCTTGAAGTCAACAAGGGAGCTCTAGTGCACAACCTTTTCTCTCAGCCTTCAGATGGAACTAACCCTGCTGACATCTTGGTTTTGAACTTTAGGTCTCCAGAATGGTAAGAAACTAAATTTCTGTTGTTTAAGTCTTTATAGTGTAACTCCATGTACTGCAGTGTGTCAGACTTTCCTGTCCTTTACCATCTCCCAGAGTTTGTTCAAACTCATGTCCGTTGAGTTGGTGATATCATTCAACCATCTTATCCTCTGATGTCCCCTTACACTCCTGCCTTCTCCTCTCGAAGCAGAATAGGTCCCAAATGAGTAAAATAGAGACAAATTAAGATGAAGAACATCTTCAAGTGGGATATGGGAATATAGGCTAAGAGGCGTGAAAGTTTTCAATTGGTTGTGGTAACACTACGTAATATAAATGCAATAGCCTATTTTGTTGAATAGAATGTGTTTGGAGATGAGGACTGTAATAGAGGTGTGCGTGTGTGCTAAGTCACTGAATCATGTCTGATTCCTTGCAACCTTATGAACTGTAACCCACCAGACTCCTCTGTCTGTGGGATTCTCCAGGCAAGAATATTGGAGTTGGTTGCCATGCCCTCTTCCAGGGGATCTTCCCAATCCAGGGATTGAATCCTCATCTCTTAATTCTCCTGTACTGGAAGGCTGGTTCTTGAGCGCTAGTGCCACCTGGGAAACTCCTAACAGAGGTGTAGGCCAGATAAAAAATGGCAGCGCAAATAGATTCAGTTCAGTTCAGTTCAGTCACTCAGTCGTGTCCAATTCTTTGCGACCCCATGAATCACAGCACGCCAGGCCTCCCTGTCCATTACCAACTCCTGGAGTTCACTCAAACTCACGTCCATCGAGTCAGTGATGCCATCCAGTCATCTCATCCTCTGTCGTCCCCTTCTCCTCCTGCCCCCAACCCCTCCCAGCATCAAAATCTTTTCCAACGAGTCAACTCTTCACATGAGGTGGCCAAAGTACTGGAGTTTAGATTAAGGAGGTGTAATTTCTAGAATTTTGCTCAAACTCATGTCTGTTGAGTTGGTGATGCCACCCAACCATCCCATCCTCTGTCATCCCCTTCTCCCTCCTGCCTTCAGTCTTTCTCAGCATCAGGGTCTTTTGCAATGAGTCAGTTTTCCACGTCAGGTGGACAAAGTATTGGAGCTTTAGCTTCAGCATCATTCCTTCCAGTGAATATTCAGGGTTGACTTCCTTTAGGATTGACTGGTTGGATATTCTTGCTGTCCAAGGTACTCTCGAGAGTTTTCTCCAGTGACTAAATTCAAAGTGTTACAAATAGGCAAATTACAGATCAGTTGAAGTCAGACAGTTATATCTCCTAATTTAATATTTGAGATTTATAATTTCTTTTTTTTTTACAATTTTTGAAAAATTTGCAAAAACATATTTTGAGGCATTACAACTGTCTTATATTTATTTGGTTCTGAATACAGTTTCCTATAATACCTGACATGTTTTAGTGTAGTTATTTTTCTAAATATTATTTTTGAGAACATTACAGCTTCTTTCTTATTTAACTACTTTAAAAAGTAGCTGAAACATGTTCATCTTAAAACTCAATTCTCTATGTTTTCCTCAAATTTTATTTAAAAATCTTACTTACACATATTATATAAATTCAAATGCAAAATATCAATTGAATATATAAGGGAATAATGAAGAATCTTTTATGCTAATAATGAATGTCTAGATATTGGTCTGTTAAAAAAAAATAGCCCTATTCCAAATTAACTTATGATAGTGTTTGAGATGTTGTAAAAGTTGAAAGTTATTCTACCTTACAAATTTTAATCCATCATACATAAGCTTATATTAGAAGTTGAACAAAGAATATCCTTGATAATCACAGACCATGAAATATATATCTGGGGAGAAATCAACATCAAAAGAATTTCAGAGAATAAGAAGCATATAAGAATGAGCAGGAATTAACTGCATTTCTGTAAATGTGTGTATGACTGCCATTGCAGACTGCCCTGCATTTGACCTCTTCTTTATAATTTATGTCAGTGTATATAAAAATATATTTGAATTCCCAGGTAAAATTAAACTAATAGAAAAGATAAAAATTATATTAGACTTATGCTAATATTTTAAACCATTTAAGAAAAGGGGTACTGTGAAATGACATTAGCTACAGTAATAAATATTCTTAGGTTAACTGATAATCTTCACAAGAGGTTTCTTTTTCAATAATGACAATAGTGAGAAGAAATTTGGGGATATCAGTAAGCAATGAACCTATTCTCTAGTGAAAGAAAATACTGAATCTAAACTTTGGATAAGTTGCCTACTGAATAAACATCAATGAAACATTTAAACTCTGTACACAGAATTACTTATAAAAATATGGAATATAAAAACCTCATAAGCATTTCTGATGACTAAGATCTTATTTAACATAAATATTAAGATTTACAAAGTGCTTGGTAAAATGTGTTAGTAGCATATTTTCAAAGTGTTTTTACCTTTTATAAAAGGAGTTATATATGGTGAAAATTGCTTGGAGGAGAAATGACAGTGAGCCTGAAAATAGTAAAAAACGTCAGTTGTTAATGTTTGTTATATTTAGTTCAGTTTGTTTTTAAAGTCAGCCTTAATAATTTCTACTTCAGTCTATCCTTAAACCTGCAGTACAAATTCACTTATTACAGTTGAGAATTGTTAGTAAATATTTCATAGTAAACTCAGAGGAAAAGCTACACATAAATTAAAGATTGATTATTAGTATAAAATTAAACTTTTATTATTTACTAAATTGGTAATTTTGTTTTCCTCTGCTTTTTCTATATGATGCCAAAATAAACTAAATGTAATTTATAAGGAAATAAATGTAATAGTAGGTTAGAGGCTGTTAAGTTTAATGACAAACATTGACTGGATCTAGAATATTGTAAGGCCAGGAGCAGGAATGTTGAAATTTTCAATCAAGACAAGATAGGCCTGAGTGAAAATACAATGTCTGAGTGGAGGAATGTGATGAGTGTGAGCCAAGATAATTTTTGGTAGAAGAGAAATATAGTTGCAGGGATGAATCAATGAAGATAATCTGATACAGATTTACTTCTGGAATCTTTGAGGAATATCAAATCCAGTGGACTGAAAAATGAGAGATTAAAGGAAACTAAGGAAGAAAATTCAGAGGGAAGTAGAAAGAGAAGAGGTGCAGCACACTTAAGGCCTCTTAGATACCTACCACTGAAAGATAGTACACCATGGTTGAAAGCTTCAGTTCATTTCAGCTCAGTCACTCAGTTGTGTCCGACTCTTTGCCACCCCATGAATAGCAGCATGCCAGGGCTCCCTGTCCATCACCAACTCCCGGAGTTCACTCAAACTCATGGCCAATAAGTTGGTGATGCCATCCAGCATTCTCATCCTCTGTCGTCCCCTTCTCCTCCTGCCCCCAATCCCTCCCAGCATGAGAGTCTTTTCCAATGAGTTAACTCTTCACATGAGGTGGCCAAAGTACTGGAGTTTAAGCTTCAGCATCACTCCTTCCAAAGAATACTCAGGACTGATATCCTTTAGGATGGACTGGTTGGACCTCCATACAGTCCAAGGGACTCTCAAGGGTCTTCTCCAACACCACAGTCCAAAAGCATCAATTCTTTGCTGCTCAGCTTTCTTCACAGTCCAACTCTCATATCTATACATGATTACTAGAAAACAATAGCCTTGTCTAGACAGACCTTTGTTGGCAAAGTAATGTCTCTGCTTTTCAATATGCTATCTAGGTTGGTCATAACTTTCCTTCCAATGAGTGAGCATCTTTTAATTTCATGGCCACAATCACCATATCCAGTGATTTTGGAGCCCCCAAAATAAAGTCTGAAACTGTTTCCACTGTTTCCCCATCTATTTCCCATGAAATGATGGGACCGGATGCCATGATCTTCGTTTTCTGAATGTTGAGCTTTAAGCCAACTTTTTTCACTCCCCTCTTTCACTTTCATCAAGAGGCTTTTTAGTTCCTCTTCACTTTCTGCCATAAGTGTGGTGTCATCTGCATATCTGAGGTTATTGATATTTCTCCCAGCAATCTTGATTCCAGCTTGTGTTTCTTCCAGCCCAGCGTTTCTCATGATGTACTCTGAATAGATGTCAAATAAGCAGGGTAACAATATACAGCCTTGACGGACTCCTTTTCCTTTTTGGAACCGGGCTCTTGTTGCACGTCCAGTTATAACTGTATACATATAACCTGACCTGCATATAGGTTTCTCAAGAGGCACATCAGGTGGTCTGGTATTCCCATCTCTTTCAGAATTTTTCACAATTTCTTGTGATCCACACAGCCAATGGCTTTGGCATAGTCAATAAAGCAGAAATAGGTGTTTTTCTGGAACTCTCTTGCTTTTTCCATTATCCAGCAGATGCGGGAAATTTGATTTCTGGTTCCTCTGCCTTTTTAAAACCAGCTTGAACATCTGGTTCACAGAAGTTCATGGTTCACGTGAGCTGATGCCTCGCTTGGAGAATTTTGAACATTACTAACCATGTGAGATGAATACAATTGTGCGGTAGTTTGAGCATTCTTTGGCATTGCCTTTCTTTGGGATTGGAATAAAAACTGAACTTTTCTAGTCCTGTGGCCACTGCTGAGTTTTCCAAATTTGCTGGCATGTTGAGTGCAGCACTTTCACAGCATCATCTTTCAGGATTTGAAACAGCTCAACTGGAATTCCATCTCCTCCACTAGCTTTGTTCGTAGTGATGGTTTCTAAGGTCCACTTGACTTCACATTCCAGGATGTCTGCTCCAGGTGAGTGATCACACCATCATGATTATCTTGGTCATGAAGATCATTTTTTGTAGAGTTCTTCAGTGTATTCTTGCCACCTCTTCTTAATATCTTCTGCTTCTGTTAGGTCCAGACCATTTCTGTCGTTTATCGAGACCATCTTTGCATGAAATGTTCCCTTGATATCTCTAATTTTCTTGAAGAGATCTCTAGTCTTTCCCATTCTGTTGTTTCTCTATTTCTTTGCACTGATTGCTGAGGAAGGCTTTCTTATCTCTCCTTGCTATTCTTTGGAACTATGCATTCAGATGCTTATATCTTTCCCTTTCTCCTTTGGTTTTTGCTTCCCTTCTTTTCACAGGCATTTGTACGGCCTCCTCAGACAGCCATTTTGCTTTTTTTGCATTTCTTTTCAATAGGGATGGTCTTGATCCCTGTCTCCTGTACAATGTCATAAACCTCCCTCCATAGTTCATCAGGCACTCTATCTATGAGATCTAGTCCCTTAAATCTATTCCTCACTTCCACTGTATAATCATAAGGGATTTGATTTAGGTCATACATGAATGGTCAAGTGGTTTTCTCTACTTTCTTCAATTTAAGTCTGATTTTGGCAATAAGGAGTTCATGATCTGAGCCACAGTCAGCTCCTAGTCTTGTTTTTGTTGACTGTATAGAGCTTCTCTATCTTTGGCTGCAAAAGAATATAATCAATGTGATTTTGGTGTTGACCATCTGGTGCTTTCCAAGAGTAGAGTCTTCTCTTGTATTGTTGGAAAAGGGTGTTTGCTATGACCAAAACTATGGCAAAACTCTATTAGCCTTTTCTCTGCTTCATTCTGCATTCCAAGGCCAAATTTTCCTGTTACTCCAGGTGTTTCTTGACTTCCCTACTTTTGCATTCCAGTCCCCTATAATGAAAAGGACATCTTTTTTGTCTGTTAGTTCTCAAAGGTCTTGTAGGTCTTCATAAAACCGTTCAACTTCAACTTCTTCAGTGTTACTGGTTGGAGCAGACTTGGATTACCATGATATTGAATGGTTTTCCTTGGAAAAGAACAGAGATCATTCTGTCGTTTTTGAGATTGCATCCCAGTATTGCATTTCAGACTCTTCTGTTGACTATGATGGCTACTCCATTTCTTCTAAAGGATTCCTGCCCACAGTAGTAGATATAATGGTCACCTGAGTTAAATTCATCCATTCCAGTCCATTTTAGTTAGCTGATTCCTAGAATGTTGACGTTCACTCTTGCCATCACCTCTTTGACCACTTCCAGTTTGCCTTGATTCATGGGCCTGACAGTCCACGTTCCTATGCAATATTGCTCTTTACAGCATCAGACCTTGCTTCTATCACCAGTCACATCCACAACTGGTTATTGTTTTTGCTTTGGCTCCATCCCTTCATTCTTTCTGGAGTTATTTCTTCACTGATCTCCAGGAGAATATTGGTCACCTACTGACCTGGGGAGTTCCTCTTTCAGTATCCTATCATTTTGCCTTTTATACTGTTCATGGGGTTCTCAAGGCAAGAATACTGAAGTGGTTTATCATTCCCTTCTCCAGTGGACCATATTCTGTCAGACCTCTCCACCATTACCCGCCCATCTTAAGTGGTCGCATATGGCATGGCTTAGATTCACTGAGTTAAACAAGGCTGTGGTCTGTGTGATTAGACTGACTAGTTTTCTGTGATTATGGTTTCAGTGTGTCTGCCCTCTGATGCCCTCTCGTAATACCTGTTGTGAGAGGTTGAAAGCATAGATTTTCCAAAAGACTCCTGACCTCCTTTTATATTACTACTCTTACCCAGAGAGTATGGGTTAAGAAATGGATCCTTGCCTGCCTTGTTACTCCATTTGTGAAACTGTGATGACAAAACTGCCAATGGTATAAGACTGTTCTTAGGTATCATTTCCTACTGGCAACATAGGGAACAAAGGATTTTTTTTTTTTTTTTTTTTTTAGCAGAATGGCAATATAATCCAACATATTAAAATTTTCTTTGGTAATATGCAGTTGGAGGAAAGCATGATAAAAGGAAAACTAAGAACCCCTTGGGAGCTATTACAGTAATTCAAATGAGAGACAGTTAAATATGCTGACAGTGGGTGCATCAAGAAGCTTTAGTTTTTAGACATATTTTGAAAAAATATAAACAGGAGGGAATGAATGATAGGGTATGGGGCTATCGTAAACAACATTCAATGAATAATTCAGTATTTTTCACCTGAACAACCAAAAGGATGGAATCTCTTGGAATGGAAAATACTGGTATAGAACAAAAATGAGAAATAAAGCCAGTAAATTTTACAAGTGGAAAATTTGACCTTACTTTCACATATTGATTGGAAAGTTAAATATAAATATTGAATAGACAGTTGGATTTATATGAGTAGAAAGGGAATACGGCTTGAAGTTTAAATTTTTAAATGTCTGAATATAGATGCTGTTTAACCCATGAAACCAGATGAGTTCACCAAAGAAGTAAGTTAACTTTAACATACACACACACATACATGAATAAATAAACAAGCTTTAGTCACTCAGTCATGTCTGACTCTTTGCAATTCCATGGACTATATCCCACTAGGCTCCTCTCTCTATGGAATTCTCTAGGCAAGAATACTGGAGTGGTTAGTCATTCCATCCATTCTCCAGGATCTTCTTGACCAAGGGATTGCATGCTGCAGATTCTTTACTGTGTGAGACATGAGGGAAATAAATAAATAAATACATATAGTTGTTGTTGTTATTTTGTTGTTGTTCTTCCGTCACCAAGCTCTGTTCGACTCTTTGCGACCCCTTGGACTGCAGCATGCCTGCCTTCTCTGTTTTCACCACCTCTCAGATATATATAGATATAGATATAGATATATAGATATGTAGATACACACACTCACACATTTTTTATTTTATATATATATTCCCCCAAGGAAACATGTATACACAAAAGTACACAGCTATCAATACCTGAACATAATTGTTGAACTGATATATTTTATAGTATACATCTGGAAGAAAGCCATTCACAATATAGTGATTTCTGTTAAGCAGAAATGTTATGAAATTGCATAGGTTTCTTCTTCAGCAACCTTGTCATGTGTATATTATTTGACAAATTGTAGATACTTGAAAACCATAGCAAGGCAGCATCTATTTCTGAATCATGGCTGATGGCATGAAAGGACAAATTGAGCAAGGGGTCAATAGAGCAGAGCTGAGTGCAGGGTCTCTCCTGCTGTGAACACAGACATGCCATGGATGTCACATTCAGCTTCTCAAGTAGCTTCAGAGTGTCACTGTGAGCCATCCTCACCATCAGCAGAAAAAGACAGCCTCACAAATCAACCAGATCTCTAATTCTGAATTCCAAAGAGATGCATGAATGTAGGAAATGCTAGCAATTGCTTCTTGTTTTATTACAGAGAATCCGCTTAAGAATAAGCTGGGAGCCCAATGCCAAGCAAAAAGATATAACCTGAGACACGTGTGAATATTTCCATTCGGTCCACAGATGAGTGGACAGAACAAAGCAGAAAGCATTTATTTTGAAAACTGAGAAAAGTATTGCCTAGTGCAGCAAACCAATAACCAATGTAAATATAAGTCTAAAGGATTGACAGACATGATCATGTACAATAGCTTTAAAATCTTTGAGATTTTCATAAAGCATACTGAAAAACAAAATATACACACAGTAATTCCTATTTAGTAAGTCTTTTATCTTGAACATACATCACTATTAAGAAACATAAATTATGATTTCTTTATAACATTAAACTCTGTAGTGGACTTGGGTTAATGCAATTGCTATTGTTTATTTTCTCTTGAAAAACTAGATTTTAGATAAATTAAGACAATTTAAAAAATGCAGTAGTTTACAGATAAAAAATGAAGCCATTCTAGATGACAGATGTGAATAATGCATTGAGAACTAGACAGAGGTAAATAAGATGATACAACACTTGTGTGACGTTATTAAAAGTGGTCATGATTTGGTACTATGCTTTCAGGCCTAAAAATTCCCATAGAGTAGATACTATCAAAGACCTTTAATATTAGTGGTGAGAGAACTAACTAAATCTGTCTCCATAGAAGATAGTTTATGGGGCAAAAATTCACACAAGAAATCAAAAGAATTTCTCTGAAACTTTGATGTATTTGAACATGAATTTACACTATGCTAGCAATATATGTATAGCTCAGGCTGAGAAAGTAGCAATTAAAAAATGATCCTGGTGCAGTGAAAACTCTAGCGAGTCTAGAAATCAAATGCAAAATTGTTCTGGAGGGAAACATTGTTCCATGTAAGGTTTATAAAGGGGAAAATCAAAAGAGGTCAGATTAAGATGAGCTCAAAATCAGAAATTACAAAGTTCATGGTAAGTGAAAGTCAGCAGTCACAAGCACCAGGAGAACTCAAGCTATTGAATTTAAAATCTCAAAGTAAAACCTAAGAGCATGAGATCCTGGAATTACAGAGAAACTACACACACATGCATGCATAGATACCACTTAAGTGTGTTTAAAAGGATTAAAGAGCAGTGCCTTCCTGTTACATGCAGTAAGCTTGAGAAGATAGACTCTTAATTTAGCATTTGTAAAAGTTAAGAAGTTAAACTATTCCCATAGAGTTTCTGGAAACCATAATAATTGGTGGCAGTGAACTCTGAAAGGGAAAAGAAGGCAACCTTTACAGCAGATTGACTGGTTGAAAGTCTAATTGAGAAGAAATTATACCCAAGTGTCCTCTCCCCACTCCAAATATGTAGGAAATAGTAGCTTCCCTAGAGAAGATTCCAAATTATGCTCTAGCATGTAAAATACAAATTATCTTTCCTGGGAGGAAAAGTTGAAGATTTGGGAGACTGATCTCATGAGAATTAAGGAATACTCAAGGGTTTCTTCTGCTATTTGGTATTCTAACTTGGAGAATGGTATTCATGCATAAGGCAGGAAATGAGAAATATCTATTACACAATGTATGGGAAGGAAGTCCAATAAAAAGAAAGAAAAAATAACTAAAAATATTATCACCAGTGATTTCCACAAATAGTGCCAGCAAGATCTATCTATAGTGAAAGACAAGTATTCCCACAACCCTGTTAGTTGATCTTGCTTTTTACTATCACTATATTACACTTAGGTTTCCTGGTGGCTCAGTGGCAAAGAATCTGCCTGCCAGTGGAGGAAATATGGGTTCAATCCTGGGTTGGAAAGATCCCCTAGAGAAGGAAATAGCTACTCACCCCAGTATTCTTGCCTAGGAAATACCATGGACAGAGGAGCCTAGTTGGCTCTAGTCCATGGAATTGCAAAAATGTCAGACACAACTTAGTGACTAAACAACAATTTTACATGTAAGGTGATAGATTAAGATCACTAGGAATGAAAGTAATATGAAAACAAACTGAAGCAACTTGAGAGATTCTGTTATACTACTACTATTATCCTTAAAGATATGAGAGCACTGCATCCAGCAAAAGTCAGATGCAATATCCTTTATATTAATATACAATACATATATGGAATACATATATACACATATACACACACACACACACAGACTTCCCTTGTGACTCAGGTAAAGCATCTGCCTATAATGTGGGAGAGCCTGGGTCTGGAAGATCCTCTGGAGAAGGAAATGGCAACCCACTGCAGTATTCATGCCTGGAAAATCTCATGGTCCTGGCGAGCTACAGTCCATGGGGTTGCAAAGAGTCGAACATGACTTAGCAACTTCACTTTCACTTTCATATTTACACACATATATACACATACCTCTAGTACAATGTTGAATAGAAAAGGTGATAGCAGAGAGTCTTCTGGGCTCTCTGAGCTCAGGGGGAACATATTCAATCTTCTGTCAAGAGGAAGATAATAGTTTCAGCCTTTTCAAAGATTCTATCAGGATGAGGAAGTCTCTGAGCCAGCCATGCGAGCGCCCCAATCAGAACTCTTTTCAGGAGAGAAACTGTGTTGGGAAGAATAAAATTAGTTGAGATCCTCCATTTGCTACAACTTCCGGATCCACCAGAACATTTTATCAAACTCCACTCTTCCCAGACTACTCCCAGTTAATGACTGAACATGGTTTGAGTACTTGAGTGATGATCTATATTCCTGCCTAATATGTGCCTTTTAAAATTGTGGCATCTTTGTTATGAGGTTCCCATTATCCTGGCAGATGTCACAGCTGCATTGCAGGCTGAAACTCTTTCTATCCAATTCTTCCAATTCATTGTGGTTTGAGCATCTCCTCACTACTGTTCCCTATTTCTCTGCTCCCCAGTTTAGAATTCTATACTAAGTTAAATATCATTTAAAATGAAAGCAAAATATTTTTATAACATGAAATATGAGATAATTATTTCCAGAAGATCTGTACTAGACAAAATATTATATGCAGTTAAAAAATTTGAAATGGATAGAAATAGGTATCTCACAGTAGAATGAAGTCTACTTGGAATAAACATTGGTCAGAAAATAGGTTCTGCTTAAATTATACTCATTTAGAGTTGTTTTGATGGCCCTCTTTATGACCTACCTTAGTGAACATCCATCCCATGGACACTTGAGAGAAATATTTAAGCTTCAATGGTGAGTTGTGTTTGTCCTTTAAATATCAGTTAGATCACAGAGCTTAACTTGGTTGATAGTATTAATCAAAAATCTCCATGTTCACTGATTTTATATATTTTATCAATTACTGAAAGATATTTTGAAATATTAAACATTTATTATGGATTTGTCTACTGTCTTTAGCACTGTCTATTTTTTTCTTCAAATATCTTGTAGCTCTGTTAGTGGGAAAACATTTAGGATTGTTAGGTCTTCTTCAATAATTTATCTTTTTTCCATTATAAAATACCCTCTTTAACTCTGATAATACATTTGACTTGAAATATATCTTGTCAGATATTATTATAGCCACTATAGCCTACTTTAGCTTAGTGTTTGCACAGTAAGTAATTTTTAACATTTTAGTTTCAGCCTACATTTTTTAATATGTTTTTTAGAAGCAGCATATAATGTGGTCTTATTAATTATCTAGTCTGACAATCTGTGCCTTTTCATTGATAATTTTAATTTAAACATACAAATTAATAATTAATATGTCTGGATTAAGACTCCTATCTTAATATTTAGTTTTGATTTATCCCATTTGCTTTTGAAAATGAAAATGTTCATCCTATTGATAATTTTATTCATTTCTTTTTCATTAGTCATCTTTTCTCTTATTTTCTCAGCAATACCTTCTTTTTTTAATTTTATAAAAATTTCATGTTACTTTCCATTTGCAGTTATTACAAAATATTGCCTACATTCCTCACTTGTGCAGTACATCTTTGAGCCTATCTTACTCTAAATAGTTTGTACATTTCACTCCCTGACTCCTACATTGCCTTTTTCTCCTCCACTGGTAACTCCTAGCTTGTTCTCTGTGTGGATCTGCTTCTTTTTGTTATATTCACTTATTATATTTTTTTCATTTTCCCATATAAGTCATATCATACAGCATTTGTCTGTCTTATTTAACTTAGCATAATGCCCTCTAAAGTCCATCTGTGGTACTGCAAAGAAAAACTGTTATTGTTACAGCTTTGCTGTATTCCATTGTGTATGTATGTGTGCTTATATATATCACATCTTCTTCATCTGTTCATAGATACTTAAGTTACTTCTGTATCTTAGCAATTGTAAATAGTGCTGCTATGAATATTAAAGTATATATGTCTTTTCAAATTAGCATTTCTGTTTTTATTTCCTTGGTTTTTGCCCTGCCTTTTTATTGTGTGTGTATACTGGATTAAGGAAAAAGCAAGAAAGTTCCAAAAAACACCTATTTCTGCTTTATTGATTATGCCAAAGACTTTGACTGTGTGGATCACAAGAAACTGTGGAAAATTCTGAAAGAAATGGAAATACTAGACCACCTGACCTGCCTCTTGAGAAACCTATATGCAGGTCGGGAAGCAACAGTTAGAACTGGACACGGAACAACAGACTGGTTCCAAATAGGAAAAGGAGTACGTCAAGGCTGTATATTGTCACCCTGCTTATTTAACTTCTATGCAGAGTACATCATGAGAAATGCTGGGCTGGAAGAAGCACAAGCTGGAATCAAGATTGCTGGGAGAAATACCAATAACCTCAGATATGCAGATGACACCACCCTTATGGCAGAAAGTGAAGAGGAACTAAAAAGCCTCTTGATGAAAGTGAAAGAGGAGAGTGAAAAAGTTGGCTTAAAGCTCAACATTCAGAAAATGAAGATCTTGGCATCCAGTCCCATCACTTCATGGGAAATAGATGGGGAAACAGTAGAAACAGTGTCAGACTTTATTTTTGGGGGCTCCAAAATCACTGCACATGGTGATTGCAGCCATGAAATTAAAAGACACTTGCTCCTTGGAAGGACAGTTATGACCAATCTAGATAGCACATTGAAAAGGAGAGACATTACTTTGCCAACAAAAGTCCGTCTAGTCAAGACTATGGTTTTTCCAGTAGTCATGTATGACCGTGAGAGTTGGACTGTGGAGATAGCTGAGTGCCGAAGAATTGATGCTTTTGAACTGTGGTGTTGGAGAAGACTCTTGAGAGTCCCTTGGACTGCAAGGAGGTCCAACCAGTCCATTCTAAATGAGATCAGTCCTGGGTGTTCATTGGAAGGAATGATGCTAAAGCTGAAGAGTCGATTCATTGGAAAAGACTCTGATACTGGGAGGCATTGGGGGCAGGAGGAGAAGGGGACGACAGAGGATGAGATGGCTGGATAGCATCACTGACTCAATGGACATGAGTTTGAGTGAACTCTGGGAGTTGGTGATGGACAGGGCGGCCTGGAGTGCTGCGATTCATGGGTTTGCAAAGAGTCAGACACAAGTACACGACTGAACTGAACTGTAACCTATATTAACTTACTATCTATATATATCTTTGAGTTTCCATGCTAGAGATATTCATATGCAGTTAGTATATTTCATAATCACTTTATGAACCATCAAATTATCTCACCATAAAATATATTTACTCTCTTCAAACACTTGTGTATTTATATTTTACATCCTTTTGTATTATAAGCCCTCTAACATATTTTAGGGCTTCCAGTAGTTCAGCAGTAAAGAATCTGCCTCCCAGTGCAGGAGATAGGTTTGAAACCTGAATCAGGAAGATCCCCTGGAGAAGAAAATGGCAACCTACTGCATGCAGTATTCTTGCCTGGGAAATCTCATGAACAGAGGAGCCTGGCAGGTTTCAGTTCATGGGATCAGAAAAGTCAGCCATGACGTAGGACTGACTAACAGCAACTTATTTTACTTTATTTTAAAGGATGACTAAGCTTTGAACAATTTTAAACTCTAAATACAGCAATATAATTACTAATACAATAATGTTATGCATTTCCCTAGAGAGTGTTTTCCTGGTGTTTTCATTGTGTATTATAAATCTGACCTTTTATTTGTTTTTCCCTTCCACTTGAAGTTCTTTTAACCATTTATTGTAGTGTATGCACTAGATACAAATACTT
The DNA here is from genome assembly GCA_917880005.1 of Nanger dama. NCBI lineage: Eukaryota > Metazoa > Chordata > Mammalia > Artiodactyla > Bovidae > Nanger > Nanger dama. The sequence continues at coordinate 4,710,081 of CAKJTW010000027.1, read as the reverse complement.
GTAGGGATTGTCTGAAAGTGTCCTTTAAATTCTATTAAAATTTAAGCAATATTTTTATTGAATAAAAATTGTAGCTAAAATAAGTATTTTCTGTCATTTGACATTCTGTTTTCCCTGATGGGAAGTTATTAATCATTCATTTGTATTTTCTCCTTATCTCATAAGAGTTATCCTTTTTATTTTTTAATATTCTTTTAAATTTATTTTTTGGCTGTGCTGGGTCTTCATTGCTAGGTGGTCTTTTCTCTAGTGGTGAGTGGGGACTGTTCTCTGGTTGTGGTACATGAGCTTCTCATTGCAGTGGCTTCTCTTGATATTGAGCATGGGATCCAGGGCATTTAGGCTTCAGTAGGAGAAGGCAATGGCACCGCACTCCAGTATTGCCTGGAAAATCCCATGGACAGAGGAGCTTGGTAGACTGCAGTCCATGGGCTTGCTAAGAGTTGGACACGACTGAGCGACTTTACTTTCACTTTTCACTTTCATGCATTGGAGAAAGAAATGGCAGCCCACTCCACTGTTCTTGCTTGGAGAATTCCAGGGACAGGGGAGCCTGGTGGGCTGCCGTCTCTGGGGTTGCACAGAGTCGGACACGACTGAAGGGATTTAGCAGCAGCAGCAGCAGCAGTTGCTGTGAAAGGTCTCAGTAATTGTGGTTCCTGGGTCCTAAAGCACAGGCTCAATAGTTATGGCACACAGGCTCAATAGTTATGGCACACAGGCTTAGTTGTTTCGTGGCATGTGGGATCTTCCCAGACTAAGGACTGAACCCATGTCTCCTGCATTGGAGGGTGAATTCCTTACAACTGAGCCACCAAGGAAGCCCTGTCCTTTTTAGTTTTAAATAATTAATTTACAACATGCTAAGTGGTTTTATGTATGTATTAATTGCTTAGAGTTTTGTGGAATTTCTTGCAAATATACAGTAATATCTGTCATCAATTTAGAAATTCACAATTCTTTATTTCTTCAAATAGTTATGATTTATTCTATCTTTTCTTTCCTTCTTGGATGCCAGTTACAAATTTTTCATTTACTAATGTAAATATCAACCATGCTCTGTTTTTTTTTGTTTCTTAGTCTTTTTGTTTCTTAGTCTTTTACGTTCCAATTTGACTAGTTATTTTCAACGTGCCTTTAAGTTTACTGACCTTCCTATTTTTGAATCCAGCTTGACTTTAAGCCTTTCTAGTGGAAAGTATTTCAACTGGAACACAGAAAAGAAAGAATAAGACAATAAAAAGAACATTATAGATAAGAGTAATACAGATGAAAAATTTAGCATGCATGCAATTTGATTTATAGAGGAAAAGAAGAGATGAAGATGGAGTAGAATTATTATAATATCTGAAGGTATACTCATCCTGAATTCTCTAAAGTGGCCAATACCAAAAAGAAGATTCATAAAGTACATAAACTACCATGCAGTATAAATGAAAATTAAATGACATCCATAAACATCATAATAAAATATTTTGGGAAAAATGGAAATTATTTTTAAAAATCAATTTGTAAAAGACTTTTAAATTAAGAAGAAACAAAACTAACATCTGACTTCTCAGCAGAAGCAATGGAATCCAGAAGACAATGGAATTATATCATTAAAGCAGTACAATAAATATAAAAACATATAAATAGTAATCTTCAAAAATTAAGATATTGTATAACTTAAAGCAAACAAAAATAAAAGCAATGTTTCACCAACATTGGCATATGAAAACACCATTCTGTAGAGTGAAGGAAAAATGATCCCAGTCACATAAAGGGATTAAGGAAAAAAGTATACTTGACAAGGAATTGAATGTCAGGATAGACAAATTTGAAATTTTAAAATTAATATGCCAAGTAGATGAATGGGTTGATAAAATGAATTTAAATTAGACAAAATAAATTAACAGAGAACTAATATATAATACAAAGAAGACAGCTCTATGAAGGGAATAGAAACAATTATGCTACCACATTATATTTTTAAATATCCTGCCTTTAAAAGTGATGAGATTATGTGAATTGAAAGGGACCATTAGTTTTCAGGAGAGTGAAAGGTGGAGTGTCCGTGTCCAACCTGTCAGGATTTTGTTCCAGGGAAACTTAATAAAAAGTGAAGCAGGTTGAAACCAATCTTACTTTTTTTGGTTCTTTATTTAATTAAAATATATTTTACATAGTTGACAATGAAACAAGGGAAAGGGGAAGCACAGCAGCAAAATAAAAGCAGAACTATCATAGTGTTCTGCAAATTTACTGCAAAATATGTCTGGTTTGGTACTTTCTGATATACTCATATCCAAAATGAGATATAGGTCTCAAGTTGTCAAGTTTGCTTTCTCGTGTCCATTAGTGCCCTTTTTTGGATTCTGTTGAAATGTGACACTACTGTTGTCCCCCCTACTTAATTATACTCTCAATAACTACCAGCTGATCTACTCGACAATATAAAATCATCAGTATTCTTATGGTAGATTTGACTGCATCTATCTCATCTCTACATCCTGTATTTCTCAGGAGGATCAACCTCCCAGAATGCAGTGTTACATTGTCAGTCCCTCTCACTTACATCCGGTTGTGTTTCTTAAAGTGCTACCACACAGGGACATACAATGAAAAATCTACTAATGATGGAAAGTTCATTTTTGTACAAAATCCATTTCTGAACAAAAGTGACAGCCACACAGCAGCAACTGCAAGAAAGCTGTGGCTATTTGAGTTTGTAACCAGCTTGAAATCAGTGGGAAAGTTTTTTTCCTTTTCTGCAATAGAAAAATGTCTGTACAGATTGATTAATCTATTGTGTAAAATATTGCCTATATGATGTAATTTATCTATGAAAGCTTGAAAAAATGTTTAATATTTTTTATTAGGAACTGGAGCCTGGTAGCCTGTAGTCCATGGGGTCGCTGAGGGTCACACAAGACTGAGTGACTTCACTTTGACTTTTCAATTTCATGCATTGGAGAAGGAAATGGCAACCTTGTCCAGTGTTCTTGCCTGGAGAATCCCAGCAATGGGGGAGCCTGGTGGGCTGCTGTCTATGGGGTCGCACAGAGTAGGACATGACTGAAATGACTTAGCAGTAGCAGTTCTTATTTTACATAGTAGAATGCCAACTCAAGCCAGTAAGAAAAAAAGTAAGACAGATGTAATAAGCATTCTGAAATAACTCAGAAAACTCAAAGTGTTGAACTAAAACCAGAGATATAAATCCTTTCAGTCTCTTTCTGTGTGCCTGTATTTTTTTTTTTCACATAACTTCATCTCACACACCTGATATCAGTCTCCACCACTTTCAAGTTCATATATGGAAAAAACAACCAGCACCGGTAGCTCCTAAACTGACATCTCCACCGTACTAGGGAACATGGAACTAGAGAGCAGAGTGGGATCTTACAGTGTTCATTCAGTTATCCTGAAATACTCATATGCTATGCCTATATAGTATCTTGACAGGCAATTCTGGATCAATAATTTAGGAACCAAAGCCAGTTTCACCTCATTCTAACCTGGAGAGTCTCACCTTAAACATGAGATGAGGCTAGCCTGGGAAAAGGGAATTCATAGGAAAATAAAGATTTAAAGATCTAGAGATAATGTTGACTCTTCTATATTTATAATTTTTATTTGCATTATGAGATTTTTTTCCCATGTTTCCTTAGACCTTTTGAATAAAAAGTTAGAATAATGGCTGACTAGTAATTTGAATTTTACAAATTAGATATACTAGTAGAATTAAATTGTTTTCTATTTTCCTTAGAAGAATACTAAACAGATGATGGAAAGAAATAAGTGAGAAAATGCTTGTTTATAAAAAGCTTGAAAGTTTGTCTTTGTTTAAATAAGTTGCATCATTTTCATATGAAAGTAAAAGAGAACATATATAAAAGTATATAGTAATTCTAGTAATGTATCTATAGCATGGAGGTGCATTATATACATATTATTCCTTCATCCTTCTCCATCAAACTCTGTTTCAGTTCAGTCACTAAGTTCTGTCTGAGTCTTTATGACTCCATAGGCTGCAGCACAGCAGGCTCCTCTGTCCTTCACTATCTCTCAGAGTTTGCTAAAACTCATGTCAATTGAGTTGGTAATGCTATCTAACGATCTTATCTTCTGTCTTTCCCTTCTCCTTTCCCCTTCAATCCTTCCCAAGACCAGGGTCTTTTCCAATGAGCTCATCACATCAGGTGGTCAAAATATTGGAGTTTCAGTTACAGTATCAGTCCTTCCAATGGACATTCAGGGTTGATTTCCTTTAGGGTTGACTAGGTTGATATCCTTGCTGTCAAACAGACTCTGAAGTCTTCTCCAGCACTACAATTCAAAAGCATCAATTCTTCAGCTCTTAGCCTTCTTTATGGTCTAACTCTCATATCTATACATTGCACTTATCTCACACGCTAGTAAAGCAATGCTCAAAATTCTCCAAGCCAGGCTTCAGCAATATGTGAACCGTGAACTTCCTGATGTTCAAGCTGGTTTTAGAAAAGGCAGAGGAACCAGAGCTCAAATTGCCAACATCTGCTGAATCATGAAAAAAGCAAGAGAGTTCCAGAAAAACATCTATTTTTGCTTTATTGAGTATGCCAAAGCCTTTGATTGTGTGGATCACAAGAAACTGTGGAAAATTCTTCAAGAGATGGGAATACCAGACCACCTGACCTGCCTCTTGAGAAATCTGTATGCAGACCAGGAAGCAACAGTTAGAACTGGACATGGAACAACAGACTGGTTCCAAATAGGAAAAGGAGTACGTCAAGGCTGTATATTGTCACCCTGCTTATTTAACTTATATACAGAGTACATCATGAGAAATGCTGGACTGGAAGAAACACAAGCTGGAATCAAGATTGCTGGGAGAAATATCAATAACCTCAGATATGCAGATGACACCACCCTTATGGCAGAAAGTGAAGAGGAGCTAAAGAGCCTCTTGATGAAAGTAAAAGAGGAGACTGAAAAAGTTGGCTTAAAGCTCAACATTCAGAAAACGAGGATCATGGCATCCGGTCCCATTATTCCATGTGAAATAGATGGAGAAACAGTGGAAACAGTGACTGACTTTATTTTGGGGGGCTCCAAAATCACTGGAGATGGTGATTGCAGCCATGAAATTAAAAGACGCTTACTCCTTGGAAGAAAAGTTATGACCAACCTAGACAGCATATTCAAAAGCAGAGACATTACTTTGCCAACTAAGGTCCATCTAGTCAAGGCTATGGTTTTTCCAGTAGTCATGTATGGATGTGAGAGTTGGACTGTGAAGAAGGCAGAGCATCAAAGAATTGATGCTTTTAAGCTATGGTGCTGGAGAAGACACTTGAGAGTCCCTTGGACTGCAAGGAGATCCAACCAGTCCATTCTGAAGGAGATCAGCTCTGGGATTTCTTTGGAAGTAATGATGCTAAAGCTGAAGTACTTTGGCCACCTCATGTGAAGAGTTGACTCATTGGAAAAGACTTTGATGCTAGGAAGGATTGGGGGCAGGAGAAGAAGGTGACGACTGAGGATGAGATGGTTGGATGGCATCACTGACTCGATGGGCATGAATCTGAGTGAACTCTGGGAGTTGGTGATGGACAGGGAGGCCTGGAGTGCTGCGATTCATCGGGTCGCAAACAGTCCGACACGACTGAGTGAACTGAACTGAACTGGAAAAATCATAATTTGACCATAAGGACTTTGATTGGCAAAGTGATGTCTCTTCTTTTTAATATGTTGTCTAGATTTATCATAAATTCCCTTCCAAGGAGCAAGTATCTTTTAATTCATGACTTCAGTCACCATCGGCAGTGATTTTGGAGCCTAAGAAAAGGACATATGTCATTGCTTCCACTTTTTGCCCTTCTATCTGTTGAAAGTCAATTCCTAGGTAGGTTGATAAGAATTCCAGGGTCCCTAAGGAAGAGAAAAGGGTCTGGAGCCCTGGAGAAGGAGAAATCGATCTGGGGCTCTCAAGGAGAAAAGGACATATTGTTCTGTTTTAGCCTGGGAAAATCCCATGGACAGAGGAGCCTGGTAGGCTGCAGTCCATGGGGTCACTAAGAGTCGGGCACGACTGAGCAACTTCACTTTCACTTTTCACTTTCATGCATTGGAGAAGGAAATGGCAACCCACTTCAGTGTTCTTGCCTGGAGAATCCCAGGGACAGAAGAGCCTAGTGGGCTGCCGTCTATGGGGTCACACAGAGTCAGGCATGACTGAAGTGACTTAGCAGCAGCAGTAACAGCAGCAGCAGTCTATGTAATAACAATGTATCTTGCTCCAGGACATGTTTTTCCTTAATAGGAAAGTTTTCTGACTAATCTTGTTATCTTAAAATGTATGTTGTTGGAGTAGGCCTAGTAAGACCTTTCTATTGTTGGTTCTAATCTTGTTCATTTAAAATGTATCTTGTGGGAGTGAGTCTGGTAAAAGACCTTGATAAGACCAGTGAGTTGGGGAGCACTCTCCATCACCTTCTTGATGTCTATGTCAGAAGCTTTCTCTGTCCCTTTTTCACTTTAATAAAACTCTGCTACACAAAACCTCTTGAGTGATCAAGCCTGGTCCGTGGTCCCAAAGCTAAATCTTCTTCAGAGATCATGAATCTGACATCATTCACTGTAAGCTATCACTGTCATGAGGTAATGGGGTTGGATGCCATGATCTCAGTTTCTGAATGTTGAGTTTTAAGACAGCTTTTCCACTCTCCTCTGTTACCTTCATCAGAGGCTCTTTAGTTCCTCTTCACTTTCTGCCGTAAGGGTGGTGTCATCTGCATATCTGCGGTCATTGATATTTTTCTAGATAATCTTGGATTCATCCAGCTTGGCATTTAGCATGATGTACTCCTCATAAAAGTTAATAAGCAGGGTTACAATATCCAACTTTGTCATACTCCTTTCCCAATTTTGAATGAGTCTGTTGTTTCATGTCTGGTTCTAATTATTTTTTTTTTTGATCCAGATATAGGTTTCTCAGGAGACAGGTAAGGTGATCTGGTATTCCTATCTCTTTAAGAATTTTCCACAGTTTGTTATGACTCACACAGTTAAAGGTTTTAGCATAGTCAGTGAAGCAAAACTAGATGTTTTTCTAGAATTCCCTTACCTTCTCTATGATACAATTGATGTTGGCTGTTTGATCTCTGGTCCCTCTGCCTTTCCTAAATCCATTTTTACAATTGGAAGTTCTCGGATCACATACTGCTGAAGACTAGCTTGAAGGATTTTAAGCATTACCTTGCTAGCATGTGGAATGTATGTAATTGTGCAATAGTTTGAACATTTTTTGTCATTGCCCTTCTTTGGGATTGAAATGAAAACTGACCTTTTCCTGTCCTGTGACTACTACTGAGTTTTACAAATTAGCTGAAATATTGAGTGCAGCATTTTTACATCATCTTTTAGGATTTGAAATAGCTCAGCTGGATTTCTATCACCTCCACTAGCTTTGTTTGTAAGGCTTCCTCAGACCCACTTGACTTCACACTCCAGGATGTCTAAATTTAGATGAGTGACTACACTATCCAGGTTATCCGGATCATTAAGACCTTTTCATATAGTTCTTCTATGTATTCTTGCAACCTCTTCTTATCTCTCCTGCTTCTCTTAGGTCCTTACCATTTTTGTCCTTTTTCGTGCCCATCCTTACATGAAATGTTGCCTTTATATCTCCATTTTTCTTGAGGAGCACTCAAGTTTTTTTTTTTTTTTCCTTTCTGTTGTTTTTCTCTCTTTCTTTGCATTGTTCATTTAGGTAGATGTTCTTCTCTCTCTCGCTATTCTCTGGAACTCTGCATTCAGTTGGGTATCTTTTCTTTTCTCCTTTGCCTTTCACTTCTTTCCTCAGCTATTGGTAATGCCTCCTCAGACAACCACTTTGCCTTCTTGCATTTCTCTTTCTCAGGGATAGTTTTGGTCACTGCCTCCTATACAGTGTTATCAGTCTCAGTCCATAGTTCCTCAGGCACTGTCTACCAGGTCAAATCCCTTGAATCTACTGGTCACCTCCATTGTATAATCAGAAAGGATTTGATTCAGGTAGTGCTAGTGCTAAAGAAACTGTCTGCCAATGCATTAGACATAAGAAATGAAGGTTCAATCCTTGCATTGGGAAGATTCACTGAAAAAGGGCATGGCAACTCACTCCAGTATTCTTGCATGGAGAATCCATAAACAGAGGAACCTGGTGGGCCACAGTCCATGTGGTCACAAAGAGTCAGACATAAGTGAAGTGGCTTAATACATGTATCTGAATGGCCTATTGGCTTTACTTACTTTCTTCAATTTAAGCCTGAATTTTGCAATAAGGACCTCACGATCTGATTCCACAGTCAGCTCCAGGTCTTGTTTTTACTGACTGTGTAGAGCCTCGCCATGGGCTGTTAAGAACATCATCAATCTGATTTTTGTATTTGGTGATGCCCATGTGTAGAGTCATCTCTTGTGTTGCTGGGAAAGGGTATTTGCTAAACTAGTGTGTTCTCTTAATAAAACTCTTTTGGCCTTTGCCCTGCTTCATTTGTACTCCCAAGGCCAAACTTACCTGTTACTGCAGGTATCTCTTGACTTCCTACTTTTGCATTCCAATCTCCTATGATTAAAAAAAAAAAAAAGCTTTATATTTGCTTCTTTAAATATTATTTATTTTGATAGCATTGAAATATATCATAGTAACACAATTTATTTGGTCTTTACTAAAATGCCAAAGTGTTGATCCTAAAACTAGTACAAATCTCAGAAAAATAATTTTGTGTCAGGTATGTTCAAATATTTATGCCCACGTTAGAAAACAAAAAAAGATGAAAGGTGAATACAAAGCATAGGTTACTTTTTAGAACAGTATCATATTATTTGTTTTCATCACATTCCTTCAGGCTTGAATCTTTTACAAGATAATGTAGAGTTGCATATCTTATATCATCAAAGTGAAGTTGATTGCATAAAGCAAAGTACATTAGACAATGGGTGGTATCAGCTCTCCCCTGTGTCTCCTCAGGGAGCAAACATTACAGTATGATATAAAAGCTGGTGGCAAGATTGCACAATTGCAGGCATTCAAGTACATGTAAATATGGCACATAATCCTCTTAATTCCTTCTGCCAAAATGGACTTGTCTGATGTATGTGTACGTTTTCAGGTTGAGTAGTTTAAGCTGTATTTTCTGAAGCCGCTGCAGTAACCTTTATAGTTAGTGTTTTATGGAGTAGTTACACACCTGGAAAAGTCTGACTCTAGATGTGGAAATACTATATGTGCACAAAGCCCAGCAGTTTCAGAGAATTCTTCAGGAGATAAAGTGCATAATAAGATTTCTTCAGGAAATTATTTTTAGAACATAGTATTTGACTTTAAAGTATTCCATACAACTGATTCAGTTTGTATTATATCTGTGCCTTTGTATGTCCTGATTTATCATTTTCAAGTGTGTTTAAAACATGCTTTTTAAGGTAGGTGGTAGCTATTAGCCACTGCCCAGTGAGCCCTGGCTCTAGATAGCTGAGATGCATAAGAAAGGAATGATTTCAATAAGCCCAGACTCTGGCATTTTCCCATACATAGAAAAGCCCTAAATTTCTTAAATTGAGATATGTGGTTTTCCTTAACTGACAATAATTTTTTGATATTAAGACTACTTGCCCCTTGCTGCAAATTTCTATATAACCTGACAGCTCCCCCGGCCTCCTCAGAACCCTTATCTCAGGGTCACTTGAAAAACTGTCTCCCAGGCTCGAAGTCCTAAAATTTCCCAACAAATAAAATATAAACTCTAAAAAAAAATGCCGTTTATCTCATTGATTCTTACTCAATGCTCTGAGGTAAACTGTGAGTTGCTATCACTAGCCATTTTTTAAATATAAAGAAACCAGAAACTAGAGAGGTTTTAATAATTTGTCCTCATGAAAGAAAGAAAATGGGAGTATGGAAGGTGTAGTCATTTCTAGATAACTTTCTACTGCTGCCTTTCTGTCTTAAGCATAAAATGAGAACACTTTTTTTTATTTGTATGAAATATGTGTGCAGTTTGTAAAGTCTATACTTCTAATTTCGTATATTGGTATTGTCATTTAATTGGCTTTTTGTAGGCTACAGTTGAAAATATGCAAGACTGTTTTTGTGTATTCTTATGTTGCAATTATTTTGCACATAATTATTTTCTTCCAGAGTATGATCTTATTTAATCAAAGAGAAATAGACCATTATCTCAACACTTAGCCCTAATATTATGTGCACTATCAGCAAACAAAATATAAAACATGAAGCCATGATTGTTATTATGAGAATAATGTGACGGCAAAGTATCAATGGCAACATTTTATTGAGTGCCTACTATGTGCCAGAATATTTATTTTGTTTTATAAACATTAGATGATCTAATATTAAAGAAAAAGAGAAAAGTAGAAACGTATTATTGATTGGTACCCATCCTCTAGAGATAAGAAATCAGAGTTGGGAGGAAAGGAAATAATTTGTTCAAGATCATCTAGCTAGGGAGGACAAGGCTAGAATCAAACCTAGGCTGTCTGGCCCCTATTCCTTTCCTCTCAGCCTTCACATTCACCTGCATTTCCATGACCAGCTCCCAAATCTGCTGCTCTCCATCTTGTCTTATAAGTTGGTTGAAATGAGATTCCTCAATGTCCCCTCAAAACTCAGCAATATCCTCTAACTTACATAAAGATGTGTTGTATTGCCTATTGCCTGGCTGGACCATGCTGAACTCCTTGGTCTTATTTACACTGCACAGCCTAAACACATGCTTAGGCAAGAATTACTACTCAATAAACTACGGTTGAATAATAAATGATAGGATGAACACATTATCAAATTTTATTGAACATCTGCTATGTGCTGGGCATGATCAAGAAACCATGAAAGCAGCATTAAACAAAAAACTAGCAAAATATTATGTTGCCATGGAGATTATAATTGTTCCAAAGGTCTTAAACACTTTCATATGATCCTGAAAAAGACTAAATCTCTTTTCAAATCAGTTGTTTCCTAGTGACTGAAGTTGAAGTAGACAATATTTACTATTTTCAAATGATGCAAATGTCAGTCCATTTAATTTTTTACAAAGTCTAACACTTTGAACTGAACTTGTCAAAATAGTCCTACAACGTCTTTATCCAAACAGTTTAATTAGTCTTTAAGTAAACTCATTTCTGTATTTACTTACTTTTTCTTTTTTTAATCCGGCATTAAATAAGGGTCCTCTGCTGTCTATTTTATTGGTCTTTTATATTCTATTTATATATTTTGGTCTATATTCTGTTTCCACTCTGTATAAGCACCTAGTCTCTGACTATTTCAAGTCAATCATAGACTAAGATAGCTTAAAAAAAGAATTCTTCTGCACAGTCAAACATATTTGAAGGTAAAGAATCAGAAATCATCCTGGTCAATATTATAGTTTTTTACAGAAGTAAATTTACCTCTCAGAAGGGAGCCAACTGATTCATTGAAATATTATGGTATTACTTCCTCAGTACACTTGTGTGATTCAACTCATCACAAAACCACCATTATTTTTAAAATATATGTATTTACCAAAGGAAATACTTATCATCTCCAAATAGATAAGTTCAGCTTTTACTACATTTAACATCACTAGTATATATGTGAAAATTTGCTAAATTATTTATAAAAACATTTTTAAAAGATGCTTTATTTTAATTTTTCTGTGCTTTGTAATTTTATGTTCTATAGCAATAGAATGCTACATACTACAAGCCAAATTATCTGTCTAAATTTACTTAGAGTTGATATAGTTTCTGTGTTACCTTGTATTTTCTTTCTTTTTAATTTCTTCTGCATGATTTCTAGTGTGTTTGAAAGACTTACCTTTACTCATGTACTTAATTTGAGGCCTTTTACTTAATATTTTAGTGGCTTATTCCCTACTACCACCTCTAATATAGAGATAATACTATAGTACTTGCCCCAAAATGTTATGGAAATTTAGTCATAATATTAAACAGTTAAGTATATGTAGTATCATGTTTTCCATACAGTTCAGTACTTATTAAATCTAGTTTTATTTTCATACTGTGATTTCATCCATTCATTCTTGAAATCAAAAAGATAATTTTCATACTAAGAACTGCATAATGATTGGAAATTTTAAAAATGAAAACGATTTAATAAAAGATTCTCTACTTCAGGGTGCTTCCTAGGTATCTATAGGCATTTAAGATGATGGCACGATAAAATATGTTGAATGGCAGAATAGGATTGCAGATAATTCCACAAGCTCCATGTATATGAACAGATACAGAAGATGTATGTGTAGATAAATTATAGATTCTAGTTAGAGAACTAGAGGTAAAGGAGGGAGAGGAGTTGGCAGGAAGGGACAAGAAAAGCAGGTGTGGAGAGTGAAAATGTGGTGACCACTAAAATCACTGATGTAAGTAGACAAATCTAGGCAGTTGAAATACATGTCAGAATCTAGAGGATTGTTCTAACCATGATATACAGTTGGAGATAAAATCAAAATGTATAGTAATAGCATCAGGGGAGGAGGACAAATAGATTGAAACAACCAGTTAGCAGCTACAGAGAGGGACTGCTAGGGAAGCTTTGCCCTAGGCTTTAAGATGTGGAGAGGAGCACTTGAAAAGTGAGAATAAATTCGACTCAGTTCTAATGAGATGGATGAAACTGGAGCCGATTATACAGAGTGAAGTAAGCCAGAAAGAAAAACACCAATACAGTATACTGACACATATATATGGAATTTAGAAGGATAGTAATGAAGACCCTCTATGTGAGACAACAAAAGAGACTCAGAGGTATAGAACGGACTTTTGGACTCTGAGGGAGAGGGAGAGGGTGGGATGATTTGGGAGAATGGCATTGAAACATGCATACTATCTTGTAAGAACGAAGCTCCAGTCTATGTTCAATACAGGATGCAGGACTCATGGGGCTGGTGCACGGGATGATTCAGGGAGAGGATGTGGGGTGGGAGGTGGGAGGGGGCTTCTGCATTGGGAGATCGTGGACACCTGTGGCTGATTCATGTCAATGTATGGCAGAACAAATATAGTATTGTAATGTAGAATAAAGTATTAAAAAAAAAAAGAAAAGTGAGAAGCTGCAGCTAGAGCTGTCTCAAAACTATAAAGAGTAAAAACTTAAATAAATGAATATATATTTTAAAAAAAGGAAAAAAGAAGTTTCCAGACACATAAGAACTGAGGAATGAAAAATATTGCAACCTCAGTCCATTTATAGAAGGACTGAAAAACCTTTTTGGATTTAGAATTAGAAATACCCCAGAAACTTTCAAAATAGAAACTTTCAGTAGATGATTTCAATAAGATTACTTTATAGATTATTTCAGCAGATTCCCTGGTGGCTCAGATAGTAAAAAATCTGCCTGCAATGAGGGAGACCTAAGTTTCAGGCCCTTGGTTGGGAAGATCCCCTGGAGAAGAGAATGCCAAACCACTCCAGTATTCTCGCCTGGAGAATTCCATGGACAAAGGAGATTGGTGGGCTACAGTCCATGGGGTCATGGACATGACTGAGTGACTGACATGACTGAGTGACAGACATGATTGAGTGACTGACACATGAATGTAAATTACTCTATTGAAACAAAAGATAAAATGAAAATTGATAACTGTCAGGTCCTTTACTTGGCAATAATACCCCATCCTTGTAAAATATAATTAGATCAGTTTTTCTAAATACCATATCTTGCACTGGCCTGTATTGATTTGTATTTGCCACTACACAGGCCATTCACAGTCTCTACACTTCTTTTTTTCTTTTCCAAAGAAATTTGATAATTTTATTTTTATCATCATGGAATGTGTTTTTACTTATGTAATCCCTTTTACAGAGACTTTAAAATATAGAAAACAAATATGCTTCAATTGTAATCCTTGGAGAACATATAGGTAAATTTTTCCATCCACTAAATATTGACTTTATGTAATTTAAGGCCCTATTTCTATTATTATATCTATTTAATTTTTCTAAATATAGAAATGTATAAATAGGGATTATAAATGTAAGTTTAAAAATTATCAAGTAATTTAATTAAATATTTTCTGAAAAATGAAGATATTCCCTTCAGTTAGATTCTTGCTCAAACTCTGTTTGATAAACTCTCCAGTTGGGTTTTAACTGAATTTTTCTTTCAAATTTTGCTTTTTCCCTATATAAAATTCAGATCATTGTCTTTCATTCTTGTATTAGCATCATCTTTGAAAAGTTTTTCATTTAAAATTAAAAACCTACCCTCTATGTAAAATTCATACTCAATTTTTCAGAATAAAGAAAACGTTGAAGAGTATTCAGTTCAGTTCAGTTGCTCAGTCGTGTCCCATGAATCGCAGCACGCCAGGCCGCTCTGTCCATCACCAACTCCTGAAGTTCACTCAGACTCACGTCCATTGAGTCCGTGATGCCATTCAGCCATCTCATCCTCTGTCATCCCCTTCTCCTCCTGCCCCTAATCCCTCCCAGCATCACAGTCTTTTCCAAACAGTTAACTCTTTGCATGAGATGGCCAAAGTGCTGGAGTTTTCAGCTTCAGCATCATTCCCTCCAAAGAAATCCCAGGGCTGATCTCCTTCAGAATGGACTGGTTGGATCTCCTTGCAGTCCAAGGGACTCTCAAGAGTCTTCTCCAACACCACAGTTCAAAAGCATCAATTCTTCGGTGCTCAGCTTTCTTCACAGTCCAATTCTCACATCCCTAATGACCACTGGGAAAACCATGGCCTTGACTAAATGGACCTTTGTTGGCAAAGTAATGTCTCTGCTTTTGAGTATGCTGTCTAGGTTGGTCATAACTTTTCTTCCAAGGAGTAAGCATCTTTTAATTTTGTGGCTTCAGTCACCATCTGCATTGATTTTGGAGCCCCCAAAAATAGTCTGACACTGTTTCCACTGTTTCCCCATCTATTTGCCATGAAGTGATGGGACCAGATGCCATGATCTTCGTTTTCTGAATGTTAGGGACTTCAAATTTTAAAAATTTGCATTATTATTTTAAAACCTCTATCTTTGCTCTGATTTTTAAATTCATATTCTATTTTTTTTTCTTTACATGCCCCCACTAATTTCCTGACCCACTAACACAGGTATTCCATTTCATATACAAATGAAGAGAGGAAGGATGAGCAAATCTGACATTCTAATATTATGTGCTTTAAAAAGTCTAACAAAAGCTGTTAAATGATCTTGATGTTTAGATTATAAATTCTGCAATCTCATTTTTGGTCTTTTTGGTGGTTAGTTTCTTAAAGTCTGAATATCATGTATCCTGAGTTGGTAGTCATTTTTTTTTTTTAATTATAAACTACTCACGATGATTATTGGCTTTTATACTTTTTCTACATCTATTAATCGTATATCCTATTCTTAGTTTTTTCCCCTCAAGTTATAAAAGGATTTCTTTGTATCATTTTTTAATATTCTCCTTCCCATGTCTACCACTGACCTTTTAAAACACTCTCTCTCTTTGAAGCCTCTTTATGTCCGCTCTTTTTCTTTCTCCCTGTCTTTCCATATTAGCCCTTTGTACCAGAAATTTCTGACAAAATGGAAACATCCTCCATGTGTACTGTTCCACGTGGTAATAACTAGCCATGTGTAACTACCAAACACTTGAAATGAGGCTAGCAATTCTGCAGAGTGAGTTTTGCATTTTATTTAATTTTCATTGATTGAAATTTGAATAACTTCGCATGGCTAGTGTTTCCCATCCAGGACAGTACAGTGTAATGCCCCTTATTTTTTCTCATTCTCTCTCCTCTGCCTTGTTATCTCTTTCTCCATTGTCTCTGTCTCTATCCCTAACTGTAGCCACTTTTTTTTTTTTTTTTAAAGAACTTTGGGTCCCTTGCTTGACTCAAATGAAGTTATTCTTCAAGTGAAACCACAGGGCACTGATCTTGTTTGTAACATTAACTCCTCTTCCAGAACCTCCAGGGGCTGCTGACTGGAGCTGTTTGAAACTTTTGCTGGTTCAGTTGTGATACACTCTGAGGGGTTTTATCATATACAGTTTTTGCTGTTGTTGTTATTGTTCTTGAAATCCACAAAAATCAGAAGCCTTTAGGGCACTTGCAAGTTTATGATTCTTGAAGTGAGTTGAAGGCAAGGAAATGTTACAAATGATTTTATGCTTGAATGATGTAGACATTTATTCTCATATTTTCTCTTACTTTTTCAACATTATTCCTCAAATTACTTGACCCACTTCACTTATCAATTTTATGAAATTTGCATCTTCTTATTTTTCAGAGATTATATCTATTAAAACACATCTTCAGTCTATTCTTACAATTCTTAAACCATGTCCCAAATTTGATATGTCCCATATTTTAGAAATCAAGTGAAGCCTCCACTGGAGCAAACACCATTTAATTTTAACTTTTACAGAATTATGTATAAAACCACTGTATTACAAATCTGTTTACTTTTCTAATTCTTAGATCCATGGGAAATTATATTCTTGCTTACATACATTGTAGAATATACTGCTTTATAAAAGAAACGTTAACTTAGGAAAATGAATCAAAAGCATTCAAACATTTTTTGTATCTAACACTAATAAGACCAAGCTAAGGACTTTTAAGAAGGGCTAGCTTAGCTTCCTCCCAGAGAATAGTACAGTAGTAGTGTTAGTCACTCATTCGTGTTCAATTCTTTGCCAACACATAGACTCACCAGGCTCCTCTGTGCATAGGATTTTCCAGGCAAGAATACGGGAGTGGGCTGCCATTCCCTTCTCCAGGGGATCTTCCCAATCCAAGGATCAAATCCATGTATCCTGCATTGCAGGCAGATTCGGTATAACTTGAGACTTATTACTGACTTGCCAATAATTCCCATATAATTCTGCATTCAAAATGAACCTAGTTAATTAGTGCAATATTTCTCTTTGGGATGTTTCAGAGGCCCTCCGAAGCATCCCAAAGTTAGCTAAAAGTCAAAAGTGCATCATTAGAATAATTTAGGAAACTTGGGTCAACAAATATCAAAAAGTTTTAGAATACTCAGACAAATGTTAGGTCACTGTGACATAATAGCTATTCACTTAGCCCAAGTAACAATAAAGGATTTCAGAACAGATCGTTTAAGAGATAAAGAAACTTAAATCTGTTATCCAAAGGCAGTGCAACATCTGAAGAAAGGGTGTTTTCTTAGCAGAGAGAAAAGCCACATTCAAGAAAACTTGTGAGCATATTACAATTGCAGTTGAATAGTGATCTCTCAGTTAATTGATTCTACCATTTTAAATTGTGTGACTCTGTGCTTCCTAATTATTTTCTTTTTCTTTGTGATAAAATGCCTCCTTTTCCCTTTCTGTCACATATATGTGTACAGACACACACAGAGTTCTTCAAATTCATGAGCTGGATTTGAAAACCTCTGAAAGCCAACCAAACTAGTTTCACTGCCTTTGAAATAAAATAAGCAACCTGTCATCTACAGAACTGAAAGCACTATTCCAAGAATATGTTCAGTAAAATTTAAAATTATCTTTAGATTTGTTTTTTTCTTTTTGTTTTCTTTTATTTTTTTTTCTTTCCATTCATTTATTTATATCAGTATAGTCAAATAGACTCTTATGTTTTTTAATGAGTTATAATCTGTTACCATTGTTATTTATTTAACTTATTTTAATTGGAGGATAATTACTTTACAATATTGTGATGGTTTTTGCATACATTGACATGAATTAGCCACGGTTGCATATGTGTCCCCCCATCCTGAACCCCTGACTTACCTCCCTCCCCAGTACATCCCTCTGGGTTGTCCCAGAGCACCAGCTTTGAGTGCTGCTTCATACATCAAACTTGCACTGGTCATCTATTTTACATATTGTAATATACATGTTTCCATGCTATTCTCTTAAATCATCCCATGCTCACTTTCTCCCATAGAATCCAAAATCTGTTCTTTATATCTGTGTTTCATTGCTTTTAGATATGCTTTTTAAAATTGAAGACACTCATATTTCAGTTATTTTTGAAAAACTTTCAGAAACCTTTTAAAGAAGAAACTTCAATTAAAAATTAATTTGTTTATACGTTCACATTCATAGACAAGCTTTAAGATTTCTGAGAAAGCCCAATTTCCCAAATATAGCCAGTGCATTTTCACCATGAAATGAAATAGATTTTAAAATGACTGATTCTGTAAAACCATTGCTTCTCATCTTATCATCAATAACCAAAACTATTGGTATATTTGTACTTACAAAAGCTAGAGTAATGTACACAATGTTTCAATGCCCTAACTTCAGGTGGTGGGTAAATGAGAATAACAGTAAAATACAGTGTGTGACAGGATGAAATAAGTTGATTTCCTGAAGTCACCATTCATCTTGCTTACACAGATTACAAAGCTCAGTTGAAATTCTGGTGATAGATGATTGGCTTTTCTCATTCATTAAATGGAACACATAGATAAATAATCATGATTCATATCTGTGCCTCATTTAAGAAGTTACTTTGTATCGTGAATTGTAGGGGTATCTTGTAGGTGTCACAGAAATAAACACAAAGGTAAATATTAAATGTGTGTTAGTCACTCAGTCATATCAGACTCTTTGCGACTCCAAGAGACTATAACCTACCAGATTCCTCTATCCATTGAATTTTCCAGGCAAGAATACTGGAGTGGGTTGCCATTCCCCTCTCCAAGGAATCTTCCTGACTCAGGGATTGAGCCTGGGTCTCCTGCAGTGCAGGCAGATTTTTACCATCTGAGCCACCAGGGAAGCCTCTATAAATATTAATTATATAAATTCTATTTGTTTTTCTGGACTACTGTCTCTTGTAAATAAGAAAATTTTAAAAATGTCATTGATGGCTAAGGGTTTCATAAATCATGTATCCACATTTTTTGTGCTGTTACTGTTGTTTTAAGATTTTATGATTTTTCTGTATTTCTGTTAACTGAGGCCACTTGAAACAATTCTTTTTGTGGGCATCTGGGTCATTGTTTTCAAGTTTATGGATTCAATTCCATTCTTTAAATATTTGTGAGGAATCACTTCCTGTCATGCTCCATGCTAGATGTTGGCAAATAAAGATAAATGAGGTGCAGTTACTATGGTAAAGGAAGTAACTAGATGCCTACTAGGTGATGGAGCTCTACAACTGTATACAGAGGAGGGCTGCGATATGTAGCACCTCATTACACATAGAATTATGAAAACAGAGCACATAAGGATTTTGGTATGTGTATTAGATATCATCTCCAGAAAGAATTTCAGTCTCCGAGCGGGTCCCCCCGACCCCAAGTTTGCCTGGTGCCATTAAGAAAGTACATATCCATTGAACTCTGAATCCTAAACTTGTGACAAGTACTTTCATAAGGATGATAACTATAGGTTTCACATTGTAGACAGCTTGGCAACAAAACACTAAATAAATGTAAAGCCTAAGTACATTGACACTAGGTGGGAACACTAGACTTTCTTGAGAATAGTGATGATTATCAACACAGACCTGCATTGGGATGAAGGGACCAGACTAACAATCTGATGGGTGTTACTTCTCAGCCTTGATTGCCAAGTCTGTTAAATAAAAAAATGTAGGCAGTCTTGGGTACATCATGTGCTGTGTAGGATATTAAGTTTCAATTCCTTTTCCCATGAAGTTGACTTGTTTTTATATTATACCATAAAAATATCCTTTGTCTCTAGCAGAAGCCAATCAATACAGAGGAAAGAAAATATATTTAATATTGTGAAAAGAATGTAAAATTAAAGGCAAGGTAGTAAAGAATTATTGGCAAACAATTATTGTATCAAATCTTTCTTTGCTAAGTTCTGATTTTAGATTTTAAGGTTTTTAGGTTAGTAACATCATATTTAGATTTCTCTCTTATTTTTGTATGTCAAGATTTCACTTTTGATATGTTATGACTGTAGATTTGTGATTTATAAGTATCCCCAAAATGAACTTGAGTATTAAAATTATAATCTTCAAATTCACCAAAGAGGAGCCATATCTTATTTTCCCTCATATCCCCCTCAGATTGTTTTATAAACAATTACTTTACATAGATATAGGGTTTAATAAATAATACCTGAATGAGGTTACAAGTGGAAAATCAGTATTTTTTCTAATTTGTCCATGCACTTAAGAAAAATTCTCACTAACAATTTATAGTATAACACCAAAAGTAACACACAGGAGAGCATAATACATATAAAAGGCATCAATCATATTTAAATGCTATGTATGTGGGGTTAGACATTTTTCTGTGGAAAGATCATGTTTTCCTTAATCTACCATCTCTAGGTACTTATTGTTTATTAAAATATGAAATATAACATTCTAACACTTTTCTCCCCCCACCCCAAGTAACCTGAAACTTAACAGATAAAATTCACTGATGCTACTTTCATTGGCCTCAGACTTTCCTGGTGATGGCTCACTCTGCTGTTACTGAATGCGAGGCTGCCCCCAGTCTGGGGTTATGCTCTTACTATTCAATAACTATTCATGTTATTGAGGAATAAACATCTATGTCTCTAAAATAAGTTCATCTTTTTTCTCCACTTAACTCAAATATAATTACAGTATAACAGATGTTGAAGAATTGAGTATTTCCTACTGAATGTTGTTAAACACTAGCCCCAACTATTCCTCACCACCTCTCCTTTTTTAATTTTTAAATGTCGGCGTATAGTTGATGTACGATGTTGTGTTAAAGGTGTACCGCTGCTACTGCTAAGTCATTCAGTCGTGTCCGACTCTGTGTGATCCCATACACAGCAGCCCACCAGGCTCCCTCATCCCTGGGATTCTCCAGGCAGGAACACTGGAGTGGGTTGCCATTTCCTTCTCCAATGCATGAAAGTGAAAAGTGAAAATGAAGTCACTCAGTCATGTTGGACTCTTGGCGACCCCAGGGACTGCAGCCTACCAGGCTCCTCCATCCATGGGATTTTCCAGGGAAGAGTACTGAAGTGGAGATGTCATTGCCTTCTCGAAGTTAAAGGTGTACAGCAAAATAATTCAGTCACAATATACATGTATCTATTCTTTTCTAGATTATTTTCCCATAGAAGTTATTACAGAATATTGAATAGAGTTCCCTGTGTTATACAGTAGGTACTTGTTGGTTATATATTTTATATATAGTAGAATTCTGTGAATCTGTTTATTTATTGTAAATTAGTTCATTTGTATCATTTAAGTGATACATTTGTCTTTCTCTGTCTGCCTTCAGTTAGTATAATTTCGTTGTTCATGTGTTGCTGCAAGTGGAATTATTTCATTTATTTTTATGGCTAAGTAATAATCCAGTGAATATGTGTACCACATATTCTTTCTCGTTCTTCTGTCCGTGGACATTTAGGTCATTTTCATGTCTTGGCTATTGTGAGCAGTGTGGCAGTGAACAATGGGGTGGGTGTACATTTCTTTTCAAAGTACAGTTTTCTCCAGATAGGTGCCCAGAAGCAAGATTGCTAATTGTATGATAGTTCTACTTTTTAGATTTTAAGGGAACCTCCATACTCTTCTCCATAGTGGTTGTACCAGTTTACATATAATGAACGGTGTAGGAGGGTTCCCTTTTCTCTATACCCTTGTCAAAATTTATTGACTGTAGACTTTTTTTATGATGGACAGACCAACTTAGGCAACATATTAAAAAGCAGAGACATCACTTTGTCTACAAAGGTCCATCTAGTCAAAGCTATGGTTTTCCCAGTAGTCATGTATGAATGTGAGAGTTGGACTATAAAGAAAGCTGAGCACTGAAGAATTGATGCTTTTGAAGTGTGGTGTTGGAGAAAACTCTTGAGAGTCCCTTGGACAGCAAGGAGATCAACCAGTCCATCCTGAAGGAAATCAGTCCTGAACATTCATTGAAAGGACTGAGGTTGAACCTGAAACTCCAATACTTAGGCCACCTGATATGAAGAACTGACTCACTTGAAAAGGCCCTGATGCTGGGAAAGAGAAGGTGGGAGGAGAAGGGGATGACAAGAGAATGAGATGGTTGGATGACATCACTGACTCAATGGCCTTGAGTCTGAGTAAACTCTGGGATTGGTGATGGACAAGGAGGCCTAGCATGCTGCAGTCCATGAGGTCACAAGGAGTTGGCCATAGCTGAGCAACTGAACTGATTATGACCTGTGTGAGGTGATACCCCATAGTAGTTTTGAATTCACCACTCTTTATATCCAAATTAACTCACCAATGGAGGCTAGTCAGGCCCCAGATATGCTGCCTTTATATATGACCCTGTATTTTATTTGTCATTGTTATTATTGTTGTTCAGTAACTGAGTTGCATCTGATTGTTTGTGATCCCATGGACTGCAGCACACCAGGCTTCTCTGTCCTTCACTATCTTTCAGAGTTTGCTCCAGTTCATGTCCACTGACTCAGTGATGCAATTCAAACATCTCATCCTCTGTTGTCTCCTTCTCCTGCCCTCAGTTGTCCCGAGTCTTTGCCAATGAGCTGGCTCTTCACATCAGGTGGCCAAAGTACTGGAGCTTCAGCATTAGTCCTTCCAATGAATATTCAGGGTTGATTTCCTTTAGGATTGACTGGTTTGATCTCCTTGGTGTCTGAGGGAGTCTCAAGAATCTTTTCCAGGACCACAATTTGAAAGCATCAATTCTTCAGTGCTCAGCCGTATTTACAGTTCAACTGTCACATCTGTGCTTACTGGAAAAAGCATAGCTTTGACTATGCAGACTTTGACAAAGTGATGTCTCTGCTTTTTAATATACTGTCTAGGTTTGTCATAACCATATATAAATACTCAGAACAAACAAGTTTGATCATCATCAATCTAAGCTATATGCTCTTGCACTGTAGACTATATTATAATATAGTCTAGTATCTATATATTATCAGTTCATTTCAGTTCAGTCACTCAGTCGTATTTGACTCTTTGTGACCCCATGGACTGCCAAACCAGGCTTCCCTTTCCAACACCAACTCCCAGATATTACTCAAACTCATGTCCGTCGAGTCAGTGATGCCATCAAACCATTCCATTCTCTATTGTCCCCTTCTTCTCCCATCTTCAATCTTCCCCAGCATCAGGGACTTTTCAAATGAGTCAGCTCTTAGCATTCAGTGGCCAAGTATTAGAATTTCAGCTTCAACATCAGTCCTTCCAATGAACACTCAGGACTGATTTCCTTTAGGATGAACTGGTTGGATCCCCTTGCAGTCCAAGGGACTCTCAAGAGTCTTTTCGAACACCACAGTTCTAAAGCATCAATTCTTTGGTGCTCTTTCTTTATAGTCCAACTCTCACAACCATATATGATTAATGGAAAAACCATAGCCTGACTAGATGGACATTAGTTGGCAAAGTAATGTCTCTGCTTTTTAATATGCTGTCTAGGTTGGTCATAACTTTCCTACCAAGGAGTAGGCATCTTTTAATTTCATGGCTACAGTCACCATTTGCAGTGATTTTGGAGCCCCAAAATATAAAGTCTGCCACTGTTTCCCCATCTATTTCCCATGAGGTGATGGGACCATATACTCTGATCTTTGTTTTCTGAATGTTGAGCTTTAAGCCAACTTTTTCACTCTCCTCTTTCACTTTCATCAAGAGGATCTTTAGTTCTTCTTTACTTTCTGCCATAAGGTTGGTGCCATCTGCATATCTGAGGTTACTGATTTTTTTCCTGGCAAACTTGATTCTAGCTTGTGCTTCATCCAGCCCAGTGTTTTTCATGATGTACTCTGCATAGAAGTTAAATAAGCAGGATGACCTTATACAGCCTTGACGTACTCCTTTTCCTATTTGGAATCAATCTGTTGTTCCATGTCCATTTCTAACTATTGATTCCTGACCTGGATACAGATTTCTCATTAAGTAGGTCAAGGGATCTGTTATTCCCATCTCTTTCAGAATTTTCCACAGTTTATTGTGATCCACACAGTCAAAGGCTTTGGCATAGTCAATAAAGCAGAAATAGATGCTTTTCTGGAACTCTCTTGCTTTTTGATGATCCAGTAGATGTTGGAAATTTGATTAGTTATACTATATCTATATTGCACCCAGAAGAATCATCTTGAAATAGTTTCATATTATCACATTTAATAAAGCTTGAGCTAGTGAATTCTTAATAGTATTTCCTCTAACACAATATATAACTGTTTTGTGTATTTTTGTCTTCAAATCAGAAAATATCAGAAACTTATCCTCAGAACTTTTCTACCCTTTTTAATTTTTAAAAAAATTTCTGTGTCCACATTGTATTTATAATTATTACATTATTCATTTAGTGCAAACTCACAGTATGTAAGGCATTATTAAGTATAGCAATTTATATAATTTTAGAAGGCCTGAGTAAAACTCTTGGCATTGATTTGACTACCAAGTTACTAGCTCTATGTTAGAAATTAAACCACAGGCTATGGGTTTTAAATAATTTTATTGCCTATAAATTTGTCATGTTTTCTCTGAGTTTTATAAGATAAATTATTAGAAATAAAAAAAATTCCCTTTACTTATTAAAACATTTTCTTATTCTCTTAACTATTTGTCCCTGGTGGTAAAATAATGAATGTTAATTGGGATGTTATTAGTTCTGCTCATAAGTAGTTTCAAATATTAATAAGAGACATACTTTAAAATACTAGAAAAGCGAGGCATTAAAAGTTCTTGGATTGTTTGCTCCAATATGGTGTGGAGGCAATCCACATAATGAATACCATGAGGCTTGCTCCTTTTTCAAGGTATTCCCTATGCAGTCATCCTGAACACCATCAAACTTCATGCCAAATAAGCATTATCCCAGTTTTGGGAAATAAGAAAACTGAAGTTCATAGAAATATGGTTGATTTTCTCAAAGTAGAGTGGCAAGTTAATGGTGAGATCAAGAGTAGAAAATAATTTTGTACTCCAGCCTCAGTGAATCACTCTCTTTTCTAATAAGTTTGTGACTATATACAGATGATATCCATATATTTCTTCAAGAAAGACTAGAATACAACACCCATATCAAATCCCTTTGATAGCACTGACAATCACATTGGGTGCCATTTTAGATAACCCTAATGATATCACCCTTATGGCAGAAAGTGAAGAAGAACTAAAGAGCCTCTTGATGAAAGTGAAAGAGGAAAGCGAAAAAGTTGGCTTAAAGCTCAACATTCAGAAAACAAAGATCATGGCATCCAGTCCCATAACTTCATGGGAAATAGATGGGGAAACAATGGAAACAGTGTCAGAGTTTATTTTGGGGGCTCCAAAATCACTGCAGATGGTGACTGCAACCATGAAATTAAAAGATGCTTAGTGCTTGGAAGGACAGTTATGACCAACCTAGATAGTATATTCAAAAGCAGAGACATTACTTTGCCCACTAAGGTCCATCTAGTCCAGGCTATGGTTTTCCCTGTGGTCATGTATGGATGTGAGAGTGGGACTGTGAAGAAGGCTGAGCGCCAAAGAATTGATGCTTTTGAACTGTGGTGTTGGAGAAGACTCTTGAGAATCCCTTGGACTGCAAGGGAGATCCAACCAGTCCATTCTGAAGATGAGCCCTGGGATTTCTTTGGAAGGAATGATGCTGAAGCTGAAACTCCAGTACTTTGGCCACCTCATGAGAAGAGTTGACTCATTGGAAAAGACTGTGATGCTGGGAGGGATTGGGGGAAGGAGAGGAAGGGGACAACAGAGGATGAGATGGCTGGATGGCATCACTAACTCGATGGATGCGAGTCTGATTGAACTCCGGGAGTTGGTGATGGACAGGGAGGCCTGGGGTGCTGCGATTCATGGGGTCATGAAGAGTTGGACACGACCGAGTGACTGAACTGAACTGAATGTAAATCCTACATGTTGGCATATTGAATTTACTTGGTAAATTAGAATGTGACATACTCTAGTAATGGTTCAACAGTATATGAGTTTTACAGTTTCTGCTAGTGCTAAATTCAACAGGCTACTGCTTATACTGACAGAAAGGGGAAATCATAGGGAGTTACAAAAATCATGTTTAATAGGCACAGAGAACTAAAGGAATAAAGAACTTTCATCAGAATAAATTTTCAGATTGGAAAGCATTATTCAGAAGTAAATTCACAGTAACTAGTGTGCTTTGGCAGAGAAGGTAATGTCACCCCACTCCAGTACTCTTGCCTGGAAAATCTCATGGGCAGAGGAGCCTGGTAGGCTGCAGTCCTTGGGGTCGCGAAGAGTGAGACATGACTGAGTGACTTCCCTCTCACTTTTCACTTTCATGCATTGGAGAAGGAAATGGCAACCCACTCTGGTGTTCTTGCCTGGAGAATCCCAGGGACAGGGCAGCCTGGTTGGCTGCCATCTATGGGGTCACACAGAGTCAGACACGACTGCAGTGACTTAGCAGCAGCAGTAGCAGCAGTGTGCTTTGGAGAAGGCGATGGCACCCCTCTCCAGTACTCTTGCCTGGAAAATCCCATGGGTAGAGGAGCCTGGTAGGCTGCAGTCCATGGGGTTGCAAAAAAAGTAGGACACGGCTGAGCAACTTCACTTTCACTTTTCACTTTTATGCATTGGAGAAGGAAATTGCAACCCACTCTAGTGTTCTTGCCTGGAGAATCCCAGAGATGGCGGAGCCTGGTGGGCTGCCACCTATGGGGTTGTACAGCATCAGACACGACTGAAGCGACTTAGCAGCAGCAGCAGCAGTGTGCTTTTACTCTCAGGCTGGCTAAGAATCAGAGGTTAGCTAAGGAAGACAAAGAGAAACCAGAAAGTGGTTTGCTGAAATACAAGGTCATATATAATCATCAGAATCGTTTATAGTACTATCTGTTGGAAATTATTAACAAATTCCAAATAATGATATCAGAATAAATATTTAAATTTATGTTTATGATTACCCCCTCTTCTATAATAATTATTTACATATTAAAATGATAAACATTTTTGTTATGTGAAGGACTGATCAGGGTTGTATTTAGGAAAATTTTTTAACTTTTATCTTTAGCATTCTCTTCTATATTAATATACATGTATGTATATCAATTCATTTTGATGTATATATATTTACATACATTTATATATATAATGAAATATATCTATGGTGCAAGTGCACACATATACAAATATACATGTTTTCTAAAATATATCCCAAATTTTCAATTTGCATTTGTTTCCTAAGTGTGGAGCACCCCAGTTAGTTTTCTTTCACTCTGAGAAGAGTATAGTCTGTTGAAAGAGAAGATGTTGCTTTAATATCAAATTTTGGTTTTATCTAATTTGCTATGGATACTTGTGTTTTTATAATTAAAAACACTTTAACAAACCCCAGTAGTAACAGTCATACATGGTAGCCGGTCTTGGTTTGTAATACCATTCTCCAAAATGGAAGCAGGGCTCTTTGGAGAAATGGTTGATTCTCAGACTGGGACAGAAAATGTGTGTCCTGAGCCTTAAGTATTTTGTAGTGCCAGAAACTAAGGATGTCTCACACGCTCATCCACCTGCACATACACAGAGATGAAGAAATAAAAGATTGATTCAGGAGCTAGCTGAAAGAGCTGGCGTAATTTGAGAAACAAGATAGGACAGTGTTAGATTATAAGTATAAAATGCACGTTCATTTATTGATATAAAGAAGTAATCAAATACATGAGGAATAGTAGGCCGATTTCCTGGGCAGAAGAATTTAGAACCGTTTATATAGATATGCTAGGACTTCCCAGGTGTTGGGAGTGGTAAAGAACCCGCCTGCCAATACAGGAGACTCAAGAAATGCAGGTTCTATCCCTGGGTCAGGAAGATCCCCTGGAAGAGGGCATGGCAACCCACTCACGTATTCTTGCCTGGGGAATCCTATGGACAGAGGAGCATGTCAGGCTACAGTCCATAGGACTGCATGGAGTCGGACATGACTGAAGCGACTTAGCATGCACACACACATAGATATTCAATCCTTCAGTAAGTAAAGATTAATGCCCACATCTTATGTATGAACTATACAGAGTGACTTTCTTCAGGAGTGTGGCATAGAAAGTGAAGATAATTATTTGACAGTGGAGAAACCTGACAAACACCACCTCAAGTTGCATGATCAAGGTTAGCATCCTACATGATGTCATATCGACAGTGCATATCCATGATGCAGTGTGCTAAGAATGGCATTTTAACACTGAAGTCTTCCACAGAAAAACACATAACACTATTCTAATCATAGGACAAAAATCAGACAAATTCTAATTGAGAAGGATTCTATAAAATCGTGAACAGTAACCAACGCTGTTAAGATCATCAAAAAAAGGAATGTCTGAGAAACTGTCCTAGATAAGACTCTAAATTAGTGTGTATGTAGAATTATTGTATGTCTTCACAATAAATCTATTAATCTACAATTTTTCTAAATTAAGTTTATTAACACAAATGATGCAATTTACTAGAAATATATATACATATATATATGTAATAAATCCTTAGAGCATCTTTTTCTGTTCATGTATTTGTATTAGTTGATAATATTTTTTTCATTCACTCATTTCTCCATATCCCTTGAGGTATAGTACACATTTCTTTTGCACAGATCATGGATATAACTTTGACTTAGTTTGTTCAATGAGCTCTGAGTAGTTTTGGTTCTTGTGTGATTCTTGCCTGGGGAATCCTATGGACAGAGGATTGCACTGTTTTACTCCTGGGTCAACCATGAAAGTAATATGCCCTGGGTAGTGCTTGCCCTTGGTGAATATGAATACATGTGCAATATATCTGAACTCTCCTCAAAGTCCAGAGTCAAGTTGAGCTCCATGAAATATAATGCAAGGTCACCCATTGTTAAACAGATCACAAGTGAGAAAAATAAATGCTAGACAGATCACTGAATTTTTTGATGATTTGTTTATTGCAACAGTAGCAGAAAAACTTAGTAACTCAAATCTTTATGTAGATGACCATTGCTCTTTGCTGTAAAGTATGACCATCCCTACCTATTAACTGTGTGTGTGTATTCCATATGCCCATAACTCAAATTTCTTAAAAATAATAGTTCTATTGGGAAATAGCCAGCTAACTGTAATACTATTTTAACTAGTATTCAGGAAATCAGTAAAACCACATATAACTGGCATACTTTGCTTATAATCTATCATTTAGGAAATAATTTTATTCCATCACAATTTCGTTTTCCCCCACAGTTTTGTAATGTAGACCCAGTCCAGTCTGATGGTCATACCATTTGTAAAATGGAATCAGTTCAGTTCAGTCGCTCAGTCGTGTCCCACTGTCTGCGACCCCATGAATCGCAGCACCCCATCACCAACTCCCAGAGTTCACTCAAACTCATGTCCATCGAGTCAGCGATGCCATCCGCCATCTCATCCTCTGTCATCCCCTTCTCCTCCTGCCCCCAATCCCTCCCAGCATCAGAGTCTTTTCCAATGAGTCAACTCTTCGCATGAGGTGGCCAACGTATTGGAGTTTCAGCTTTAGCATCATTCCTTCCAAAGAACACCAAGGACTGATCTTCTTTAGAATGGACTGGTTGGATCTTCTTGCAGTCCAAGGGACTCTCAAGAGTCTTCTCCAACACCACAGTTCAGAAGCATCAATTCTTTGGTGCTCAGCTTTCTTCACAGGCCAACTTGCACATCCATACATGACCACAGGAGAAACCATAGCCTTGACTAGATGGACCTTTGTTGGTAAAGTAATGTCTCTACTTTTTAATATGCTATCTATGTTGGTCATAGCTTTCCTTCCAAGGAGTAAGCATCTTTTAATTTATAATCCAATGAATTATTAATGTTGAAATGGGCTCATGTATTAGAGCTTTCTCTTTTTGTGACTATTGCTATTTCTGACAAATTGTGCTGATATTAAGTGGTAATTATTTAAAAAGTAATACCATCAGCAGTAAGTGTAGTATTCTTGAATATATGCATATGTATTGAATTGATATCTTAAATAAATGGTGCATATTCATGATATATTTTGCACATAGACAAATTCATGCATATGCCACACATATAGATATAAAACAATCTAATGTACACAGCCCCTCAAAATATGTAAATGAGTTAATACCTAGGCAATGAGCTAGATGGCGATATAGCACATAAAGATGTAATTTTACTTTAGGATCCATAAATTATGAGCCCATTTAGGTCTTCAGAAACTATAGCAACAATAGTCTATATGTAATATATTAACTATTATTTTCTCTTATTGAATAAAATTTAATTGTAAATACATGAAATATAATCTGTCACAAAAATGGCTCTGATAATTAAAAAATGCTTTAGCAGAGTATGTTTCTGTTATGATCCTTATATTTGCAATATTTTTGGTAAGGATTTATATAGTTAAATACCAAACTATCAACAATATGTTTCTGTTTTTGGCAATGCACTTTGCTGACTATACAGGTATATGTTTCTTTTTAATTAATTAATTTTTTATTGAAGGATAATTGTTTTGCTGTTTTCTCTCAAACCTCAACATGAATCAGCTATAGGTATACACATATCCCTTCCCTTTTGAAGCTCCCTCCCACTACGCTCCCCATCCCACCCCTCTAGGTTGATACAGAGGCCCTATTTGAGTTTCCTGAGCCATATAGCAAATTCCCCTTGGCTATCTATTTTACATAAGTAACACTGGGCTGATTGAAGCATAAGCTGGAATCAAGATTGCCGAGAAAAAATATTAATAACCTCAGATATGCAGATGACACCAACCTTATGGCAGAAAGTGCAGAGGCACTAAAGAGCCTCTTGATGAACGTGAAAGAGGAGAGTGAAATGTTGGCTTAAAGCCCAACATTCAGAAAACGAAGATCATGGCATCTAGTCCCATCACTTCATGTCAAATAGATGGGGAAACAGTGGAAACAGTGTCAGACTTTATTTTTTGGAGGGCTCCAAAATCACTGCAGGTGGTAATTGCAGCCATGAAATTAAAAGACGCTTACTACTTGATAAGAAAGTTATGACCAACCTAGACAGTGTATTAAAAAGCAGAGACATTGTAGTAGAGCCTGAAGTCAGACAAGTTGATTCCTCCAGTTCCATTCTTCTTTCTCAAGATTGCTTTGGCTATTCGAGGTTTTTTGTATTTCCATACAAATCTTGAGATTATTTGATCTAGTTCTGTGAAAAATACTGCTGGTAGCTTGATAGGAATTGCATTGAATCTGTAGATTGCTTTGGGTAGTATACTCATTTTCACTATATTGACTCTTCTGACACATGAGCATGGTATATTTCTCCATCTATTAGTGTCCTCTTTGATTTCTTTCATCAGTGTTTTATAGTTTTCGATATATAGGTCTTTAGACAGTATGGTACTGACACAAAGACAGAAATATAGATCAATGGAACAGAATAGAAAGCCCTGAGATAAATCCACACACCTATGGACACCTTATCTTCGACAAAGGAGGCAAGAATATACAATGGAGTAAAGACAGTCTCTTTAACAGGGAAAACTGGTGCTGGGAAAACTGGTCAACCACTTGTAAAAGAATGAAACTAGATCTCTTTCTAACACCATACACAAAAATAAACTCAAAATGGATTAAAGATCTAAATGTAAAACCAGAAACTATAAAACTCCTAGAGGAAAACATAGGCAAAACACTCTCCGACATAAATCACAGCAGGATCCTCTATGATCCACCTCCCAGTATACTGGAAATAAAAGCAAAAATAAACAAATGGGATCTAATTAAAATTAAAATCTTCTGCACAACAAAGGAAACTATAAGCAAGGTGAAAAGACAGCCTTCTGAATGGGAGAAAACAATAGCAAATGAAACAACTGACAAACAACTAATCTCAAAGATATACAAGCAACTTATGCAGCTCAACTCCAGAAAAATAAATGAACCAATCAAAAAATGGGCCAAAGAACTAAATAGGCATTTCTCCAAAGAAGACATATGGATGGCTAACAAACACATGAAAAGATGCTCAACATCACTCATTATCAGAGAAATGCAAATCAAGACCACAGTGAGGTACCATTTCACACCAATCAGAATGGCTGTAATCCAAAAGTCTACAAGCAATAAATGCTGGAGAGGATGTGGAGAAAAGGGAACCCTCTTACACAGCTGGTGGAATGAAAACTAGTACAGCCACTATGGAAAACAGTGTGGAGATTCCTTAAAAAAATGCAAATAGAACTGCCTTATGACCCAGCAATCCCCCTGAGGGGCATACACACCGAGGGAACCAGAATTGAAAGAGACACATGTACCCCAATGTTTATTGCAGCATTGTTTATAATGGCCAGGACATGGAAACAACCTAGATGTCCATCAACAGATGAATGGATAAGAAAGCTGTGGTACATATACACAATGGAGTATTTCTCAGCCCTTAAAAATAATAAATTTGACTCAGTTCTAATGAGATGGATGAAACTGGAGCCGATTATACAGAGTGAAGTAAGCCAGAAAGAAAAACACCAATACAGTATACTGACACATATACATGGAGTTTAGAAAGATAGTAATGATGACCCTCTATGTGAGACAACAAAACAGACACAGAGGTATAGAATGGACTTTTCAACTCTGAGGGAGAGGGGAGAGGGTGGGATGATTTGGGAGAATCGCATTGAAACATGTATACTATCATATAAGAAATGAAGCGCCAGTCTATGTTCAATACAGGATACCAGATGCTTGGGGCTGGTGCACAGGATGATCCAGGGAGATGATATGGGGTGGGAGGTGGGAGGGGGCTTCAGCATTGGGAGATCGTGTACATCTGTGGCTGATTCATGTCAATGTATGACAAAACAAATACAGTACTGTAATGTAGAATAAAGTATTAAAAAAAAAAAGGGGGAAGCAGAGACATTACTTTGCCAACAAAAGTCCATCTAGTCAAGGCTATGGTTTTTCTAGTGGTCATGTATGGATATGAGAATGGGACTATAAAGAAAGCTGAGCACTGAAAAACTGATGCCTTTGAACTGTGGTGTTGGAGAAGACTCTTGAAAGTCTCTTGGACTACAAGGAGATCCAACCAGTCCATCCTAAAGGAGATCAGTCCTGAGTGTTCATTGGAAGGACTGATGTTGAAGCTAAAACTCCAGTACTTGGCCACCTGATGGGAAGAGCTGACTCATTTGAAAAGACCCTCATGCTGGGAAAGATTGAGGGCGAGAGGAGCAGGGGATGATAGAGCATGGGATGGTTGGTTGGCACCACCAACTCAATGGACATGAGTTTGGTTGGGCTCTGGGAGTTGATGATGGACAAGGAGGCCTAACGTGCTGCAGTACATAGGGTCACACAGAGTCAGACTCAGCTTAGCAACTGAACTGAATGTAAGTTTCCATGTCATGAGGAGAAGGGAGGAGAGGGTGAGAGGTCTGGAAATATAAATATATGTTTATTTTTTAAATTTATATATGTTACTTTTTTTTTTACAAGCTTATTTCTTTGACTAATGAAAAATATTGGGGTTATAATATTTAATATGTGATATTACACAGAAGGTTTTTCTTACTGCAGTTATTATCTTTACCATAATTTCAGGTTTCAGTGTCAAAAGAAAGATATCCTGAAAAGCACGGAATACTTCACAGCTTTTTATCCATCATAACCTCTGCATTGTTCTCCTGGTAATGTATCATCACATATCAGGAGATTATTAGACAAATGCAAATAATTGAAAATTTTGATTAAACATGAAAAAACTGTTTTGTAAAGAAATAAAAATATGTATGACCATGAACTAACTGCCCCTAATAGCTATGACAAGGCAGAAGCATATAGTGATTAAAAAATAACTCTAATAGGATTTCCTGTGCGTATATACACACACATAAAATTAGTTCCATTAGTTTCTAAGTTATGCTCACCATCCTGAAGGTTAACTGAAAATAATAGTAAGTCAGTTCTTTTTACAAAGGTGTGAATTTCTAAGGGACAAACTTAACAGCAATATCTTACATCAAACACGTGGGCAAAGCATTTCCTGAACATTGTCATCAATTTTTACCCACTCTGTTGTCATTCTTGTTCTTCAGTTGGCTTTATACTTAGGGTCTATGTAGAAAGGATTTAGGTATCACTTTTAAGCCACTGTGTGTGTGTGTGGCACGCACGTGTGCACGCTAAGTCCCTTTAGTTGAGTTTGACTTTGTGTGACCCAATGGACTGCACTCTACCAGGCTTCTCTGTCCATGGGATTCTCCAGGCAAGAGTACTGGAGTGTTGCCATGCCCTCCTCCAGGGGATTTTCCCGACCCAGGGATAAAATTAGTGTCTTTCATGTCTCCTGCATTAGCAGGCAGTTCTTTACCACTAGCCACCTGGGAAGCCCTATAAGCCACTGACTCTTTGTGACCACCAGGCTCCTCAGTCCATGGGATTCTACAGGCAAGAATACTGGAGTGGGTTGCCATTTCTTTCTCCAGGGGATCTTCCCAACCCAGGGATATAACCCAGGTCTCTCACATTGCAGGCTGACGCTTCAAACTCTGACCCACCAGGGAAGCTATAAGCCACTAGTTGCTTCCTAAACTTGCTAAACTGAGAGGTAGGAGAGTAAGACTAGTTAATAAATAGAGCTTTTATTTTTGTTTTTGTTCATATTTGATGTTTTTCTCTGTTGAGAATTTCAGGAGAAGTGTTGTCTTATCTAGTAACAATCCAGTATTCAGAAATCTTAAGATCGTCATATATTACACCATATCTAAAATGTACAATTATGGTCTCTAAAAATAAATCTAAGATTAAATAGGATTAGAGTTAAAAAAATACATATATTTTTGAATGCCATCATCACACAACTTACTTTTCTTAAATGATATTCTCTAAAAGAGAATAATGATGGTTGAAAATTCTGTTTCATGATCCAGGCAATGCATAAAAGCAAAATTTTACTGATAGAATTACTTAGAAAATAACACATTGTTTAGAATTAAAAAGCTTTTTAAAAAAAAAAAAAAACTTTGGGTTTTAGTCTTTACTGCTTTATGTGTCTTGTCTACTTCTGACATTTTTTCACTTTGGATTCCACTGTCATCTCTCCTAAATTAACCAGTGTTGATTACCTAAACAAATTATAGTTAATTATTCAGTTGCAAAAATTGTATTAGTATTATAAGCTGAATTCTCTTCCCTGAATTTATATTTTCAAGTCCTGACCTCCAGTACCTCAGAACATGACTGTATTTAGAAATAAAGTATTTAAAGAGGTAGCCAAGTTAGAATGAGGCTGTTTTGGTGGGCCATAACCTATCCTGACTGGTGTCTTTATAAGAAGAGATTACAACACAGAAAGACACACCAGGGACACATATGTATGGAGGGAAGATCAGATGAGGACAAGGAGAGAACTCAGAAAAAATAAGACCTGCCCATATATTGATCATGTTCATCTAGCTTCCAGGGCTATGAAAACATAATTGTTTTTCTTGTTTAAGCCACCTAGTCAGTGGTATGTTGTTATGGCAGCCCTTGTAAACGAACACAAATAGAGAACATTAACCTTAACATTTTGGAATACTAGCTAATACTTTAAGAATGTTACTTGTCAACGCTCACGTGAAAAGTAGTTTTTCAATCACATAGCACATTTGTCTTCTGAGGATACCATAAGAAAATATTGTTTTGCACAACAGTCACAATAATTAAATATTATTGATACCACAAGGTCCGGTGACGTAGAGACAAAGGACGAGTGCATGGTTCACATTTGATCATGTACTTTGAGTTTCCTCCAGTTAAATATTATAAAAATGTGCACTTGCAACATGATTATTGGTATAGCTAGTTTATTCCTTTTGAACATACTGAATTTATATTTCAAAATTTGATTATATCAATCAGTAAATAAAATTAAAAATCTCTATATATATGTATGCGTGTGTGTGTGTGTGTGTGTGTATATAGTTTTATTTTAATAATTGCATGGCAAACAGAACCCAGCCCCTACACATAAAAAGAGTTTGTTTCCTCATTTGAACAATTTGTTTTCTGTTTTGTTTACTAATTCTTTAAAATATCACAATAAGATAGGAACTAGAGGAATTAATTCCTAATAAAAGAAAATGAACTTCGCTGTTAAAATCCACCAGAATTCTTTCATTTGGCCATTCATTCATTTTTTTCAAAAAGATTCAGCAATTGTTAGGTACTAATGGTTGTTCTTTTGAAGGGATGATGCTAAAGCTGAAACTCCAGTACTTTGGCCACCTCATGTGAAGAGTTGACTCATTGGAAAAGACTCTAATGCTGGGAGGGATTGGGGGCAAGAGGAGAAGGGGACGACAGAGGATGACATGGTTGGATGGCATCACTGACTCGATGGACGTGAGTCTGAGTGAACTCCGGGAGATGGTGATGAACAGGGAGGCCTGGCGTGCTGCAGTTCATGGGGTCGCAAAGAGTCGAACACAACTGAGTGACTGAACTGAACTGAAGCATTGTGTTTAACACTGGAGATAAAATTTTGAACCAGACAGAAATGGTCCATAATCACCTAGAGTGAAAACCATATTAACCGAAAATAATATGTAATTTCCTTCCTGACACTGACAATTTAAAAAAGCTTTGAAATAATGCCATTATTTAGTAGTCATTTATATCTAATGGTTATCTAGTTTATATATACACTTTAGAAAACCAAATAATAATTTAACCTGTTATTATGAGTTAATAGGAAAGATTGCAAAATTTGGAACAAAGACATTTCTTACAGCCGAGTTTTGCTGGGCCATAGTTTTATTATTTGGGGAAAATTATTTGAACCATGCAGGCCTGTTTCCTTATGTATAAACCTTCATTATTAATTTTGATTTTGAGACTTGATTTAAAGCCAGAGATTATAATAAATACATGGTGGGCATGTGATAATTGATTATACCTTTATTTTGATATTAAAATTAATAATATTAGGTTTAATCAGATAAAAATTATGTAAGGATCCAAGTTAGAATTACTTTCAAAGCAGTCTTGGGTTCCAGATCAAGCTGCTTGTTTTTTGAGGGTCTGGCTTTTAACCACTGTGAATTTCTCTTAGGAAATATGTAAACTTTGTAAGAAATAAACAACAAAAAATCAATGTTATTATATTCACCAGAATTAAACACAGTATCTGATCTGGTGATATAATTCTGATTTGATTTACAACTGTTTCATTCTAAAAGGTTCAGATATAATGTTTATCTGTGCGGTACTGTATAAATTCACTAAAGAGAATAATGTGTTGTTTTAGCTTTTTCTTTCTTCCTCATGTTATACTAAAGAAATTTTTTTTTAATCCTTGCACTGTGTGTGTGTGAATGTATGTGTCAGTTCAGTTCAGTTGCTCAGTCGTGTCCGACTCTTTGCGACCCCGTGAATTGCAGCACACCAGGCCTTCCTGTTTATTACCATCTCTATGCATTTGTTTGTGTGTACTTAAAGTATCCTGCTCTTCTGATTCTATTAGTCTAGGACTAGATTTTCTTTTGTGAGTTTTGGTATTCCATAGAAATAAGACTGTTTTAAACATGCAAAAGCTTCTGCCACTTTACATTTAGAGAATCAGGTCCAATTTTAAGTTCCTTCCAGCAGTTAATTTCATTATTTTAGTGAGTTTTGTCATAGATTCTGATTGTTTAAAAAAGGTTTATATTCATCGCTTGAAATTTTAGTTTTGTTTAGGTATTGGGAATCATAAAGATCATATTCAGCAATAAAACCCTCATCAATTGATTTAATCTATCAGAAAAATAAGTCTT
This sequence comes from Nanger dama, assembly GCA_917880005.1. Lineage (NCBI taxonomy): Eukaryota > Metazoa > Chordata > Mammalia > Artiodactyla > Bovidae > Nanger > Nanger dama. Next base: position 4,672,419 of record CAKJTW010000027.1, on the reverse strand, counting down.
ACCTTGAAATGCTTTTTAATATATTTTCATTTATTTAGGAATTGGAGGGAAAGGTCACTGTTAATAGAGAGTTTTAACCAATTGTGACAAATCTGTAAACTAAAGTGATAGTTCAGTATAAGATTATGAAAATTCCTAAAAAGGACACAATGAAAATATTTGCAATTTATAATTTAAGATAAATGGGATTAAATAAATCATGGCTCTCATAGTCATCCTACATAAAATTATGCTGTGATCACTGAGCTTTCCTCAGTCTCCTCTGGAGAGTGATATCAACATCACTGATACATTAAAAAAGGAAAGATATATAACTGGCACTTGATGAGTTAATGTGATAATAACTGGAATTATTCTACTCATTTTATTTATTTATTTATTTATTTTAATTTTCTTTTTACTTTATTTTACTTTATAATACTGTATTGGTTTTGCCATACATTGACATGAATCTACCATGGGTATATACGAGCTCCCAATCCTGAACCCACCTCCCACCCCATATCATCTCTCTGGATCATCCCCATGCACCAGCCCCAAGCATCCTGTATCCTGTATCGAACATAGACTGGTGCTTCATTTCTTGCATGATAGTATACATGTTTCAATGCCATTCTCTCAAATCATCTTACCCTCTCCCTCTCCCTCAGAGTCCAAGAGTCCATTCTATACATCTGTGTCTCTTTTGCTGTCTTGCATACAGGGTCATCATTACCATTTTTCTAAATTCCATATATATGTGTCAGTATACTGTATTGGTGTTTTTCTTTCTGGGCTTACTTCACTCTATGTAATCAGCTCCAGTTTCATCCATCTCATTAGAACTGATTCAAATGTGTTCTTTTTAATGGCTGAGTAATACTCCATTGTGTATATGTACCACAGCTTTCTTATCTTTTCATCTGCTGATGGACATCTAGGTTGTGCTAATCACTTTAAGGTATTTAGAAAAAACAGTGAAAACATGCAGAAACCTAACACTTTTATATGAGGTTCCCAAGCTGTCTTTAAGCAGACTGGCTGTAGCTTAGTGATCACAGGAAGCCCCTTTATGATATGACTGTAGGAACATGAGCATGTAGCTATACTCTTGGAAAGTTGTATCTGAATTTAAGTTTTAAAGCACAAATGAAATAGTACTAATTAAATGGTACTAAATATAATTAATTTTACAAAAATAGGTACAAAATATTTTTAGAGTAATGTGTGCTTGTCTAATTTAGGACTATGTTTATAATTATTTTTCCATAGTTTCTTGAACATTCTTGTCTTTCCTGTCTTCTAAATCATGTTTTACTGGTTCCTGTTTTGGATTTTCATATTACCTTTACTCATTTTACTGACTCCAATTCTTTTAAAAATAAAAGTTATATACCAATTACTAGCAACAATAAAAAAAATTTGGACTTTCCATAAAACATAAATGGACCCCATAGATCAAGAATCCCAATTTTGAAAACCTTTAATAAACTTACAAAATGATAGCCCAGTTGTCTTAATATATTCCATATTCTACAATATACTTTTTAAGACTGCTAATTATTATATATCATATGCATACATATATGTGTGTATATATATATAGTATAGACTATAGATTATGCTTTTAATCTGCTTTCAGTGCTGTTAAAATGCAATGTTTTTCACCCATAGTAATTTAACTGCATGCTTTTTACTTGATGTTTTTACTATGATTTTTAAAATTGAGCTTCATTACTGTGTCTACCATCAAAGTCCATCCAAAAACATAACTCTGCCAGATTCAAATGGATATAATTATTTTCCTGGAAAAAAATCAGCCTGGAATATGTCCACTTTGCTTCAGGTTGAACTAATCCAATGTTTTACAATATTAAAGTGCTCCGTGGATGTTCTTTGGCATGTTAGAAGTTTTTAACTTGTTCATTAGTGTAAGTTAGTTCTGGTATGTGAAACACTTTAAAGAAAGGCAAAGTTTAAATTCTATAAAATAAGTAAAAGGGATACTATAGAAGAAAGTATGCCTTACTGTTATCAATGAATTTTACTTTAATATTAACTTTACTTATACATATTTATTTATTTTTACTGTGAATTTAACAACATATGACTCGACAATGACCTTTGTAAGTATACAAAGATGTGTTAAGAACATGAACAGAACATTTTAATACTGTTTGACCAATGCGAAATTATCCTTGGTGAAAGAAATTTCATTTTCTGGCCAATAAAATTTGAAATAAAGTATTTTAAACATAAAAACATCCTTATAGTTGATCCTTAAATGGGCAGAAGGAGGTCAAAACCACAATTAATGTAAGGTCTCAATTTATGAATAAATTCAGAAATTTCTAGAAATGCAAGTGTGTTTTCACAAGAAAAATAACAGTTTCAGAGTAACTTGGTCTTATTTTCCTATTATTTGTTCAAGGAAACAAGCTATGAGAGGATATTGATAAAAGGTAACATCCTACCTACTCTGAAATAGGGTTTTGTTTCCTAACATTTGCTGAAGTACTTACCCTATAGAATTTAGGTAATTGTATCGCTGCAGTCACTGTCTGCAGTGATTCTGGAGCGCAAGAAAATAGTCTGTCACTGTTTTCATTGTTTCCCTGTCTATTTGCCATGAAATGATGAGACCAGTAGGCATCATCTTAGTTTTTGAATGTTGAGCTTTAAGTCAGCTTTTTCACTCTCTTCTTTCACCTTCGTCAAGAGGCCCCTTATTTCCTCTGCTTTCTGCCATAAGGATGGCGTTATCTGCGTATCTGAGGTTATTGATATTTCTCCTGGCAACCTTGATTCCAGCTTCTGTTTCATCCATCCTGGCATTTTGCATGATGTACTCTGCATATAAGTTAATAAGCAGGATGACAATATATAGCATTTATATACTCCTTTCCCAATTTTGAACCAGTCTGTTATTCCATGTTTAGTTCTTACTACTGCTTCTTGATCTGCATACAGGTTTCTCATTCTCTCTAAGAATTTTTCACAGTTTGTTGTGATCCACAAAGACTTTTGCATAGTCAATGAAACAGAAGATTTTTCTGTAATCCCTTTGCTTTTTTCTATGATTCAAAGGATGTTGGCAATTTGATGTCTGTCCCTCTTTCTTTTTTAATCCAGACTGTACATCTGGAATTTTATAGTTCACATACTGTTAGGGCCTAGCTTGTAGGATTTTGAGCATTACTTTGCTAGCATGTTAAAAAAGTGCAATTGTGCAGTAGTGTGAACATTCTTCAGCATTGCTCTGCTTTGATATTGGAATGAAAACTGACCTTTTGGAATCCTGTGGCTGAGTTTTCCAAATTTGCTGGCATGTTGAGTGCAGCACTTTCACAGCATCATCTTTTAGGATTTGAAATAGCTCAACTAGAATTCTATAACCTCCACTAGCTTTGTTTATAGTGATGTTTCCTAAGGCCCATTTGACTTCACAATCCAGGATATCAGGCTTTAGGTGAGTGATCACACCATTCTGATTATATGGGTCATGAAGATCTTTTTTCTATAGTTCCTCTGAGTATTCTTGCCACCTCTTCTTAATATCTTCTGCTTCTGTTAGGTCCATACAATTTCTGTTCTTTACACTGCCAATCTTTGCACGAAATTTTCCCTTGGTGTCTCTAATTTTCTCAAAGAGATCTCTCGTCTTTCTCATTCTATTGTTTTCCTCTATTTCTTTACATTGTGGACTTAGGAAGGCTTTCTTATCTCTCCTTGCTATTCTTTGGAATTCTGTACTCAGATGTGTATGTCTTTCTTTTTCTCCTTTGCCTTTTGCTTCTCTTCCTTTCCATTTGTTTGTAAGTCCTCCTCAGACAACCATTTTGCCTTTTGCCTTTCTTTTTCTTTGGGATGATCTTGATCACTGCCTCCAGTACAGTGTTATGAACCTCTTTACATAGTACTTCAGGTAACTCCATCAGACTAATCCCATGTACTTTACAATCATTAGAGTCTTCTTTTAGATCATACCTGAATGGCTTCATGGGTTTTTTTTGTTTTGTTTTCTTTTGTTTTTAGTTTAAGTCTGATTTTGGCAATAAGGAATTCATGATCTGAGCTACAGTCACCTCCCAGTCTTGTTTTTGCTGACTGTAAAGAGCTTCTCCATTTTTGATTGCAAAAAATATAATCAATCTGAAATTTGGTGTTGACTATCTGGTGATGTCCATGTGTAGAGTTGTCTCTTATGTTGTTGGAAGAGGGTGTTTCCTATGACCAATGTGTTCTCTTGGCAAAACTCTGTTAGCCTTTGTCCTGCTTAATTTTGTATTCAAAGACCAAATTTGCCTGTTACTACAGGTATCTCTTGACTTCCTACTTTTGCATTCCAGTCCTCTATGATAAAAAGGACATCTTTGGGGGGTATTAGTTCTAGAAGTTCTTGTAGGTGTTCACAGAACCATTCAACTTCAGCTTCTTCTGCATTAGTGATTGGGGCACAGACTTGGATTACTGTGAAACTGAATAGTTTGCCTTGGAAACAAACTGACAACATTCTGTCATTTTACAGGTTGCACACAAGTACCACATTTCCATCTCTTATGTTGACTATGAGGGTTACCCTATTTCTTTACAGAAGATGGCAAAAGTAAACATCAACATTTTAGGAATCAGTAAACTAAAATGAATGGGAATGGGTTAAATGGTCACCTGAATTTAGTTCACCCATTCCCATTCATTTTAGTTTACTGATTCCTAAAATGTTGATGTTTACTTTTGCCATCTCCTGTTTGATCACTTCCAGTTTACCTTGATTCATGGACCTAACATTCTAGGTTCCTAAGAAATATTGTTCTTTACAGCATTTGACTTTACTTTTACCACAACTGAGCATTGGAAGTTGATCTCTTTGTCATTGTTTTTTAATTATTCATATTGCATAATTCAATTTATATAAAATTCTAGGAAGTACAAATTAATCTCTTCAAAAGTAGATCAGTGGTTGTTTTAGGCATGGAGTGTAGTAGAGATGGTCTACAAAGTAGAGAAGCCATATATATGTAATTTTGTCAAAGATTTCAGTGGACACCTGTCAAACTGAAAGAATTACTGAGCATAAAATATACTTTGTTGAAACTCATTAAAAAAATTTAACCCAAAATAAATAATTTTATTTTTTTTTAATTTTAAGTATAAATTTATTTAATTGGAGGTTAATTACTTTACAATATTGTATTGGTTTTGCCATACATCAACATAAATCTGCCACAGGTATACACGTGTTCCCCATCCTGAACCCCTCTCCCTCCTCCCCTCCCTGTACCATCCTTCTGGGTCGTCCCAGTGCACCAGCCCCAAGCATCCAGTATCATGCATTGAACCTGGGCTGGCGACTCGTTTTGTATATGATATTATATATATTTCAGTGCCATTCTCCCAAGTCATCCCATCCTATCCCTCTCCCACAGAGTCCAAAACACTGTTCTATACATCTGTGCCTCTTTTGCTGTCTCACATACAGGGTTATCATCACCATCTTTCTAAATTCCATATACATGTGTTAGTATACTGTATTGGTGTTTTTCTTTCTGGCTTACTTCACTCTATATAGTAGGCTCCAGTTTCATCCACCTCATTAGAACTGATCCAAATGTATTCCTTTTTGATGGCTGAGTAATACTCCATTGTGTATATGTACCACAGCTTTCTTATCCATTCATCTGCTGAGGGACATCTAGGTTACTTCCATGTCTTGGCTATTATCAATGAACATTGGGGTACACGTGTCTCTTTCAATTCTGGTTTCCTTGGTGTGTATGCCCAGCAGTGGGATTGCTGGATCTTAAGGCAGTTCTATTTCCAGTTTTTAAGGAATCTCCACACTGTTCTCTATAGTGGCTTTATTAGTTTGCATTCCCACCAGCAGTGTAAGAGGGTTCCCTTTTCTCCACACCTTCTCCAGCATTTATTGCTTGTAGACTTTTGGCTTGCAGCCATTCTGACTGGTATGAAATGGTACCTCATTGTGGGTTTTGATTTGCATTTCTCTGATAATGAGTGATGTTGAGCATCTTTTCATGTGTTTGTTAGCCATCTGTAAAATAAATAATTTTAAAATAAATCCATTTACCTTAAGCTTTAATTATGAAAACACATGGAAAGTTATCTACATCATTACTCTTGAGGAAAAGCAAATAAAAATATGAAATGAAACTATTCACCTATTAAATCAAAAACACATACTCCTATACACAGAATGTCATTTGTCAAAGAAAATGTGTTTATTTGGGAATAGCAGAGGAATTTTTATTCAGGACATGCAAATAGCAAGCTAAAGGTGTGTCTGTTGTGGATTTGGCTGTAGTTATGTATAGAAAATGTAAAGGGGGAAGAGTTAAATGAGAGTTGGATGAAATAAAAATCAAATGGAGTACAGCTTTGAAAATTCCCCAAGGAGAAAAAACCAGTCTTGTTTCATAAACAAAACTCAGTTCAGGTTATTTTCTGAGACCAACCTGATTGGGAGTTTCTAGTTCATGACTCTGGTAACCGTATGCAAAGTTTCTCAAGGCTGATAGAAGGTAATCCCTAAGCAAATTCCTGTCATTCAAGAAAGTTCCAATGTTATCAAAATTCTATGAATCAAGTATTTATAGGAAGTCAGTCTTTTTGTCATTGTTTTTTTCCCTTGACAGAACATGTGTGAGACCTTCCATTTTATATTCTCTGGTTCCATTCCTTCATATTCTCCCCTTTTGTTCAAGATCTTTCAGAAAAAGCATTTCTGAGAAATTATCATTCAGGTGTTGTTAAATTTTTCTGTTATACGCTTTTTTATAGATAGATTTCATTGTATGTCCCTTGGATCTGAAGAGGGTTGTCCTCAGGTCTCTTTCCCATGAAGCTGAGGATAATGCTCAAGTGTCTTGTCCCACAGATGAGGAAAGTGGGAGTGTCACTGCTTCATCTGAGTGAGAGGATTGGTGAAAGAATCTCAGTTATGTCCCTCTGTGGTGGCTGATTTAGTTTTCACGGTCAGTCGAGTTTCAAGAAAAGTCTTTGAAATGAAAAGAAGTTTGTTTTGTACATGTATTTTTGAGGAAGATATATGTATACTATTACAAAGCAGTAGAAATAAACTGGAAACCATAAGCTCAATGATAGTTATTGATTGAAATATGCTTCTCAACTAGTTTCTCCAACTGTTTATGTTTGTTGTCAAGTCGCTCAGTCATGTCTGACTCTTTGAAACCCCATGGACTGCAGAATGCCAGGCTTCCCTGGCCTTAATCATCTCCCAGAGCGTGGTCAAACTCATGTCTATTGAGTCAGTGATGCCATATGTCCCAAGGTTCAGGACCTTGGACAACTTCTGCTTGGTATTGTCCTATGTTATTTTTAGTTCTTGTGTTGTTATTTTCCCTGACCTATTGACATAAAAATAACTTTCTTCACTAGGACACAAGTTCCCCTTGCTGAGAAGTGAGGAGGTTTAGAGTTTTGAATTTTTTTTCAGCACTTCTGGATACTTATTTTATTTGGTTTCTTGATATTTCAAAGCTTGGACAGAAGCACTGAAAGTGGTAGACATAACTATGAAAAGATTGTGAATTAGTTTTTCAAACTCTGCAATTCCAACCCAAAAAAAAAAAAAAAAAAGTTTTGGTGATTGCAAACCTTGAGCCGTTTCTATCCACTATAGTGTTTTTTGTAGTCTCTCCTCCAAACTATAAGCTTCCCCAATCTAATGTCATTTTTAAAGCTGGTATGAGAAACAAAAAACAAAATTAGATATATAAGCAGTAGAAGAAAGAGTTTTTCTCATTTTGGCATCAGGAGTAAGGACAGTGATCCTATAATGTACCTTCCAATTAAGGCAAGAATAGAACATATATTTTTCCACATGAAAATAAATACCTGATTTTTTAAAGGATAGATATAATTCTGTCCTTTTGCTTAGATTTCCTTTCTTTGAATGAAAGATGGTATCTTGTGGTTATATAAATGTATACACACACACATAGACACACACTTACTATACAGAACACATGGTAATCTGGTCCATTCACATTATGGGAATGTTTGTTCGAGCACCTTAAATTTCCACAGATCTGAAGTAACAAGTGAACTGATCTAGTATAAATAAGATTTTGGTGGAGGTCTGGAACATCTTGAGGAGAAAAGAAAGTTGAACTAAGTTTTAACCATCCACCAGATTTTTGGTCAATTTCCAATGACATGCCATTGATTGGGAGCAAATCAGCTTCTCTTTTAACAGTACTGTTACCTTTTTATTTCCATTATAGAGACACACTAAGGGAGAAGATGATATAAGCTTGTGTATATTCCAATAGGGAGTGAATTCATGTTCACAAGGTTATATGGAATAGCAAATTTAAAAATATTCAGTGGGAGATACACTATGGGTTTGTCATGCTCATCATTGTTTATGAAACAGAAACATTTGAGATAAGAATTCAGGCCTGAGTTGACGGTGCCCAATGGAAACCAATAATATCTGGTGCTAATCTTCTAGAAGGGAGGAGACTAGTGATTTCAAATCTACCAAAGGAAAATCTTACATCTTTCCTACTTATATTTTGCCATCTTTCTAAATATAGTATCTAGGCCATCAGTCCTGATTAGTCATGATTATTGTTAGCTCTGGCATAAATATGTTGTTGCTGTTTTGTTGCTCAGTCGTGTCTGACTTTGCAACCCCACGGACTGCAACATGCCAGACTTCCCTGTCCTTCACTGTCTCTCAGAGTCTGCTCAAACTCATGTCCATTGAGTTGATGATGCCATCAAACCATGGCATAAATATAACAATCAATAAGTTTAACAGAATCAGAGAATTTTTGTAAGGTGGGTATACAAGCTAAATCTGAAGTAAAGGGCAATAGGAAAATCAGGGAAAGAACAAGCAAAGGCATGAATGACATGATTTAACATGATACACAGTGAAGATGAAAAAGAAAAGAAAAAAGAAAGTTATAAAGGTCTGGTTCATATATCTTAGGTAAGCTATCCTCTTTAGATGCCATCTACTTTAGTCCTTAGAATTTTTCAGCTTTAGGTCACTAGTTAATACATATATCTCTACAGATTTGGGGGATTTCTTTAGATGTGACACATGAATCCTTAAAGTTTGGCTGTATCATGGTTGTTTAATATCATGTGAAGTAGGGTTCTTGCCAGTAAGATTAAAGATATCTTTTTGGAAATGTCTCTTCTGATAGATGAGATCTCTGGGCTGTAAGGTGTGATGTTTGACATCTGTTTCCTAGAAGAGCACTGTGGAAAGCCTGCTCTATCAAAATGTCTAAGGGCTTGATTATGCCTTTCCAAAATTGAAGGATATCTTTCTTTATTAGCTATGGGTCAAAAGAAACTAGGGCTAAGTGCATCAATTGTCCTGTAATTATTTTTAAAGATATAAGTTTTTGGATCCTGGAGGGAGTAGATATAAAATTTGGAAGAACCAAGAATAATACACTTGGCCAGGGTGTTCAGAGAGTTTCAACTCATTCAGCTGAGTCTTAATAATTAGATTTTTATGTTTGAGCAATGCTGAAGACTGCACATGATAAGTACAATTAAGGTGTTGCAGAAATGGCCAGACCACACAGACTCATCAAAACATCTGACTAGTAATGTGAATTCCCCAATCACTATGAGGGTTCAACGAGGGGTCCCCAAGTGAAAATAATCTTTTCTAATGGGTTTTGAGCTACAGAAGAAGCAGTCACATGTTTTCATGAAAAACTTCAGTCCAATGTGAAAATATACAAATCATTATAAAAACATGCATGAGTGGGAGTGATTGTATGAAATCCATTCAGGTAGTTCATTGGATAAATGAAAATATCCAGAGATAGTTTGGATAGTTTTTCCAGCATTTAGAACAGATGGGACAAGGCTGCTTTCTGCAGCCTTGTCAAAGGTTCCCTACCAATACTGATTCATGAACATTATTTTATCAGTAGCCAAGTGACAAGGTAGCAGGCTTCCCTGGTGGCTCAGTCAGTAAAGAATCTGCCTGCCAAGCAGGAGGCACAAGAGATGCAGGTTCAGTCCCTGGATTGGGAAGATGCTCTAGAGAAGGAAATAGCAACCCACTCCAGTATTTTGCTGGGGAAATCCCATGGAAAGAGGAGCCTGAGATCCCTGAGGTCACAGAAGAGTCAAACATGGTTTAATGACTAAGCAACAATAACAAAGTGACAAGGTAAGCACCTTTTGCAGTCTTGTCAATGTTTCTCTACTAATATTGATTCATGAATATTTTCATTTTATCAAATGCCAACTAATTTAATTTAGGAATGGTAGTAATAGAAATTTTAAATTTCCTAAAAGGCCTGGCTTATTATTGGGTCACAACTAGAGTTTCTTTTCTTCATGATACCAGTAGCCTTTAGATTGTCAATTTTTTTTTTTTTTTTTCTTCTTCAGGGACCTTTTTTTTTTTTTTTAATTTCCCTGGAAAATTCACTCAGGTTGTCACCAGCAAAAGTAGTTTTCTGGCCTATGACAGAGCTTTTGTCTGTGGATCCCATAAGAGCAGCAATTCTTGAAGAAATAAGCAATAAGATGATTTCCTTTGGCTTCCAGAGAGTTGAACTTAGAATGCCCAGGGACTTTAATAATAGTCAAAGCTGCTGGCCAGAGTATAGCATCTAAAGTTTTGAAGATAACTACCATTTTAAATTTTGTTTCTATTGGAAGTCAAAAATCTGGTTTCTATAACATTCCAAAATCATGAAGTACTCTAAAGGCATGATACCTATCATTATTTGTGTTTGCAGTTTTACCTTCTGGTAGATTACATGCTTGAATATCATTCAGCATATCATTCAACTTGTTGGGCTGAAGTGGCCAAAAGTAGGGGTATAACCTCAAGGACCTCAAAAGGAGTTGTTATTGAATATCCAGTGCAATATTTTCCATTTTCATTTTCCAAGTAAAAGCCCTTAGTAAACCATGAACAGTCAACATTTGTCAAGGAGGTTTCTTTTAAGTTATTACAAGGGTTTGATAGGTGATTCATTCAAGTTAGATAGATATAGGAGAGTTTTTCCATGGAAGAAGGAAAAAGAGTAACTGGATTGTTACAATGACTGAGAGTGACATGTAGGTTGGTTACTGAAAGGATTTTATAAAAAGTAAGAGAGCTTGCTGAAAAATGTTGGGAATGATGTGAGTTCAAGAGAGCTTTGACTGCATGAGGTACAAAGATGGTCAGAGGAGCCTATGACCATTTCTTCAATGGACTTTACCAGAAGAGAGTGGCAAGGATAGTCCCAAGCCATGAGGGGTAACACTGGGTCATGGGATCTAGTTGTTGCCTGTCAGAACCTAGAGGCTGTGGTAGCCCCCATGTTTTTGAGTAAGTACTCTGAGGGTATTATTTTCTTTTTCATAAACAAAAAGGAAACAGGAGAGTTTATAATTCATATGCTGCTGCTGCTGCTGCTGCTGCTGCTGCTGCTGCTGCTGCTAAGTCACTTCAGTCGTGTCCGACTCTGTGAGATCCCATAGATGGCAGCTCACCAGGCTCCTCTGTCCCTGGGACTCTCCAGGCAAGAATACTGGAGTGGGTTGCCATTTCCTTCTTCAATGCATGCATGCATGCTAAGTTGCTTCATTCATGTCCGACTCTGTGTGACCCCATGAACAGCAGTCCACCAGGATCCTCTGTCCATGGGATTCTCTAGGCAATAATACAGGAGTGGGTTGAAATTTCCTTCTCCATAGTTCATATATCTGAGGGCAAAGTGATTTTTAAGGTTTCCTTCAAGATTTTAAAGGCTATATCATCTTGGTTTTCAAGATAATGGGAGTTTAGTGGCTTTTATTAAGACAAGCAAAGCCTGGACCATGAAAGATAAGTTTGGAATCAATTGTGATAATAAGCAGCTACTACAAAATACCTTAGAATTGATATTTACTTTTAGGTTTGTGGAAATACAAGATGCCATGAAGGCTTTTGGGATCTATCTAGGTGTAACCCTTGTTCTGAGATAAAATATCTTAAATATTGGACTTGATTTTGAACAATTTCCAATTTTTCCTTTGAGAACTTGTGTCCCTTAATGGCTAAGAGATGTAACAGATGAAATCTGCTTTCTTGTGAGGAAGAGGTTTGACAAGGTGAGCACAGGAGTAAACCATATATATATTGTTGAATAGTAGAGCCTCCAGAAGATTTTGTATCATAAAAATCAGCTTTTAAATTTTGTGAGAAGAAGGACTTTTGGAAGAACCATGGCCATTTCTGTTTAGGTATATTGTTGTCCTTCTAAGGTAAAAGCAAGAATATATTGGCCAGCCTTACCAACCAGAATACTAAACAATGTATTGAATAAGTTGATCATGATGAAAAACTTGTTTTCAGTAGGGATTAATGCTAATAATGTATGGGGATTAGGAACAATATGATGAGGAATGACAATGTTATTCATTGCTTCAGTTCAGTTCAGTCATTCAGCCGTGTCTGACTTTTTGCAACCCTATCAATCATAGCATGCCAGGCCTCCCTGTCCATCACTAACTCCCGGAGTTCATTCAGACTGACATCCATCAAGTCAGTGATACCATCCAACCATCTCATCCTCTGTCGTCTCCTTCTCCTCCTGCCCCCAATCCACTCATTGCTTAGAGATCCTGAACAAATCTTTATCCTCAATCATTAGGTTTTCTTATAGGTAAAATAGGGGTATTCCAAGGACTACTGCAAGGAATAATCAGTTCCTATGCTTTATAGTCTTCCATGGCACGTCTTGGACTTCCCAGGTGCACAGTGGTAAAGAACTTGCCTGCCAATGCAGGAGATGCAAGAGATGCAGGTTTGATCCCTAAGTTGGGAAGATCCTCTAGAGAAGGAAATGGCAACCCACTCCAGTATTCTTGCCTGAACAATTCCATGGTTAGAGGAGCCTGGCGGTTATAGTCCATTGAGTCACAAAGAGTAGGAAACAACTGAGCACGAACACACATGATAAGTCTTATGCTCTCTAAACTTAAAGTCTTTGTTTATAGGGTATTGATTAATTATTGAGAGAGATTTGCAGGGATCCGTTTGGATCTGAACCAAGAGATGGCCAATATGAATTCTGTCTATGTCTGTGGAAGATGTTGCTCATAGACTAACGGACATTAAATAATGCAGATGTGTCTGAAATTTGTCCTTCTATGGTTTGTAAGAGCTATAGGAGAAGTGGGTAACAGAGGGTGAGATAACTGAATGGCACCACCAATTCAATGGACATGAACTTGAGCAAACTCCAGGAGATGGTGAGAGACAGGGAGGCCTGGCATGCTGCAGTCCATGGGGTCGCAAAGAGTCAGACATAACTTAGCGACTGCACAACGTGGTTCATAAAGTATTGGTCATATGAAAGAGTAAAAGTTTGGATTCTCTTGGGCATTAGTCTTAAGGGTCTTAAAACTTGAGTTACAGTCTCTTGAATTTATTTTTTATTCAAGAGAAAGAAATGTCAGCATGATATTTTTCTAGAAAATCTCATTCTAATAAATGAAGAAGAGCAACGATACCAAGGAAAAATAAGTGTTAATCTTATAAAGGTCCCAAAGGAAATGGATATAGGTTAAGAAAGAGACATATTGTGATTAATTTGAACTCTTCAATATTTGAAAGGAATGTTTATTTGTAGTGGGGCTGTGAACTGATAGAGTAGCTACTGTGTCAATTGGTATGTAAGGGATTTATATCAGATCTGGGAAATAGGTTCCTCCAGCCTGTTACATAATAGAATTGGAAATAGCCCCTGAACTCTTTTGGAGTCCCATCACTGAAATGACTTTGACCCTTGGCTTTTGGAAAGCTGTAACTGTCTAGACTTAAAAAAATATAATATTCCAAAGGCTAGTTTTAATTTTTATTTTATTTTTTAAACAATAATGACAAAATAGGAAGAATTTGTTTGAAAACTATAATTGTCTAGCTTAAAGAAAAATCAACTGCAGTCTCTCTTTCAAAGGTCAGGTTTTTTTGTGTTTGTTTGGTTTTGATTTTATTTATTTATTTATTTATTTATTTATTTATTTATTTACAATGAGACAAATAGGTTAGGAACAGTTTCCTTCAGATGTTCCATCTGTTGAAAACTTTTAGCCATGCCCTCTTTTTATGGAATCATCATCCATGGCATGTGCTAACTGATTAGCTATGTTGACAAGGTCAAGGTGAATATTATTCTTCATTCTCTTTTGGTTATCTTGACTAACAGAGAAAAATCTCTGTTTTAACTATAAACATTGAAGTAAAGGCCACATTGATAGAGTCAATGTATATAGAGAGTCTATATTTTCTTTAAAAACAATTTTGAGTCTGCTGTAGTAATCATGAATAGATTCAATAAGCTTTTCAATTGTGGGCACAAAATTCAATCAATTCAGTTCAGTCTCTCAGTCGTGTCCGACTCTTTGTGACCTCATGAATCGCAGTACAACAGGCCTCCCTGTCCATCACTATCTCGGTGTTCACTCAGACTCACGTCCATCGAGGGCATGATGCCATCCTGCCATCTCATCCTCTGTCGTCCCCTTCTCCTCCTGCCCCCAATCCCTCCCAGCATCAGAGTCTTTTCCAATGAGTCAGCTCTTCGCATGAGATGGCCAAAGTACTGGAGCTTCAGCTTCAGCATCATTCCTTCCAAAGAAATCCCAGGGTTGATCTCCTTCAGAATGGACTGGTTGGATCTCCTTGAAGTCCAAGGGAGTCTCAAGAGTCTTCTCCAACACCACAGTTCAAAAGCATCAATTCTTTGGTGCTCAGCCTTCTTCACAGTCCAACTCTCACATCCATACATGACCACAGGAAAAACCATAGCCTTGACTAGATGGACCTTAATCGGCAAAGTAATGTCTCTGCTTTTGAATATGCTATCTAGGTTGGTCATAACTTTCCTTCCAAGGAGCAAGTGTCTTTTAATTTCATGGCTGCAGTCACCATCTGCAGTGATTTTACCCCCCCAAAATAAAGGGTCTGACACTGTTTCCCCATCTATTTCCCATGAAGTGATGGGACCGGATGCCATGATCTTCATTTTCTGAATGTTGAGCTTTAAGCCAACTTTTTCACTCTCCCCTTTCACTTTCATCAAGAGGCCCTTTAGTCCCTCTTCACTTTTTGCCATAAGGGTGGTATCATCTGAATATCTGAGGTTATTGATATTTCTCCCGGCAATCTTGATTCCAGCTTGTGTTTCTTCCAGTTCAGCGTTTCTCATGGTGTACTCTGCATATAAGTTAAATAAGCAGGGTGACAATATACAGCCTTGATGTACTCCTTTTCCTATTTGGAACCAGTCTCTTGTTTCATATCCAGTTCTAACTGTTGCTTCTTGACCTGCATACAGATTTCTCAAGAATTCCAAAATTCAATGGGTACATGCATTAATTTTGTCCCCATGTACTAGCTTACAGAAATTCCTCAGGATGGCAAGATGTAGCCTTTGGGATAGGACAGGAGCTTGGTCATATAAAAGAGCTATTTGTTGGCTGACTTGAAATTCCAAAGATTCTTTGAGGCTTTCCCAATGAGCAGTTTTCATCCAATGCTGGACCTAACTTTCTCCAATAAGCATGTGGATTAACTGATAAAGATCAAAGGTTCAGTTTGAATTACAATATTGAATTATTTGGCAAATCTTTAAGGATCCTTTGGAAAAAGATCCTTTGAAAGATAAGCTATGACCAACCTAGACAGCATATTAAAAACAAAGACATTACTTTGCCAAAAAAGGTCTGTCTAGTCAAAGTTATGGTTTTTCCAGTAGTCATGTATGGATGTGAGAGTTGGACTATAAAGAAAGATGATCACTGAATAATTGATGCTTTTGAACTGTGGTGTTGGAGAAGACTCTTGAGAATCCCTTGGACTGTAAGAAGATCCAACCAATCAATCCTAAAGGAAATCATACCTGAATATTCATTGGAAGGACTGATGCTGAAGCTGAAACTCCAATACTTTGGCTATCCAATGTGAAGAACTATTTCATTGGAAAAGACCCTGATGCTGGGAAACATTGAAGGCAGGAGGAGGAGGAGACAACAGAGAATGAGATGGTTGGATGGCATCACCAACTGGATGGACATGAGTTTGAGCAAGCTCCAGGAGTTCATGATGGACAAGGAAACCTGGAGTGCTGCAGTCCATGGGGTCGCAAAGAGTCAGATACTACTGAGCGATTGAGCTGAACGGAGGATCCTCAATTACTTTGGGAAAATGGTTTACTATAGACCCAAGTTCAACTTTGGTCCATGGAACAAAATTAATTAATGGTTTAGCAGGATCCTCAGAACACTTAAATTTAAAAAGGAAAGTTTTAATAGGTTCAGTCAGTAAAGTTTAGGAACTAGAGAAGAAAGGGAGTTTAGATAAATAAAGAGGATTTGAAGAGGGCAAAGTTGAATATAGAGGAGGTCAAGTAATGAGGTTATAGGAAACCCTGGCTCCTGTCACCAAAGAAGAGGCCTCAGCTGCCTGGTTTATCTCCTTTATTTCCTTAAGCTAACTTAGAAATGCTATTTTACAAAGAGGTAATTTTAACACATTAATGACCAGAGACATATTATTATACATTTTGTTACCTGAACATTATCAACTGGAAACATTTTAATATTCACTCACATAAAAAATTGCTGACCATAGGCATTAGTTTCTGCAAAAATCCCCTGGTCAATAATGTGTTAAAATGCTGAACTAGGTACCAATTAAAATAGTTATCCCACTCAGATTGTTTAGTTTTTATTGGCTTAGTCTTCTAATTTAGTCTGAAGAAAATATGTTTCAGCAGATTGAAAGTTTTTCATAATGTCCACTGGAGTTCTACATTATCTTTAATAGGACTGGATCATCTAGTCAAAAGTGCACATGAGGATGGACCATAATTTTTAACATAAAATCAGCCAGGATCCCTGAAAAAAAGGTTACTATTATGACATTGAGATGACTGGCATCTCATATCTCACAGGCTTTTCTGACAGCAAAAGAAAGATCCCTAGCCTGATGGATGTGCTTTCAGGGTTGGGAGTTTTGTTTCACAGTGTGTTTTTATGGGATTCCCTCATTTTTCTCCTGGAAGACAGCCTTTGCCCTATTGTCTGACCCATGACCAGTTGTCCCTTGTTTCATGTAAATTGTCTTGCAGCTGACAGATGACCTACTGTCAGTCTGGTTTGTCTGTGATTAATTTATGCTCTCACATAAGTCTTTAGAGACTGAAGTCTCTAAAGGGAGGTGGCAAGTACTCTAACACCATTTATTTGTTCAACCTTTGCCCACTTATAGAATTTTTAATTTTTGCTCTCATTCATTCCAAAGAAATTACACCAAAATTCTAGCATGTTTTCAGTAAAACAAAGTGTTCACTGAAAAGAATAAACTTTTAAACAGATGCTTAATGCCTACCCAAATGGAGGGAGACCAGAGTCTGAGAGGATAATCACCAATCCAAAACTAGACAATGGCACAGATGCAATAAGCTCCAGGGCTCTCATGGGGGTACTGCACACAATTTTAAGGGTCATATCTCTTGGGGGTCATCTCCTTTGGATCCCACTTCCAATGCAAAAAAAAATATCTACCTAAATAAAAAGATAAAATGAAGTGAGCTCAGTATTGTCAAAAATGGTCTCATTTGGTAGTAGCAGAAGAATTGCAATTCAGGATACACAAACTGTAGCAAGCTTCAGGAAAGTCTGTTGAGGATTTGGGATAGGCTGTATTTATAGACAGGGAAGGTAAAGAAGTGAGAGCTCAGTTAGAATCTATTAATAAAGCAAATGAAGAGTAACTTTGAAAATTTCCAAGGAGACAAAACCAGACCAGTCCCATAAACAAAGTTCAATTCAGTTTATTTTACAAGACCAGCTTATCCAGAGTGACTTATTCATGCCTCTGGAAAACATAAGCAAAATTTCCCAAGATTCCTTGATAAATTTTCTATCATTTAAAAGCATTCGAATACTATCAGTTTTCTCTAAATTAGGTACTTATGGGAAATCCATCTCTCAGTCCTCAAGTTTTGTTTCCCTGAGGGCATATGTATGAGATTTTCTATTTTCTATTCTCTGCTTCCATTTTAGACTGAAATTCTTTCACAGAGCATATGTAGCATTTTGGGGATATAAAAAAATGGAGAATAATTTTGGAAGATTATTAAAACTTCTTTTTAAGAACAATTGGATAAATGAGTCAAATTATAACACACCATAAAAAATGTTTTTAAGTTCATATTTTTTCCTGTGATATTGCTTTGACATTGTTTCAAAACGATGGAAAATATTATCTGAAGTTTTTTAAATGGAGATCTTTAGTCAGTTAAGATATTTTAATTGCAATCACATAAAAAAAAGAAGATAGAGAAAATGACCTTACCATGCATTCCAGGTTTATGCTTCTTTATGGCTATAGAATAAATATGTTTTGACTATTATTCCTTTACAACTACCAAGTGGGAGTATGAGTATTGACATTCCATGCATAGTAATCAAGATAATATCTATTTTTATGAGGGTACAGTTCTTAATTAAGGTTAGTCCAAGTGGGTCACCTTCGTAAAATAATGAAAAGTCAAAGTGCCAGTATTCAAGGTTGCACTGCCTTATAAATAGTTTATTATTGGCTTCCTACTCTCTATATTACTAGGATGGCTATCTTTATATGATAACATTTTAATTTTATTCTCATTTTCAAGTGAACTTTTTGTTGTTGTTGCTCAACCCTAACCCTTCTAAAAATATCTAATTATTTAATGGATATTCAGAATAACATTGGATTTTTATCAAGGAAGGAAACACAGTGGACAAGACAAAAATACATATGATTTTCCAGTATCTCCTAAGTTCCAACTTTCTCTTCATAGACAATATCAAACTGTGAACATATTCTCTTACAGTAGATGAATTTTATCATAAGTTATGTGTCTGATGATAAGTTCAATTCTTTTACTTGGTCAATGGCTTGGACCACTTATTTCTAATGCCTTCTTGCTGGAAGACAAGAAATGAAGTTTGGTGTCACACTATCACTCAACCAGGAGGCTATTCCATTCAGTGCTAAGACTGAGACTCAGTACTCCTCCATTGACTACTACTTCCTAAAAATAAGTCATTGTTTTGCAAGTTTAGGTTTTAAAGGTTTATTTGATGAGTTAAATAGAAAAGGGTATAACAAGCTTTTTTTTTTTTTTCTTGCAATGGCCTTCATCAGACTCTGTACATTTATCTGCCTTAGGTTTATCTAGAACCAAAAGCTATTAATATCTTCATTTTATTAATAATCAAACAACTGTTTAGGAACATTAAGTGACTGCCAAATAAGTTACTAAATCAATCCAGCCTAGGATTATCTGTCTCAAAAATGACAATGTTTCATTCAGTTGTAAGTAAATCATTCATAGATAGTAATCAAGAGAAACTACTACAAGAAAGAAAGATGAGAGATATAAGGTTAATGAATCTGCAAAGGATTCATATGCATGGGTATCTTAGAATTAGTATGATTTCTTCACTGTGGTTAAGCCAATTTAGACTTCTATTACTTTACCTTGAAGTGATTTAAATTCTAAAGGGCAGAAGAAAAGAAGTACATTTATTTCCCTTTTCCCACATCTCTTCTTGTATCTATAATCAATAAATTTAAATAATACCTAATAGTTTCATAAAACTTGCTTCAAATGTCCTATTTTATGAATTCTAAAGAGGGTTTTTTTTTTGACAATTATTGTAAAAAGGAAAGTTTGGCTTGTATGATTCTACAGGACGTCTAGAGGAAGAATGTGATGTCCATAAGGTTTTATGTTTGTGCTTTTATGATTTTAGTTTGCTTTTAATTTTTTAGATTTCATCTTTAAGCCCTTTGCCCAAGGGAGAAATTCTAGA
Source organism: Nanger dama (assembly GCA_917880005.1). NCBI lineage: Eukaryota > Metazoa > Chordata > Mammalia > Artiodactyla > Bovidae > Nanger > Nanger dama. Next base: position 4,652,571 of record CAKJTW010000027.1, on the reverse strand, counting down.
ACTTCTGTCTTGGCTCTCATGTTTTTATACAGATTTAGATGCATGAAGGAAGAGCCCAGGATAGGATAAAGAAACAAGCAACTTGTTCACATGATCTATAGACGGCAGATGGAAGCAGGTTATGAAAAATGTAAATGCATTGGATATAGAGATATTAATCATCAGCCCAGACAGAGATGGTTAGCACTTTTATGTCTTTTTGCCTGGATAGAGTGAAATGTAGTTGCCATAGCATTTTACATACATATCACTTATAAGCATTCAATACTTAACACAGATAAAATTAATTTCAATCTCCTCACACACTGATTGATAGGTCAGTGTTTCTATTTTCTTTCTGTGAAAACAAAATTTCAGAGAAATTCAGCTATTTATCCAAGAAAGCATAGCTGGGAAAATGTAGAGCTTACCTCATTCCGGGTATCTTTTTTCTAATTTTGAAGGCTTTCAAACATATCACTCTCTGTTCAACTGTTCATGCATGTGTACCTAAAAGCTACTGTTTTGCACAAGAATTTTGTTGGAAGAGGGGAAATGCTGTTGTATAAATTTATTTTATAAAGATCTGTGAAGGAGAGAAGATACTATGTATTACAAATATTAACTTCCCAAGGGATAAAAGTACAATATTCTTCAAGTACAAGAGTAAACACAAGAAAAACTCTATTTCCAGAAGAACCCTATTTTGTGCCAAATGTGCTTTTACACTTATTAGAAACAGTTCCTCATTCACAATGTAAAAATGATGTTATTATTTTAGTTTATATATAACATATGACATGAGTGATTTTGTGACTAAGTTAGGCCTCACGTTCTTTACCCACCCAAAGTCATACATTTGGCCATTTAATTTTTACAAATCTACTATCTCAAATTTCACAGTTCATTTTCAAGTTAGAAAATATATTGATGTGTTTCCTTTCTATTTCTTCCTGAATATATTTGTGTTATCTTTTGTGCAATAATGAATCATTTTTTGACACATTCCAATATTTTTTCTCACATGCCTTTCCTTTTTTCAGCTCCAAATAATGAAATCATCACTGACCCCATTGGCATTAATTTCTATTCTGATTTGTGTGAAGAACTCTTAGATTGAAGTTTTACACTGTCAACAACTAGAGGGGTTGGCTATGATCTTGTCACAGTCTATTTGTTTTACACTGTTTCTTTTTTCCTTCCACACATTCCTTGAATGTTACTTCATGTGAAAATATGGTTAGTGGGCTGTTTTACTTATTTTTCTATTTCACCAAGGGAAATATTAACTCTGACAGAAATAAATACAGGGCTCTACACTACCCTACCAGATATGTTATCTGGTATTTATTATTCCCCATCATATATTTTCAAATCTTTCAGTTGCTTTTATGAAATGTGTATATATGTTTTACTCTTAAGACTCCTCCATTAAGTTTACTATTAAAATTCAAGCTCATCTATAAGTTGAGAAATTTATAAGAAAGGAAGAAAGCTGAGTCTTTTCATAATCAAATTCAACCTTTTGGGCTGAGCAGCAGTTTTCTTTACTAAGTGATACAGGTTTGGCTGGGTAATTTTAGAAAGGCATGAATAGTTTTATCTTGTGTTGAATGTATTTGTATGCATATTATAATATTCTATTTTCATAGAATATTAAGTTTGTAAACTTATCAACTATTTTATGTTTCTTTACTTTCAAGAAAACTTGAAAGTTTTCAGACACTAAAAATAATCTATGAATAAATATAAAACAAGTAGGTCTTTCTTTCCCAAAATATCTTCAGAAGTCATTGTTGGCAAACTTCCAAATACACATTAAGTAATGGATTTCTATGACACTTTTATAATATCAATTATATATTTATTGTTCTTAGGATGAACTATGGAATGAGGTTCATGACATTGTACAGGAGACAGGAATCAAGACCATCCCCATGGAAAAGAAATGCAAAAAAGCAAAATGGCTGTCTGGTGAAGCCGTACAAATAGCTGTGAAAAGAAGAGAAGCAAAAAGCAAAGGAGAAAAGGAAAGATGTAAGCATCTGAATGCAGAATTCCAAAGAATAGCAAGAAGAGATAAGAAAGCCTTCTTCAGAGATCAATGTAAAGAAATAGAGGAAAAGAACAGAATTGGAAAGGCTAGAGATTTCTTCAGGAAAATTAGAGATACCAAGAGAACATTTCATGCAAAGATGGGCTTGATAAAGGACAGAAATGGTACGGACCTAACAGAAGCAGAGGATATTAAGAAGAGATGGCGAGAATATACAGAACTGTACAAAACGATCTTCACAACTCAGATAATCACGATGGTATGATCTCTCATCTAGAGCCAAACATCCTGGAATGTGAAGTCAAGCATTACTATGAACAAAGCTAGTGGAGGTGATGGAATTCCAGTTGAGCTGTTTCAAATCCTGAGAGATGATGCTGTGAAAGTGCTGCACTTAATATGCCAGCAAATTTGGAAAACTCAGCAGTGGCCACAGGACTGGAAAAGGTCAGTTTTTATTCCAATGTCAAAGAAAGTCAATGCCAAAGAATGCTCAAACTACTGCACAGTTGCACTCATCTCACATGCTAATAAAGTAATGCTCAAAATAATCCAAGCCAGGCTTCAGAGATACATGAACCGTGAACTTCCTAATGTTCAAGATGGTTTTAGAAAAGGCAGAGGAACCAGAGGTCAAATTGCCAAGATCCACTGGATCATGGAAAAAGCAAGAGAGTTCCAGAAAAACATCTGTTTCTGCTTTATTTTCTATGCCAAAGCCTTTGGCTGTGTGGATCACAATGAACTGTGGAAAATTCTGAAAGGGATGGGAATACCAGACTACCTAACCTGCCTCTTGAGAAATCTGTATGCAGGCCAGGAAGCAGCAGTTAGAACTGGACATGGACCAACAGACTGGTTCCAAATAGGAAAACGAGTACGTGAAAGCTGTATATTGTCACCCTGCTTATTTAACATATATGCAGAGTACATCATGAAAAACACTGGATTGGAAGAAACACAATCTGGAATCAAGATTGCCAGGAGAAATATCAATAATCTCACATATGCAGATGACACCACCCTTATGGCAGAAAGTGAAGAGGAACTAAAAAGTCTTTTGATGAAAGTGAAAGAGGAGAGTGAAAAAGTTGGCTTAAAGCTCAACATTCAGAAAACGAAGATCATGGTATCCGGTCCCATCACTTCATGGGAAATGGATGGGGAAACAGTGTCAGACTTTATTTTTGGGGGCTCCAAAACCACTGCAGATGGTGATTGCAGCCATGAAATTAAAAAAATGCTTACTCCTTGGAAGAAAATTTATGACCAACCTAGACAGCATTTTCAAAAGCAGAGACATTACATTGCCGACTAAGGCCCATCTAGTCAAGGCTATGGTTTTTCCATTAGTCATGTATGGATGTGAGCGTTGCATTGTGAAGAAGTTTGAGTGCTGAAGAATTGATGCTTTTGAACTGTGGTGTTGGAGAAAACTCTTGAGAGTCCCTTGGACTGCAAGGAGATCCAACCAGTCCATTCTGAAGGAGATCAGCCCTGGGATTTCTTTGGAAGGAATGATGGTAGAGCTGAAACTCCAGTACTTTGTCCACCTCATGTGAAGAGTTGACTCATTGGAAAAGACTCTGAGGCTGGGAGGGACTTGTCAGGAGGAGAAGGGGACAACCAAAGATGAGATGGCTGGATGGCATCACAGACTCGATGGATGCGAGTCTGAGTGATCTCTGGGAGTTGGTGATGGACAGGGAGGCCTTGCGTGCTGCGATTCACGGGGTCACAAAGAGTCAGACACAACTGAGTGACTGAAATAAACTGAACTGAACTGATGGTGGACATTCCTCTGCTTCCAGTCTCTGTGGATGGTATTAAGTTGCAAAAAGAAGTAAGTGCCAAGTTTTAATGTGGATTTATAAGTTGTTGAAAATGACCATTGAGAATCATTCTCTGAATACTGACTAATCATACAGTAAGGGAAGAATAGATTGGAAATAATCATAAAGATTTAATTTAGGCCAAAGTGACTTTTTTTTTTTTTTTAAGGCAATAGTGTTTTCATTTTGCAGAGAAGGAAACTGGTCTACAACAGTGAACTGCATAGATTTACAGTACATCTCAGACTAGAGAGACTAGCTCTGTAGAATACTGATGTGCATCATTCAAATTGTTTAAATAGAAATGCCTATTTTCTTTTTCTGTTGCTCTGTGAAGATGAGCAACAACTTGGTGATTTCCTGGGTTTATTATCGCTCAGTATTTGTGGGTCTGGAGTCCAAACACGGTTTCACTGGCTACTCCACTCAGGGTTTCAAAAGGTTATAATTAGGTTGTTGGTCAGATAACATGCTCATCTGGAGGCTCACATAGGGAAGACTCCATTTCCAAGATCATTCAGGTTGTTGATAAGACTCATTTACTTGTAACTGTGTAACTGAAGGTATTGGCTTTCTTTTGGTCCTAGGCTGGAGGCCACTCTTAAGTCTTCAAAGAAGCTAAATGTTCCTAGAGTCACCCAAAGTTCTTTGGCAAGTGGGCTTTCTCAGTGTGACAGTCTACTTCATCAAGCCAGAAAGGGCAATATCTCACCTCTAGCAGGTTCTAGCCCTTTCAAAGTCTTTCATATAATTAATTCTAATGTAATTTTTTTGGAGATTTAATTGTTGTTGTTCAGTTGCTAAGTCGAGTCTGGCTTTTGTGACTCCTTGGGCCTCAGGCTCCTCATCCTCTGCTCTCTCCCAGAGTTTGCTCAGATTCATGTCCATTGAGTCAGTGATGCCATCCAACCATCTCATCCTCTGACACCCCCTCTTCTCCTTTAGCCTTAGTCTTTTCCAGCATCATGGTCTTTTCCAATGAGTTGGCTCTTTGCATCAGGTGGCCAAAGTATTGGAGCTTAGGTTTCAGCATCAGTCCTTTCAAGGAATATTAGGCTTTTAATGAATAGTCTTTTAAAGGCTTTTATCTGATTAATTCTAATATAATTTATTGGGAGATTTAATTACATTGGCAAAATATCTTTACCTTTGTCATACTTTGTTAGATAGAAGCAAATTACAGATCCTACCCACCTAATTTGACTCATTTGAAGATAACTTACTATAAGCCTATCTCAGCTTTCAGTTATCATGGATCTGGAGATGTCTGCATCTAGTTTAAAAATTATTATTAAATTCTGTTTCCCATTAAAAAAAAAAAAACAGAGAAGACTCTGATTCTGGGAAAGATTGAAGGTGGGAGGAGAGGGGATGACAGAGGATGAGATGTTTGGATGGCATCACCAACTCAATGGACATGAGTGTGAGTAAACTCTGGGAGTTGGTGATGGACAGGGAAGCCTAGCATGCTGCCGTCCATGGGGTCGCAGAGAGTCAGACGCGGCTGAGCAGCTGAACTGACTGACTGACTGACCCACACCAAAGGAAGTTACAAAAGGTGTGAATACTAAGGTGTGGAAATCATGAGGGGGTCACCCTAGGATGTCCACCACAGCTTGCTTCTTAAATCCAAATCACACAAAAGGAATCTACTGAAACACTGGTGCATATATCACATATATACATAAACATTTGACTTTCCCCCAATAATTCAAGAAGCTTTCATGCATCTATATGTATTCTCTATCTTCACTCAAAGATCAATTCCCATCTGCCTTGTTTATAATCTCATCTTCTCTTTGTCTTGAGAATTTGAGAGAAACTATTTTCACTTTTCTTTTGTCTCTCTTCAAGTGAGTCATGCATTCAAATATATTCTACATCAGCCCTGTGCAACAGAGCAATCATGGAAGCCACATATGTAATAACCTGAAAAGTAAAAACAAACATTAAACTAACATAAACCTACATTAAAAAGTAAATCTAATTTTCATAATATATTTAAATATATAAAAAATATTATGACCTTGATAGGTATTCAAAATATGTGTAACAAACAATTTGCATCATTTTCTTCCCTATCAAGTCTGAAAAATCTGGTGTACATTTTACATTTACAGCACATCTTAATTTGGAGGTTTTCCAGTTCTCAACAGGCACACATGGGATACTCCCTACCTTATTGACTAGTCATTTTGTCCTACTAAAAACATCATTATAAAAGAGCTTCCTCAGTGCACCAGCCCCTGAGATAAACTAGAGGGAGAGTACGAGGAGGGAGTATGGGGGTTCAGGATGGGGAACACATGTATACCTGTGGTGGATTCATACTGATGTATGTCAAAACCAATACAATATTGTAAAGTAATTAACCTCCAATTAAAATAAATAAATTTATATTAAAAAAGAACTTCCTCCAGCCAGGGCCATATTAATTGACTCTCTATTACTATTCTCAAAAATCTTTTTCTACAAACAACTTCTACTTCCTAATCTATCAATTACTCTTTACCCTTTCACAGCTGGCTTTCATCCTTGGAAATCCATCATCATTACTGTTGCTCATATCACCATGTTGCTAAACCAAATGAAATTTTTCTAAGTAGAATTATCATCACCTTGTTGCAAAATTGATGTCTTATTTCCTTATAACTTATTTCTCTTTAAATAACATGCCAGCATTCATGCCTAGTTTTATTCCTCCATCACTGATACCTTCTTAATCCTGAGTTAACAAACCAGTTAAACAAACAAACAATACAAAGCTCTTCAGTTCAGTTCAGTTGCTCAATTATGTCCAACTCTTTGCAACCCCATGAATCGTAGCACCCCAGGCCTCCCCGTCCATCACCATCTCCAGGAGTTCACTCAGACTCATGTCCATCAAATCCGTGATGCCATCCAGCCATCTCATCCTCTGTCATCCCCTTCTCCTCCTGCCCCCAATCCCTCCTAGCATCAGAATCTTTTCCAATGAGTCAACTCTTCGCATGAGGTGACCATAAGTACTGGAGCTTCAGCTTTAGCATCATTCCTTCCAAAGGAATCCCAGGGCTGATCTCCTTCAGAATGGACTGGTTGGATCTCCTTGCAGTCCAAGGGACTCTCAAGAATCTTCTCCAACACCACAGTTCAAACGCATCAATTCTTTGACACTCAGCCTTCTTCACAGCCCAACTCTCACATCCATACATGCCCATTGAAAACCAGAGCCCTAGACGGACCTTTGTTGGCAAAGTAATGTCTCTGCTTTTGAATATGCTATCTAGGTTGGTCATAACTTTTCTTCCAAGGAGTAAGCGTCTTTAATTTCATGGCTGCAGTCACCATCTGCAGTGATTTTGGAGCTCAAAAAAATAAAGTCTGACACTCTTTCCACTGTTTCCCCATCTATTTGCCATGAAGTGATGGACCAGATGCCATGATCTTTGTTTTCTGAATGTTGAGCTTTAAGCCAACATTTTTGCTCTCCTCTTTCACTTTCATCAAAAGGCTTTTAGTTCCTCTTCTTTTTTGCCATAAGGGTGGTGTCATCTGCATATCTAAGGTGATTGATATTTCTCCCAGCAATCTTCATTCCAGGTTGTGCTTCTTCCAGCCCAGCGTTTCTCATGGTGTACTCTGCATATAAGTTAAATAAGCAGGGTGACAATGTACAGCCTTGACGTACTCCTTTTCCTATTTGGAACCAGTCTGTTGTTCCAAGTCCAGTTCTAACTGTTGCTTCCTGACCTGCATATAGGTTTCTCAAGAGTGAGTGTATTGGAGACAACAGACAGTATGTTTGTATATAAATATTTCTGTGTGAATAGATATATCTTCTTATGTATATAAATACTCAAATGAACAGTTATATGCATATATATGTACATGTAAGTATGTATAAAAATAGATGGTGGCACTAGTGGTAAAGAACCTTCCTGCCAATTCAGGAGACATAAGAGATGTGAGTTCTATCCCTGGATTGGGAAGATTCCTTGGAGGAAGGCATTGCAATCCACTCTAATATTCTTGCCTAGAGAATCTTATAGATAGAAAAGCCTGGCAGACTGAAGTTCATAGTGTTGAATAGATGACTGAAGCGACTTGGCATGCGTGGCATATACTAATTTAATTCTCACACTCATCATATGAGAAAAAAAAAAAAATTCCCATTTACAGAATCTCTCTCCCACAGTCATACTATTGTAAATAACAGAGCCTAAACTTGAGCCAGCCTCCTACTCAGTAGCATAATAAACACAAAGTAATGGGCCCTCATTCCATTAATGTGGTATATCACATTGTTTTCTATATACTGAATCATCTTTGCATCCTAGGGAAAAATTCTGCTTGGTCATAGTGTATAATCCTGTATTTTTATGTGGTGTTGAATCTGGTTTGCTAGTATTCTGTTGAGAATTTTTGCCTGCATTCTTTTCTGGGATACTTGTCTATACTTTCATCTTCTTATGGTGTGCATTAGTATCAGGGTGATACTGACCTCATGAAACGAGTTTAGGAGTGTCCCCTTTCCTACATTTTGGAAGAGTTTACAAAGAATTGGTGTTTACTCTTAATGTTTGGTAGAATTCACCTGGGAAGTCATCTTGTCCTGAGAATTTCTATGTTGGAAAGTTTTTGATTATTAATTCTATCTCCTATGTAGCTATTGGTCTTTTAAAGCTTTTTATTTCTGCTGGATTTAGTCTTGGTAGGTTGTCCTATTTGTTGGCATATAATTATTTGTAATAAAAATAATTGGGTTTCCCTTCTGGCTCATCTGGTAAAGAATCCACCTACAATGTGGGAGACCTGGGTTCGACCCCTGGGTTGGGAAGATCCTCTGGGGAAGGAAAAGTCTACCCACTCCAATATTCTGGCCTGGAGAATTTCATGGACTGTATAGTGCATAGGGTTGCAAAGAGTCAGATATGACTGAGCAACTAAAAGAAAGAAATTTGCCTTGAATTTTTAAAGATTTCTCTGAAATCTGTTGTAATGTCCCTCTTTCACTTCTGATTCTATTTGAGTCTTTTCTCTTTTTTCCATGGTTAGTATAGCTATGGTTATTATTTCTATCTTTCAAAAACTTCAACTCAGTTTTACTAGGTTTTTTTTTTTCTACTCTCTATTTCATTTAAGTTCTATTCTTTAATATTTTTTCCCTTTTACTAACTCTGAGATTATTTTTTTTTCTCTTTTTCTAGTTTCTTTACACACTTAGATGCAGTTAGATTGTTTATTTGAAGCTATTCTTTTAAATGTGGGTATTTATTGCTGTAACATCCCTTTTATGCTGTAGCCCATTTGTCTTAAAATTTACTTCACTTTTTTGATTTCTTCTTTGATCCAACGGTTGTTCATGAGTGTACAGTTTGATTTCTACTTATTGTTGAGTTTTTCTGTTTTCTCCCATTTGATTTCTAGCTTCATTCCATTTTGGTTAGAAAAAGATATTGAGATGTTTTCAGTTTTATCAAATTTAAGACTCATTTTGTGACCTAGTATGTGATTGACCCTGGCAAATGTTTTGTGTGCTCTTGAGAACACATATTCTGAGTGAAGTATTTTGCACATGTCTATTAGGTCCATTTGACTTATGGTTTTGTTCAAGATTGCAGTTTCCTTATTGGCTTTTCTCTCTGGGTGATCTATCATTGAAAGTGGAGCACTGAAGTCTATTCTTAGTGTATTATTCTGTATTTCTCACTTCAGATCTTCCAATATTTACTTTGTGTATTTAGGGGCTCTGATGTTGGTTATATAGTTAACCTTTGAACAATGGTTAGGGGTTAGGGGAACCAAGGCCCGACACAGTTGAAAATCTGCATACTGCTATCTCTGCCTCAAAAACAAAGGTTAATAATGCTCCACCCAAGGACTAGAAATTGAAACACTCTGGATCTAATCAGGACTCAAATCCTAGTTTCTTTTGATTCAGCATATTGTGATTTCTAATCAAACACAAACCTCTCTGACACAGTTAAAATCTGTAAAATGAAAATGCAAGTACTATATTTACTGAATAAAAAACTGCATACAAGTGGACCTATGCAGTTCAAACGTGTTGTTTAAAGGCCGACTGTGTGTGTGTGTATTTTTCTGTTTATCTTCCTGCTGATTTGACCTTTTATCATTATGTAATGAATCTTTTATTTTGTCTCTTGGTAAGAGTTTTAGAGTTTATTTTGTTTTACATTATTACAGTCACCACTACTCTCTTTTATTACCACTTATATGGAATATATATTTACCGTCTCTTTATTTTCTGTCCATTTGTGTCATTAAGTCTAAATTGAGTATCTGGTAAATAGTATACAGTTGGGTCTTATTTGCTTTTAATTCTTTAAGCCATTCTTTATTTTTTATTTGGTGAGTTTAATCCTGTTATGCTTAAAATAATTGTTAAAATACAATTAAAAGCACTGACTATAATCATTTTGTTTTAATCCATCTGATTTGTAATTCTGTTGTTCTCCTCTTCCTCTCTTAGGAAGATTTCTTTGTGGCTTTTTTGGTAATTTTATCTCTGTCTCTCTCTGTCTCTCTCTCTCTTTCTCTATCTCTGTCTCTCTCTGTCTCTCCCTCTCTCTCCATATATATATATATATATATATATATATAAAAACTACTGTAAGTTTTTAATCTGTGGTTACCATGAAGTTTGTATGAAACTTCTTAAATAAATCATTATCATTTTAAGCTAATAACAGCTATAGTCATATGCAAAAATCAACACTTTTACTCCTTTCTTCCACTTTATTATTGATATCACAATTTACTTCTTTTTATATTGTATATTCATTAAAATGTTTTTGGATACTTAATACTTTTGTCTTTTAACTTTTATACTAGGGATAAAGGGGATTTACTCACCATTATTACAGTATTAGAGCATTCTGAATTTTACCTTTACGAGGGAGTTTTCAAATGTGTTTTTGTTGTTGTTTAGTATTCTTTTGTTTCAGTTTGAAGAAGTCCCTTTATCAGTTCTTGTAATTCAGGTCCAGTGACCAGTTCCATTGCTTTTGGTTTGTCCTTTGGGCTTCAGAATCTAGTTTCTCATTTTTCCACAGATTTGGGAAAATTTCAGCCAATATCTCTTTATGTAATTCCTCGGCTCCTTTCTTTTCTCTTCTCCTTGAACTTATCTGATGCATATATGGCTCACTTGATTATGTCTAATAAGTTCCATAGTCTTCCTTCTTTTAATTCTTTTTCCCTTTCTTCCTCTAATTGTATAATTTTTAATAATCTGTCATCAAATTCACTAATTCTTTCTTCAGCTCATCAAGTCTGCTCTTTGACTTTTCTGTTGAGGAATTTTTTATTTGAACCACTTTATTCTTCAGTTACGTAATTTCAGTTTGTTTGTTTTTTTTTAATGGTTTCTATATCTTTGAACTTTTCATTTATTTATATATTATTTTTCTTATTTAATTTAGTTATCAAATGGGTGACTGAACTTTTTTAAGGTGGTTCTGATATTTTGTTCTTTTTAGGCAAGTAGTTCAATAAAATTCCTTTGGTGCTTTACATAATTTGCTCCTTAAGTGGAATCATGTTTCCTGGATTATTATTAATTTTTGTATTATTATACTGATGCTTGTACATTTGAAAGGATAGTCACCAATGCACATCTTTGCAGACTGGCTTTGACAGAGAAAGCCTGTCACAGTCAGCCCAGGCCAGGAATTCTGGGTGGGCCAGTTGTCATAGACATGGGTGTCCAGGTGCTCAGGATCTATGGGCAAGCAGCCAGGTTTAGTGTTTCAGTCCAAGGGCAATTGGTCATGATGCAGCATTCCATGAGCTAGCTGATGCCTTCATTTTTCTCTCCTTTCTTGAGGAACTGCAATATTAAAAATATTAATCCATTTATTTTCCTTTTATACTGAAATTATTATTTTTATAATTTCTACCTTATTGCATAATTATTCACATGGATTTCAGTAAATATCCACTGTCTGCATTTGTTTTCTGGTCACTGTAAGTTTTTATTCCATGTTATGATTATTACCAAAAAATTAAACTAAAAAGCCAAATGGAGGGGAACATTACAAATGACCTCCTCTAGGTGTCAAATTTATCAAGAATACATGGAAGAACTGTACAAAAAGATCTTCACAACCCAGATAATCATGATTATGTGATCACTCATCTAGAGCCAGACATCTTGGAGTGTGAAGTGAAGTGGGCCTTAGAAAGCATCACCATGAACAAAGCTAGTGGAGGTGATGGAATTCCAGTTGAGCTGTTTCAAATCCTGAAAGATGAGTCTGAAAGTGCTGCACTCAATATGCCAGAAAATTTGGAAAACTCAGCAGTGGCCACAGGACTGGAAAAGGTCATTTTTCATTCCAATGCCAAAGAAAGGCAATGCCAAAGAATGCTCAAACTACTGCATAATTGCACTCATCTCACTGTTAGTAAAGTAATGCTCAAAATTCTCCAAACCAGGCTTCAGCAATACGTGAACCGTGAATTCCCTGATGTTCAAGCTGGATTTAGAAAAGGCAGAGGAACCAGAGGTCAAATTGCCAAGATCCACTGGATCATAGAAAAAGCAAGAGAGTTCCAGAAAAACATCTATTTCTGCTTTATTGACTATGTCAAAGCCTTTGACTGTGTGGATCACAAGGAACTGTGGAAAATTCTGAAATAGATGGGAATACCAAACCACCTAACCTGCCTCTTGAGAAACCTGTATGGAGGTCAGGAAGCAACTGGTCAGTTAGAACTGGACATGGAACACAGGCTGGTTCCAAATAGGAAAGGAGTACATCTAGGCTGTATATTGTCACCCTGCTTAGTTAACTTCTATGCAGAGTACATCATGAGAAATGCTGGACTGGAAGAAACACAAGCTGGAATCAAGATTGCCGGGAGAAATATAAATCACCTCAGATATGCAGATGACACCACCCTTATGGCAGAAAGTGAAGAGGAGCTAAAAAGCTTCTTGATGAAAGTGAAAGATGAGAGCAAAAGAATTGGCTTAAACCTAAATATTCAGAAAACGAAGATCATGGCATCTGGTCCCATCACTTCATGGGAAATAGAAGGGGAAACAGTGGAAACATGTCAGACTTTATGTTTTTGAGCTCCAAAATCTCTGCCGATGGTGACTGAAGCCATGAAATTAAAAGAGACTTACTCCTTGGAAGAAAATTTATGACCAACCTAGATAGTATGTTCAAAAGCAGAGACATTACTTTGCCGACTAAGGTCAGTCTAGTCAAGGCTATGGTTTTTCCAGTGGTCATGTATGGAAGTGACAGTTGGACTGTGAAGAAGGCTGAGCACAGAAGAATTGATGCTTTTGAACTGTGGTGTTGGAGGAGACTCTTGAGAGTCCCTTGGACTGCAAGGAGATCCAACCAGTCCATTCTGAAGGAGACGGGCCCTGGGATTTCTTTGGAACGAATGATGCTAAAGCTGAAACTCCAGTAATCTGGCCACCTCATGCGAAGAGTTGACTCATTGGAAAAGACTTTGATGCTGGGAGGGATTGGGGGCAGGAGGAGAAGGGGAAGACTGAAGATGAGCTGGGTGGATGGCATCACGGACTCGATGGGCCCTCATGAACTCCGGGAGATGGTGATGGACAGGGCGGCCTGGCGTGCTGCGATTCATAGGGTCGTGAAGAGTCGAACACGACTGAGCTGCTGAAATGAACTGAACTGAAGAATGATCTGGCTAGAGCAGTGACCCTAGCCTTTACCCAAGTTAGATAAATAGAGATATAACTGAATAAAATTTCACTCAGGAAGACAAAGGGATCAAAGTTAATATAAACTGTTTGTATCAAGGCATAAAGAGCATGTCCATGAGGTTGGAAAGTGGTCACTGAGGGCGATTGACTCAAGGTCAAAAGAAATTAGACCATGCAGAGCTTTGAAAACAATAGTGAGCTGGCAGGTTTTCTCTAAAAATGAGAAGCAAGTAAAGATCTGAGACTTTTAAGAAAGAAAGGTAAATAGGCTATGATTTTCAGTATGTCAGAAACTTTGTAGTCATTCTCTAAATCAAGTCCTGTCAGTATTTCTAAGACTCAGGTAGATAATATAACAGATTTCATAGAGATGTTTCAAAGAAGCACTGGTATTTCTGTTATCAAATGTTTACTCAATTCATGATAACAATGGAATTTCTTTAAAAATAGAGTTTGATTGGAAGACAGTCATACTGATTCATTTATGTGTTGCATGATGCTTTTCATACTACAGTGACAGATTTGAGTATTCACAATAGAGACTATGTTCAACAAAGCTTCAAACACTTCCTGTCTGACCATTTACAGGAAAACAAAAGTCAACTCTTGATATAGAAAAAGCAAAATTAAAGCCAAAATTTGGTTATTTGAAAGAATTAATATATTAACTACACCCTAGCAAGACTGACAACAGATAAAATAAAATACAAACTAAAAATAGTAAGAATGAAAAAAATGGACTTACCTGTAAAATACAAATATTATGAAATAATATGTAATAATAAAAAGTATAATATTACTTTTGGAGAAGAAGAATTTCGATATATGAGATGAACAAATCTGTCAAAAATTAAAAAAAACAGCCTCCTATGGAAGGAAAATATCTTTGAATATTTATATTTTTATATTGCTATTTAAAATAAATGTTATTATTGATTAACCTCCCTAAATTAAAAAAATCAGATCCAGAGAGCTTTGGAAAGTAAGAACAAAGGGTTTACTCCCAAGGACTTTAGGAAGGCAAGATTAAAAAATAATAATTTTGTAGTAGTTTTGCTGTGTAGTAACTGAGCACAGGAACATAATGTTTGCCAGAAGTCTTAGTTTATCAACATCTGGGTATACTGACTACTATTTTTCAATACTTATTTGCAAAATTGTGACTTAGATTTTCATTAACTGACTTGAAAAACTACAATCTTTCTCAAATGTGATTTTAACCTCTAATCAATCTCTGTTATATTACTCAATTCGGGGTAAGGCATTGCTAACACTGAATATTCTTGAATTCTCTCCTCTCTGACTTAATAAATTAGCTCTTAGTCCAGAGAGGATTTATTATATGTTTATTAGCAGACTTTATTGAATGCAGCCTGCTTTTGAAAACAGAGTTATAACTTCTTAAGCTTTTCACAATATCATTTATAGTAACTCATTCTTATTGAAAATTTATGAATCTAATGCAGTGGAGTCAATAGATTTAATAAATGCTCAAATTTTACATGCTTAAAAATTAACACCAAGAAACAAAGAGGATTATGGTACTCTTTTACTGTTTTGTTATTAAGTGGTCCTAGTTACTGGTAGCTATACTGACCTCTCTGACAGGAATGTCATGGAAAATGTTTTATTAATGATTGGAGATCACTGTGAAAATGTGAAGTGCCATATAAATACTGAATTATTCCTGACATAAGGAACTAGACCATATCAGCTGTTCTAGCAATATATGTCAGAACATGGGCTTATTTCTGGAAAGAATCTATTGTCTAATCTCTGTCCCTTCAGTTTTTTGAAGAATTTAAAGGTAAAATGATTTACAGTTAGTAAAATTGAATAAACTGTACTGGATTCTGGAAAGATTGAAGGCAGGAGGAGAAAAAGATGACAGAGGATGAGATGATTGGCTGCCATCACTGACTCGATGGACATAACTGAACCAAACTACTGGATTACTTAGTAGGATCACAAAAACAACAGACTAACAGTCAGGGCAGAAAGACCACCAGGGTTAGAAAAAATAATATGAAATTCCAAAAGTAAAACAAAAATGTCTGTAATATATGAATAGACCAAGGAATTCTGTTCAAAGACATGCATGAGTACATCTGAGCTAAGTTTCTTCAGTCATATCTGACTCTTTGCAACCCTATGAACCACAGCCTGCCAGGCTCCTCTGTTCATGTGATTCTCCAGGCAAGGATATTGGAGTGGGTTGCCATGCCCTCCTCCAGGGGATCTTTCTGACCTAGAGATCGAACCCATTTTTCTTATGTATCCCACACTGGGTAGGATCTTTACCACTGGTGCCACCCGGGAAACCCCAGAGAAATGCATACTTAATAATGACAAGAATAAGGAGAATATGGCATTTTAGTTCTACATGATACATAGAGAGTTGGATAGTTCCAGAAAAAAATTCTACGTAATAAGTGTAATGATGGAACTGTTATAGAAATGAGAATGTGTTAAATGTATACTATTCATAGTTCCACTGGAGAAGACAGCCAATAAATGCCCATAAACTGCAAAAATAATCAACCTGAAATAAATGAACAAAAAATCACTGCATTATAACTTCAGTTCAGTTCAGTCACTCAGTCATGTCTGACTCTTTGCAACACCATGTACTGCAGCATGCCAGGCTTCCCTGTCCTTCACCAACTCCCAGAGCCTGCTCAAACTCATGTCCATCGAGTCAGTGATGCCATCCAACCATCTCATCCTCATCATTCCCTTCTGCTCTTGCCTTCAATCTTTCCAAGCATTAGGGTTTTTTTCCATTGAGTTAGTTTGCATCAGGTGGCCAAAGTATTGGAGTTTCAGCTTCAGCATCAGTTCTTTCAATGAATATTCAGGACTGATTTCCTTTAGGATTGACTGCTTGGATCTCCTTTCTGTCCAAGGGACTTTCAAGAGTCTTCTCCAACACCATAGTTCAAAAGTATCAATTCTTTGATGCTCAGCATTCTTTATAGTCCAACTCTCACAAAAACCATGGCTTTGACTAGACAGACGTTTGTTGGCAAAGTAATGGTTTAAAGAAATTAGTTTAATTTTGGATATAAAAAGAAAATCCATTTGTTGGTGATACTAAAAATATTATCTTTGACTATCCTAGGACTCTTAAAATACTCATAAGAAAGAAAACAATAGGATTTGACATTACTATAAATCTGATTAAGCTAGGTTTATGGTTTTAAGCAGAGTACATCATGAGAAACACTGGGCTGGAAGAAACACAAGCTAGAATCAAGACTGTCAGGAGAAATATCAATCACCTCAGATATGCAGATGACACAACCCTGATGGCAGAAAGTGAAGAGGAACTAAAAGTATCTTGATGAAAGTGAAAGAGGAGAGTGAAAAAGTTGACTTAAAGCTCAACATTCAGAAAACGAAGGTCATGGCATCTGGTCCCATCACTTCATGGCAAATAGATGGGGAAACAGTAGAAACATGTCAGACTTTATGTTTTTGAGCTCCAAAATCACTGCAGATGGTGACTGCAGCCATGAAATTAAAAGACGCTTACTCCTTGGAAGAAAAGTTATGACCAACCTAGATAAC
Organism: Nanger dama; assembly: GCA_917880005.1. Classification (NCBI taxonomy): domain Eukaryota; kingdom Metazoa; phylum Chordata; class Mammalia; order Artiodactyla; family Bovidae; genus Nanger; species Nanger dama. The sequence continues at coordinate 4,635,437 of CAKJTW010000027.1, read as the reverse complement.
ATATTCAAAAGCAGAGACATTACTTTGCCAACTAAGGTCTGTCTAGTCAAGGCTATGGTTTTTCCAGTAGTCATGTATGGATGTGAGAGTTGGACTATAAAGAAAGCTGAGCACCAAAGAATTGATGCGTTTGAACTGTGGTGTTGGAGAAGACTCTTGAGAGTCCCTTGGACTGCAAGGAGATCCAACCAGTCCATTCTGAAGGAGATCAGCCCTGGGATTCTTTTGGAGGGAATGATGCTAAAGCTGAAACTCCAGTACTTTGGCCACCTCATACGAAGAGTTGACTCATTGGAAAAGACTATGATGCTGGGAGGGATTGTGGGCAGGAGGAGAAGGGGATGGCAGAGGATGAGATGGCTGGATGGCATCACTGACTCGATGGACATGAGTTTGAGTGAACTCTGGGAGTTAGTGATGGACAGGGAGGCCTGGCATGCTGCAATTCATGGGGTCTCAAAGTGTCGGACATAACTGAGTGACTGAACTGAACTGATGGTTTTAAGTGCTCTGGTATCTCAGATGGTAAAGAAGCTGCCTACAATGCAGGAGACCTGATTCAATTCCTGGGTCAAGACAATATCCTGGAAAAGGGAATGGCTACCCACTCCAGTATTCTTGCCTGGAGAATTCCGTGGGCAGAAGAGCCTGATGGGCTACTGTCCATAACCTTGAGAAGAGTTGGATATGACTGAGAGACTGACAATATCACTTTTGTGGTTTTTTAATGTTTTTAGGAGACATACTTTAGAAAAGTGAGAAGTATTATATTTTCAGTACACTGGTATAAGTGTTAAGAATATTGCAAATTTGAGTAACATGGAAGATAAGACAAAAATGAAAGTAAATAGACAAATATATTGAAGTTTAAAATGTTACATGAGACATTTAACAGTATCATGAAGGACAGCATCCATCAACCTCCAGAACCTCACAAAACCCTCAAAGCAATTGAGTTAGTTAAGGACTAAACTAAAAAGTAAATAGGGCTGGAAAAATCAGTGACGGTGTTTTGAAAACTGTATAAATGGTGTGCTGAGGAATAACGTGATTTGTGGGTTTAAACTCCCCAAAATTTCTGGAAGTGGAGATGAACTTGGTATGAAACAGCTAGATTGACTAAAAGTGTAACTAAAAGGAAGTTATACCCAAGGTTCACTCGTCTCATTTCATGCAACCTGCGGATGATGGATGATTCCACTTCTACAGAGCAGAGGACTACACATTATTCCTGGTTCAGTTCAGTTCAGTTCAGTCGATCAGTCGTGTGCCACTCTTTGTGACCCCATGAATCGCAGCATGCCAGGCCTCCCTGTTCATCACCATCTCCTGGAGTTCACTCAGATTCATGTCCATCGTGTCTGTGATGCCATCCAGCCATCTCATCCTCTGTCATCCCCTTTTCCTCCTGCCCCCAATCCCTCCCAGCATCAGAGTCTTTTCCAATGAGTCAACTCTTGCATGAGGTGGCCAAAGTACTGAAGTTTCAGCTTTAGCATCATTCCTTCCAAAGAAATCCCAGGGCTGATCTCCTTCAGAATGGACTGGTTGGATCTCCTTGGACTCCAAGGGACTCTCAAGAGTCTTCTCCAACACCGCAGTTCACATGCATCAATTATTCGGCGCTTAGCCTTCACAGCCCAACTCTCACATTCATACATGACCACAGGAAAAACCATAGCCTTGACTAGACGGACCTTAGTCGGCAAAGTAATGTCTGCTTTTGAATATACTATCTAGGTTGGTCATAAATTTTCTTCCAAGGAGTAAGTAATTTCATGGCTGCAGTCACCATCTGCAGTGATTCTGGAACCCCAAAAATAAAGTCTGACACTCTTTCCACTGTTTTCCCATCTATTTGTCATGAAGTGATGGGACCAGATGCCATTATCTTCGTTTTCTGAATGTTGAGATTTAAGCCAAATTTTTCACTCTCCTCTTTCACTTTCATCAAGAGGCTTTTTAGCTCCTCTTCACTTTTTGCCATCAGGATGGAGTCATCTGCATATCTGAGGTTATTGATATTTCTCCCAGCAATCTTGATTCCAGCTTGTGTTTCTTCCAGTCCAGTGTTTCTCATGATGTACTCTGCATAGAAGTTAAAGAAGCAATGTGACAACAAATTTTGGGACCCATCAATGTATTTCTGCTAGAATTCTACAATTCTTGAGAGCAGTTATCCAGGCTTATATTCTTCCAAGATGGGAAACCTTACTAGCAGAGAAGAATGAGTAAAAATTCTGACACTGAGGATTTCCTACTGAAATGACTCAGCCAGATGATACCTCAATAATGACCATAGAAAAGAAGCCCTATCTGTAAGTACAGAATTTTCAAACAGTATTTTTATTATGCTGCTTAAAAGATAAGAAAATAACCAGAGATTATTGCATTGCTTTAAAAACAAACAAACAAAAAAGTAATCTAACGAACGTTAAATGAAAGAATAAGAAATCCCCAAGAAAGTAGAAATAAAACATAAGACAATGTATCTGTAAAGTATACACCAAAATAAAAAAAGTCTTAGAAGAAAGAACATTGAGAAGAATTCACAGAGGCATATGAAGGAAGAGCAAATGGCCTAGAGTACCAACAAATCAATCAATAGAGACTTATAGCAAAACATATTAACATTATATTTTAGAAAACTTAGCATAATTTGATATTTTATCACTCTATCATCCATGTAGTCCCCTCTCTACTTCCATAACAGCTCACTCTCCTCGAATTTTTTTTTTTTTTTCTCTCTGGAAACTTATTCTTAGTCTCTCTTTTTAGTTTTTTATTTTATTTTGAAGCTTGGTTGATTAACAGTGTTATTTAAGATTGAGATATACACCTAAGTGATTCAGTTACACACATATTTGAATTACTGTTTTTCAAAATCTTCTCCCATTTACTTCATTACAAAATTTTGAAGCAAATTTCCCAGTGTTATACAGTAGATCTTTGTTGGTTATCTGTTTTAAATATAGCAGATTGTTACATGTTGATCTGAAACTCCCATGTATCTCACACTCATCCCTCCAGGTAACCATACATGTGTTCCTTATATCTGTGGCTGTTTCTGTTTTGTAAATTATTTCATTTACATCATTTTTTTCTTTCTTCATATACATGATATATGATATTTGCCTTTCTCTAACAATTATTTAGTACAACAATCACCAGTTCCATCCACATTGCAGCAAGTGGCATTAATTCATTCTTTATAATGACTGAGTAATATTCCATTTGACACCATCCATATGGCAGAAAGTGAAAGGAACTAAAACGCCTCTTGATGAAAGTGAAAGACGAGGAGAGTAAAAAGTTGACTTAAGCTCAACATTCAGAAAACTAAGATCATGGCATCTTGTCCCATCACTTCATGGCAAATAGATGGGGAAACAGTGTAAACAGTGTCAGACTTTATTTTTGTGGGCTCCATAATCACTGCAGATGGTGATTGCAGCCATAAAATTAAAAGACACTTACTCCTTGGAAGGAAAGCTATGACCAACTTAGACAGCATATTGAAAAGCAGAGACATTACGTTGCCAACAAAGCTCCATCTAGTAAAGGCTATGGCTTGTCCAGTGGTCATGTATGGATCAGAGAAGGCAATGGCACCCCACTCCAGTATTCTTGCCTGGAGAATCCCATGGGCATAGTAGCCTGGTAGGCTGCAGTCCATGGGGTCACAAAGAGTAGGACAGAGTGAGCGACTTCACTTTCACTTTCATGCATTGGAGGAGGAAATGGCAACCCACTCCAGTGTTCTTGCCTGGAGAATCTCAGGGACTGGGGAGCCTGGCTGGCTACCATCTATGGAGTCACACAGAGTTGGACACTACTGAAGCGACCAACAGCAGCAACAGCAGCATCATGTATGGAAGCGAGAGTTGGACTGTGAAGAAAGCTGAGCGCTAGAGAATTGATGCTTTTGAACTGTGGTGTTGGATAAGACTCTTGAGAGTTTCTTGGACTGCAAAGAGATCCAATCAGTCCATTCTAAAGGAGGTCAGTCCTGGGTGTTCTTTGGAAGGACTAATGGTAAAGCTGAAACTCCAATACGCTGGCCACCTCATGCAAAGAGTTGACTCATTGGAAAAGACTCTGATGCTGGGAGGGATTGGGGCCAGGAGGAGAAGGGGATAACAGAGGATGAGATGGCTGGATGGCATCACTGACTCAATGGAAATGAATTTGAGTGAACTCCGGGAGTTTGTGATGGACAGGGAGGCCTGGTGTGCTGCAATTCATGGGGTCGCAAAGAGTTGGACAGGACTGAGCAACTGAACTGAACTGAATATTCCCTTTATATATGTACCACATTTCTTTAGCCATTCCTCTATTGATGGGCATTTAGGTATAAACTGTGGTTGCACGAACACTGGAGTGCATGCATCTTTTGAACCATGATGTTCTCTGAATATATGCCTGGGAGTCCAATTGCTGAATGATACATTTGCTCTATTTTTACTCTCTTAAGGAATCTCCATACAGTTATCCATAGTGTTTTTACTGATTTACATTCCCACCAACAGTATAAGAGGGTTTCCCTTTATGGTGGCCATTCTGACTGGTGTGAGATAATATGTAATTGTAGTTTTGATTTGCACTTCTCTAATAATTAGTGATGTTTGCGTCTTTTAATATGCCTCTTGAACATCTGAATGTCTTCTTTGGAGAAATCTCTATGTAGATTTTCTGCTCATTTTTTGATTGGTTTGTTTGTTTTGATATTGAGGCACATGAGCTGTTTATATATTTTGGAGATTAATCCCTTGTCAGTCACATATTTTGCAAATATTTTCTCCCATATCGAGTTAACTCTTTGTTTTGCTTATGGTTTGTTTGTTGTGCACAAGCTTTTGAGTATAATTAGGTCCCATTTGTTTATTTTTTGTTTTATTTCCTTTATTCTGGGAGATGGATCCAAAAGATATTCCTGCAATTTATGTCAAAGAGTGTTCTTCCTGTGTTTTCCTCTAAGAGTTTTATAATATCCAGACTTACATTTAGATCCATTTCAAGTTTAATCCATTTTGAATTTATCTTTGTGTATGTTGTTAGGGAGTGTTCTAATCTCATTTTTTTTTTTTATATGTAGCTATCCAGTTTTCTCAACATCATTTATTAACCAGACTGTTTTTCCTTCACTGTGTAGTCTTGCCTCCTTTGTCACAGATTAATTGACCATAAGTGTGTGGGTTTATTTCTGGGCTTTCTATCCTATTTCATTGATCTGTATTTCCACTTTTGTGCCAGTACCATACTGTTTTGATTACTGTAGCTTTGTAGTATAGTCTGAAGTCTGGATCCTGATTCCTATAGCTCTGTTATTCTTTCTCAGGATTGCTTTGTTTTTTGGGGGTCTTTTTTATCTCCATACAAATTTTAATATTTTTTTTTCTAGTTCTGATAGATAATTGATAATTTGATAGTGATTGCTTTGAATGTGTAGATAGCCATGGGTAATATGTTTTGATAGAACTGATTCTTCATCCAAGAATATGGTATACCTTTCCATCTTTTTGTGTCATCTTCCATTTCTTTTATCAGCATCTTATAGTTGTGAGAGTACAGGCATTTTGTTTCCTTAGGTAGGTTTATCCCTAGTTATTTTATTCTTTTTGATGCAATGGTAAATATCATTGTTTCTTTAATTTCTACTTTTAATATTTCATTGTTAGCATATAAAAGTGAAACAGATTTCTGTGTGTGAATTTTGTATCCTTCAACTTTACCATTAATTGATGAGCTCTAATAGTTTTTTATTATCATCTTTAGGATTTTCTATATATAGCATCATCTGCAAACACTGCCAGTTTTACTTATTATTTTCCCATTTGGATTCCTTTTATTTCTTCTCTTACTTCTGTGGCTAAGACTTTCAAACTTTTTTTGAATAAAATAAAAGGTGAGAGTGTACATCATTTTCTTGTTCTTGATCTCAAAAGAAATGCTTTCATCTTTCACTGTTGAGTATTATGTTAGCTATTTCTCAAATATGCTGATTCTTCTGTCTTTCTCCATTTTGTTTTTAATGCTGAAGTTTCTTAGGGCTTAAAACTCAGACCTTTTCTTTCTATTCTCATTTCCTTGGTGTTCTCTCCAAGTCTCATACATTTAATCTATATTCTGACTTCCAAAACTACATTTGTCATGCTGGTCTTTGTCTTAGCCTCAGTTCTCAAGTTTATCTATTCAGCATCTCAAATCAAAATGTATAAAAATGAACTCTTAATATCATTTTCACATCCAGCTGTCCTCTTGAGGTCACACTTTACTCATTTTATGGTGACTTCATCTTTCAAGGTGTTTAACACCAAAACTGATGTCATGTTTGAACTTTTTTATGTCCAATAAATTAGAAAATCCTCTTTCCTCACATTTAAAATGCATCTAGATCTGAGCACTTCTCACCATCTCAGTTACTACCTCTGAGTTTGTTCAACCACCAATTTGTCTGCTGTGATCTAATAATTGTTGTTTCTATTCTTTCACCTGTTGCCAAACATCACATTTTCAACAGAGCAGCAGGGTTGATATTTTTAAAATCTGATTATTTGCCTGCTTTTAATCTTGCAGTGGTTTCCCATTCCACTCATAGGAAAATCCAAAGTTCTGACAATAATTCATGAAACCGCATGAGCTAGCCATTTAGTGTTTCCTCATCACATTTACAACTAACCTTTTGCTAAATCCCTGTATTTAATCTAGACATGTTCAAGCAGAATGGATCTTATGCTCACCATTTTTCTGCCTAGAATGATGTGACCAATGTATTTGCCTGTCTGATCCTTTTATTCCATTTCTTTCTTGCTCAAATGTCACTTTCACTGCCTGGCTCCCTATTTAAATTATATCCTACCTTTCCTACAGACAGTGCCAGATCCTTTTGTCTGTTCCACTTTTACTTTGGCCATAGTACTTAGCTTATGCTTTGTTGAAGTAATTTGAAATCTGTATACTATGATGGTTTTGAAATAGACCTAGATTTCTTAATTCATATGCTTTGCTTTTACTTAATGTCTTTCATAAATCTCATAACATCTATGAAAATTGTTAGAGTACAAATGTTTATCAAGCATTCATATTCTAAAGGGATATAGGTTCATAATAGATCCAAATTATCCAACTACTCTCAGATAATAGTAGCACTTACTGAGTAAAAATTATGATGATGATTATGAGTTAAAATATGTAGGATGTTTAAAACAATGCTTTTCACTGTTAGTACTATCTAAGAATTTCCCGTTATTATTCTTAGTTTTTTTTTTTTTTTAATATGGTTTTATTCCTGTAAAAATATGTACTAGTTCTCTGAGTCTTAATTAATCCTGAAGTCTGAACCTTCAGGGATCAGTCCATGCATCTTCTACTCAGCACCTTAGAGATTGAGGGGAAAAAATGTTTTCTACAATGAATTAATGAAGTGCAGTAAAGAAATTATTACATTTTGCTTTTGTAAAAATAACCCGAGGAACTATGTGTGGCACACAGGCTCAGTAATTGGAATGTGAACTTAGTTACCCCTGCAGCATGTGGGATCTTAGTCTCTTTGTTCACTGACGATGGATTGTATCCTCCTCCCCTGTATAAGAAGGTCGATTCTCAACCACTGTACCACCAGGGAAGTCCCGTGAGTCATTTTAAGTTTTTCACAGTAGGGTGTCCAAGCTGTTTCTTTCATGCTGCTGAGAATATCCTCTGGTTGTTGCCTGGGAGCTCAGGTAGAGTTGCAGAATACACTGCCCCTGCATGGATCCTCATGTATCTTTGGCTTCCCATTGCGTGATAGTTGGGTCTAATGTGTGTTTTAAGAGACAGAACATAAGAACAGCCTGGGCCCAGAAGGTAGAACTACATCATTTGTTTCATATTCAGTGAGTGGGTGAAAGGAGTCACACAGTTCAGTTCAGTCACTCAGTCGTGTCTGACTCTTTGTGACCCCATGAATCACAGCACACCAGACCTCCCTGTCCATCACCATCTCTGGGAGTTCACTCAGACTCACGTCCATCCAGTCTGTGATGCCATCCAGCCATCTTACCCTCGGTCGTCCCCTTCTCCTCCTGCCGCCAATCCCTCCCAGCATCAGAGTCTTTTCCAGTGGGTCAGCTCTTCGCATAAAGTGTCCAAAGTACTGGAGCTTCAGCTTCAGCATCATTCCTTCCAAAGAAATCCCAGGGCTGATCTCCTTGCAGTCCAAGGGAGTCTCAAGAGTCTTCTCCAACACCACAGTTCAAAAGCATCAATTCTTTAGCACTCAGCCTTCTTCACAGTCCGATTCTCACATCCATACATGACCACAGGAAAAACTATAGCCTTGACTAGATGGACCTTAGTCGGCAAAGTAATGTCTCTCCTTTTTTTTTTTTTAAACTTTATTCTACTTTACAATACTGTATTGGTTTTGCCATACATTGACATGAAGCAGCCGCAGGTGTACACGAGCTCCCAATCCTGATACCCCCTCCCACCTCTCACCCCATATCATCTCTCTGGATTATCCCTGTGCACCAGCACCAAGCATCCTGTATCCTGTATAGAACATAAACTGGTGCTTCGTTTCTTACATAATAGTGTATATGTTTCAATGCCATTCTCCCAAATCATCCCACCCTCTCCCTCTCCCTCAGAGGTCAAAGAGACACAGATGTATAGCATGGGCTTTTGTCTCTGTTTTTGAATATACTATCGAGGTTGGTCATAACTTTTCTTCCAAGGAGTAAGTGTTTTCTAATTTCATGGCTGCAGTCATCATCTGCAGTGATTTTGGAGCCCAAAAACACAAAGTCTGACACTGTTTCCCCATCTATTTCCCATGAAGTGATGGGACCAGATGCCATGATCTATCGTTTTCTGAATGTTGAGCTTTAAGCCAACTTTTTCACTCTCCTCTTTCACCTTCATCAAGAGGCCCTTTAGCTCCTCTTCACTTTCTGCCATAAGGGTGATGTCATCTGCATATCTGAGGTTATTGATATTTCTCCCAGCAATCTTGATTCCAGCTTGTGTTTCTTCCAGTCCAGCGTTTCTCATGATGTACTCTGCATAGAAGTTAAAGAAGCAGGGTGACAATATACAGCCTTGACGTACTCCTTTTCCTATTTGGAACCAGTCTGTTCCATGTCCAGTTCTAACTGTTGCTTCCTGACCTGAATACAGATTTCTCAAGAGGCATGTCAATTAGTCTGGTATTCCCATCTCTTTCAGAATTTTCCACAGTTTCTTGTGATCCACACAGTCAAAGGCTTTGGCATAGTCAATAAAGCAGAAATAAATGTTTTCTGGAACTCTCTTGCTTTTTCCATGATCCAGCAGATCTTGGCAATTTGATTGCTGATTCCTCTGCTTTTTCTAAAACCAGCTTGAACATCAGGAAGTTCACGGTTCACGTATTGCTAAAGCCTGGCTTGGAGAATTTTGAGCATTACTTTACTAGCATGTCAGATGAGTGCAATTGTGTGGTAGTCTGAGCATTCTTTGGCATTGCCTTTCTTTGGAATTGGAATGAAAACTGACCTTCTCCAGTCCTGTGGCCACTGCTGAGTTTTCCAAATTTGCTGGCATATTGAGTGCAGCACTTTCAGAGCATCATCTTTCAGGATTTGAAACAGCTCAACTGGAATTCCATCACCTCCACTAGCTTTGTTCATAGTGATGCTTTCTAAGGCCCACTTGACTTCACATTCCAGGATGTCTGGCTCTAGAAGAGTGATCACATCATCATGATTGTCTGGGTCATGAAGATCATTTTTGTACAGTTCTTCCGTGTATTAATGCCACCTCCTCTTGATATCTTCTGCTTCTGTTAGGTTCATACCATTTCTGTCCTTTACTGAGCCCATCTTTGCATGAAATATTCCCTTGATATCTAATTTTCTTGAAGAGATCTCTAGTCTTTCCCATTCTGTTCTTTTCCTCTATTTCTTTGCATTGATCACTGAAGTAGGCTTTCTTATCTCTTCTTGCTATTCTTTGGAACTCTGCATTCAGATGCTTATATCTTTCCTTTTCTTTTGGCTTTTCACCTCTTTTTCTTTTCACAGCTATTTGTAAGCCCTCCCCAGACAGCCATTTTGCTTTTTTGCATTTCTTTTCCATGGGGATGGTCTTGATCCCTGTCTCCCGTGGTACAATGTCACGAACCTCATTCCGTAGTTCATCAGGCACTCTATCTATCAGATATAGGCCCTTAAATCTATTTCTCACTTCCAATGTATAATCATAAGGGATTTGATTTAGGTCATACCTGAATGGTCTAGCAGTTTTCCCTACTTTCTTCAATTTAATTCTGAATTTGGTAATAAGGAGTTCATGATCTGAGCCACAGTCAGCTCCTGGTCTTATTTTTGTTGACAGTATAGAGCTTCTCCATCTTTGGCTGCACAGAATATAATCAATTTCATTTCGGTGTTGACCATCTGGTGATGTCCATGTGTAGAGTCTTCTCTTGTGTTATTGGAAGAGTGTCAAATAATTCAAAATATTTTAATTCACCATGGAATTTTTAGTTTTTTTTTTTTTTTTTTAAGTCAAGGGAAAAAGAAGACTAAGATGGCTTTGACAGTTGTGGATGGAGCAGGGAGTAATCTCGTGATGTCTATTGTGGGGACCAGAGTGAAAGACCCTGGTCATTAAGAAGATAAAGAGGGTTAGGTCACTTCAAGGAAAGGTAGAATGTGGAAACTTTGAGATGACTTATTTATTTTGCGTTTTCTTTTCCTCCATTACTTGACTGCTACATTATAGGTTTGGAGCAAATATAATATTATGTGAAAAGTTAAGTTTGCGATAGGCTGTGTACAACATCCAATGGCTTGGTATTAAATCCTCATCCTCACAATTACTAACTTGTACTGAATACTGTAATATTTCAGTCTGTTTCCCCATCTGTAAATAATATCTAACTATATTTGCATTTTATGATAGGTCCTACTCTTTTTAATTTCATATTTTAAATGAAAATCTCAGTAATAAATTCTGACAGGTAAATATATTTCTCTATAAAGTTTCACAGTATAGAACTTGGCCTAGTAGTGGGTCTTCTGATTCCTAGGCTAGGTTATTGCCTATACATTGCCTTAATGCAGATTTTTCAAAAATTCATATAGTCTCTTTTAGTTTGCTAATTCACCAGCAATATCTATGGCTTCAGGACATTGTCTCCAACCTAGTTTTTTAGATGATCAATATCAAGACTGAAGTTAAAGCCTTGTACTTGGCCTCTACTTCCACTTTTCTGGCCTGCACCACTGAAATTCACAAGGAGATGCTGTGCCTTTGGCAAAAGTTCTGCATGTATTTAAATATCAGGCAGCATGTTTTCTACTTCAAGGCAGTGTAATCAGGTTACCATGGAGCTGGAAGAAGAGGGCAGTCAGCATTAAATCACTGAAAGATTTCCAACTGACAGGCCTATAATCCTGGGTGTAGTGTATTGCCATCTTGGATAAATGGCTAAATAAAATTTTATAATGGTTCTCATTTTCAACAGAAAGAGAAATTCATTGCAAATTATAAGCTCTTTCCTCACAGCTTCCACAGCTTATGAAAGTACTGGCAATAAGACATGGCAAAATAACAAGAAGAACAATTGGCAGAGAAGTTTTAATTAAATTAACATACCAATCTTCCAAAGCTTAATTATTTAAACCACTAACAGCACACTATGGCGGTGACAAAGCAGCAACTAAGACCCTGAATAAAACAGAATTGTTTAACAGAAGTTATTCTGCCTCTTAAAATGCATTCTCAGTGAATATTTAAATAGAGATTCTAATTATTTGAGGAGGTCAATAGGTGACATTTAGTAATCAATGCCTGGCCCTGTAAACTGACCTTGAGTTTATCCTAATTAAGTCAGTTATTTGACAGCTGCATGGGAGTACATAATGTTTATCTTTTTCTTCCAAAAGCAAAGCATTGGATTGGCCAAAAAGTTCGTTCATGTATTCCATAAAATTGAATGGAAAACCCAAACAAACCTAGGCCAACCAATACTTTTTTTTTTTTTTTCCTTCTCTCTCTTTCACCTCTTGCTTTGGGTTATGTTATAGTGGAGAAATCTTACAATCATAGGTAAGTGCAAGGATTCCTTGCGTTTATTGTTGTTCAGTCACTCAATCATGTCTGACTCTTTTCAAACCCATGGACTGCAGCATGCCAGGCTTCTCTGTCCTTCACTCTCTCTTGGAGTTGCACAAACTCATGCCCATTGAATTGGTGATGCTTTCTAACCATCTCACCCTCTTCTCCCCCTTTCCTCCTGCCTTCAATCTTTCACAGCATCAGGGTATTTTCTAATGAGTGAACTCTTTGTATCAGCTGGGCAAAGGATGAAAGCTTCAGCTTCAGCATCTGTTCTTCCAAAGAATATTTAAAGCTCATTTCCTTGAGAATTGACTGGATTGATCTCCTTGCTTTCCAAGGGACTCTCAAGAGTCTTCTCCAACTCCACAGTGGAAAACAATCAATTCTTTGGTGTTCAGCCTTCTTTATGGTCCAACACTCACATCCATACGTGACTACTAAAAGAATCACAGCTTTGACTATATGGACCATTGTCAGCAAAGTGATGTGTCTGCTTTTTAATATGCTGTCTAGATTTGTCATAGCTTTTCTTCCAATGAAAAAGCATCTTTCAATATCATGGCTGCAGTTACCATCTGCAGTGATATTGGGACCCAAGAACATAAAGTCTGTCAATATTTCCATTGCTTCTCCATCTATTTTCCATGAAGTGATGGGACCTAAGGCCATGATCTTAGTTTTTTGAGTGTTGAGTTTTAAGCCAGCTTTTTCACTTTCCTCTTTCACTTTCATCAAGAGGCTCTTCAGTTCCTCTTTGCTTTCTGCCATTAAGGTGGTATCATCTGCACATGTGAGGTTATTGATATTTCTCCTGGCTTTCTTGATGTCAGCTTGAGCTTCATCCAGCCCAGCATTTCACATGATGTACTCTGCATATAAGTTAAATAAGAGGGGTGACAATATGCAGCTTTGATGTACTCCTTTTCCAATTTTGAACCAGTCATTTGTTCCTTATCCTGTTCTAACTGTTGCTTCTTGACCTGTATACAGGTTTTCAGAAGGCAAGTAAGCTAGTCTGGTATTCCCATCTGTTTCAGAATTTTCCACAGTTGATCCAGTGATCCACACAGTCAAATGTAGATCACACATTTAAATGTTTTAGTATATCAATGAAACAGTAGATGTTTTTCTGAAATCTTCTTGTTTTACTATGATCCAACAGATATTGGTAATTTGATCTCTGGTGTATGGGATGTTATTAAAAATAATTTATCTTTTTCCTATATTTACCTTTATATATTTCCTGACAGGGAAAAACAGGTTAAATAGAAAAGGTAAATTAATGACTTTCAGGTTTATCCAATAAGAAGTCTATGTTATTATTATATAACAAAATAAGTTATGTTCAAAATGATAGCTAATCAATAAATTATAAAATAAACAGAAATGAACACCAACTACATACCAGCCTGATCTGTTATCAACAGAAGAGTAGTCCATGCTATTGTTTTCTTCATGACAAACATACTTCCTTTTCTATCATCATTTTCATTTTACTGCCTAAAGCTGGGCCTGTTTTTAATGCAATCTTTGCTCAGACATGTCACAGAAATGGAGGAGTAGGCGAATGGACTAACTTTCCTGTAAAGTTGATAATAGTTTATTTCTATTCTTCTATTTCGATGGCCTTGGATCTTTAGATTTCTGATAGAAGAACAAATAAAATTAAGACAGATGAAAACTCATGACTGACTATATAAGAATACAATAAGAAAAAGTAATTATTCAGAAAAAAGGCTGAAAACAGTGATGAATGAGAATGTGAATAACAAGACAACAATAATTTTATTATGAACGAAAGCAAAGACAATTTTCTCTGTTTTTAATTTCCATGCTAAAATTTAAGATATTATTTGCAATAACACTTTTCAAGAGTAAAATGGTAGCATACATTACTTAAAACAGACAAACCAAAATCTATACAAATACAGTAGGCTGTGGATGTTGCACATACACATCATAATTCTAATAACAATGTTCTTTAGGTTTTTGAGTTAAGTAAGACTGATTTCCTTGATTTTCCAATACTTTTCCAACAAGTTTATAAAAATTTGGAATTCTAAATACTACCTTTATTTAAATATACATTTCTTAATTTTAGTAGGATATTTACAAACCATTATTTTACCGAAGTATTTGTTTCTTCTTATCTTCCATCTACTCACATCCTGGTAAAAATATATTCATCTCTATGAGAAACTATTACTCATTTTTAGCTCACTCAGTTTGGATGGGCTTTCAAATGCTGACCCACACTAGCATTCTTGCCTAGAGAATTTCATGCACAGAAGAGTCTGGCGGCTACAGTCCAGGAGGTGGCAAAGAGTCAGATACAGCAGAGAAACTAACACTTTCACCATATCCTCAGTTTCACGGGGGGGTGGGGTGGGGGGTGGGGGGGGCAATTGTTTTTTTCTAAAAGAATAAAATCATCCTATCCCTTTAGCCACAGTTCATCCTGTTATCATTAGTGTAAGAGAAAAGACTCAGGACATCTACTGACTTCCCCTACTAGACATGAGACTAAAGTGACATTACACTTGGCATTGCTGTAGCTACCTTAGAACTAAGGGGGAAACGTGCTCAGAATATTATTGACACAAAGAAAAGAACATAAACAAGCTAAGAGATGTAAAATTGCCCAGGAATGGACTGGCCTCACTGTTAATGAGATACTTGAACATATCACTGAGTAAAACCAGGTAGAACTCCAAGTAGGTACCTGAGAGAAGATGATTCCAGGCAGAGGAAGCAGAAAAACACTAGTGTAGGTGGGAATGGGCTTAATGCCAAATTTGCCCTAATGTCTAAATAATAAAGGTTGTGTGTGTATGCTTAGTTGTGTCCAACTCTTTGTGACCCTATGGACTGTAGCCTGGCAGAGTTTTCTGTCCATGGGATTCTCCAGGCAAGAATTCTGGAGAGGGTTGCCATTTCCTTCTCAGAATAAATGTTACTGTATATCTAAAATAGTGGAAAGATAATAAAATCAAAATTACAAGCAGGTGCAGGTAATATCAATGCTTGTAGGCCATCTGAAGATTTTTATTTTAGTCAAAAATAGGTCATGACTCGAAAATTTTGAGTAGCAGCATGACATGATCCCATTTACATCTTTACCTTGATAGCCACAATCCTAAATGGAGAAACATTCTGGGGTGGATTGGGGGAAGTTGCAAGGCAAACATGGATGCAGGAAGCCAGTTTGTAGGTTGGTGCAACTTGCCCATTGAGAGAAAGTGTGCTATTACTGAAATAAATAAATATTCAGAAGACTTGGATTGTGAAGATTTTAGAAATGTGATGGCAATTATGAGGTCTTATTTTATTTCCCTTGCTATTGCATTCAAACATTAGCTGCATTAATGTGCAAAAACAGAGGTACTGTTTAGGAACTAATGAACACTTGATGTACTATAACCTGTGGGAGGTGCAAGATATTTAATAATAAAAAATTCCCTTCACTGTACTCTGATTACACTTGCAACATTTTGATTAAATTGTTTGTATTAAATATGAGCTAGAAAATTGCTGATATAATATGAAACTTGAAAGTATGATCTAAAATGCATTTAAGCTGCAGAAAATTAATGAAGCAATGACAATAAGATGGAATAATTTGGTATTTACATAGTTGCAAGTGGGCAGCTTCCAGACACTAAATTAGGAGAATTAGAACACTAAATGCTATTTTTAAAACAGATTCTCTAACATGGGAAATCTAAACAGTGTAAAGAAATTCAGATCAAATTATTTTTTAGAAGTCACATAGCTACATGTTTATTGATACAGTGTCCCTCTAAAATTAACTTGTCAAATGCATGCTTATATTTTCTTTTGTTAGCTTGTAAATTCTATAAATTGTTTCTCTGGAATGAAATCAAAACATATTTGAGTAGGTGTAATACTTAAAAATTTTAAGAAAATGTTTAGGAGATGCGGCGAAGTTAATATCCCTCTAGTAGACTAGGGGAATATTTGTTTTTAGGATTAAAAGAAAAATATCCTCCTCTAATCCAATTAAATCTCAGAAGAAGATGACTAGGGAATTTGTGCATTTCTGAACAAGGAAATTGCTCTTCTATACCTCCTTTCGCTTAAGAACAGCACCAGCTACAATGCCTGTACATCTGTTTTGTATAAAGTCAATCATACCTCATATCTTGACATCTCAGAACAGCAATCATTCTCATATCTATTCAGTTAACACTGATTACAGATCACAAAGATTGTCATGACTAGGACCATACTGTTGATGCAGGACTAAGCATTCTCGCTCTCAGCTTTATGGAGGAATAAAGTGTATCAGTACTTATTAGTTTTAGTTTATATGTGTACGTGCGTGCGTGCATGCGTTCGTACGTGTGTTCTTTAGCTTTAAATATATATATATATACTGGGGCTTCGTTGGTGATTCAGAAGCTAAAGAATCTATTACCAGGGAAGCTCCAACATATATATAGGTGACTCAGATGGTAAAGATTTTGCCTGCAATACAGGAGACCCAGGTTCAATCCCTGGGTTGGGAAGATTCCTTGGAGAAGGGAATGGTTACCTATTTCAATATTCTTGCCTGGAGAATTCCATGGACAGAGGAGCCTGACAAGCTACAGTCCTTGGGGTCACAAAGAGTCAGACACAACTGTGACTAACAAACACACACACACATATATATATGAAATATGTATAGATTTTCTTTCATATATGTTTTATTTATACAGAGAGAGTGAGATGTAACTCACATAGCATAAAATTTACCTTTATAAAGTATAAAATTTAGTGATTTTTAGTACATTCACAAAGTTCTGCAACCATCACCACTGTCTAATTCTCCATTTTCAGTACCCCAGAAGGAAACAATGCATCCACTAGCAATTTTTATACATACCCCTCATCTCCTAGGCAACTGATAATTTACTATCCCTATAGATTTACCTATGACTTCCCTGGTGGCTCAGACGGTAAAGCGTCTGCCTAAAATGCGGGAGACCTGGGTTCGATCCCTGGGTCGGGAAGATCTCCTGGAGAAAGAAATGGCAACCCACTCCAGTATTCTTGCCTGGAAAATTCCATGGACAGAGGAGCCTGGTAGGCTACAGTCCATGGGTTCACAAAGAGTCGGACAAGACTGAGCGACTCCACTGTCAATGTCAATGTCAATAGATTTACCTATTCGGGACATTTTATATAAACGGAGTCCTACAAGGTCTGGTCTTTTGTGTCTAGTTTCTTTCACTTAACATGATGCTTTCAAGATTCATCCTTGCTGTACCATCTGTTGATACTTCCTACATTTTTATGACTGAATAATATTATTATATTTTATTTATGTATTCATTGGCAGATATTTGGATGTTTCTACCTTTTGGCTATTATGGAAAATACTGCAGTAAAAATCTGTATACAAATTTTCAGGTGAACATATGTGTTCAGTTTGGTTTTGGGGAGACAGGGGTGAACTTTCTGGGAATTGCTAGACCATTAAGCTACTTTGTCACAAACATTTCGAGGAATTTTCAAACTGATTTTCTAAATAACGGTGACATTTTATATTCTCACAAGCAACAAATGAGTATTTCAGTGTTTCCACATCCTTGCCAAAACTTTTTGCCAAATCTCCTTGTGATTTATATTTGCATTTCCCTAATATTGAGCATCTTTTATGCGCTTTTTGGCCATTTGTGTATCTTCTTTGGAGACTGTTTAATCCAAGGGATTCATCCATTTTTTAATGACTATGTCAAGTGTTTAGCTAAACTCCTCCATGTTATTATTGCCTTGATGTCCATTTTGTTTGGCCAAGAAACATGCAATGACCTTAAACTGACGTTAGCCCCATCATGCAAGCACATGCCTGAAACAGCAGTCTGCATTCCTTCTGTGATTACCTAACAGCTCTTATGATCAGCAGTCTCTGCTGCCTTCTGCTACCTTTTTTTAAAAATATATATATATATTTTATTGAAGTATAGTTGACTTTGCAATGTTTCAGGTACACAGCAAGGTGATTCAGTTATACAGATACACATATTATTTTTGAAGTTATTTTCCATCATAGGTTATTAAAAGATATTGACTATAGTTCCTGATGGTATACAGTAGACCTTTCTTGCTCATTGCGTATCCATTTTCTTTTTAATTTTATTTTTACTTTATTTTATTTTACAATACTGTATTGGTTTTGCCATACATTGACATGAATCCGCCACAGGTGTATATGATCTCCCAATCCTGACCCCCTCCCACCCCATATCATCTCTCTGGATCATCCCCGTGTACCAGCCCCAAGTATCCTGTATCTTGCATTGAACAGATTGGTGCTACATTTCTTACATGATAGTAGATATGCTTCAATGCCATTTTCCCAAATCATCCCACCCTCTCCCTCTCCCTCAGAGTCCAAAAGTCCGTTCTATACATCTGCTACCTTTCTTTTATGCTCCCTTAGAGAAGACTTCCATGTAATTTACCAAAACCTTGCTCTTTTGGCTCAAATTGACCAATCCAACCTTAGCCAAGGAACCCCAAAGCACTCTTTCCATCAACTCTAATAAATACACATGACCCTGGTCCTGCCTCTCTCTTTCTGTGCTCTGTCTTTATCTCCCCCTCAGGCCCCTCAAGATAATATACTTCTTCCAGGACTTGTGAGTAATACAGTTCTCTATCTCAGTTTCTCCGTGGTCTTTTGTTGAATCTTGGTTCATCCTTTGGTACCCTCTGCTCCACTTAATAAGGGCTAATTTAACATGTCAAATTTATCATAGATTGTGAGTCTTATAGCCTCCATCTGTCTTCATATCTAAAACAGTTTATTATAGACAGTATATAGAGGGACCATATTTTTTAATCCATTACTTCTTCCTTTTAATTGAAATTTTTATTACATTTAATTTTTTTAACTGGGGGTATAGCTGCTTTACAGTGTTGTACAGCAAACTGATTAACTATCTGTACACATATATCATCTCCCTCTTGGACCTCCCTCCACCCCCACCCCATCTATCCAGGTCACCACAGAGCACCGAGCCGAGCCCCCTGCATTCTATAGCAGGTTCCCACTAGCTATCTTACACAAGATGGTGCACATACATCAATCTCAGTCTCCCATTCATCCTATCACCGCCCCTTCCAACCCCACCCCTATGCCCACAAGTCCCTTCCCTACACCTGCATCTCTATACCTTCCTTGAAATAGGTTTATCTGTACCTTTTTTTTTTTCACATATATGCATTTAATATACAAAATTTGATTTTCTCTTTCTGATTTACTTCACTCTGTATAACAAACTCTAGGACCATTCACATTTCTACAAATGACCCAATTGCATTCCTTTTTATAGCTGAGTGATTTTCCATTGTATACATGTACCATAGCTTCTTTATCCATTCATCTGTTGATTAACTTTTAGGTTGCTTTCATGCTCTGGCTATGGCAAATAGTGCTGCAGTTAACCCTGAGGTACATGCATCTTTTTGCATTTTGCTTTTCTCAGGGCATATGCATAATAGTGGGATTACTGGGTCATATGGCAGTTCTATTTTTACATGTTTAAGGAACCTCCATAGTGACTGTTCTCCATAGTGCCTGTATCAGTTTGCACCCACCAACAGCACAAGAGAGTTCTCATTTCTTCACACTCTTCTCTAGCATTTATTGTTTATGGGTTTTGATTTTTTTTTTTTTATTATGGTCCTTCTGACTGGTGTGAGGTGATACCCCATCTCATTTGCAGTTTTGTTTGCATTTCTCTAATAATGAGACATCTGTTCATATGTCTCTTGGCCATCTTTAGGCTTTTTTTTGAAAAATGTCTATTTAGCTCTTCCACCCATTTTATGATTGAGTTCTTTGTTGTTTTGATATTGAGTTTCATGAGCTATTTATATATTTTGGAGATTGATCTCTTATCAGTTGATCTGTTTGCAAATATTTTCTCCCATTCTGAATGTTGTCTTTGTGTCTCACTTATGGTG
Source organism: Nanger dama (assembly GCA_917880005.1). Lineage (NCBI taxonomy): Eukaryota > Metazoa > Chordata > Mammalia > Artiodactyla > Bovidae > Nanger > Nanger dama. The sequence goes on along the minus strand of CAKJTW010000027.1, from coordinate 4,615,373 downwards.
AGACAAGACAAAAATTGTCTCATTTTTGCTGTGCAAAATCATTTAATTATGTCCCATTTTATTTATTTATTTTTTTTTTTCATTAATCTAGGAGATAGGTCAAAAAGATCTTTCTTTGGTTTTTGTCAAAGAGTGTGCTTCCTATGTTTTCCTCTAAGTTTTACAGTGTTTGGTCTTATATTTTAGGTCTTTAATCCATTTTGAGTTTATTTTTCTGTATGGCATTAGGAAATATACTAATTTCATTCTTTCACATGTAGTTTTTAAATTAAGTACTGTGAAGGAGATCAACCCTGGGATTTCTTTGGAAGGAATGATGCTAAAGCTGAAACTCCAGTACTTTGGCCACCTCATGTGAAGAGTTGACTCATTGGAAAAGACTCTGATGCTGGGAGGGATTGGGGGCAGGAAGAGAAGGGGACAACAGAGGATGAGATGGCTGGATGGCATCACTGACTCCATGGACGTGAGTCTGGGTGAACTCTGGGAGTTGGTGATGGACAGGAGGCCTGGTGTGCTGCGATTCATGAGGTTGCAAAGAGTTGGACACAAATGAGCGACTGGACTGAACTGAACTGAACTGATAAAGAAGGACTTCTATCTTAACTGTTTGATTACTGTATAGGCTGTAATTTTTTTCTTCTTCAATGTCTTCATCACTGTCTTTTTTGGAACTTAAATTTTTGTTTTGTAAAATGTTGATCCCTGTATTTTCCTTTTATGTATGTACATATATATATATATGTTTGCATATATGTCTGTGTATGTGTGTGTATGTAGTATTTACCTTGAGAAATGCAATTAGCATTAAAATTCAAAACATAGCTTGAATTCTACCATCTAAATTATAATAGTCTGCAAACATTTTATTCATATACATCTCCATTTCACCTTCTGTATATTGTTATTCTTATAGATTGCATGCTCTATATGTGTGAATAGTAATATAAAATTGTAATTATCTTGTATATATTTCTCTTTCAATTATATATCAAATAAAGAGCTATAAACTAAATATAAAATAATCCTGATATTTATATTTGTTATTTTCCAGTCTCTCAGTTATGTCTGACTCTTTGAGACCCCAAAGACTGCAGCATGCAAGGCTCCTCTATCCTCCACTATATCCTAGAGTTTTCTCAGATTCCAGTCCATTGAGTCAGCGATGCTTTCTAGCCATCTCATCATCTGCTGCCCACTTCTCCTTTTGCCTTCAGTCTTTCCCAGCATCAGGGACTTTTCCAATGAGTTGGCTCTTCACATCAGGTGGCCAAAATATTGGAACTTCAGCATCAGTCCTGCCAATGAATATTCAGGGTTGATATCCTTCTGAACTGACTTGATCTCATTTCAGTCCAGGGGAATCTCAAGTGTCTTCTCTAGCATCACAATTCAAAAGCATCAATTCTTTGGCACTCATTCTTCTTTATGATCCAACTATAACATGCATACATGACTACTGAAAAAACCATAGCTTTAACTATTCAGACTTTTGTCAGCAAACAGTCTGTTTTTAATATGCTGTCTAGGTTTGTCATAATTTTCCTTCCAAGGAGCAGACATCTTTTAATTTCATGACTGCAGTCAACATCCCCAGTGATTTTGGAGCCCAAGAAAATCTGTCATTTCTTCCACTTCTTCCCACTCTATTTGTCATGAAGTGATAGGACTGGATGCCATCATCTTAGTTTTTTGAATGCTGAGTTTCACATCAGCTTTTTCATTCTCCTCTTTTACCTTCATCAAGAGGTTCTTTCATTAGGAGAAGGCAATGGCGACCCACTCCAGTATTCTTGCCTGGAAAATCCCATGGGTGGAGGAGCCTGATGAGTTTCACATCAGCTTTTTCATTCTTCTCTTTTACCTTCATCAAGAGGTTCTTTCATTACTCTTCTTTTACTGCCATTAAAGTGATATCACCTGCATATCTGAGGTTGTAGATATTTCTCCGGGCAATCGTGAGTCCAGCTTGTAATTCATTCAGCTCAGCACTCTGCATGATGTACTCTACATGTAAGTTAAATAAGCAGGGTGATAATATACAGCCTTGTTGTTGTACTCCTTTACCAGTTTTGAACTAGTCAGTTTTTTCCATGTTTTGTTCTAACTGTTGCTTCTTGAACTGCATACAGGTTTCTCAGGAGGCAGGTAAGGTGGTCTGGTATTTTCTCTTTAAGAATTTTGCAATTTGTTGGAATCCACACAGTCAAAGGCTTTAGCATAGTCCTTGAAGCAAAAGTAAATATTTTTCTGGAATTCCCTTGCTTTCCTCATGATACAACAAATGTTGAGAATTTGATCTCTGATTCCGCTGCCTCTTCAAAATCCTGCTTGTGCATATGGAAGTTTTCAGTTCACATACTACTGAAGCCTAGCTTGAAAGATTTTGACCATAACCTTGCTACCATGTGAAATGAGCACAACAGTATCATATTTTGAACATTCTTTGGCATTGCCCTTTGGGATTGATATGAAAACTGACCTTTTCCAGTCCTGTGGCCACTGTTAAATTTTCCAAATTTGCTGATTTATAGTGTATATAAAAGGGTAATGGATTTCTAATGTATTAATTTTATATCCTGCAAAATTACCAAGTTCAACTATGAAATCTGCTAGACTTTAGTGGTATCTTTAGGGTTTTTTTTTCTGTATAGTACTATGTCAGCTGCAAAAATGACAGTTTTACATTTCCTCCAGTTTGGTTTCCTTTTATTTCTTCTCATCTGATTGCTATGGCTACGACTTTCCAATATTATGTTGAATAAAAGTGGTGAGACTGGACATACTTGTCTTGTTCCTGATTTCAGATTAAATACTTCCAGTTTTTCACCTTTGAGTATTATGCAAGCTGTGATCTTGAATATATGATCTTTATTATGTTGAAATATGTTCCTCTATTCCCACTTTCTGGTGAATTTTTACCATAAATGGATGCTGAATTTATCAAAAAGCCTTTTCTTCATCTATTGAGATGATCATATGGCTTTTAATATTCAGGTTTTCAATGTGGTATATCAAAGGTATTGATTTGCAAATACTGGAAATACTTTTTTCTTGATGCAGCTAAATTAATTTTTATTTGTTGATTGCATTTTGTTGCTGTAAAATAAATCATTATATAATCCAAGAACAAAAAGATTCAGCTGTATATTTTCTAAGGATTTTATAGTTTAGTTCCTATAACGTGGTCTTAAATTCATTTAGAGTTTTATTTTGCATATCATGTAAGGTAAAGATTCAACATCAATATTTGTGTGTATATTTATACATAAGTATTGTGCTTAGTTACTTAGTCATGCCCGACTCTTTGCAACCTCATGGACTGTAGCCAGCCAGGCTTCTCTGTCCACAGGGATCCTCCAAGCAAGAATACTGGAGTGGGTTGCCATGCCCTCTTCCAGGGAATCTTCCAAACCCAGGGATTTAACCCAGGTCTCCAGCATTGCAGGTGGATTCTTTACTATCTGGGTCATCAGGGAAGCCCAAGAATACTGGAGTGGGTAAGCCAATCCCTTCTTCAGGGGATCTTCCTGATCCAGGATTTGAACTGGGGTTTCCTGCACTGCAGGCAGATTCTTTACCAGTTAAGCTACCAGGGAAGCCTCATATATTTACATTTAATTGTTACAAAATGGATATGTGTGTATGCATATGGAAAAGGCAATGGCAACCCACTCGGGTACTCTTGCCTGGAAAATCCCATGGACGGAGGAGCCTGGTAGGCTGCAGTCCATGGGGTTGCTAAGAGTCAGACACTACTAAGTGACTTCACTTTCACTTTTCACTTTCATGCTTTGGAGAAGGAAATGGCAACCCCCTCCAGTGTTCTTGCTTGGAGAATCCCAGGGACGGGGAGCCTGGTGGGCTGCCATCTATGGGGTCACACAGAGTCAGACACGACTGAACCAACTTAGCAGCAGCAGCAGCATGTATGCATATGGGATATAATTTTATTCCATTGTACTGTTGATCTATGAAGTCTTGATTTCTGTGGCTTAAGTTTGAAAAATCAGAAAATGAGACTTCTAAAAATTTTTGTTTGATTTTTAAATTTGTTTTTAAGTTTATTATTCTGTGTTCTGCAATTCAACATTTTTGTATCAGTAGAAAATTCTACATAAAAGTCAACTGGAGTACTTTTATTAGAGTTTGTGTTAACTCTGTAGATTAAAGGTTTTGCCATCTTAACAATGCTGTCTTACCAGCCACAAACATAATGCCCTTGCATTCTCTGTAGTCTTTAATGTCTTTAACAATGTTTTGTTCTTTTCCACATGAAAGGCATGTGCTACTTTTATACAATTTATTTCTAAGTGTTTTTAATGCTATTATAGATGAAAATGTTAAATCAGTTTTATTTTCTTATAGTGTTTTGTCAGTTATATAAATGCAACTTATTTTTGTTTTTTAATCTTATATTATGAAGCTTTGATAAATTCACTTATTAGGTCTATTTTTTTAGGATGCCTAGGATTTCCTGTATACAATATCTCCTTATCTGTGAATATAGTCTTTTTCTTTTTTTTTTCCTCAATTTAGTTGGCTTTTATTCCTATTCTTTTTTTTTTAATTGCCTGAGTAGAACCTGTATTATAAGATTTAATAGGATAGATGCACTGAGAGCAGACTTTGTTGTCTTGTTCTTAAACACAGAGGAATCAAATCCAATCTTGTTATTATTAAGTGTGATTTTAGCAAGATGTTTTTCTTTCCCTAGCAATGTATTTTCTTTATTCCTTATTTTGTTCCTATTTTTTTTTCTCATTGGAACCTACTAAATAATTTTTAATTGAAGTAGTGAGAGAGGACATTCTTGTCTCATTCCTGATTTTAGGAAGAAAGATTTTGATTTCTTATTTTTAAGTATTATGTTTGCTGTGTCTGTCAAAAAAATTTTTGTTTATTAAGATCATTTTCATATTATTACAAGTCATATAATTAATGAAGTTGATCACACTAACATTAAAAATATCTTTGTTCCTAGTTACAATTTCTTTGCTAAAGTCCATATTTTTTCCTGATATTAGGCACTCTTGGTTTGATTAGTTTTTCATTTCCTATTATTTTCGTTCTATTTGTGTCTGAGTCTAAAATATGTCTCATGAAAGCAAAACACTGTTGTTAGGGTTTGTATTTTTACCCATCCTGCAGATGTTTTATGGTTGATTATAAGTTTAATGTATTAAAAATTAACATAATTACTAATGAGGTAAGATTTATGTTCTCTATTTCAATATTTGCTTTCTATATATCTTAGGTCCCACTTGTCCCTCTGTCATTCAATTACTGCCTTCCTTTTTATAAGTATCATATTTCAGTTTATCATTTTCATGTATTATTTAATTCACTGTGTGTTTTGAGATATTTTCTCCATGGTTGTTCCAGTTCTGAAGAGTTTACATATTAAAATATTACAATCTTCAACTAATACTAATATTTTCCATATTATACAAAAATATCCCTCTATATTCATTACTTCTCTGTTATTGTGTGGCTATCGTCATACAAATTTCATCTTTATACACTGTAGTGCAGTCAACAAAGCTTTATGAATATTGCTTTCTGTAGTTGTCTTTCAGGTCATATGGAAAAAGTTACTATATATATATGTTGAATATATATATTATATATATGTGTGTATATATATATATATATATGAATTATATATATATAGATATATCCAACATATATATATATATATAACTCCAATGGTTTTATATTCAACATATATATATAGATACACACAATATATATTGTATATATAAAATTGTATATATATAAAATTCAGCATATATATAGGTTGAATTGTTGTGCCTAGTAGCTCAGTTGACTCTAGATTGTAGCCTACCAGGCTCTTCTGTCCATAAGCATTCTACAGGCAAGAATACAGAAGTGGGTTGCCATGCTTTCCTACAGAGGGTCTTATCAACCCAGTTATCGACTCAGGTTTCCCGCACAGCAGGAGGATTCTTTTACTGTCTGAGCCATTAAGGAAGCCCAAGAATACTGGAGTGAGTAGCCTATTTCTTCTCCAGGAGAGCTTCCCATCCCAGGAATCCAACCAGGGTTAGGTGGATTCTTTACCACCTAAGCTACCAGTAGTTACCACTAAAAGATAACTTCCCTGGTAGATCACTGTATAGAATCTGCCTGCAATTCAGGAGACTTGGGTTCCATTCCTAGGTTGAGAAGATGTCCTATAGAAGGAAATGACACCCTACTCCAGTATTCTTGCCTGGAGAATTCCATGGATAAAGGAGCCTGGCAGGCTACAGACCATAGCGTCGCAAAGAGTAGACAGAATTGAGTGACTAACACTTTCACTCTATGTCTTCTAGTGGATTCTGTTAATTATCTGGTGTCATTTATTTCAGTCTGAAGGATTGCTATTATTATTATTATTTGTAGAGCAAGTGTGCTAGCAATACAATTCTCAGTGTTTGTTTTGTTTTGTTTTGTTTTGTTTTTAATCTGAGAATCTCTAAGTCTCTCCTCTAACTGATTAATACTTATTCTGGATACAAAATTACTGAATACAAACTTTATTTTCATTACTTTGACTGTGTCATCCCACTGCCTGCTGCCTTATATTGTTTGATATTTTTCATCAAACTTGTGAACTTTTGGACCATTATATCTTCAAATATTCTTTCTATGCCATTTTCTTTCTCGTTCTGTTAATCACACTACGTTTATTTTTTTTCCTTTTTATTTATTTATTTTTTTAAAAATTACAATACTGTATTTGTTTTGCCATACATTGACACGAATCAGCCATAGGTGAACACAATCTCCCAATGCCGAAGCCCCCTCCCACCTCCCACCCCACATCCTCTACTTGAATCATCCCTTGCATCAGCCCCATGCATCCTGCATCCTACACTGAACATAGATTGGTGCTTCGTTTCTTACAGGAAAATATACATGTTTCATTGCCATTCTCCCAAACCATCCCACCCTTTCCCTCTCCCTCAGAGTACAAAAGTCCACTCTATACCTCTGTGTCTCTTTGTTGTCTCACATATAGGGTCATCATTACTGTCTTCTAAATTCCATATATATGTGTCAGTATACTGTATTGGTGTTTTTCTTTCTGGCTTACTTCACTCTGTATAATCGGTTCCAATTTCATCCATCTCATTAGAACTGAGCCAAATTTATTCTTTTTAAGGGCTGAGTAGTATTCCATAGTGTATATGTACCACAGCTTTCCTATCCATTCATCTGCTGATGGACATCTAGGTTGCTTCCATGTCCTGGCTATTATAAACAGCGCTGCAATGAACATTGGGGTACATGTGTCTCTTTCAATTCTGGTTTCCTTGGTGTGTATGCCCAGCAGGAGGATTGCTGGGTCATAAGGCAGTTCTATTTGCAATTTTTTAAGGAATCTCCACACTGTTTTCCATAATGGCTGTACTAGTTTGCATTCCCACCAGCAGTGTAAGAGGGTTCCCTTTTCTCCACATCCTCTCCTATATATCAAAAACTATAAAACACTGATGAAAGAAATCAAAGAGGACACTAATAGATGGAGGAATATACCATGCTCATGGGTTGGAAGAATCAATATAGTGAAAATGAGTATACTACCCAATGCAATCTACAGATTCAATGCAATTCCCATCAAGCTACCAGCAGTATTTTTCACAGAACTAGATCAAATAATCTCAAGATTTGTATGGAAATACAAAAAGCCTCGAATAGCCAAAGCAATCTTGAGAAAGAAAAATGGAACTGGTGGAATCAACTTGCCTGACTTCAGGCTCTACTACAAAGCCACAGTCATTAAGACAGTATGGTACTGGCACAAAGACAGAAATATAGATCAATGGAACAAAATAGAAAGCCCTGAGATTAACCCACACACCTATGGACACCTTATCTTTGACAAAGGAGGCAAGAATATACAATGGAGTAAAGACAGTTTCTTTAACAGGTGGTGCTGGGAAAACTGGACGACCACTTGTAAAAGAATGAAACTAGACCCCTTTCTAACACCATACACAAAAATAAACTCAAAATGGATTAAAGATCTAAATGTAAGACCAGAAACTATAAAACTCCTAGAGGAGAACATAGGCAAAACACTCTCCGACATAAATCACAGCAGGATCCTCTATGATCCAACTCCCAGTATACTGGAAATAAAAGCAAAGATAAACAAATGGGATCTAATTAAAATTAAAAGCTTCTGCACACTACGTTTATGTTGGTGCATGCCATATTTCACCACAGCTCTCAGAGGCTCTTACTCTTTCTTAATTCTTTTATTTTTCCATTTTACAGACTAAAATAATAGAGACTGAGTGAAATAATCTGTTAATGATTGAGATAATTGAGATAATCTCAGTTTACCTATGCCAAGTAAAAGTTATTCTGGAGGACTTCTAATGAATTTTACATGCTAATTAATGGGCTTTTCAATTGCTGAATTTCTATCTAGTTCTTTTTATGATTTCCACTTTTTTACTGATAGCTTATATTTGATAAACATTCTTTGCTTTAGTATTTTAGATATCTTTTAAGTTCTTTGAACATATTTGACTGACTTACTATCTTGTTCTAGTAATTTCAATGCTAATGGATGTTTTTACTGACAGTTTACTTTCCTTTTATGGGTCACACTTTGTTTCTTATTATATTTTATGTTTGAAAAATACACTTGTTAAATAACATGGCAATTCTAGAAATCAGATTCTTCTTTCTCTATCATTTGTTGTTGTTTGTTTAGTGAGTTTTCTAAATTAATTATATAAAGAATATATTCTTGTCATGATTGCATTGCCACATATATCTACTTGGTTAGCTTATTGGGCAGCTAATGATTTTATAGAGATCCCCTTAAGTGCTGTGATTAACAAGTCTTTTATTTTTGCCAAGGAATTTTGCATGTGAACTGTGGCTTGTCTACAACCCTCACCAAGCACTCAGAACTTCATTAGTAATATATCAAGTCAATTCAAAGTCCTATATGGGCATCTCATTTTCCCAGCTTTTCCTATTGTCTATTTGTTAGTCTATCATTTGTCCCAATTGGTACAAACTGTTTCAGACATCTGCAGTGTTTAACAACTACCACTGATTGTTTTTGACAAATGCTCACCAAGAAAATCTATCTAACAATTGGTGAACTCTGATTTAAGTCAAATAAGTACCAAGCTTTTAAGTACATCTTATAGGGAGTTACCAGACAGGACAAATATGGACAGTTGAGAATGAGGCTTTGAAAGAGTTCTCTTCCATTTGAAGCTTGAATGCTGTCATGCTACTGCTTTTCACTATATATATATATTTTTAAAATCTAGAACACAGAGAGACAGTGATAGCAGGGGCAAGTTAAAATGTTACAATGCTCAATGCTCTAGTGCATTTACCCCTAGGTTTCTTTACCTGGGGATCCTCAGCCAAGGTCTTCCTCAGGCACCTCCTTTTCTGAGGGCAGGGGTTGGAGTGAGGCAGGGATATACCTTGAAAACATGTACCTTGTATATATACCTTGAAATCTGACTCAATACTCAGTACTTTTCTGCTTGTAGTCCTCTCTTTTCTTCATACCATCTTATCTCCCCAAACCCCCATACATCTGCAGGAAGTTTTTGTTCAAGGATCCCTCCATGGTGGGAGAGTTCTTTCATGTCTCTACTGAGCCGTCTGACCCTTGACTGGCAAACCATTCATTGGGGGAAAACAAAATAGGGAGGTTGTACTTTCCCTGTTTAGATTCTTGCTTTTATCATGGCAGTAAGTGATGAAAGCCTTAAATCTCATTTTGGCTTTTGGTTTTTAATCAATTAGTACAACATTTGGCAGCTCAGTTTTATCTCCATGTCAACTGTGTACCAAACAATACAATTCAGTGTATGCAGAGGTCTATAAATATCTCTAAACAGTATTCACAGTAAATTAAGCATGAGTTAGTGCTGATGTCTCTGACTCTAATCCATTATTACATGAATCATTTTTGCATCCTTCTCTATCTGTAAGTCCCAATTCGAAAAGTGAGAAAACTTACTTCTACCATCCTGCACACATGTACTTAATTCTTGAATGCTGGTATACATGTATTTTAATATCAGAGGTATTAACCCATACCTGCTAAGAAATGACTATCAACTATATACAGTTCTTATGTGCAGTTTTCTTTCATCAGTCAGTTCAGTCGCTCAGTTGTATCTGACTTTGTAACCCCATGGACTGAAGCATGCCAGGCTTCCCCGTCCATCACCAACTCCCAGAGCTTACTCAAACTCATATCCATAGAGTTGCTTATGCCATCCAACCATCTCATCTTCTGTTGTCCCCGTCTCCTCCCGCCTTCAATTTTCATAGCATCAGGGTCTTTTCAAATGAGTCAGTTTATTGCATCAGGGGCAAAATATGGGAGTTTCAGTGTCAGCACTGATCCTTCCAATGAATATTCAAGACTGATTCCCTTTAGGATGGACTGATTGGATCTCCTTGCAGTCCAAGGGACTCTCAACAGTCTTATCCAAAACCACTGATCAAAAGCATCGATTCTTCGGTGCTCAGCTTTCTTTATAGTCCAACTCTCAAATCCATACATGACTACTGGAAAAACCATAGCCTTGACTAGATGGACCTTTGTTGGCAAAGGAATGTCTCTGCTTTTTAATATACTGTCTAGGTTAGTCATAACTTTTCTTCCAAGTAGCAACATGTCTTTTAATTTCATGGCTACAGTCACCATCTGCAGTGACTTTTAATCCCAAGAAAATAGTCTGTCACTCTTTCCATTGTTTCCCCATCTATTTTTCATGAAGTGATGGGACCAGATGCCATGATCTTAGTTTTCTGAATGTTGAATTTTAAGTCAATTTTTTTCACTCTCCTCTTTCACTTTCATCAAGAGGCTCTTTAGTTCTTCTTCACTTTCTATCATAAGGGTTGTGCCATCTGCATATCTTAGGTTATTGATATTTCCCCCGCAATCTTGATTCCAGGTTGTGCTTCATCCTGCCTGGCATTTAGCATGATGTACTCCGTATAAAGTTAAATAAGCAAGGTGACAACATGCATTCTTGATGTACTCCTTTCCCGACATGGAACGTCTGTTGTTCCATGTCCAGTTATAACTGTTGCTTCTTGGCCTGCATCAGATTTCTCAAGAGGCAGGTCAGGTGGACTGGTATTCCCATCTCTTGATAAATTTTCCAAAATTTGTTGTGCTCCACACAATCAAAGGCTTTGGCATAGTCAATAAAACAGAAGTAGACATTTTTCTGGGACTCTCTTGCTTTTTCAGTTATCTAACAGATGTCGGCAATTTGATCTCTGGTTCCTCTGCCTCTTCTAAATACAGCTTGAATGTTTGGAAGTTCACGGTTTACATAATGTTGAAGCCTGACTTGGAGAATTTTCTTTACCTTTAGTCTCATAGATTACACTCATATCCAAAATTACCTGGATTGCCAATCTCTTGTACACTTTCCAGTGAAACTGTTTAATGTGTAATACCATTATTTTTTTTATTTTTTTATTAAATTTATTTTTTTAATTACAATACTGTATTTGTTTTGCCATACATTGACACGAATCAGCCATAGGTGAACACATTCTGCACTCTATCCTGGAATCCCTTGATCTTCTAAAGAACTTTTAACATTTTCTCATACCATAAAGTTCAATGTTTATGCTCTAAAATTCTGAGTATTGACAATTTGTTCATGTAATCAGGATTACTATTTCATATGCAGTCTCACAATAGTAAAACTCTGTGTTTCACATATTCAACCTATCCCCACCTACTTATGGATCACTTAAATCCACTGATCTGTTTATTCCAGAATGTCATGTAATTGGGATAATAAATAGTCCTCACTACTCGACATACTTACCAGGTACTGGTATTGCTATTAATAGTTTTTGGATTTTGGCAATTGTTATAGGTATGTACATGTGTTGTATTATTGCTCTGTTCTGCAAATTTCTATTGAGAAATACTTTTGAGCATAATTTTATATGATCATCTATGACTGAAAATCTTTTTTGAGGAGGATCTATAAACATATTTTTGCATGTTATAACTGAATTGTTTTGGTTTCTTACTGATGAATTTTAAGAGTTCTTTGTATATAGATACAAAATCTCTATCAGATGTGTTCTGCAAGCATTTTCTTTCAATATGTGGCTAATCTTTCAATCTTCTTAATAGTGGTTTGCTAATTAGTGGTTTTTTTAAACAAAAATTATTTATTTATTTTTGGTTGTGCTAGGTCTCTGTTGTGTTTGTACAGGCTTTTTTTCTAGTTGCAGCAAGCAGGGGCTCCTCTTCATTGCGGTGTGGTGGCTTTTCTTATTGGGGAGCACAGGCTCTAGGTGTATGGGCTGAAGTCACTGTGTTATACGGGCTCAGTAGTTGTGGTTTGTGGGCCCTAGAGCACTGGCTCAGTAGTTGTGGCACCTGAACTTAACTGCTTCATGGCACGTGGAATCTTTGTGGACCAGGGATCAAACCCCTGTCCCCGGTACTGGGAGATGGTTCTTATCCACTGCCCTACCAGGGAAGGTCTGCACAGTAGTAGGTTTTAAATTAATAAACTAAAACTTACTAATTTTTCCATGTTTTATAATTTTGGTGTTTCATTTTAAAACTTATTTTAAACAAACAATGTCTCATAGATATTTCACTTTTTCTAGAAATTTTATAGTTCTGCATTTTACTTTTGGGTCTATGGTTCATCTTGAGTGTATTTTCTTAAATGATAAAATCTGTTTCTAGATTTAGCTATTTTTATGGATGTCCATTTTTTTTTTTTTAGCATTACTTGCTAAAAAAAAAAACCCTATACTTTTGCCATTAAATTCCTTTTTTTTATTTTTATTTTTTTATTTTTAATTTTTTTATTTTTTTAATTACAATACTGTATTTGTTTTGCCATACATTGACACGAATCAGCCATTAGCTCCCTGTATTTATGTCTGTTGCATGGTTCTATATGTCAGTTCATTTGTTGGTTACTGTAGTTTTATAATGACTCCTGAAACTGGAAATTGTGAGAACTCTAAATTTGTTCTTTTTGAGTATCTTGTTGACACTTCTAGACTTTTGCTTTTTAGTGTCAATTTTGAACTAATTCTGTCTACATATAATTACTGGCCTATTCAGATTATCTATTTCTCCTTTTGTATTAGTAATTCCATTTCATTGTCTTAATTTTGATATAGGTAATCTGCTCTCTAACTCCCTATATCCTCAATCTCACCCTGTCTAGAGGTTACTATTAATTTTATGGAACTTTTTGAAGAGATAATTTTTGGTTTCCTTATTTTGTTCAGTTTCATTAACTTTTCCTTTAATTTTTATTTCTTTTCTTTGATTTATACTTAAATTTCTGTTCTTTGCCTAGCTTCCTAAGTTAATAAATTAGACTTCTAATTTAGCTCTTCCTTGTTTTCTAATAAATGTACTTAATGGCAAATTTTTCCATCTTTGACTACTTTTGATACATCCCATAATTTTGATGTTCTATTTTCATTGTAATTTAGTTCACATTAAAATTTTTTTTTTGAGATTTCTACTTTGAAGTGTCAAGGTTAATGTCTAAATAAGACATGCTTTAAATTCTAGTAGAGGTATAGCAGATTATTCTGTCTCTCCTGTATCTCCTTTATTACATTGATATCATTCATTTCACATATTCTTATGATATAACCTCCTAAAATGTTGATTGTTGTTCAGGCTTTCAGTCCTGTCCAACTCTTTGCAACCCTATTGACTTCAGCATGCCAGGGTTCCCTGTCCTACACCATCTCCCACAGCTTGCATAAACTTATGTCCATTGTGTTGGTTATGCCATCCAAACATCTTATCTTCTGTCATCTCCTTCTCTTCCTGCCTTCAATCTTTCCCAGCATCAGGGTATTTTCTAATGAGTCAGCTCTTTACATCAGATGTTCAAAATATTGGAACTTCAGCTTCAGCACCAGTCCTTCCAATGGATATTCAGGGTTGAGTTCCTTTAATATTGACTCGTTTGATCTCCTTGCAGTCCAAGGAACTCTCAAGAGTCTTCTTCAAAACCACAGTTCAAAAGCATCAATTCTTTGGTGCTCAGCCGAAGAATACATGGTTATTATATTTTACCAATACATGATTGTTATAATTACATTAGAAAGTTATAAGATAAAAATTCATTTCCTCTTCATTTCCCTGTACACGATTCCTTTGCAATGTAGATATGAGTTTGATCTAGTTATTTTTATCCCCTGAGAATTTTTAAAGATATTTCTTCCATCCAAGTCTACTTGCCAATAAATTTCTTCAGTAATTTATTTTCGTATCATGAAGTTGCTCAGTCGTGTCCGACTCTTTGTGATCCCATGGACTGTAATTTACCAGGTTTCTCTGTCCATGGGATTTTCCAGGCAATAGTACTGGAGTAGGTTGCCATTTCCTTCTCCAGGGGATCTTCCTGATCCAGGGATTCAACCCAGGTCTCCTGCAGCCACCAGGGAAGCCCCTATTTTCGTATGCTATTGTCTAATAAAGTGTTTCTCCTTCAATAATGAATGATAATTTTACTGTTTATAGAACTCTAGGTTTAAGGAAATGGCACCCCACTCCAGTACTCTTGCCTGGAAAATCCCATGAATGAAAGAGCTTGGTAGGCTGCAGTCCATGGGCTTGCTAAGAGGCAGACACAACTGAGCGACTTTACTCACTTTTCACTTTCATGCATTGGTGAGGGAAATGGCAAGCTTCTCAGTGTTCTTGCCTGGAGAATCCCAGGGATGGGGGAGCCTGATGAGCTGCCGTCTATGGGGCTGCACAGAGTTGGACACGACTGAAGCGACTTAGCAGCAGCAGGTATTTTTTTCAACTTGTATGTTTCAGTAGCTTGTTTTAGGGGAAGTTTCATGTGTTTCTTATCCATGTCACGCTAAATGTATTTATTTTCCCTGATTTCTTTCAGGATCTTTTTATATTAGGTCTCCTACACTTTTAATATGATAATAATAGATGTACTTTATTTTTACTGTTAATTCTGATCCTGTTTTTGTTCTGAAGTTCACTATCTCACTGCCCTTGCTTTTGTAATATTCTCAATCAGCATTAATTCAAGTAATTCTATGTTATTTTTTCTTCTTATAGCATACCAATTATGATATGCTGTACCTCTTTGAAATTGTTCACTTTTTTGGACAAGAGTATTCTTTTATTTATTTATTTTTTTTTCTATTTGAGTTTGAGTTGGGAAGTTTCTGCTGAACTTGCTCACTGGTTATTTCTTTTAAATTATGCCCATCCTATCAATGGGGACTTCCCTGGTGGCTCAGATAGTAAGAATCCCCTGGCAATGTGGAGAACCTAGGTTTGATTCCTGGGTCAGGAAGATCCCCTGGAAAAGAGAACAGTTACCCACTCCAGTATTCTTTCCTGGAGAATCCCATGGATAGCAGAGCCTGGCAGGCTACAGTCCATGGGGTTGTAAACAGTTGAACACAACTGAATGACTAACACTTTCACTTTCACTCCATCCATCTGGAGTCCTTCAAAGTCATGGATATGATACATAGCTTTTTTATTTCTAACATTCATTTTTGATTCATTTATTAGCGTTTTCATGGTTCTATTTATAGTATGCATCTGTTCTTTTATTTGATCTACTTTTTCTTTAGAATCTTAGACTCATTGTATGTGTGCTAAGTCACTTCAGCTATGTCTGACTCTTTATGATCCCATGGACTGTACCCCACCAGATTCCTCTGTCTATGAAATTGTTCAGGCAAGAATACTGGAGTGAGTTGCTGTTTTCTTCTCCAGGGAATCTTCCTGGCCCAGGGATCAGACCTGGGTCTCCTGCATTGCAGGCAGACTCTTTACTGTCTGTGAGCCACCAGAGAATCCTTCAACTCATTAGTCACTATCAATTTACCTATCTGATAATTTCAACATCTATATCATGTGTAAGTCTGGTCCTTACACTTGCTTCTCCTAGGAGATTAATTTTGCTGGAACTTTAGAATGTCTTTCAGCTTTTTAACTGAAAAATAAAGCATATATCAAGCAATAGGAACTGAGTTACATAAGCCACTAAAGTAAGGATTTATTCCTTAAGTAAGGAATTAATTACCTGTTAATTCAGGTAGAATTGGGACTCATTCATGTTTTCTGTAACTAGAGGTTCCAAGGCCTTTATTTTGTGTCCTTGTTTTAATCTTAGTTTGGAACTTCCCTAATTACTCCTCCTCAATGAGTCTGCATCTCAGGATGTTTCATCTATAATTGGTGTGATGGTATGATATGAGGGAAGAAACAGATTATATAATCTTACAATTAAGTCTCAGTATTTCCAAAGGCCTGTGTTTCTGAGCTGTGATCTTAAGTGTTTCTTATATAAGGAAAAAAGTGGGATTTTTTTTCTCTTCCCTCTTATGTGAAACTGGAAAAGTAAATGGAGTTGGTTTGGGATACACTTCCCCAGGTGAAGTAAGACTATAGTAGTCTTTTCTTACAGATTATCTCCTTGTTATAGAGAATTTTCTGTGCTTCTTTCAAAATGCTTGGTGCTGTGGTGCTTCTAGACTTCAGAACTTAATGAAAAAAAAATTCTGTTGTTTTACGCCATTATATTTTCAATGATTTGTTACAGCAGCCTTAAGGATTTAATATGGTTACTTTTCCCAGTCCTAATATAAGGAGGGAATTTTTCTTGACTCTTTAGTGTGAGAATTTGCATGTACTTCTATAGGTAAAACCCCCAAAATTGGAGATTCTCTTAAGACTTTAGCACCTAGGACTTTCTCACTGACACTAATTTCATACTCAGTCTCCAGGAATTTATCAATATTATGATTTAAAATGTCCTATTCCCGGTGGCTCAGACAGTAAAGGATCTGCCTGCAATACAGGAGACCTGGGTTTGATCCCTGGTTGGGAAGATCCCCTGACTAAGGGAATGACAGCCCACTCTAGTACACTTGCTTGGAGAATTCTACGGACAGAGGAGCCTGGCAGGCTATGGTCAGTGGGGTCACAAAGAATCAGACATGATTGAGCAACTCACACACACACCCCACACACACACACGCACCATTTTATGGCTCCTATAACTTTTTTTCTTCAGATAAGTAGATCTTTGCAGTGACTATATGTGGGTCCACCTGTGTTTCTAGACTTTGGGGTGGTGATCTGTCCTGTATGCTCTGTTTCACATTAAATCCAAAAAAGATACACATTGGTTTTCAGGGTTTTTTTTTTTTTTTTGCAGTGGGATTCAAAGTTTGACATCAATATTTTTTTGCATTAGGGCTGAAACCAGAAGTTCTGTTAAATATATACATTTTAAATTGTAAATGAAGTAAGTAATGAGATAAAAGCAAAAATGGTAACATTTATGAATTCAATCTAAAGTAAAACAAATGTAGCTGAGAAATGATTTTGTGGAAATTGTTAAATCATACTTTATGGTTGCATCCTTATTTAATTTACAAATTTTATCAAATTTCAGCACAGTAAATTACTTTCTTTTTGCCATTTGATAAAGTTATCTATTACTTGATTTTAAAACTGTTAGTTTTAAATTTCTTCTGAAATCATTTTGTAACTTTATTGATATTATTGAGCTATCTTAGCTGATACTGTATAATTAAAATATGGGTTTGCACTCTTTAAGCATCTTATGTGTGATTGCACTGTGTGATGCTCTTCTAGAACTGAAGAACATGAGCATCTAAATATTTGTGAATTTCAAGTGAGTTTTATTTCTACAAATTGAATATAATTAAAAATAATTAAGAAATGGGATGAACCTATCTTTAATAAGCTTGCTTTTATTTTTATATTTATCTTTCACAATCATAATTATTACTGAGATGTAACTTGTTAGCAAAATGCTCAACACATTTCAAAGAAATCTTCCTTAATATTAGTCAAAATGTATTTTAAATTGCATTTAGTAGAACCTTTTCTATTTTAATTATCGAATTAATTTTAATATTTCATATTATTTTGATACATACTTTTATATCATTGGCAATATTACTCTTTCCACAAGTAAAAACAGTGGAAAAAATAATTCTACTTTCACTGCTAAGTTATGAAGATTTGTTTCACCAAACAATAAAATGTTTTACTCAACCAACCAGTGTGGTATCTTTCAGGTAACACTTTGACAAGTATATTCATCTGTTAAAATCTCAATAAAGTGTGTGATTCATGTCTTTACAGATTGTTGTATGGTAATTGTACCCCAAACAAACAATTTCAGTATTTTTTTTTAACTTTGTTCTAGTGGCAGGAAATTTTCTATGAGTTAGTGTTGCAAAGAGCCGTGAGATACTTGTCAGCTTGAGGCACTCTAGAGAAGTAGATACACTTATTAATAGATCTTTAATATATTTAGTGCAATGAATGACAATGCAAAGGGCAAAGTGAGAAGTACTACGGAGAGGCACTTATCTTTGTGACTACTAGAGAAGGCTCAAAGAGGACATTCAATGACAGACGAAACCAGGGGGCTACCATAACAGTTTGCCCACAAACTAGATGGCTTCAAACAACACAAGTTTGTCCTCTTATAGTTCTGGAGGCTACAAATCTGAAATGAAAGTGTCAGCAGCACTGTTTTCTTTCTTAAGTTTCCTGATAAGAATCCATATTTGCCTCTTCTTAGCTTCTGGTAGTTTGCTTTAAGTCCTTAGCATTTCCTAACTCATAGCTACATCATTAGAATTTCTGCCTCAATCTTCACATGATCAATCTTCCCTTTATATGATTCTGTTCTTCACATTCACCTGTCCTTCTCTTCTATCTTACAAATGCGCTAGTCATTGGATAGATGACTAATAAAATTACCATCTCTCTTATCAAGTATGACCTCATCATAACTTGATTATACCTGTAAGATTCTATTTCCAAATAATGCCACATTTGCACTTTGAGATTATCTGAATTTTGGTGGAGAATTATTCAACTCTGCCCTCTCCAAATTTGCATTATTTCTGAATATGAAATATATTCATAGTATTCCATCATCATATCTTAATGCCTTTCAGTATCATCTCTCAGTTCAAAATATCATCTCAATATAATTAGCTCAAAAAGTCTCAAATCATGTATCTTCTAAATAATTTAAGTCAGATATAAGTGAGGGCTCTGTTATGATCCATTATAAGGAAAAATTGCTTTCTACTCATGGACCTGCCAACCTAAAAATAAAAATTATCTGCTTTCAAAATACACTGTGAGATATGTATAGAGTATATATTTCTACATTAAGAGGGATAAAAAGAAAGGAAAGAAAGGAAAAAGTCTGAAGCAGAGTCCAAAGCTCAACAGAGCAATTTCTGTTAAGTGTCGTGACCAGAGAGACTAAGCTTCTGTGGCTCAATGCTCAGGCTTCTCACCCCACTGGGGCAGATGGTCCACCCTCTTGACCCTAGCCAGTGGTAGCTCTACCTACTCAAATATTTTCATAAAAATTAAATTTGTTCTAGATTTGCTATAATACTGATTCTTTATTTCCATTTTATATGCTGCTGCTGCTCTTGCTAAGTTGCTTCAGTAGTGTCCAACTCTGTGCATCCCCATAGATGGCAGCCCACCAGGCTCCCCCCGTCCCTGGGATTCTCCAGGCAAGAACACTGGAGTGGGTTGCCATTTCCTTCTCCAATGCATGAAAGTGAAAAGTGAAAGGGAAGTCGCTCAGTCGTGTCCGACTCTTATCGACCCCATGGACTGCAGCCTACCAGGCTCCCCCGTCCCTGGGATTCTCCAGGCAAGAACACTGGAGTGGGTATTTTATATGCTAGGTATTGGCAATAGTAACTCTAAGACCCATGCCAGAATATTCCATCTTTCTAAAACTGCTTATTTCATTTTTACTGGTTTTATTTCAGGAACAGTTATTCTATTCACATTTTGTAATTACTTTCTCCTTTTCTGAATTAACGTCTGTGCTACAAAATTTTGTTATGTGCATTATAGGAGAAAAACATTCTATTGTAAAATAGATGTGGAAAATGTAAAATATAAAAACTAATCTACCTTCTCTTCCCTCAGCCTTTGTGTATGGTAAACAACAAATTAGTTTTACAAAAAGCATCTTCTTTATTAAGCTACTTTAAAAAATCACATACACCACTGCTTTGTGAGATATTTTTGATCACTTTTGCTTCCAACATGATTATATCTGGTTTACACTAACATTTAACATAAAATGGAAAATATCAGATTATGATTGTTAAGTAGTACTTTTTTTCTTTCTGCAAAATTATAATCACTAAAAGTTTTATCCAAAATTAAATTTTCATTTAATTATACAAAATCCTATTTTTACTAAATATACAATGCATACTGACTTATAAATAGATAATTTATTATGTGCTAAGTACTGTTAAAATTTTAAAAAGACCAAATTTGAAAATTGCCTGAGCAGACAAAACTAGTTTAGCCACATAAAGCTTAATTACTAACAACCCATTTCTTGTTTATGCATCTGCAATTATAAACAAGACTTAACTTTTTCTCAAACTTGATAAGTAGTAACAACTAACCAATTCCCTATCACTTAAGAAATTCTAATATTATAACCAATCACTGAAGAATAGACAGGCACAACCTTCTCAGTATTTAAACTACTTTATAACAATATGATTCTCAACCTTATTATATGTCTTGCTTTGAGTGTGCCTGGTTTGCAAACTATCATTTTGGCATATGCACAACAAATTTTATTAATTACTACTTCAGTGATTCATTGGTTTTACTTCTGTTATCTCTGAGTTTTTGACAATATACCTATAAATTATTTTTATTCTCATAGGATCCTTTCAATGAGTCAAACAGGGAGTGTGGAGTTGTTACTCCATAATCAGCTTGTTATTGTTACTTTTAATTACTTTAAGAGAAGACCCATTAACAGTACTACTAAATCGGGGGTTTGGCATGGAGATATTAAAAAAAGATCTATATTAAATAATAATATTCCTAAAGTACAGAAACAAAACCTTTTTATAAAGTTAAAATAAAATAAATTATTGAAGAGTATGTTAAAATAGTGAATTAATTTCTTAATTTCCTTAATTTCTTTCTGACCTTTCCTTTTTAGTGTAAAGGTATGCAAGAGATTTCTGTGTACTAATTTTGTATCCTGCAACTTAAATTCATTGCTGAGCTCTAGTGATTTTCTAGGAGGAGTACCATGTCATCTGTAAACAGTGACAGTTTTACTTTTTTTTTTCATCTGAATTTCTTTTTCTTTTCTGATTCCCAAGACTAGGACTTCCAAAACTATGCTGAATAAAAGTGGTGGGAATGGACATCCTTGTCTTGTCCCTGATCTTAGAGCAAAAGTTTTCAGCTTTTCACCATTAATAGTGTTTGTTGTTGGTTTCACATAGATGACTTTATTATGTTGTGATAGGTTCCCTTTACCTTTTTGGAGAATTTGACCCCTTTCTGGAGAATTTTTATAAGTGGGTTTTGAATTTTGTCAAAAGCTTTTTGTGATCCCATTGAGATGATCCATATTTTTATTCTAGAGTTTGCTAATGTGGCATTCACAATTGATTTTGTGTATATTAAAGAGCCCTTGCAGCCTGGAGATAAATTTCACTTGATCATGGTGTATGATTTTTTTTTATATGTTGTTGGATTCTGTATGCTAATATTGAGGATTTTTAAGATTTTTTTTTTAATTGAAGGATAATTTCTTTGCAGAATTGTTTTCTGTCAAACCTCAACATGAATCAGCCATAGGTATACATATACCCCCTCCCTTTTGAAACTCCCTTTCATCTCCCACCCTATCCCACCCCTAGATTGATACAGAGCCCCTGTTTAAGTTTCCTGAGCCATACAGCAAATTCCCATTGGATATCTATATTACATATGGTAATGTAAGTTTCCATGTTATTATTTCCATACATCTTACCCTCTCCTCCACTCCCCTCATGTCCATAAATCTACTCTCTCTGTTTCTGCATTGCTGTCCTGTAAATAAATTCTTCAGTACCATTTATCTAGATTCCATTCATATCTATTAGAATATGATATTTATCTTTCTCATTCTGACTCACTTCACTCTATATAATGGGTTCACCCATCTCATCAGAACTGACTTAAGCATTCCTTTTTTGTGGCTGAGTAATATTCCATCAATAACCTCAGATATGCAGATGAC
Source organism: Nanger dama (assembly GCA_917880005.1). Lineage (NCBI taxonomy): Eukaryota > Metazoa > Chordata > Mammalia > Artiodactyla > Bovidae > Nanger > Nanger dama. The sequence goes on along the minus strand of CAKJTW010000027.1, from coordinate 4,593,225 downwards.
ACCACCCTTATGGCAGAAAGTGAAGAGGAGCTAAAGGGCCTCTTGATGAAGGTGAAAGAGGATAGTGAAAAAGTTGGCTTAAAGCTCAACATTCAGAAAACGAAGATCATGGCATCCAGTTCCATCACTTCATGGGAAATAGATGGGGAAACAGTGGAAGCACTGTCAGACTTTATTTTTTGGGCTCCAAAATCACTGCAGATGGTGACTGCAGCCATGAAATTAAAAGACGCTTACTCCTTGGAAGAAAAGTTATGATCAACCTAGATAGCATATTCAAAAGCAGAGACATTACTTTGCCAACTAAGGTCCATCTAGTCAAGGCTATGGTTTTTCCTGTGGTCATGTAGGGATGTGAGAGTTGGACTGTGAAGAAGGCTGATCACCAAAGAATTGATGGTTTTGAACTGTGGTGTTGGAGAAGACTCTTGAGAGTCCCTTGGACTGCAAGGAGATCCAACCAGTCCATTCTGAAGGAGATCAACCCTGGGATTTCTTTGGAAGGAATGATGCTAAAGCTGAAACTCCAGTACTTTGGACACCTCATGTGAAGAGTTGGCTCATTGGACAAGACTCTGATGCTGAGACGGATTGGGGGCAGGAGGAGAAGGGGACGACCAAGGATGAGATGGCTGGATGGCATCACTGACTCGATGGACATAAGTCTGAGTGAACTCTGAGAGATGGTGATGAACAGGGAGGCCTGGCGTGCTGCGATTCATGGGGTTGCAAAGAGTTAGACACGACTGAGTGACTGAACTGAACTGAATATTCCATCATGTAGATGTACCACAATTTCTCTGTCCATTCATCTGTCAATGGATATCTAGGTTGCTTCCATGTTCTAGCTATTGTAAATAGAGCTGCAGTAAACAGTAGGATACATGTGTCTTTTTCAGTGTTGGCTTCCTTAGGGCATATGCCTAGAGTGGGATTGCTGGGTCTTTTGGTGGTTTTATTTCTAGTTTTTAAGGAATCTCCATACTTCCATAGCGGCTGTATCAAATTACATTCCCACCAAGAACATTTCCTTTTCTTCACACTCTCTCCACACAGCATTTATTGTTTGTAAACTTTTTGATGATGGCCATTCTGGCCAGTGTGAGGTGATATCTCACTGTAGTTTTTTGTTTTGTTTTGTTTTGTTTTTTTAAATATACTTTTTATTGAAGGATAATTGCTTTACATCATTGTAGTTTTGATTTGCATTTCTCTAATAATCAGCGACGTTGAGCATCTTTTCATGTGTTTGTTAGCCATCTATATGTCTTCTTTGGAGAAATGTCTGTTTACATCTTTTTCCCACTTTTTCATTGGGTTGTTTGCTTTTCTGTCATTGAGTTGCATGAGCTGATTGTATATTTTGGAAATTAATCCTTTGTCAGTTGTTTCATTTGCTATAATTTTCTCCCATTCTGAGGGTGGTCTTTTCACCTTGCTTATAGTTTCCTTTGCTGTGCAAAGCTTTTAAGTTTAATTAGGTCCCACTTGTTTACTTTTGTTTTTATTTCCATTACTCTAGGAGGTGGGTCATAGAGGATCTTGTTTTGATTTATGTCATCGTGTGTTCTGCCTATGTTTTCCTCTAAGAGTTTTATAGTTTCTGGTCTTATATTTAGGTCTTTAATCCATTTTGAGTTTATCTTTGTGTATGCTGTTAGGAAGTGTTCTAATTTCATTCTTCTATGTGTACCATTTATCGAAGAGGTTCTCTTTGCCCCACTGTATATTCTTGCCTCCTTTGTCAAAAAGAAGGTACCCATAGGTACGTGGATTTATTTCTGGGCTTTCTGTCTGGTTTTATTGGTCTATATGTCTGATTTTGCGCCAGTACCATACTGTCTTGATGACTCTAGCTTTGTAGTATAATCTGAAGTCAAGAAGGTTGATTCCTCCAGCTCCATTCTTCTTTCTTAACACTGCTTTGGCTAGTCAGGGTCTTTTGTGTTTCTATATGAAGTGTGAATTTTTTTGTTCTAGTTCTGTGTTAAATGCCATTGGCAATTTGATAGGGGTCACATTGAATCTGTAGATTGCATGTGATAATATAGTCATTTTCACAATATTGATTTTTCCTATCCAGGAAGATGGAATATCTATCCATCTGTGTCATCTTTGATTTCGTTCATAGTGTCTTATAATTTTCTGTGTACAGTTCTTTTGTCTTCTTAGGTAATTTTATTCCTAGATACTTAATTATTTTTGTTGCATTAGTGAATGGGATTGATTCCTTAATTTCTCTTTCTAATTTTTCATTGTTAGTATACAGAAATGCAGGTGATTTCTGTGTATTGATTTTGTATCCTGCAACTTTGCTTAATTCACTGATTAGCTCTAGTAATTTTCTGATACTATCTTTAGGGTTTTCTATGTACAGTATCATGTCATCCGCAAACAGTGAGAGCTTTACTACTCCTTTTCTGATCCGGATTCATTTTATTTCTTTTCCTCCTCTGAATGCAATAGCTAGGACTTCCAGAACTATGTTGAATAATACTGATGAAAGTAAACACCCTTGTCTTGTTCCTGATCTTAGGGGGAACGTTTTCATTTTTCACCATTGAGAATAATGTTTTCTGTAGGCTTATCATATATGGCCTTTACTCCATTGAGGTAGGTTCATTCTTTGCATATTTTTTGAAGAGTTTTAATCATAAATGGGTGCTGAATTTTGTCAAGGGCTTTTTCTGCATCTATTGAGATTATCATATGTTTTTTTATCTTTCAATGTTTTAATATAGTGTATCATATTGATTGATTTGTGTATATTGAAGAATCCTTTCATTCCTGGAATAAACTCAACTTGATCATGCTTTATGAGCTTTTTGATGTGGTGCTAAATCTTTTTGCTAAAATTTGTTGAGGATTTTTTTCATCTGTGTTCATCAGTGACATTGACCTGTAGTTTTCCTTTTTGTGTGTGTTTTATTTGTCTGGTTTTGGTATTAGGGTGATAGTGGCCTTGTAGAATGAGTTTGGAAGTGTTCCTTACTCTGAAATTTTTTGAAAGAGTTTTAGAAGAATAGACATTAGCTCTTCTCTAAATGTCTGATATAATTCTCCTGTGAAGCCATCTGTTCTTGGACTTGTTTGGGGGAGATTTTTGATCACAGCTTCAATGTCAGTGTTTATAATTGGGTTGTTCATAATTACTATTTCTTCCTGGTTCAGTCTTGGAAGATTGAACTTTTCCAAGAATCTGTCCATTTCTTCCAGGTTATCCATTTTATTGTCATATAATTGTTCATAATAGTCTCTTATAATCCTTTTTATTTCTGCACTGTATGTTGTAACCTCTTCTTTTTCATTTCTAATTTTGTTAATTTGATTCTGCTCTCTTTTTTTTCCTCAATGAGTCTGACTATTTCAGTTTAGTTCAGTCGCTCAGTCATGTCCGACTGCTTGCAACCCCATGAATCACAGCATGCCAGGCCTCCCTGTCTATCACCAACTCCCAGAGTTCACTCAGACTCACGTCCATCGAGTCAGTGCATCCTCTATTGTCCCCTTCTCCTCCTGGCCCCAATCCCTCCCAGCATCAGAGACTTTTCCAATGAGTCAACTCTTCACACGAGGTGGCCAAAGTACTGGAGTTTCAACTTTAGCATCATTCCTTCCAAAGAAATCCCAGGGCTCATCTCCTTCAGAATGGACTGGTTGGATCTCCTTGCTGTCCAAGGGACTCTCAAGAGTCTTCTCCAACACCACAGTTCAAAAGCATCAATTCTTCAACACTCAGCCTTCTTCAAAGTCCAACTCTTACATCCATACATGACCACTGGAAAAACCATAGCCTTGACTAGACGGACCTTAGTCGACAAAGTAATGTGTCTGCTTTTGAATATGCTATCTAGGTTGGTCATAACTTTTCTTCCAAGGATTAAGCATCTTTTAATTTCATGGCTGCAGTCACCATCTGCAGTGATTTTGGAGCCCCCAAATAAAGTCTGACCCTGTTTCTACTGTTTCCCCATCTATTTGCCATGAAGTGATGGACCGGATGCCATGATCTTTGTTTTCTGAATGTTGAGCTTTAAGCCAACTTTTTGATTTGTTAATTTTACTTATCTTTACAAAGAAGCAGCTTGTAGTTTTATTACTCTTCACTATTGTTTCCTTCATTTCTTTTTCATTTATTTCTGCTCAGATCTTTATTTCTTTCCTTCTACTAATTTGGGGGTTGCTCTTTTTCTTTTTTCCCTCAGTTGTTTAAGGTGTAAAGTTAGGTTGTCTATTTGATGTTTTTATTGTTTCTTGAGGTAGGAATGTATTGCTATAAACTTCCTTCTTAGAACTGCTTTGGAGAAGGCAATGGCACCCCACTCCAATACTCTTGCCTGGAAAATCCCATGGGCGAAGGAGCCTGGAAGGCTGCAGTCCATGGAGTTGTGAAGAGTCGGACACGACTGAGCGACTTCAATTTCACTTTTCACTTTTATGAACTGGAGAAGGAAATGGCAATCCACTCCAGTATTCTTGCCTGGAGAATCCCAGGGGTGGAGCCTGGTAGGTTGCTGTCTACGGGGTCGCACAGAGTCAGACACGACTGAAGTGACTTAGCAGCAGCAGCAGAACTGCTTTTGCTGTATCTCATTGGTTTTGAGTTATTGTGTTTTCATTGTCATTTGTTTCTAGAATTTTTTTATTTCATTTTTGATTTCTTCAGTGCCATGTTGGTTATTTAGAAATGTGATGTTTAATCTCCATGTGTTTGTGTTTCTTACAGTTTTTTTTTTTTTTTTTTTCCTTGTAAGTCATATCTAGTCTCATAGCATTGTGGTCAGAGAAGATGCTTTAAATGATTTCAATTTTCTTATATTTACTGAGGTTTGATTTGTGACCCAAGATGTGTTCTATCCTGGAGAATGTTCCATGTGCACTTGAGAAGAAAGTGTAGTCTTCTGCATTTGGATGGAATGTCCTGAAGATATATCAATGAGACCCATCTCATCTAATGTATCATTTAAGACTTGTGTTTTCTTAATTTTTTGTTTTGATGATCTGTCCATTGGTGTGAGTGGGATGTTAGTCTCCTTCTATTATTGTGTTACTGTCAAGTTCTCCTTTTATGTCTGTTAGTGTTTGTCTTATGTATTGAGGTGCTCCTATGTTGGATGCATAGATATTTACAATTGGTATATCTTCCTCTTGAACTGATCCCTTGATCATTATGTAGTGTCCTTCCTTATCTCTTGTAATCTTCTTTATTTTAAGGTTTGTTTTGTCTGATATAAGGATTGCTACTCCAGATTTCTTTTGCTTCCCATTTACATGGAATATATTTTTCCATCCTCTCACTTTCAGTCTACATGTGTCTTGAGGTTTAAAATGGGTTTCTTGTAAACAGCATATATATGGGTCTTGTTTTAGTATCCATTCAACCAGTCTGTGTCTTTGGGAAGACATGGAATGGAATGTGTAACCTATTTACATTTAAAGTAATTATTGATAAATATGCTCTTATTGTCACTTTCTTAATTGTTTGGGGTAGAATTTGTAGGTCTTTTTTCTTCTGTTGTATTTCTTGACTATACAAGTCCCTTTAACATTTGTTGTAAAGCTGGTTTTGTGGTACTGAGTTCTCTTAACTTTTGCTTTTTGAAAAAGCTTTTGATTTCTCCATCAATTTTTAATGAAATTCTTGCCAGATACTGTAATCTTGGTTGTAGATTTTTTTCCCTCTCAGTACTTTAAATATATCCTGCCATTCCCTTCTGGCCTGCAGAGTTTCAGCTGTTAAGCGTATGAGGCTTCCCTTGTATGTTACTTATTGCTTCTCCCTTGCTGTTTTTAATATCCTTTCTTTATGTTTAGTCTTTGTTAGTTTGATTAGTATGTGTCTTGGAGTATTTCTCTTTGGGTTTATCCTTTATGGGACTGTTTGTGTCTCTTGGACTTGACTATTTCTTTTTTCATGGTGGGGAAATTTTCAACTATAGTCTCTTCAAAAATTTTCTCATACCTTTATTTTTCTCTTATTCTTCTGGGACCCCTACAATTCAAATGTTCGTGCATTTGATATTGTTCCAAAGATCTCTGAAACTATCCTCAGTTCTTTTCATTCTTTTTACTTTATTCTGAACTTCAGAAGTTATTTCCACCATTTTAATCTTCCTGCTGACTGATTCATTCCTCTCCTTCAGATATTCTGCTATTGATTCCTTCTAGAGTATTTTTAATTTTAGTAATTGTGTTGTTTGTGTCTATATGTTTATCCTTTAATTCTTCTAGGTCTTTGTTAATTGATTCTTGCATTTTCTCCATTTTGTTTTCAAGGTTTTTGATCATCTTTACTATCATTATTCTGAATTCTTTTTTCAGGTAGTTTGCCTATTTCCTCTTCATTTATTTGGACTTCTGTGTATGGACAAGGCTGAGTCTGAGGATTTGGTTTATATTTTTGTTTTGTGTTAGATGAGGTGTACTGCACAGAGTGCTATTTGGTGGTTGGGTGATGTGGGTCTTGTATTGATGTGGTTTCTTTTTATGTGAGTTCTCACTATTTGATACTCACTAGGGTTACTTCTCTAGGGTCTTGGAGTCAGTGTTCCCACTCCAAAGGCTCAGGGCTTGATTTCTCTACAAAACCCAGCCTAGATCCAATCTACCAAGAGGAATTTTACCCAAATAGAAAGGGTCTTTACTTGAGTTCCAAAAAGCAGTGCACAAAAACACACTGGAGATCTCTGACTCAGCAGAAACTCAGTATTGACTGCCACATGGACAGGCCTCCTTGCATTGCAACAGATGACTAGAGTGTCTGACCTTGGCAGTGTTTGGCAGAACTTATTGAGGATTTTTACATCTGTGTTCAGAAGTGATATTAGTCTGTATTTTTTATATGTGATATATTTGTCTAGGTTTCTGTTTGTGATATATTTGGTATCAAGCTGATGGTGGCCTTTTAGAATGAGTTTGTGAGCATTCCTTCCTCTGCAACTTTTTGGGAGAGTTTAAGAAGAATATGGGTTAACTATTCTCTGAATGTTTGATAAAATTCATCTGTGAGGCTATCTTGTCCTGGACTTTTGTTCAGTGGAAAATTTTTAATCAAAGTTTCAATTTCATTACCTGCGATCGGTCTGTTCATAGTTTCTATTATTTTCCTGGTTCAGTTTTAGAAGGTTGTACCTTTCTAAAAATTTGCTCATTTCTTCCAGGCTGCCCATTTTATTGGCATATACCTTCTTAAAGTAGTCTCTCCCTTGGACTACAAGGAAATCAAACCAGTCCATCCTAATGGAGTACAGTCTTGAATATTCATTGGAAGGACAGATGTTGAAGCTGAAACTCCAATACTTTGGCCACCTGATGTGAAGAGCTGACTCATTTGAAAAGACCCTGATGCTGGGAAAGATTGAAGGCAGGAGAAAAAGGTAGTGACAGAGGATGGGATGGTTGGATTGCATCACCGACTCAGTGGACATGAGTTTAGGTAAACTTAGGAAGTTGGTGATGAACAGTGAGGCCTGGTGGGCTGCGGTCCATGGGGTCACAAAGAGTTGGACACAACTGAGTGAATGAACTGAACTGATAATCCTCAGTATTTCTAATAGTTCAGAAAGATACATGTATCATAAAGTTCACTGCAGCACTATTTATAATAGCCAGGATATGGAAACAATCTAAATGGCCATCAATAGGAATGAATAAAGATGTAATACATATATCCAGTATACATATATTCTGCCATAAAGGATTTGAGTGACATGGATGGACCTAGAGATTATCTGAGTACTACAAAACAGAAAATGACAAATATAATCTATTGAATCTAAAAAAATGGTACATATTAACTTATTTACAGAACAGAAATGGAGTCACAGATGCAGAAAACAAACTTACAGTTTTGGGGGAAGTAGATGGTGGTGGTGGGGATGTGTTGGGAGATTGTAATTCACATATACACAGAACTCTGTATAAAATAGATAACTAATAAGGATCTTCTGTATAGCTCAAGAACACTTTTTAATACCCTGTAATGACCTATATGGGAAAATAAAAAGGAGTGGGTATATGTATAACTGATTCAGTTTGCTATATACCATAGAGTAACATAACAGGTTAAATAAACTATACTCCAATAAAAAGTTTTTAATATCACAATTATGATAATGGTAAAGTATTATAGGAAAGTATTAGAAAACAGTAAAAATACATTATGAAACACTGTTTAAGTTCAACTTCAGTTAAAATAAGCATGAACAACAAACATAGTATTATTCAATCAGTCGTGTTGACTCTATGACCCTATGGACTGTACTCCACCAGTCTCCTCCATTCATGGGATTTTTGAGGCAAGAATACTGGAGTGGATTGATGTTTCCTTCTCCAGGGGATCTTCCCAACCCAGGAATTGAATTCAAGTCTACATATACTCTACTTGAAAAAAAAAAAAAAAACTGTAAATGGTTACATTACGTCAAAGCAATAATTCCTGATTAATTCAGCTGCAGTTTAAATATCTCCCAGATCTTCAATTGATTACTCTATTTTTCCAACTAAATTTACTATTTAATATTTTACTTCATTTAAGTGAGAAAAATGAGGGGAGTTGTTGAGAGAGAAAGAGAGAGACAAAGAGAAACTTTCATTAGCTTTCAAGACTACCAGAGATTATTGCTTAAAATAATCATAAAATTAGTACTAAAGTATCCTATAAATGCATCCCTGTTTTCCCAAACTTTCAACTTTAATCAAAATTTAAGGATAAAGCATAAGATACAGAATAATCTAATTTCTGTCTTACTTGCTTTATTTAGTTGTGGATGAAAGCTATTCTCCTTTTAAACTTTTTTTTTTTTTTTAAGAGTTCTCCATGGAAGATTTTTTAACTACTTTTCTTCTCATGATGGACTGCCAAGTAAGTAAATTAATGTAGACACTTAAGGTCCAGACACTTAAGGTCAAGTTTTATATAAAGTAAAGGAATTGGGGATAGAGAAAAGATAGAAGGAATATATTAAATGGTGAAGATAAAACAGGCTAGTCGGAAACACAAGAATGTGTGATTTCAGATGTTTCATGTGAAAGCAGTATTGAAGTGAAGTTGCTTAGTCGTGTCCAACTCTTTCTGACCCCATGGACTGTAGCCCACTGGGCTCCTCCCATCCATGGAATTTTCTAGGCAAGAGTACTGGAGTGGGTTGCCATTTCCTTCTCTAGGGGAACTTCCCGACCCAGGGATTGAACGCGGTCGCCTGCATTGCAGGCAGACGCTTTATCATCTGAGCCGCAAGGGAATTTTCATATTTTATACCAAGTTTTTAGAATTTAAATTCTGTCCTCTTATCCCTCCCCCAAACATTGGAGCCCTAATCACCAGGTCTTCAGAATACGACCTTATTTGGAGACAATTTTTACAGTGGTAATCAAATTAACACATGGTTGAGTGGGCAAAGCCCTAATCCATTATTTGTGATTTCCTTATAAAAGGGAAAAAGCTTGGACAGAGAGAGAGAGATATAGACAGAAAATGATGTGAAAAGACACAAGAAGATGGCACTGTTTAAGGTAAGGAGAGAGGACTTAGAAGTTACTAACTCTGTTGACACCTTGATCTTGAAATTCCAGCCTCTAGATCTTTGAGATAATAAGCTTCAGTTTTTCAAGTCTCCCAGTTCATGATGCTTTGTTACGGCAGCTCTACCAAACTATTACACAAGTGATCCATCTTTTAGACAGAAAAGAAAGAGAATTTCCTTTTCAAGGCATCTTTACTTTTTTCCCCCTTTTAACAGGGACACAGAAAAAACAAATGCTGGTACAAGTATTCTTAGCCTCTAAGATCAGCTGATTAGTGACTTAAACTCTACTGTCACTAGAGTCCTTTACAAGTTAAATCGTAATATGCAAGAAAGAATTAAAGATAGCAGCCAAAGTCAAGCAAAAATATTTAAACCAAGGAGGGTAACTTTTTGTTACCAATTTTCTTTTAATTGTGTTTATTGTGAGAACTAGATGAGTTAATTCAAGTAATATGATTAGAATAAATGGCCAAAACATGGTAGATGTAATGTAAGCATTTGCTATTAGTTAATGATTAGTTATTGCTAATTGGAATCCTGAATTATACTAATGTATTGGTCAGAGCAATTCAACTGAAATTTGAAATTATTGTAGCGACCAATATGGTGGAATAGGAGGGTACAAAACTCAACTCCCCCTACAACTACATCAAAAATATCTACATGTAGAACAATTCTCACTGAAAACTAACTGGAGACTGGTAGAAAAACTCCTGCATAACCAAAGCTGTAAGAAAGATCGACACAGAATCATGTAGGAAGAGAAGAGAACTGATTAGGTTAGGACCTGTGCCCTTGATAGGGGACTCAGAAGAATAGGAAGGTTACACAGGTAGAGATTCTCCCTACAGGTCAGCTGAAGTCATATATTGTACACCCCAAAACTGGCATCTGACGGCTAGAAGACAAGTCCTCCTGGCTGTTAGAGGAGAGATGTGGGAAGCCTGGTCTCTGTTCATGACAATGCACACATGCCTGCTTGCTTCTGAAACTGGGTGGAGAGGATGAACAGAAACTGCAAAGGATGGAGGCTAGTTTCCCGAGGCCAGCCTGAGATAAACATCTGCTCAGGTCCACTTGCTTCATGATGTAGGTTCACCCTGAGGCAAGGGCTGCTGCTGGTGCAAGAAGAGCTCAACTCTGAAGGTCAAAGGTGGCTCAGATGAGACGCTGCATCGGAGCAAGGCAAGGGAACCATTACTGGTGCTTACTCAGGCAGTGCCTCAGAAGTGATCCAAGCATCTGATTGTGGATAGAACAGCCCACAGCATTCTCAACAATCCATGCCATGCCCCTGCACCAGTCCCACTTATTCTATAATACAGTTCAACACTAGGGTGAGGTTACAGTGGCCAAAGGAAGAGCTCAGCTGTGAGGGAGAAAAGTTGCACAGATGCCAAGAAGAGATAAAAGAGGGTAGAAGGTGTATTTGATGAAATGATTCCTGAAAATTTCCCAAATCTGAAGAAGAAAACAAATATCTAGAAACAGGAAACACAAAGTGATTCCAAACAAGATGAACCCAAACAGATCCTCATCAAGAAACACCATAATTAAAATGGCAAAAGTTAGAATATTTTAAAGGTTGTGTGCGATGCTCAGTTGTGTCTGACTCTTTGTAAACCCATGGACTGCAGCCTGCTAGGCTCCTGTGTCCACAGGGATTCTCCAGGCAAGAATACTGGAGTGGTTGCCATGCCTTCCTCCAGAGGATCTTCCCAAGCCAGGGACTGAACCCAGATGGGTTCAATTGCAGGTGGATTCTTTACTGTCTGAGCCACCAGGGAAGCCGGCAAGAGAAAAACAGTCATATACGAAGTCATCCCCCAAAACTGATTTCTTTCCAGAAACTTCTCAGGACAGAATTGAGAGGCATGTTGTATTCAACATGCTTAAAGGAAAACCCTCCAACTTAGGATATTCCACTTTGCATGATAATTCTAAATTATCATTAGAATTGAAGGAGAGAGAAAGAAATTCTGAGACAAGCTAAAAGAGTTCATGAATACTATTAATAAATCTACTCTAAAAGAAGTGTTACAGGGTCTTCTCTGAATGGAAATGAAAAGGCTACAAGTATCTGTAGGAAATTAAAAATCCTACTAGTAAAGACAAAAATATAGTAAAAATTGGGTATTAATCACCTTAATGAAATAGCTCAAAGAATAAAAGAAAAAACTGTAAATCCAATAATCAGTAAAGGGATTTAATGAAGATACTAAGAATACAAAATGTGTGGGGTGGGAATTAAATATGTAGATCTTTTCAAATGTGTTTGAACTTAAACACTGCCTGATTTAAACACATAGTTGTAGATCAACATATACTAATCCCAAGGTAACCACAAATCAAAAATCTGCTGTAGATACACAAATACTATAGTAAGAAACACAAATATGCTACATAAAAATTATCAACCAAAAGGAATAAATTAGAGAAAGAATTTAAAAAGTGGCTGCTGCTGCTAAGTCACTTCAATGGAAAACTACAAAAAATAACCAGGTAAAATAATGATAATAAGTACAGACCTATCACCTAAAGTGATAATAATCACTTTAAATGTTGGTGGACTTAACTTTTTCTCAATGGATAAAATGTGGCTTACTGTAAAAACAAAAACAGGACCCATCTACATGCTGCTTACAGAGATGGCAGAGCTAAAGACACATACTGAATGTTGATGGAGTGGATAACATGTTGACCAAATACAAGGCTTAACAAATTGAAGCAGATAGACATTAAATCAAGTATTCTTTCTGACCAAAATTTTATCAAATAAAATCAATTACAGGCAGAAAAATGGGGAAAGAACATACACATGGAAACTAAACAATATGCTACTAAGAAACCAATCAGTCGATGAAAATTTTATTGAAGAAGTCAGAAAATATGTTGAGATAAATGGAAATGGAAATGAAACTTTCCAAAGTCCATATGATACAGCAAAAGTAGTTCTAAGAAGGAAGTTTATGGTGATAAAGGCCTAGCTCACGAAACAAGAAAAATGTCATACAAACAAGATGAATTAACATTTAAAGGACTCAGAAGAGAAGAAAACAGTCCAAAATCAGCAGACAAAAGGAAATAAATATCAGAAAGTAAATGAATAGAAAAATAGAAAAAAAGGTAAGAGCTCTCTTTTAAAGATAAAATTGAGAAAAATTTTTCCAGACTCATCAAAAAAAAAAAAAAAAGACTCACATAAACAAAATAATAAAGAGGGAAAAGAACAACTAATATCACAGATCTACAAAAAAAAATTGATAAGAGAATACTATCAGCAGTTATAGGCCAACAAATTTTACAAACTTTTGGAAGGAATGATGCTGAAGCTGAAACTCCAGTACTTTGGTCACCTCATGTGAAATGTTGACTTACTGGAAAAGACTCTGATGCTGGGAGGGATTGGGGGCAGGAGAGGAAGGGGACGACCGAGGATGAGATGGCTGGATGACATCACTTACTCAATGGACGCGAATCTGAGTGAACTCCGGGAGTTGATGATGGACAGGGAGGCCTGGCGTGCTGCGATTCACGGGGTTGCAAAGAGTCAGACACGACTGAGCGACTGAACTGAACTGAGAAGTAGACAAATTTCCAGAAATATACACTCTTCCAAAACTCTATCAGGAAGAAACAAACAATCTGAACAGACCAATCACTAGTAGTGAAATTGAATTTGTAATTAAAGAAAAATAAAACCTCATAAACAAAAGCCCAGTACTGATGTCTTAAGTCAATACTAGTCAATCTCAAACTATTACAAATAACTAAAAAGAACAGGATACTTCCAAAATCATTCTATAAGGTCATAATTACTCATATTAAAACCAAAGAAAGGCACTACAAAAGAGATAAAATTACAGGCAAACATATCTAATGAATATAAACACAAAATATCTTAGCAAAATATTAGAAAAGTGAATTCAACACACCGAGAAAACCAGAATTGTAAGAGACACGTGTATTCCAGTGTTCATTGCAACACTGTTTATAATAGCCAGGACATGGAAATAACCTCGATGTCCATCAGCAGATGACTGGATAAGAAATCTGTGGTACATATACACAATAGAGTATTACTCAGCCATTAAAAAGATTACATTTCAATCAGTTCTAATGAGGTGGATGAAACTGGAGCCAATTATACAGAATGAAATAAGCCAGAAAGAAAAACACCAATACAGTATACTAACACATATATATGGAATTTAGAAAGATGGTAATGATAACCCTCTATGCAAGACAGCAAAAGAGACACAGATGTATAGGATGGACTTTTGGACTCTGTGGGAGAGGGAGAGGGTGGGATGATTTGGGAGAATAGCATTGAAGCATGTACACTATCATGTAAGAAACGAACTGCCAATCTATGTTTGATACAGGATGCTTGAGGCTGGTGCACTGGGATGATCCAGAGAGATGATATGGGTTGGGGGTGGGAGAGGGGTTCAGGATTTGGAACTCATGTACACCCATGGCAGATTCATGTCAATATATGGTAAAAACAATACAGTATTTTAAAGCAAAATAAAGTAAAAATAAAAATAAAAAAATAAAAAGGAAAGTGAATTCAATGATAAATAAAAAGGACACCTACAACCATGATCAAGTGGAGCTTGCCCAGGATCACAAGGATGGTTCAGTACTTGAAAATCAATCAGTGGCATACAGCACATTAACAAAAGGAAGGATAAAAATCTCATGATCATCTCAATGGACAAAGAAAGGCATTTTAGAAAGTTAAACATCCAGTTGTGATAAACTCATCAAAACTGGTACAGAAGGAACAGGCATAGAAGGAACATGTCTCAACATAATAAAAACCATTTATTACAAACCCACCACTAACATCATATTTAATGGAGAAAAGTTGAAAGCTTTTCTCCTAAAATCAGGAATGAGACAAGGATGCTCACTCTTGCCACTTCTATTTAATGCTGTATTGGAAGCCCAAACCATAGCAATCAGACAATTAAAAAAAAAGAAAGAAAAAGTATCCAAACTGGAAGGAAAAGAGTAAAATTCTCATTATTTGCAGGTGACATAATTCTATATGTGACAACCCCTAAATTATCTGTCTATAAACTAGTAAAACAAATAAAATTATTCAATAAAGTTACAGAATACAAATTACTATACAGAAATCTGTTACTTTTCACACAGTAATAATGAAGTATCAGAACTAGAAAACAAAACATATTTAAATTTGGATCAAAAAGAATAAAATACCTAGGAATAAACTGAACCAAGGAGAAAAACCTATAAAACGGAAATGATAAACATTGAAACAAGGAACTGAAGATGATACAGAGAAATGTAAAGATATTCTAATATTGGATTGGAAGAATTAATATTGCTAAAATGTCCATATTGTGCAAAGAAGTCTGCATATCTGATGCAATAGACATGATATTTTTCAACAAATTAGACTCAATAATCCTAAAATGTATATAGAACCAGAAAAGACTTCACGTTGCCAAAGCAATCTTGAAGAAAAAGTACAAAACTCAAATTATCATGCTCCCTGGTTTCAGAATATACTACAAACATACAGTAATCAAAACAGCATGGAACTGGAACAAAAAGATACACATAGGCCAGGGAAACAGTACTGAGACCCAGAAAGAAATGCACACATTTATGGCCAATCAACAGGTAAGAATATAAGGTTAGAAGAGAACTTATCTTCTATAAGTAGTGCTATGAAAATTGGTCAGGTACATGTAAAAGAGCGAAATTGGATCATTTTCTTAACACCATATACAAAAATAAAATGGATTAAAGACCTAAAAACTATAGAGAATTCTTGATTTTTGACCTATGTTTAGCTATGTTATCTAACTTGTTTATTACTTTTGCTTTTGTCCTTCAGGCACTGGTAAAGACTAAAGACATGTGATGTTCCTTTTTTGCAATTCTAAGTACTGTATATTTAGTGTCTTCAATAGCTGTGAAAAGAAGAGAGGTGAAAACCAAAGGAGAAATGGAAAGATATAAGCATTTGAATGCAGAGTTCCAAAGAATAACAAAAGAGATAAGAAAGCCTTCTTCAGCGATCAATGCAAAGAAATAGAGGAAAACAACAGAATGGGAAAGACTAGAGATCTCTTCAAGAAAATTAGAGATACCAAGGGAATATTTCATGCAAATATGGGCTCAATAAAGGACAGAAATGGTATGGACCTAACAGAAGCAGAAGATATTAAGAGGAGGTGGCAAGAATACATGGAAGAACTGTACAAAAAAGATCTTCAAGACCCAGATAATCATGATGATGTGATCACTCATCTAAAGCCAGACATCTTGGAATGTGAAGTCAACTGGGCCTTAGAAAGCATCACTATGAGCAAAGCTAGTGGAGGTGAAGGAATTACAGTGGAGCTGTTTCAAATCCTGAAAGATGATGCTGTGAAAGTGCTGCACTCAATATGCCAGCAAATTTGGAAAACTCAGCAGTGGCCACAGGACTGGAAAAGGTCAGTTTTCATTCCAAGCCCAAAGAAAGGCAATGCCAAAAAATGCTCAAACTACTGCACAATTGCACTCATCTCACATGCTAGTGAAGTAATGCTCAAAATTCTCCAAGCCAGGCTTCAGCAATATGTGAACCGTAAACTCCCTGATGGTCAAGCTGGTTTTAGAAAAGGCAGAGGAATCAGATATCAAATTGCCAAGATCCGCTGGATCCTGGAAAAAGCAAGAGAGTTCCAAAAAACATCTATTTCTGCTTTATTGACTATGCTAAAGCATTTGACTGTGTGGATCACAAGAAACTGTGGAAAATTCTTAAAGAGATGGGAATACCAGATCACCTAACCTGCTTTTTGAGGAAACTGTATGCAGGTCAGGAAGCAACAGTTAGAACTGGATGAGGAACAACAGACTGGTTCCAAGGAAAACGAGTATGTCAAGGCTGTATACTGTCTCCCTGTTTATTTAACTTATATGCAGAGTACATCATGAGAAATGCTGGACTAGAAGAAACACAAGCTGGAATTAAGATTGCCAGGAGAAATATCAATAACCTCAGATATGCAGATGACACCACCCTTAAGGCAGAAAGTGAAGAAGAACGAAAGAGCCTCTTGATGAAAGTGAAAGAGGAAAGGGAAGAAGTTGGTTTAAACCTCAACATTCAGAAAACAAAGATCATGGCATCCGGTCCCATCACTTCATGGGAAATAGATGGAGAAACAGTGGAAACAGTGTTAGGCTATTATTTTTGGGCTCCAAAATCACTGCAGATGGTGACTTCAGCCATGTAATTAAAAGATGCTTAGTCCTTGGAAGAAAAGGACTAAGTGTCCTAGATAGTATATTCAAAAGCAGAGACATTACTTTGCCGACTAAGGTCCATCTAGTCAAGGCTATGGTTTTTCCTGTGGTCATGTATGGATGTGAGAGTTGGACTGTGAAGAAGGCTGAGTGCTGAAGAATTGATGCTCTTGAACTGTGGTGTTGGAGAAGACTCTTGAGCATCCCTTGAACTGCAAGGAGATCCAACCAGTCCATTCTAAAGGAGATCAGCCCTGAAATTTCTTTGGAAGGAATGATGCTAAAGCTTAAACTCCAGTACTTTGGCCACCTCATGCGAAGAGTTGACTCACTGGAAAAGACTCTGATGCTGGGAGGGTTTGGGGGCAGGAGGAGAAGGGGATGACAGAGGATGAGATGGCTGGATGGAATCACTGACTCTATGAACGTGAGTCTGAATGAACTCTGGGAAACAGTGATGGACAGGGAGGCCTGGCGTGCTGCAATTCATGGGGTCACGAAGAGTCAGACACGACTGAGCGACTGAACTGAACTGAACAGTGCCTGCGAATCATGGGGTTGCAAAGAGTCAGACACGACTGAGCAACTGAACTGAACTGAATTGAGTGCCTCTTTGGAGAAGGAAATGGCTACCCACTCCAGTGTTCTTGCCTGGAGAATCCCAGGGACGGGGAGCCTAGTGGGTTGCCGTCTATGGGGTCGCACAGAGTCGGACACGACTGAAGCCACTTAGCAGCAGCAGCAGTGGCTCCTTAAACAGTATTTTCTCCCTGGTTTCCTAAAGTCAATTTCTCAATGAACATCATTTTCTGCATGTTTTTTTGTAGATTACCCTTTTTCCATCTTTATACTATTGATACTTCATGAAGCTCAAAACATAGGTTTTCACTTTTGTAAAGCAAATTTAATGATTCCTAAGTGCATACTGATACAATTTCCCCAGTAATGAAGGCATGGAAATATCTACAAATGTAGGCACCATCATATGGATACAAAAAATCAGCAAACATTATAAAATAAAACCTAATTGCTCTGATTCTTTTAGATATTAAAGTAGTTCTTTCTGACAATGTGGTTAATTTTTCTATGTTAATGTTCTTTCGTCCTATTGTTTTCCATTTAGATGTGATATCTATTTTTTATAACTTACATTTTAAATGACATTACACTATCTATTCAACAGTAACACACCTCTGCTCTGCTAAAATGAAGTAATGAAATTTAATATTCAATGTTTTTCATAACTTTGTCATCTCTAGCATATGACAGAGTTCAACATGTTATAAACATTACTAACTGTCCAAGACTGAGGAGATTAAATATAATTTCTTTAAGAAAATCTGATGACTTCAATGTATGAGAGAAAAGATTCATGACTATTCTTCTTAATAAACTAATTAAAATGAATAATTACTTGTTCAGAGGATTAACACATTTTCTGTTCAGTTACAAAATATATGTTCAAGTTGTAAAGGTCTCTGAAACCAAATTCAAGTAGGAAACATTTCTTCAAAATGTCAAAGTTCTTGTTAAAGTGCTCATCTAAACCTATATGCAGGTCAGGAAACAACAGTTAGAACTGGACATGGAACAACAGACTGATGCCAAATAGGAAAAGGATACGTCAAGGCTGTATATTGTCACCCTGCTTATTTAACGTCTGTGCAGAGTACATCATGAGAAACACTGGGCTGGAAGAATCACAAGCTGGAATCAAGATTGCTGGGAGAAATATCAATAACCTCAGATATGCAGATGACACTACCCTTATGGCAGAAAGTGAAGAGGAGGTAAAGGGCCTCTTGATGAAAGTAAAAGTGGAGAGTAAAAAAGTTGGTTTAAAGATCAACATTCAGAAATGAAGATCATGGCATCCGGTCCCATCACTTCATGGGAAATAGATGGAGAAACAGTGGAAACAGTTTTAGACTTGATTTTTGGGGGCTCCAAAATCACTGCAGATGGTGATTGCAGCCATGAAATTAGAAGATGCTTACTCCTTGGAAGAAAAGTTATGACCAACCTAGACAGTATATTCAAAAGCAGAGACATTACTGTGCCGACTAAGGTCCGTCTAGTCAAGGCTATGGTTTTTCCTGTGGTCATGTATGGATGTGAGAGTTGGACTGTGAAGAAAGCTGAGTGCTGAAGAATTGATGCTTTTGAACTGTGGTGTTGGAGGACACTTGAGAGTTCCTTGGACAGCAAGGAGATCCAATCAGTCCATTCTGAAGGAGATGAGCCCTGGGATTTCTTTGGAAGGAATGATGCTAAAGCTGAAACTCCAGTACTTTGGCCACCTCATGCGAAGAGCTGACTCATTGGAAAAGACTCTGATGCTGGGAGGGATTGGGGGCAGGAGGAGAAGGGGGACAACAGAGGATGAGATAATGGGATGGCACCACTGACTCGATGGACATGAGTCTGAGTGAACTCCAGGTGTTGGTGATGGACAGGGAGGCCTGGCATGCTGCGATTCATGGGGTCGTGAAGAGTCAGACATGACTAAGCAACTGAACTGAACTGAACTGAACTGATAAATAGAGTCCAAGGAAAAAGAAAACATAAATTGTAACACTGACTTAGATCTCAGATATGACATCAACTGCAACTTTTTAAGTGATAAATCAGAATTTATTTTTAAAAAGAAAAGTTATAAAATTAAAGATATAATAACAAGCTACAGATTGGGAGAAAATATTTGTAAATTATGTATTTGACAAGGGAATTGTATCCAGAATATATTATTTGTAACTTAATAATGAGAAAGTTAAGTGAAAGTGGAAAAAATGCCAAATGTACTTTACAGCAAAGAAGACATATATATGGCTAATGAATGCAAGAGAAGGTGAACAATCGTATTACTTGTTAGGGGAATGCAAATTAAGCCCACAGTGATAAACGCACTTTTATGGCTACAGTGAAAAAGACGATACCAAGTGCTGGTAAATGAGAGTAGATATTGGATTTCTAAGATTTTGTTGCTTGAAATGTAAAACGCATCCCACTCCAGTACTCTTGCCTAGAAAATCCCATGGACGGAGGAGCCTGGTACAGGCTACTGTCCATGGGGTCACAAAGAGTTGGACAGGACTGAGCGATTTCATTTCACTTCAAAGAGATTTTTGGTAAACAGCCTAACAATTTCTTTACAAGTTAAACACAAACTTACCAAGTAATTCCATTCTTAGGAACCTGCCCAGGAGAAATGAAAACGTATGTCCTAAGCACAGTTAGAATTGGAAATGGAACAACAGACTGGTTCCAAATAGGAAAAGGAGTACGTTAAGGCTGTATATTGTCACCCTGCTTATTTATATGCAGAGTACATCATGAGAAATGCTGGGCTGGAAGAAACACAAGCTAGAATCAAGATTGCCGGGAGAAATATCAATCGCCTCAGATATGCAGCTGACACCACCCTTATGGCAGAAAGTGAAGAGGAGCTAAAGGGCCTCTTGATGAAAGTGAAAGAGGAGAGTGAAAAAGTTGGCTTAAAGCTCAACATTCAGAAAACGAAGGTCATGGCATCTGGTCTCATCACTTCATGGCAAATAGATGGGGAAACAGTAGAAACACTGTCAGAATTTATGTTTGGGGGGCTCCAAAATCACTGCAGATGGTGACTGCAGCCATGAAATTAAGAGACGCTTAATCCTTGGAAGAAAAGTTATGACCAACCTAGATAACATATTCAAAAGCATAGACATTACTTTGCTGACTAAGGTCCGTCTAGTCAAGGCTATGGTTTTTCCAGTGGTCGTGTATGGATGTGACATTTGGACTGTAAAGAAAGGCTGAGCACCAAAGAATTGATGCTTTTCAACTGTGGTGTTGGAGAAGACTCTTGAGAGTTCCTTGGAATGCAAGGAGATCCAACCAGTCCATTCTGAAGGAGATGAGCCCTGGGATTTCTTTGGAAGGAATGATGCTAAAGCTGAAACTCCAGTACTTTGGCCACCTCATGCAAAGAGCTGACTCATTGGAAAAGACTCTGATGCTGAGAGGGATTGGGGTCAGGAGGAGAAGGGGACGACAGAGGATGAGATGACTGGCATCATGGGCTCGATGGACGTGAGTGTGAGCGAATTCCGAGAGATGGTGATGAACAGGGAGGTCTGGCATGCTGCGATTCATGGGGTTGCAAAGAGTCAGACATGACTGAGCAACTGAAATAAACTGAACTGAACTGAAGGACACTCAGATTCCATAGCAGCATTGTTTGTAATAGCCCAAATTGTAAACAAGTGCCCATCAGCT
Source organism: Nanger dama (assembly GCA_917880005.1). NCBI lineage: Eukaryota > Metazoa > Chordata > Mammalia > Artiodactyla > Bovidae > Nanger > Nanger dama. The sequence continues at coordinate 4,572,160 of CAKJTW010000027.1, read as the reverse complement.
TCTGAACGAGCAAATATAACATGATGTAGAATTATAATAGAATACTGTATTGAAATAAAATATCAGTGCATCCTACAACATCAATATATCTGAAAATACTTTTGCTAGCTAGACTAAATGAAAGTTGCTCAGATGTGTCTATCTCTCTGCTACCCTATGGACTATAGCCCACCACGCTCCTCTGTCAATGGGATTTTCCAGACAAGACTACTGGAGTGGGTTGCTGTTTCCTTCTCCAGGGAATCTTCCTGACCCAGGAACCAAACCTGTGTCACTCTCATTGCTGGCAGGCTCTTTACCATCTGAATTATGAGATAAGTCCCAAATAGACTAAGCCAATTGAAAAAGAATATATAATTTATGATCCATTTTTGAAAACTTTTCACTGTTTGAAGAACACAAATTTAAAAAGACAGAAAGCATGCTGGTGCTTTCCTGGGGCTGGTGTAAAGACTGTAGATGATTCACAAACAGGCTCCATGGAAATATGGGGCAGAAAGTTTTAAAACTGATTTTTGTGATAATTGGTTATAGAGCAACTTCATGCATTTATTACAAATAAATGAATTGCTAAAAAAATCTAATACAATTCAAAAAGAATAAATCAAGTGAAACCTAAAAAATCTCTTTAGTATATCAGGGCACAGTTAGCATGATCAACTATCTACATGTGGTGAACCTAAAAGGAAAAATGAAGCTAGAGGTTCTAGCCCACTTCACAAGAGACTGTCAAATACTTTGGGCAGAATGGCCCTACTCCCCATCATGTAATTAGTGGGCAAAGTGCACAAAATACTACAGAGACATTCTAAAACACTGTATAGGCACTTTCTTGAACCACTGACTGTGGGGGTAATAGAGAATGGGAACTGATTTATACTAGTTTTTGTTATTTTTAATGACTCCATAAAGCCTGGGTAGAATGCATCCAAGCCTGGGTGCATTCATATTTTACAAGTGAAAAAACTGAGTAAATGAATTAGTTCACCAATGCAGCCATTTATAAGAACATGAAACATAATAATTGACAGAACCAAAACTTGAACCAATATAATTTTATCAACAAATCTTTAGGGTTCATTTTATTATGCTTACTTTTATAGTATTAAAATAGGAAAAGAAAATGGTGTGGCTTTTTAAAGTTCAGTTTTGAGCTCTATATATGATAGTGTGGGAAAGAAATAATAAATACTTCCTATGGGTCTGGCATCAACATAAGTCTGGTCACCTCCCTTGTGGAGCATACAGTCTAGTAGGGAATAGAAACCAAAAAAAAAAAAAAAAAAAGCAGTTTCATATATAAACATTTATAGCCTCATCACAAGTGCTATGAAGTCAGATAAAATTATGTAGTATAAAAGGAGGATGTGACCTTTCTAAAGACATAGCATTTAATGAACATCTGAATGATGAAAAGGAACTGCACCTTTGAAGAGCAAGACAGTCAGAGGAGCAGCAAGTCTCCAAATCAGAAGAAAGATGATATACAGAGGCCCCACATCTAGAAGTACAGGAGTTGGTTTGGCAGAGTTACTTGGATTTTGGAAAAGAGTTCATAATGTAATATATGTAAGCTAGTATGGAAAACATTTGAAAGTTTTATGCAGATAAAACCTATAGTCTGATATACATTAAAATATTGTATTAAAAACTGAGTATAGGAATACGCTATGACCTAGCATTCCCAAACTATATAAATATGCCAAAAAAAAAAAAAACCCTCTACCCATGCTCAAGCACATTTACCGAAGTATATACATTAAAATGTTTGCACTAGTCTTATCTATGATAACCAGATTTGCACACTGCCCAGATGTTCATCACCTAAAGAACATGAACATATCGTGTCATATTCATACAATGGGATACTACACAGCAATAATGATGAAAATCCACAACATAAACAGTGGATAAATCTCACAGTCAATATACTGAGTGAAAGAAGCTAGACACAAGAGAGTACATACTAGTGATAGTGACATTGGAAGATACCAAACTCACCTCCTTCCATAGACACACAGTCTACAGCTATAGATGGAACAATTTTCTACAAAAACCTAAAGCCTGGCTGAGTAACAACTATAAACTGGCCAAGTAAGGAAAAAAAAAAAAACATCAAAGTGGGTAGAGGATACTGGGACTCAGGCTCACCACAAACCTCACTCCTGACACTGTGACCCATAATCAAGAAAAACTCAAAACCCAGAACTTATATCTGGGACATGAAGAATTTGAGCCCCACATCAGGCACCTTAGTTTTTAAGACACGGATCTGCAAGATAAGCCTTCCAAAGCATCTGCCATTAAAAACCAAAGGGGCTCATGTCCTGAGATCCACAAGAGTGGAACAATCTGAAAAATGACTCCATCGCATCTGGTCTTGCCCTGACTTAAGGAGTCTCACCTGCTTATATTCAAGTATTGTCCTAGGGGCAGGCATATAACCTACATGTATGAGGAGCCTGCTGAATACTCTCTTGGGATGTAGAATGGGAGGTGCCATCTTCATGATGTCAGTTTTGTATGTTCCAGAGCAACAGTATCTCTGCCCCAGTTATTATGTCTTCTGCCAGAGGGCCCCTCTGCATCATATCATCTGGCTCTGATGCCCAGTGGTTGTGGGTAACACAGGATTATAACCAACAGGGAAAAGTTCTTAAACTCTAGGACACAGTAATAGGCAACAGATCGAGGGACTCTTTCTGTGAAGGATGTCTATTAGCTAATCATTATGGCTGTGGCATAAGGGGCAAGCTCCTAAAAAATATGCCTTGAGGGGCTGACTGAAATTCTTTCCAGAGACCTCAGAAGTAAGTGCTGACTGTGCACTCTCCTTCTGCTTTGCCCCTGCTCATTGATATCTCTCAGAAAAGAGCTAATACACTCATGTGGAGCCCCAGTTTTTGTGACTGCCACCCAGGGGATACCACCCAGATGGCCTGGCTCTCTGGGCCATTAGGGCTTATGCTTGCAGTCCCACAGGACTGTCTGTATTTGTCTGCTTCAGTAAACTGCTATTAGGTTCTGGCCTCCAATCAGCTTGAAGCACAGCCTAATCTAGGTACTAAGATCCTCCACTTAAGGACAATGACAGGACTTGTCACATCCTTAACTACCAGGGGCTAAAAATAGACTGTTTGGACAAGCAAAGTTTTGAGAGAAAGAAAAGAGCTGGGGCAGGGTTGAACAAAGAGCTGACAAGGCCTTAAGTAGGTTTATTAGCTACACAAAAGCCACACCTTCAAGACTGGAGAAGTGGCTGCTTTATCTACTGTATAGAAACCAATACAGAAAGCCAAGAAAAATGAAGAAACATACTAATATGTTGCAAAAGAAAGAACAAGATAAAACCTCAGGAAAGTACATCAGTGAAATGGAGATAAGTTATTTACCTCAAAAAGAATTCAAAATGATGGACATAAAGATGCTCACCTAAGAGGGGGCAAGAATGGATGAAAATAGTGAGAACTTTGACAAAGAGGTGGAAAACATATGAAAATACCAAACAAAAGTCACAGTGCTGAAGAATTTAATAATAAAATAACAACTTAAAAAAATTAGAGGGGTTCGACAGCAGACTTGATGAAGCATAAGAAAATGAGGGAGCCACAGGGCCATAAAGAAATAAACAAAATGCTCTTGACATCTTCATACAGAAAGGAATTTTAGGTGGCAGAAACAAATGAACCATTAAGTTTTTATCCAGATTTAGCAAAGAAACCATTATTTAACCCAGAAAAGAATAAATTTTAGAGCCTTGGGCCCCGACTTTATTTTCAGAGAGGAAAAGCTCATTACAGATCCCTGAAGTAGTATGTGGTCTGCATTCCCCAGTTCAGATATGCCCAAGGAGAATAATGAACAAGTTCTCAGAGATCAGAGTCAGGGGTTTGCAAAAAACAGTGAACAATGAGCTCCTTCTGTGAGCAGAATCCGAGCTTAATCAAGGTAATTCCTCATCCCCAGTGTGTGCATCTGGGAGCTTTATTTAAATCTCTTCATTATGGGATTTACATTGTTGATTTCCAGTTGATGTTGTATGCCTCCCATCCTTTGTCTTTCCAAGTGGGAGTGATTATTCTGTATATCCTGTGCCAGCTCCATCACTGCATTCTGGGTATTTTTGCTGGAGAGGGGAAGAAAAATTTGCCCTTTAAATGTGTATGACTGCAGACTAAAAGGAGTCGTATCTAGACCTGGTGGTACCTAGAGACATGGGCTCTGAACAATAATAATTTCCCAGTTAGGATCTTATATTTTCTTTCTCAGGAAGGGGTAAGAATGTTCTGTGTGAAGGTAGAATAAAGTGATCTGGTAAACCAAAATGCTCTATCAAGGATAATAGAGTAGTACGTACTTCAAGGCTGTATATTGTCACTCTGCTTATTTAACTTATATACAGAGTGCTGTGCAGTGCTAAGTCACTTCAGTCATGTCTAACTCTGCCACTCTATGGACTGTAGCCCACCAAGCTCCTCTGTCCATGGGATTCTACAGGCAAGAATACTGGAATGGAGTGCCATTCCCTTCTCCAAGGAATATTTCCCACCCGGGGACTGAACCAGCATCATGTACATCTAACCTGCATTGGCAGCCAGGTTCTTTATCACTAGCACCACCTGGGAAACCCAGGTCAGAGATAGTAAGATGTATTCAAACTACTACGTCCTTGGGAACTCAGAAGTCTGACCTTCCAAATCTTTCTTGTAGTTAGGTTAGGGACTGTATAATTGAATTCTGACTAGGAAAATAAAGGCATATTCGATATGACACTTCCAGATCTCACCCAAAAGTTTGGGCCCATTGTGAAACATTTCCCTGAATCTTTTTGCCTTCAGTGGGGATCAGAAGAAATGATCAGTCAACTAAAAGTCAAGGAAGTAGAACTCATCCTACCAGAGCAGCAAAAAGAAAAAAGAATGAAAACAAGTGAAGATAAATTAAGGAACTTATGAGACAACTTTAGATAGACTATGATTTGCATTTTAGGGTTCCAGAATGAGAAGAGAGAGAGAAAGTTATAGCAATTTTATTTTCAGAAACAATGGCTGAAAAATTCCAGAGAAGGAAAGAGACTTCCAGATCCAGAAAACCCAAACAGTTCTAAAAAGATGAGCCCCAAAAGATCCAGATCAACAAACACAATTAAAAGGTAAAAAGGTAAAGGCAAGGACAGAATATTAAAAGCAGCAAGAGAAATATAACTTGTGTAGAAGTGAATCTTCATAAAATAGTCAGATTTTTTTTTTTTTTTTTTAGCAAAACTTTGTAGAGTTTAGCAAAACTTCTCCAAAAGGAGTGGCACAATATGTTCAAAGTGCTGACAGAAAACACCTCCAACCAAGAATACCCAGCAAACTAATAATTCAGAATTGGAGGAGAAATAAAAGTTTTTCAGACAAGCAAAGCCCCTAAAGAAGTTCATCACCCTCAAACGACCTTACAAGAACTGCTAAAGGGACTTCATTGGGTTGGAAATATGGGATATTAATTGATAACAAGAAAACACATGAAAGAACAAATCATATTGGTAGGCAAACATATGGTAAAAGTAGTGGGTTAATAACTACAATATTTAGCCAAGAAGCACACAAGACACTCACCTGAGATGTAAGGACACAGATGACTAAAAATTAAGGAATAGAAAAAAATTTTCCAAATGGAAACCAAAAGAAAGATGAAGTTGCTGAACTTATATCAGACAAAACAGACTTTAAACAAAGACTGCTAAAAAGATGAGCACTATATAATAATAATAAAGTGAGTAATCTCACAAGATGATATAAAATTTATATATACATATACACTCAACATAAACACTTAAATATATAATGCAAATATTCATAGTTCTAAAGTGAGAAATAGAAATACAAAATAGTATAAGAATTAATACTCCACTTTCATCAGTGGGTAGATTATCCAGACAGAAAAAATAAAAAGGAAACATTTCTCTTAAACAACATTTTAGACCAAACTTAAAACATACAGAATCCTCAAATATTAGCAAACCAAATTCAACAATACAGTAAGAAGATCATGCACCATGATTCAGTTCAGTTCAGTCGCTCAGTCGTGTCTGACTCTTTGCGACCCCATGAATCACAGCATGCTAGGCCTCCCTGTCCATCACCAACTCCCGGAGTTCACTCAAACTCATGTCCATTGGGTCAGTGATGCCATCCAGCCATCTCATCTTCTGTCATCCCCTTCTCCTCTTGCCCCCAATCCCTCCCAGCTTCAGAGTCTTTTCCAATGAGTCAGCTCTTTACATGAGGTGGCCAAAGTATTGGAGTTTCAGCTTTAGCATCAGTCCTTCCAATGGACACCCAGGACTGATCTCCTTTAGGGTGGACTGATTGGATCTCCTTGCAGTCTACTCTCAAGAGTCTTCTCCAACACCACAGTTCAAAAGCATCAACTAGGATTTATTCAGCGAGTGTAAGAACAGTTCAACATCCACAGATCAGTCAGTGTGATATACCATACTAACAAAATGAAATATAAAATTGATATGATCACCTCAATACATGCAGAGAAAGCATTTGATAAAACTCAACATCCATTTATGGTAAAAACTCTCAACAAAACATATATCTCAAAACAATAAAGATCATATATGACAAGTCTACAGCTAACATCCATCATAGTCAACAGTAGAAAGCTGAAAGCTTTTCCTCTAAGATCAGAAACAGGATAAAAATGCCCATTCTAGTCACTTTTATTCACGATAATATTGGAAGAACTTACCAGAGCAATTATGCAAGAAAAATAAATAAAGTACATCTAAATTGGAAAAGAATAAAACTGTATTTATAGATAACATATTATATATAGAAAATCCTAAAGACTCCTTAAAAAAAAAAAAAGGTATTATAGCTAATCAGTGAATTCAGTAAAGTTACAAGATACAAATACAATACACAAATATCTGTTGAGTTTCTATACACTAATAAACTATCATAAAGAGAATTCAAGAAAATAAACCATTTAAAATTTTGTCAAAATAAAAGAGTATCTGTGGACAAATTTAACCAAGGAGGTTAAAAATAAGTATATATTGAAAATTGTAAGGCATTAATGATATAAACTGAAGAAAATTCAAATAAATAGATATTCCATGGTTATGCACTGGAAGAATCAATACTGCCAAAATATCCATACTTTTCAAAGCAATCTACAGATTCAATGCAATCTCTTTAAAATTTCCAAAGGCATTTTTTTCACAGAAAGACAATAGGTCATTCTAAAAGTTTTACAGAACCACAAAGACCCTAAGTAGCAAAGATAAAACTGAGAAAGAATAACAAAGCTGGAGACACCAAGAATAACAAAGCTGGGCTTCCCTGGTGGCTCAGACAGTAAAGAATCAGCTTGCAATGCAGGGGACCTGAGTTCAATACCTGAGTTGGGAAGATGTCCCAGAGGAGGGAATGGCTACCCACTCCAGTGTTCTTGCTGAAGAATCTCATGAACAGAAGAGAGTCTGGTAAGCTACACAGTCCATGGGTTGCAAAGAGTCAGATATGACATCATGTGTTGTTTGTTGTTGGGGACACCATGCTTTCATTTCAGATTACATTACAAAGCTATAGTAATTAAAATTATGATATTTTCATAAAACAGACACAACGACTAAGTAAATGAGACTATATCATATTAGAAAGCTTCTGCACAGCAAAAAATAATAATAACAAATAGGTAACCTGTAGAATTAGGAAAATAATATTTGTAAATCATATCATAAATCTGATGAGACGAATATGCAAAATAAAGAACTCATACAATTGAACTGCAGCAACCAAACAACCTGACTGAAAAATGATCAGAAGGTTACATAGATATTTTTCTAAAGACAGCATAGAGATAGCCAGGAAGCATGAAAAGATCCTCAATATCACTAATCATCAGGAAAATGCTAATCAAAGCCACAATGAGATACCAGTTGTTAGAATGTGTGTTATCACAAAAGGAAGAAATAAAAACTGCTGGGGAGATGTCCACTGATGAATATATTGATAAATAAGATAGGCTGTGTGTATGTATATACACACACACTTATATGTGTGTGTGTCTGTGTATATAATGGGATAGTATTTCACCTTAAAAATGAATGAAGTCTTGCCATTTTGAGACCACACAGATGGATCTCAAGCATATTATGTAAGGTGAAATAAACCAGACAGAAGAAGACAAAATAGTTTTACTTCTCTTATATGAGCAATTTTAAAGGCAAAACAAGCCCAACCACAGCTTGATAGTAACCAGAGGTGTAGGGTAAGAGTGGATGAAATTGTATAAACATAAGAAAAAAGGACGAAATCTCAAAAATGACAGAATGATCTCTGTTCGTTCCCAAGGCAAACCATTCAATATCATGGTAATCCAAGTCTATGCCCTGACCAGTAAAACTGAAGAAGCTGAAGTTGAATGGTTCTATGAAGACCTACAAGACATTTTAGACTAAAACCAAAAATATGTCCTTTTCATTATAGGGGGCTGAAATGAAAAAGTAGGAAGTTGAGAAACACCTGGAGTAACAGGCAAATTTGGCCTTAGAGTACAGAATGAAGCAGGGCAAAAGCTAATAGAGTTTTGCCAAGAGAACGCACTGGTCATAACAAACACCCTCTTCCAAAAACATACAGAGTGAAGTAAGCAAGAAAGAAAAATACCAATACAGTGTACTAATGCATATATATGGACTTTAGAAAGATGGTAACAATAACCCTGTATGCGAGACATCAAAAGAGACACAGATGTATAGAACAGTCTTTTAGATTCTGTGGGAAAGGGAGAGGGTAGGATGATTTAGGAGAATGGCATTGAAACATGTATAATATCAAATAAGAAATGAATAGCCAGTCTAGGTTCGATGCAGGATACAGGATGCTTGGGGCTGGTACACTGGGATGACCCAGAGGGATACTATGAGGAAAGAGGTGGGAGGGGTGTTCAGGATTGGGAGCTCATGTACACCTGTGGCTGGTTCATGTCAATGTATGGCAAAATCAATACAATATTGTAAAGTAAAAATAAATTTAAAAATTAAAAAAGAAATGACAAGAGAATGCTCTACACATGGACATCACCAGATAGCTAACACCAAAATCAGATTGATTGTATTATTTGCAGTCAAAGATGGAGAAGCTCTATGCAGTAGGCAAAAACAAGACGTGGAGCTGACTGTGGCTCAGATCTTGAACACCTTGTTGCCAAATTCAGACTGAAATTGAAGAAAGTGGGGAAAACCATGAGACCATTCAGCTATGACCTAAATCAAATCTTTATGATTATACAGTGGAAGTGAGAAATAGATTTAAGGGGTTAGACCTGATAGACAGGGTTCCTGATGAACTATGGACAGAGTTCTTGACATTGTGCAGGAGACAGGGAGCAAGATCATCCCCAAGAAAAAGAAATGCAAAAAGCAAAATGTCTGTCTGAGGATGCTTTACAAATAGCTGTGAAAAGAAGAGAAGCAAAAAGCAAAGGATAAAAGGAAAGATATACCCATTTGAATGGAGAGTTCCAAAGAATAGCAAGGAGAAGTAAGAAAGCTTTCCTCAGTGATCAGTGTGAAGAAATAGAGGAAAACAACTGAATGGGAAATACTAGAGATCTCTTCAAGAAAATAGAGATACCAAGGGAACATTTCATGCAAAGATCGGCTCGATAAAGGACAGAAAATGTAGGGACCTAACAAAAGCAGACGATATTAAGAAGAGGTTGCAAGAATAACCAGATGAACTGAAAAAAAAAAGATCTTAATGACCAAGATAATCATGATGGTGTGATCACTCACCTAGAGCCAGATATCCTGGAATGTGAAGTCAAGTGGGCCTTAGGAAACATCACTATGAAGCTAGTGGAGGTGATGGAATTCCAGTTGAGCTATTTCAAATCCTAAAAGATGATAACTGTGAAAGTGCTGCACTCAGTATGCCACCAAATATGGAAAACTCAGCAGTGACCACAGGACTGGAACAGGTCAGTTTTCATTCCAATTCCAAAGAAAGGCAATGCCAAAGAATGTTCAAACTACTTCACAATTGCACTCATTTCACATGCTAGTAAAATAATGCTCAAAATTCTCCAAACCAGGATTCAGCAATATGTGAACTGTGAATTTCCAGATGTTCAAGCTGGTTTTAGAAAAGGCAGAGGAACAGAGATCAAACTGCCAACATCCACTGGATCATTGAAAAAGCAAGAGAGTTCAAGAAAAACATCTAATTCTGATTTATTGACTATGCCAAAGCCTTTGATGATGTGGATAACAATAAACTCTGGAAAATTCTGAAAGAGATGGGAATACCAGACCACCTGACCTCCCTCTTGAGAAATCTGTATGCAGGTCAAGAAACAACAGTTAGAACTGGAGAAAGAACAACAGACTGGTTCCAAATAGGAAAAGGAGTACGTCAAGGCTGTATATTGTCAACCTGCTTATATGCAGAGTACATCATGAGAAACGCTGGGCTGGAGGAAGCACAAGCTGGAATCAAGATTGCCAGGAGAAATATCAGTAACCTCAGATATGGATATGACACCACCCTTATGGCAGAGTGAAGAAGAACTAAAGAGCCCCTTGAGGAAAATGAAAGAGGCGAGTGAAAAGGTTGGCTTAAAGCTCGTCATTCAGAAAACTAAGATCATGGCATCTGGTCCCATCACTTCATGGAAGATAGATATGGAACAATGGCAACAGTGGTTGACTTTATTTTGGGGGCTCGAAAATCACTGCAGTTGGTGACTGCAGCTATGAAATTAAAAGACACTTTTTCCTTGGAAGGAAAGTTATGACCAACCTAGATAACAGATTAAAAAGCAGAGACATTCCTTTGCTAACATAGATCCATCTAGTCAAGGGCTATGGTTTTTCCAGTGGTCATGTATGGATGTGAGAGTTAGACTATAAAGAAAGGTGAGCTCCAAAGAGTTGAGAGTCCCTTTGACTTCATGGAGATCCAACCAGTCCATCCTAAAGAAGTTAAGTCCTGAGTGTTCATTGGAAATACTGATTTTGAAGCTGAAACTCTAATACTTTGGCCACGTGATGCAAATAGCTGACTCATTTGAAAAGACCCTGATGCTGGGAAAGATTGAAGGCAAAAGAAGGGGATGACAGAGGATGAGATGGTTGGATGGTATCACTGACTGAATGGATGAGTTTGAGTAAACTCCGGGAGTTGGTGATGCACAGGGACCCTTGTCGTTGCTGTGATCCATGGGGTCACAAAGAGTCGGACATGACTGAGGGACTGAATTGAAGAAAAATATACATATGCCATTACTGTTTTAGGAATAGAACAATGAAAACAGATATACTAACCTATGTAATTAAACTCAGATTAGCATTTAATCTAGATGACATAGGAAATTTCCAGGATGTGGTAAAATTCAGTTAATATGGTTGTATTAAGTGAATATACCTAGAGTAGGAAATGGCAACTGACTCCTCTATTCTTGCCTGGAGAATCCTCATGGAGAGGGGAGCCTTGTGGGCTACAGTCCATGGGGTCATAAAGAGTCAGACACATCTGAGCAACTAAGTAAGTGAATATACCTCAAGCTCTATGAAAACTATATGTTAACATCAACAACATGGCATAATTATAAAGATGGAAATTTAAGTACTTTAAGTCATGGATTACAGAAAATTTGAAGAAAATATTGAAACCACTTTCAAAGAACAAGAGGGACTTATCTATAAATGACCTGTTTATGGAGTTAAATATATCTATGTAAATGACAGATGGATTCATATGTAAATAGAGAGATGGTTAAACAGAGGGAAAGACTGATGTGTATAGAGAGAGACAGAAAGATACACATACTCTGGGTCATGAGTTACACTGTAGTTATTAGTGCTGAGTATGTGGAGTTTAGTAAAAGAAAAAAATTCTATATAATCTTCATTTAAATTATTCATCTTTAACCTTTATATTTCTTTCTATTACTTGCTTTGGATTTAGTTTACACTTGGCTTTCTTACACTTAAGGTGGTATGTTAGATTATTGATATCAGATATTTTATTTGTTCTACACATAGGCATTTTTGGCTATATAATTTCACTAAACAAATGTTTTATTGGCACCCTATAAATCTTTGTAATTTTAAACTGAAATGTTCACAACTATGTTACTAAGTAAACAAAGTAAATTTATTTACATTAAATAAAACATTAATCATATTTAATTAAATTATTGACTTATTATTATAAATTCGAAAAAGGAAAAATTACCCAAAATGATAACAAACAAGAAAAATAAATAAATCTAAAAATATGCCAGTCATATATTATTCATGAGGTTCATAGATATGTAAAAAGAGTGGGGTAACAAAAGTAAATTCACTCAGACACACACAAAGACACAAACCATTTCACACCAGTTCTAAGATTTTTAAAACAAGTATTCAGTTCAGTTCAGTTGCTCAGTCATATCCAACTCTTTGTGAACTCATGAATTGTAGCACGCCAGGCCTGTTTGTCCATCACCAACTCCCGGAATTCACTCAGACTCACGTCTATCGAGTCAGTGATGCCATCCAGACATCTCATCCTCTGTCATCCCCTTCTCCTCCTGCCCCCAATCCCTCCCAGCATCAGAGTCTTTTCCAATGAGTCAACTCTTCACATGAGGTGGCCAAAGTACTGTAGTTCCAGCTTTACTATCATTCCTTCCAACGAACACCCAGGACTGATCTCCTTCAGAATGGACTGGTTGGATCTCCTTGCAGTCCAAGGGAATCTCAAGAGTCTTCTTCAACACCACAGTTCAAAAGCATCAATTCTTCGGCACTCAGCTTTCTTCACAGTCCAACTCTCACATCCATACATGACCACAGGAAAAACCATAGCCTTGACTAGATGGACCTTAGTTGGCAAAGTAATGTCTCTGCTTTTGAATATGCTATCTAGGTTGGTCATAACTTTTCTTCCAAGGAGTAAGCGTCTTTTAATTTTATGGCTGCAGTCACCATCTGCAGTGATTTTGGAGCCCCCAAAAATAAAGTCTGACACTGTTTCCCCATCTATTTGCCATGAAGTGATGGGACAAGATGCCATGATCTTGGTTTTCTTAATGTTGAGCTTTAAGCCAACTTTTTCACTCTCCTCTTTCACTTTCATCAAGAGGCTTTTTAGTTCCTCTTCACTTTCTGCCATAAGGGTGGTCATTTGTATATCTGAGGTTATTGATATTTCTTCCAGTAATCTTGATTCCAGCTTGTGCTTCCTCCAGCCCAGCGTTTCTCATGATGTACTCTGCATGTAAGTTAAATAAGTGGGGTGACAATATACAGCCTTGACGTACTCCTTTTCCTATTTGGAACCAGTCTGTTGTTCCAAGTCCAGTTCTAACTGTTGCTTCCTGACAGGCATATAGGTTTCTCAAGAGGCAGGTCAAGTAGTTTAGTATTCCCATCTCTTTCAGAATTTTCCAGTTTATTGTGATCCACACAGTCAAAGGCTTTGGCATGTCAATAAAGCAGGAATAGATGTTTTTCTGGAACTCTCTTGCTTTCTTGATGTTTTCTAAAACCAGCTTGAACTAGAGTTTGGTTACACTGTAAGTTGGTAACTTACTAGTTAAGTCTCAACATATGACCAATAAATAAAATAACTCTGTATTTTATCTAAAAGAAGCAATCTGATACAGTTTATGCTGACTTCAAAACTTTTAAAATGAGCCCAATCTTCTGAGATTTTAGAGTAAATAAAACAAAATCTCAGGACATTGGTTCTGTGATTGAAATTCTTATATCTCTACAGGAAGTGGATTTTCCTACCAAAAGTTCAAGTGATAAATAATTTTTAATAACTGGTAGCTTAGCATTTTTGACCCTTGTGTTTCTAAAATAGCTTTTCATTTTCCCTGAAGGAAGTATAATATTGCTCCTTTTATACCCCTCAAAATATCATACTGTTTCCTCTTTTCAGTCTTATGTAAGTGTCTGGAGAGGCTTATGAGCTATTTTAGAAGTTAATGATTGCTTATTTCCTTCCATAATTTTTTGGCAACAATGGACATATAATTATCATATATTTTAGGGTATGTTATTTCAAGTCACAGGTCAAAAACAAAATTGTTATTCATTCAATAAAGTGAGTTAAGTACATAATGTATCAAAAAGAGAAAACATCTTCTTTTGGCTTTTGGGAGCTTTCAGCCCTCCTTTATTCAATTCATCTGGGTTGAAGAAGAATGAGTTTTCTCTTTAGTAAATTTGGGGTTAAGAACTTTGAACTTTTCTCTCCCACCCTTTTGAATAATTGAGATGCACAGAATAAGTATGCTGATCTCTCCTAAATTTGATGATAAAGTTAAACAGTAAGTGTCCCACTGTGACCTGACAATGAGGGTAAGTGTCCAATATGGGATTCAGTACTAGATACCTCCCTTCTTGTCCTGTAACTAAGCCATAGTCTCAGCATTTATCATTGATGGAACTGGTATTTTGGGTCCCATTCACTGATTCTTTTGGCTATACCCAATTAATTTAGAACTAGGTTGAGGAAGAGAGCAATAATGTATTGGGAATATTTTCATAGCATCATCTGCTAAACTGATTGGGAATCTTGAGAAATAGTAAACTGAAGATGCAATTATGATAGAACAAATTTTTGGCACAACCAATGTAACTGAATGTATTTATTTTTTGAGTAGCACAAGAGAATTATTTTTTTTTAATTGAAGTTAGTTGATGTGCAGTGCTACAGAAATTACAAATGTATAATTAGTGATTCACAGTTTTTAAATATTTTACTTCATTAATAGGTATAAAATATTTGCTATGTGACATTAAACTTTACTGTGTGGTACTAAAGCCAGATTTGTTAATTTACTGGTTTCAGTTTGGTTTGTTTTATGTCCATAGTTTACAATGACTGATTTATGTCTGGCCAGATGTAGTCTAGGTATGTGACATTAGCCTTTGACCGTGCGTGATTATAATCTGTGTAATCACTAGAGTGTATTGTGTTTTTACCCATGACTGGCTGTTTTTTTTTTTTTTTTTTTTTCCTTACAGGCACAGCAGCAGGTGCCAGCTTTAGCTGGTCTCCAGTGCCCTCAATAAAGTCGTGGACTGTATGTCTCTTGGCTCTTACAGCTTGACACTGAACTATACATGCAATTTAGCTTAGTGTTGCAGGCAAGACAGAGGTATGACTGGATCATATTTGGCATTGGTGAGAAGAAAACAATCTTGCTTTCTCTGTTTTCCCTCCTCTAGAAGGGAAAGAAACAAATCTGATCTGTGATTTTGATTAAACCAAAAAATGAAAACAAGCTCAGCAACTGAATAGTCTTAACTAAGAATGCTGTTCTCTACGATTGCTCTCCAGGCGTACTCAGTCTGATAGTCTCCCCCACTGAAAGAGAATGGTGGTTGTTCAGTGACATCTGTGGCAGAGTGAATCCAACGTTAGAATTCTATATTAGGGATAGCATTGCTTTCCCATATCTAAGGCTCCCTAGAATTTGTTCTACCAGTGAAAAGGCTGCTATGTTTATATTTATACATCTGACACTTTTCTTTGTTTTATAACTTAAGATTTCAAGAAAGAGATTGGTTTTATGAAAGACAATATGAAAATAGAAATATTTAGTATTTTTTAATCCTTTAGTAGATTTTAATTGTTTGAAGCTTTCCTTTCTATATTGTTTGCAATTTTCAGAAAAGAAATGTTGATTTTAAATGATACCAGCAGAAATGTATCAGAATTGACAGCTAGTATTTAATGGCAATGCTTAAAAGTTTGGTAGATATCATTTATTTGCATTTAGTTTGCTCATTCTTTTAAATTAATGCATGTAGTTGATTTAATAAATAACTTTCTTTTCTTTTCATTTATTTTTTTTTGTGGCAGTACACTGCCAGAGACACTTTATGTCTATGCTATATATCATTATGTGCCAAGTAGCACTATTTCGTATAGTTGTCAGGTTCTTAGATGATGTATAATATATAAAGTACTTCATGTTTTTCAAGCCCACAGACTGTTATTTTTCCTGTTTTATTCTTATCATTATTTTCTGTTGCCTTTGAGAAAAGCAAATGCATAGCAAAAATATACATAAATGAATAAATAAAAAATAAACCTGAGCTCTTAGAAGCACAAAAGGTATTCACTGCAGGAAAGATGGCAAGAACATGGAAATATGACTATTACCTAATACTCTGTACACATGACAGTGGATGAAAGAAACAAAAGTATCTCACATTCTCTTAGAGATCTGGTCCAGAAATTTAGCTTCAATTTATTTTTGACAATTTCGTGTTTAATTTCTTTCTTTTCTTCTACTTTCTATTCAAAATGTAATATAAGCATAACAGATACAAAACAAATATAGGACTGTGGTATGGCAGAAAGAGTTAATTTTGTATATCTGATTTTACATGCTGGGTCTTTCATTTATTGCATATATGACACAGCAAGCCATATCAGATCTCATATATGTTATATATCCTGAATGTATCTCTCTGTATGATTAT
The DNA here is from genome assembly GCA_917880005.1 of Nanger dama. Taxonomy (NCBI): domain Eukaryota; kingdom Metazoa; phylum Chordata; class Mammalia; order Artiodactyla; family Bovidae; genus Nanger; species Nanger dama. Next base: position 4,555,659 of record CAKJTW010000027.1, on the reverse strand, counting down.
ATATGTATATCATTTATATTTGAATTAATACTCTATTGGCTACTGTGTCTTTCACAAAAGAAAAGGAAGATGAATAAGATATATGTGAGAGAGAGTGTGTGTGTCTGTGTGTGTGTCTGTGTGTGAGAGAGTGCATGCGTTTGGCAGAGTGTTAATCACTTTACGGCCAATAATCCTTTTCAATATATGAAGTTAGTTTTCCTAAAACTATATGATTAGTACTCATATTACTTATATATACATATTACTACTCACATAATTTATACAATATTGTATTTATCAGAATTCAAAAGTTTGTTTCTTTATACTCAATTATATTTCACTCAATATTTTAATATATATATTATTATTACACAGTTAAAATTTAATTTTAAGGTGTGTATAATATTAGTATAGTACTAATCTTAAAAGTTCAAAATTTTCTTTATGAATTATAATATTCATTCTATTATTTATTCATACTGAGAAAACAGTAGGGAACTCAGAGAAAGTAAAATCTGCCCAGACATTTGTCAATCTATAACAACAGACATACAAAGCCAGTTGCCATCTTAATAGGAAATATTTCTCCCACAGCCCCTGCAGCTCAAAGTACTATAATGTCTCCACCATCTTTTTTCCTTTTGAGGAATACTAACTCACTGAGAAATTTTTTTTTTTTTTTAATTTTTACTTTTACTTCATTTTACTTTACAATAAGAAAACTGTGGTACATATACACAATGGAGTATTACTCAGCCATTAAAAAGAATACATTTGAATCAGTTCTAATGAGGTGGATGAAACTGGAGCCAATTGTACAGAGTGAAGTAAGCCAAAAAGAAAAACACCAATACAGTATACTCACTGAGAAATTTTGTTGTCTGTAATTGCAAAGTGTCGCAAACATCGATTTTTGAAATTAGAAGAATAAAATATCCCAATCGTCAATGGAGAAATAACATAACTTCCAAAAGGAGAAGTTGTCTTGATTTACAACCAGGAACAGGGCTCCAGATACAGGATTTCTGGACTCAGAATCCCAAATCAGTCTTCACATTACAAGAGAATAGATTCTGAGTTGACGTTTCAGTATAGACCTGAACTTGTTCTCACGTTTATATATAACCCTGCTTTTCCTCTGAACCATATTAAAACACTGCTGTTAAGTTAGTCTTAAAAATCACTGCTTCCCAAAATACTATACCATATACTATATATATCATATATTACAAATATCATATAATATCACTTATATATAATTGGTATATAACAAAAATTATAGAAATGAACTTGCTTACAAAACAGAAATAGACTCACAGGTCTTGAAATCAAACATATGATTACCAAAGGGCAATATAGGGGGAAATATAAATTGGGAGACATGGACTGACATATACACACTAACATACATTTTTAAATATATTTTTATATACACACACATATATATATATATATACACATATATATATATATATATATGTATAACTGAATCACTTTGTTGTACCCCCTGAAACTAACACAGCATTGTTTAACAACTATACTCCAATAATTTTTAAAAAGTAACATAAGGAAAATATCATAATCTAATTACTGATATTCACAGATATAAATTTCTTAAAAGCAGCCAGGGAAGAATGATAAGAAGCAAAGATAATCATAACATATTTCTCATTAAAACCAAACTAATGAGAAAAAAATCAAATACTATATTTAGAAAACTAAAAGAAGGAAAATGTTAACCCTGAATTTAATACTTACCAAAAATATTATTCAAAAATATAGTTGAGTTAATTCTATTTTACTGGAGTAATAAAATCAGAGTAATTCATCATTTTGACCTACATTGCTATGTTTAGTTGCTCAGTCATGTCTGACTCTTTGAAACCCCGTGGACTGTAGCCTGCCAGTCTCCTCTGTCCGTAAGGACTGTCCAGGCAAGAACACTGGAGTGGGTTGCCATGCCCTCCTCCAAGGGATCTTCCCAACCCAGGTCTCCCCTCATTGCAGGCGGATTCTTCACTGTCTGAGCCACAGCCCTCAGGCATGCACTAAAAGACTTTAAAACAATGTCTTTTAAAAAGGAGATAAAATATCCTCTATAAAAATATTTAAAAACTTATAAGAAATGAAAAAAATAGGTTCATGTGAACAAATTAAAAAAATATTTTCTCACGTTTAATCTCTTTAAAAGATAATTGATTGTTTAAAAGGAAAAATATATCTTTTTGAATTTATGTAGCAATACCATCTATGACTATGAGAGGTAAACCCTAGAGTGACTAATAAAAATGTATATCTAGAAATAGAGCTAATAACGGGAATAGCAGGAAAAAAAAAGGGGAGAAATAGACAATAGCAATCAAGAATCTAATTTAAGTCAAACTCTAATGATATTTTAAAAACATAAATTATCTCATCTATAGTTAAAAAGATTTGTGACACTAAATGCAAAATCAGATACAAGTTTATGCTTTTATATAAATCCATGTTAAATAAAGAAAATATCCTATTAAAAGTAACAGGATATAAAGAGAAAATGATCACACTTCTGAGGAAAGTGGGATAGGCTGAAGCAATGTCAGGCAAATAAGATTTCAGGATAGTAAATAATTCCAGAAATAAAGAGTGATATATCATAATGACAAAAGGTTTAATTCAGACAGAAGACATGCAACATCTTACATATGTATGCACCTAAACACAAAGTTTCAAAGTACATGAAAGGAAAATTGATTTGACTGACAAGAAAAATAGATAGAGCCATAATTATACTTAGAGACTTTTAATACTCTTCTCACAATACTTCATAAAATAAGCAGAACAAAATTTATGTTCAAAACATGAGTTAACCAATACCAGCTAACATAAATAGAATTTATACACACTGCACCAAACAATAGTGATTAGACATTTCTTTTATGTGTACATATCTTGATTGCAGCCATGAAATTAGAAGATGCTTCCTCCTTGGAAGAAAGTTATGACCAACCTAGATAGCATATTGAAAAGCAGAGACATTACTTTGCCAACAAAGGTCCATCTAGTCAAGGCTATGGTTTTCCCTGTGGTCATGTATGGATGTGAGAGTTGGACTGTGAAGAAAGCTGAGTTCCAAAGAATTGATGCTTTTGAACTGTGGTGTTGGAGAATATTCTTGAGAGTCCCTTGGACTGCAAGGAGATCCAACCAGTCCATTCTGAAGGAGATCAGTCCTGGGTGTTCTTTGGAAGGAATGATGGTAAAGTGGAAACTCCAGTACTTTGGCCACCTCATGTGAAGAGTTGATTCACTGGAAAGACTCTGATGCTGGGAGGGATTGGGGGCAGGAGGAAAAGAGGACAACAGAGGATGAGATGGCTGGATGGCATCACCGACTCGTCGGACGTGGGTTTGGGTGAACTCTGGGAGTTGGTGATGGACAGGGAGGCCTGGCGTGCTGCAGTTTATGGGGTCACAGAGTCAGACACGACTGAGTGACTGAACTGAACTGATACCACTTAATAGATCATATTCTGAGAAATAAACAATAGTTCTGTTAATATGAAAGCCACTAAATACAACATTCTTGTTACCACGGTGGAAATAAATCAGAAATTAATAAGAGATATTGAAAAATCCCCAAAGTTTTTGGTATGAAATAGCATCTCTCTAAATAAAAAAATTGTTGTATGATAGGATATTAGAATGTATTTTAATGAAATTGAAAATGTAAACACATTGAAATGTGTAGAAAGTTAATGTTATGTTTAGAATAAAATGTATAGCATTATTAATAAATACTTACTACTATATGCACAATAGGCAACCAACAAGGACTTACTGTATAGCACAGGGAACTATATTCAATGTTTTAATAACCTACAAGGGAAAAGAATCTGAAAAATAATCTATCAATAGACAGGCACATGATAAATAGATTCTTCTAATTCAATAACACGATTTATCCTTGCATGTGTTTGTGTCTTCAATTTTTTTCATTAGTGTTGGATTATACTACCCAACATAATCTATAGATTCAACACAGTCCCTATCAAATTACCAATGGCACTTTTTGGAGATCTGAAAAAAAAAAATTTAAGCTGTATGGAAACAGAAAAGATCCCAAAGAGCCAAAGCAATCTTAAGAAAGAAAAAATGGAGGTGGAGGAATCAGGCTCCTTAATTTCACAATATACTATAAAGCTAGTCAAAATGGTAATCAAAACAGTATAGTACCGACACAACAGCAGGCTTACAGATCAGTGGAACAGCACAGAAAGCCCAGAGGAAAGCACATGCACCTATGGTCAATTAATCTATGACAAAGGAGGTGAGAATGTACAACAGAGAAAAGAATCTCTTCCATAGTAGTGCTGAGACAACTGGATATCTACATATAAAGTAATTAAATTAGAATACTCCCTAACACTATATACAAAATAAATTCAAAAAGATTTAAATAATTAAATATAAGACCAGACTCTACAAATCTCTTAAAGGAAAACATAAGCAAAACATTCTTCAACATAAATCACAGCAAAATCTTTTTGGATCCATATTCTACAGTAACAAAAATAAAAACAAAAATAAACAAATGTGACCTATTTAAACTTAAAAGCTTTTGTACAGAGAAGGAATACATATACAAAATGAAAAGACAATCCTCAGAATGGAATAAAATATTTGCAAATGATGTGACCAAAGGATTAATCTCCAAGATATACAAATAGCTCACTATCAGAAGAACAAACAACCTGATCAAATAATGGGAAGAAGATCTAAGTAGACATTTCTCCAAAGAAAACATACAGATGGCCAAGAGGTGCATAAAAAAATGCTCAACTTGTCTAATTATTAGAGAAATGCAAACCAAAACTACAAAAGGGTATCATCTCATACTGGCCAGAATGGCTACCATCAAAAAGTCTACAAATAATACATACTGGAGAGGATGTGGAGGAAAGGGAATACCTCCTCACTTAGTGCGAATGTAAACTGGTACAACCACTATGGAGAACAGTATGAAGGTTCCTTAAACTAAATATTAAACTACATTATGATCCTCCCAGAGATGGTGAAGGACAGGGAAGCCTAGCATGCTTTAGTCCATGGAGTTGCAAAGAGTGGAACATGACTGAGCAACTGAACAACAATGATCCTGAAATCCCACTCCTGGGCATATATCAACAGAAACGACATTTTGAAAAGAAATATGTACCCTAATGTTTATTGTTACACTATTTGCAATGGCAAGATATGGAAGCAACCTAAACATCCATCAACAGAGGAATGGATAAATAAGTGGTGTATGTATATATATATACACACACACCCCCACACACATACACACACACCCACACATACACACAACAGAATATTACTCATCCATAAGAGAACAAAATGATGCCATTTGCAGCAACATAACATACCTAGAGATTATTATACTAAGTGAAGTCAGACAGATAAAGACAAATATCATATCATAACACATGTGGAATCTAAAAAAATAATACAAATGAACTTTTTCATAAGATAGAAATAGATTCACAGACTTAATAAACAAACATAATTAGCAAAGAGGGATTAACATATACACAATACTATATATAAAACAGATAATCTACAAGGCCTATTGTATAGCAGAGGGAGCTCTACTCAGTACTAACCTATATGGGAAAATAATCTGAAAAAGAATAGACATATGATTGTGCAACTGAGTCACTTTGTTATGCACTCAAAACTAACACAGTACTGTCAATCAACTATACTTCAATAATAAAAGGAAAGATACATAAAATCAGTCCTAAATTTCTACTTCATCTTTTACTTCAATACATTAAAAAATAATAACAAAAAAGTAAGTTTAGGAAAATAAAAATCAAAATATCAATGAAAAGTAAATAAATAAAAACATTTGACAAAAAAACTAATACCCATTCATGATGAAATATTCAGCAAGCTAAGAATTAAGAGGAATATCCTCAACTTGGTGTACCAACAATTAATGTAATTTCTACTGGTGAAAGATAAACTATCCCTCCACTAAGATCAGTAACAGGCAAATAATGTTTTTGTCAATGTTTCTATTTAATACTGTACATAATTGCCTAACCATTATAATAAAAGAAGAAAAAGAAACAAAAACTATAGCATTGAAAGAAAGAAATAAAACTATTTGTAGAGGATGTTATATTTTATAACGTGAGACATGAAGAATTCAAGAATTATTATCAAAACTAAGAAATAAATGTAGTAAGATAGAAGTTTAATAAGGCAGTAAAAATGAACTTTATATATCCATAATATATGAAATTGAAATAAAATACTATTTGCAAATTAATAAAAACATGAAACACTCAGATACATTTAAAATGTGACAAAGTTTTGTACATAAAAATTATATAACATTGTAAGGTCATTAAAGAGGATCTAAATGAAAAAAATATATGATACAGAGCAGAAGATCCAACAATATTAAAATATCAGTTATAAACAAATAATTCTATAAGATCATCATAATTTCAATCAAATTCCAGGAAACTTTTTTGTAGGGAGTAGTAAGCTGATTCTACAGTGTATACGGATTATGCAAAGTAATAATAATAGCCAAACCCTCTAAAAATAAAGATCAAGTTAGAGGGCTTAAATCTAATTTTAAGATACATAAAACTACAAAGATAAAATTATACGTTAAAAATGACAGAGTAGAGAGTTCAGAAATAGACACACACATAACAAGTTCAACTGTTTTTAAATGAAATATGCAATATGGTTAAATCATGAAATTCTTTTTGCTTTGGTACTGTTGGAGGCCCCTGTGGAAAATGAACCTGAGCCAATCTCTGGCCTTACATAACATAACAGAGTTTATCTCTAAGCAGATCATAGAATCAATACAATTTGGAAATATAAAGCTTCTAAAATATTAGAAAATATTTTTCAATTCAATAATTTGGCAAAAAAATTTTTTAGGATACATAAAACTTTAACCATGAAAAGACAAAATGTAAAAAGTTTTACTCTTCAAAAGATACCAGTAAGAAAATGAAAAGATAAGCCAGAGACTGGTGAAAATACTTGCAAAACATAAATCAAATGAAAGACTTGTATGTTGAACATAGCTTTTAAAAAAGGAACACCACTTTGAGAATTTTGTCTTTTTACCAAAAATTTCAGTTCAATCCAAGAAATCAGAATTTACATTCAAACTACTTCTCTCATACTTCCAAGCATATATATACACAAGTGTCTCTATGAAGAACCTTTCAGTTTCTGTCGCTTTTCTACATAAAGTGATTTGAGCTCTAACCTTGTAAAAGATGGCTAATATGGTTTGGTTACAAACAAGTCTTACTCCAGTTAAAGTTTCCTGAAATATGAATGCTAATGACTTCAATAAGAATCTCCCTTTATTCTGAGGAATGCATTCAGAAGACTGGCAACATTTTTACTTGTACATGTTACACAATATTTATTGTATACTGAAAATTTTTAGTTTTAAAATTCTTACTGGTGCAGTTTTATTTGGCATTTATCCATGTCTTCTAAATAATATAGTAATTCAATTATCAATCCTTTTCCATGTATGTAATAGTGTAATGATTACTGAAATTTTTGCATCTAAAGAATAACAAAGTCAATATTACATTGTCATTCATCAGTATTAGAAGAATAACTTTAAAAATTTAGACAACTCTCCAAATTGTCTTGGATTAGAAATAAGTTTAAAAGTTAAACTGTATATATGAATAGGAACTGGTACATTTCAACTCTCAGGTAAGAAACATTTTGACAAGAGATAAACTGTAGTAAGATCAGAATGTGTCAAGCAGTATAAAAATTTTAAATGCTCTGACATATGAAAAAAAATTAATTAACTTCTGATTGAAAAGAAAATTACTGTATTTTTTCCCCCAGTGAAGGGAATATTTTCAAAGGGACAATGAGATGTTTTCTGCCAGAGTTAATAAGCATGGACAAAACCAGAAGATAGGATGAATAAAAATACAGAGGTTTTTGGCTCAAAATACAAGCTGTGGTAGTGGTTTAGTTGCTAAATTGTGTCCGACTCTTGTGATCCCATGGACTGTAGCCTGCCAAGCTCCTCTGTCCATGGGATTCTCTCAGGCAAGCAATACTGAAATGGGTTGCCATTTCCTTCTCCAGAAGATCTTCCCAACCCAGGGATTGAATCAGGGTCTCCTGCGTTGCAGGGAGACACTTTACCAATTGAGCTACAAGGGAAGATAGAACAAAAGCTACAGAGGAAAGTTGTTAGATCTTCCAGTCGAATTCTATGGGTTAGTTGCTCATAATAAATTCTATATACCATGAGAAATATTCCAGGTTTCTTAGCAGAGAGGAATGATTTAGGGAAAAAAAAAAAATATGAAAGTGTATTTGCTAGTACTCAATAAAAGAGATTGATAAGAAAGCTGTGGTACATACACACAATGGAGTACTACTCAGCCCTTAAAAAGAATAAATTTGACTCAGTTCTAATGAGATGGATGAAATTGGAGTCGATTATACAGAGTGAAGTAAGCCAGAAAGAAAAACACCAATACAGTATACTGACACATATATATGGAATTTAGAAGGATAGTAATGAAAACCCTCTATGTGAGACAACAAGAGACTCAGAGGTATAGAATGGACTTTTGGACTCTGAGGGAGAGGGAGAGGGTGGGATGATTTGGGAGAACGGCATTGAAACATGTATACTATCTTGTAAGAATGAAGCGCCAGTCTATGTTCAATACAAGATGCAGGACGCATGGGGCAGGTGCACAGGATGATTTAGGGAGAGGATGTGGGGTGGGAGGTGGGAGGGGGCTTTGGCATTGGGAGATCGTGGACACCTGTGGCTGATTCATGTCAATGTATGGCAAAACAAATACAGTATTGTAATTTAAAAATAAATAAATTTAATTAAAAAAAGAAAAATTCAAACTAAAAAAGAAAAAAAAGAGATTGAAAGTTAGAAACAATTGCTTCTAAGAAATTGCACTGTTAACAGATGGAATGGGTAAAGACTAAAGCAGAGCAAGGCAATGGATATAGAAATTAGAAGCCAATAGTAAGGAAATCGAGGATCAATTTTGACTGTGAATATTAGGAAGAAAGAGGGTGAATCTTTAAAGATTTTTAAGATTTCCAACCTGTATGATTAGCAATACAAAATGAATTTACATAATTATAGAAACCAGCCTCACAATTTTATTTAGCTTTGGAAAGATTGTGAGTGAATTTTCAACGTGTTTAGCTTGTGAAAAGAGAATAACAGTTATTTTAGCCAATTGATGATAAGAGCATAAGATCTTTCAGTTAATTAAGTGTAAAATCTTTTAGCCGATTAAAAGCTCGGTCCTTTGACAGAAAATAGACAATTAAAAAGATTAGTTTTTAATCTAAGAATGACTAAGAATTAATTAGCATATAAAATTTATTATATTATTCAATAAAAATGCAAATGACATGATTTTGCCTATAATATTTACATATATAAAAATGGTAATTACTAATGATAAAGAGGATACTGTGCACTTATTCTCTGCAAAACATTGGGAGGTCAGTTGGTGCCTAGTTATGGGACCTTGACATGTGTCTGATTTATATGCAGTGGATCTTCTAATATAGAAACCCTCATTCTCTCAGTTGCTTCCCTGGTGGCTCAGACAATAAGGAACCTGCTTGCAATGCAGGAGAGAGAGGTTTGAACCGTGGGTCAGGAAGATACCTTGGAGAAGGGAATGGATACAACACTCCAGTATTCTTGCGTAGAGAATTCCATGAGCAGAGGAGCCTGGTGGGCTAATGTCCATGGGGTCACAAAATGTCAGATATGACTGACTAACTTTTTAATTTTTTTTAAAGGAACTAGCTTTCCCATGGTTACACCTCATCTCAAGGAGTAGCTAGTAAGTAACAATTTGTTGAGGCATCCCTGTTCTTTGTCTTATTTGTAAATGGCCATCCTAGTTTCAGAGATCCACTTAAGACTGGCTGAAGACTATTGATATCACAGATCTCAGCCTCTCCCCCTGTACAGTCCTACTGTTAGGTGTCTACAAAATTAATAACCTTCACACAAGTCTCCATTTCAGAGTCTGATTCCAAGGGAAACCTGACCTACAAAAACTGGTCAAAGAAATCATCCTAGGAATTCTAAAATGGGATTTGTGATCTGGATCACCTTTAGGTTTGTTGACACTTTTGTCCCTATTACTGGTTGTAGCTGCAGTAATTTTGGACTATTTTAAACAGGATTAACTATGTCCATTATATCCATATTTAATTCACAAGTCTTGCCTCTACAGAAAAAAAAAAATACTGAAAGATGAGAGAGGAACACAAAATCAATCAGCAGTAGCCTCAACTGTAAACATTATGCCAGATGTTGTATGGGATCTATGCTGGAACAGATTTACATGGTCTCAGTAACAAGGTATGTATATGGATACTGATATTGTTAATTAGCTAGTTCTAACTACTATGAAGACACAGTACAAGTTACCATAGTCACATGGGGAAGGCAACAGTACACACTGATGTCCTGTCCAGGGGCTCTGCTCACTCTTGAACATCTGTCATAATATTATCTGAAGGTGAAGTCGCTCAGTTGTGTCCGACTCTCTGCGGCCCCATGGACTGTAGCCTACCAGACTCCTCCATCCATGGGATTCTCCAGGCAAAAATACTGGAGTGGGTTGCCATTTCCTTCTCCAGGGGCTCTTCCCAACCCAGGGATCGAACCCAGGTCTCCCGCATTGGAGGCGGACGCTTTAACCTCTGAGCCACCAGGGAAGCCGGGTATCCAAAATTTCTGAATCTTCTACAGAAAACCTCATTGATATTTGCTAATAAATAAATAGCTTAAAAATATAAACTACCAAAATTTATAAGTATAATTTTACATATCCCTGTGTGTGTTAAAAGAAGTCAACATCTATTAAAATAAAATCTTTCTAACAAGAAGGCCCCAGGCCTAGATGGTATTATTAAACATTTAAGGACAAGTCATACCAATCTCACAAAATCTTTTAGAAAACAGAGGGGAATAAATTATTCTTAATTCATTTTAAGAGGTATAACTCCAATACCAATAGACTGTTTATTGGTTTGTTTGTTGGGGGAGGGGATTTTATATTATTTTGGGGGATAAGGGTTTCTTTGATGGGGAAACCCTATTCTTCCAACAAAGACACTTTCTGTGCACTCATTTACTTTGGATAGCTCATCAGGACAAATGATATTTATAAATTTACTTGATTTTCCATAATATAAATAAACAGCCTAGTTTTTTTAATCTGATGGTATTTATTTCAAGTATTTCTAGGTCATTGGAAATGCAATCATGAACATAACTGAAGTTGATTTAATTAATAATTAAATTAGACCAAAATTTTACACTCTATTATAATGATAAATGGGCTTCCCTGATGGCTCAGATGGTAAAGAATGTCCCTACAATGCTGGAGAACCAGATTTGATTCCTGGATTGGGAAGGTACTTTGGAGAAGAATATAGCAACCCACTCCAGTATTCTTCCCTGGAGAATCCCATGGACAGAGGAGCTTGGCAGGTTACAGTCCATGGGGTTGAAAGAGTCAGCTAAGACTGAGCAACTAACATTTTCCACTGTAAGGATAAATAAACCAAAAAATACATGCCTAGCTAGGAAATTTTAACACAAAAGAATTACTAAAAATGTGTAAGTTTTGCTGACACTATTCATTTGGAGACAATCATATGATATAGAAAAAATAATTAGCAATGCCTCTGGAAGGAATGACGCTAAAGCTGAAACTCCAGTACTTTGGCTACCTCATGTGAAGAGTTGACTCATTGGAAAAGATTGTGATGCTGGGAAGGAAGGAGGGCAGGAGGAGAAGGGGACGACAGAGGATGAGATGGCTGGATGGCATCACTGACTCAATGAACGTAAGTCTGAGTGAACCCCGGGAGATGGTGATGGACAGGGAGGCCTGGCATGCTGCAGTTCATGGGGTCACAAAGAGTCGGACACGACTGAAGTGAACTGAACTGAACTAAAAAGAAAAATAATTAGCAATGCTTTAAAAAGAAAAATGTTATGATCCTCATGTAAATATTATCTCATTAAAAAAATAGTGATTCTAGTGGTTATTATGATAAACCTGATCTAGCTCCCTCAGGTTTATTTTAGGCTTAGAATTCTCCATGATTATTCAATGATATTTTAAACTTAAAAATGCTCACATGAATCAAATTTTTGAAACTTAGTTTCTTCCTGAATTCCATCAGAATATTTCAATGTGATAAACTGTCAGATATTAGTATCAATCAATAGTGTGTTCTCTCACAAGTAGGTAGAACCATTAAAGTAATTTAAGTAAGATCAAACAGTGACCTGATAAACAGGGAATCAGAATCAATACCGCTTAAACCAATAAAAGAATAGAAGTTATTGATATTTAGCCTAGAGAAGAAAAGACTTGGCAGAAAACATTATAGCTACAATTCATTATTTTATAGTGCAATAAGAGAAACAAAATATGGTAATTTTAGGTAAATTAAAAAGTTTAGGAAGAAGAATGGTCTAATCTCAAATTATTGGTTGAATTTTGAACAACTGCAGCTGATCAACAAGTATAAAACAGCCTCTACTGCAAACTATTAAACTCTCTGTTATTATCACCTGTCAGGTTATTATAGTGGGGATTCCAACAATGGATAAACAAAAAGCACTAAGGCCTCCTATATTTGAATACAGAGTTTTCAGGCCTAATCCTTCATTCATCTATGTAGTATAATAACTACATTGTGCCTTGTTCTATTTGAAGCATTTTGCCCTTTTACTCATTTTTTACTCATTTTCTACCTTTTCCAAAAGAACACTATACACACACACACACACACACACACACACACACACAAACACACACACACACACACACATACATATACATACATATACACTTGTATTAAGAAAAACCCACTTCTGATCTGTGACACTGTTTCTAATGAATCTTTCTGAGAGGTATTTTACCTATTGGCCTCAATCTGCTGGGGGAAAAAAATACAAAGAGAGATCAGTATATTTCCTAACTATTCAAAACTAGTTTGTTCAACTACTCATCTCTCATCAGTTTCCTTTCACTTTCTATGCTATTTGACCTCTCAAAATTCACATATAATGTCATTCCAATTTCTTTAACAACTTTAGCATTTCCTTCTCATACATGTTTTCTGTCTCTAGCTAATATCCTTGAAATCAAACACCATGCTATTTTTTATCCCTGGTCTAAAAGTTTTAGAAATTGATTTACTCCAGTGATAGTTGGCCAAAGCCTAGTATAATTATTCATTAACACTGTGACACCACACAGGTCTTTATCACATGGAACTGTTTCACCAATGATAACCTAAATATCCTCGTATCTGAAAACAGCATTTTAACTAATGAATCTAGTTTTCACATTTGTTGAAAAATCTAAATATCAGTCTCTTGTTAAGATATTCTCAGTCATCATTCAGATTTTAATTGCACAACTTCCTGTAAAGAGTCGGGATTGTATGAGTGTTCATTTCCTTTTTTTTTAGTTTCATTGAGGTAAAATTGACATACAATACTGTATAAGTTTAAGATTTACAGCCTAATGACATATACCCACTGTGAAGTGATTACCACAAGGCATTGACATCCATCATTTCATATATTCAAAAAGGTTTTGTGATGAAATCTTTTAGGATATAGTTTTAAATATACTATACAGCAGTGTTAATTGTGTCTTCCTGTGGGGTCCTAAATGGGAAAACTTAAAAAGAAAGGGGCTAGCTTTGCGGTCGGAAACTAAGATGGTGCCTGGCAGAAGAGATGAGGTCGTGGTCTATGTTGTTTGTCAAAGTTTTTTGATTGGCTCTCTTGATTTCTGTGCGCGTAAACTGCGTGTGATCTCCATAGACTCCTGTTATAATGAAGGCACATGACGATTTGACCTTTAACATGATTGGTGCAATTATGGAAAGTCCCTCCTAAAACCCCCTGCTTGCCTATATAAGCTGGGAGTTTGGGGCAATAAAGCGGAACTGCTCAGACAGAACCCCTGTCACGTCTGATCGTCTCTCGCTCACCGAGGGGCTGGGTTGGTGGACAGCAGGCTCACCTCTCCTCGAGACCCCTCAGCTTTGCTGAGGGAAGTTCCACTGCCTCTCTCTTTCTGTGGAGCGCTCCCCCGCATCTTCCCTGGTGGCTCAGTTGGTAAAGAATCCACCTGCAATGTAGGAGACCTAGGTTCAATCCCTGGGTTGAGAAAATCCTCTGGAAAAGAAAATGGCAAACCACTCCAGTATTCTTACCTGGGAAAACCCATGGACAGAGGACCCTGACAGAATGAATTCCATGACATCGCAAGAGTTGGACATGACTTAATGACTAAACCACCATCTGTGTTAATTACGCCATCATTTTGTGCATTATATCCCAGTACTACTTTATCTTATAACTGAAGTTTGTACCTTTTGACAACTCTCATTTATTCTCCCACCCCAAGTCCAATCTCTGGTGACCACAAATCTGATCTCTTTTTCTGTAAGTTTATTTATTTTTAGATTTCACAAGTATGATTCTATAGTACTTGTCTTGCTCTGTTGGACGTCTTTCACTTACCTAACTCCTTCAAGTTCCATCCACACTGTTGCAAATGACAGGACTTCCTCGCTTTTTTAATGACTGAATGTTATTCTATTCTCCGTGTGTGTTCGTATATATCTAACATTAACTTTATCCATTTATCTCTCAATGAACACTTAAATTGTTTACTTGTTTCAGAGACTATAAATAATGCTGCAAGAATAAGGGAGTGCAGATGTCTCTTTGACATAGTGATTTTGTTTCCATCAGATATACACATAAACAGAACTGTTGAGTCATATGTAGTTCTATTTTTATTTTTCTGAGCAACCTCCATACTGTTGTCTATAGTGGCTGCACCAATTTACATTCCTAGCAACAATGAGCCAGAGTTCCCTTTTTCTCCACATTCTTGCCAGCATCTGCTATCTCTTGTCTTTTTACTGATAGCCATTCTAACACATATGAAATGATACGTCATTGCAATTTTTTTGCATTCCTTAATGATTAATGATGATGAGTATATTTTTATGTATGTGCTGGCCATTTGAATAGCTTCATTGGAAAAATATCTATTCAAGTTCTATGCTCATAACATTTGACAAGGGGGCAAAGAAACCTCAATGGAGAAAAGATAGTATATACAATAAAATGATGCTGGGGAAGTAAGATGTTCACATATAAAAGAATGACAAGGCCTCTGTCTTACACAATCATAGAAATGAACTGTAATGGGTTAGAGGCTTAAATGTAAAACCTAATACCTTAAAAATTCTAGACGACACAGGGAAAACTCCTTGACAGATTCACGACAGTGATTTTTTTGCTTTATATGACACCTAAAGCACAATCAGTGGAACACAAAAATAAACAAAGGTGGCTACAACAAACTAAAATGTTTCTGCATAGCAAAAGGAATAATCAACAAAATGATAAGGCAACATACAGAATGAAAGAAAAATACTTGTAAACCATGTATCTGATAAGAGGTCAAAATACATAAGGAACACGTATATCCTCAATAGCAAAGTGACCAAATAATCAAATTTAAATGGCTATTCCTTTCAGTGCTGATTGATAGTACAAGAGAATCACAAGCTGCTTAGAGAACCCTAGCAAATCCAATAAAAAACAAAATATACCTAATTCTTTAGCATCCATTCTGTTTACTTTCACCATTCATGCTTTTAGGCTGTAGAATCTTTTCTGAGAAACTGGTTTAAGTAAACAAAATTCTTCATCTTCCTTGTTCCACCAGTATGTTTCTCTTTCTTTTAATTTATATCTTGTAAAAGTTGTATGGCATTTCATAGGAGTCCTTAATCCTCACTCTTCTTTATTCTTCATCAGTGACCTAATTAATTTTTCTTAAAGGCTAACACTTTGATCATTATATCTTTGGAGGTTTACACGTCAAATATTTTGAAGATATAGTATCTTTTGAAAAGATCAATCTATGCTTGGATTAACATCAAATGAAGTGCTTCTCAAAATTAAGAAAAAAGCAAAAACACCTAGAGGGCTTATAAAAACACATATTTCCAGGTACACTCCAAATCTCTCACTTCTAGAGGAAATTAGGAAGGTGATTGTTGTTGTTTAGTCCCTCAGTTGTGTCCAATTCTTTGTGACCCCATAGACTGCATCAAGCCAGAGTCCTCTGTCCATGGGGTTTCCCAGGCAAGAATACTGGAGTGGGTTACCATTTCCTTCTCCAGGGGATCTTCCCGACCCAGGGATCGAACCCAGCTCTCCCGCATTGGAGGCAGACGCTTTAACCTCTGAGCCACCAGGGAAGCCCATGTTTGCAAATTAAAAGCTCTGAAAAATCCTGCAAAAGTTTAAAATGTGTTTAATTCAATGTGTCTCAAATTTATTTAAATATAGAGTGCCTCTTTAAGGGTATGCTGATATCACTAGTGAGTACTGTCTTAGGACAATGTGAAAATACTTTCTATGTATTTGGTTTGTTTTTAGCAAAAGATAGTTTTTATTTAAATTTTTGCATAGTTCTCATTACCTTCATTTTTGGCACATCTACTAATGAAAATCACTTTCATTGAAAGATTCATATTTAAATCATTTTACATGTACCATCACTATTTTAACTGGCAATGTTTACTGCAGGGAACTAAGTTATATTAGAAAGGAAATATAATCACATAGCTAGACGATGAGCTTGAATCTGTATACTAATCCTTACTTGTGTGATTTAAAGCAAACTGTAAAAGTAGCAGGTCTCCTGAAAAGCATCAAAAGACTAATTGTATGCTAATCCCTAGCACACAGAGCATGGTAGATAATAAATTCTCAACACATCACAGTTTAGCAATCAATTGTGTAGTAGCTTCAAAAGCATAAGTACGGGGGAAAAAGCTGTTCTAACAATTATGATGCTCATCCATTAATCCACAGTCTACTCTTTTTATATAAATAACCATCAGAAAGCAGCAAAGCTTCATTTTGGGGGTGTTATGAGAAACCGTGTTTGGAATCCTTCCATTCTGTTTGCATAAATATACCATTTGCTTCATCATTCACTACATCATTTCTTTTTCCCCTTGAGAATTTGTAAAAACTTCAAATACTAGAAATTTTTGTTTCCCTTAAGTAATTGTTGTGTTTTTCATGCTATATTTTTTGTGAACCTCAAACATTATAATATATTCCTTTTGAAATAACTATTAAGTAAGTTAAGTATTAGTCACTCAGTCGTGTCTAACTCTTTGCTACCCCATGGACTATAGCCCGTCAAACTACTCTGTCCATGGGATTCTCTCAGTTAGAATACTGGAATGGGTTGTCATCCCCTTCTCCAAGTGGATTTTCCTGACCCAGGGATCAAAGTCCTGTCGCCTGCATTGCAGGCAAATTCTTTACCATCTGAGCCATCAAGGAAGCCCTATTAGAAAGCAATATATGAGAGTTCATTTAGGGTAAAAACACTGTTCCTGCGTCCATTGTGCCCAGAACCATTTTGTAAGGAAAGATAATAAATGTGTGTGTATAAGTTATATGTACTGTGTGTATACATATATATATATATATATATATATATATATATATAGTTATGTGTGTGTGTTACACACTCACATGTTGCAAGACTAGTACAATTACACTTTTAATAAGTTCGCCATTCGTCTGGATTTGGATATAGTATGCCCTGTTTATGCATGCAGTCACTCAGTCATGTCTGACTCTTTGTGACCCTTTGGACTGTACTCTACCAGGTTCCTCTGTCCATGGGATTTTCCAGGCAAGAATATTGGAGTGGGTTGCCATTTCTTCCTCCAGGAAATCTTCCTGACCCAGGGGTTGAGCCCATGTATCCAGTCCTAAACAGTTAGCATGAATAACTTAAAGCTCAAAATATTCTATTATCTAACCAATTATTAAAATCAGGAACAATTATTAAAATCAGGAAATTTAACACCAATGCAATACTATTATCTAATCTAAGTTATTGGTATACTGCTGCTGCTAAGTCACTTCAGTCGTGTCCAATTCTGTGCGACCCCGTAGATGGCAGCCCACCAGGCTCCCCTGTCCCTGGGATTCTCCAGGCAAGAACACTGGAGTGGGTTGCCATTTCCTTCTCCAATGCAAGAAAGTGAAAAGTGAAAGTGAAGTTGCTCAGTCGTGTCGACTCTTAACGACCCCATGGACTGCAACCTACCAGGCTCCTCCTCTGTCAATGGGATTTTCCAAGCAAGAGTACTGGAGTGGAGTGCCATTGCCTTCTCCAAGTTATTGGTATAATTTCATTATAATTTCAATTTTCTTAGTATTGCTATTTATCAGTTTTTCCCCATATGGATACAGTTAGTATCAAGCATTGAATTTTATCATTATGCTTATTTAGTCCATTCTAAAGGAATTCTTTATTTTTTTTTTTTTTATGTCAAGCATTCTGTTATCTAAAGGTGAGTTATTTTTGTAGAATGTCCCTCAATTAGGATTTATACAATACTTCTTTCAGATTAGGTTCAAGTTATGCATTTTGTTTATATTACTACAAATACAATGTGTTCATCATGGTAATCATATTAGAAGCCATGTAATATTTGATTATCCTAAAGTTCTGTGCTAAGTTGCTTTAGTTGTGTCCGACTCTGTGTGACAGCATGGACTGCAGCCTGCCAGGCTCCTCTGTCTGTGGGATTCTCCAGGCAAGAATACGGGAATGGGTTGCCATGGCCTCCTCCAGAAGATCTTGCTGACCCAAGGATTGAATTCATGTTGGCAGGCAGGTTCTTTCTAGCATCACTTGGGAAGCCCATCCTAAAGTTTGTAATATTAATTGTGATCGGTTGGTTTAGGTGGAATCCATTGTATCTCTCCTGTATAAAGTTTTTATTTTCCATATTGTCATTAATAAGTAATTTGTAGCGAGATACTTTTCAGACCACATCAATATCTTATTTCTCTTCACTATACTACTGACCAATCGTTTTACCAACTATTGATGATTATATGGGGCTCAGTGATTACCAGGTGGCTCAGTAAAGAGTCATCTGGTAATGGCTCTGCTTGCCAATACAAGAAACGTAAGTTCAGTCCTGGGGTCGGAAAGGTCCTCTGGAGAAGGGAATAGCAACCCACATCAGTATTCTTGCCTGGAAAATTCCATGGACAGAGGAGGCTGGTGGGCTACAGTCCAGGAGGTCACAGAGTTGCACACTACTGTGCAACTAAGCACACAGGCACAATGATTATATAATTACATCATTCTTCATGTATTTATTAGCTGATTTTTTTTTTTTTGCAAGAAAGCACTTTTTCTTTTTAACTTTTCTGTCCATTTGTTTATAACACTAATAGCTAATGAAACTTTATTAAGTGAATTATAATCAATTGCTACCACTATTTATTTTGATGTCCAAATTATCCTAGATGTCCCCACTGAAAGCCTCTTCAAGCTGGCCCATATTTCTTTTCCCTCTGTCTACATTGTGTTTTTTTTTGACTGTTTCCCTCATTTCTAGCACCCTGAGGTATTACAAGTTCATCTTAGTTTCTCTCAGCCTAAGTTTATCAGGAAATGGCATTTTCTCTAATGATCCTTGGATTATTTCAGTGGAAAATGATATTTAAGAGTTAAAATATGAAACCAAGGCAAGAATGCCTACTTTCACCCCTCCCCAGTCAATATTGTACTAGAAGTCCTAGCTAATATAATCAGAAAAGAACAAAAGAGGTATACAGATTGAAAAGGAAGAAATAAAATGTAGTGGTTTGCAAAGTACATGACTGTCTTAGTTAAAAATCCCAAAAAGCCAATAAAAAACTCCTAGTAACTAGTAAGCACCTATGGAAACATTGCAAATGCAAGTGTATTACATGAATCATTTGTTCTCTCATAAATAACAACAAATAATTGGAATTTTAAATTTAAACATGATACTATTTAACAGCAAAAACTTTAAGCATAAACCTAATAAGCAAATTTTATATATAAAGAAAACAATAAATCTCTGGTAAGGTCCAATGGTTAGGCTTTTTAAAATTTGTTTTTCCACCTTCCAACGCAGAAGGTACAGGTTGAATTCCTAGTTGTGGAGCTAAGATCACATATGCCTTGCGGCCAAAAACCAAAACGTAAACAGCAAAAACAATATTGTAACAAATTTAACAAGGACTTTGAAAATGGTCAACATCAAAAAAATCTTTAAAAAAATCTCTGGTAAAATACATCAAAAGCTTTCTTTTAAATGAAGATTACATATATATGTACTGGAAGACTCAATACTGTCAAGATGTCAGTTCTTCATAGAGTCAATGAAATCTCAATCAAAACCTCAATATTAACAAACTGTACTACATTCTAAACTACATATGGAAAAGAAAAAAAGGAACAGCTAATACAACCTCAAGTGAGGACAAATTCATAGGACTAACAGTATGTGATTTCAAGAGTAAGTACAAAGCTATAGTAATCAAAGTAATATGTACTATCTGTACATCTGAAACTAACACAACATTGTAAATCAACTGTGCTCAAAAAGTTGATTTACTGGCACAAAGACAGAAATATAGATCAATGGAACAAAATAGAAAGCCCTGAGATAAATCCACACACCTATGGACACCTTATCTTCGACAAAGGAGGCAAGAATATACAATGGAGTAAAGACAGTCTCTTTAACAGGTGGTGCTGGGAAAACTGGTCAACCATTTGTAAAAGAATGAAACTAGACCCCTTTCTAACACCATACACAAAAATAAACTCAAAATGGATTAAAGATCTAAATGTAAGACCAGAAACTATAAAACTCCTAGAGGAGAACATAGGCAAAACACTCTCCGACATAAATCACAGCAGGATCCTCTATGATCCAACTCCCAGTATACTGGAAATAAAAGCAAAGATAAACAAATGGGATCTAATTAAAATAAAAATCTGCACAACAAAGGAAACTATAAGCAAAGTGAAAAGACAGCCTTCTGAATGGGAGAAAACAATAGCAAATGAAACAACTGACAAACAACTAATCTCAAAGATATATAAGCAACTTATGCAGCTCAACTCCAGAAAAATAAATGATCCAATAAAAAAATGGGCTAAAGAACTAAATAGGCATTTCTCCAAAGAAGACATACGGATGGCTAACAAACACATGAAACGATGTTCAACATCACTCATTATCAGAGAAATGCAAATCAAGACCACAATGAGGTACCATTTCACACCAGTCAGAATGGCTGCGATCCAAAAGTCTACAAGCAATAAATGCTGGAGAGGATGTGGAGAAAAGGGAACCCTCTTACACTGCTGGTGGGAATGCAAACTAGTACAGCCATTATGGAAAACAGTGTGGAGATTCCTTAAAAATTGCAAATAGAACTGCCTTATGACCCAGCAATCCCACTGCTGGGCATACACACCACAGAAACCAGAATTGAAAGAGACACATGTACCCCAATGTTCATTGCAGCGCTGTTTATAATAGCCAGGACATGGAAGCAACCTAGATGTCCATCAGCAGATGACTGGATAAGAAAGCTGTGGTACATATACACAATGGAATACTACTCAGCCCTTAAAAATAATAAATTTGACTCAGTTCTAATGAGATGGATGAAATTGGAACCGATTATACAGAGTGAAGTAAGCCAGAAAGAAAAACACCAATACAGTATACTGACACATATATATGGAATTTAGAAGACAGTAATGATGACCCTATATGTGAGACAACAAAGAGACACAGAGGTATAGAGTGGACTTTTGGACTCTGAGGGAGAGGGAAAGGGTGGGATGGTTTGGGATAATGGCAATGAAACATGTATATTTTCTTGTAAGAAACGAAGCACCAATCTATGTTCAATGTAGGATGCAGGATGCATGGGGCTGATGCACAGGATGATTCAAGTAGAGGATGTGGGGTGGGAGGTGGGAGGGGGCTTCGGCATTGGGAGATTGTGTTCACCTATGGCTGATTCGTGTCAATGTATGGCAAAACAAATACAGTAGTGTAATTTAAAAATAAATAAATTTAATAATAATAATAAAAAGTTGATTTACGTGTTTTATTCTTTTAAAAAGAAAAGAAGATGATATTGGCAAAAGAATAGACAACTAGATCAATGAAATAGAATAGAGAGGCCAGAAATAGACCTATATACATATAGCCAACTGATCTTTCACAAAGGAGAAAAGGTATTCAAAGGGTAAGAATACTTTTGAACAAATGTGTTGTAAAAACTAGACATACACCTGTAAAAATAATTTAAAAACCTAATAATTTTATATAGGGACTACAAATTGATTATAAACCTATATGTATAATGCAAAACCATAGAGTTCCTAGAAGATAACACAGGAGAAAAACTAGGGTGTCTAGAGTTTAGCATTGACTTTTTTCCTTTTTTAAACACTACCAAAGGCACAATCTATGAAGGGGAAAAAGAAGTAAACTGGAAGTCATTAACATTAAAAACTTCTCTGTGAAAGACATTATTAAGGGAATAAATATACAAATCATGCAGGAAGAAATTGAAAAATATTTATCTGATAAAGAATTGTTATCTAAAATATATTAAGAACTCTTAAAAACTCAACAAGAAAACAAATGAAACTATCAACAAGAGGGAAAATATCTGAACAACTATCAAATAAAATATACAAATGGTAAATAAATATATTAAAACATTGTCAACGTATGTCTTTAGAAAATTGAAAACAACAGCAGCAAAGAGATGTCATTACACACCTATTACAAAGGCTAAAGTCTAAACCGCTGACAACACTAAATGCTGGTGAGGATATGGAGCAGCAGGAAGTCTCATTTATTGGTTATGGGAATGCCAAATGGAACAGCCACTTTGGAAGACAGTTTGGCAGTTTCTTACGCAGCTAAACCTGGGACTGAACCTGAATCTCCTGTATAGCTAAAAGTAGTCTTACCAGAAAAATCTAACAACGGTGTTCCAAGGCATTTATCCAAATGAGCTCAAAACTTCTGCCTATGTGAAAACTTCACACTAATGTTTATAGCAATTATATGCAAGGTTACCAAAATTTAGAAGCAACCAAGATGTTCTTCAGTGAATGGATAAACTAACAGTGGTAAATCCATTAAATACTATATCATTCAATAATAAAAAGAAACATGTTCTCAAGCTGTGAAAAGAGATGGAGGGAATGTTAATTGCATATTGCTAACTGAAGAAGCCAATCTCAAAAGGCAACATATTACTTGACTCCAACTATATGACACTCTGTAAAAGGCAAAACCATGGACACAGTAAAAGGATCACTGATCTCCAGGATGCCAAAGTAGGTGTGGAGAGAAAAAGGAATAAACTGATAGAGCAGGGCAGTGAAATTATCGTAATGCTGGATCTAGGTAATTATTCATTCATCAAAATGTGTATAGTGTATAATACAACAAAAAACTTTGATGTAAAATGTGAATTTTAGCTAATAATAATGTATTAGTGTTAGTTCATCAACACAACAAAATTTCATCCTCATACAAGATGATAACAGCGGAAACTGAGGGGAGAAAGATGAATAGATATATAGTAATTATCTCTACTCTGTTCAATTTTACTACAAACAATCAAACTGCTTCAGAGAAAAGTATTAATTTGTCTAAAAACTAAGATATGGATGTTATGTGTGCTCATTGACATTGGTGTGTCATTTCTTCTGGGTGTTTTCAGAAAACAGAACTAGAAAGAAGTACAAATGTGCATATGCAGTATATATATACATACAATTATGTATGAATTTTAGGTTCATATATACGAGACACTATGGAATGTAGCCTGCCAGGCTCCTCTGTCCATTGGGATTCTCCAGGCAAGCATACTGGAGTGGGTCACCAAACCTTTCTCCAGGGATCTTCTTGACTCGGGGATCAAATCCATATCTCTTAGTCTCCTGCATTGGCAAGTGGGGTCTTTACCACTGGTACCACTAGGGAAGCCCCTCATACATATATACAAATATATAAAACTATATATAGCTTTTTATATATAGTAATATATAAAACTACATATATATAAGATGTATGTATATATAAAGTTTTATGTACTAATCTGTACTTATACTCTTTAATTTATACTAGCACTGAAAATTCCAATTCAATCTGCACTGAGTGGGCATTCTAGTCTGTCCTCTTTTCATGTTTGTAACACCCTGCTTCATCTGTAAAAAAAGAAAGTCAATAAAATTACTATTTTTCCCCCAAGTCTGGAGCTCACAGAAAATGTTTTAGAAACACTCATATTACTATGGAAAACAATTTTATTATGTTTATTTGTATATTGAAATTTGATAGTTCAGACAACTGACAGTCATCCATGTAACTTACACCTCTATCAATGTATAGAACACATTTTTCTTATGCCAGAAGTTTCCTTGTTTCCATTTTCTTAATTTCCTCATCTGGCACCAATCAAATTCTGGGGTATTTTTCTCATGAAACATTAGTTTTAAAGTTTAATTTTCACAGTATATTTTAATAATGTATTATTTATATAAACTATAATAATATAGACACATTGTATAATACATACATATCATATATATATTGTATAATACAAGCATATAATATACATATCTGTGATATATATAATACTTATCTTACACAGAACTAGACTGAATGTCTTATAACCTATCCTGAATCTTTTAAAAGAAGTAATATCAATGTTAATCTATTAAATGAGCAAGTGATATTTTGTTGCTGATGAAATCTATTAGCTTTAAAATATTATCAATATTGAATGAATATGGACAACTTCATAAAAATAGCTTATAATCTTTAAAAAGTTTCAGTAAAAATCTATATTAAAAACAAAGATTTCTGTTCCTACAGGCAAAATTTAACCTCCATCAATCACAATCACCTATTTTTGCTTACTTTGTGAAGTTTTTGTGAATGGTGCTACAGGAAGTCAATTAGTTTTATGTAGGTTTTTGAAGGCAAAGTAACTCTGTAAAATTTTAAAGCAGATAAATGAACAAAGATTCTAAATCAGGAATATGCTTTTTGTTCTGCTTCTATTTAGATAAGTTTAAAGTATTATTCATTTCAGGAGTTAGTTTAAATTATGCTCCCAAAAGGCACTTAAGAAAAACTTAATGTGTTTCTATATTTATTTTTCTCCTTCTTAGCCTCTTTTAAGTATTTTTTTCAAAGCTATCGTCCCTGAAAAGTGTCTGAGCTGATAATCTGACAATGTACATACCACTATTTTGTCCAGTTAAATTATCCTGCATTATAGTAAAACAAGTAGTTTCCCAAAATGAGACAATCAATTCACTCACACAATGAATCTGGGAATTATATTTTCTTGTTAGAAGTCCAAATTATATAAAAGGCCTTAGTCCTAAGATAAATTTTGGAGCAAACTCTGTGATGTAATAACTTCAAGTAGAACAATAGGAGTTCAAAGAATCTTTGTTCCAATTCCTCTAAATTTCTTCATGCTGTCAAGGAACGAGGCCTGTGGAAACTGCAATGCATGTGATCTTTGACACATAAAATGATCATTGTCTCATTTCCAGTTGAGAAGAAGTAACACTTCCTGACTCTCTGAAAAGACTGTATGTAAATCAAGCTTGTTTTTGTGCTAATTGTATTACATCTTCACCCAGTACAGCAATAATTGTGTACTAGTTTTTAAAGGAAAAATTTTCTTCCCATTATTGGTATTTTTATTCTGTGAACTGAGATACATTTCTAACCCTAAACCTTTACTAACTTTTTCCTGATTTCACTACTGAGGAGGTATATCTTTTTTTTTTTTTTTTTCATTTTATTTATTTTTTTAAATTAAATTTATTTATTTTTTTAATTACAATACTGTATTTGTTTTGCCATACATTGACACGAATCAGCCATAGGTGAACACAATCGCCCAATGCCGAAGCCCCCTCCCACCTCCCACCCCACATCCTCTGCCTGAATCATCCTGTGCATCAGCCCCATGCATCCTGCATCCTACACCAAACATAGATTAGCGCTTCGTTTCTTACAGGAAAATACACATGCTTCACTGCCATTCTCCCAAACCATCCCACCCTTTCCCTCTCCCTCAGAGTCCAAAAGTCCACTCTATACCTCTGTGTCTCTTGTTGTCTCACATATAGGGTCATCATTACTGTCTTCTAAATTCCATATATATGTGAAGGAAGAAATAGAGAACCCCAGAGTTAGTAGAAGGAAAGAAATCCTAAAAAATTAGGGCAGAAATAAATGCAAAAGAAACAAAAGAGACCATAGCAAAAATCAACAAAAGAAAAAGCTGGTTCTTTGAAAGGATAAATAAAATTGACAAACCATTAGCCAGACTCATCAAGAAACAAAGAGAAAAAAAATCAAATCAACAAAATTAGAAATGAAAATGGAGAGATCACGACAGACAACTCAGAAATACAAAGAATCATAAGAGACTACTATCAGCAATTATATGCCAATAAAATGGACAACTTGGAAGAAATGGACAAATTCTTAGAAAAGTACAATTTTCCAAAACTGAACCAGGAAGAAATAGAAAATCTTAACAGACCCATCACAAGCACGGAAATTGAAACTGTAATCAGAAATCTTCCAGCAAACAAAAGCCCAGGTCCAGACGGCTTCACAGCTGAATTCTACCAAAAATTTCGAGAAGAGCTAACACCTATCTTACTGAAACTATTCCAGAAAATTGCAGAGGAAGGTAAACTGCCAAAATCATTCTATGAGGCCACCATCACCCTAATACCAAAACCTGACAAAGACACCACAAAAAAGAAAACTACAGGCCAATATCACTGATGAACATAGATGCAAAAATCCTCAACACTGAGGAGGTATATCTTGTTGTCTGATTCCTAGATTTGAACAGAATGACAATGCTTGTGTGTGTGTGTGTGTGGGGGGGGTATTCGCCTCAGTTTTCTATTCTCTCCCTATACTGGAATTGTATATTCATACTTTGCATGTGAGTTTCTAATGCTCAGAAAGTGAAAGTTGCTCATTAGTGTCCAATGCTTTGCAACCCCATGGGCTGTATAGTCTATGGAATTCTCCAGGCCAGAATACTGGAGTGGGTAGCTGTTCCCTTCTCCAGGGGATCTTCCCAACCCAGGGATCAAACCCAGGTCTCTTGTACTGCAGGTTGATTCTTTACCAGTTGAGTGACAGTATGCTCTATTTTACATATTTTTTAGTCCTTCTGATTTGTCTGTATTCACGTGACTTTCTCTGGGCAAGAATATATGGGCAGAATAATCAGGCCAGTTTTGAAGCCAGGGCTTTAGGTAGCATTGCTTTATTCCAGTCTGTGCTTCAGTCATCTGTCATAAGAAAAGTATTTTTAGCTAGGTGCTGGTACAAAGAGAATGCAGAGATTCAGCAAGTGTTAGAAGTGTTAGTCACTTAGCCATGTCTGACTCTTTGCAACCCCATGGGCTATAGTCCACCAAGCTCCTGTCCATGGGGTTTTCCAGGCAAAAGTACTGAAGTTGGTAGCCATTCCCTTCTCCAGGGAAATTTCCTGACCCACGGGTAGAGCCCAGGTCCCCTGCATTTCAGTCAGATTCTTCACCATCTGAGCTACCAAGGAAGCCCACAGAGACCAAGGAACAAACCTAAAACCTACTGCAGCCTGAAGCCCAGCCAAGTTGGCCAGTAGCCTAAACAGAGCCACCCTCCTAACACATGCACCGGAAATAGAGAAAAGCATGTGCTGTGTGAAATTACTGAGCTGGGAGTGTTTGTTACAAAGCCCTGCTGTAGCATTGGTGAAGAAATACAACATGCTTGTCTAATATCGGTGCTATTTCTATTCTTGGGCGTGGCTTTCTCAAAGACAGCACTTGTCAGCTCCCCTTTACATCATGTCTTATCCGACAAAGTCTGCCTGTTGCTGAGAGGCTAAGGGTGCCCATGGCTGAACTGTATTTAATAGGAGGTCTGATAGAAGAACTTTTCTCACATCAATGCATGGAGAAGTAGTTCTGACTTATGTATGACTTAATTTAAACTAACTAGAATGGCCTGTTTTGTGGCTACTATACACATATACTGTACCTCTGCTTTTAACTATTAAAGGAAAAAAAAACCCATTTGAAAATCAAAATGCAGTAACTGTGGTTCAGGCATTCAAAATGTAACTGGGAGACCATTGTGTCTAGGTAGATTGATTGATTTTTATGGATGTGGTTTTAGACACATTTCTGCATTACTGAGAACTTGATTTTCTAAACTTTCAGGTCAAGGATGTGACCAATCATTCTCAAACAATACTTGCTAGCAGCTGCCAGCTTCAACCTCATGGCTTCAAGGCCTCCTTGTAACTATGCAACCGTTTTGGACTCTTGACCAACTCTTACTTATGAAGCATTCTTACTTCTTGCAACATCCAATACTAATTTTTGGCAAATATTTCATGTACTTTCGAGAGTTTTGCCTCTATTAAACATAATTTATTTTGTAGTCCAGCAGAATACAATTCAAGGGCTTCTTCAATCTGCGTCTCAAGGGCCATAATGCTCAGTTTGGCCCTCAAATAAAACACTTTTCTATTCCTGTTGATTATTCCCATCAACAGGTCCTTGTGACTCTCAAACTAAATCAAATTCCCCAGTTTATTTTCTAATAACAATATTTGTCTTCTATATTTACTCTTTCACAAAAGAAGGAAGATACTATAAATTAAAGACTCACTGGAAACATAAGCAAAAGAAGCATAATTGTGAAACCTGTTTCCTAGAGATATGACCATTGATCTTAGAGGGATTTTTTTCTTTTGTACAATAACAATTAGGCCTGGGCTAGGACACAGTTCTAAATAACTGAAATGCAGAAGGAAAAGAAAAGTTTATAATATGGTCCTCACCAGATTTTCAAGTCTCCCAGAAATCTATTTGCAAATGAATTCAACATTTGTGTAGCTACACACATTAACATTGTTTAGTCGTCCAGTTGTGTCTGAGTCTTTGCAACCCCATGGACTGCAGCATGCCAGGCTTCATTAACATAGGTTTCTCCTTTTTAGAGGATTGATTTATCCATTTAAGGACCAAAATCAATAATTTTTAGAATGTTGTTTTTTTGTATCAGCATTGAAGAATTAGGCTTTAAACTTTGCTAAAACCAGTAATCCACATCTGCTCAACTGTCAAATCATCTAGGTAATTGCTAGAGAAGGTCTTGCTAAAGGTAATTGCTAAAGAAGGTCCTTTAGTGACACTACATGCAACATGTTCTTTTCAAGAACACATAGGCTGTTTACCAAAGGAGATAGAACCCAGTATATACAGAAAATAGCCATTAACAGACATCTGACAGGAAAAAAAAAAATGTAAAGGCAATATGTTCTATTTACATGAACACAAAAATTCCAAATAAACTATGAGGCAACACAATCCATAAATATTTCATGACTATATGGGGTTTACTAGAAAAAATTCAAATTAGTTAACATTCAAAAAATATTCAAAGTAATCCAGCATATTGAGAATAAAAACTCAACAAGATCTTTTTGCTAAATAAAATATTGAAATAATTGATAAAGCAAACACAGATGACAATTAAAGTAAATCTTAAAAATATGCAGAATAGGAGCATCTTCAGTCTGGAAAGATATAAAAATATACAACTAACATTCTACTTAAGAAATCAGCTTTCTTCTGAGTTTGAAAAGAAAAATAATTTCCAGTGTCTTCAATTTTTAATGTATTGTATTGAAGGTCACTTATGCAAATAAAACAAAACAAAGGAAATGAAATTAAGACTGGTAAAGAATTAAAACTTTAATTAATTTTGAAAACCAAACTGTGTGCAAATTATACTGTAAGGGAACTATAAACAAATAAGCAAACAAAAACTAGAAATATATAAATTTGGTAGTTTTCCTGGAAAAAAATCAACATAAAATTTCCATTTTATTTTAAAATTCTAGCTGGCATTATGCCTTCTGAATTTTTCAGGTTGTATAACAGAATATTTTAGATATTAAAGTCATTCACATAATGACACTTGAACAGACGATTCCTGTGCTAATATATTCTAGGTCTCTAAATGTTTATCTAACACAAACTACAGAACACTAACATCCTTAAAACTATGAAACACCGCAGAGTAAAACAAAGACCTTTGTAAATGTAGAAATAATATAAGTTTATGGATTGGAAGACCATCTTAGCGTTAGTGGTAAAGAATCTTCCTGCCAATGCAGCAGATGCAAGAGATGGGTTCAGTCCCTAGGTTGGAAAGATCCCCTGGAGGAAGAAATGGCAACCACTCAGATATTCTTGCCTGGAAAAATCCCATGGACAAAGGTGCCTGGAAGGCTAGAGTCCATGGGTTGCAAAGAGTCAGATACGACTGAGCACTTGTTAGTAGCAGCAGCATAATAACCAATATTAATTCTTATCAAATTGATTTAGATATACAAAAGGAGCATAAGAAAAATCTCAATAGTTTTATGTGAAATTCTCTTTTCAATATTAATTTTAAAATTTAGAGGAAAATACAAGTAAGTTAGTGTTAGTCGCTCAATCGTGCCTGACACTCTGCAACCCCAAGGACTGCAGCCCACCAGACTCCTCTGTCCATGAATTTTCCAGGCAAGGATACTGGAGTGGGTTGCTATTTCCTTCTCTAGGGGATCTTCCCAACCCAGGGATGGAACCCGGGTCTCTTGCACTGCAGGCAGATTCTTTACTGACTTAGCTACAAGGGAAACCCAGAGAAATACAAAATGCTTAGAAAATCCTAGATAAGATTAAGAGGAACAAAATTAATAGGATTTATGCTATCATAATTAAAACATACTGTAAAGCTACTCCAGACACTCACATAATTATATCATAATTTTTAAAAAGTAAATATGTATAACAACAATTTTTTCAGTGGTCATGTATGGATGTGAAAGTTGCACTGTGAAGAAAGCTGAGTGCCAAAGAATTGATGCTTTTGAACTGTGGTGTTGAAGAAGACTCTTGAGAGTCCCTTGGACTGCAGGGAGATCCAATCAGTCCATTCTAAAGGAGATCAGTCCTGGGTGTTCTTTGGAAGGACTGATGCCGAAGCTGAAACTCCAGTACTTTGGCCACCTCATGTGAAAAGTTGACTCATTGGAAAAATTCTGATGCTGAGAGGGATTTGGGGTCAAGAGGAGAAGAGGATGAGATAGCTGGATGGCATCACCGACTCAATGGACGTGAGTTTGAGTGAACTCTGGGAGTTGGTGATGGACAGGGAGGCCTCGCGAGCTGTAATTCATGGCGTCACGAAGAGTCGGACATGAGTGAACAACTGAACTAAACCGAACTGAAGGAAGAAAAGTGCTGCATCAACAGAAACATCGGAAGACAGAGGACAATGGAATCATAAATTCTATACTCTGAGAGAAAGCAAAACTACTAGTGGCTTAGAATTATATACCTAGCAAATGTACATTTTATATAAGTGTAAATTAAAAACATTTTCAAATGAACAAATATGGGGTATTTGCAATATCTGTTGAACATTATGTTTTTGCTTTTGTTTGATTTTTGATAATCAATTGAATTCATTTCATGTTTACAGGCCTGCTCTTATCATCTCATCTATCCTTATTCGATTTAAGAATGAATTTTCAGGAAATATGAAGTTGGGGAAAAGAATGTGCTATATCTTAGCACATGTGTTGCAAGATATTTGATTTTTCTTTCACAAAATACTTTGGAATGTTGCTTTCTAATTAATTTCCAGCAGGATAACACTGATCTTTTTGCTCATTGTGAAAGCATTTTAACATCTTCCAGCTGCATGGTGAATAACACTTAAATACTTCATCCTGTCATTGAAATTCCTACAGTTTTTCCTACCATAAATTCTTACTGTTTCCTGTGGTCCAGCTGATAATAAGCTAACTGTCTTCTTGCATGCTTCAAATGTCCCTCTCCATACACTGCTCCTTCTCTCTGAATTACCCCTAAACCCTTACATACACGTTTCACCTTTTCCTCCAAGGTTCAGCTGGATAAAACTACATTTCTCTGGAAAATTTTTGATCCCATTAAATAATACAATTTCACTTTTCTCTGTATTCCGTAGTTATTTAATTTAAACTTCGGAAAATGATCCATGACTACGTCACTCATAGAGCCTTCTAAAATCAAAGTGCCCTGCATATTACTGATAATGAATAGAGTTGTTAAATAAGAAACCAAAGCAAAAATAACCTTTAACCAACTGTCAAATTTCATCGAATATAGGTTAGTACTATGTTATGGGTTTTTAAGTATTAACAAGAATAATCTAATCAAATTTGGAGCCAGAATATAGATCCATATATTTAAAGATACAAATTCAAAGTATATAAACTATTGTAGAGGAGAGAATCAGTTTTTCACTGGGAAGTTCTCCCTGGAATAATAAATAATGACCTTCCAGTCCCAGCCATATTCACCTGGTGAGTCAATTGTGATCACCATATTCATATATATCCTGCTTGGATTCAAAAGGCATGTTTTCGTTGACTTTCATTTCATACTTGTCTATTTCCTGGCTTAAATAATATAACATCTAGTAAATAAATGGAGTTGGCCTAAAATCAAGTGGGAATGTTACATTAAATTTACACCCAAAATATTGTGAAAATGTTTTTACATTTATGCACTGCATTATTGAAATAGATATTATATAGTAAATCATTCTATTTTAACACTCATATTTAATCAGCCATTACATTCAAATCATTGATTTTATTAACTTATTTCAATCTTCCATAACATTAAACACAATTTAGAGCAAATATATGAACATGAACATTTGCTTTTCTTTAGAACTTAAAAAAATCATTGACATGGGTTTTAAAACACATTGAGAATGCCATTATATCTAAACAAATATATATTACACATTCTAGAATTAATATTAATAAAATTATCAAAGTGGTTCATAATTCTAGCATAAAATTAAGGTACTATGTGATATATGTGATAAATAATATGAAGCTTATACATTTAAAAATAAACTATGGGTTTGATAATTTAACAAAGTTTAGGTAAACTTTCATTGACTTTCCAGTTTATTGCAATTTAAAAGTTTCCGTTCTACTGTTTAAAAACAAATTCCATGTTTCTTTTTAACATCATCCTGAGAAAGTTTCTTTGAATCATGATATAGATAGATTAGGTGAATTTTGTATTTTTAAAAACACTGAAGAGGAGATACAGAGGTTCCATTTTGAATGTCCATGATTTACCCAGTGAAAAAGGCTTTGCATAAATTTTGATGGATTCTGACATATTTCTGCAGTAGTTTCATAACACAATTGAGAGAAAATTCTTCATTAAAAATGGTATTTATCTTCCTAAACTTGTGAATAATACCAGCAACTGTTTAAGCCAGTTAAATGAAACTATGCTTTCATAATTTACTAAAATAAATCTCATTTTACATGATATTTTTTTTTTTTTCCACGAATTAACATAAAAGATTGTATCAAATGACAGATGTTTTTAGCGCTGGGAGCAAATTATATTAGAAGACTTGAATGATGTTTGCAAAGCTTTGACTTGCCTATAAATCTCTTCTAAATATTTGAAAGTGCTTTAGAACAAAAACTGGAAAAAAACCTAGAGAATATGAAATAAGTAACAATTTTAGTAATGTACAAAATCTATCAAATTTAAATACCATAAGACTGCTTTATCATATGGGTGTATGAATGAAGGAATAATAATTTCAAGCTTCAGACTGAATAGGGTATCATAACATGATATTATAAGGCAGCTTAGGAAGAATTTAAATAAATTAGATAAATATAATCTGCATACAGTAAATACATACACACACACAAACACCGTGTCTTATACTTGTGTTATGTGTGTCTGTGCATGTGTGTTCTCAGTCATCCTTCAATCAGTCATGTACATACAGCTTGGAGCCATAAACACTGGGAGATATGAACTGGGTTTACAGTGAGGGTGAGGTATATTTTTTATGAAAGGGAGAAATTGCAAAAACATTTTGATGATTATGATTTATTTAAACTATTGATATTGACTTTGTTTTTTTACTAGTCCCTATACTAAGCTCTTTACCTAAATTAGATAATTAAAACTCAAAATAATCTTTGGGAAATTAAATAAATAATGTTTCTATTTTAAATATAAACACACAAATTTATAGTGAAGTTAGCCTTTAAGAAATTAGTAAGTGATAGAGCTGGGCTTTAGACCCACATTTACCTCAATTGTTCTACCAGTCAATCCTTTTTCTAGATCTCTTTTCCTACAATGAACTTTCTAGAGAATATATGACTTCATGTATGTTAGCCTTTTAGTCTTCACAGTAATTCTATGAAAGATAGCCATTCATTATCATCATGGCCACCACATTATAAATAAAAAGATATAATTTAGAAACTTAAGACATTTGCTTCAGTTCACATAGAGAATAAGTGGCAAAGCAGAAATTCAGTCAGGCATTTTGACTTGGAAACCTATATCCTTAAACAGCAACATCATACATACAAATGTTGTAGACAATACTTGCATAGTTATAAATATCAAACTTGCTCCATTAAGGAAATCAGTTGAAAAAAGTGTCCTCAAATAAAGTGCAATGTTTGATGTGAATCAAACATGGGAAATGGTAAGATGGGTAATCGTTAAGAATGAAATGCATCTGAGTGTTTTCTATTTTCACCAATTATTCTAAGTTCTGTTTAAATTTCAATACTGTCAAGTGTGTAAACACACACACACACATATTTTAAATGCAGAATTTAGGACTAATTGAAAATCTCAGCTAAATCTCAGTTTCTTGGGACTAAGCCTAACCTTTCTGTCCTAAAATACCCTAAGTTCGTGTTTGGTTTTACATATCTATTTGGTTTTGTTTTGGCTTTATGATCATTATATGTTACAGATTCCATCCAGGTTTACTTCTGCTTCACATAATTTTTTAAAATTTATATTTTCTTGTCAAATCTTCTATGTGAGCCTTTAGCATGTACTCAAGCATTTAGAATGGGCTTTAGTATATCTGCCTGCAGTGTGGGAGACCCAAGTTTGATCCTAGGGTCAGTAAGATCCCTTGGGAGAGGAAATGGCAACACACTTCAATATTTTTGCCTGGGAAACCCCATGGACAGAGGAGCTGGTGGGGTCCATAGGGTCACAAAGAGTCATACATTACTGAGAGACTAGCACTTTTACACACACAGTTAGTATTTTTAATCAAATTAAGTACATTATTTTAATGTTTATATCTGCATGCGTTTCCCTTTTATTATTTTTATTTTTATTTTTTTATCCCACATGGCATGAGGGATCTTATTCCTTGACCAGGGATTAAAGCCTTTACACCCACATCGGAAGCATGGAGTCTTGACAACTGGACCCTCAGAGAAGCCTCCTTCATTTATTATTTTAAGTAAATATATTATTTTCTAATTAATTTTCATAATTTTATTATCATGGTCATATTTTCAAAGATGCTACTCTATGGTATAAAGATCAATGTAATTTTTACTTTCAAATCCATGAATTTATGCTTTTGTTTTTATTAATATATTTTAATGCATTAGTAATCTAATATTTTGAAAATCACTTTCATATTTCAGTTTATCTTAGGAATATTTCAACATTCCAAATTTGTACCACCTGTCATAACTTGAATGTGTGTGCTGTTTACTTTAATCACAATATATTTGAAGGGGGAAAGAAGCAAGATAAAAAGAAAATGGGTATATTACATTTCTAAGTGACCCTTGAGTTTTGATCAAAAACTTTTTTATTACAAAATGGATTCAGTACTTCTTTACCAAAAATGAATTAAATTGATGACTGAGGAAAATATTTTCACTGTTTCCTCCCATATACCATTTACTATTTTCTTTTGGAAAATTTAGTATCCCATTGGATAACATACCTTTATATGTTTTCCTATAACTGAATGACAAAAAAAAACCAAGATGATTCAAAAAAAAAGCAAAATATTTCAATTAATTTCTATAAAGAAGATATACAAATGGCTAACAAGCACATAAGATGCTCTGTATCTTTAATCATTAGGGAATGCAGATGAAAGCCACAATGAGATACCACCTTAAACCCATTAGGGTGGTGGCGGTGGCGGCGGCTGCGGCTGCTGCTGCTAAGTCACTTCAGTTGTCTCCGACTCTGTGCGGCCCCACAGATGGCAGCCCACCAGGCTCCCCCCGTCCCTGGGATTCTCCAGGCAAGAACACTGGAGTGGGCTGCCATTTCCTTCTCCAATGCATGAAAGTGAAAAGTGAAAGTGAAGTCACTCAGTTGTGTCTGACTCTTAGCGACCCCATGGACTGAAGCCTACCAGACTCCTCTGTCCATGAGATTCTCCAGGCAAGAGTGCTGGAGTGGGGTGCCATTGCCTTCTCCATTAGGATGGCTACTAGTGACAAAACAAACAACAAATGAGTACTAGTGAGGATGTGGAGAATCTGTGTTATGTTGATGGGAATGTTAAACAGTGTAGTTGCTGAGGAAAACAGGATAGCAATTCTGCAAAAATTAAAAATAGAACTGTCACATGATTCAGCCATTCTACCTCTGGGTATATACAGCAAAAATGGAAAGTGGAGTCTCAATAGGACATCTGTACATCCTTGTCATAGCACCATTATTTCCAATATCCAAAAAGTAGAAGCAAGACAAATGTTCATCACCAGAGAAATACAGAAAGAAAATGTGGTATGTACATACAATGGAATATTATTCACTGTAACACAGTGACTACATGACTGAACCTTGAGGACATTAAGGTAAATGAAATAAGTGTTCACATAAAGGAAAATACTACATGGTTCAGTTTACATGAGATAGCCTTAGTAGTTAAATTCAGAGTCAGAAATGGGGTGGTGGTTATCAGGGGCAGGGACAAGGGGAGAAGGGGTAGGTATTTATCATGTGATAGGTACAGAGTTTCAGTTCTGCAAAGAGTTCTAGAGATGGATAGTAGTGATGGTTACACAATAGTGGGACTATAGCTAATAACCCTGTACTGTACAATTAAAATGGTTAGGATGGCAAATTTTGTTATGTATATGTTACTGAAATTAAAGAAAAATTGTTTAAAAATGACTTGTCAGTCCCTTATAACTATAGGCAGCATGCTTTAAGTAAAATAAAGCTATCTACAAATTTAGTAGAGATAAATCATTAATGATCTATATGTACTTAAAAATTCTGACTTTTCTAAAGTAATGATAGATAAAACTCTGAACATTCCCCCATAGGAAACCCAGAAAATTGAGCCTTAGGAAAAAAAAAAAGAAAAGAAAAAAATGCAAAATTAGATACATGACACAAAGACAAAGAATCTAGTCAGTACATTGCTTCCCTAAGTATTAACATTAAACAAGTAAATATCAATATCTACATCTATATTTATCTATCTATGTTGCAAATATTTCCACCACTGAAAAACATTTATATATCACTCTTAATTGCAGCATAACAGAACTGAGATAAAAATAAGTGAGAGAAAGTGTGCATGTTATACTAATGATTAACAGAATAATACTCCTTGAAGAAAAAAATAATAGCAAATTTTCATGCTCCAAATATATCTTAAATGGAAATACTTAAAGGAAATTTTGAGAAGATTCAGCAGAGATTCACAAAGATCTTTATGAAGAATCCACAAAGCTATACATTTTAAAATTCCTTGCTTTGAAACATATACTCTGACAAAAAGTAAGAAAATGTAGAATATATTTGAAGAACACAATTAAGAGCTTCCATGAAAATAAATATTGATAGATTATTCTTTTCAAAAACTTTCACAAACCTAAATTACTTGAGTACTCCTACTTCCCCTAATCTATTTGCCTAAAATTAAAAGGAACATGTCTTAATTTTATTGAATCAAATTAAAAATGGAATCGAAGCACCACATCTAGTACAAATAATATTCTTTAAAAAGATGGCAGGAAGTGGAGGAGGGGCAAGGAAAGAACAAAAGATAACAAGGATCAAAGATGTATTCATATCTCAGAGTTTAAAAATACACTATATTCCTCAACCTCCACCTCTTTAATATTTTTTGTTGAAGTCCTAAATTCTTATGTTGTTATTACTAAGTCATGTCCAACTCTTTTGTGACCTCATGGAATATGGCACAACAGGCTCCTCCATCCATGGGATTCCCCAGACAAGAATACTGGAGGGGATTGCCATTTCCTTCTCCAAGTCCTTACAATAAGGTTTAAAACATCATAAAGCAGAAAGGGGAGGGTAAGGAGAAGACTGAGGAGAAGAAAGAATGAGAGGACAACTAAAAAGCATGGAGATCAAAAAGTAAAGAATGAATAAAATACTTAGGAATATATCTACCTGAAGGAACTAAAGACCTCTATGTAGAAAATTATAAAACACTGATGAAAGAAATCAAAAGGACACTAATAGATGGAGAAATATACCATGTTCATGGATCGGAAGAATCAATATAGTGAAAATGAGTATACTACCCAAAGCAATCTACAGATTCAATGCAATCCCTATCTAGCTACAGTGGTATTTTTCACAAAACTAGAACAAATAATTTCACAATTTGTATGGAAATACAAAAAAAAACCTCAAATAGCCAAAGCAATCTTGAGAAAGAAGAATGGAACTGAAGGAATCAACTTGCCTGACTTCAGGCTCCAACTTGCCTGACTTCAGGCTCTACTACAAAGCCACAGTATGGTACTGGCACAAAGACAGAAATATAGGTCAATGCAACAAGATAGAAAGCCCAGAGATAAATCCACAAACCTATGGATAGCTTATCTTTGACAAAGTAGGCAAGAATATACAATGGAGAAAAGACAATCTCTTTAACAAGTGGTGCTGGGAAAACTGGTCAATCACTTGTAAAAGAATGAAACTAGAACACTTTCTAACATGATACACAAAAATAAACTCAAAAGATAAAAATACAAATAAAATCAAAAGATCTAAACGTAAGACCAAAAACTATGAAACTCCTAGAGCAGAACATAGGCAAAGCACTCTCTGACATAAATCACAGCAGGATCCACTAGGATCCACCTTCCAGAATACTGGTAATAAAAGCAAAAATAAACAAGTGGGATCTAATTAAAATTAAAAGCTTCTGCACAACAAAGGAAACTATAAGCAAGGTGAAGAGACAGCCTTCTGAATGGGAGAGAGTAACAGCAAATGAAGCAATGGACAAACAACTAATCTTAAAAATATACAAGCAACTCCTGCAGCTGAATTCCAGAAAAATAAATGACCCAATCAAAAAAAAAAAAAAAATGGGCCAAAGAACTAAATAGACATTTCTCCAAAGAAGACATACAGATGGTTAACAAGCACATGAAAAGATGCTTAACAACACTCATTATCAGAGAAATGCAAATCAAGACCCCAGTGAGGTACCATTTCACACCAGTCAGAATGGCTGTGATCCAAAAGTCTACAAGCAATAAATGCTAGAGAGGGTGTGGAGAAAAGGGAACCCTCCTACACTGTTGGTGGGAATCCAAACTAGTACAGCCACTATGGAGAACAGTGTGGAGATTCCTTAAAAAATTGCAAGTAGAACTGCCTTATGACCCAGCAATCCCACTGCTGGGCATACACACCGAGGAAACCAGAATTGAAAGAGACACATGTACCCCAATGTTCATTGCAGCACTGTTTATAATAGCCAGGACATGGAAGCAACCTAGATGTCCATCAGCAGAAGAATGGATAAGAAAGCAGTGGTACGTATACACAATGGAGTATTACTCAGCCATTAAAAAGAATACATTTGAATCAATTCTAATGAGATGGATGAAACTGGAGCCGATTATACAGAGTGAAGCAAGCCAGAAAGAAAAACACCAATACAGTATACTAACATGTATATATATGCAATTTAGAAAGATGGTAATGATAACCCTGTATGCGAGACAGCAAAAGAGACACAGGTGTACAGAATGGACTTTTGGTCTCTGAGGGAGAGGGAGAGGGTGGGATGATATGGGAGAATGGCATTGAAACATGTATACTATCATGTAAGAAACGAATCACCAGTCTCTGTAATATACAGGATACAGGATGCTTAGGGCTTGTGCATGGGGATGACCCAGAGAGATGATATAGGTTGGGAGGTGGGCTCAGGATTGGGAACTCATGTACACCCATGGCAGATTCATGTCAATGTATGGCAAACCAATATAGTATTGTAAAGTAAAATAAAGTAAAAATTAAAATTAAAAAAATTAAAAAAAAACAGTAAAGAAAAAAGAAAGTAAAGAATGAAATCTGCAGTGATTTACAGAAGATAAAGAGAATACAACAAAGTATGGAATGAATAAATGAGCTTATCAGTTTTGGCAGAAATCAGATAAATATACAGAAATCATAGCATTTCTAGTTGCTAGCAGTTAAAATCAGAAAATTTAATTTGAAAAGGTTTGGAGAAGGAAATGACAACCCACTCCAGTATTCTTGCCTAGAGAATCCCATGGACATAGGAGCCTGGGAAACTACAGTCCATAGGGTTGCAAGAGTCAAACACAACATAGCAACCAAAATACTACCACTACTATTATTAATAAAGTCACCAAAATATGCTTAGGAAGATACCTAACAAAACATGTGAAAGATTTTTAAATACTGAACAAATGAAAGAGAAAGAAAGTTGAAAGGTACAAATTGTTTAATGTCAATTTCTACCAGATTTATACATTTAACATAATTTTAATAGTTTATTATAAAATAAAATTATTGAATTAGTAATATTAAATTTCTAAAGGAATTGTGAAGTATGATTACTCAAAATAACTGTGAGAACATATTAACGCATAGACATACCCTAATATCAAGACATAAACAATGGTAGCTCAGAAGAATGTATAATTAATAAAAATGGAAAATGTCGTCAAAACAGTCATCACAGTTACAGATTTAAACACACAAAATTTGTTCATATGTATACAAAAAGACATATTAGGGTAATTAGATATTATTCATTATGTTTTATATATTGATTTCTATTGTGAAAATCATAGTTGGAATCACAAAATGCATGACACACTAATCAAAATTCTGAAAGTAAAAATAATAATAATAAGATAGAATAGGGCAAGAGACCTAACTAGATATTTTTCCAAAGAAGACACACAGATGGTCAAAAACCACAAGGAAAGATACACAGTGTTGCTAGTTATTAGAGAATGGTAATCAAAATTTCTGTGAGGTACACCTCACACTGGTCAGAAGGGCCATGATTAAAATGGCTACATATAACAAACGCTGGAATAAGTGTGGAGAGAAGGGAACTCTCCTACACTGTTAGTGGGAATGTAAGTAGGTGCAGGCACTATGGAAAACAGTATGGAGGTTCCTCAAAAAGCCAAACAGAGTTACCATATGATCCAGCAATCCCACTCCTGAGCGTATTTTCAGACAAAACTATAATTCAAAAAGATACGTGCATCCCTATGTTCACAGCTGCACTATTTACAATAGTCAAGACATAGAAACAATCTAAATGTCCATGGGCAGATGAATGCTTAAAGATGTGGTTCAGTTCAATTCAGTTCAGTCACTCAGTAGTATCTGACTCTTTGAGACCCCATGAATCGCAGAACACCAGGCTTCTCTGTTCATCACCATCTCCCAGAGTTCACTCAGACTCACATCCATCGAGTTCGTGATGCCATCCAGCCATCTCATCTTCTGTCGTCCCCTTCTCCTCCTGCCCCCAATCCCTCCCAGCATCAGAGTCTTTTCCAATGAGTCAACTCTTCACATGAGGTGGCAAAAGTACTGGAGTTTCAGCTTTAGCATCATTCCTTCCAAAGAAATCCCAGGACTGATCTCCTTCAGAATGGACTGGTTGGATCTCCTTGCAGTCCAAGGGACTCTCAAGAGTCTTCTCCAACATCACAGTTCAAAAGAATCAATTCTTTGGTGCGCAGCCTTCTTCACGGTCCAACTCTCACTAATACATGACTACTGGAAAAACCATAGCCTTGACTAGACAGACCCTAGTTGGCAAGTAATGTCTCTGCTTTGAATATACTATCTAGGTTGGTCATAACTTTTCTTCCAAGGAGCAAGCGTCTTCTAATTTCATGGCTGCAGTCACCATCTGCAGTAATTTTGGAGCCCCTCAAAATAAAGTCTGACACAGTTTCTACTGTTTCCCCATCTATTTCCCGTGAAGTGATGGGACCAGACGCCATGATCTTCGTTTTCTAAATGTTGAGCTTTAAGCCAACTTTTTCACTCTCCACTTTCACTCTCATCAAGAGACTATTTATTTCCTCTTCACTCTCTGCCATAAGGGTGGTATCATCTGCATATCTGAGGTTATTGATATTTCTCCCAGCAATCTTGACCAGTTGGAGTTTCTTCCAGTCCACCGTTTCTCATGATGTATTCTGCATAGAAGTTAAATAAGCAGGGTGACAATATACAGCCTTAACGTACTCCTTTTCCTATTTGGAACCAGTATGTTGTTCCATGTCCAGTTCTAACTGTTGCTTCCTGATCTACATACAGAGTTCTCAAGAAGCAGGTTAGGTAGTCTGGTATTCTCGTCTCTTTCAGAAGATGTGGTACATATATGCAATTGCATTAATAAATAATACTACCATCAGTCAAAGTAATGCTGTTGTTATCAGTCAAGGAACAGAGAGATTAATAATAAAAACAAAATAATGCTTTCTAAAAAGATAAGTAAGTGTGAAGAACCCTGAAATTTTGAAAAAGTAACAAAATTAAATAATGGGAGAAATAATGACCATGAAGTCTAGATAGTGTTTAAAGTGTTAATTGCTCAGTCATGTCTGACTCTTTGTATCCCCATGGACTGTATCCCATCAGGCTCCTCTGTCCATGGAATTCTCTAGGCAAAAATACTGGAGTGGGTTGCCATTTCTTTCTTAGAACTGAATTTGTAGAATTACAAATTGACCTTTATTTCTATCTACATTTTTCCTAATGTATGTACTAATAAATTACTGATTTGTATTTCATAACTGTAAATATGCCTTCACATTCTATAAGACATATCTGGTAACTAGTTCTCTATTTATAGAACTGAAAATATTCTGTAAAGTTTAAGAAAAAGTTCAACTAAATGTTTTATCCTAATATGTACACACAGAGAGTAAATATATCTTGGTTTTAAAGGCATGCAATTATAATTCAATTATTATTCTCTTCAGTTCAATAATATTCTCCTGAGCAAAGCATTTAAAACATTTTATTAGAATATATTACAGCTTTCCTTTCTTCACATGAACACTTAGAAAATATACTTAGTTCCAGTTTTCTTAAAACACTTTGACATAATATGTTTCCTTTCTTCAGTACATTACATAGCATCAGATTTACAAAGTACATACAAACAGTACTTTTACCAGCTAAATATTTTTTTTTATTTTACTTTACAATACTCTATTGGTTTTGCCATACATTGACATGACTCCGCCATGGGTGTACATGAGTTGTAAATCCTGAACCCCCTCCCACCTCCCTCCCCATATCATTTCTCTGGGTCATCTCCATACACTAGCCCCAAGCATCCTGTATCGAACATAGACTGGCGATTCATTTCTTACATGATATTATACAAGTTTCAATGCCATTCTCCCACATCATCCCACCCTCTCCCTCTCCCTCAGAGTCCAAAAGTCCATTCTATACACGTGTGTCTCTTTTGCTGTCTCACATACAGGGTTATCATTACCATCTTTCTAAATTGCATATATATGTGTTACTGTATTGGTGTTTTTCTTTCTGGCTTGCTTCACTCTGTATAATCGGCTCCGGTTTCATCCATCTCATTAGAACTGATTCAAATGTATTCTTTTTAATGGCTGAGTAATACTCCATTGTGTATACATACCACTGCTTTCTTATCCATTCTTCTGCTGATGGACATCTAGGTTGCTTCCATGTCCTGGCTATTATAAACAGTACTGCGATGAGCATTCAGATGCATGTGTCTCATTCAATTCTGGTTTCCTTGTTGTGTATGCCCAGCAGTGGGATTGCTGGTCATAAGGCAGTTCTACTTGCAATTTTTAAAGGAATCTCCACACTGTTCTCCATAGTGGCTGTACTAGTTTGGATTCCCACCAACAGCGTAAGAGGGTTCCCTTTTCTCCACACCCTCTCTAGCATTTATTGCTTGTAGACTTTTGGATCACAGCCATTCTGACTGGTGTGAAATGGTACCTCACTGGGGTCTTGATTTGCATTTCTCTGATAATGAGTGTTGTTAAGCATCTTTTCATGTGCTTGTTAACCATCTGTATGTCTTCTTTGGAGAAATGTCTATTTAGTTCTTTGGCCCATTTTTTTTTTTTTTTTTGATTGGGTCATTTATTTTTCTGGAATTCAGCTGCAGGAGTTGCTTGTATATTTTTATTGTATATTTTGTTGTCAATT
The DNA here is from genome assembly GCA_917880005.1 of Nanger dama. Taxonomy (NCBI): domain Eukaryota; kingdom Metazoa; phylum Chordata; class Mammalia; order Artiodactyla; family Bovidae; genus Nanger; species Nanger dama. The sequence goes on along the minus strand of CAKJTW010000027.1, from coordinate 4,511,200 downwards.
ATTTCATTTGCTATTATTTTCTCCCATTCAGAAGGCTGTCTTTTCACCTTGCTTATAGTTTCCTTTGTTGTGCAGAAGCTTTTAATTTTAGTTAGATACCATTTGTTTATTTTTGCTTTTATTTCCAGTATTCTGGGAGGTAGATCCTAATGGATCCTGCTGTGATTTATGTCAGAGAGTGTTTTGCCTATGTTCTGCTCTAGGAGTTTCATAGTTTTTGGTCTTACGTTTAGATCTTTAATCCAGTTTGAGTTTATTTTTGTGTATGGTGTTAGAAGGACTTCCCTGGTGGTTCAGATGGTAAAGTGTCTGTCTACAATGTGAGAGATCTCGGTTCGATCCTTGGGTTGGGAAGATTCCCTGGAGAAGGAAATGGCAACCCAGTCCATTACTCTTGCCTTGAAAATCTTATGGATAGAGGAGCTTGATGCAGGCTATTGTCCATGGGATGGCAAGGATTCGGGCATGACTGAGCGACTTCACTTTCACTTTTCATGTGTTAGAAAGTGTTCTAGTTTCATTCTTTTACAAGTGATTGACCAGTTTTCCCAGCACCACTTGTTAAAGAGATTGTCTTTTCTCCATTGTATATTCTTGCCTACTTTGTCAAAGATAAGCTATCCATAGGTTTGTGGATTTATCTCTGGGCTTTCTATCTTGTTGCATTGACCTATATTTCTGTCTTTGTGCCAGTACCATACTGTCTTGATGACTGTGGCTTTGTAGTAGAGCCTGGAGTTAGGCAAGTTGATTCCTCCAGTTCCATTCTTCTTTCTCAAGATTGCTTTGGCTATTTGAGGTTTTTTTGTATTTCCATACAAATTGTGAAATTATTTGTTCTAGCTCTGTGAAAAATACCATTGGTAGCTTAATAGGGATTGCATTGAAGTTGCTTTGGGTAGTATACTCATTTTTACTATATTGATTCTTCTGATCCATGAACATGGTATATTTCTCCGTCTATTAGTGTCCTCTTTGATTTTTTTTCACCAGTGTTTTATAGTTTTGTATATATAGGTCTTTAGTTTCTTTAGGTAGATATTGAAGTATTTTATTCTTTTCATTGCAATGGTGAATGGAAATGTTTCCTTAATTTTTTTCTGCTTTCTCATTATTAGTGTATAGGAATGCAAGTGATTTCTGAGTGTTGATTTTATATCCTGAAACTTTACTATATTCATTGATTAGCTCTAGTAATTTTCAGGTGGAGTCTTTAGGGTTTTCTAGTAGAGAATCATGTCATCGCAAACAGTGAGAGTTTTACTTTTTCTTCTCCAATTTGGATTTCTTTTATTTCTTTTTCTGCTCTGATTGCTGTTGTCAAAACTTCCAGAACTATGCTGAATACTAGCTGTGAAAGTGGGCACCCTTTTCTTGTTCCTGACTTTAGGGGAAATGCTTTCACTTTTTCTCCATTGAGGATAATGTTTGCTGTGGGTTTGTCATATATAGCTTTTATTATGTTGAGGTATGTTGCTTCTATTCCTGCTTTCTGGAGAGTTTTTATCATAAATGGATGTTGAAACTTTGTCAAAGGCTTTCTCTGCAACTATTGAGATAACATATGGCTTTTATTTTTCAATTTTTTATTGTGGTAAATTACATTTATTGATTTGTGGATGTTGAAGAATCCTTGCATCCCTGGGATAAAGCCCACTTTGTTATGGTTTATGATCATTTTAATGTGCTGTTGGATTCTGATTGCTAGACTTTTGTTAAGGACTTTTGCATCTATGTTTTTCAGAGATATTGGCCTGTAATTTTCGGTTTTTGTGGCATCTTTGTCATGTTTTGGTATTAGGGTAATGGCGGCCTCATAGAATGAATTTGGAAGTTTACCTTCCTCTACAATTTTATGGAAGAGTTTGAGTAGGATAGGTGTTAGCTCTTCTCGAAATTTTTGGAAGAATTCAGCTGTGAAGCCATCTGGACCTGGGCTTTTGTTTGCTGGAAGATTTCTGATTACAGTTTCAATTCCTGTTCTTGTGATGGGTCTGTTAAGATTTTCTATTTCTTCCTGGTTCAGTTTTGGAAAGTTGTACTTTTCTAAGAATTTGTCCATTTCTTCCACGTTGTCCGTTTTGTTGGCATATAATTGCTGATAGTTGTCTCTTATGATCCTTTGTATTTCTGTGTTGTCTGTTGTGATCTCTCCATTTCTAATTTTAGTGATTTGACTTTTCTCCCTTTGTTTCTTGATGAGTCTAGCTAATTGTTTGTCAATTTTATTTATCCTTTCAAAGAACCAGCTTTTGGTTTTGTTGATTTTTGCTATGGTCTCTTTTGTTTCTTTTGCAGTTATTTCTGCTCTAATTTTTAACATGTATATCCTTCTACTAACTCTAGGGTTCTCCAATTCTTTCTTTTCTAGTTGCTTTAGGTGTAGAGTTAGGTTATTTATTTAACTTGTTTCTTGAGGTATGCCTGTATTGCTATGAACTTTCCACTTAGCACTGCTTTTATAGTGTCCCACAGGTTTTGGGTTGTTGTGTTTTCATTTTCATTTGTTTCAATGCATTTCTTCTGTGATTTGTTGGTTATTCTGCAGCTTGTTGTTCAGCCTCCATATGTTGTAATTTTTAATAGTTTTTCTCCTGCAATTGAGATATAATCTTAATGCATTATGGTCAGAAAAGATGCTTGGAATGATTTCAATGTTTTTGAATTTATCAAAGCTAGATTTATGGCCCTGGATGTGATCTATCCTGGAGAAAGTTCTGTGAGCACTTGAGAAAAAGGTGAAATTCATTGTTTTGGGGTGAAATGTCCTATTGATATCAATTAAGTCTAACTAGTCTATTGTATCACTTAAAGTTTGTGGTTCTTTGTTAATTTTCTATTTAGTTGATCTATCCCTAGGTGTGAGTAGGGTATTAAAGTCTCCCACTGTTATTGTGTTATTGTTAATTTCCCCTTTCATATTTGTTAGCATTCATCTTACATATTGCAGTGCTCCTATGTTGGGTGCATATATATTTATAAGTGTTATATCTTCTTGGATTGATCCTTTGATCATTATGTACTGACCTTCTTTGTTTCTTTCCACAGCCTTTGTTTTAAAGTCTATTTTTTTTTCTGATATGAGTATTGCTACTCCTGCTTTCTTTTGGTCTCTATTTGAGTGAAATATCTTTTTCCAGCACTTCACTTTGTATGTGTCCCTTGTTTTGAGGTGGGTCTTTTGTAGACAACATATATAGGGGTCTTGTTTTTGTATCCATTCAGCCAGTCTTTGTCTTTTTGTTGGGGCATTCAACCCATTTATGTTTAAGGTAATTATTGATAAGTATGATCCCATTGCCATTTCCTTTATTGTTTTAGGTTCAGGTTTATACACCCTTTTTTGTTTCCAGTCTAGAGAAGATCCTTTAGCATTTGTTGGAAAGCTGGTTTGGTGGTGCTGAATTCTCTCAGCGTTTGCTTGTCTGTAAAGCTTTTGATTTCTCCTTCATATTTGAATGAGATCCTTGCTGGTTACAGTAATCTGGTCTGTAGGTTATTTTCTTTCATCACTTTAAGTATGTCTTACCATTCCCTCCTGGCCTGAAGAGTTTCTATTGAAAGATCTGCAGTTATCCTTATGGGAATCCCATTGTGTGTTATTTGTTGTTTTTCCCTTGCTGCTTTTAATATTTGTCCTTTGTGTTTGATTTTTGTTAATTTGATTAATATGTGTCTTGGGGTATTTTGCTTTGGGTTTACCCTGTTTGGCACTCTCTGGGTTTCTTGGACTTGGGTGATTATTTCCTTCCCCATTTTAGGGAAGTTTTCAACTATTATCTCCTCAAGTATTTTCTCATGGTATTTTTGTCTTCTTCTGGGACTCCTATGATTCATATGTTTAAGCATTTCATATTGTCCTGGAGGTCTCTGAGATTGTCCTCATTTCTTTTAATTCATTTTTCTTTTTCCCCTCTGATTCATTTATTTCTATCATTCTATCTTCTATTTCACTAATCCTATTGTGGGGGGCACTCTGCAGAAAGAGTAGAGGCAGTGGAACTTCCCTCAGCAAAGCTGAGGGGTCCCAAGGAGAGGTGAGGCTGCTGTCCGCCAACCCAGCCCCTCGGCGAGTGAGAGACAATCAGACGCGACAGGGGTTCCATCGAAGCAGTTCCGCTTTATTGTTGCAAACTCCCAGCTTATATAGACAAGCGGGGAATTTTAGGAGGGACTTTCCATAGTTGCACCAGTCACGTTAAAGGTCAAATCGTCATGCGCCTTCATAATAACAGAAGTCTATGGAGATCACACACTGTCTACGTGCACGGAAATCAAGAGAGCCAATCAAAAAACTTTGACAAACAATGCAGACCACACCCCCATCTCTTCCGCCAGGCACCATCTTAGGTTTTCGACCGCAAAGCTAGCCCCTTTGTTTTTAAGGTTTCCCATTTAAGGCCCCACATCCTATCTTCTGCCTCCATTATTCTACTATTTGTTGCCTCCAGAGTGTTTCTGACCGCATTTATTGCATTATTCATTATATATTGATTCTTCTTTTATTTCTTCTAGGTCCTTGTTACACCTTTCTTGTATCTTCTCAGTCTTTGTCTCCAGGCTATTTGTGATTCCATTTTGATTTCAAGATTTTGGGTCATTTTCACTATCACTATTCAGAATTCTTTCTCAGGTAGATTCCCTATCTCTTCCTATTTTGTTTGGTTTGGTGGGCATTTCTCCTGTTCCTTTACCAGCTGGGTATTCCTCTGTCCCTTCATCTTGGTTATATTGCTGCATTTTGGGTGGCCTTTCTGTATTCTGGCAGTTTGTGGAGCTCTCTTTATTATGGAGTTTCCTCACTGTGGGTGGGGTTGTATCAGTGGCTTGTCAAAGTTTCTTGGTTAGGGAAGTTTTAGAGTTCTGGTGGGTGGAGATGGATTTCTTCTCTCTGGAGTGCTATGAAGTGTCCAGTAATGAGTTATGAGACGTCAATGGTTTTGGAGTAACTTGAGCTGCCTGTATATTGAAGCTTAAGGGTGTATTCCTGTGTTGTTGGAGAATTTGCATGATATGACTTGCTCTGGAACTTGTTGGCCCTCAGATGGTGCTTGGTTTCAGTGTATGTATGGAGGTGTTTGATGAACTCCTATCTATTAATTTTCCCTGGAGTTAGGAGTTCTCTGATGTTCTCAGGATTTGGACTTAAGACTCCTGCTTCTGATTTTCAGTTTTATTTTTACAGTTGCCTCAAGACTTCTCCAACTATGCAGCACTAATGATGAAACATCTAGGTTAAAGATGAAAAGTTTCTCCACATTGAGGAACACCCAGAGTGGTTCACAGAGTTACATGGAGAAGAGAAGAGTGAGGGGGAGTTGGAGGTGACTGGAATGAGATGAGGTGGGATCAAAAGAGGAGAGAGCAAGCTAGCCAGTAATCACTTCATTATGTGCGCTCCACAGTCTGGACTGCTCAGAGATGTTCACGGAGTTATACAGAGAAGAGGAGAAGGAGGAAGGAGACAGAGGTGCCCAGGAGGATAAAAGAGGGAAATGAAAAGGAGAGAGACAGATCTAGCCAGTCCCTAAGTGTTCTCCATTGTCTGGAACACACAGATATTCACAGAGTTGAGTAGAGAAGGGGAGGGGAGGAGACAGAGGCAACCTGGTGGAGAAAAAGGAAAGTCCTAAGGAGGAGAGAGCGGTCAAGCCAGTAATTTCACTCTCAAGTAAAAATGGTACTGAAGAATGGGTTTTTAAAGGTACAAAATTGATAATACCAAAAAGCAAAGATTAAAAATCTAGAGGAGGTTGGATTTTAAAAAATATAATATTAAAGAAGAAAAAAAAGTCACAAGAATTATTAAAAAACAACCACTATATATATATATATATATATATATATATATGGCATTTGCTTTAAAAATAGCATCTTTTTTGTTTTGTAAAGTAACAGTAGGTTATAAAAATTAAAATTAAAGGAGAAATAGAGGACTTAAAATTAAAAATGTTAAAAAAGAATGATTATAAAAATAGTAAAGATATAGCTGGGACTTTCTCTGGTGTTGTGGGCAGTGTGGGGTCAGTTCATTTTCATAGTTCCTTGGTCTGGCTTATATTTCTCAAGATCTATAGGCCCCTTCCTATGTAGTGGGTACTAAAGACAAGGTTTTAATCTATTGCACCTGTCACTACCAAGGTAGTTCCCTCTGTTTTAGCTTCTTCTGTTTGCTGGTCTCTTTAATGTCTGATTTTCGCCCTGACACAAGGGAGACGGTGGTAGACACTTTTTTTAGGCTCACTCGTTCAGTCACGTTGTGCTGAGGGAGGGATGCTGCAAACAAATAACACTGGTGTGTGCTCGCAGTGTCTCAGCCACACTGGGCCTGCCCCCGCTCACAGCGCATACCACTCAGGCTCTAGGTTGCTCCACCAGGAACCCTCTGAGGCTTGCCCTGGGCTGCATGCACCTCCCCAGTCTAAGCCACTGAAGCTCAGGCACTCAGGTAGTCCACAGAGGTACAGACTCAGTTGGGCCTGCGTTTTGTGCCCTTCCCAGGTCCAAGTAGCTCAGGTGTTTGGTGAGCATAGTTTCTGTGACTTATCGCCTTTCCCATCCCTGCTGCTTAGTTTTCTGGGAATATAACTGGCACTCCTTCTCCAGCAGATGGTGACTGCCCAGAACCCCAAGAAGTCTTAGTTAGCAAAGAAGCTTGCTTGCAGTTTGGTAGTTAATGTCTCTCTGGGGCTGCGATTGCCCCCTTCCAGCCCTTCCGGCTCTGGTTGCCTGTCACCAGAGGGGGATGGTCTGAAGCTGGCAAATTCTGTTCTGTCCTTTGTTCTGTGCGCAGGCCTGACGGTGTCTTATGTTAGAGCTTTTCACGTGGTAGCTATCCTACAGTCTGGTTTGCTAGCCCAAGTTAGTTTGTTCTGGTTACGTTCAGCCCGATTCTTAAAAAGTACTGTAGCCCACACCTCCCTGCCCAGTCCCCAATTGCTAGTGGTGGATGCAGGCATCTGTGCTGCTTCTCCATTGGGGGAGTTACTGTTGGGCTTATAATCTGTTGGTTTTAATTATTTTTCCTCCTTGTTATGTTGCCCTCTGTGCTTCCAAGTCTCGCCACAGACTCAGCAGCAAGAGTGTTTCCTGGTGTTTGGAAACTTCTCTTTTTTAAGACTCCTTTGCCGGGACGGAGCTCCCTCCCTACCTCTTTTGTCTCTTTTTTCATTTTTTATATTTTTTTCTACCTGTTTTTGAAGACAATGATCTGCTTTTCTGGATGCCTGATGTCGTCTGCCAGCATTCAGAGGCTGTTTTGTGGAATTTACTCAGCTCTGAAATGTTATTTTGATGAATTTGTGAGGGAGAAAGTGGTTTCCTATCCTATTCCTCCGCCATCTTAGAACCGCCCCCCAAACAGTACTTTTAGAATATATTAAATTCAGTTCAGTCACTCAGTCGTGTCCGACTCTGCAATCCCATGAATGGCAGCATGCCAGGCCTCCCTGTCCATCAAGTCAGTGATGCCATCCAGCCATCTCATCCTCTTCATCCCTTTCTCCTGTCCCCAGTCCCTCCCAGAACCAGATTCTTTTCCAATGAGTCAACTCTTTGCATGAGGTGGCCAAAGTTCTGGAATTTCAGCTTCAGCATAATGCCCTCCAAAGAAATCCCAGGGCTGATCTCCTTGAGAATGGATTGATTGGATCTTGCAGTCCAAGGGACTCTCAAGAGCCTTCTCCAAAACCACAGTTCAAAAGCATTAATTCTTCGGCGCTTAGCTTTCTTCCCAGACCAACTCTCACATCCACCAATAGTTATTATGTAATATTAAACCAAATAATTTAATTTGTAATATGTGCTTAAGCATTTTGTTTTATTTCCCAACATGGACTTAGTAAGAAATCTAGAATTTTATATTAATTGTACTCATTAAAAATATTTTAGCATTTTCATTTAAATGTACTTCCTGTTTCAAAGTAGTGAACCCAAGATAAAATTTTCATGAAATAAGATTTTATATATTTGATTCTTATACTACATATTAATAAGTGGAATTCACTAGTTGCAAAGTGTGTGCAGTTTTCAGGAAATAGATAAAATATGCATGTGTTTTCAGACAAAATGTTTAGAAAGGATGATATTTGTGGATGACATCCATATTAGAGTTCTTCAGAGAAATAGACTAATAGGATATATAGATATATAAGAAGAGATTCATCATGGGAAGAAATTCACTATGGGAATTGGCTCATGCAATATGGGATGTTCAGATATGTGCTTATCTGGGGCTTGCAAGCTGTAGATCCAGGAAAGTTGGTGGTATAATGCAGTCAAGGTCCAAAGGCATGGGAAGCAGGACTCTCATGTCCAAGGGCATAAAAATGGACATTGTATCTCAAGAGTGAGATACAACAGTCATTTTTTGCCTCTTCTTTGCTTTTCAGTTCTACTTGCGCCCTCAACGGATTGGGTGATGTCCCCATCAATCACATTGGTGAGGCTGGTTTTCCTTATTTAATCTAATAAATTAAGTGATCATCTCTTCTTGAGACATCTTCATGGCTATACTCAGAAATAATGTTTTACCAGCTATCTGGGCAACTCTTAGACCATTCAAGTTGATACATGAACCATCACAGCTCCTCATAAAATGTGCATAACATACTATAATTCACAGAGTTGGTGTAGTTGGCAACCATTGGAAGGATAATTTGCTTCTTATATGCATTGATTTTTAAATAAATTAGTGTTATCTATATATAAGTATTATGATAATGTCAAGAAACACAGGTAATGATATTTTGAAAAATGTGGATCCATAAAACAAAGGCACCAAACAAAAGAGTGAAGATTTTGGCACAGAAAGTAGATACTTAAGTTTTGTTAAAATGAAAATCATTCTTATGTGTGTGACATCAGTGTAGCATGATAATTTTAAGTTTTAATACATTTAAAAATTAGTTTTGAGGTAAATATTTCTAAAATGAGTTTATCTTCTCTTTTTTCTTAGTTTCAAAAAGTCATACACATCCATGTAAAGTATACAGAAAATATAGATTGAGAAATTGTATAAATTTTATTAAAACACTGTTTAAATAATTTGACAAACTCAAATAAATAATGTATAACATTAAAATTCTCAGTCTGTCATTTATGGTCTATGAGATGTATTCAATCTGGCTTTAATTTTAATCACATCTTGACCTCCAATTATGCATATTCTGTACTTACTACTGTTGATGTATGTGACTTTTCATCCAACCTTGACAGTGTCAGATAGGGAACTTCAATGCATCAAGGTAAAGATGACAAATTGATGTGTGTACACAACTATTTCTCATATGCTTCATTAGTCCTAGGATGAATTGAGAAGTTATTGTGCCCCATATTGCCCTTCTTACACAGTACTTACACATTTACTTTGGAGATTTAGGGATCTCCATGCATATGTATAGGCATTTGATCAATTTAGGATTGTTTATTACAGAAAAAGAAGTGACTTCTTCTCTACCAAGGCACATTATTGTTTGGGATGAAGATTCTCCAATTAGGGTCCTTAACTTTTACTTAAAATGTCTTCATAAGCTTTATGAAATAGCTCAGTATTGTGCAAAATGCATTCTTCAGATGGCTAATTATTTTTTATATTCTCTCAATAGAATGTTTCATTCAATTCAGGGTTTCTTTTTTAATTCACTATGGTCTCTGCCAATGATTCTTTTTATATGTCCATAATCAGATGCAAAGCCAAGAGATTTCTCTATATTTTCATATTGTTTAGTTTATTATTTAATCCATGATCATTTCTATGCATTCATTAAAGAACAGACAATGTTGCGAGGAAGCCACTCTGGGCTTTAAGTTACTTTTGTCACAAATCTGTCACATTTACCTCTAGAGTTACTAATCAAAATATCTCCTTAATCATTCAAATATTTTGGTATATCTTTACATTAAAAATACATTATTGACAGAAAATACTATTCTTAAGAGTGAAAGTTTTCAAAGTGCTCTCATTTTTAATAATTTTGATTAGAGAATTATTAGTGCTCACATTGCATATCATGTATTATGTGTCTAAATTCTGTATGTGGAGATTTTCTCTTTTAAATGATTCTATTTACTCTTAGATAATTGTCTATATTTTTATTCTCATGGTAAACTGTAATCATGTTCTAAATTCAACTTAGATGTTATCTCCACCATAAAGGTCTTTATGACTTTTATCCAATACCAAATATAGTTAGCCTCTACTTTGTTACTATTACTGTTGTACCTTCTTCAATGATTCTGTATGGCAAATAACACACTGTTTTGTTACCTACTTATATGTCTGACTCTCCAAGTATACATAGGAGCTATACTGTATTCTTAATTGAATTAAAATTGCATTAATTATACAAAATATATTTAATATGTTGTATTAAAATATAAAATGACACATAAAATTCTTGAGAACTTAAAATGTGCTAAAATTTAATTAGTTGAATTAAAATAATTATATTTTGATAACATTTGTTAATTTTATATATTGATGATATATTGCAGACTTTAAGATAGATATAGAAATATTAAAGTTGATCTGCTCTTTTTAAAGTACAGGTAAACATGATATTTGACGAGTCTTGTTTTTTTTCTAAATCATCATTTAAAAGTACTAAAAATACCATTTTGATGTAATAGAATGACAGAGAAAAAATAGTATTTTAGCATTAGGTATTAGGTAAATGATATGGTTTGTTTCCAATGCAAACCATTCAACATCACATTAATCCACATCTCCACGAATTCAACCAATAATGCTGAAGAAAATGAAACTGAATGTTTCTATGAAGGCCAACAAGAACTTCTAAAACTATCGTCAAAAAGAGATGTCCTTTTCATTGCAGGGGATTGGAAGCAAAAGTAGGAAGTCAGAGACACCTATAGTAGCAGTCAAGCTTGGCCTTGGAGTACAAAATGAAGCAGGGAAAATGCTAATAGAGTTTTGTCAAGAGAACACACTGAACATAGCAAATACCCTCTTCAACAACACAACAGATGACTCTACACATAGACATCATCAGATGGTCAATACTGAAAACAGGCTGATTATATTCTTTGCAGCCAATGATGGAGAAGCTTTAAATGGTCAGCAAAAATAAGGCCTGGAGCTGATTTAGGCTCAGATCATGAGCATCTTATTGCAAAATTTAGATTTAAATTGAAGAAAGGAAGGAAAACCACTAGGCCATTTAGGTGTGACCTAAATCAAATCCCCTATGATTATTCAGTGGAGGTGATAAATAGATTCATGTGATTAGATCTGGTAGACAGAGTTCCTGAAGAATAATGAACAGAGGTTCTCAACATTATACAAGCAGTAGTAACCAAAATCATCCCAAAGAAAAAGAAATGCAAGAAGGCAAAGTGGTTGTTTGAGGAGGCTTTATAAATAGCTGAAGAAAGAAGAGAAGCAAAAGCAAGGGAGGAAGGGAAAAACATACTCAACTGAATGTAGAGATCCAGAGTGGAGAAAGGAGAGATAAGAAGACCTTCTTCAATGAACAATGCAAAGAAATATAGGTAAACATGAGAATGGGAATGACTAGCGATCTCTTCAAGAAAGAGATATCAAGGGAATATTTCATGCAAGGATGGGCACAATAAAGGACAGAAACAGCAAGGAATTAAGAGAAGCAAAAAGATTAAGAAGTAGCAACAATACATAGAAAAACTATACAAAAAAATCTTAATGACCCGGGTAACCATGATGGTGTGGTCACTCACCTAGAGCCAAACATCCTGGAGTGTGAAGTCAAGTGGAAGCTTATTATGAACAAAGCTAGCAGACATGATGCAATTCCAACTAAGCTATTTCAAATCTTAAGTGCTATATTCAGTATATCAGCCAATTTGGAAAACTCAGCAGTGGCCTCAGGATTGGAAAAGGCTCAGTTTTCATTTCAATCCAAAAGAGAGGCAATACCAAAGAATGTTTAAACTACTGTACAACTGTGCTCATTTTACATAATAGCAAGGTCATGCTCAAAATCCTTTAACTTAGGCTTCAATAATACAGGAACAGAGAACTTCCAGATGTGCAAGTTGTGTTTAGAAAAGGTAAGGGATCAGAGATCAAATTGCCAATATTTGTTGGATCTCAAAGAAAAGAAGAGAATTCTATATTTAAAAATAAAAAAAAAAAAACTTCTGTTTCATTGATTACACTGAAGACTTTGACTTCATGGATCACAATAAACTGTGGAAAATTCTTAAACAGAACATCTTACCTGCCTTCTGAGAAACCTGTATGCAGGTCATGAAGCAAGAGTTAGAACTGGACATAGAACAACAGACTGGTTCCAAATTAGAAAAGGAGTATGTCAAGGCTATATATTGTCACCCTGCTTATTTAACTTGTATGTAGAATCAAGATTGCTGGGAGAAATATCAATAACCTCAGATATGCAGATGACACCACCTTTATGGCAGAAAGTGAAGAAGAACTAAAGAGCCTCTTGTAGAAAGTGAAAGAGGAAAGTGAAAAAGTTGGCTTAAAGCTCAACATTCAGAAAACGAAGATCATGGCATCTGGTACCATCACTTCAATGCAAATAGATGGGGGAACAGTGGAAACAATGACAGACTTTATTTTGGGGGGCTCCAAAATCACTGCAGATGGTGACTGCCACTATGAAATTAAAAGATGCTTGCTCCTTAGAAAAAGTTATGACCAACCTAGACAGTATATTAAAAACAGAAACATTACTTTGTCAACAAAGTCCATCTAGTCAAAGCTGTGGTTTCCCAGTAGTTGTGTAAGGATGTGAGAGTTGGACTATTAAAAAAGCTGAGTGTGAAGAATTGATGCTCTTGAACTGTGGTGTTGGAGAAGACTCTTGAAGTGTCCCTTGGACAGCAACGGGATCTAACCAGTCCATCCTAAAGGAAATAACTCCTGAATAGTCATTGGAAGGACTGATGTTGAAGCTAAAATTCCAATACTCTGGCCACCTGATGTGAAGAACTGTCTCATGGAGAAGACCTTGATGCAGGGATAGATTGAAGGCAGGAGAAGGGGATGACAGAGGATAAGATGGTTGGATGGCATCACCGACTCAATGAACATGAGTTTGAGTAAACTCCAGAAGTTGGTAATGGAGAGGGTGGCCTGGCATGCTTTAGTCTATGAGGTCACAAAGAGTTGGACATGACTGAGCAGCTGAACTGAACGGATGGATGTCTATTATCACTCATCCTGCTTATTTAACTTCTATGCAGAGTAGATCATGTGATATTCTGAGCTGAATGAAGCACAAGCTAGAATCAAGATTGCTGTGAAAAATAACATCAGATATACAGATGATACCACTCTAATGGCAGAAAGTAAAGAGGAACTAAAGAGTTTCTTGATAAAGGTGAAAGAGGAGAATGAATAAGCTGGCTTAAAACTCAATGTAAAAAACTAAGATCATAGTATCCGGTCCCATAACTTCATGGCAAATAGAAGGGGTGAAAGTACTGAAAGATTTTAATTTCCTGGTCTCCAAAATCACTGCAGACAGTGACATTATCCGTGACATTAAAATATGCTTGTTCCTTGGCAAAACTAGACTGCATATGAAAAAGCAGAGACATCACTTTGCCAACAAAGGTTCTGTGAAGTCGCTCAGTCGTGTCCGACTCTTTGCTACCCCATGGGCTGTAGCCTACCAGGCTCCTCTGTCCATGGGATTTTCCAGGCAATAGTCCTGGAGTGGATTGCCATTTCCTTCTGCATATAGTCAAAGTTATGGTCTCTCCAGTAGTCATGAAAGGATGTGAGAGTTGGACCATGAAGAAGACCGAGCATTTAAGAATTGATGTTTTCAAATTGTGGTGCTGGAGAATACTCTTCAGAGTCCCTTGGGCTGCAAGGAGATTAAACTAATCAATCCTGTGAAAATCAACCCTGAACATTCATTCATGGGAAGGACTGATGCTGAAGCTGAAGCTCCAATACTTTGGTCACTTATGCGAAGAGCCAACTCACTGGAAAAGACATTGTTGCTGAGAAATATTGAAGAAAAAATAAGAAGGTGGCAGCAGAGTTTGAGATGGTTAGATAGCATCACTGACTTGATAGACATTGAGTTTGAGCAGACTCTAGGGGATAATGAAGGACAGGGAAGCCTGGCATGCAGCAGTCCATGGGGTCACAATATAAGTTAGGGCTTAGTGACTGAATAACAACAACTATACTATTAACATATCCTATAAAGTGAAACACTTTAACAACAAATAAAGAATTATATTTTGGTTCTTCCAAATGTTGCATAATTTTTGATCATTACTAATAGATTCCCAACTTAAATTCTTACTGATGTTTCAAGCAGAAGATCTGCATCAATACAAGAATTTTTCAAAGGGGTAAATTTCTGTTTCTATGCTGGGAAGTAGTAGATAAAGTGTGTTATCCGTGAATTTGAAAAAGAGTCAATTTCCAGACCAAACAAGAAGGGAAATTTATAAATGTACAAATGTTCAATTTCTTCATCTATAAATGAGAATTAATGAAAATACTCAACATAAATTTATTATTTGATTATTAAGTGTATGAATCTCTCAAGTGATTCAAACAAATAAAGATACCAAAATAATGATTGATTTTTACAATGATAGTGATATTGGTGATGCATGTTGTTAAGTCACTCAGTTGTGTCCAACTCTTCTGCAACACCATGGACTGTAGCCCATCAAGCTCCTCTATCCATGGGATTTTCTAGGCAAGAACTGGAATTGGTTTCCATTTCCTTCTCCTCCATCACCATCTTTCTCCATCTCCATCTCCACCACTAGTGGTGCATAGTGAAAAGTAACTAGAATTATTCAAATGATTGCAATATGAAAATTGTACATGGAAAAATTTAGGGATAGTCTATGGAGTAGACACATGAGAATTTTACTAGCATCCCTGAGAGGACTGATGATATATATAACATCCTATTTCCTTATTCTCAACAGTTACACTTCATGTGGACTGTAAAATAGGCAAATAGCAGAAGATCTGTCCATCTTCTAGTAACCTTTATTAATTCAAAAAATTAGCAGATCAAGATAGCAGAGTCAGAAGATGACGAGGTCACCTCCACTTATGAACACGTCAGAAGTACAATACACATTGAAAATTCTCACTGAAAACAAACTGGCAGAAGACTCTCCTACAACCAAAGCTATAAAGAAATATCCACATGGAGCCATGTAGGAAAGATAGATAATCACATCAGGACTTGTGCCCCTAGGAGAGTACATAGAGGGGTGGGGTGTATCACAGGCTGCCAGAAATTTTCTGAGGAGTAAGGAATTCCAAAGACAGCCCTAGTATCTGACACCAGGAAGAACAATCTCCTTAGCTGGTTTAAAAACCATTGGTACTTACAGAAAGGCTGTAAGATACCAAGGTTTTACTTGTGAAGAACATGTAAATGCTTGTTTATTACTTACTTCCAGAAACAAGGTAGATGAAACAGACTGAAACTGTCTAGAAGTCTTAGTGATGTGCCAGAACAAACCCAACATGTACCTTGTCTACACTGAGTGCCAGCTCTGCCCCCTTTGGCTTCAGCACAACTCCCCACTAGGGCAAACACTGCCACTGTGGAGGAGCGCCCACTTGGGAGGACAGAGTCTGCTTGGTCATAGCACTGCATGTGGAGGGAGAGGGCAGCCATCATTGACACACAGTGGTGGAGGATTGGGAACTATCTGGAGCTCTGATTGATGTACTGGAACCGGCCTAGTATATACTCAGGCTTGCACTAGGCACCCATTTCAGCTCTTCTTGCTTCCATGCTGCTAGCCACTGGGGTGAAGGTGCTTTGCCAGGGACAGCACACTTTGAATGGTGTCAGCTTGGACCTGATCCTAAGGACTTCAGCTCCAGCACCTTGGAACATGCACTCATTTCTAACCAGAGAGCCATGATCACAAAGCATAGGAGAATGCCCGGCTCATATCTAGCTCTGGCTCTAGCTGTTCATCTCGAGCTCTACCTCCCATTCACCCATGATAAAGACTCTCATTAGAGTTGGTATAGAGGGAGCATACCTCAAGAGAATAAAGGTCATTTATAACAAACCTACAGCTAACATCATACTCGAAGATGAAAAGCTGAAAGATATTTTTCTTTTCTAAAATCAGTAACAAGACAAGGATGCCCACTCCTGCCACTTCTATTGAACATAGTATTGTGAGTCCTTGCTGAAGCAATCGAATAAGAAATAAAAAGGATCCATAATGGAAAGAAATAAATAAAAACTGTTACTATTGCATGGGACATAATATTGTACTAAGAAAACCATAAAATCTCTACTTTAAAACTATTAAAAGTAATATTAAGTTGCAGAAGACAACATTGATACACAAAATTGTGCTTTTGTGTATACTAATAATGAATAATCAGGAGAATAAAGCAAAAAAAATCTCATTTAAAATCACATCAAAGGAATAAAATACATAAGAATAAGCTTCAACTAAGGATAAAAAACGACCTATATTCTAAAGTATAAAATGCTGATAAAGGAAATTACAGATGAGGCAAAGAAATGGAAAGATATCCCATGTCTATGGATTACACAAATTAATATTGTTAAAAGGTCCATAAAACACAAAGAAATCTGTAGATTAATGCTATCTCTATCAAAATGCCCACAGAAATTCTCACCAAAGATGATGCACTTAAAGCCAGTTCAGATCAGTCACTCAGTCATGTGGGACTGTTTGCGACCCTATGAATCACAGCACGCCAGGCCTCCCTGTCCATCACGGAATTCACTCAAACTCATGTCCATCAAGTCAGTGATACCTTCCAGCCACCTCATCCTCTGTCATCCCCTTCTCCTCTGCCCCCAATCCCTCCCAGAATCAGAGTCTGTAGAACTTAGCAGTAATTACATTGCATGCAGGATAATTGCCCTATTTAGATATAGAGGTATATTCACATGAGGTGGCCAAAGTATTGGAGTTTCAGCTTCAATATCAGTCCTTCCAATGTACACCCAACACTGATCTCCTTCAGAATGGACTTGTTGGATCTCCTGGCAGTCCAAGGGACTCTCAAGAGTCTTCTCCAACACCACAGTTCAAAACCATCAATTCTTTGGTGCTCAGCTTTCTTCACAGTCCAACTCTCACATCCATACATGACCACAGGAAAAACCATAACCTTGACTAGATGGACCTTGTTGGTAAAGTAATGTCTCTGCTTTTTAATATGCCATCTACGTTGGTCATAACTTTCCTTCCAAGGAGTAAGCATCTTTTAATTTCATGGCTGCAGTCACCATCTGCAGTGAATTTGGAGCCCCCAAAAATAAAGTCTGACACTGTTTCCACTGTTTCCCCATCTATTTCCCATGAAGTGATGGGACCAGATGCCATAATCTTCATTTTCTGAATGCTGAGCTTTAAGCCAACTTTGTCACTCTCCTCTTTCACTTTCATCAAGAGGCTTTTTAGTTCCTCTTGACTTTCTGCCATAACGGTGGTGTCATCTGCATATCTGAGGTTATTAATATTTCTCCTGGCAATCTTGATTCCAGCTTGTGCTTCCTCCAGCCCGCATTGCTCATGATGTACTCTGCATATAAGTTAAATAAGCAGGATGACAATATATAGACTTGACATACTGCTTTGCCTATTTGGAACCAGTTTGTCATTCCATGTCCATTTCTAACTGCTGCTTCCTGATCTGTATACAGATTTCTCAAGAGGCAGGTCAGTTCGTCTGGTATTCCCATCTCTTTCAGAATTTTCCACTGTTTATTGTGATCTACACAGTCGTAGGCTTTGACATAGTCAATAGAGCAGAAGTAGATGTTTTTCTGGAACTCTCCTGCTTTTTCCATGGTCCAGCAGATGTTGGCAATTTGATATCTGGTTCCTCTGCCTTTTTAAAACCAGTTTGAATATCTGGAAATTCATGGTTCACATATTGCTGGAGCCTAGCTTGGAGAATTTTGAGCATTACTTTACTAGCATGGGAGATGAGTGCAATTGTGCAGTAGTTGGAGCATTCTTTGGCATTGCCTTTCTTTGGGATTGAAATGAAAACTGACCTTTTCCAGTCCTGTGGCCACTGCTGAGTTTTCCAAATTTGCTGGCATATTGAATGCAGCATTTTCACAGCATCATCTTTCAGGATTTGAAATAGCTCAACTGGAATTCCATCACCTCCACTAACTTTGTTCATAGTGATACTTTCTAAGGCCCACTTCACATTCCAGGATGTCTGGCTCTAGGTGAGTGAGCACACCATTGTGATTATCTTTTGTCCTTTATCAAGCCCATTTGCATGAAATGTTCCCTTGGTATCTCTAATTTTCTTGAAGAGTCTCTAGTCTTTCCCATGCTGTTGTTTCCCTCTATTTCTTTGCATTGACCACTATGGAAGGCTTTCTTATCTCTCCTTGCTGTTCTTTGGAACTCTGCATTCAGATGCTTATATTTTTCCTTTTCTCCTTTACTTTTGCTTCTCTTCTTTTCACAGCTATTTGTAAGGCCTCCTTAGACAGCCATTTTCCTTTATTGTATTTCTTTCCCATGGGGATGGTTTTGATCCCTGACTCCTGTACAATGTCAGGAACCTCCGTTCATAGTTCATCAGGCACTCTATCTGTCAGATCTAGTCCCTTAAATCTATTTCTCACTTCCACTGTATAATCATGAGGGATTTGATTTAGGTCATACCTGAATGGTCTAGTGGTTTTCCCTACTTTATTCAATTAAGTCTGAATTTGGCAATAAGGAGTTCATGACCTGAGGCACAGTCAGCTCCATAAAGTCAGTTAATGTACAACAAAGGAAGTAAGAATATACAATGAGGAAAATGCAGTCTCTTTAATAAGTTGTTCTGAGAAAACTGGAGTGCTACATGAAAAGGGATGCAATTAGGACACTTTTTCACACTATATGCACACACAAAATGAATTAAAGACCTAAATCTACAATAAGAAACAATAAACTGCTAGAATAAAATGTAGGCAGAATCTTTTTACATAAATTATAGCACTATTTTTCTATCTCCCAAAACAAAATAAATGAAAGTAAAAATAAGAGAGATCTAATTAAATGAGAGCAACTTAAACTTTAAAACTTTTATTCAAAATGTGTGCTTAGTCGCTCAGTCATGTCTGATTCTCTGCAACCCCAGATTGTAGCCTGTCAGGGCCCTCTATCCATGAGTTCCTCCAGACAAGAATACTGGAGGAAGTTGCCATTTCTTTCTCCAGGGGATTTCCCAACCCAGGGATCAAACCCAGGGGTCTCCTGCATTGCTGGCCGATTCTTTCCTGCTGAGCCACCAGAGAAACACAAACTACTAAATAAGAGAAAGTCTCTGCAAATAATATAACCAATAATGAGTTAATATCTAGAATATATGAACAGCACACACAGCTCAGTAACAAACAATCTAACAAACGGACAAATGGACAGAAGACCAGAATAGATATTTTTCCAGAGTACATACAAATATCAACATGTACATGAAAAGATGCTCAACACTTTAATGAGAGATGTGCAAATCAAAAACCACAGAAAGATATCTCACATCTGTCAAAATGGCTTTTATCAAAAAGTCTACAAATAGCAAACAGGGTGAGGATAGGGAGAAAAGGGCACCCTCATACACTGTTGGGGACATGTAGATTGATCCGGTCACTATGAAAAACAGTTTGGAGTTTCTTCAAAACAGTAAAAGAGAGCTACCATATGGCCCAGCAATTCCACTCATAGGTATATATCAAAAAAATAGAAAAACACTAATTTGAAAAAAAACACATGTACCCTAATGTTCACAGCAGCATTATTTACAATAGGTAAGTTATAAAAGCAACCTAAGTGTCAATTAACAGATGAATGGATAAATAACATGTCTCTCTTTCTCTGTCTCTGTCTCTCTCTCAAACACACACACACTCAGAGGATGGAATATTAGCCATAAATAAGAATAAAATTTCACCTTTTGTATCAACATGGATGGACCTGGAGATATTATGCTTAGTGAATTTAAGTCAGCAGAGATAGAAAAATAATATTTTATCACTTATCTGTGAAATCTATAAAATGAAATAAATGCATGAATATGAAAAAAAAAAAACAGAAAAGGAGTTAGAGATATAGAGAATAAATTAGTGGTTATCAATGGGGAGAAGAAAGGTTGGAAAGGGCAAGACAAGGGTAGGAAATTAAGAAATACAAATTTAAAATAAGATACAGAATATATTGTACAGCACAGGGAAAATATCCATATTTTATGATAACTTTTAAATTGAGTATAATCTATAAAATACTGGATCACTGTGTTTCACACTTGAAGCTAATAACTCATCTATATTTCAGTAAAAATTGTGTTTTTTAATCAGTTCTACATATGTGCTATAACTTTTTGAGTTCAATGAATTTTATAAAAGAATTTACTGCTCTGCTTTAAGATTTGGCTCTGCATACTTTTCTCCCAAATATACAAATCTATAAACCAGTGAAAGTAAACTATAGTTAATTTAAATACCTATGCTATTCCTTTCTAATTATCTGAAATCAAGGATTTTTTAATGTAAATTTCTACCAAATAAAAATAAAATAAACTTGGACTTATAAAAATGAATACAGTACAGAACCAGAAAAGCATATAATTGAAAAATTCTGTAGTTAAAGGGTGAATGAGAATAAGTTCTTAAAAACAGATTACAGTGAAATGGGGCAATTACTGAGAAAAAATGTGGATTCTCAATATGATTTAAGACATAGCAACCATGAAATTAGAGCAAGAAAAATAAATATGGAGTATATCCAAATAGTTTATAAAGATAGCAACACTATATACAATGCATACATTTCATTATAGCAGTTAAAAGAGAAGTATGAATCTTGAGAAAATAAAATTGCTGAAAGTAAAGGAATGAAATTAAGTTTACCTGCCCTTGAACCACCTGAGACAATAACATTTGGATCTGTTGTTCACAATAAAATGTTTTCAACATAATGTTTGTTTGGAAATTAAAACATTAAGATGAATGTGAAATCACAACAGCCTCATTTGCTGTGAAATTCTGGATCTATGGAAATGTATCTGGTCATGAGCTACTGTGAATTAGCCTGCAGGCCATGAAATATGTGAATGTTAGTTCAGTGCAGCCACTCAGTCTTTGTGGCTCCATGGACTGCAGGATGCCAGGCTTCCCTGTTCATCACCAACTCCTGGAGCTTGTTCAAACTATGTCCATTGAGTCAGTGATGCCATCCAACCATCTCATCTTCTGTCCTCTACTTCTCTGCCTTCAATCTTTCCTAGAATCAGGGTCTTTTCTAATGAGTCAGTTCTTTGCATCAGGTGGTCAAAGTATTGGAGTTTCAGCATCAGTCCTTCCAATAAATATTCAGGACTGATCTCCTTTAGAATGGACTGGTTTGATCTCCTTGTAATCAAAGGGACTCTCAAGAGTCTTCTCAAACACCACAGTTTAAAAGCATCAATTCTTTGGCAGTTAGCTTTCTTTACAGTCTAACCTCACATCGTAATGGCTAATGGAAAAAACACAGCTTTGACTAGACAGATGTTTGTTGGCAAAGTAATGTCTCTGCTATCTATGTTGGTCAGAGCTTTTCTTCCAAGGAGCAGGCATCTTTTAATTTCATGGCTACAGTCACCATCTTCAATGAGTTTTGAGCCCGGCAAAATAAAGTTTTTCATGACTTGCATTGTTTCCCCATTTATTTGCCATGAAGTGATGGGACTGGATGTCATGATCTTAGTTTTTTTGAATGTTAAATTTTAAGCCAGCTTTTTCACTGTCCTCTTTCACTTTCATCAAGAGACTCTTTAGTTCTTCTTCACTTTCTGCCATAAGGGTAGTGTCATCTGCACATCTGAGGTTATTGATATTTCTCCCAGCAATCTTGATTCCAGCTTGTGCTTCATCCAGCCCAGCATTTCACATGATGTACTCTGCATAGAAGTTAAATAAGCAGGGTGACAATATACAGCCTTGACATACTCTTTTTCCAATTTGGAACCAGTCTGTTGTTCCATGTCTGGTTCTAACTATTGCTTCTTGACCTGCATACAGATTTCTCAGGAGCCAAGTTAGGTGGTTTGGCATTACCATCCATTTAAGAATTTTCCACAGTTTTTTGTAATCTATACAGGCAAAGGTTTTAGCACATTCATTGAAGCAGAAGTGGATGTTTAAAATAAAAATTGTTGTACAATCACTAAGTCATGCCTGACTCTTTCTGATCTATGGACTGCAGTACACCTAGCTTTCTTCTCCTTCATTGTCTCCTGGAGTTTGCTCAGACTCATGTCCAATGAGTTGGTGATGCCATCCAAGCATCTCATTCTCTGTCACACCAGTTTACTTCAGCCTTCAACCTTTCCGGGCATTAGGGTCTTAATTCCAATGAATCAGCTCTTTGTATCAGGTGACCAGAGCACTGGAGCTTCAGCCTGAGCATCAGGGTTGGTTTGTTACCAAATGAATCAGGGTTGATTTCCAATGAACATTCCAATGAATATTCAGAGTTGATTTCTTTCATGACTAACTGGTTTGATAAAAAATAATCTGTTGGAAACTTAGTCTGTGGCTTCTGTGTGTCACAGTGATTTGCATACATCTTTACTCTCAAGCTCAGCAGATGCATGTGCCCCATTTTAATGAGTAAAGACACAAAAGTAGCTCCAGGGTCAAGTGATGAAATGAAGATGCTGAGCAAGCTGCATTTTCTGTTCAGTTCCTTTTGTCAAGTCACATAAACAAAATATTATTTTAAAAATCCATTGCTTCTTTTAAGTCTTACTGACAATTGCTATTTGAAGATGGTGAAATAATACATAAGATTTGACTTAGAGATGATCAGAATTACACATAAAAAGAGTTGACAGAGGATAAAAACAATAACTTAAAAAATTGTCTCATGATTAGTTGTAAATGAGAATTTGGTAAGAAGTTATCAAAAGCTAGATATATTCTAGTTTTTAAAATGTGTAAGAATAATCAAAAAGCTATACAAGCTAAACAGATTAATAAGGACAAAAAGACAAAGACACTTGGGCTTTCTATAGGATTCTCTCCATAAAAATGGACGTCTTCTATGAATAAAGGGAAAACAATTAGATGAAAAAAACTATTAATTGAATATTTAAATGTGGAGGCAAATAAAAGATATTTCCTAATACAAAATAATTGTTTATTTTTATAAAAATCTCACAAAACAGTGCTTATAACCATGAAAATCATAAATATAAATTCTAGATGTGTAGAAGTTATTATATAAAAGATCTAATAATGAGGTAAAGATAGAAAATATTAGAAATTCTTTTAAATAAATATAATTAATTTAGTTATAAAATCTATGTGACTATCAAATTTGGGAAGGGTATACCTATCCAATAAAAATTAATAATCATTTTCCACTTCTAAAATTTTAATGTATGATATTTATTTTTAAAAAACTCAAAATGTGAAAGTTTTTACAAGATCTGTATCAAATTTATAGAAGAGAAAACTCAACATTCTGAAAACTAAGATCGTGGCATCCTGTTCCATCACTTCATGGCAAATAGATGGGGAAACAGTGGAAACAGTGGCTGACTTTATTTTCTGGGCTCCAAAATCACTGCAGATGGTGATTGCAGTCATTAAATTAAAAGATGCTTACTCCTTGGAAGAAAAGTTATGACCAACCTAGATAGCATATTCAAAAGCAGAGACATTACTTTGCCAACAAAGGCCCGTCTAGTCAAGGCTATGGTTTTTCCAGTGGTTATGTATGCATGTGAGAGTTGGACTGTGAAGAAAGCTGAGCACTGAAGAATTGATGCTTTTGAACTGTGGTGTTGGAGAAGACTCTTGAGAGTCCCTCAGACTGCTAGAAGATCCAACCAGTCCATCGTAAAGGAGATCAGTCCTAGGTGTTCTTTGGAAGGACTGATATTGAAGATGAACTCCAATATTTTGGCTACCTGATGCAAAGAGCTGATTCATTTGAAAAGACCCTGATTCTGGGAAGGACTGAGGGCAAAGGAGAAGGGGACAACAGAGGATAAGATGGTTGGATGGCATCACCAAATTGATGGACATGGGTTTTGGTGGACTCTGGGAGTTGTTGATGGACAGAGAGACCTGGTGTGCTACAGTTCATGGGGTCTCAAAGAGTCAGACATGACTGAGCAACTGAACTGAACTGTGTAATATTTTAAAATATTGTTATTATCTCGATCCCCAATGGCTCAGTGGCAAAGAATCCTCTTGCCATGCAGGAGACACAGAAGTTGCAGGTTCAATCCCTGCATCAGGAAGATTCCCTGGAGAAGGAAATGGAAACCCATTCCAGTACTCTTGCCTGGAGAATCCCATGGACAGAGGAGCTCAGCAGGTTTACAATCCATAGGGTTGCAAAGAGTAGGACACAATGAAGAGACTTAACAAACATACATTATAGACCTCATTATAATTTTTATCATTAGCTCTCTGCTTATTGTTATTATTTAGTCTGTGTCTCTTAGCAGGAAGGTATATACAGTCATGCCAAAAGTGTTAGTTAAAACAAATATATTATTTATAAAGCTCAGAAAACACTGAATAGCTTATTACAAAGTAAGAACTGTTTCTTAAAAGCATTTAAAATTTTTAATTATGCAGTGTTTAAGTATAAAGTGATAACAAAATAAGTAATTTAATGATTAAAAATTGTTTTTTACCATTGAAATAAAGCCTATCACACTTATATATGACAATCAGCCATGTTGTACTTGGAATAAATCACATACATATAAATTATAAAACAGTGAATATAAAGTCCCACAATTTCATTGAGTCCCAATACCAGAGATCAAAATTTGAGAAAATAAATAAAATTTGTACAATGTATTCGAATGGAGGAAGATATGAAGGACAGAGTTCTCAAAGCCTTTACAGAAGTCTTCTTGAATCATCAGCTGAGTATCTACATGAAGACACTTTGAGGTGAGTCACTGAAGCTAGGAAAGACAAATTACAGCAGGAGAAAATTAAATCTAGATATTATACAAAGCCAGAAATTGAATTCCCAGTGTCCAGAGCAGAGAAATCTTATACAACAGATAGAGCATTCATAAATAAGTACCACACCTTAGTGGACAAGTATCCTTTAGAAGTAATGGAACAGCCCTCACAGTCAACAAAAAAAAACTCTGAAATGCAGTACTTGGGTATAACCTCAAAAATGACAGAATGATCTGTTTGTCTCCAAGGTAAACCATTCAATATCACAGTAATCCAAGACTATGCCCCAACCACTAATGTCAAAGAAGCTGAAGTCAAATGTTTCTATGAATACCTACAGGACGTTCTAGAACTAACAGCAAAAAAAGATGTACTCTGCATCATAGGGAACTGGAATACAAAAATAGGAATCAAGAAAAACCTGGAGTAACAGAAAAGTTTGGCCTTGCAGTACAAAATGAAGCAGAGCAAAGACTAACAGAATTTTTCCAAGAGAACACATTGGTCATAGCAAATCTCTTTCAACAACACAAGAGGAGACTCAACAGATGGACATCACCAGAAGGCCAATACTGAAGTCAGGTTG
Organism: Nanger dama; assembly: GCA_917880005.1. NCBI lineage: Eukaryota > Metazoa > Chordata > Mammalia > Artiodactyla > Bovidae > Nanger > Nanger dama. The sequence goes on along the minus strand of CAKJTW010000027.1, from coordinate 4,485,664 downwards.
ATTATATTCTTTGCAGGTCAAGATGGAGATGCTTTATGCAGTCAGCAAAAACAATACCGGGGGCTGATTGTGGCTCAGATCATGATCTCCTTATTGCAATATTCAGACTTAAATTGAAGAAGCTAGGGAAAACTATTAGGCCATTCAGGTTTGACCTAAAAATCCCTTATGATTATACAGTGGAAGTGACAAATAGATTCAAGGGATTAGATCTGATAGAGTGCCTAAAGAATTATGGACAGATGTTTGCAACATTCTACAGGAGGTGGTGACCAAAACCATCCCCAAGAAAAAGAAATATAATAAAGCAAAGTGGATGTCTGAGGAGGGGCTTACAAACAGCTGAGAAAACAAGGGAAGCAAAAAACAAAGGAGAAAAGGAAAGATATACTTAACTGAATGCAGAGTTTGAGAGAAAAGCAAGTAGATATGAGAAAAATAATTCTTAAGTGACCAATGCAAATAAACAGAGGAAAATAATAGAATGGGAAAGACTAGCAATCTCTTCAAGAAAATTAGAGATACCAAGGGTACAATTTATGCAAAGATGGGCACAGTTTAGGAAGAAACTGTAAAGACCTAACAGAAGCATAGATTAAGAAGAGATGGCAAGAATACACAGAAATGTACAAAAAAGGTCTTAATGACAGGATAACCATGATGGCATGGCCACTTACCTAGAGCCAGACATCCTGGCATCTGAAGTCAAGTGGGTCTTAGGAAATATTACTGTGAACAAAGACAGTGGAGATGATGAAATTTCACCTGAGCTATTTCAAAACCTGAAAGACAATGCTATTAAAATATTGTGCTCTCTAAGCTGCCAAATTTGGAAAACTCTGTAGTAGCCTTGGGAATGAAAAATGTCAGTAGTCAGTAATCATTCCATTCCTCAAAAAGGGCAATGATTAAGATTTTTCAAACTACCATACAATTTACTCATTTCACATGCTAGCAGGATAATCTTCAAAATCATTCAAGTTACGCTTCAAAAATATGTGAACTGAAAACTTCCAGTTATAGAAGCTGTATTTACAAAAGTCAGAAGAACCAGAGATCAAATTGTGAACATCCATTAGATCATCAAAAAGGCAAGAGAATTCCAGAAGAACATCTACTTCTGCTTCATTGACTATGCTGAAGCCTTTCACTGTGTGGATCACAACAAACTGTGGGAAATTCTGCAGGAGATGGGAATACCAGACCACTTGACCTGCCTCTTGAGAAATCCGTATGAAGGTCAAGAAACAGCAGTTAGAACTTGGCATAGAACAATGGACTGGATCCACTGGGAAATGAGATTGTCAAGGCTGTATTTTGTCACCCTGATTATTTAGCTTATATGCAGAGTACATCATGAGAAATGCTGTGCTAGATGAAGTACAAGCTGGAATCAGGATCGCAGGGAGAAATACCAGTAACTTCAGATATGTAGATGACACCACCCTTATGGTTGAAATCAAATAGGAACTAAAGAGCCTCCTGATGAACATGACAGAGTAGAGTGAAAAATCTGGCTTTATGCTTAATATTCAAAAAACTAATAGGGCATCTGGTCCCACCACTTCATGGCAAGTAGATGGAGAAACAATGGAAACAGTGACAAAGTGTTTTCTTGGGCTCCAAAATTACTGCAGATAGTGACTGCAGTCATGAAATTAAAAGATGTTTTCCCCTTGGAAGAAAAGCCATGATCAACCTAGACAGCATATTAAAAAGTAGAGACATCACTTTGTGATAAAGTCAAAACCATGTTTTTTCCAGTAGTCATGTATGGATGTGAAAGTTAGACTGTAAAGAAAGCTGAGTGCTGAAGATTTGATGCTTTTCAACTGTGGTACTGGAGAAAACTTGTGAGAGTCCCTGGGATGAAATGAGATCATCCCAGTCAATTCTAAATGAAGTCAACCCTGAATATTCATTGGAAGGACCAATGCTGAAACTCCAATACTTTGGCCACCTGATGGAAAGAACTTGTTTATTAGAAAAGCCCCTGACACTGGGAGGAAAAAATGAAGGCAGGAGAAGGGGAAGATAGAGGATGAGAAAGTTGTATAGAATCACTGACTCTGATATAAGTTTGCACAAAGCCCCAAGAGTTGGTGATGGACAGGGTAGTCTGGTGTGCTGCAGCCCATGGAGTCACATAGAGTCGGACAGGACTAGTGACTGAACTGAACTGAAAAAATAACAATGCCCATACTGACCTAATCATAGGTAAGTTTCCAAGTGGCCCTAAACTATTTCATTACCCTCTTCTCTATTGCCTGTTTCCATAGAAGAAATCCAAGTTCCTCATTTCCTTTTCCATAGGCATTTCATCTGTTTTGAACAGTATGCCATGAGTTCTCCAAAGGAAGTCAGCTGGGGATTTGAGAACACATCATCTCCTGAATCTCTTTTACTCTGATAAGCTCTGATGCTTCTACCAGAACCATGATCCCTGCTGCTCCACATCCATCTCCAAGACTCAAGCCCATCTTGTCTTCAGTAACTGCAAAACTTAGATTTTGGATAAAGTTTAACTTGCCTGTAAATTATTTATAGAACATTTGCATATTTTAGAAATACTATTTAAAAAATTAAAAATTTTATGACAGTAAACCAGTGGCAGACCAGGTTTGGAGGAAATTGTACAAAACAAATACATATTTTAAAATGTAACTTATTATATCATGTTTGCCATAAGAAACAATATCGTGCAATATTACAATAAATGTTTCAGGTGTTTTACCATACAATTTCATTCAGAATTTACAATTTCATTAAATATTATGGCAAAATGGTCCTAAGGTTCTCATAGATGTATTACTAACCACTAAAACAAATGACAATATTTATATAAAATGAGACTTTATTTATATACTTTTTAAAATTTATTTCAGTCTGATACAACAGTGATTGAACAACAACAAAACAAAAATAAAACATACAATGAGACAATAAGAAAATATTGGTGTTAAATAAAACTAGGTCAATATCTTAACACTTAAATTTCTACAGATGTTGTCAAATTTAAAAAAAAATGTTTTAGACTTGCCCCAGTGGGAAAAAAAATACAGAGGATATAGACTTTGCATTAAAATTATTAAACCTGAAAAATATATATTTTAACTTTTAGACAATTTTTCAACCCTGTGTTTGCAGGCTGCTCTAAATTAAATGTACATGTAAAATTTTTGCAAAGCTATTCTGGATATGGTTCTGGGAATTAACAGTGCAGAGCAGATTTATACAACAAAAAGAAAATATGAATTGCTTATATAAAAAAAAAGTGTACAGAAGAATGACAGAGAAGGGGCAAACATTAAAGACCTCCAAACTACCCATGATGCTTCTCATTGTTTTAATTGTTGTTCAGTCACTCAGTCATGTTCAACTCTCTGCAACCCTATGACTGCAGCATACCAAGCTTCCCTGTCCTTCACTAACTCCTGGAGCTTGCTCAAAGTCATGTCCATTGAGTCTGTGATGCCATCCAACCATCTTATCCTCTATCATCCCCTTCTCCTGGCTTCAGTCTTTCCCAGCATCAGGGCCTTTTCAAATGAGTCGGTTCTTTGCGACAGGAGGTCTAAGTATTGGAACTTCAGGATCAATCCTTCCAACAATTATTCAGGGTTGATTTCCTTTAGGATTGACTGGGTTAATCTCCTTGCAGTCCAAGGAATTCTCAAGAGTCTTCTTCATAACAGTTCAAAAGCATCAATTCTTCAGCGCTCAGCTGTCTTTATGGTACAATTCTCACACCTATACATGAGTTCTGGAAAAATCATAACTTTGACCATACAGACCTTTTAGGCAAAGTACTATCTCTGCTTTTTAATACTCTGTCTTTGTTTGAGACTTCCTTCCAAACATACCCATTCTGTTTCTGTCTTACACAGCACTAACAACCCTGATTACATAATATAGCATCAGGCTTCTTGGGTTGGTAAACATGTATTTCTTCAGATTTCCTCTAAAGATAGGAAATTGCAGTTTAACTTCATAATTTGAGGGAGTTTCCTTGAACTCATAAATTTTTTTCATTGAAGTGTGGTTAATAATTTAAATACAGTTAACTAGAGTATTATAGAAAATAAAATCAATACTTTAGCCATGTAGCTACTTCAGTATTTAGTGCTATGGACTGAAATATATTCCAAATTTCATATGCCGCAGCATTAAACCCAGAATGACTGCCTTTGGAGATAGGGTCTACAAGGAGGTAATTAAGGTTAAATAAGGTAAAGAGTCCACCTTCAATGCAGGAGATCCAGGTTTAATCCATGGTTGGCAAAGATTCTCTGGAAAAAGAATGACCACCCACTCCAGTATTCTTGCCTGAAGAATTCCATGGAGAGAGGAGTCTTGCACGCTACCCTCCATGTGTTCATGGAGTCAGAAACAATTGAGCAACTAACACTTTCATTTTTTACTTCAATGTCAATATAACATAGTAAATCAACTATACTTCAATATAATACATAAATTTCAATGATGTCATACAGTAAGGTCCTGATATAATAGGTCTAGTGTCTTTATGAGAAGAGCATGGCAACCTACTCCAGTATTCTTTCCTGAATAATCCCCATGGACAGAGGAGCCTGGTGGGCTACAGTTCACAACATCACAAAGAGTTAGACATGACTGCAGCGACTCAGCACAAGCACACACTGTCCTTACAAAAGGCACCAGAGAGCTTGTACTCTTTTGCCTTCCCTCAGCCTGCCATGTTTGCAGGTAGATAGCTGCAGACCATGAAGAGTGTGTTACCAAAACTAAATTCTTCCAGAGAACGATCTTGGACTTTTCACCCTTAAGAACTGTAAGAAAATAAATTTCTTCATTTAAGCCACCTACTGTTATATCATCTTGAGTCAAATAAGATGTTTATTATACTCAAATTTGCATTTGGGAACAATTACATGCTTATGGTTATAAGTTGGGGTAAGTTAACAAGAAAACTAACTGCAAAATTCTGCAGATGGATGGGTAGATAGATAAAATTGTTAAAATTAAGTATTCTTCCCACAATTATTAGGAGCGAATAACATATGGTATGTTCATGTTCATCGTGTCTTGCTATGAAATCTATCTCTATTCAAACCATTCTTGAGGAAGACTTCCTGGGTGATCTGGAAACATATCAGTGAAAGCAGAGTAGGTGAAGGTAAAAATTTTCAGAGGATGTTTAAACATTCTCCTCAAGTAGTTGCATGATCACTTACATCTCAGAGATGTAGATAAAAAGTAGGATTCTTACATTCAAGTGGACAAAGTAATATGCAAAGTGGACAAAGGAGAATCTTCCAAGCAGAGTGTAAATCATGTATTGGTAAGTGAACATTCTCTTCCAAACAACAAAAGAGAAGACTCTACACATGGACATCACCAGATGGTCAATACTGAAATCAGATTGACTATATTATTTGCAGCCAAAAATGGAGAAGCTCTATACAGTCAGCAAAAACAAGACCAGGAGCTGACTGTGGCTCAGAACAATAACTCCTTATTGCCAAATTCAGGCTTAAATTGAAGAAAGTGGGGGAAAACCATGAGACAGTTCAGGTATGACCTACATCAAATCCCTTATTTGATTTGGAAGTGAGAAATAGATTTTAGGGAATAAATCTGATAGACAGAGTGCCTGATGAACTATGGATGGAGGTTCATGACATTGTACGAGACAGGAATCAAGACCATCCCCAAGAAAAATAAATGCAAAAAAAGCAAAATGGCTGTTGGGGGAGGAGTTACAAATAGCTTTGAAAAGAAGAGAAGTGAAAAGCAAAGGAAAAAGGAAAGATATACCCATTTTAATGCAGAGTTCCAAAGAATAGCAAGGAGAGATAAGAAAGCTTTCCTCACCGATCAATGCAAAGAAATAGAGGAAAACAGCAGAATGGAAAGGACTAGAGATCTCTTCAAGAAAAGTAGAGACACCAAAGAAACATTTCATGCAAAAATGGGCTCGATAAAGGACAGAAACGGTATGGACCTAACAGAAGCAGAAGATATTTTGAAGAGGTAGCAAGAATATACAGAAGAACTGTACAAAAAGATCATCATAACCCAGATAATCACAATGGTCTGATAACTCACACTCACCTAGAGCCAGACATGGAATGTGAAGTTAAGTGGGCCTTAGGAAGCAGAACCATAAACAAAGCTATCAGAGGGGATGGAATTCCAGTGGAGCTGTTTCAAATCCTGAAAGATGATGTTGTGAAAGTGTTGCACTAAATATGCCAGCAAATTTGGAAAACTCGGCAGTGGCCACAGGACTGGAAAAGGTCAGTTTTCATTCCAATCCCAAAGAAAGGCAATGCCAAAGAATGCTCCAACTACCACATAATTGCACTCATCTCCCATGCTAGTAAAGTAATGCTCAAAATTCTCCAAGCCAGGCTTCAGCAATACGTGAACCATGAACTTCCTGATGTTCAAGCTGGTTTAAGAAAAGGCAGAGGAACCAGAGATCAAATTGCCAACATCCAATGGATCATGGAAAAAGCAAGAGAGTTCCAGAAAAACATCTATTTCTGCTTTATTGATTATGCCAAAGCCTTGGACTGTGTAGATCACAATAAACAGTGGAAAATTCTGAAAGAGATGGGAATATCAGACCACATGACATGCCTCTTGAGAAACCTCTTTGCAGGTCAGGAAGCAACAGTTAGAACTGGACAAGGAACAACAGACTGGTTCCAAATAGGAAAAGGAGTACGTCAAGGCTGTATATTGTCACCCTGCTTATTTAACTTATATGCAGAGTACATCATGAGAAATGCTGGGCTGGAGGAAGCACAGGCTGGAATCAAGATTGCTGAGAGAAATATCAATAAACTCAGATATTCAGATGAAACCACCCTTATGGCAGAAATTGAAGAAGAACTAAAGAGCCTCTCAATGAAAGTGAAAAAAGAGAGTGAAAAAGTTGGCTTAAAGCTCAACATTCAGAAAACAAAGATCATGGCATCCGGTCCCATCGCTTCATGGGAAATAGATGGGGAAATAGTGCAGTGTCAGATTATATTTTTCTGGGCTCCAAAATCACTGCAGATGGTGATTGCAGCCATGAAATTAAAAGATACTTGCTCCTTGGAAGGAAAGTTATGACCAACATAGATAGCATAGTAAAAGACAGAGACATTACTTTCTCAACAAAGGTCCATCTAGTCAAGGCTATGGTTTTCCCACTGGTCACATATGGATGTGAGAGTTGGACTGTGAAGAAGGCTGAGTGCCGAAGAATTGATGCTTTTGATCTGTGGTGTTGAAGAAGACTCTTGAGAGTCCCTTGGACTGCAAAGAGATCCAACCAGTCCATCGTAAAGGAGATCAGTCCTGGGTATTCACTGGAAGGACTGATGTTGAAGCTGAAACTCCAATACTTTGGCCACCTGATGCGAAGAGCTGACTCATTTGAAAAGTCCCTGATGCTGGCAACGACTGAGGGCAGGAGGAGAAGGGGATGACAGAGGATGAGATGGCTGGAAGGCATCACCAACCTAATGGACATATGATTGGTTGGACTGCGGGAGTTGGTGATGGACAGGGAAGCCTGGTATGCTGCGGCATGTGGTCGCAAAGTGCCAGACACGACTGAGCTACTGAAATGAACTGAAGGAGGCATTGAATCTCAAGAAATTAGCTAACACAATGGAAGCTAGGATTGGAAAGGAAGGATGGAGTGCTATGCTAGGGATTTCATATAAATATATATAAGATATATATATATGTAGCATAGGTATGAAACTATACATATATATGTATATTTCCATGTCATAGATTGTGGAGTTTATGTCAAAACAAATGGTAAAAGAGAATCTTATAAGCATGGATTTACACAATAATATGTGTATTTCTAAAGATCACTCTAGTTATGATGTGTGAAGTTGGTTCCAGGAGTAGAAATGAATGTGTAGAAAGTTTGTATTTGGCCAATGAAGCTGTCCAAGTGTATATAAAAGTATTAAGTGGAACTGAGGCATGCTAAAGAATTTTTAGAAAGAGGACTTAGTGATAAATTGTTAGGAAATGTGCAAGAGTCATTTATAGGAGATTCTGAGATGTATATTTAAATACTTAAGTAAATGGCTGCACATTCACTGAGATTGAAGAGTCTAGGTGAAGAAAAGGTAGGGAGTGTGAGGCTTGATTATTTTGAGGGTGCATTTTCAGACATTTAACAGAAACTGTTACATAGGAAATAATTATAAATACAAACAAAGAGTGGTCTGAGCTAGAGATAACTGATTGGGAAGTAATTTCATATACATAGTAATAAATCCAGAATAGAAAAGGGGACCTAGTGGGACTACTATATGATGGTGAGAGTTTATATGTGAAGGAGCCCACAAGAAAAGGAATTCAGGAAACTAAACCCATGCATACTGTGACCAAAAAAAGTGACAACAGACATATTTCAAAACGAATGTGTGCTGGGCTGTGTGAAACACTGCTGCTAAATCAAAAGTTGTGTCTAAAATTGCTGATCAGATTTATTGGATGGAAATCTCTGGTGTGGTCCTTTCAGACATTAACCATAAAATTCAAAATAGTTTGGAAATGAAAGGGGTTGAGGAAAAGAAACTTCTTCACAAAGTTTATCTAGGAGAACATGCAGAGAATTAGGATGATGCAGGTAAGAGGAGATAAAATCCTCTAACTTTTGAGACATTTTAGACTTACAGAAGAGTTATACAGATAGTCATCATATATATTTTGAGGTTTTATTTTAATACATTCTTTATGAGAGAAACATGAAGAGCATTTTTAAAAGCTATTGAAGTTGTATTATAGACAAGCAAGTTTGGACAATAATAATAAGAGATAATGAGTAAAATATTGAATAATGGATATAATGTAAGATAATGAGTAATGGATATTATGGATATTATGAGTCTCCTGAAAATGCTATCACATTCAAGACACTACTAGAGAAGATGGCTTTCAATATATAATTATGAAAGTGAAAGTGAAGTCACTCAGTCGTGTCTGACTATTTGTGACCCCGTGGACTGTAGCCCACCAGGCTGAGTCCATGGGATTCTCCAGGCTGAGTCCATGGGATTCTCCAGGCAACAGTACTGGAGTGGGTTGCCATTTCCTTCTCCAGGGGATCTTCTAAACCCAGGGATTGAACCTGGGTCTCCCACATTGCAGGAGGGAGGAAGAAAAAATTACGAGTTTCTATATAGGAATAAATGGAAATTTGATGCTATGAATTTAAAGAGGTTGTCTCCTAATGTTTTCTGTTTTTCTGTTTATTGGTAGAGGGGATAATCTTGTTACTTTGAAGTAAATGGGAATTGAGGCTCTGAAAGGAACAAAAACTTCGATCCCTCTCCAGTGGCTGTAAGGATGGGTGAGCATAGAGGCTGTGGGTTTGCCAAACAATTGGAGGTTTTCAGATCCTTAGTATAGCCACCCACCTGGATCTCTGATTTTTCTCTCTACATTCCTATAGCTGGCATAGGCTTGAGAAGACAGTTTAAAGAATATGGCCAGAAGTGTAACTGGGCTTAGACTTTGAGAGAAAAACAAGCAAAAAAATTTCTCAAGCACTAAGAAAAGAGTTTGGAATCAGAAACCAAGGGATTTAAAACAGAGAAACAGAAATGAGATAAAAAGCCCTATTGATGAAGGAGTAGAAATGTGATGGATTGGAAATCCCAGTAAAGAAGAGGAGGCATGGTGGGGCTTCAGACTACAAAAGGTGGAATTATGTTAAGTGATCATAAACTTGCTCTACAGACTAATTTTTAAACTAAATAAGGGTAAAAATACCCAATGAGATTTTTCATTAAATTTTATTATGTGTATACATCCACAAGGGAAAAATAACATATTTACACTGTTGGACATTCTCAGTCAAAAGTATGTAAAATGGTTCATGCAAAGCTTATTTTACATTGTTTTATAGTATTTGGTTATGGTCTGCAATACAGCTTACAATTGTGGGCACAATTGGCATTCTCCTAGATGTACATTCTCATGTTATCAGCAAATTAAATATTTAAGTCACCAAATTGATGACTGTTTCTTTAGCTATTGAGCAGATTCAGTAACAGGGACGACCCCATAGCCTGTCAAGGAAAATGTTTTAGTAAGGCTGGCTCTGGCTATTTGAGCCTATAATTAAATCTTATGCATGCTTTTGCTGACATACTGGCTTCTTAAATTGTCAAAAGTAAACATTACACTTTATTTTGGGTATGTTATTGATCTTTTAAATTTTAGTTTTCAGTTCAATATCATGGATTAAAAAAATAAAAATTTTAACTAATAGAAAAGTTGTCTTCTTTATTTCCTTTCATCCAGCCTATTGTGAGACTAAAAATAATGGTCAAATCAAATATTATACAATATAAGTTATCATGAAATGTAATATATTAGCATTGATATCTAATAATATTTACAATATCTATCAATTTTTTTTTCCATGTTAACCTGAGAACTTCAGACAATGCCCAAGGAAAGCCACTCTAATAGCATAATACTGGATTTTTAAAATGTTTTGTTCCCCATCAGAGAAAGAAACAAAGTGAGACCCAAGGAGACATAAGAAATAAGTAATCTGTTTAAGAACAAAAAAATGGCCCTATGTTGGAACATAATGTGCAGAAAAATAGATTTGAAATGATACAGAATCTAGATGTGCACAGAGGGGGAAAAATAGATGTGCCATAATAGAAGAGAAAGACTACATAAAACCAATTCAGAAAGTACATTTCTATGCTGTTATCCCATTTTTCCTTCCCTTTCAAAAGTAATACCATTCCAAATTAATTTCCATCTATGTACATATTCACCATGTATTATTTAGTAGAAAAGCAGCTCCATGTTTTAAGAGAAGATAAGATTATAAAAGGAGGAAAGCTTAATGATGTAGAAGATTGAAGGAAAAAAAAAATGAAACTGGGGAGGCGGTCCTAAAATGGCAGAGGAATAGGACAGGGAGACCACTTTCTCCCCAAAAATTCATCAAAAGAACATTTAAATGCTGAGTAAATTCCACAAAACAACTTCTGAATGCCGGCAGAGGACATCAGGCACCCAGAAAAGCAGCCCACTGTCTTCAAAAGGAGGTAGGAAAAAATATAAAAGACAAAAAGAGAGACAAAAAGGTAGGCAGGCGTGGAGCTACATCCTAGGAAGGGAGTCTAAAACAGAGAGAAGTTTCCAAACACCAGGAAACACTCTCACTGCCAAGTCTGTGGCAAGCCTTGGAACCACAGAGGGCAACATAACTGGTAGGAAAAATAAATAATTAATTAAAACCCACAGATTATGTGCCCAACAGTAACTCCCCCAGCAGAGAAGAAGCGCAGAGGCCTGCACCTACCACTAGCAAGCAGGGGCTGGGCAGGGAGGCACGGGCTGCATTGCTTAAAGTAAGGACCAGGCCTGAATACCTCAAGGGCAATCTGAGGGAGCTAACTTGGGCTAGCAAACCAGACTGTGGGATAGCTACCACGTGAAAAGCCCTAACATAAGACACCATCAGGCCCACTTACACAACAAATGACTGAACAGAGATAGCCAGCTACAGACCATTCACCTCTGGTGATAGGCAGCCAGAGCCAGAAGGGGGCAATCATAGACCCAGAGAGGCATTATCTACCAAACTGCAAGCAGGCTTCTTTGCTAACTAAAACTTCTTGGGGTTCTGGATGGTCAACATCCACCTGATAAGGTGTGCCAGCTATACACCCAGAAAACCGAGCAGCAGGGACAGGGGAGGCGGTAAATTGCAGCGACTGTGCTTGCCAAACACCTCATCACCTGAGCTGCTCGGACCTGGGAAGGGCACAAAACACAGGCCCAACTGAGTCTGCGCCTCTGAGGACTATGAGTGCCTGAATCTGAGTGGCTTAGCCTTGGGAGATTCATGCAGCCCAGAGTCAGCCTTAGATGGTTCCCCGGTCAAGCAACCTAGATCCTGAGCAGCGTGGGCAGGAGGGCACACGTGCCCTGAGCGGGGGCAGGCCCAGTGTGGCTGAGACACTGAAAGCACACTCCAGTGTTATCTGTTTGCAGCATCCCTCCCCCCCCACAGCGTGACTGAAAAAGTGAGCCTAAAAAAGTGCCCACCACCGCCCCCTTGTGTCAGGGCAGAAATCAGACACTAAAGACACCAGCAAACAGAAGCTGAAACAGAGGGAACCGTCTTGGAAGTGACAGGTACAATAGGTTAAAAACCCAGTAGTTAGTACCGACTACATAGGAAGGGGCCTCTCCTGCTAAGTCGCTTCAGTAGTGTCTGACTCTGTGCGACCCCATAGACGGCAGCCCGCTAGGCTCCCCCGTCCCTGGGATTCTCCACGCAAGAACACTGGAGTGGGTTGCCATTTCCTTCTCCAATGTATGAAAGTGAAAAGTGAAAGGGAAGTCGCTCGGTCGTGTCTGACTCCTAGCGACCCCATGGACTGCAGCCTACTAGGCTCCTCTGTCCATGGGATTTTCCAGGCAAGAGTACCAGAGTGGGATGCCATCACCTTCTCCAAGGGGCCTATAGATTTTGAGAAATATAAGCCAAACCAAGGAGCTAGCCAGAAATGAACTGACCCCATGCTGCCCACAACACCAGAGAAAGTCCCAGATATATTTTTACTAGTTTTATGATCAATATTTAATTTTTAAGTCCTCTATTACTCCTTTAATTTTCATTTTTATAACCTATTACCTTGCATAAAAAGACTATTTTTAAAGCAAACTTCATATATATATATTATAAATTTTGTGACTTTTCTTTCTTTTCTTTAATATTATATTTTTGAAAATCCAACCTCTACTCTAGATTTGTTATCAATTTTGTACCTTTATGAGCCCAATCTTCCGTACCCATTTTTACCTGGGGGTGAGATTACTGGCTTGACTGCTCTCTCCTGCTTTGGACTCTCCTTTTATCCACTAGGTCACTTCTATATCCTCCCTCCCCCTTCTCTTCTCTACCCAACTCTGTGAATCTCTTTGTGTGTTCCAGATGGTGGAGAAGACTTAGGGAACTGGTTACTGGCTGGATCTGTCTCTCTTCTTTGATTCTCCCCCTCTATCCTCCTGGCTACCTCTGTCTCCTTCCTCCCTCCTTTCTCTATATAACTCCATAAACATCTCTGAGTGGTCCAGATTGTGGATTGCACATTAGGAATTGATTACTGGCTAGCCTGCTCTCTCCTCTTTTGATTCCACTTCATTTCATTTCGGTCACCTCTAACTCCCTCCTCCCTCTTCCCTTCTCCATGTAACTCTGTGAACCTCTCTAGATGTCCCTCAAAGTGGAGAAATTTTTCATCTTTAACCTAGAATTTTTATCAACAGTGTTGTATAGAAGGAGAAGTCTTGAGGCTACTGTGAAAATAAGACTGAAAACCAGAAGCAGGAGGCTTAAGTCCAAATCCTGAGAACATCAGAGAACTCCTGACTCCAGGGAACATTTAATCGACAGGAGCTCATCAAACGCCTCCATACCTACACTGAAACCAAGCACCACCCAAGGGCCAGCAAGTTCCAGAGCAAGACATACCACACAAATTCTCTAGCAACACAGGAACACACCTCTGAGCTTCAATATACTAGCTGCCCAAAGTCACTCCAAACCCACTGACATCTCATAACTCATTAATGGACACTTCATAGCATTCCAGAGAGAAGAAATCCAGCTCCACCCACCAAAACACTGACACAAGCTTCCCTAACCAGGAAACCTTGACAAGCCACCCAAACAACCCCACCCACAGTGAGGAAACTCCACAATAAAGAGAACTCCACAAACTGCCAGAATACAGAAAGGCCACTCTAAACACAGCAATATAAACAGGATAAAGACACAGAGGAATACCCAGCAGGTAAAGAAACAGGATAAATGCCCACCAAACCAAACAAAAGAGGAAGATAGGGAATCGACCTGATAAAGAATTCTGAATAAAATAGTGAAAATGATTCAAAATCTTGAAATCAAAATGGAATCAGATATAAATAGCCTGGAGACAAGGATTGAGAAGATGCAAGAAAGGTGTAACAAGGACCTAGAAGAAATAAAAAAGAGTCAATATATAATGAATCATGCAATAAATGAGATTTAAAAAAAAACACTCTGGAGGGAACCAACAGTAGAATAATGGAGGCAGAAGATAGGATTAGTGAAGTATAAGAGAGAATAGTAGAAATAAATGAATCAGAGAGGAGAAAAGAAAAATGAATGAAAATGAGGACAATCTCAGAGACCTCCAGGACAATGGTTAATGCCCCAACATTCGAATCATAGGAGTCCTAGAAGAAGAAGACAGAAAGAAAGACCGTGATTAAATACTTGAGGAGATAATAGTTGAAAACTTCCCTAAAATGGGGAAGGAAATAATTATCCACATCCAAGAGACCCAGAGAGTCCCAAACAGGATAAACCCAAGGTGAAACATCGCAAGACACATATTAATCAAATTAACAAAGATCAAACACAAAGAACAAATATTAAAAGCAGCAAGGGAAAAACAACAAATAACACACAATGGGATTCCCATAAGGATAACAGCTGCTCTTTCAATAGAAACTCTTCAGGCCAGGAGGGAATGGCAGGACATACTTAAAGCGATGAAAGAAAATAACCTACAGCCCAGATTACTGTACCCAGCAAGGATCTCATTCAAATATGAAGGAGAAATCAAAAGCTTTACAAACAAGCAAAAGCTGAGAGAATTCAGCACAACCAAGCCAGCTCTCCAACAAATGCTCTTTGTTGGATCTTCTCTAGACAGGAAACACAAAAAAGGTGTATGAACTCAAACCCCAAACAATAAAGGAAATGGCAATGGGATCATACTTATCAATAATTACCTTAAACATAAATGGGTTGAATACCCCAACAAAAAGACAAAGACTGGCTGAATGGATACAAAAACAAGACCCCTGTATATGTTGTCTACAAGAGACCCACCTCAAAACAGGGGACATATACAGACTGAAAGTGAAGGGCTGGAAAAAGATATTCCACACAAATAGAAACCAAAAGAAAGCAGGAGTAGCAATACTCATATCAGATAAAATAGACTTTAAAGCAAAGGCTGTGAGAAGAGACAAAGAAGGGCAGTACATAATGATCAAAGGATCAATCCGAGAAGAAGACATAACAATTATAAGTATATTTGCACCCAACATAGGAGCACTGCAATATGTAAGACAAATGCTAACAAGTATGAAAGGGGAAATTAACAATAACACAATAATAGTGGAAGACTTTAATACCCTACTCACACCTAGGGATAGATCAACTAAATAGAAAATTAACAATGAACCACAAACTTTAAATGATACAATAGACTAGTTAGACCTAATTATATCAATAGGACATTTCACCCCAAAACAATGAATTTCACCTTTTTCTCAAGTGCTCACAGAACCTTCTCCAGGATAGATCACATCCTGGGCCATAAATCTAGCCTTGGTAAATTAAAAAAAAAAAAAATTAAAATCATTCCAAACATCTTTTCTGACCACAATGCAGTAAGATTAGATCTCAATTAAAGGAGAAAAACTATTAAAAATTACAACATATGGAGGCTGAACAACACGCTGCTGAATAGCCAACAAATCACAGAAGAAATAAAAAAGAAATCAAAATATGCATAGAACTGAATGAAAATAAAACAACCCAAAACCTGTGGGAAACTGTAAAAGCAGTGCTAAGGGGAAGGTTCATAGCAATACAGGCATACTTCAAGAAACTAGAAAAAAAAGTCAAATAAATAATCTAACTTTAAACCTAAAGCAAATAGAAAAGGAAGAAATAAAGAACCCCAGAGTTAGTGGAAGGAAAAAATTCTTTAAAATTAGGGCAGAAATAAATGCAAAAAGATCATAGCAAAAAAATCAACAAAGCCAAAAGCTGATTCTTTGAAAGGATAAATAAAATTGACAAACCATTAGCCAGACTCATCAAGAAACAAAAGGAGAAAAAGTCAAATCACTAAAATTAGAAATGAAAATGGAGAGATCATAACAGACAACACAGAAATACAAAGGATCATAAGAGACAACTATCAGCAATTATATGCCAACAAAATGGACAACGTGGAAGAAATGGACAAATTCTTAGAAAAGTAAACTTTCCAAAAATGAACCAGGAAGAAACAGAAAATCTTAACAGAACCAAAACAAGCACAGAAATTGAAACTGTAATCATATATCTTCCAGCAAACAAAAGCCCAGGTCCAGATGGCTTCACAGCTGAATTCTACCAAGAATTTAGAGAAGAGCTAACACCTGCTGCTGCTGCTAAGTCGCTTCAGTAGTGTCCGACTCTGTGCAACTCCATAGACGGCAGCCCACCAGGCTCCGCCCCTGGGATTCTCCAGGTAAGAACACTGGAGTGGGTTGCCATTTCCTTCTCCAGTGCATAAAAGTGAAAAGTGAAAGTGAAGTCACTCAGTCATGTCTGACTCTTTGCGACACCATGGACTGCAGCCTTCCAGGCTCCTCCATCCATGGGATTTTCCAAGCAAGAGTACTGGAGTGGGGGTGCCATTGCCTTCTATCCAACTCAAACTCTTCCAGAAAATTGCAGTGGAAAGTAAACTTCCAAACTCATTCTATGAAGCCATTATCACCCTAATACCAAAACCTGACAAAAATGCCACAGAAAAAGAAAACTACAGGCCAATATCACTGATGAACATTGATGCAAAAGTCCTTAACAAAATTCTAGCAATCAGAATCCAACAACACATTAAAAAATCATACACCATGACAAGTGGGCTTTATCCCAGGGATGCAAGGATTCTTTAACATCCGCAAATCAATGTAATACACCACATTAACAAATTGAAAAATAAAAGCCATATGACTATCTCAATAGATGCAGAGAAAGCCTTTGACAAAATTCAACATCCATTTATGATTAAAACTCCCCAGAAAGCAGGAATAGAAGGAACATACCTCAACATAATAAATGCTATATATGACAAACCCACAGCAAACATTATCTGCAATGGTGAAAAATTGAAAGCATTTCCCCTAAAGTCAGGAATAAGGCAAGGGTGCCCACTTTCACCACTACTATTTACCATAGTTCTGGAAGTTCTGGCCACAGCAATCAGAGCAGAAAAAGAAATAAAAGGTATCTAAATTGGAAAAGAAGAAGTAAAACTCTCACTGTTTGCAGATGCCATGATCCTTTACAAAGAAAACCCTAAACTCCACCAGAAAATTAGTAGAACTAACCAATGAATATAGTAAAGTTGCAGATGTAAAATCAACACACAGAAATCCTTTGTGTTCCTATACACTAATAATGAGAAAATAGAAAGAGAAATCAAGGAAACAATTCCATTCACCATTGCAATGAAAAGAATAAAATACTTAGGAATATATCTACCTAAAGAAACTAAAGACTTATGTATAGAAAACTATAAAACACTTGTGAAAAAACTCAAAGAGGACAGTAATAGATGGAGAAATATACCATGTTCATAGATCAGAAGAATCAATACAGCATAAATGAGTATACTCATTTATACTCATTTATATAAAATGAGTATACTACCCAAAGCAATCTATAGATTCAATGCAATTCCTATCAAGCTACCAATGGTATTTTTCATGGAGCTAGAGTAAGTAATTTCACAATTTGTATGGAAATACAAAAAAACGTTGAATATCACAAGCAGTCTTGAGAAAGAAGAATGGAACTGGAGGAATCAACCTGCCTGACTTCAGGCTCTACCACAAACCCATAGTCATCAAGACAGTATGGTAACTGGAACAAAGACAGAAATATAGATCAATGGAACAAAATGGAAAGCCCAGAGATAAATCCACACACCTATTGACACTTTAGCTTTGACAAAGGAAGCAAGAATATACAATGGAGAAAAGACAATCTCTTTAACAAATGGTGCTGGGAAAACTGGTCAACCACTTGTAAAAGCATGAAACTAGAACTGGTCAACCACTTGTAAAAGCATGAAACTAGAACACTTTCTAACACCATACACAAAAATAAACAAAATGGATGAAAGATCTAAACATAACAGAAACTATAAAACTCCTAGAGGAGAACATAGGCAAAACACTCTCTGACATAAATTACAGCAGGATCCTCTCTGTCCCACCTCCCAGAATATTGGAAATAAAAGCAAAAATAAACAAACGGGATCTAATTAAAATTAAAAGTTTCTGCACAACAAAGGAAACCATAAGCAAGGCGAAAAGACAGCCTTCAGAATGGGAGAAAATAATAGCAAATGAAGCAACTGACAAACAACTAATCTCAAAAATATACAATCAACTCCCACAGCTCAATTCCAGAAAAATAAACTTTGCAAATCAAAACCACAATGAGGTACCATTTCACGCCAGTCAGAATGGCTGTGATCCAAAAGTCTATAAGCAGTAAATGCTAGAGAGGGTATGGAGAAAAGGAAACCCTCTTACGCTTTTGGTGGGAATGCAAACTAGTACAGCCACTATGGAGAACAGTGTGGAGATTCCTTTAAAAACCAGAAATAGAACTGCCTTATGACCCAGCAATCCCACTGCCGGGCATACACACTGAGGAAACCAGAATTGAAAGAGATATGTGTACCCCAATGTTCATCGCAGCACTGTTTATAATAGCCAGGACATGGAAGCAACCTAGATGTCCATCAGCAGAAGAATGGATAAGAAAGCTGTGGTACATATGCACAATGGAGTATTACTCAGCCATTAAAAAAAAATACATTTGAATCAGTTCTAATGAGGTGGATGAAACTGGAGCCTATTATACAGAGAGAAATAAGCCAGAAAGAAAAACACCAATGCAGTATACTAATACATATATATCGAATTTAGAAAGATGGCAATGACAACCCTGTCTTTGCAAGACAGCAAAAGAGACTCAGATTTATATAACAGTCTTTTGGACTCTGTGGGAGAGGGAGAGGGTAGGATGATTTGGGAGAATGGCATTGAAGCATGTATAATATCATATATGAAACGAATCACTAGTCCAGGTTCGATGTAGGATACAGGATGCTTGGGGTTGGTGCACTGGGATGACCCAGAGGGATGGTACAGGGAGGGAGGTGGGAGGGAGTTTCAGGATGGGGAACATGTGGATACCCGTGGCAGATTCACATTGATATATGGCAAAACTAATACAATATTGTAAAGTAATTAGCCTCCAATTAAAATAAATTTATATTTAAAAAACATGAAATTAAGATTAAGAGAAATATAAAAGAAACCATATAGTTGTATTTAATATTATAACCAAACAACTTTGTTGCAGAAAAACAGCTGCTGGCAAGACAGTGTGAATTTTCAGCTAGTGTTAAAATGTGATTCATTTTGTCCTATTCTCAAAAGATATATTTAGATAATAGTTCGATTTTGCTGACTTTTCACCAAATCAGCTCTCTTAATTATTGCATTTAGGAACCATGTCCAAAATAATTCTCTCACTGAGGGTGGCATTTGTTAATATTTTGGGGAATTTTCTTCTAGCCCTTGCTATGAGTAAAGACTTATGTGAGGTACTAAATTCTTTACAAAGAGTAAGATGTGATTTCCACTTTCAAAGTCTTAACAGTCTGTCGATAAGACTGCCAAAGCACACTTGGAATGTGCAAAGTGATAAAATGGCAATGTATTAGTTTTCTGTACTTCCTATACATACATCAGAAAATGGTGGCTTACATCTATAGAAATTTATTGCCTCATAGTTAGAGGCCTGAGGCCTAAACCAAAATGCTGACAGGGCAACACTCCCTCTCAAAACTATAGCAAAACATCTATTTTTGCTACTTCAAATTTTGATGGCTCCAAGTGTTCTGTGGCTTGTGGCTACACTACTGAAGTTTCTCTGGGTCAGACAGTCTTGTCCTCTTGTACTTTTCTCCTTTTCAGATTGTCTCAAAATTGTCTCTCTAATAAAGATAAATGTGATTGTATTTAGGGCCCTTCTGATTAATGCAAAGTAACTTGCTTCAAAATTCTTAACTTAATCACAACTTTTTCCATCAATTCAGTTCAGTTGCTCAGTCACATCTGATTCTTTATGACCCCATGGAATAACACCAGGCTCCCCTGTCCATCACCAACTCCTGCAGTCTGTTCACACTGATGTTCATCAATTCCGTGGTGCCATCCAACCATCTCATCTTTTGTCATCCTCTTCTCCTGCCTTCAGTCTTTCTCAGCATCAGAGTCTTTTCCAGTGAGTCAGTTCTTCACATCAGGCTGCCAAAGTATTAGAGTTTTAGCATCAACATCAGTCCTTCAGATGAACGTTCAGGACTGATTTCCTTTAGGATGCACTGGTTGGATCTCTTTGCTGTCCAAAGGACTCTCAAGAGTCTTCTCCAACACCACAGTTCAAAAGCATCAATTCTTTGGCACTCAACTTTCTTTATAGTCCAACTCTCACATAAATACATGCCTACTGGAAAAACCATAGCTTTGACTAAATGGATCTTTGTCAGCAAAGTGATGTCTTTGCATTTCTCATGATGTAGTCTGCATATAAGTTAAATAATCAGGGTGACAATATACAGCCTTGACATACTCCTTTCCCAATTTGGAACCAGCCTGTTGTTCCTTGTCAAATTCTAACTGTTGCTTTTTGACCTGCATACAGATTTCTCAGGAGGCAGGTAAAGTGGTCTGGTATCCCCATCTCTTGAAGAATTTTCCACACAAAGGCTTTGGCATAGTCAATAAAGCAGGCATAAATGTTTTTTGGAACTCTCTCACTTTTTCAGTGATCCAGCAGATGTTGGCAATTTGATCTCTGGTTCCTCTGCCTTTTCTAAATCCAGCTTGAACACCTGGAAGTTCATGGTTTCACGTACTGTTGAGGTTTGGCTTGTTGAATTTTGAGCATTACTTTGCTAGTGTGTGAGATCAGTGCCACTGTATAGTAGTTTGAATACTTTGATATTGCCTTTCTTTGGTATTAGAATGAAAACTGACCTTTCCCAGTCCTATGGCCACTGCTGAGTGTTCCAAATTTGCTGGCATATTGAGTGCAGCACTTTTACCACATCATCTTTTAGGATTTGAAAGAGCTCATGTGGAATCCATCACCTCCACTTGTTTTGGTTGTATTGATGCTTCCTAAGGGGAGGCCTTACAAATGGATGTGGAAAGAAGAGAGGCAAAAGCAAAGGAGAAAAGGAAAGATATAAGCATCTGAATGCAGAGTTCCAAAGAATAACAAGAAGAGATAAGAAAGCCTTCTTCAGCAATCAATGCAAAGAAATAGAGGAAAAGAACAGAATGGGAAAGACTAGAGATCTCTTCAAGAAAATCAGAGATACCGGGGAACATTTCATGCAAAGATGGACTCAATAAAGGACAGAAATGGTATGGACCTAATAGAAGCAGAAGATATTAAGAAGAGGTGGCAAGAATACACAGAAGAAGTGTACAAAAAGGATCTTCATGACCCAGATAATCATGATGACGTGATCACTAATCTAGAGCCAGACATCTTGGAATGTGAAGTCAAATGGGCCTTAGAAAGCATCACTATGAACAAAGCTAGCGGAGGTGATGGAATTCCAGTGGAGCTGTTTCAAATGCTGAAAGATGATGCTGTGAAAGTGCTGCACTCAATATGCCAGCAAATTTGGAAAACAGCAGTGGCCACAGGACTGGAAAAGGTCAGTTTTCATTCTAATTCCAAAGAAAGGCAATGCCAAAGAATGCTCAAACTACTGCACAATTGCACTCATCTCACATCTACTTCTACTTTATTGACTATGTCAAAGCCTTTGACTGTGTGGATCACAATAAACTGTGGAAAATTCTGAAAGAGATGAGAATACCAGACCACCTAACCTGCCTTTTGAGAAACCTGTATGGAGGTTAGGAAGCAATAGTTAGAACTGGACATGGAACAACAGACTGGTTCCAAATAGGAAAAGGAGTACATCAAGGCTGTATATTGTCACCCTGCTTATTTAACTTCTATGCAGACTACATCATGAGAAATGCTGGACTAGAAGAAACACAAGCTGGAATCAAGATTGCCAGGAGAAATATCAGTAACCTCAGATATGCAGATGATATCACCCTTATGGCAGAAAGTGAAGAAGAACTAAAAAGCCTCTTGAAGAAAGTGAAAGAGGAAAGTGAAGAAGTTGGTTTAAAGCTCAGCATTCAGAAAACAAAGATCATGGCATCTGGTCCCATCACTTCATGGGAAATAGATGGAG
Organism: Nanger dama; assembly: GCA_917880005.1. Lineage (NCBI taxonomy): Eukaryota > Metazoa > Chordata > Mammalia > Artiodactyla > Bovidae > Nanger > Nanger dama. The sequence goes on along the minus strand of CAKJTW010000027.1, from coordinate 4,463,480 downwards.
AAACAGTGGAAAAAGTGTCAGACTTTATTTTTGGGGGTCCAAAATCACTGCAGATGGTGACTGCAGCCATGAAATTAAAAGACGCTTACTCCTTGGAAGAAAAGTTATGACCAACCTAGACAGCATATTCAAAAGCAGAGATGTTACTTTGCCGACTACAGTCCGTCTAGTCAAGGCTATGGTTTTTTCTGTGGTCATGTATGGATGTGAGAGTTGGACTGTGAAGAAGGCTGAGTGCCAAAGTATTGATGCTTTTGAACTGTGATGTTGGAGAAGACTCTTGAGAGTCCCTTGGACTGCAAGGAGATCCGACCAGTCCATTCTAAAGGAGATCAGCCCTGGGATTTCTTTGGAAGGGATGATGCTAAAGCTGAAACTCCCATACTTTGGCCACCTCATGCAAATAGTTGACTCATTGGAAAAGACTCTGATGCTGGCAAGGATTGGAGGCCAGAGGAGAAGGGGACGGCAGAGGTTGAGATGGCTGGATGGCATCACTGTCTCAATGAACGTGAGTCTGAGTGAATTCCGGTAGATGGTGATGGACAGAGAGGCCTGGCATGCTGCAATTCATGGGGTTGTGAAGAGTCGGACACGACTGAGCGACTGAACTGACTGAACTGAAGGGCCGCTTGACTTTTCATTCCAGTATGTCTGGCTCTAGGTGAATGATCACACTCTCATGATTATCTAGGTCATGAAGATGTTTTTTATATAGTTCTTCTGTGTATTCTTGCACCTCTTCTTCATATCTTCTGCTCTGTTAGGTCCATACAATTTCTGTCTTTGTGCCCAATTCTGCATGAAATTTTCCCATTATATCTCTAATTTTCTTGAAGAGATCTCTAGTCTTTCCTATTCTATCATTTTCCTCTGTTTATTTGCATTGATCACTTAAGAATACTTTCTTATCTCTCCTTGCTTTTCTCTTACATTCTGCATTCAAATGGGTATATCTTTCCTTTTCTCCTTTGCGTTTAACTTCTCTTCTTTGCTCAGCTATTTGTGAGGGCTCCTCAGACAACCATTTTGCCTTTTGCAGTTCTTCTGGGTGATGATCTAGATCATTGCCTCCTGTACAATCTTCAGGCACTCTGTCTATCAGATCTAATCCCTTGAGTCTATTTCTCACTTCCACTGTATAATCATAAGGGATTTGATTTAGGTTATACCTGAATGGTCTAGTGGTTTTCCCTAGAATTTTCCCTTTCTTCAATTTAAGTCACAATTTTTCAATAAGGAGTTCATGATCAGAGCCACAGTCAGCTCCCAGTCTTGTTTTTGCTGACTGTATAGCACTTCATCTTTAGCTGCAAAGAATATAATCAATCTGATTTTGGTATTGACCATCTGGTGATGTCTACGTGTAGAGCCGTCTCTTGTGTTGTTGGAAGAGGGTGTTTGCTATGATCGTTGTGTTCTCTTGGCAAACTCTGTGAGCCTTTTCTGTGTTTCATTTTGTACTCCAAGACCAAACTTGTCTTTTACTCCAGGTACTTCTTGACTTCCTCCTTTTGCATTCCAGTCCCCTATAATGAAAAGGGCATCATTTTTGGCTGTTAGTTCCAGAAGTCTTTTAGGTCTTCATAGAACTATTCAGCTTCTTCAGCATTACTGGTCTGGGCATAGACTTGGATTACTGTGATAGTGAATGGTTTGCCTTGGAAATGAACAGAGATCATCCTGTCATTTTGAGATTGCATCCAAGTACTGCACTTCAGACTCTTTGGTTGACTCTGAGCACTACTCCATTTCTTCTAAGGGATTCTTGCCCACAGTAGTTGATGTAATGGTAATCTGAGTTAAATTCACCCGTTCCAGTCCATTTTAGTTCCCTGATTCCTAAAATGTTGACGTTCACTCTTGCCACCTCCTGTTTGACCACTTCCAATTTACCATGATTCACGGACCTAATATTCCAGGTTCATATGAAGCACTGTTCTTTACAGCATGGGATGTTACTTCCTTCACCAGTCACATCCACAACTGGGCCTTTTTTTTTTTTTTTAAAACTTTGCTCTGTCTCTTCATCCCTTCTGGAGTTATTTCTCCACTCTTCCCCAGTAGCGTATTGGGCACCTAACGACCTGGGAAGTTCATCTTTCAGTGTCATACCTTTTTGCCTTTTCATACTTGGTTTTCATTGCTTTCTCCCTTGCCTTCTTCTTCTTCCATACTAGGTAATGATTCAGACATTCTGATTATTAGGGCATGGATCTATCTTTTGGGGGTCATGATTCAATTCATTATGGTCAATGAAATACCAAAATCTAGAAGAATAGAGAAAGAAGTCAGGGAACCCTGTGCTTTAAGGTTAAGTATTTTGAACCCTACAGAGAGAAAGTTTTATTTTTAAAGACAAAAAAAAATCCATGCTGAGTAACTACTTGTGTTTATCATGATCCTATACATGAATACATATTATTCCATTTAAACATCACAAAACCTTAATCAGCAAATGATTATCCCGAGTGATTTGTAGTGGATTTAAAGAATTTCAGGGACATTATATGACTGTTCTTATTTCTCCAGCCATAATGCTCCCAAGTATGAAGGCCAGGACTCCTACCCACATTTTTCTGAGCCAAAACTCATCAGCTTTTAAGAATAAAGAATATAATAATAATATTATTATAGTTAGTGTTAACTAGAAGAATATATTTTCTTTTATCTTTTGAGTGTGATGTGCTTACTCTAAGTTTGTTTTCTTTTTATTATCTCAGAATAAAGACAGCACTCTGGATTATTTTACCAGCTATCCAGTCATTGTTAAAACTGCTACTACCCTGAACTGGTGAGCCAGTAATATCAGCCTTTAAAAGCAAGAATCTTTCAGCCATATGCCTATGGGGCTTGCTGCCAAAGCAATCCTGATACATCTCATACAGACAAAGAAAATGGAACCTCTGAGCCAGAGGTTACATCAACAGAACTGATGAAATGAGAAGCTGTGCTCGCAGGCTTCAGTAGCATCATCATCTCTTCCAATTTATTGATATATTCCTACCGAGGATAAGGAAAGACTTTTTGAGGTAGGCTTACCATTGATCAGTTCCAGAATGCTTGGAGGTGAGGAAACCTTAGCTTAAACATGAAACACAAAGAATCTACATTTTATGAGGCTGAGCATCACATAGGCTGTTTTGCCTTAAAGCGTAAATGAAGATCAAAGTGGAAAAGAGATTTAGTGGCATAATTTGATAGATCCCTGTTTTGTTTTTGTTTTTTTAAAGAAATTCTATAATGAACTAATAATAGAAGACAAGAAACTTTGAAAACTCTAAAGGAACTGGGCTGTTTATCTCCAGTTATAACATCGTTTGATAAAATTATTTTGAAGTTTTAGTAAGCTTCAGGCTTTGAGAGACCAAGCTATAAATCTGATAGATTGACCCTTCCTAATTTGTAGTTTTGTTTTCTTATTCTTAAATTTTTGATGGCATGAGTATTTCTAAGCCACCGATTGATGACAAGACAAAGAGCAAATGATTGTATTAGTGTGGATCTTGATCTACATTTTGTACTCATTGAAAAGAGAGAAAGAGTTTAATTTGTGAATCAAGAGTTATCAAAGATTGTCATTCTTTTCATGGCTTTGTTTAATCTCATTTTGTAGCCTTAGTATCTGGAAAATGTGTCTGTTAGTCGCTTAGTCGTGTCTGACTCTTGGCAACCCCATGGACTTGTAGTCTGCCAGCCTCCTCATTTCTTGGAATTCTCCAGACAAGAATAGTGCAGTGGGTTGCCATTTCTAGTTTCTTAATAAAGAAATATGTGGTGACTCTAGATGCATTGTATTTATAAGACCTTCAGTGTTAAACCTACAGGGCTTAGGATCTTCTGTTTATTCGTGGCCTCTCCTTTTCTCCAAATTTCAGCCTAAGCGGAGGCACAGGCTGTCAAAGGGTGTTTATTTTCTTTTGGTCACCCCTGCTCACAGCTGATCCTCATTAGGGAAAACAAACTTCACTTTAAATAGAACTATTGAGGGCTAAGGTAGAGGTCAATGTAAATTAGTTCACAAAGTGAGACTTCAATAGTTACCTAGTGGAGAGGCAGAAAGCCATATAAATAGACACATCAATTTGAAAGAAAAGGCCTAAGGCCTGTTTTGTTCAAAGCTAAGCCTTTAAGTGAGTCTCTCTCCTGTCTCTCAGCTTTCTTTTCTCTCTTTCACAGATGTTTACCTGCCTATGAATAAGCACTGAGCATCCTTTTTGAAGTTTGTTTCCATGCAACATCTGTGAGAATTTTGGCTTTAGGTCTTACTTCAAAGCTTCTGTACCTAATGATAGCCCCTGACAGATGATTCAACAGTATAAAGCACACCCTTCCAGGAAGGCATTTCCATGTGACACATTTTTTGATGTTTAATAACAGCATAAACTTTCAAAAGGCAAACAAGATATGCTGGGTGCATGTTAGGAGAGAAACCAGCTTTTCTGTGCCAAAGAAATGATACCAAAATCGCAAAATAGGTTTCTAATACTATCTTTTAGGCAAATCTCAGCTTGAATTTTTCTTAGCTCTAAAAAATAACAGAGCTTCTATTTAGTAAACGTCTTGATACTGAAAAGAAAAGAAAAGCCAATGCCTTGAACAAGCTCAGAAATTATTAAGCATTAGGTGTTCTCGTTGGACAGAGACTTGTCCTAATAATCTTATATACTCTACTATATTTAAACTTTACAATAAGGCAGGAGCTCAATACTAGATTTGCTTAATTTTACAGAAGAGGAAGCTGATATTTTAAAAAATTGTGTCAATTTTCCAAAATGACATACCTAATAGTGGATGAAATAAAAATTTAAACTCACTAGATTTACCAAGTACATGGAACCACTACTTGAAGAATATTCCAGGAATAATGAATACTTTAACCTATCTTATATATAGCCACTTTTATATTTTTAAGAAATATAGAAGACAGTCAGTTAAGTTCAGACTACTCAGTTGTGTCCGACTCTTTGAGACCCCAGGGACTTCAGCAAACCAGTCCTCCCTGTACATCACCTGCTCCCGGAGTTTACTGAAACTCATGTCCATTGAGTCTGTTTCATCCTCTGTCTCCCCCTTCTCCTCCTGCCCTCAGCCATTCCCAGCATCAGGGTCTTTTCAAATGAAAAGACCCTTCACGTCAGGTTGCCAAGTACTGGAGTTTCAGCTACAACATCAGTCCTTCCAATGAATACCCAGGACTGATCTCCTTTACAATGGACTGGTTGGATCTCCTTCAGTCCAAGGGACTCTCAAGAATCTTCTCCAACACCACAGTTCAAAAGCATCAATTTTTCGGCACTCAGCCTTCTTCACAGTCCAACTCTCACATCCATACATGACCATTACAAAAACCATAGCCTTGACTAGATGGACCTTTCTTGGATAAGTAATGTCTCTGCTTTTTAATATGCTGTCTAGGTTGGTCATAACTTTCCTTCCAAGGAGTAAGCGTCTTTTAATTTCATAACCATCTGCAGTGATTTTGGAGCCTAGAAGAATAAAGTCAGCCACTGTTTCCCCATCTATTTGCCATGAAATGACAAATAGTTTTAGTTTTAGTTTTCTGAGTGTTGAGCTTTAAGCCCACTTTTCCACTCTCCTCTTTCACTTTCTTCAAGAGGCTTTTAAGCTCCTCTTCACTTTCTGCCATCAGGGTGGTGTCATCTGCACACCTGAGGTTATTGATATTTCTCCTGGCAATCTTGATTCCAGCTTGTGTTTCTTCCAGTCCAGTATTTCTCATGATGTAGTCTGCATAGAAGTTAAATAAGCAGGGTGACAATATACAGCCTTGATGTACTCCTTTTCCTATTTGGAACCAGTCTGTTGTTCCATGTCCAGTTCTAACTGTTGTTGCTTCCTGACCTGCATACAGATTTCTTAAGAGGCAGGTCAGGTGGTCTGGTATTCCCATCTCTCTCAGAAGCTTCCACAGTTTATTGTGATCCACACAGTCAAAGGCTTTGGCATAGTCAATAAAGCAGAAATAGATGTTTTTTTCTGGAACTCTCTTGCTTTTTCCATATATATATATATAAAAGACAGTATGAAATACTTATCAAGGACATATAGGTTTATACTGTGTTGGTAGGATTTAAGTTACAGGTTATTCATTGTAATAACAATTTCTAATGAGCACTGCTAGAATTTCAGCTGGATAAATGGGTTGATTGTTCATTATCCCCAAAGTAGCTCCAGTTATAAATACATGTGCAAGATACCATGGCTCCTATGGTAAAATGATGAGAAATTGTCAGACCTTCTTTATGTCATAAAGACAAGATTCTTGGGTTCACAGGTATCCTATATAGTTATTTTTTCCAGTAAAAAATATTATTTGATATCTACATTTACCATTATGTCCTGAATGACTTTTATCATTCTTTTCAAAATAGCTTTAACAAAATAAAATCATCTGAATAACATCAAAAATCAGGTAAGTAAAATTTTGAACCACCCAAATGAGTATCATCCACTATTTCCAGGAGGAATAGTGAATATGAGATTTTGTGAGGTTGTTTTAGCATGCTTGTTAGCTAGTCAATAGTGGCATGCTTTAAAATGAGAGTTGGTTACTCTGAATTTATGAACAAAGTTTGTCACTATCAAAAGCATTTACAATATAAAGTTTATTTTATCAATAACTATCAATTCTTAATGGTAAATAAGAAAAGCCACTCTTGTCTCAAGGCATTTTATGATCTCCTAAAACTCAAACACTAACAGAAGACCAAAAATTGTTATTATATATTTATAACATGCTATTTATTTTTTGATAGTGATAGGTACTATAAAAAAAGACCACAATGTTAAAGAAATATATTGTGGATGTTCTATATACATTTTAGAAGCACCATAAACTGCTCTTCTTAAATTATGAGAGAAAGCCCAGAACTTTCAATACTAGCAGTGGAAAACTGAGTAGATTTGGTCTGAAGCAGGGATATAACCTTAGATGTGCATGTGTGAGGACTCAGTCATGTCCAACTCTTTGAGACCCCATGGACAATAGCCCGATAAACTTCTCTGCCCATAGAATTTTATAGGCAAGAATACCTGAGCAGATTGCTCTTTGCTGCTCCCAGGCATCTTTGCAACCCAGAGATAGAATCCATTAGAATCCACGTCTCCATGTCTCCTGCACTAGTAGGTGGATTCTTTACCACTGAGCTACTTGGAAAGCCCAATTTTTAGACACATGCATAATATTTCTCTTGTGTACATCGGGGAATAAAAAGTAAGACACTGATGTGAAATGGAACTCTATCACAAAGACCAGCTCAACAATCCTGAGGGGCAAGAACCTTGGATGCATTCTATTACCAAAGCTGTCCTTACTAATAGATTTTGTAGTGAAATAGTTTGGAGAACTGACGCCATCTTCTTTTGCAAGTGTCTTAGGCGTAAATTCACTATTCTTAGTGTCTTTTGTCCACTTATAATGATATATAAAATAAAAACCCACCAGGAGCGTTAACACATTGCCTTGTGTTCATTCACACTAAGGATGTTCATTGCCTATTCACAGATAGGTGAGCCTCTGTGAGAGAGATAAAAAGATAGACTCGCTTTGAACAAAACTGGCTACTGGTCCTTTCTTTCAAATAGATGCTTCAGTACAACTTCTTGCCTCTCTACTAAGTAACTACTGGTCTTCTTTTATTAGGATACATTTTGATATTGCCTGGCCATTTAGGCATTCATGAAAGAGAGAAGGAAATGAGAAAATGTTCTACAATATAATTTGAAAAAATGAACAGCAGAGTACCAAAGTTGATTTTCAACTACTGAATACATTTTACATATGAAAACCAATGGCCAGCATTTTAGCCCCTGAAAATTCATTCATTTTTTCAGATACTTCTATAAATTTTAGAATAGTTTATGCAGTCAGGCAAATCACAAAATCTATTAGGAAGAAGGAAGTCAAATGGAGGTTTGCATATATACATTTATTGTCCTTTTCATACATGGATGGCAGTTTTTCAGTGTTTTCTGTACCGAGGCCGAGAGTCATTTCTCTCTGGTGACAGCACTGGGAAAAGAGCAAATGGGCAACTAACCGGGGAGATCCATGCCACCTTTCCATTGACAACGTAGTCCTGTTCACAGATTCCAAAGAGAAAGATAAATTGATTGCTCGGAAGAAATGGGCAGTGAGAATCAAATAAATTGTTGAAAATGTGCTAGGGTTTGTCCTCCAAGATTGGAAAAGACTTGTCTACAGATGTTTTTGCCTGTAAATTTCAAAAGTACATGTACTTAAAATTGCAAACACTTTAAAGAGGGCTTTTTTATAGACGTTTCTTTCAAAAATTCTGGATTAGAATAATCTGGTTTGATATTGAAAAAATAGCTATCATATTGTTGGAAACTATAGAATTAAAAAGTTAAATCTGATATACAATTTAAAAGATATGAAGGAACACATTAAGATAGTGATAGAAAGTATAATTTCCACAGGGAAAAAATGTTAATATAGATGACCGAATTTAAGGGACTGATTTATTTTATTTGTACACTGAGAAAAAACATGAGTAATCAATAAGAAAATAAAAATTTTGTGTAAGCTACAGGACATTTTCTCTATCAAAATATCTTTCTCAAACTGCAATCCATTAAGGAAGCTTCTGCTAATGTGTTATGTACTTATTGGATATAGGATGAAACACAGGAAAGAAATATATCCATTGTCTAAATTAATCATTTCTTTTCTATCCAAATATATTTGAAGTAAAATTTGGGAGATTACAATGAATTTCAAATTTGCTCTGCTACTCTATTTTAGCAAGTAATATCTCTGCAAAAAATTGTTCTATGGAAGATTAGCTGTTTTGATCTCACACTATTTTAGCAGTTCTTCAGGAAACATTTGTCTCATATGCATGAATGCTTAAGTATCATAGACATACATATAAATCAATTCAACTATGAGGATTTGTATGCTAAATCTGAACATATATTTTGATGGTATTCCCTATAATTTTTAATTACAATTTTTCCAGAACATTATTTGCTTGGTTTTGTGGGTTTATTCTGAAGTTTTAGCTAACAGTTGAAAAATGCAACCTTAAAGTAATAAAATGTTCCAAATTTGAACTGAGGCACTTTAAAATTTATGCTTGCTAATAATACATATCAAGCATCGTTTTTAGCCATAATACTATAAAGTCTTAAAATAACATTCCAGTTCTCAGATGGCTTAAGTCCTAATCAGGAAGAGAGTATAGAATTAAATCTATTATATTATCATAAGGTCAATATAAAATTATATTAAATGCTATTAGAAACTGTTAATCATAAGTAAAATATTTAATTAAATGATATAATGAATGATGCATACTATATTGCACATGATTCATAATGACAACTTATAAATATATGATTATGCCTAAGTTTATCATGAAACTAAAGGACACTTACTCCTTGGAAGGAAAGCTATGACCAACCTAGACAGTATATTCAAAAGCAGAGACATTACTTTGCCAACTAAGGTCAGTCTAGTCAAGGTGATGATTTTTCCAGTGGTCATGTATGGATGTAAAATTTGGACTGTGAAGAAAGCTGAGCACTGAAGAACTGATGCTTTTGAACTGTGGTGTTGGAGAAGACTCTTGAGAGTCCCTTGGACTCCAAGGAGATCCAACCAGTCCATTTTGAAGGAGATCATCCCTGGGATTTCTTTGGAGGGAATGACGCATTTGGCCACCTCATGCAAAGAGCTGACTCATTGGAAAAGACTCTGATGCTGGGAGGGATTGGGGGCAGGAGGAGAAGGGGATGAGAAAGGATGAGATGGCTGGATGGCATCACTGACTTGATGAACGTGAGTCTGAGTGAACTCCTGGAGATGGTGATGGACAGGGAGGCCTGGCGTGCTGCAATTCGTGGGATCGCAGAGTCAGACACGACTGAGCAACTGAACTGAACTGAAGTTTATCTATAATTTATATGAATATATAATAAATTTAATGGATTTTTAAAAATAAACTTTGACATTATTAAAAAAATGATCAGCATTTATTAGCCACTGACAATAGGACTGCAGCCACTGCTGCTGCTGCTGTGTCACTTTAGTCATGTCCAACTTTGTGCGACCCCATAGACAGCATCCCACCATGCTCCCTTGTCCCTGAGATTCTCCAAGCAAGAACAGTGGAGTGGGTTGCCATTTCCTTCTCCATTGCATAAAAGTGAAAAGAGTAAGTGAAGTTGCTCAGTCTTATCTGACTCCTAGCAACCCCATGGACTGAAGCCTACCAGGCTCCTCCAGTCATGGGATTCTCCAGGCAACAGTACTGGAGTGGGTTGCCATTACCTTCTCTGAGCAATTTCTTTAAATCTCAAATCTCTTTATGAAGAGGCAGATCAAAAGAGATAAGTAATTCACAGGTGACACATTTATTGAACCTATATGGCCAGAAATCCTCTAAGACCCTCGGAGGGGGGATGTGTGGCCAAAACATTCCAGGGCATCAGATCTGTGCTGGGTCAGCTGCAGCCCAGTGTCAGAAGGGAAGAGAAAGCTGGGCACCAAAGGACCATGCACCTCATGGAACCCAGGAGTTAACAGACAAAAGTTCACTTTAAAAGTATCTACAACAGTCTGCAATACTATTAAAAAAAATTGTAGGCTCCAGGTTTCAGATATATTTAAAAATAAATAAATAAATAAAGAGCCAAGGAAGCACCTGGGGCAAAAAGATCAAATCATAACAGCCTAAAGCCTCAGGCATCACTTGAATGTACTACAAACATGCTTTTTCAGAAAGGCAAAGACCTACCCTGAAGGAAAGCTGTTGGGGACATAATCCATGCTGAGAAGACAGGAGCACTAGGAATTCCAAAGAAAGATTGCTTAGATGCCAGGGGTAAATGGATCCAGAGTAAACAGACTTCAAAAGGCAATATTCCAAAATGCCATGGTATTGTAAGTGAATTGTTACTTTAGAAAGCATGCAGGACATCAATGTTACAGTCACACAAATGCAGAGATGGCATCACCGACTCGATGGCCGGGAGTTTGAATAAGTTCTGGAAGTTGTTGACGAACAGGGAAGCCTGGGGTGCTGCAGTCCATGGGGTTACAAATAGTTGGACATGACTGAGTGACTGTGACTGAACTGAACACAGAGATGTGGAGCCATGGCCACACAGAATGACATGTTTTGAATACTAGACAGTAACAACAGGAAAGGACTTCCTTGAGCACGAAGCTCATCATGACTCCTACAAATGAACTTCCTACTACAAAACCTACTGTATCATTCAGGGTTCTCTAGAGAACAGAACAAATAGGAGACAGACCTCTCCCTCTAAAGGGATTTATTAAAAGAAAGAGCTCATATGACTGTTGTGAAGTTTCAAGATCTGCAATCAGCATATGGAGACCAGGAACAGCTGATGCTGTCTTCCAGTCTGAGTTCAAAGGCCTGGAGCACCAGAAGAGTTAGTGGTGTAAATTCTGGTAGAAAGCCGGGAGGACTGAGAGCTAAGAACTCAGTTTCATGTTCCACTTTGAATCTAAAGGAAGGAAAAGAACAATGGCAGTTAGATTGGAAGTGTTCCCTTTAACTCAGCACTTTTTTGTTCTTTTCAGGTCTTCCATTGATTGGACTTGATCTACTTACCTTCAGTTCAGTTCATTCACCCAGTCTTGTCCAACCCTTTGTGACCCAAAGGTACTGCAGTTCACCAGGCCTTCCTGTCCAACATCCTGGAGCCTCCTCAAATTCATGTACATTGAGTCCATGATGCCATCCAAACATCTCATCCTCTGTCATCCCTTTCTCTACCTGCCTTCAGTCTTTCCCAGCAACAGGGTCTTTTCAAATGAGTTAGTTCTTTGCATCAGGTGGCCAAAGTATTGAAGTTTCAGCTTCAGCATCAGTCCTTCCAATGAATATTGGCCTGATTTCCTTTAGGAGTAACTGGTTTGATTTCCTTGCAGTCCAAGGACCTCTCAAGAGTCTTCTCCAACACCACAGTTCAAAAGCATCAGTTCTTCGGTGCTCAGCTTTCTTTATAGTTCAACTCTCATATCTATACATCACTACTGGAAAAACTATAGCTTTGGCTAGACAGATCTTTGTTGGCAAAGTAATGTCTCTGCATTTTAATATGCTATCTAGGTAAGTCATAGCTTTTCTTCTAAAGTGTAAGCATCTTTTAATTTCATGGCTGCAATCACCATCTGCAGTGATATTGGAGCTCCCCAAAATGAAGTCTCTCACTGTTTCCATCATTTTCCCATCTATCTACCATGAAGTGATAGGGCCACATGTCATGATCTTAGTTTTCTGAGTGTTGAGCTTGAAGCCAACTTTTTTCACTTTCCTCATTTTCATCAAGAGGCCCTTTCTTCTTCTTTGCTTTCTGCCATAAAAACTTGGTGTGGTGTCATCTGTGTATCTGAGGTTATTATATCTCCCAGAAATCTTGATTCTAGCTTGTGCTTCATCCAGTCTGGTGTTTTGCATGATACACTCTGCATATATGTTAGATAAGCAGGGTGAAAATATACAGGCTTGGCTCTACACATGGACATCTCCAGATGGTCAACACCGAAACCAGAGTGATTATATTCTTTGCAGCCAAAGATGGAGAAGCTCTATACAGTCAACAAAAACAAGACCAGGAGTTGACTGTGGCTCAGATCATGAAGTCCCTATCACCAAATTCAGACTTAAATTGAAGAAAGTAGGGAAACTGCTAGACCATTCAGGTATGATCTAAATCAAATCCCTTATAATTATACAGTGGAAGTGAGGAATAGATTTAAGGGCCTAGATCTGATAGATAGAGTGCCTGAAGAACTATGGAATGAGGTTTGTGACACTGTATAGGAGAAAGGGATCAAAATTATCCCCATGAAAAAGAAATGCAAAAAGAAAAATGGCTATCTGGGGAGCCCTACGAATAGCTGTGAAAAGAAGAGAGGTGAAAAACAAAGGAGAAAAAGAAATATATAAGCATATGAATGCAGAGTTGCAAAGAATAAGAAAAAAGAGATAAGAAAGCCTTCTTCAGCAATCAATGCAAAGAAATAGAGGAAAAGAACAGAATGGGAAAGACTAGAGATCTCTTCAAGAAAATTACAGATACCAAAGGAAACTTTCATGCAAAGATGAGCTCAATAAAAGACAGAAGTGGTACGGACCTAACAGAAACAGAAGATATTAAGAAGAGGTGGCAAGGATACACAGAAGAAACATACAAAAAAAAATCTTCATAACCCAGATAACCACAATGGTGTGATCACTCACCTAGAGCCAGATATCCTGGAATGTGAAGTCAAGTGGGCCTCAGAAAGCATCACTATGAACAAAGCTAGTGGAGGTGATGGAATTCCAGTTAAGCTATTTCAAATCCTGAAAGATGATGCTTTGAAAGTGCTTCACTCAATATGCCAGCAAATTTGGAAAACTCAGCAGTGGCCACAGAACTGGAAAAGGTCAGTTTTCATTCCAATCCCAAAGAAAGGCAATGCAAAAGAATGCTCAAACTACCACACAATTGCACTCATCTCACATGTTAGTAAAGTAATGCTCAAAATTCTCCAAGCCAGGCTTTAGCAATATATGACCCGTGAACCTCCTATGTTCAAGCTGGATTTAGAAAAGGCAGAGGAACCAGAGATCAAATTGCTAAGATCCGCTGGATCATCGAAAAAAGCAAGAGAGTTCCAGAAAAATATCTTTTCTGCTTTATTGACTATGCCAAGGCTTTTGACTGTGTGGATCACAATAAACTGTGGAAAATTCTGAAAGAGTTGGGAATACCAGACCACCTTACCTGCCTCCTGAGAAATCTGAAATCTGAATGCAGGTCAAGAGGCAACAGTTAGAACTGGACATGGAACAACAGACTGGTTCCAAATAGGAAAAGGAGTACATCAAATCCGTATATTGTCACCCTGCTTATTTAACTTCTATGCAGAGTACATCATGAGAAACGCTGGACTGGAAGAAACACAAGCTGGAATCAAGATTGCCAGGAAAAATATCAATAACCTCAGATATGCAGATGACATCACTCTTATGGCAGAAAGTGAAGAGGAACTAAAAAACCTCTTGATGAAAGTGAAAGTGGAGAGTGAAAAATTGGCTTAAAGCTCAACATTCAGAAAACAAAGATCATGGCTTCCGGTCCCATCACTTTATGGGAAATAGTTGTGGAAACAGTGGAAATAGTGTCAGACTTTATTTTTCTGGGCTCCAAAATCACTGCAGATGGTGACTGCAGCCATGAAATTAAAAGACGTTTAGTCCTTGGAAGAAAATTATGACCAACCTAGATAGCATATTCAAAAGCAGAGACGTTACTTTGCTGACTAAGGTCCATCTAGTCAAGGCTATGGTTTTTCCTGTGGTCATGTATGGATGTGAGAGTTGGACTGTGAAGAAAGCTAAGCAATGAAGAATTGATGGTTTTGAACTGTGGTGTTGGAGAAGACTCTTGAGAGTCCCTTGGACTGCAAGGAGATCCAACCAGTCCATTCTGAAGAAGATCAGCCCTGGGATTTCTTTGGAAGGAATGATGCTAAAGCTGAAACTCCAGTACTTTGGCCACCTTATGCGAAGAGTTGACTCACTGTAAAGCACTCTGATGCTGGGAGGGATTGTGGGCAGGGGAAGGGGACGACAGAAGATGAGATGGCTAGATGGCATCACCGACTCGATGGACGTGAGTCTAAGTGAACTTTGGGAGCTGGTGATAGATAGGGAGGCCTGTTGTTTTGTGATTCATGGGGTTGCAAAGAGTCGGACATGACTGACTGAACTGAACTGAACTTTGTGAGGGCAATCTTCTTTACTAATCTGATTCAAATGTTAATCTCCTCTAGAAACAGCCTTGGGCTTCCCAGTTGGCTCAGTGGTAAAGAATCTGCCCTCTTATGCAAGACAATCATGTCAGAAAGATCTCCTGGAGTAAAAAGAGCAACCCACTCTAGTATTCTGGCCTGAAAAACTCCATGGACAGAGGAGCCTGAGGGACTCCAGGCTATGAGGTCACAAAGAGTTGGACATGACAGAGTGCACACACAGCAACAGCCTCACACACCCAGGGTAATTTTTAACCAAATGTTTGGTCATCTTGTGGCATAAAATTGACCATTACACCTCCCATGAAATTCATCTCTTTGAACGTAAGTAGCAAAACAGGAATACTTTTGAAACCCTGGCAGAAAATTATTAAAATAATTGATTGCAGTAACAAGACCACAGATACTCTCAGGATGGAAGATATTCAAAGTAGTTAACTTGCTGCCAAGTAGACATTAAATCTCAAGAAATTATCTGATCTTCGAGCTTAGTTTTTGGTCTTTTTTTTTTTTAACAAGTTGGACATTTGTCAGTAACAGTAGCTAGATTAGCCTTAGTAAGAATTCATGCTGTGCCCTCCATCTCTGCCACCATGACCACTTCATCCTCTAAATAAGAGCTACAAAATCCTTCTTGGTGCTAACTATTTGAATGGAATAACATTCTATCCTCAAAGCAATGGATTCATGTACTACTCTCTGCAATGTTTATATAGTATGAGATGTCATTGGACTACATTATAGCAGAGGAAAAGGGAGTTACAGCTCAAGGGCAAAATTTACAAATGTTTATCACACATTGGAGGTGAAAAACAACTCTCCCTGATTCTCTTTTCTTATTGAAATAGAAAAAAATGCACATGCCCAAACACTGTCCACATACCTGAACTTAAGACTACATCCGTTCTAGTAAAGTTACCACATCTGTCAAGGTAGCATCAATCAGGAAAAACACTGGGCTTACAGGAGTTACAGTCATCTTCCAGAAGCCCCCTGGTTCCTTCCAGAGTCAGTGCTCAGTAATTTAACTGGATGTGATGAGGCTCACTATTCTTTCATCTGTTAGAAACTAATGGCTGACACAATCTCCTAAACTTTATAGTAAATACATGATACAATTTACATATTTTGACTAACTTTGTCATGGTAGGAATAGTTTCAGAGGCTTCCACTTTGCTTTCCCCATTTTGGTAGTTATTCAAGTCTTCCCTGGTGGCTCAGATGGTAAAGAATTCACCTGCAATGCAACAGACTCTGGTTTGATCCTTGGGTTGGGAAGATCCCCTGGAGAAGGTAATGACAACCCATTCCAATATTCTTGCCTGAGAAATCCCATGGACAGAGCAGCCTGGAGGGCTTCAGCCCATGCAGTCACAAGAGTCGGACATGACTAAGCATGCATGCAGGCACATAATCAAGGACCCAATTTGTGCCAACTTTCAAGTATGTTAATATCAATTAAACTCTCAGGCTCTAGGGAAATGACTACCAAGGAAATCTATGTAAACCATTTATAATGTCCTCTTACATATAGGAAGGCCACAATAATGTTTTAAAGTATTCATAGTTCAGTGTCACAGAGATCAGATACCCTATGTCAACAGTGTGAGAAACAGAGTAATTCCTATCTCCCAATATATAGTCAACTGAGTAAATGGTCCTCATTTTCTTTGGGGAAAAACTCCATGAATCATTGTTGTGTAAACATACTATGGTTCTGCCATCCACTTGGAACTAATGTTAAGCGAGTTTTGATTTTTGAACTGTCTCTAGTCTGAGACATATGCAAGGAATCATGACATTTTTATTAGGGTGGTTATCATCAGATGCCCAGTCACCAAACCTTGGTTTCTTCTACTAGTTCAAGCTGAGTAATGCAGTTGTCAGCTACCAATCTATTTTGCCCCTCCGGAGGTCATATGCTATTAACCATCCTGTAGTTTCTTGTGTATTTGTTTCTCAGGGCTTCTACTCAAACTTCACTAGTCATCACGATATCTGTGGTTAAGTACCACCTGGTTACTGCCAATTAACACTGCCGCCTAGTCTCCACTGTTCAAAGTCCATTCACAGACAACACTTCAGCTATATAAACTCTTTAAAAAGCATTTCCTATCTTCAATGCTAAACTGAAAAGTGGAGCCAGTATAGAATGTAATGCTTCTTTCTCACCAGGTATTCATGTAGCCATGAAAAATTGTGTGTCTATTGCCAAAAATGATCCATTTAGTCAAAACTATGGTTTTTCCAGTAATCATGTATGGATGTGAGAGTTGGACTATAAAGAAATCTGAGTGTCAAAGAACTAATGCTTTTGAACTGTGGTGTTGGAGAAGACTCTTGAGACTCCCTTGGACATTAAGGAGATCCAACCAGTCTATCCTAAAGAAAACCACTCCTGAATAGTGAAAATCCTCAATAGCTGAAACTGCAATACTTTGGCCACCTGATGGGAAGAACTGACTCATTAGAAAAGACCCTGATGCTGGGAAAGATTGAAGGTGGGAGGAGAAGGGGATGACAGAGGATGAGATGGTTGGATAGCATCACCAACTCAATGGACATGAGTCTGAGTAAACTCCAGGAGTTGGTGATGAACAGGGAGGCCTGGCATGCTGCAGTCCATCGGGTCACAAAGAGTCCGACACAAGTAAGTGATTGAACTGACTGACTGAACTGGGCCTTTCCAAGGAACATAACAATCATGCTCATTTTCTGACTGTACATATTACATCCATTTGACCATGTCTACTTCTCTGAACTTTTTAGTCTCTTTATCTATCATCTTACATGGCAATTCACACATTTCAATTTTGCTCAGCTTGGCCACTGAGTGCACCATGCCACTGGGAGCCACTTTATTAATTTATAAAATATTCTGAGCTTCTTTCCAGAAGGCTAAATCCTTTATCTCCCAAGAATATTCTCAAGTAAATAAACTCTTTCCTTTCAATTCTATGTTCCAGTTCCTTTAATAAACAATCTTCTAACCCAATGTCATGCATATTTTCCAGATGTCTACTGATACATATCAGGTAGATTTGCAGCATCTTAAAACTTTAGTATTTTCATTGCTTAAGAAGCCCAGTGCATCTTTTGTTGGTTGGCATTATGTCTTAAAACTTAAGTATAAGCCATGTGGCCAGGAAGAAGATAGAGGGCAGATCTTGAGTGCCTTTCAGGATTATTTGAGATGACTGTGCTTAATAGAGACTAATGGAATATTTCTGCAGGCTTAGATGGTTCAAAAGAGTCAGAGGAATCAAAGTCTTCAGAAGAAATCATCCATATGTCTAGGTCCTGTGTGTTAGGGATCCAGATTTTCCCAATGGGGCACTGCTCTTGGCACACCTGATCTGCTGAGTTTAACCTCCTTTGAATTTAGTCATGCAGAATGATAAATCTCAGGTCTCATGCTAGGCTTTCTCTGCATTCCTGCTGCAAGACATGAGGGCTTCTTTGCTTCTACCAAGAAATCCCTTTGGTTTTCACATCTCATTTTTAATTCATTCTTATTTTTATCATCATCTATTATCATTCTGTAGAGAAATTACAGCCCATGAAAGTGTGCCAGAGAGGGGGCTGGAATTATAGAAACTGAGGAAGGCCTAATGGTTTCCTTGTTTCTGGATGAATTCATGTCTACATTCATAATAGTGTACTCCTACTTGTTAATCCCATCATTTTACTCCCTTTCCCAAATATCTTTAGGATAAGCTACAAGCATGATATATTAAGACTGTACTATCTGTCCTCTACTTAAATATTAAACTCATTTAATATGTACTCCAAATGGTAAATAATCCACCTGCAATTCAGGAGACCTGGGTTTGATCCTTGGTTGTGAAGATCCCCTGGAGGAGGGCATGGGAACCCACTCCAGTATTCTTGCCTGGAGAATCCCCATGGACAGAGGAACTTGGTGGGCTACAGTCCATGGGGTCACAAAGAGTTGGACATGACTGAGAAACTAAGCACAGCAAGCCAATTTACTTTACCTCCTGAGTAGTATAGATGAAAATCCCAACATAATATTTTATCAGGAAAAAAAAATAAATAACTAAAAAAAGCAAAAAAAAAAAAAAAAAAAAACAAAACCTTTCCCAAATATCTGCACACAAATTTAACAATAAACTTTAATACTGAAAAATATAGTCAGTGTGTATATCCCCATGGTATATTATAATTTATTTAAAAACTGTTTTTATTGAAATCAGAATCCCAATAGGACTTGGAATACTGATAGGTTGGTTGATCATTTTCTTGTCTTTAAATCTACATGTTCCCCCTCTCTTTTTCCCCATGAAGTTTATTCTTCCCTATGCATGATTATTTGCCTTGTGTTTTTCTATGTGTATTTCTACAGGCTTTATTTTTAACATATTTCTTTCACTTTCATGATTTTTTAAAACACAGATTTAACAAGATTTTTGAGTCAGATTTGATTGATGAGATTTTTCATAGCTGATGTGTTGTCCTTTTATTACTTCACATCAGGCAGTACCTATCTGGCTGTTTCAAGATTTATGTTCTTAAAATTAATCACTAGGTTCATTTACTTAAAATCTCTTTAGAAATGCTATAATTTTTAAATACTAATACTTCTGGATATAGAGTTTTCTCTAAGGCTTTGAATGCCCACAGTATATTTTAAAATAATTATTATAATGCCATATGAGTAAAGAAATAAAGTAATTAACAAGGATTAATGTATAGGAACACATTATAGAATGCTTGGAGACAGAAAAAGTAATAAAGACAGGTACATTTATGTGATACTTGCATCACATGGAATGTTTTGTAACATGCTTTCAAAAATCTTAACATGGGAAATGTTCTTAATGTATGATACATTAAAAAGTGGTAATGACATACTTTTCCCTAAAAATACAAAAGCTTATCAGATGTAATTTCAAAATCAAAGAACTGATATGTAATTTTAATTTCCTGGTTTTTCTGATATTCTGTAAATATACTAAATTTTAATTTTGGATAACGGATAATAAGAACCTAATATTGTTGTTGTTCAGTCGCCCAGTTTTGTCTTTGTGATACCATGGACAGCAGCACACCAGGACCTCTGTCCCTCACCATCTCCCAGAGTTTGCCCATGTTCATGTCCATTGCATCAGTGATGCCATCCAGCCATCTCATCCTCTGGCACCCTCTTCTCCTTCTGCCCTCAATCATTCCCAGCATTAACAATTTTTCCAGTGAGTCATCCGTTCACATCAGATGACCAAGATACTGGAGCTTCAGTGTCAGCATCAGTCCTACGAGTGAATATTTAGGGTTGATCTCCCTTAAGATTGACTGGTTTGATCTCCTTCATGTCCAAGGGAATCTCAAGAGTCTTCTCCAGCACGACTGTTCAAGGGCATCAATTCTTTGGCATTCTGCCTTCTTTATGGTTCAATATTAATAAATATAAAACTAATTTGAAATTATATATGGCTGAATAAAGTTGTTTCTTTTGCCCTTAATAATTTGGTACCAATAACAAAATAAAAGTTAATGGGAAATAATAAGCACATGTTTAGTAAAAATAGAAAATATATTTTACCTCTCAAAAGATTTTGTTAGCAAGAGGAAATATGATAAGGTTGAGGAAGTACTGTAAGATCACAAGATTAACAATACAGATCTAAACAATGCAAAACAAAGTTCTAAAATGGTGACTATCCTTGTGACTCCTGAATTAAAGTCTAGGAAAAGGGGCAAGTTTCTCCAGGAGAGCTAATGAGTGTCAAGGAAACATATCAAACCAAACTGTATGGATAAGGTTGTCCTCTATACAATTGCTTACATAGCAACAAGTGAGGATATCTCAATGTGTCCATAAGGATGGTGAAGTATAAAGAATCAAGAATATATGTTATTATGAAGGTACTTTGAAAAACTTATACATCTATAAACAGACATGAAAAGTCTCTAAATCTTATTATCAAATAGAAGTTCAGTTCAGTCGTGTCCGACTCTTTGTGACCCCATGAATCGCAGCACACCAGGCCTCCCTGTCCATCACCAAATCCCGGAGTTCACTCAGACTCACGTCCATTGAGTCAGTATGCCATCCAGCCATCTCATCCTCTGTCATCCCCTTCTCCTCCTGCCCCCAATCCCTCCCAGCATCAGACTCTTTTCTAATGAGTCAACTCTTCGCATGAGGTGGCCAAAGTACTGGAGTTTCAGCTTTAGCATCATTTCTTCCAAAGAAATCCCAGGGTTAATCTCCTTCAAAATGGACTGGTTGGATCTCCTTGCAGTCCAAGGGACTCTCAAGAGTCTTCTCCAACACCACAGTTCAAAAGCATCAATTCTTCGGTGCTCAGCCTTCTTCACAGTCCAACTCTCACCTCCATACATGACCACAGGAAAACCATAGCCTTGACTAGATGGACCTTAGCAAAGTAATGTCTCTGCTTTTGAATATGCTATCTAGATTGATCAAATAGAAAGCAGGATCCAAAATGATACATAGTATTAGTATAATGTTTATATTTCTACCAATTTGAATAGTTTACATTTATCAAATTTCATTAATTAAATGTGGAGACAAAGTCAATGGCACCCCACTCCAGTATTCTTGCCTGGAAAATCCCATGGACAGAGGAGCCTGGTGGGCTGCAGTCTATGGGATTTTGAAGAGTTGGACATGACTGAGCAACTTCACTTTCACTTTTCGCTTTCATGCATTGGAGAAGAAAATGGCAACCCACTCCAGTGTTCTTGCCTGGAGAATCCCAAGGATGACAGAGCCTGGTGGGTTGCCATCTATGGGATCACATAGAGTCAGAAATGACTGAAGGGACTAAGCAGCAGCAGCAGAGAGAAAAACATTTATATTATTTTTATTTAAATTTTTGTTTTGTTGAACACTGGTTAGTTTGAACATTTGATTATATTAGATATTTTACATTTGCTTTTGTGAATTGCTTCTTCCTAGCATTTGTTCAGTATGTTTATCTCTTTTTTTTTTAATGAAAAGGTTTGTCCCTATACTGATTATTTTTCATTACATACATTATTTCTCTATTTTGAGATTTGTTTAAACTTTTTGAAGCTTTTGCTATTTAAGAAAATCTATCTTGATGGCTACTTCTATTGTGCAGCTCAGAGTTTCAATTATCTACTATATTATTTCAGTAATTTTATGTTCTATATATTTCTGCCATTATTCCATTTGGATTTTATTTTGATTTGTATCTTAAGATCTATAGAAGGAGACCAACCATCTGCTAACAAATGTGTAATATGTATTTTGCATTATCATATGATATTTGTATCCAACAGAAATCATAGAATATAGGTTGCTACTGTAGCTGATGGGAAGAGTGGGGTAAGAGTGTATTCATAAAGGGAATAACATCATCAAGGGAAGAGTAGGTCCTTAGAAAGAAAACAGAAACTTAAGAGAAAATGTTAACTTGCTGGGCGAGAGAGAAAATATATTTTGCTTTATTCATCTACTATGCTATAGACTGCCAACCACTTGAGAGTATTCACTTTTGATAGCAGGGGATAGGGTCTATTAAATAATTTTGATACCTACTAGCCACAGGCATCACTTTGCTGACAAAGGTCTATATGTTCAAGTTTATAGTTTTTCAAGTAGTCATGTACAGATATGATACTTGGACCATAAAGAAGACTGAGCACTGAAGAATTGCTAGAGAAGACTCTTGAGAGTCCCTTGGACAGCAAAAATCAAACCAGTCAATCCTAAAGAAAATCAACCCTGAAGAAGTACTGATGCTGAAGCTCCAATACTTTGACCAACTGATGTAAAAATCTGACTAACTGGACAAGACCCTGATGCTGGGAAAGATTGAAGGCAGGAGAGGAAGGGGGCAACAGAGAATAAGATGGTTGGATGGTACCATCGGTTCAATGTACATGAGTTAGAGCAAACTCCAGGAGACAGTGAAGGACAGGGAAGCCTGGCGGGCTACAGTCCATGGGGTTGCAAAGAGTTTTTGGACACAACTGAGAGAATGAACAACAGGAAGATCCCCTGGGGTTGGAAATGGGAACCCACTCCAATATCCTTGCCTGGAAAATTCCATGGACAGAGAAGGCTGGTGGGCTACAGCCCATAGGGTCACAAAGAGTCAGACATGATTTAGCATTCATGATTGTGGCATTATGCTTTTATCAGATCAGATGTTCAATAATTATCAGCTTCTTCTTGACTTTCTCTTCAGAAATGTTGAAAGGAATCTGAAACTATTAACTGATAAATCATTGTGTCACTTTCTGGATTAAACAAACAAACAAACAAAAAACACTCTTGTAATTTATAAAAGCACCCAGTGTGGTGTTACCTAATTTTGCCTTGTACTTTTATAGCCTTATATTTTTTTTTAATCAAAGCTTATCAACTAACTCTTCCTTTTACATTAAGAAAGCATCTTTCCCATTCAATATTTTATCACTGTTGATTTTTTTCATGAAGTTACAATTTTCTGCAGATTGGATTTTATGTTCTACTTTTCTCTCTTCACATCTTGTTTCTATTTTCCTCTGAATTCTGAGAAAAATTACTGAGTATGTATTTAATTGTGTTGATTTTCTAAGGAATCTAATTTTCTGCTTACTGTTATGTCAATGATTTTAAATTTGATAAGTCTATTTTTAATCAGAAATAATAATTTTTCTAATCTATAGAATAGTTTTGTGAATTAAGAGGTAATGATAACGTTGAACTGCATCAAAAACAGAAGTGCTGGCTAGACCCTGGGTTTCTGGGTCCTAGGTATATCCCAACCACATCTTGGGCTGCCCATGTCTAGACATGCTCAAAGTGCTCAGCTCACATGTGGTAGGTCCCTATTCACTTTGTCATGTTCCCCGGTGTGGCAGTCAGCATGCTGAAATCCTTTCTGTGTGCACCAGAGAAAACACAAGAACCCAAGATCTTTGCCTACCTACATATCTTCATCAGGCCCAAGTTCTTTCCCTAGGGAGATAGTAACCATTCTTCACTCCATAACCCTCTTTTGAAGCCCTTCTGACCTGCAATCAAGATGAATAAAGAAAACTTGAACCATTGTTCTGCATTGTGGACCAGAGATCAAGTTTGGACTATGTCTGCACATGGACTAGTAAAGTGTATGGGATCTTAAGCTCATGTTCTTTATTTGCATCAGATAATGGCTGGTAGACTGATTTTTCCATCTTTTTGCTTGTAGCAGGAGATATGTAAGTATAAAAATAAACGGAAAGAGAAAAGGTAGTAATAGGAAGACCATGCCTCATACCCTCCGTCTGTTTTTCTTGTTGCCCTAGGTTTCACACTTCCCAGTACACAGAAGCAGTCAAGACCTAAATTCCCAAGAAATTCTTGACATCCTTGAAATAGATAAAATTCTTGGAAGGAAAGGCTTTCATTGATATTCAGCACTATTAAACCAGTGTCCAAACTATTTTAATATGTTGACCTGGGCTAAAGAAAACTACATTTTGCCCCAAAAGGTATGGCAGGGTGAAATGAGAAAGGAGTGATTCCTAGTATGTAGCATAAAATCAGAAGACAAATGCTTTTTGAAGGAAAGCTATGACAAACCTAGGCAGTGTTTTGAAGAGCAGAGACATTACTTTCAGCCAACAAAGATCTGTATTGCCAAGGCTATGTTCCTCCCAGTGGTCATATATAGTTGTGAGAGCTAGACTGTAAAGAAGGTAGAGTGTCAAATAATCGATGCCTTAGAACTGTGGTGCTGGAGAAGACTCCTGAGTCCCTTGCAGCAAGGAGATCAAAGCAGTCTATCTTAAAGGAAATCAACCCTGAATACTCTTTGGAAGGATGGATGCTGAAGCTCCAGTATTTTGGTCTCTTGATGCGAGCAGATGACTCCTTGGAAAAGTCCCTGATTCTAGGAAAGACTGAGGGCAGAAGGAGAAGAGGGTGTCAGAGGATGAGACGGTTGGATGGCATTAATGATACAATGAATATAAACTTGGGCAAACTCTGGGAGATGGTGAGGGACAGGGAGGCCTGGAGTACATGGAGTTGCAAAAAGTCGGACATGATTGGGTGACTGAACAACAACAGTATGTGCCATTGCATTTTTATTTGCTGTGATCAGTTAACTTATTTTTGAACAAATTTTGAACATATATATTTTTAAAAGTTTACTAAGCTATATTGTTTTATTTTCATTTTTAATTAACTATTTATCAAACTTTTTATTTTGTATTGGAGTAGAGTTGATCAACAATGTTGTGATATTTTCAGGTGGTTGAGTGTATTTTATAATTATTTAAGTAGTTTCTGTGAACTAGTTGCAAAAAAATGATAAAAGTGGATCTCTTCAGTTCTTCTAGTAATTAGCAAATATTCCAGCATAGTAATAAAAATATTTTATGATGTGTTTTTTGGTCAAGATGAAAATTGGCAGGTTAATGAAACTAAAAGAACATTTACAATTTTTTAAATGCATTAAAAATTTCTGTCATAAATAAACCTCACATTCTTTAATCTAACATTTGCAAAATGCATTTGAAAGGCTACCATATATTTTCCTACCATAATATCTACTAATATATAATTAATGGTCTGTTTCTTTCAGATTACTTATAAATATGAGCTTAAAAAAACAAGTATAATGAGTAAAAACACAAGAGTTTGGAAAATCATCCATTTTACATTATTTATAAGAGGTCCATAGTTTGGTCTACATGATAAACTTTTTTTCAAGAAGGTGGTATTTCATAATAAAAGAAGCCTAGATAACATGAAATAATATGAAGAGTTTAAAAATTTCAACTGTGTTTACTTCAGTTCAGTTCATTCGTGTCTGACTCTTTGCAACCCTATGGACTGAAGCACACCAGGCCTCCCTGTCCATCACCAACTATTTCCCAAGTTAAACAGTTTATCCAGTGACCCAGAATTGCTGAAAGTTTCCCAAAAGAGGAAAACAGTGATTTAAAGGAAAAAGAAAATGCAACTTCGAAACTAGTTTTTCTACAAAATGAAGGCTATCTTATGCCCCCATGTAATGATATACTCCCACTAGCAAAGTGGTTTGTAAATATTGTTTTTAAAAATATGGTTTTAATTAGGGATAGGAATCAAATATGTTCATCACTTTCTCTTTGTGCACTTAACACTTAAAAACAATTTTATAATCAAACAAGATGCCTACAGCAACATTGATAACATATTAGAAAATTGTTTAAACTGTCATGATGTAAAACAAAACTTCAACTAAGCCTAGAAACAGTTTAATATAGGAAGCTAAGTTTGTAATGAATAAAAGGAAGCTTACTGTTTCATGATTAAAAACATGATTTTTAAGAAAGCTCAAATATGTAAAATAAAGTCATTCAATAAATGTATTGGCAATATTAAAATTAATTGTATCTACTAATTAATAATTCAATTCTAGGAACATTAATCCTTAGGTATATAGCTATTTGGGCTTCCCTGGTAGTTTAGTCAGTAAAGAATGTCTGCAGTTCAGGACACCCTGGTTTGATCCCTGGGTCATGAAAATCTGCTAGAGAAGGAAATGGCAACCCATTCCAGTGTTCTTGCCTGGGAAACCCCATGGACAGAGGAGCCTGTCAGGCTACAGTCCATGGAGTTGCAAATAGTCTATTTGTGGCATTATTGGGAAAGTTGAGTCAAATGTTATATTACTGAAGAAAGTGTAAGTTTCAAATCAACCTTAGTAAAAAATTATCACAGGCTATGAAAGCAAACAATCATTATGAAGATGAGTCATTGGTTTAGTGGCTGTTTCACTGAGGCAGGGGTTGGAAGAAGGAATTAAAATGCTTTGAAAAGCTCTACCATATTTTTGGGAATCTGGACACACATATACCCAGAAAAGACCTGTAAAGGTACTCTGACCTCTGCCTGAGCTTGAGGCTTGACACCAGCTGTAACTGAAATTTAAAACACCATTTAAGACTATTGGATAACACATTAAAGATGTACCCTATCCCCCCACAGAGACACTTGGCAAAGGCCCATAAACGTATCAGTTCAAGGTGTTTAAATATATCTCTCTTTTGTGATATTAACCAAGTAGAGACTTCAGCAGATATGCACAGCAAAGAATGTAATTGAAAAAATAGTTCAGAGAAGTCCTAAACAAACAAACTACAAAATGAGAAGAAAATAGCAAAATTAAAAAATTCAGAGGAAGAAAGAATACGATTTCTAGAATTGTTTCTAATAACAACAAGATTTTTGAAACACACAAAGTCAATAAAAACTGTCCATAATGAAACTCAAGCATTGGCTTTACTAGACAAATACCTTTAACCAGGTTTTTGAGATATGTTCAATATAACAACTGAAACTACGACTAAATAACTACAAGGAAATATAGGAGAAATCCATCACCAAATAGAGATTGTAAAAAGATATGGATTTATAGAAGAATAATAAAAAATACATCCCAAATCAAAAGATTAATAACTGAAATAAAAATTTCACTAGAGGGGGCTCAACATCAGGCAAAACCTGACAGAAGAAAGAAGCCATTCATCATAGGTGAATTGTGATCAGTCTGAAGAACAAAGGGGAAAAAAAAACTTTTTTGATGGCAAACTGTTATAGACAAACATGGGATACCTCTTAGTACACCAATGTATACATAATGAGAAGACCAGAAGAACAGTGGCAAAATGGACAAAAATTTTTTGAAGAAATAATGGTTGAAGACTTCTCAAATTTGATGAGAAACTGTAATTTGCTGGTACGTTTTGAAATAACATCTTGAAAATGTGCTAAAGTGAAAAGTAACCAAATTGAAACATTCTCTGTATCCTGTTTTGTATAACTTCCCTCAGAATCAGTTTCCAGAATCTATCCTATATGGGGAAAAGGAAATACTAAATTCTAATATGTCCTCTAGTATTCCTGTCTTACCTAAATCAAAGCATTAGATAATGGGGAAAGTTAAAGATAAGTTATGAGGAAAGCAGTCTATGGGGATAGGCTCATTAAAAGAAATGACAGTATATTACAGCAAAAATAACTGCAAGACTAAACCTCTAAGAAGGAATTTATAGGGAAATCTTGATTATTCACCTTATGTGTCAACTTTGACTAGGCTATCGTTGGTCAAACACATACTGAGTTAATGTCCTAATGGGATAATTTTTAGATGTAGTTAACATTTAAATGTCCTTCAGGGATCACTGCCTTGTCATGGCAATAGGGCTTGCCTAACTCAGTGAAGCTATGAGCCATGCCATGTAGGGCCACCCAAGATACATGGGTCACAGTGGAGCGTTCTGACAACACATGACCCCCTGGAGGAGGGAATGGCAAACCACCCCAGTATACTTGCTGTGAGAACCTCATGAACTGTATAAAAGGACAGAAAGATACTGCACTGAAAGGTGAGTCCTCCAGGTCAGAAGGTGTCCAACATGCTACTGGGGAAGAGCAGAGGAGAACTACAGATAGCCCCAGAAAGAATGAAGTGGCTGGGCCAAAGCAGAAAAAAATGCTCAGTTGTGGATGTGTCTGGTAATGAAAGTGAAATCTGATGCTGTAAAGAACAGTATTACATAGGAATCTGTAATGTCAGATCCATGAGTCAAGGCAAATTGAAGTGGTCAGCAGGAGATTGTAAGAATAAATATTGACATCTTAGGAATCAGTGAATTAAAATGAACAGGAATGGATGAATTTAATTCAGATGACCATTATATCTACTACTGTGGGCAAGAATCCCATAGAAGAAATGGAGTGGCATTCATAATCAAAAAAAAAAAAAAAAAAAGATTCCAAAATGCAGTACTTCGGTGCAACCTCAAAAATGACAAAATGATTGTTGTTTGTTTCCAAGGCAAGTCATTCAGCATCACAGTAATTCAAGTCTATGCCCCTACCACCAATGCTGAAGAAGCTAAAGTTGATCAGTGCTATGAAGACCTAAAAGACCTCATAGAAGTAACACCAAACAAACAAACAAAATTATATTTGCCATTGAGAGTAGGAATGCAAAAGTAGGAAGACAACAGATACTCAGAGTAACATGAAAATTTGGCCTTGGAGAACAAATGAAGCAAGGCAAAGGCTAACTGAATTCTACTAAGAATGCACTGGTCAAAGGAAACACCCTTTTCCAACAAAACAAGAGACGACTTCATATAAGGACATTCACCAAATGGTCAACATCAAAATAAAATTGATTACAATCTTTGTAGCCAAAGATGGAGAAGCTGTATACAGTCAGCAAAAACAAGACCTGGAGCTGACTGTGGCTCAGATCATCAGCTTCTCATAGCAAAATTCAGGCTTACACTAAAGAGAGTGGGGAAAACCACTAGGCCAGCCAGGTGCAACTTAAAATCAAATCCCCTTTGAATATGCAGTGGAGCTAATGAATAGCTTCAAAGGATTAGATTTAGTAAACAGAGTGCCCGAAGAACTGTGGACGGAGGGCCATAGTATTGTACAGGAAGCAGTGAACAAAACCAGCCCAAAGGACAAAAAAAAAAGAGAGGCAAAGTGGTTATGAGGAGTCTTTATGAATGACTGAAGAAAGAAGAGAAGCAAAAAGAAAGGGGAAAGGGAAAGGTACATTTAACTAAACGTAGAGTTCCACAAGAACAGCAAGGAGAGACAAGAAGGCCTTCTTCATTGAACAGTGCATAAAACTAGAATAAAACAGAGGGGAAAGTCTAGAGATCTCTTCAGGAAAATTGGAAATATCGAGGGAACATTTTGCCCAAAGATGGCCACAATGAAGGACCCAAATGGCAGAGACCTGGTAGAATCTGAAGAAATCAAGAAGAGATGTTAAGAATACATGGAAGAATTGTACAAAAAAGATCTCATTGAATGATATTGCCATGATGGAGTGGTCAGTAAACCAGAGTCAGATACTCTGGAGTGTGAAGTCAAGTGGGCCTGAGAAAGCGCTGCTGTTATAAAGCTAGTGGATGAAATGGAATTCCAGTAGAGCTATTCAAAACCCTAAAGGATGATCCCATCAAGATGGTGCATCCAATATGTCAGCAAATCAGGAAGACCCAGCAGTGGCCACAGGACTGGAAAAGGTTAATCCTTATACCAATTCCCAAGAAGAATAGTACTAAAGAAGGTGCTAACCACCAGAAAGTTGTACTCATTTCCCATGCTAGTAAAGTCATGCTTAAAATCTTGCATGTTAGGCTTCAGCATTATGTGAACCAAGAACTTCCAGATGTCCAAGCTGATTTTAGAAAAGGCATAGGAACCAGAAATCAAATTGCCAACAATTGCTGGATCATAGAGAAAGCAAGAAAATTCCAGAAAAAAAAAAAAAAAAAAACACTACTTCTATTTCATTGACTATACTAAAGCCTTTGACTGTATGGATCATAAGAAACTGTGGAAAGTTCTTAGAGAGATGGGAATACCAGACCATCTTACCTGTCTCCTGAGAAACCTGTATGCATGTCAAGAAGTGACAGTTAGAACCCTGTATGGTACAAGTGAATGGTTCAAGATTGAGAAAGCAGTATGACAGGGCTGTCTGCTGTCACCCTGTTTGTTTAATCTGTATGCTGAGCACATCATGAAAAATGTCAGGCTGGATGAGTTCCAAGCTGGAATCAACATAGATGCGAGAAACATCAACAACCTCAGATATGCAGATGATACTACTCTAATGGCAGAAAGTGAAGAGGAACTAAAGAGCTTCTTGATGAGGGTGAAGGAGGAGAGTGAAAGAGCTGGCTTAAAACTAAATATTAAAAACAAAAAACTAAGATCATGGCATCTAGCCCCATTATTTCATGGCAAATAGAAGGGAAAAAGATAGTGACAGATTTCCTTTCTTGGGCTCTAAAATCACGGTGGATGGTGACTGCAGCCATGAAATCAGAAGATGATTGCTTCTTGACACGTAAGCTGTAACAAACCTAGACAGTGCTGGAGAAGACTCCTGAGAGTCCCTTGGACAGCAAGATCAAACCAGTCCATCTTAAGAGAAATCAACCCTGAATATTCATTGGAAGGACTGATGCTCCAGTATTGGAAGCTCCTGTATTTTGGTCATCTGATGTGAACAGCTGACTCATTGGAAAAGACCCAGATGCTGGGAAAGATTGAGGGCAGAAGGAGAAGAGGGTGTCAGAGGATGAGATGGCTAGAAGGCATCACTGAGGTCATGAGCATGAACCTGGGAAAACTTTGGGAGATGGTGAGGGACAGAGAGGCCTGGTGTGCTGCAGTTGCAAAGAGTTGGACACTACTGGGTGACTGAAAAACAACATTTAAATAAACAGATTTTGAATAAAGCAAATCATCTTACTCCCCATAATGATAGCGGGCTTCATACAATTAACTATTCAAAAGGTTTAAGAGCTAAGATGCTAAGACTGATGTCTCCAAAGGAGGGATCCTTGGATTCTGTCTCCATACTGCAATTTAGAAATTCTGCCTGAATCTCCAATCTCTAGATTCAAGACTACAACATAGATTTTTGCTGGAATTTCCAGTCTTTTGGCCTGTCCTGCAAATTCTGGACTTGCTAGTCCCCACAACTGCATGAGTCAATTGCTTAAAAAAAGAAAAAGAAAGAAAAATCTCTGAAATGAACTTCTTAAACGTCTCTCTCCCTCTTTCCTCTTCCTCTCTGCTCTCTCTGCCAACACACTCTGTCTATTTTCTTCTACTCTGTCTCTCTCTTTCCTTACTTATCTAACTATCTTCCCTATTGGTTCTTTTTCTCTAGAAAGCCTGATTAATACAAATCAAAAGACAACACAGGAAACAAAACAAAAATATAGAATGGACACCAGAGAAAACAGAAGACTGAACAGCTACAGATGCATCAAACAATAAAAACGGGCTAACTCCCAGCTAGATGAACATACAACTTCACACTAAAAGCCTATTTACCGCAGCAACTTTTCCCAAAACAGTAGGTCTGATATGCAAGAAGAATTACAAGAAACACTAGAAGACAATGAAAACTACAGTTTGAAGAGACAAACCAGGTAACAGAAACAAACTCAGAATTGGCAGACATTCTGAAGGTACCAGATCAGAAAATTTAAAATAACTGTGCATGATACATGTAGGGCATGTATCAAGTGTGCTGTATTCAACAACAGATGTAAATAGAAATATGGAAACTTAAAAAGAAATGCTAGAAATCAAAATCACTGAAAGAGAAAGACTGCCTTTCATGAGTTCATCAGTAGACTGGGTATGGCTAAGGAAAGAATCACTTGAGCTTGAAGATATGTTAATATAAATTTTCCAAACTGAAATACATGGATAAAAAATATTGTGAAAAAGGACTGAGCAAGATATCTAAGAATTGTTTGTACAATGACAATAGGTATAATACAGATGTATTGGGAACACAGAAAGAGAAGGAAAAAAGAGCAGAAACAATTTTTGAGGTGAAAGCAGCTAAGAATTTTTCAAAAATCATGACAGACACCAAACCATAGATCAAGGACACAGAGGACTGCAGGCAGGATAAATAACAAAAATAAATAAATAAATAAATAAGTTTCACCTAGGTATGTCACATTCAAACTACAGAAAATAAAACAAACAAAAAAAAGATCTTGAAGCATGCGCACAGAAAAACACCTTACCTATGAAGAAAAGGTAGAAGATTCATAGCAGACTTCTTGTCATTGACAATACAAGCAAAAACAGTAAAGTAAAATATTTAAAATGTTGAAATAAAGGAATCACCAACCTAGAATTCTTTATTGAGGAAAATTGTTGTTCAAATATGAAGGGGAAGTAAAGATATTCTCAAATAAATAAAATTGAGGAATTTTTCACCAGTATATCTGCCTTGAGAGAAAACATACAGGTAAAGTAAAGCCTTTTATTTTTCTTTTTCATACTTGATTTAATATATAATGTTCAAATTGACAACAGCAACAATATATTAGTTGATTATAGCTTATTAGTAAGTGAAATGAGTGACAACAATGTGAGAAGGGCTGAATTCTAAATATTCTTTTATAAGGTACTCGCACTGCTCATAAAAAAAATACAGACTTTTTGAAAATGGACTTAGTTGTAAATATATGTTGCCATCCTTAGGAAATCACTAAAATAATTTTAAAAGTATAATTAATTTGTTAAAAAATGAGAGAAGACAGAATCATATAAAATGCCCAATGAAACCAGATAAGGCAGAAAAAGGGTGGAAGATTTTCAAAATTAAGAAGCAGAAGAATAAAAACAGAAAAAAAGGGGAGAGATTAATCCAACTATATACATAATCACTTTAAATGTGAATAGATTCAATGCAACTATGGAACAAATTCGAAATTACAGAGGAGATAAAAAGTGACTGACTACATGTTGTCTGCAAGAAAGCCATTTAAAATAGAAAAAACATAGATTATAAGTAAAGTTATGGAGAAAAATGTAACACACTAATACTAGTGAAACGAAAGCAGGAGTTAGATATATCAATTCCAGGCAAAGCAGACTTTAGACAAGAAAAATTATCAGGGATAGAGAGGAATATTACATAAAGAGGTCAGTTTTCTAAAACAACAATCCTTAATGCATATGTGCATAACAGCAAAGTATCAAAATAAATGAGGCAAAAACAGATACAACAGAAAGATCAAATAAACAAGTATTGATATAGTTGAAGGCTTCAACAGATCTCTATCAATAATTGACAGATTCTGCTTTCAGAAAATCAGTGAGGATACAGCTGAACTGAACTACCAATCAACCTGATCTAACTGACATTTACAAATGCTTATCTACAGCAGAAGAATGCAGTCCATCCTTGAGTATCTGAGGAGAATTCGTCCCAGGAGCCGTCACATATACAAAAATCCTCAAGTCCCTCATATAAAATGGAAATGTACAATGAATAAAAATTTCAATCCAAGTTGATTAAATCCACGAATGGGAAATGTGGGAATAGGAAGAGCTGACTCTGCTTCTTAAAAACAAGCCAAATGGACCAGCCCAGTTCAAATCCATTTTATTCAAGAGTCAACTTTATATTCCTTTCAAGCTCACAGGGACATTTACCAAGGCACATCACTTTCATGGACATAAAACAACTCACAAAAGAACTGAAATCATCTGAAGTATGCTCTCAGTACACAATGGAACTGAACTAGACATCAAAAACAGAACCCCATGGACTAAACAGTCCATGGAATTCTCCAGGCCAGAATACTGGAGTTGATAGCCTTTCCCTTCTCCAGGGAATCTTCTCAACCCAGGGATCAAACTCAGGTCTCAGGCATTTCAGGTGGATTCTTTACCAGCTGAGCCACAAGGGACAGCCAAGAATACTGGAGTGGGTAGCCTATCCCTTCTCCAGCGGATCTTCCTGACCCAGGAATTTAACTGGGGCCTCCTGCATTCCAGGCAGATTCTTTACCAACTGAGCTATCAAAGAAATCCCTAGAGAATCCCAGATTATTTGAAGATTAAACAACACACTTGTAAATAAAACAGAGGTCAAAAAATAAATGTCAAGAGATGTTAAAAATAATTTGAATTTAATGCAAAAGGAAATAAAACTTTCAAAATTTGTGGAGTGCAGTGAAAGCAAAGTAGAGATAAATTTGTAGCACTGAATGCATATTTTATAAAAAGAAAGATTAAAACCAAAAATGTAAGCTTTTACCCTAGGATACTAGAGAAAGAAAAACAGTATAAATCAAAAGAAAGAAGGAGTAACAAACTTCAAGCAGATATTAATGAATTTTAAAATAAGGAACATAAATATCAATAGAGATAATGAGGAAATCAATGAAAACGAAAGATGGGTCTTTGAAAAGATGAATATAATTGATAAACTTTTGCTAGGCTAAGAAAAATAAAGAGAAGATGTAATACCAGAAATAAAAGCAGGATCATCATTTAAGAATAGAGTATTATACAAAACTTTATGATCATAAACGACAATTTGAAAGAAATGGACTAATGCTTGAAAGACACATTTTACCAAACTGACACAAGGAGAATACAAATATATCAAGAAGGAAACTGAAATTTCCAAAACCTTTCACAAACAATACATCAAAATATTCTCATTTTTTTCCTGAATATATTACAGGTAAGATTCTTTTCAGTTTTCTAGGATGATTACTATCATAATAGTAGTCATGGGGCTGATGCACAGGATGATTCAAGTAGAGGATGTGGGGTGGGAGGTGGGAGGGGCTTCGGCATTGGGACATTGTGTTCACCTATGGCTGATTCGTGTCAATGTATGGCAAAACAAATACAGTATTGTAATTTAAAATAAATAAATAAATTAAAAAAGAAGAATGACATGTTTGATTTCAAAAAAATTAATCAATGATGTGATAGATAATAAATGTGCTACAAATGGAAAAATCTCTCATATTTTTGCCCTCAACACATCTGCATTTTAGCAAAAGCTACTATGAATTTCAATGAATCTTACATGTCAATGTACCATGCTAAATGTAATGTACATATTTTCCATAATAGAGCTACTCTTTAATGTCATTATTTCCCTCATCTCACACCAGAAACACCTGAGTTTTATGAAGATAGAAAACATCATCTTATACCACAGTAAGCAAGTAGCAGAAAATTGAATCAAACAGAGCAAGAATCTACTTTACCATTTTTAAAATGATATATTTCATTTTCATCCTCTGTTCACCAATAACACATTTAGAAATGACAACTGAATTGTATTTGCTGATTATTTTGGTCATATTGAGTAGGTAGGGTTGATAGAGCCCTGAAATACAGTAATTACAGGTACAATTATTATATGTACACTTCACAGTTCAGAGATTATAGATATATTTTTATACATTGAATACTTGAAAAATTCTATTAAGGTCAGTGGCGAGTCCTAAAGGGGAAACCCAAATTAAAGGAAATGTTTATTTCTTATCTAGTCACTAGAATGAAGTTCTAAGAGGGCAGGGAGTTTATTAAGAGATCTATTCCTAATCCCTAGAAAAGTGCCTGACATAAAGATACAGTGTTGAAAACTGTCAATATTTGTGGGAAAGTGTAAACTTAACGTATAACCGTTTCTAAAGGTAATGCTACCGATTTGCTTCTATTTACACAGATGAACAAAACCAGAGCAATAAAATATTGCTTTCATAGAACTCAAGTTTTAGTAACTTATAGTCATTTCTTTTCATTTATTCAAGGAGGCTTGCAATTTGTTCATTTATAATGATGTTTTAATGGAACTGGTTAATCTCAATAAAGTATGGTCTTAATAATTATGAATACCTCCTAAGAATATGTTCTTAAGAATGGCCTCTCTGTTTTGTAGTTGTAAATATCTTCACAAGAGTATTTAATAGATATGTTAATGTCTTTTGATATAAACTGAATGAAATGTGCAGTACAAAATCATATACAAAGCTCTTTTAGGAACTAAAAATTTGTTTCCATTTTGGTTTTATACATCTAGGAAAGTTAATTTTCTATTCTTACTGAAGTGCTATGTGAAATGGTGGTTATAAATGAACTGAATTTCATAAGCCAAATGAACCTGCAATTCCTGTTCAAGTAAAAATATGATACATAATACACATGCAATTAAAAGTCAAATCACACAGGGCACATATTATTGGCTCTATATATAAATATATATGTGCATGCAGAGACATTACTTTGCTGACTAAGATCTGTCTAGTCAAGGCGATGGTTTTTCCATTAGTCATGTATGGAAGTGAGTGTTGGACTGTGAAAAAGGCTGAGCGCCAAAGAATTGATGCTTTTGAACTGTGGTGCTGGAGAAGACTCTTGAGAGTCCCTTGGACTGCAAGGAGATCCAACCAGTCCATTCCGAAGGAGATCAACCCTGGGATTTCTTTGGAAGGAATGATGCTAAAGCTGAAACTCCAGTACTTTGGCCACCTCATGCAAAGAGTTAACTCATTGGAAAAGACTCTGATGCTGGGAGGGACTGGAGGCAGGAGGAGAAGGGGATGGCAGAGGATGAGATGGCTGGATGGCATCACTGACTCGATGGACATGAATCTGAGTGAACTCTAAGAGTTGGTGATGGACAGGGAGGCCTGGTGTGCTGTGATTCATGGGGTCACAAAGAGTTGAACACTACTGAGCAACTGAACTGAACTGATGATACATAATACATGTATCATACAAAATAACAATCCAGAGGTAAAGTGTACTTATAGGTGAAATTATGCTTATCCAAATTTCACACATAGATTTCCTAATACTCTGTGCCTGCATTTGGAACCAGGGACTTTGTGGAGGTAATTAAGATTAAATGAGGTTGTAAGGATGGGGCCCTAACCCAGTAAGACCAGTGTTCTTACGAGAAGAGAAACTAGATAAAAGGTCATATGAAGACACAGAAGGCAGGAAACCAAGGAAAGAGAGTTCAGGGAGAAACCAAACCTTCCAACCGTTGATTTCTAGCCTCCAGGACTGGCAGAAAATAAACTGTTATTTAAGTCATCCACTCTGTGGCATTTTGTGACATCTCTAGATGACTAATACAATTGCCTAAACTCTAAGAGCACAAGAAAGAAATCCCCTAAGCAAAACTTGATAGTGTGTGTATTAATAGAAAGCTTTTTTTTTTTTCCAGATATTTAGTAGTTTTATGGTTTGTGCATGCGTGTCTGTATGCATATTTGAAAATACATGTCATGGCATAGAGACCAAGCAACTTAAATAAGCAATATGTATGTTTTTTTTTTTTAATTTCTGTATATTAATAAACAGAAATGACTTTACAGATGTTAAATGAGCCAAAGATTTCCTCTGCTTATTGTGGCCTCTATGTTTTCACTCCTTCAGAGCAGTCTAGAACTGTTAGCCCAGGAGCCTACTGGATGTGAAAAATTCTTACACATGCAATTACTTTAAATATAGCCTTAATAGGCGTATTTTCTTGTTATTTAGAAGCGAGCTTTCTTTGCATACCCCAAGACACTGCCCTAGCTATAAGATAAATTGTGGACCATTCAAAACCCCAATCCCTTGCTGGCTTTGAAAGTGCTCTGACCCAGTAACCTCTGTCTGGCACTTTTATTGTGCCAGGTCACTACATGGTACAACTTTTCCAAAATTGTTCCTCTTAATATAAATAGAATATTTCACAAGGAACTTTCATATTAGATGAGATTTTCCTGTCCAGATTGGTGAATTTTAATCATAAATCATTTATGAGATTGTTCTAATAATCACTGGAAAAAGATCAAACACATACAGATTACATCAGTTTAAAGTCATTAAATTTATAATGTAAGGGAAGATGATTCTAGGACAATTTATAAAAACCTATGTTTTTCTCCTATATGCTTTCCTTTTGTGATCATGCTTACTATTTCCTTCTACTTTGCAGTTTCTAGGGTACTGAATAAACTGGTTTCTTTTATTCTTCATTTTTTAAATTTAATTTTATTTTAATTGGAGGCTAATTACTTTATAATATTGTATTGGTTTTGCCATACATCAACATGAATCCAACACGGGTATACACGTGTTCCCCATCCTGAACCCCGCTCCCACCTCATTATGTCTATTTACCTATAATGTATTAAAAACATCAAAACTAAAAGGTATAAGTTTTCTCATATGTTAAATCACTTTGAAAATGAGAGGTAATGCAAAAGACACATGCATTCCAAGTTGTGTCAGTATCTATCGAGGAATTTGTTAAACCTTTCAATTAACAGAAATATATGTGTTAAAGAGTTAACAGCAGTTAACACTGCTGTATGATATATAGGAAAGTTATTGACAGTAAATCCTAAGAATTCTCATCATATGAGCTTTTTTTCTCCTTTTATTTATTTTCATTTCAGCTATATGATATGATGGATGTCAGCTAAACCCATTGTGATAATCATTTCAGAATATAAATTATGTTCTATGACTTTAACTCATGCAGTAATATGTTAATTAGTTCTCAATAAAAGTAGAGAAAAAGTGGTTTTAAAATTTTGCTGAAGTGAAATTTACTAATGTGAAAATAAAACAGCAAAAAGAAGAAAAACTTCCACATAGCAATATGAATTTTCTTTTTGCTCCCTCTCTTCAAATAATTCAGCCTTTGCAGAGAAAATTTATGAACAACTTAAGTGTGTTTAAAAACATAGAACTTTTTTGTTAGAAAGTCCTTTATGTTTTTCATCGTGTTCAGATTGAAAAAGTCAATAGTTAAAGATTAGATAATCAGGAAGCTAAAAATCTCCAGGTTTTGGAGCTTTTACTTGATTGCGGTGCTTAAAGTTTGCAACAATAAGATGCTGAAATGTACCACTACAAATGTAAAGGAACAATTCACGTGACCTTGAATTTGGCGATTCACTTTTAGACACTATATCAAAAGCACTTCCACAAAATAAAACCCTGGTTAATTGGATTTTTTTAAAATTAAAATTTATAAGCAGTGAAGTTTTAAGGGAATAGAAAGACAAGCCATGGATTGGGATAAAGTATCCAGAAAACACATATCTGATAAAGGTCCTATATGCAAAATACAGAAAGACATTTTAAAAATTCAATAGTAAAAAGTACTTAATGTGCAAACTATCTAGATATCTCACCAAAGAAGACAAGCTGATAGCAAATAAACATGAATATACCGAAAATTATATGTCATTAGGGAATTGCGAATGAAAGAAAACCACATCACTACACAACCATTAGAAAGACTTAAATCAAAAATTTAAACAATACCAATTGCTGACTTGGGGGCAGAGCAATAGAATCTCATTCCACAGAACTCTCATTCACTGGTAGTATGCAAAACGATTAAGGCACTTTGAAAGACAGTTAGAAATTTCTTACAGATATAAACATACTCTTACCATACAATCCAGCACTTGTGCTCTTAGGTATTTGCTTGACTTATCTGAAAACATATTCACAAAATCCCTATAGATCTCAGGTTTTTGCTCTACATGAAAGAAGTTTAGAAGTTACCACTCTGTCCTAAAAACAAATAAAACTCTGAACAGACTGGAAAATCAACAACTGTTCTAGAATTGATAAGAGCAGGGAGGACACAGTTCAAACTGCTGTCTCCAAGACTGAAGAGGCACCGAGAGTCACGACTCACCTGAGCTGTCTCATGCACAGAAACTGGCAAGGGAACCAGCTGCAGTAGGAAACACCAAACTGGACCTGATGAACTGCTGGAGGCTCAATGTGGACAATTCTGACATTTAAAAACTCCAGGGGAACTCAGTCATGGTGGAGGAGCTCCCACAGGTTAGTGAGTTTTCCTTCCAGGAGCTCATGCATTTTCTCACTTTAAGAACTAGAGAAAAATCCCCCTGTGCTTTCAGCAGCAACAGGAGAAGAGGAACCATTTTGAAATGCACCAGAGCATGCTGTTATTCTTCTTAATAAATTCTGCCCACAGGAGAAATTAATTAACCACAGTCTAATTGGCTGGGGTATTAGCAGAGCCTAGCTCACCTGAGAGAAGGGAAATACCCAACTCTAATGAGCTGTAGCCTTCCACATAGAAAAGGGGAAATATACAACTCCAGCCCATTCCAGCCATCTTCATTCACTTAAGGAAAGATAAGTGGAGTTCACAATCCAGAGGCACTGTCCCACTATACAACTGAGAGCTAATTACAGGTGGGATCCCTGGGTTGGGAAGATCCCCTGGAGAAGGAAATGGCAACCCACTCCAGTATTCTTGCCTGGAAAATCCCATGGACAGAGGACCCTGGCAGGCTACAGTCTACTGGGTCACTCAGAGTTGAACATGACTGAAGCAATTTAGCACAGCACAGCACAGATTATAGAACACTTCCCCTTGCCCCACATCTTACCACCACATTACTAGTGACCTATTTATAGCAGTTCTTTGTTCAAATCTGGCTGTCGAGAAAAATTACAAGGCATACTAAAAGGTAAAGGAAATACAAGAGATAGAAGGAGCCACACATAGCAGGGACTGGGATTATAAATGAGCTATAATTAATATGTTAAGAGTGCTAATGGATAGATTAGACAGTATGCAAAAACAGGTGGAGAATGTGGGCAGTGAGATGGCAATCCTAAGGGAAAACAAAACAAAAAGAAACACTAGAAATCCAAAACACTGCAACAGAGATGGGAAGAATTCCTTCGATGCGATTATCAGTAGCCTACACAAGGCAGAAGAAAGCATCTCTCATATCCAAGGTCTGTGGGACAACTACAAAAGGTGTAACATCCATGTATAAGAATACCAGAAGGAGAAGAAAGAAAGTAGCAGAAGACATATTTGAAACAATAACAACTGAGAATTTTCCCCAAATTCACGTCAGTCACTGGATCACAGATCCAGGAAGCTCAGAGAACATCCAACAGAACAGACATCAAAAAATCACATGCAGGCATTTCATTTTCAAACTATAGACAATCAAAGATAAAGAAAAATGCCTAAAAACACTGTCATGCAAATGCTTATAGTAGCTTTATTCATAATTGTTAAAAATCAGAAGCAACCGAGCTCTCTATTAATAGGTATAGGTAAACAATGTGGTACATCTCAACAATGAGAAGTTATTCCACAAAAAGAAATGAGGTACCAAACATTAAAAGATATGGATAAATTACAAATGCATATTGATAAGTGAAAGAAGCCAGTCTTAAAAGGATACATGATGGAAAACTGTATGACATTCTGGAAAAGGCAAAACTGTAGAGATGATTTAAAAAGTCAGTGGTTGCCAGGTATTTGGGGACCAAAAAGTATTAAATGAAAAAGTATTAAATGATGAAGTACAGAGGACTGTTCAGGGTAATGAAACTTACATGATACTATAGTATACTATACTGTATCACCACTATGATACTATACTTGTGGATACTTGATACTGTGTATCTGTGAAAACTCAAATTTAAAGCACAAAAAGTATTAATTACTTAGTCATATCCAACTCTTTGCAACCCCATGAACTGTAGCTCACCAGACTCTTTTATCCATGGAATTATCCAATGAAAACTACTGGAGTGGGTTGCCATTCCCTTCTCCTGAGGATCTTCCTGACCAAGGGATCAAACCCAGTTCTCCCACACTACAGGCACACGCTTTACCATCTGAGATACCAGGGAAGCCCTTAGGCACAAAAAGTGAACCTTAAATATACATAGTTTTAAAAAATAATTTAGATATTCAGGAGAATCCCACAATGGAACAAAGAATGTGACAAAATATCTACATGTATTATAAGTACTATATGAAACAGTGGGCTTCCCTGGTGGCTCAGATGGTAAAGAATCTGCCTTCAATGTGGGAGACCCAGGTTCGATCACTGGGTTGGAAATTTCTCATGGAGAAGGGAATGGCAACCCACTCCAGTATTCTTGTCTGGAGACAGAGGAGCCTGGCGGGCTACAGTCCATGGGGTCGCAAAGGGTTGGACATGACTGAGTGACTGGCACTTTCACTGTCTTTTATATGAACAATTCACTGACTAAGTTCAGGAAAAAATGGTATTGACCTAAGAAACTTTGGAACTGAGTGGAGGCCATAAAATGAATGCCAAAGTAAACTGCATACGAAGCACTGTAATAAATTAATGAATAGATATTTCCTATGAAAAAATAACTCAGATAATATATTTGCTTGAATTAAAGTATAACATCATTGATATTCCCCATCTCTGGCTCAATGAAACTGAATGACTCACCCTGGGTCGCCACATCTGTTGTCTTTGAAACCATTGTCTCAAGCAGATGTTTAAGGCTTAAGACTTCACATACACTGATCCCAGGAACAAATTTACCTAAAACGGAATTTGAAAAATGTATTAAAGCTGTGTAGGATCTTTACTTTGGTGCTGCTTGTACTCAAGTTGCCGACTCTCTTAAGACTCAAAACGTACACTTATCACAGCTGACAGGTTCAAGCAGATGTGTTGGCTGCCGAAGCTCAGAGCAAAGACAAGTTGAAGAACCCTGCAGAGATTTCTTGGAACTCAGCTCCTCTTCATTAAAACCAATGGCAAATGTAAAGTAAACAGGAGGTGACAAAGGGTGCAAAGACATTCATTGTGTATGTTTTCCTGGTGTGTGCTGATTGCCTGGAGTCCCTTCTCTCTGTCATCTATTCCCCAACACAGCATGAGTTAGAAATTTTATCAATAAGTTTTTTCCCTCTCAATGTTTGGCCTGTTCTAATAGACCATTAAATACAGTTTTTAGGTTCACAGCTAGTTACCATTTGTCTATACCTATGGTAAGGAATATGGAATAAGCTGCTGTCAGCGTTTTTTGCACACTAAAGTAAGATGACAAATGCTGTGTAGCAGAATGATCAAGCATATAAAATTCAGACACCCAACTGGCATGCTGTAGATATTTGGATTTTATTTTTAAATGTTAATAATAAAGGGTTGTAAGTTCGGTATTATAGTCAGGCATACATTATAATGAAATGAGCTACATGAATTAACAATATGCACAATACAACTTATTCTTTGATCCTTATTTTTAGAATTCATGTTATGCTTATTGATTTATGCATTAGTGTTTTTCTATTTGAATACAGTCAAAAATATAGCTGTAATAAAAAGCACTATGTTTTATAATTGGGATAAGCTCTCTCAATAGGTAGAGGGAAAGAATCTGACTGAGTCATCTTTTATTTTCTTATGTGCATATAAGAAAATCATTTTATTTTGACATGCCTACATATTGAAATTAGCTTTATATAATATGCCTATAATCCCTAATTTTCATGCTAGGTCAAGATTTAAATAGAAGTTATAAGAATGGCACTGATAAAGATTTATGATACTCCAGAAAACATCAAATTTGGTCTGTGAGTTAACAGAGCCTATGGCTTCAGAAAGACATACTAGATTTCCAAAATTCTTCAGCATTATAAAATATGCATCATAATCCCTAATTGCAATGCAGATGAAATCTGCCTATGCCCTTTAACACATAACCCCTTTAATTACTGCTTCAGATATGTATTGGCAAATTACAATTTATAATTAATGAAAATAAAAATTACACAATTATTAATAAAATAGTGTACTATCAAGTAGGATGGATTAAATTATACTGTGATAGTTTACAATCACAAAATCTCACAGTCACAGTTTATTTCTTGCCAATTAAACATTTATTGTGGTACTGCAAGGACTTTCTGCTTGTAATTGTCTCTCAGGATTCGAGGATGTGGGACTTCCCTCATGGTCTGGTGGTTAAGAATCCACCTTCCAATGCAGAGGACAGGGTTTGATCCCTGGTTGGAGAACTAAGATCCCACATGCTACAGAGCAACTAAGCCCATGTGCTGCAACTACTGAATACTGGCATCTCAACCAGACAGTCCGTGTGGTGCAACTACAGAGCCCATGAGCTCTGAAGCCCACAACCCACAGCTAGAGAGAGACCCCAGCATCATGATTAAGACCCAGCGCAGCCAAAAATAGAAACAAATAAATAATACTTTTAAAAAAGGAAGGACTCTAAGGTAATAGAGACTCATTCTGGACACATAATTCTGCAACCATTTCAGTAAGGAAACGGCTAGATGGAAAGTTGCACCTGGATTCCAAAATTTCCGGTATAAATACTCTGTTCATATTTCACCTGCCAAAGAAAGTCACATGGCAATTCTAATTCAAAGAAAATGCAGGAGGAATAAACCTGGGATGATGCCAACACCAATCACAAGTGCACAAAGCTTTTCACAGGCATACCTGTGCTAAATTTACTCTAGTCATTAGCGTCAGCTGAGTGTCAAAAGAAATGCTGAGCTCCTGGAAATCAAACTACTACATAAAGATTAAGATCAGCAATTTACCAAGGGTTAGCTCATGACTGTTCCTGTCGATAAAGCTTTATTGGAATCAGCTATGCCCATCCCTTTATGTATTGTTTACGGCTGCTTTTATATGACAACAGAAGAGTTATATGGTTTCAACAAACTCTGTATGGCCTGCAAAGTCTAAAATATTCACTCTTTGAAGTTTTAAAGAAAACTTTGCTGGTTACTGGTGTAAGTGCATACATACATACATCTTACATGACAGGTGGTGAAGATTTTATTTTTGTTTCATCCTTATTTCTTCTTTCAGTAGTGCTTGTTTCTTATGTAATATTGTACATGTAAAAATTCAAAGAGGTCCCCACAGGAGCCTATGT
Source organism: Nanger dama (assembly GCA_917880005.1). Taxonomy (NCBI): domain Eukaryota; kingdom Metazoa; phylum Chordata; class Mammalia; order Artiodactyla; family Bovidae; genus Nanger; species Nanger dama. Next base: position 4,418,595 of record CAKJTW010000027.1, on the reverse strand, counting down.
TAGTGATTAATGAGCATGAAAAATAGTAATCCTTATTTACCGCAAGAAATTACTGAGGAAGGTTGAGTCTGCAAGAGTGAAAGGATAAATAGGAAGTCATGCATGCCATTTTTTGGTAAACATACTATGTTTAAATAAATGCTTGGTATATTTTTGATATTTTGAAAAATTATTTCATGCATAGCTATTTTTTAATTTCTTTATTAGGGCAAAATACACACAAAACTAAATCCATAGTTCTCAAGACTTCAGTTTTGAGGCATTAAACATACCCACTTTAGCATTCCAGACCCCTATAATGAAAAGGACATCTTTTTTGAGTGTTAGTTCTAAAAGGTCTTGTAGGTCTTCGTAAAACCATTCAACTTCAGTTTCTTCAGCATTACTTGTTGGGGCATAGACTTGGATAACTGTGATATTGAATGGTTTGCCTTGGAAACGAACAGAGATCATTCTGTTGTTTTTGAGATTGCATCCAAGTACTGCATTTCGGACCCTTTTGTTGACCATGATGGCTACTCCATTTCTTCTGAGGGATTCCTGCCTGTAGTAGTAGATATAATGGTCATCTGAGTTATATTCACCCATTCCAGTCCATTTTCGTTTGCTGATTCCTAAAATGGCAACGTTCACCCTTGCCATCTCCTGTTTGACCACTTACAATTTGCCTTGATTCATGGACCTGACATTCCAGGTTCCTATGCAATATTGCTCTTTACAGCATCAGATCTTGCTTATATCACCAGTCACATCCACAACTGGGTATTGTTTTTGCTTTGGCTCCATCCCTTCATTCTTTCTGGAGTTATTTCTCCACTGATCTCCAGTAGCATATTGGGCACCTAATGACCTGGGGAGTTCCTCTTTTGGTATCCTATCATTTTGCCTTTTCATACTGTTCATGGGGTTCTCAAGGCAAGACTACTGAAGTGGCTTGCCATTCCCTTCTCCAGTGGACAACGTTCTGTCCGCTCTCTCCACCGTGACCCACGCATCTTAGGTTGCCCTGCAGGCATGGCTTGGTTTCATTGAGTTAGACAAGGCTGTGGTCCTAGTGTGATTAGATTGACTAGTTTTCTGTGAGTATGGTTTTAGTGTGTCTGCCCTCTGATGCCCTCTTGCAACACCTACTATTTTACTTTGGTTACTCTTACCTTGGGCATTGGGTATCTCTTCATGGCTGCTCCAGCAAAGCACAGCCACTGCTCCTTACCTTGGATGAAGGGTGTAGGGAGTCAAGAAACACCTGGAGTAACAGGCAAATTTGGCCTTGGAATGCAGAATGAAGCAGGGCAAAGACTAATAGAGTTTTGCCAAGAAAATGCACTGGTCATAGCAAACACCCTCTTCCAACAACACAAGAGAAGACTCTATACATGGATACCACCAGATGGTCAACACCAAAATCAGAGTAATTATATTCTCTGTAGCCAAAGATGGAGAAGCTCTATACAGTCAAGAAAAATAAGACCAGGAGCTGACTGTGGCTCAGATCATGAACTCTTTATTGCCAAATTCAGACTAAAATTGAAGAAAGTAGGGAAAACCGCTAGGCCATTCAGGTATGACCTAAATCAAATCCCTTATGATTACACAGTAGAAGTGAGGAATAGATTTAAGGGCCTAGATCTGATAGATAGAGTGCCTGATGAACTATGGAATGAGGTTCGTGACATTGTACAGGAGACAGGGATCAAGCCTATCCCCACGGAAAACAAATGCAAAAAAGCAAAATGGCTGTCTGGGGAGGCCTTACAAATAGCTGTGAAAAGAAGAGAGGCGAAAAGCAAAGGAGAAAAGGAAAGATGTAAGCATCTGAATGCATAGTTCCAAAGAATGGCAGGAAGAGATAAGAAAGCCTTCTTCAGCGATCAATGCAAAGAAATAGAGGAAAAGAACAGAATGGGAAAGACTAGAGATCTCTTCAAGAAAATTAGAGATATCAAGGGAATATTTCATGCAAAGATGGGCTCGATAAAGGACAGAAATGGTATGGACCTGACAGAAGCAGAAGATATTAAGAAGAGGCGGCAAGAATATATGGAAGAACTGTACAAAAAAGATCTTCATGACCCAGATAATCATGATGATGTGATCACTCCTCCAGAGGCAGACATCTTGGAATGTGAAGTCAAGTGGGCGCCAGAAAGCATCACTACGAACAAAGCTAGTGGAGGTGATGGAGTTCCAGTGGAGCTGTTTCAAATCCTGAAAGATGATGCTGTGAAAGTGCTGCACTCAATATGCCAGCAAATTTGGAAAACTCAGCAGTGGCCACAGGACTGGAAAAGGTCAGGTTTCATTCCAATCCCAAAGAAAGGAAATGCCAAAGAAAGCTCAAACTACTGCACAATTTCACTCACTCGCACGCTAATAAAGTAATGCTTAAAATTCTCCAAGCCAGGCTTCAGCAATACGTGAACCGTGAACTCCCTGATGTTCAAGCTGGTTTTAGAAAAGGCAGAGGAACCAGAGATCAAATTGCCAAGATCCGCTGGATCATTGAAAAAGCAAGAGAGTTCCAGAAAAAAACATCTATTTCTGCTTTATTGACTATGCCAAAGCCTTTGACTGTGTGGATCACAAGAAACTGGAAAATTCTGAAAGAGATGGGAATACCAGACCACCTGACCTGCCTCTTGAGAAATCTGTATGCAGGTCAGGAAGCAACTGTTAGAACTGGACATGGAACAACAGACTGGTTCCAAATAGGAAAAGGAGTACGTCAAGGCTGTATATTGTCACCCTGCTTATTTAACTTCTATGCAGAGTACATCATGAGAAACGCTGGATTGGAAGAAACACAAGCTGGAATCAAGATTGCCAGGAGAAATATCAATAACCTCAGATGTGCAGATGACACCACCCTTATGGCAGAACGTGAAGAGGAGCTTAAAAGCCTCTTGATGAAAGTGAAAGAGGAGAGTGAAAAAGCTGGCTTAAAGCTCAACATTCAGAAAACAAAGATCATGGCATCCAGTCCCATCACTTCATGGGAAATAGATGGGGAAACAGTGGGAGACTGTATTTTTCTGGGCTCCAAAATCACTGCAGATGGTGACTGCAGCCATGAAATTAGAAGACACTTACTCCTTGGAAAAAAGTTATGACCAACCTAGATAGTATATTCAAAAGCAGAGACATTACTTTGCCGACTAAGGTCCGTCTAGTCAAGGCTATGGTTTTTCCTGTGGTCATATATAGATGTGAGAGTTGGACTGTGAAGGAGGCTGAGTGCCGAAGAATTGATGCTTTTGAGCTGTGGTGTTGGAGAACAGTCTTGAGACTCCCTTCAACTGAAGGAAATCAGCCCAGAGATTTCTTTGGAAGGAATGATGCTGAAGCTGAAAGTCCAGTACTTTGGCCACCTCATGAGAAGAGTTGACCCATTGGAAAGGACTATGATGCTGTGAGGTATTAGGGGCTGGAGGAGAAGGGGACGACTGAGGATGAGATGGCTGGATGGCATCACGCATCAATGGACGTGAGTTTGAGTGAACTCTGAGAGATGGTGATGAACAGAGAGGCCTGGCGTGCTGTGATGCACGGGGTAGCAAACAGCTGGACACGACTGAGTGACTGAACTGAAACATACCCACATTGCTGTGCACCTATCACCACCATCCTTCTTAGAACCTCCCTATCCTCCCCAACTGAAATTCTCTACCCATTACATACCAACTTCCCCATTTCCTCCTCCCAGCAGCCCTAGACAACAGTATCTGTCTCTATGAATCACCCTAGGTATTCCCACACAGGTGGGATGCTACAACATTTAACTTTCTGTGACTGGCCTCCTCCTTCTAGCATAATGTCTTTATGTTTCATCCATGCTGTAGCACACGCCAAGATTTTCTTCTCTTTCAAGTCTGAACAATAGTCAACAGTATGTACACACTGCATTCTGTTTATCCTTTCTTGGATACACACTTGGGTTGACTCCACCTTCTGGCTACTGTTACCTAGAACATAGGTGTACAAACATTTTTTCAAGTCTCTACATTCACCATTTTTGAGTATATACCTAGAAGTGGAATTGCTGGATCACATGGCAATTTGTTCCTATTTTCTTCCATGAATTTGATAGTTTATCTCTATATTCAGTTCTTTGATCTACTTTCAGTTAATTTTTACATATGATATTAAGAATACAATTTTCTTTTTTAATGCATGCAAATCATCTAGTTTCTCAAAATCACTTGTTGAAAAGATGTTTCTTTCCCTATTGAATCGTCTTGGTATCCTTGTAAAAAAAAAAACAATTGACTATATGCATGAGGAATTATTTCTGGGATTTCTATTCTATTACATTGATCTTTATGTCAGTATGCCTGTGTATTACCATAGCTTTACAGTAAGTTTTGAAATCAGGAAGTGATTTCATAAGATTTATTTTCTTCCAAGACCAGTTTACTACTTGAGGTCCCTTTAATTTTTTGTTAATGTTAGGATAGATTTTTCTATTTCTGCCTAAAAATCACTGTGATTTTAATCAGGATTGCATTGAAGCTGCAGTTTGTTCTGGGTAGTGTTGACATTTTAATAATATTATATATTCCAATCAATACATATGGAATATTTTGCCATTTATTCATCTTTTAAAATTTGTTTCTTTAATCTCAGGGTATAATTTTTTTTGTTTTAATCAAAAATGTATTTTTGCCTTTTAGTTGTTTATTCATAAGTATTTTATTCTTTTTAATGTTATCTTAAATTGAATTATTCTCTTAATTTCTTTTTGATTGTTCATTGCTAGCATATAGAAATGCAACTAATTTTCATTTGTTGATTATGTATACTCCACTTTGTTGAATTTATTCAGTTTTTTTTCTTTTATGGGAGAGGTGTAATTGCTTTGACCTCCCTGATATCTCAGATGGTAAAGCGTCTGTCTGCAGTGTGGGAGAACTGGGTTTGATCCCTGGGTCAGGAAGATCCCCTGGAGAAGGAAATGACAACCCACTACAGTACTCTTGCCTGCAAAATCCCGTGGATGGAGCAGCTCAGTAGGCTACAGTCCATGGGGTCACAAAAAGTCAGATACGACTTTTTGCATTGGCTTTTACATATAATTGCTTTGGTTTTATACATATAAATATAATACCATGTATAAACAGAGATAAGATTAATTCTTTCTTTTTTTAATTTTTTTAATTTTATTTTTACTTTATTTTACCTTACAATACTGTATTGGTTTTGTCATACACTGACATGAATCCGCAACAGGTGTATACTAGTTCCCAATGCTGAACCCCCTCCCACATCCCACCCCATATCATCTCTCTGGATCATCCCCGTGCACCAGCCCCAAGCATCCTGTATCCTGTATCAAACATAGACTGGCACTTCGTTTCTTACATGACAGTATACATATTTCAATGCCATTCTCCCAAAAATCCCACCTTCTTTTTAAATTTCTTTTTCTTGTCTAACTTCTCAGGTTGAGTTCCAGTATGATATTGAATAGAAATGGTGAAAGAGACTATTCTTGTCTTGTTCTTGATATTAGAGAAAATGTTTTCAAAATTTTATCATTGAGAATGAATTCCCAGGTTGTTCAAGTGGTAAAGAATCCACCTACTAACACAGGAGACACAGGGAATATGGGTTTGATCCCTGGGCCATGAAGATACCCTGGAGCAGGAAATGACAACCCACTCCAGTATCTTTGCCTGGAAAATTCCATGGACAGAGGAGCCTGGCAGGCTAAAGTCCATGGGATAGTAAAAAGTCAGACATGACTGAACATTCATGCAATAACAGTGAATTTAGCTATGAGATTTTCATATGTGATTTTATTTATGTTGAAGTACTGTACAAAAAATATCTTCATGACCCAGATAATCATGATGATGTGATCACTAATCTAGAGCCAGACATCTTGGAATCTGAAGTCAAATGGGCCTTAGAAAGCATCACTACAAACAAAGCTAGTGGAGGTGATGGAATTCCAATGGAACTGTTTCAAATCCTGAAAGATGATGCTGTGAAAGTGTTGCACTCAATATGCCAGCAAATCTGGAAAACTCAACAGTGGCCACAGGACTGGAAAAGGTCAGTTTTCATTCCAATCCCAAAGAAAGGAAATGCCAAAGAATGCTCAAACTACCACACAATTTCACTCATCTCACATGCTAGTAAAATAATGCTTAAAATTCTCCAAGCCAGGCTTCAGCAATACATGAACCGTGAACTCCCTGATGTTCAAGCTGATTTTAGAAAAGGCAGAGGAACCAGAGATCAAAATGCCAACATCTGCTGGATCATGGATAAAGCAAGAGAGTTCCAGAAAAACATATATTTTGGCTTTATGGACTATGCCAAAGCCTTTGACTGTGTGGATCACAAGAAACTGGAAAATTCTAAAAGAGATGGGAATACCAGACTACCTGACCTGCCTCTTGAGGAATCTGTATGCGGGTCAGGAAGCAACTGTTAGAACTGGACATGGAACAACAGACTGGTTCCAAATAGGAAAAGGAGTACGTCAAGGCTGTATATTGTCACCCTGCTTATTTAACTTCTATGTAGAGTACTTCATGAGAAACACTGGATTGGAAGAAACACAAGCTGGAATCAAGATTGCCAGGAGAAATATCAATAACCTCAGATGTGCAGATGACACCACCCTTATGGCAGAAAGTGAAGAGGAGCTTAAAAGCCTCTTGATGAAAGTGAAAGAGGAGAGTGAAAAAGCTGGCCTAAAGCTCAACATTCAGAAAACAAAGATCATGGCATCCAGTCCCATCACTTCATGGGAAATAGATGGGGAAACAGTGGAAACAGTGGGAGACTGTATTTTCTGGGCTCCAAAATCACTGCAGATGGTGACTGCAGCCATGAAATTAAAAGACACTTACTCCTTGGAAAAAAAGTTATGACCAACCTAGATAGCATATTCAAAAGGAGAGACATTACCTTGCTGACTAAGGTCCATCTAGTCAAGGCTATGGTTTTTCCTGTGGTCATGTATGGATATGAGAGTTGGACTGTGAAGAAGGCTGAGCGCCAAAGAATTGATGCTTTTGAACTGTGGTGTTGGAGAAGACTCTTGAGAGTCCCTTGGACTGCAAGGAGATCCAACCAGTCCATTCTGAAGGAGATCAGCCCTGGGATTGCTTTGGAAGGAATGATGCTAAAGCTGAAACTCCAGTACTTTGGCCACCTCATGGGAAGAACTGACTCACTGGAAAAGTCTCTGATGCTGGGAGGGATTGGGGGCAGGAAGAGAAGGGCACGTCCGAGGATGAAATGGCTGGATGGCATCATGGATTCGATGGACGTGAGTCTGAATGAACTCCGAGAGAAGGTGATGGACAAGGAGGCCTGGCGTGCTGCGATTCATGGGGTCACAAAGAGTTGGACACGACTGAGCGATTGAACTGAACTGAACTGAACTGAATTTCTTTTTACTCCTAGTCTTGCAAGTGTTATATATCATGAAATCTGTTAAATTTTGTGAAATGTTCCTCCTTAATCAATTGAGAGGATGTTCCTTCTCAAACAATGTTCTTTGTTTTGTTTTCTGTTAATGTGATATACTACCAATTAATTTTTACATGCTGGACCATTCTTTCATTCCAGGAATAAATCTCACTTGATCATGGCACAAGTGAATAAAAGTTTATGGGGAAACTTAACAAATATTTTCTAATTATAAAAGGTTTTTGAATATTCACAAAAGAAGAAAAGTCAATAAATCATATGAATATATCATCTAGCTTTAAAAACATATTTTAAATCTATCCTCTAATATTTGTTCTTTAAACCCAACAATTTTAAAAATAATATGACTCTCAAAAGCAATGATAAAATAGTAATAAAAACATTTCTTATATAAACACAATCACATTAGCATAGTTACAAATTTAATCACTTTCTACTACTATGTAATAATAATCAATTCACAGTCAATATCCTTTTTCCTTTTACCACATTAGAATTTCAAAAAACCTAGCAAAATCCTTCATTTTATCGTTTTGTTTTCAATTCCATTACAATTTTAAAGAAATGCAGGCAATTTTTCAGAGAAGGAAATGGCAACCCACTCCAGTACTCTTGCCTGGAAAATCCCGTGGTTGGAGGAGCTTGGTGGGCTGCAGTCCATGGGGTTGCTCAGAGTCAGACACGACTGAGTGACTGTACTTTCACATTTCCTTTTCATGCACTGGAGAAGGAAATGGCAACCCACTCCAGTGTTCTTGCCTGGAGAATCCTAGGGACGGGGAGCCTGCTGGGCTGCCATCTACGGGGTCACACAGAGTCAGACACGACTGAAGCACTTTAGCATCAGGCAATTTTTCTATGGTATACTCCAATTTTCAGATTTTATTGATCACTTCCTTTTGAAGTTGTTTAACTTCCCCCCTGTTCTCAATATTTTTGACTATTATAGTTTTATATAAAGGTTTGAGTATTTTAAACTTGAAAAATTTTGGCAACAATACTGTGTAGATAATTTTGGATGATTCAGCTGCATAACTTAAGTAAATATATCATTTGTTACTCTCAAGTCTAATGATTCTAATCAGGAATAAGTTTAAATTATTTAAGGCTTGTTCAGTTCAGTTCAGTCACTCAGTCGTGTCTGACTCTTTGCGACCCCATGAATCGCAAAACGCCAGGCCTCCCTGTCCATCACCAACTCCCAGAGTTCACTCAAACTCACATGTATCGAGTCAGAGATGCCATCCAGCCATCTCATCCTCTGTTGTCCCTTTCTCCTGCCCCCAATCCTTCCCAGAATCAGAATCTTTTCCATGGCCACTCTTCGCATAAGGTGGCCAAAGTACTGGAGTTTCAGCTTTAGGATCATTCCTTCCAAAGAAATCCCAGGGCTGATCTCCTTCAGAATGGACTGGTTGGATCTCCTTGCAGTCCAAGAGACTCTCAAGAGTCTTCTTCAGCACCACAGTTCAAAAGCATCAATTCTTCGGCGCTCAGCCTTCTTCACAGTCCAACTCTCACATCCATACATGACCACAGGAAAAACCATAGCCTTGACTAGACAGAACTTAGTCGGCAAAATAATGTCACTGCTTTTGAATATGCTATCTAGGTTGGTCATAACTTTTCTTCCAAGGAGTAAGCGTCTTTTAATTTCATGGCTGCAGTCACCATCTGCAGTGATTTTGGAGCCCAGAAAAATAAAGTCTGACACTGGTTCCACTGTTTCCCCATCTATTTCCCATGAAGTGATGGGACCGGATGCCATGATCTTCATTTTCTGAATGTTGAGCTTTAAGCCAATTTTTCACTCTCCACTTTCACTTTCATCAAGAGGTTTTTTAGTTCCTCTTCACTTTCTGCCATAAGAGTGGTGTCATCTGCATATCTGAGGTTATTGATATTTCTCCTGGCAATCTTGATTCCAGCTTGTGTTTCTTCCAGTCCAGCGTTTCTCATGATGTACTCTGCATAGAAGTTAAATAAGCAGGGTGACAATATACAGCCTTGACGCACTCCTTTTCCTATTTGGAACCAGTCTGTTGTTCCATGTCCAGTTCTAACAGTTGCTTCCTGACCTGCATACAGATTTCTCAAGAGGCAGGTCAGGTGGTTTGGTATTGCCATCTCTCTCAGATACTTCCACAGTTTATTAATGCTTGAGACCTTTATAATTTGAAGTCTCTTCCTTAACAAAAATGTTACAAAATTACAAAACAAAGTAGCAAATATAAGTAGTTAGAATACTTAAGAAATTATACACACAAAAATTAAAATTCATAAAACCCAACTAATTTCCTCAATGTTCATACATTGTTCTCACTCCTCCTAGGAGTTGGAAGTGAAATTTGCAAATAAGAGAATATGAAGCTAAAGCCTAATTGACTTCATAGTAACCTGCTTCTGATACTGAGATTGATTACAGCATTCTAGTCATGACATAATTTCATTGTAATTCTTCCCATCAGCATTCTGCCTTAACACACTGGTACTAGCCATCATGACTGTTGCTAAATCCATTATTTCAATATAGATTATAAAAAAATTATTAGATTTGATAATTTCTTCTCCATTTTTGAGATAAAATTCATTTTTAAGAACAGTGCCCTCCAAGCTGTTTGATTATCTCAAATACAGTTCTGACCATAAAGATAGTAAAATATTAGTTTCTTATCATAATCTATACTGAGAGTAATAAGTTGATGCTTAAGCAAATTCTAAAGATCTTAACATTTTGATATGTTACTTTTTTATCATTTATATCTCTGTGAACTAATTTTTACATTTAATGGGTTTTAATCACCTGTGTAGTCATTTAAAAAAACTATTTTATCATTGGCTTAAAGATTCTATTCAAGCTGACTCTTGGGTCCTTTTAATATAACCCATTAATTTTGAGTAGCCAGTTTTTGTGACATTTTAATATGTGTCAGATTCATCTTATACATTTCCTGCCTCAAACACAGAACCAGTTATTGCTTCCAGTCAAAGGCCTGGCCCCCTTAATTAGGTAAATCATTTTAAAGAAAACAATTAAGGCATTGAGATAGATATTATACCATTGTAAAAAGTTGTATCACCTGCTTCTTTACAAAAATTACTCTTCAAATTACATCACATCAAATCAAGTAAAATGATTGTATACAGGCTACTCTGATGTCATTGTGCCAATAAATACAGTTGGGTGTATTTTTCTTTTGACTCTCACAAACCTTGCATTTCTAACCAGACACCCAACTCACTGTTTTCATCTTTAAGAGACAAGGATTAATACATTGTTCTAAAAACTGATACAGATATCGTCTATAATAGGGTTGCTGCTGCTGCTGCTGCTGGGTCACTTCAGTCGTGTCCGACTCTGTGTGACTCCATAGACGGCAGCCCACCAGGCTCCACTGTCCCTGGGATTCTCCTGGCAAGAACACTGGAGTGGGTTGTCATTTCCTTCTCCAATGCATGAAAGTGAAAAGTGAAAGTGAAGTCGCTCAGTCGTGTCTGACTCCTAGCAACCCCATGGACTGCAGCCTTCCAGGCTCCTCAGTCCATGGGATTTTCCAGGCAGGAGTACTTACAGACAGGTAAATACCTTCTGAGTTTACTAAATATAGACAAATATATCTGGTAATATATACAAATTATGTGTGTGTCTCTAATATTTAATATGCACTTTACTATAGCTGAATAAATAGGTATCATTATAATGGTTCAGCTCCAAGTTACTATTTTCTTACTTGTAATGACAAGTGCTATAACAAGAGAGAGTTAAGGATATTTCTGCACATAAAACCTGTCACATTTTTCGAAAACTCTTCTCCTTCAGGGCTGCCTTATTTAGAGAATACTGGTATCGATTATCAAATGAGTTCCTCAATTATCAATTTGGAGAAACGTAAATTTTACTCTCAGTTGGTAAAAATTAAAAAGCATTGACATAAACAGTCATTGCCCAGAATGCATTCAGTATTCCCCAGCCTTCACTTAATACCCATGCCTATTATTCAGCAAGCAAGTTGACTGTCATGGGACCCGTGGTGCTAGTACTGGTGCACTGCTTCCGTTCCATATACAGTAATTACTTCTACTTAAAATCTGTGGCATTGGACAGTGAGTGCCTGTCATGTCTGTCATCTAGCTTGCCCCTTAACTGGAAAAAATGATGGATCGATGGATAGACAGAAGGCAGGAAGATGGACAGAAAGATGGAAAGCAGAAAATAAAAACAGCAGTGCAGAGATTAAAATATATGTTAAGCTTTGCAAACACTGCAAGAGGCCAGACAGCTTGAAAGATGCTTATGTTCAGTTTACAGATTTATGACTTGCTCTCTCCAATATTCATGAACATGGAGAGTATTTGCCTAAGGCATGATACAGTGGTAAAGCATTAAAATCGACAATAATTGCCAAACACAATGAACAACATAATTATAGACTGCTGGCCATTTTATCCATTGAATTCAAAATACATTTACTACTCTTAAATATATCTGCATGTACAGAAATGCATTCATCTGAAGCAGAGGTCAGCTGCCTACAAGATTTTAAAATCTTTTTATCTCTTAACTAATGTTGTTTTTTTCCCCTTTCATTTTGTTTACAGCATGTAAATTGCAGTTTTACTTAATTCAACAGATCCTTGACTAATTGGCTGTCAGTTCCATTGTGAATGTTATATTCAATAAGCTACAATTATAAATCTCTAAAACTCCTCTTATTGAAAAAAAGGTAAGCACAAACAAAATAGCATTATATTTTACATTTAACCAAGATTATTGCAGCAAGGTTTTCAGATGATAAAAACAACCAATGTAATTTTATTTATCTTCAAATATTTTTTTACAGAGCAGAGGAAATAATGTTCTTTTGTTCTGCTGGCTAGGTTTTATACAGTTGTGTAAACATAATGTACTTTTAAATAAAAAAATTAAAAGGAAAAAAAGGATAAATTCATATTGACTATCTGTTCCTTTATCAATAGACTGAATTTTTTTCCACTCCATAGCCAAACTTTTTGAAGAAACTATCTGCATCTATTTTTCTTTTTTTCCCCCAAAGGATCACCTCAACAATATTCAACTAATTAACTACAATCTGGTGTCACTCCTTCTGTTCTATCAAAAGTGGTTTTGGGAGGACCCCAACAAAGTTCATGTTGCCAAATCTAAGGGTCACTTCACCATCAGTATCTTACGGGAAATTTCAGTACTTGACTTTTCTCAAGCCACACTTTGGTTTCCAGTTCATCACAAACCCTGGGCTTCCTTCTTCTTCCAATCCTTCATGACTGTAGTAATAAATACTTTAACTTCCTAACACTAGTAATCACAATCACTGTCTTTCTCTCCATTTTCTTAAATAGGCAGGAGTCTAATTATTTTATTAACTTTTTCCAGATAAACAACTTTTGTGTCTGTTGCTTATATTTATGTGGAGTATTTTTTTTTAATTTCATTTATTTTTGCTCATTATTTATTTTGTATTAGCTGGGACAGTTATACCATACAGTTATACCATACATTGTAATTATTTTGGCTTAATACAGACAGTTGTTCTTGAACTAAATTAAGTGCAGGAACAATGCTTGCTTTTTTTTTTTTAATAACTACAATTTCTGTTTTCTTCTTTTTTCTGTACTGAGCTTCAATGGGTGGTATTTTTCCCTTCAGCCTAAAGAACATCATTTAGTGCTTTCATTAATACCATTCTACCTGCAATAAAGTATATCAGCTTCCATTTTCCTGATTTCGTCATTTGTTATCCTCATTATGATAGGATATTTTCTCTGTAGCTTCTGAGTTTGGTTTGTTAGTTGTTTTAAGCTACACTACATGTCTAGAAGATTCTTACCTAAGTGTTCTGTAAATAATTTTTGTGACTAGTTAAGGTGCTCTGACCCAACATCCTGGCCTCAGACACCAACTGGAGGCTCACTGTAATAAAACTGCAGAGGAAGCACCCATTAATGGTAGATCTCGGAGGCAGTCATGGCCTTACCACAGTGGGTCAGACTCCACTGCAGGGACTACACTGGAGGCAAACTTCTTGGATTCTAGAATGAACCTTTTCTGCCCCCTTCCACTTCCCATGAGGCATGTTGTAGAAGCTGACCTAGTTTTCAGAAAACTTCTCCTGACTTTTTGTGTCTTGTTACAGGGCACTTTCCCTTTTCTCCTCAGGCTTTATTCATATATAAATTACTCCTCACAATCAATAAACAGATTCAAGTTTGTAAACAAACAAGCAAAGAAAAACTTTCACATTGGCATTAAGGTCACAGCATAACTCTAAAATTTGATTTCAAACTGGAATCATACTGAATTTTAATATAATTTTGGAAAACCTGACATTTTTGTACACATGTATGTTTCCATCAAATAGCATGGTATGTTATTTCCCTTTGTTCTAGTATTGCTTTATGCGCTTCAATAAAATTGCATTGCTTTCCTCATAAAAGTTTATTATTTTTCCTTTCAGTTTATTCCAAAGTATCGTAGCTTTTCTACTATATTGAAAGGAGTTTTATAAATCCTATTACTACTTCCAATAGGATTAAGTAAGTTATAAATTATTTTTTGCATTCCTTTAATTTCCTTAGATCTCTTGTTATATTTTTAATTTACTCTTAGTTTCTATAGGTAGAAAAATATATAATCAAAATGATAAAGTTTATCTTTTGATTTTTTTAAATTTATAAAGATTATTTTATGTTATTGATTGGAGCTGAAAATTTTTAGTAATATTGTATAATAATGTGGATATGCAGTTTGGTACAGTTCAGTTGCTCAGTCATATCCGACTCTTTGTGACCCCATGAACTGCAGCATGCCAGGCCTCCCAGTCCATCACCAACTCCCAGAGTTCATCCATACTCATATCCATTGAGTCGGTGATGCCATCCAGCGATCTCATCCTCTATCATCTCCTTCTCCTCCTGCCCTCAATCTTTCCCAGCATCAGGGGTTTTTCAAATGAGTCAGCTCTTCACATCAGGTGGCCAAAGTATTGGAGTTTCAGTTTCAACATCAGTCCCTCCATTGAACACCAAGGACTGATCTCCTGTATAATCCCTTTCTTAATCTCGGTTTCTCTGTGGTGAAGAATTTAGAGCCCTGTCATCTAAAATGTTGTTTTCTGTTAAAATTTGATGTGATGATTAAAGTTTCTGTTTTGCTTGGAGATTTTATTAAGGAACAACTTTTAAATGATACCAAGAAATTTTTTTGGCACATTAGAGAAAGATTAGCATATATTGGATATAATGAGATGTATTGACAGTGTTACTGTTACTGAGCTAACTTCTGTCCTTTAGGTTCTTATTTTCTTTTGAGGATACAACCCTCCCTATTGACAAAACTAAAATGAAATAGAATATTTCCTCATGAGCTCTCCAGCCACTGAAATAAATATCCAGTGTAATATTTTACTCTTCAAGGAAACCTGAAGTCATAGAGATAAGTATTTGAATACTCTAGAAATGGAGTATACTGCTAAGTCACTTCAGTCGTGTCTGACTCTATGTGACTCCATAGATGGCAGCCCACCAGGGTCCACTGTCCCTGGGATTCTCCAGGCAGGAACACTGGAGTGAGTTGCCATTTCCTTCTCCAACGCATGAAAGTGAAAAGTGAAAGTGAAGTTGCTCAGTCGTGTCCGACCCTTAGCGATCCCATGGACTACAGCCTTCCAGGCTCCTCCATCCATGGGATTTTCCAGGCAAGAGTACTAGAGTGGGGTGCCATTGCCTTCTCCAAGAAATGGAATATAGACATATATAAACCATTCTGTTTTACAAGAGATTATCATAAAAGATAATACAGTGTTCAATCCAATCCAAAATAAGGGCAATGCCAAACAGTGTTAAAACTACCACATAATTGCATTCATTTCACATGCTAGCAAGGTAATGCTCAAAATCCTTTTAAAAGCTCAAAAACCTAGCTTTAGGGTTCAACAGTACATAAACCAAGAACTACCATATGTACAAGCTGGTTTTAGAAAAGGCAAAGGAAATGGAGATCAAATGGCCAATATTGGTTGGATCATAGAAAAAGCAAAAGAATTCCAGAAAAGCATCTACTTCTGCTACATTTATTCACTACACTAAAGCTTATGACTGTAAGCTAAAGCTTTTGGACTGATCACAACAAACAGGAAAATTATTAAAGATATGGGAATACCAGACAGCCTTACCTGCCCCCTGATAAACCTGTGTGCAGGTCAGGAAACAACAGTTAGAACTGGACATGGAACAAAGGACTGGTTCCAAATTGGGAAAGGAGAACATTAATGCTGTATATTGTCACCCTGCTTACTTACCTCCTAGGTACAGTACCTTATGTGGAATGCCATGCTGGATGAAGCATAAGCTGGAATCAAGATTTCCAAGAAAAATGTCAATAACCTCAGATATGTAAATGACACTACCTTATGGCAGAAATAGAAAAGGAACAAAAAGACCCTTGATCTTCCAGAAAAACATCTACTTCATTAACTATGCTAAAGCTTATGACTATAAACTAAAGAGGAGAGTGAAAAATCTGGCTTAAAATTCAACATTCAAAAAAACTAAAATCATGACATCTGGTCCCATCACTTCAGGGCAAAAGATGGGGAAGCAATGGAAGCAGTGACAGACTTTATTTTCTTGGGCTCCAAAATCGCTGCAGATAGTGACTGCATCCATGGAATTAAGCTGCTTTCTCCTTGGAAGAAAAGCTATGACAAACCTAGACAGTTTACTAAAAGCAGAGACGTTACTTTGACGATAAAGGTCTTTAAAGTCAAATCTATGGTTTTTCCAGTAGTCATGTACAGATGTGAGTGTTGGACCATAAAAAGGCTGAACACTGAAGAACTGATGCTTTCAAACTGTGATGTTGTGTTTCAAACTGTGATTAAGACTTTTGAGTGTCCCTTGGAGTACATAATCAAAAGCAGAGACATTACTTTGCTGACTAAGGTCTGTCTAGTCAAGGCTATGGTTTTTTCAGTAGTCATGTATGAATGTAAGAGTTGGACTGTGAAGAAAGCTGAGCAAGGAAAAATTGATGCTTTTGAACTGTGGTGTTGGAGAAGACTCTTGAGAGTCCCTTGGACTGCAAGGAGATCCAACCAGTCCATTCTGAAGGAGATCAGCCCTGGGATTGCTTTGGAAGGAATGATGCTAAAGCTGAAACTCCAGTACTTTGGCCACCTCTTGTGAAGAGTTGACTCACTGGAAAAGACTCTGAGAGGGATAGGGGACGGGAGGAGAAGGGGACGACAGAGGATGAGATGGCTGGATGGCATCACTGACTCGATGAACATGAGTTTGAGTGAACTCCAGGAGTTGATGATGGACAGGGAGGCCTGGCGTGCTGCGATTCATGGAGTCGCAAAGAGTGAACTCGACTGAGCAACTGAACTGAACTGAACTGGAATGCAAGAATATCAAACCAGTCCATCCTAAAGGAAATCAACCCTGAGTAGTCATTGGAAGGACTGATGTTGAAGCTCAATCTCCAATACTTTGGCCACCTGATGCAAAGAGCCAACTCACTGGAAAAGACCATGATGCTGGGAAAGATTGAAGGCAGAATAAGAAGGGGATTACAGTGGATGATACGGTTGAATGGCATCACTGACTCAATGGATATGAGTTTGAGCAAGGTCCGGTAGTTGCTGATGGACAGGGAAGCCTGGCAAACTATAGTCCATGGGGTTGCAAAGAGTCAGACACAACTGAGCAACTGAACAACAAAACCATTATAAAAGAGGACTTCCCAGGTGGTGCTACTGGTAAAGAACCCACCTTCCAATGCAGGAGACATATGAGACATGGGTTCGATCCCCAGGTCTAGAAGAATCCCTGGAGGAGGAAGTGACAACACAATCCATTATCCTTGCCTGGAGAATCCCATGGACAGTGGAGCCTGCTGGACCACAGTCCAAGGGATCACAAAGGGTCAGACATAAGAGAAATGAGTGGATAAATAGCACTTGAAAGAAAGTGAAAGTCACTCAGTTGTGTCTGACTCTTTGGTACCCCATGGACTCTAGCTAACCAGGTTCCACTGTTCATGGAATTCTCCAGGCAAGAATACTGGAGAGGGCAAACATTCCCTTCTGCAGGGGATCTTCCCGACCCAGGGATTGAATCCTGGTGTCCTGCGCTGTCAGCAGATTCATTCTGCGTGAGCCACCAGGGAAGAACTTAGTTTTCTGTCAAACTAGGCCACAGAGATGCTTAATGTATGGGATAACTGGATACCCCTGGAGAACTGTCCTATATAGAATCTCTTCACAAGCACCCTCTAGGTTTCCCAGAGGAACTACATGGGAAACATAATTGTATTATTTAGAATGTTTCTGGCTTAATAGGAATTCTATATAAACTTGCTAAAAGAATGAGAACATTTATTGTCTCATAAAACAGGAAGTTTGAGCAGGTTTCTAAGCTTATTGAATACATGACTTAATGAGGTCATCAAAGTCATTGATTTTATCTGTCTTTTGTCTTTTTTATTTTCAGGGTTGATTTTATGCTATGACTGGTTTCCCTCAGGCTTACAAGGTGACTGCCATGAGAGATCAATGTTAGAGGCTTTTTCCTATTCCTAGGTGCTTGGCTGAACAGAAAAGAACTTTCCCAGAAGCCCTCAGCTGACTACTTCTTTTTAAATTTAAATTTATTTATTTTAATTGGAGGCTAATTACTTTACAATATTATATTGGTTTTGCCACATCAACATAAATCCTCCACGGGTATACACATGTTCCCCATCCTGAACCCCCCTCCCATTTCTTTCCCCGTGCCATCCGTCTGGGCCATCTCAGTGCATCAGCCCCAAGCATCCTGTATCCTGCATTGAACCTGGACTGGCGATTCATTTCATATACGATATTATACATGTTTCATTGCCATTCTCCCAAATTATCTCACCCTCTCCCTCTCCCACAGAGTCCAAACGACTGTTCTATGCAACTGTGTCTCTTTTGCTGTCTTGCATACAGGTTTATAGTTACCACCTTTCTAAATTCCATATATATGCATTAGTATATTGTATTGGTGTTTTTTTCTTTCTGGCTTACTTCACTCTGTGTAATAGGCTTCAGTTTCATCCACCTCATTAGAACTGATTCAAATGTATTCATTTTAATGGCTGAGTAGTACTCCATTGTGGATATGTACCACAATGAGGTACCATTTCATGCCAGTCAGAATGGCTGTTATCCAAAAGTCTACAAGCAATAAATGCTGGAGAGGGTGTGGAGAAAAGGGACCCCTCTTACACTGTTGGTGGGAATGCAAACTAGTACAGCCACTATGGAGAACAGTGTGGCGATTCCTTGAAAAACTGGAAATAGAACTGCCTTATGACCCATCAATCCCACTGCTGGGCATACACACCGAGGAAACCAGAATTGAAAGAGACACGTATACCCCGATGTTCATCACAGCACTGTTTATAATAGCCAGGACATGGAAGCAGCGTGATGTCCATCAGCAGATGAATGAATAAGAAAGCTGTGGTACATATACACAATGACTACTTAATTCTTTTAATGCTGAATAATTTCCATGCCTATTTTCCTACCAATCACTGACAGGTAGAAAGATAAATATTTTGATTGATTTGGACTAAACAGAACCCATTCAGACCCCTACTGAATTCTATAAGCTTCATAGAAGGTGACTGATATTCTGAGGAAAATGAATTCAGTTTCTCATAGGGCAATGGAAGGGGGATTGTGGAATATGGATGGATAAGCAACAATTTAAATGCATTATTACAAACTGTTTGGCTATCAAGAACTTTTCCACATATGCATTTTCATTGCACACATTCTAACATAGATTTTTTTTTACTGTATGAATGATGAAATATGTCTCAATTTCTCCCCAAAAGGAGAAAATCTAAAGTCAATTACTGCATTTTTCCTGAAGTACAAGATCTCTACATAGTATTCAGTTCTTACATGTTGCTCCCAATGGTTCAGTGATTTCTTGCTCACGAGTGATTTATCTTCCTTAAATGTACACGGATACAATGTAGTGAAAAGCATGATAATTACAATGAAAATTAAAACTCCCTCTTGTAAAGGTGAACAATAAGAAAATATGTGGTTATCTCTAAAATACGTTACTCGTTGGACAGGTATATAAAAGTTTCTTATTCTGTCATGAAAGTGATTTTCCACAGCCTGTGAATCAGAGCTTTTATTCTCTCAGAGTATAGTCACGTCTGTTGTCTCTATGACCTGAGAGTGGACAGTACAGAAAATTTCTTTTCTAGGTCTGCACCACTTTAACAATGTACTTTTTGAAGGTAAAAATTGCTGGGACTAGTGTTTGCTTTAGAAAATTTAGGGTTTTGTTTATTTGTTTTTTAAATAGTTGTTCAGTCTACTTGCTTTCAATCAACTGTGACTAAAAATACACAATCAGCAATTATTTGGGGCTATGAATCTGGAAGATTCTGACTTATCATATCAAGCTCTGTGCTCTGTTTGTGCCATGAGACCTTAATGTAATACCTCCTTTACGTCTTGGTCTTGGTTACCAGGTGATTTAACAACTTTCTCCAGCAGGAACATTTCTGCTTCAGACAACTGCATCTTCACAAAAAACAAACAGTGCTCTTTATCAGTCACACAGTGAGGTGCTTGGGAGAGGTTTGGGGGAACAATTGCTTTGTTTCAATCTTATTTTCTCTCAAATTTTTAGATTCTTATAAGACTTAAACTATTCTCAATTATCCAGGCCTTGATTACTAAATTTCCAATTGTTCTGATTATAATCTATACGTGAACACTGTGTCTTAGCAAACAAGTAATTTTCTCACTCAGATTTTAAATGAGTCATCTGCAGGCAAAAGTTTTCTCCATATTTTAAGATGTTATGCAATATCAAAATAAAAAAGGTTCATCCTAGTCTTAAGGCATAAATTGTCTCTACTAAGATCCATGATGAGCCCACCCATCATCAGAAGTTGATGTGTCAATGTACAATAGTTAAAAAAAAAGTTTTCTATAGAATAACTAATATTCTCAGATTCCTGTTACAGAAAAATATTATTATTGCCTTATACCAGCTTTACCCATTCTATATTTTAGAGTGTTATTTTCAGTTTTCTAACACAAATAGTTCATTCATTTGCTTACTCTAGCATGCTTACTCTAGGAACTTTGATTCAAACAGCTTAAATATGATTGCTATGCATACGCTGATCAAGAAAAATCTAGGAGAAAGACAGTCTTCTGAATTTATCAATTCAGGAGCTCACTGATATTATAAGAGTTCAATTTTTACTATCTCTCAGGTCTCCTGGTCACAGGAGATGCCATCTTAAAATTGGTTCTATCCATACTTGTAGAATTACTGCCAAGGATGATCATGACTATTTGCATTCTCCTTCACATCAACAGAAAAAGAAGATACATTTCTGGAAATCATTGCCAATTACAGAGAAAGAATTTTTTTTTCCAAAAGTAAATTTAGTCATGATTGATTCCTTTTACATTTATATTACAGAAAAAAAAAATCACTAACAAGTGGATTGCCTTAGCTTATTCAGACTGCTTAACGAAGGGCATATTATTGATTTCCAATGTGTCATCCATAGCCTATGGAAATTCATTCCGCCTGTGGGAAGGATGTATATCTAATCAAAATCAAGAAAATCTGTCCTATGTGCAAAAGATCCAATACAGTTCTTAAGGAAGAAATATAAATGTTATGATTAAATCACAATAAATATGTTAAACATAAGATTCAATTTGGCTAAAGAGACAATTACTATTATTTATTTCTGACAGATCCAATTTTTAAAAGGACATAGAAAGCTTGAAGTATAAGTTACAGAAAGAATCTAAGGGGTGACTACTGGCCAGAAATATCAGTATAATATTTAGTTATAATAATAACATAAAAAGGTCAAAAATATTACCAAGGACTGAAAGATATTTACTATGATCAAATAAAAGTTAGTAACTTCAAATTCACAAACTTCTATAAATATTGCAACTCAGTCTTCACAAGGAAAAATTGAAAATCCACAAACTGGAAAATCTCACACTTCTTTCATTTAATGTTATGTTAAAAACATTTATATATATACACAGATTACAGAAAGATAGGTAGATAGCTAGATGTGTGTTTGAGCATGCACACACATGCATATGTGTATGAATTTTGGATCAGTAACTGAGTTCTTGAATCTGACACTGACCTACAATAGAAGAAGGCGCAAGGATGTAGTAATGTTACAATGAACTGACCATGGAAAGCCCAAGCTCACATACCTACTTTAAGCAATTTTAAAAATGTACTGACACTGACACGACCAACTTTGACCCGGTTAAGTCAGGGTTAACAGTGAGTTATATCATCCTTGATTTGTGTTCCCTCTTATCAAAAATATGAGAGGAGCCCAGGGTAACAGAGACCAACCAGTAGCACTTAACAGCTGGAAGCAAAGTAAATGTCATTCAATAATCAGAGTGCCTTGATCCACAAGAATCTGTGGCGGTTGCTAATAAATCATGGAATGCCTGGAGTTGAGAGAGACAGACAGCCACCTTGTGTGAAACTTGTTTTAATTAATAAATAAAATGAGAGCTGGCAAGTGAAAGCAGACATCAGGCACTGCAATAGATAACCATAACCTAATAGGTAGATATGAACCAATTCAGCTAGCATCCATTAATTTAAGGGGAAGCGGGCTTCCTTTGAGGAAAGACCTTGAAAACCTCAACATAAATATTGGGTTGTCCAAAAAGTTCATTTGGGGTTCTTGTTACATCTTACTAAACCCAATATATCTAGCAAAATGTTAGTTGATTCTTCTTCAAAGGATCCTGGAGCCATCTGAGAGGGCAACACTACATAAGTGAAATGGTTAACATTTGGGCTCTTCAGAAATATTTGGATAAGTGGTCTGAGGTATCAATAATATACATTAAGCTGAAATGATATCCTATCAAGTCGTTAGCTTGATAGATATTGAGGACAGGTGAGAAACTGAATTGCAACCCAAGCCCAACTCATAGTGTGCTCAACAGGTTCATAATGAACACTATGGCTATTTCTTCAGTTCCTAAATATACAAGCAGAATAAATACACTCAGTGATAAAACACCTTTTGTCTTGCTTTTCTGACTTGTGTAGGAGAACCAAGTAAAACTGGACTTATCTCCCATACCAAGCTTAAAATCAACAGAAGTACTGCATTCCTGGAACTAATATGTCTTAATGATTTAACATGGTTTGTCCATGCTAAAGTCGCTTCACATGTCAGACTCTTTGTGACTCTATGGACTGTAGCCCTCCAGGCTCCTCTAACCATGGGATTCTCCAGCAAGAATACTGGAGTTGCCATGCCCTGCTCCAGGATGAAAGTGGTAGTAGTTGTGATCCATAGATATTTCCATTTAATATGCTTGCATGGCTTAGCACAGCAGTAATAGATCATGGCAGATAAAGATGGACTCCCGTGTACTTAACCAGGTGATAGCCTGTTGTGAACTGAAACTGCTAAGTTTACATGCGATACCTTGGCAGACGATGTGATTTTTACATAGCATCACTGACTCAGTGGACATGAATCTGAGCAGACTCCTGCAGACAGTGAAGGACAGGGAAGCATGGTATGCTGCAGTCCCTGGGACTGCAAACAACAACAAATCTGACTAGTAAAACTTAATATAGACATTATCATTGGAGACAGGTACACATCTGTTGGTGTGGAAAATAATAAATAAGTAAATTTTCTATCTCCATTAAGTGTGTGTGTGTGTTTATGTGGTAAGGACTAAGGACAACAGTTCACCTTCATGGCTTTATATAAGTCTATATCAACTCTCTTGCATTCTACATAATATTGTATATAGAGGTATTTATGGTCTCCATAATCCATAGAAAATACCAGTAATTTGCTACATTGATGATACCAAGGAAAACTGATTTGTTGAGCTGAAATATCAAGTTCTCTACATGCCATATAAAATACATATGTGTTTCTGATACATACTCAATACCCTTTTATATGGATAAGATTTTAACCCACCATCAAGGAAAAGCTGGGCTAAGTCCTTTAAGGTATAAAACACTTCCCTGGACCATGAATGTCCAACCACTAAAGTACAAGACTCAGATCTTGGTTGACAACTCTAGATTTCGAAACAACACTAACTACAATTGGAAAGCAGCTCCAGTCTAGTCACTGCATTACCTGCAGGTCCAGGGGGAAAAGCAACACATTTCCAGGTTATGGTGAACTTTTTCTTTTTCTTGTGTTGCAAACTATTATATATTCACTGACATATCAAGAAAAATAGAACGATAGATAATATATGTCAAGCCACAATGTGGGAATAACAGTAATTTCTGAAGTTTGGAGGAAAGAATATGCATTCTTTGTCACAGAGCCAAGCTTTATTTATTTATTTATTTATTTTTATAACACCTAGAATGCTACTGAGAATGCTACCAGGCCCTAAAAGTGGATGATTTCCTAACCAGGTTCACAAATCAATGCTAACACTAAATGCTCTCCATGAACTATCTCAGCAACAACGTTAATAAGTCCTGTGTGTCCTGCAGACATCCTTTATTTAAACCAGATCTAATCAGGTCTAGAAAGCATCAGTAAATTACATGAACAGAGTTCCATGACAAATATTTTTGCCACATTGTTGCTCATCCTTAATTCAAACCTCTGACTTTATGAAAACTTTCCAAGAGTAAATTTATAAGAAAACAAGTAACCATGACTGATTCTTAGATTTGGCACAATGTATTGGCAGTAGTCAAATAAAGGATGTCAACTACAAATTGGCACTTACCAAGAGCATTGCCAACGACTGAACAACAAAGGCATTTGCCATCTGCTTCTGCAGAGACTGAACCCCATCCTGCTGTAGCTGTTGACCTTCAACAACCCCTGAGGGAGTTCAGGATGGAGTGAGGCACTCTGTGCTCCAGGGAATCTGGTGGGACAGGACTTTGGATAGCTGGATTTTTTAGGAACAGATTTTATGGTCCGAATCCTTGCATCTCCTCATATCTAGAGAAGCACTAAATCCCTTCATGGTGACATGAGATCCTCATGATTAACAAAAATATTTTGTAAAATGAGTGCTTCATGGCATTGAAATCCCCCCTTCACCAAAACTTTATATATTGACTTTACTCCACTGATGCTCTGGAGCAGTTTCAAAGCTATCTGAGATGCTGCCTCCTGGGCTGCAGTCCTCATTTTGCCCTAAATAAAACTTAACTCACAACTCTCAAGTTGTACATCTTTTTTTTTCAGTTGACACAAAGATTCATAATAGCCACATTTAAGGATACCCCAGAGATATAATAGTGAAGGAAAATCTTCACAGTGAGGAGAGTGAATAGGAGTAGAACTTTCTAATCACTTCCTGTGAATTAGAGGCAGTCTGGGATTTTTACATACATGAATTTATGAATTGTGGATAATCTCAGGGCCAAATCAGGGCCTGAACTAAACAAGACATGATCACTGAAAACATGTTTCAGGAGAGAAATGCATGATGGACCTATGGGAGTGATACGAACCATAAGAATTTTTTGTGTTACAATAACACCTGCCAAAAATCATCATCTTGTACAGAATCATGTGTCAGAATTACCCATATTTTGAATGTCAGACAAATTCTCTTTTGAACCTCCCCAAATCCCATAAACAGAGTAATCATTGTGGCAAAGATGGAATATATTCATATGTCTGATAACATGAAATTTCTCTCAGTGAGGCTAATTCAGTTATGCCATTGCTGAAATGTCAAAAATGATAGCGGAAACAGATATTGGGCCTCAAAACAGCACTAACCTTTGGCCACCTTAAGGCTATTGGAGTTATTTTCAATAGTCCAATTATATTGGACTATTTCCAACTTGAAGGAAGCAGCAATTTGTCTTTATTAGTGCTGATATACATTCTATATAAAGTTTTACACCACCTATTCACAGAATCCTCACCAGCATCAGAATCTGTTGCCTTCAAACACCCATTATCAATGCGGTATCATACAAATACTGCCTGAAACCAATGTATAGCAATGGCTCATCACTATGTGGCTTAATATGAACTCTATCTCTGAAACAGGCAGCCTGATAGATGGAATACAATGGTGACACCTCATCCAAGACGCAGGCTCTGGGAAAATATCATCAGTTTATGGCACTGTCTTTTATCTACACCTTGAACCAAAATCCAGTGTATAAAATTGTTCACTAACACTACAACACACACCTCTGGGAGCCATGGGAAATGTGTGAAGAGTAGACATTACCTCCCTTAAAATAATAACCAAAGGTTGATTTATAAAATTTGATTCTAGTCCCCTGAGACTGTATTCTTCTGGGTTAGCATTTCTGGTTCCTTCAAATCAGAAATAAAAAGCACTTCTGCTAGAGGAATACAACCAGATCTTCCACTAAATTGGAAGCTGTAGTTATCAGTCAGGGACTTTATGTTCATGCTACTAGTTTTATAAGCCAAATAGGAATTATATTGGCTAGGAAAATCAATCCAAAACATATGACCATAATTTCATTACTGAAACACAATGTCATGCATGATAATGACTATCAAGGTACAACTAAAGCAACAATCACCTAATAATGACATCACATTTAACAGTTCAGACTCCTTGAGAATGATGATCTTGGTTCCTTTCCCAAACCAACAAACTAGACTCAACAAAGTGACAGCTAATGATGAGTCTCTTTCACTAAATCTTCTAAGCAATGATAATTAAGTCAGTATTTTGGAGGAGACTCTAATTAGACTAATACTTCTCCTTGATTTATAAAATAGGGATGATTTACTAATATAAGAGGGAAATTGATAATACAGAACTAAGGTAAATGGGGAGTCGTAAAGTATTTAAATGGCACAGCAAGTGGATCAAATTGGGCAAGGTTATGGATCTCAAAGCTATGGATTTCCCAGTAATGTATGGATGTGATAGTTGGGCCATAAAGAAGGCTGAGTACTGAAGAACTGAAACTTTTGAATCATGGTGCTGGAGAAGACTCTTGATAGTCCCTTGGACTGCAAGGAGATCAAACCTGTCAATCATAAAAGAAGTCAACTGTGAATATTCATTGGAAGGGCTGATGCTGAAGCTGAAGCTCCAATACTTTGGCCAACTGATGCAAAGAGCTAACTCATTTGAAAAGACCCTGATGTTGGAAAAGATTGAAGCCAAAGTGAGCAGAGTGAGGTAGAGGATGGAATGGTTAGATGTCATCATGGACTCAGTGGACATGAATCAGAGCAAACTCAGAGATAGTGAAGGACAGGGAAATCTGATGTGTTGCAGTCCATAGCGTTGCATAGAGTCAGGCATGACTTAGTGACTGAACAGTAACAAATAATGGGCGTCAATCAAAAATTTACAGCACGGATAAAAACTGTTACAAGGGAAAGGAAGGCATACAAATTACGAATCTCCAAGGGAACACAACCAATAGAATTTGTTTGTATGCATATGTATAGTTAT
The DNA here is from genome assembly GCA_917880005.1 of Nanger dama. NCBI lineage: Eukaryota > Metazoa > Chordata > Mammalia > Artiodactyla > Bovidae > Nanger > Nanger dama. The sequence goes on along the minus strand of CAKJTW010000027.1, from coordinate 4,391,635 downwards.
CTCTGTTTGCTGATGATATGATCTTGTATATAGAAAATCCTAAAGGCACCACAAAAATATGCTAGAACTAATAAACAAATTCAGTGAAATGGTAGGATGTAAGATCAACATATAAGAATCAGCTCCATTTCTCTACATAATGTATTATCTGAACAAGAAACAGAGTATACAATCCTATTTACAATTTAAAATCCTATTTACAATTATTTAGCATTCAAAATAATGCAATACTTAAGGATGAATTTAATCAAGGAAGTGGAAGATCTATACATAAAAAACTATAAAACAATGATGAAATAAATTGAAGATACAGATAAATTAAAACATATCCCATGTTCATGGATTTAATTTAAAAGTCACAGTGTTAAAATCTCCATGCCACCCAAAGCCATCTATAGATTCACTACAGTCTGTATCAGAAATCTCAGTGGCATTCATTAGAGAAATAAAAACAGTCCTAAAATAGAACCACAAAAGACCCCAAATAGTCAAAACTATTTTGACAAAGAACAAAGCTGAGGTATCATATTCCTTGATTTCAAATTATATTACAAAGCTGTAGTAATTCAAACAATACAGCACTGGCATAAAATAGACACATAAACCAACAGAACAGAATTGAGAAAATAAATCCATGCATGCATGGTGAACCATTATTTGACACAGAAGTCCAGAATATTCTTTGGTAAAGACACTCTCGTCAGTAAATAGTGCTAGGAGAACTGGATATTCACAAGTAAAAGGATGAAATTTTATCCCTATCTTCTAATCCTCACAAGAATTAGCTCAAAATGGATTAGCAACTTAAATCTGAAACTATAAAACTCCCATAAGACAACACTCTGCAAAAGTTCTTTGACACTGGTATTGGCAATAATTTTTCTTTTCTTTCTTTTTTTTAAATATATATAATACCAAAAGCACAACCAACAAAATAAAAAAAAACAACAACAACAAATGTGATTACTTTAAACCAAAATGCTTCTACACAGCAAAATAAAAAATAAACAAAATGAAAATCTGATGAACAGAATGGGAGAAAATATTTTCAAATTGTATATAATAGATAAGGGATTAATATTCAAAATATATAAGTAACTCATAAAGCTCAGTAGCAAAAAAAAATCAGATTAAAATTGGCAGAGGACCTGAATCAACATTTTTTCCAGAGAATACATACAATCAGCCAACAAGTATGTGAACAAGTGTTTAGCTTCACTAATTATCACAGAAATAAAAATAAAAACCTTAATGAGATATCATCTCATAATAGTAGAATGACATTATCAAACAGACAAGAGATAGAATGTACTGGCAAGAATGTGGGGAAAAGGGAACCCCAAAGTAAGAGAGGAATATAAATTGGAAAACTATTATGCAAAATCATATGGAGTTTTCTCAAAAATTAAAAATCAATGTACCATATGATCAATGTACCAAAATCACTTTCTAGAAGAGATATCTACACTCCCAAGTCACTGAAGTATGACTTACAATGGGCAAGACATGGAAACAGCCTACCAGTCCATTGATGGATAACTGGATAAACGTATATATAACAAACACACACAAACACATATGTGTGGACTATTACATATAATGGAAAATTATTTAGCCATAAATAAGAATAAATCCTTATGCTTACAACAATGCGAATGGAACTTGAGGACACTGTGCTCAGTGAAGTAAGTCAAAGAAAGGAAAAGTGCCCTGTGATAGAGGAAAACAACAGAATGGCAAAGACTAGGATCTCTTCAAGAAAATTAGAGATACCAAGGGAACAGTTTATGCAAAGATGGGGAGAATAAAGGACAGAAACAGTATGGACCTAACAAAAGCAGAAGATATTAAGAAGAGGTGGTAAGAATACACAGAAGAACTATATAAAAAGATCGTCATGATCCAGATAACCAGGATGGTGTGATCACTCACCTAGAGTCAGACATCCTGGAATGAGAAGTCAAATGGGCCTTAGAAAGCATCACTATGAACAAAGCTAATGGAAGTGTGATAGAATTCCAGCTGAGCTATTTCAAATCCTAAAAGATGATGCTGTTACAGTGCTCCACTCCATATGCCAGCAAATTTGGAAAACTCAGCAGTGACCACAGGACTGGAAAAGGTCAGTTTTTACTCCATTCCCAAAGAAAGGCAATTCCAAAGAATGTTCAAACTACTGCACAATTGCACTCACCTCACACACTAGCAAAGTAATGCTCAAAATTCTCCAAGTCAGGCTTCAACAGCACGTGAACGTTGAACTTCCAGATGTTCAAGCTGGTTTTAGAGAAGGCAGAGGAACCAGATTGCCAACATCTGTTGGATCATCAAAAAAGCAAGAGAGTTGCAAGAAAAGCATCTACTTTTCCTTTATTGACTATGCCAAAGTCTTTGACTCTGTGGATCACAACAAATTGTTGAAAATTCTTCAAGAGATAGGAATATCAGACCACCTGACCTGCCTCCTGAGAAATCTGTATGTGGGTCAACAAGCAACAGTTAGAACCAGACATGGAAAAGCAAACTGGTTCCAAATAGGGAAAGGAGTATATCAAAGGTGTATATTGTCCCCTGCTTATTTAACTTATATGCAGAGCACATCATGGAAAATGTCAGGCCGGATAAAGCAAAAGCTGGAATCAAGACTGCTGGAAGAAATATCAATAACTTCAGATATGCAGAGGACACCACCCTTATGGCAGAAAGTGAAGAACTAAAGAAACTCCTGTGAAAGTGAAAGAGGAGAGTGAAAAAGCAGGCTTAAAACTCAACATCCAGAAAACTAAGATTATAGCATCTGGTCCCATCACTTCATGGCAAATAGGTGGGAAATAATGGAAACAGTGACAGACTTTATTTTCTTGGGCTCCAAAATCACTGCAGATGATAACAGCAGCCATGAAATAAAAATACATGTGCTTCTTGGAAGAAAAACTATGACCAACCATGACAGCATATTAAAAAGCAGACATTACTTTCTCAAAAGTCCGTCTAGTCAAAGTTATGGTTTTTCCAGTAGTCGTGTATGTATGTGACAGTTGGACACTAAAGAAAGTTGAGCACTGAAGAATTCATGCTTTTGAATTGAACTGCTTCGTTGGAGAAGACTCTTTGGAATCCCTTGGACTGCAGGGTGATCAAATCAGTCAATCCTCAAGGAAATCAGTCCTGAATATTCTTTGGAAGGACTGATGCTGAAGCTGAAACTCGTATACTTTGGCCACCTGATGCAAAGAACTGACTCACTTGGGAAAGATTTTGATGCAGGGAAAGATTGAAGGCAGGAGGAGAAGGGCACAACAGAGGATGAGATGATTGGACGGCATCACCGACACAATGGACATGAGTTTGAGCAAGCTCTGGATTTGGTTATGGACAGGGAAATTTGGCATGCTACAGTCCATGGGGTCGCAAAGAGCTGGACGTGACTGAGTGACTGAACTGAACTGATAGATATCAGTTATAAGGGGAATTTTGAAAAACTGACCTCATAAACAGAGTAGAATGGTGGTTGCCAGGGGCTAAATGTGTGTGGCAGGGAGTGGAGAGATGTTAAAGTATATAGACTTTCAGTTAGTAGATGAGTAAGCTCTGGGATGTAATACATAACCTAGTGATTAAGTTAAGAATACTGTACTGTATACTGGAAAATATATATGAAAGTATAGCTTTCAAGTTTTCAATATAACAATCAAACAAAATGGGTTAATATCTAAGAAATATGTGTTAACTAATATTATTTTGGTGAAAATTTCTTAATATATGCATGTGTGCATGCTAAGTCACTTCAGTTGTATTTGACCCTGTGTGTCAAATCATTATATTGTGCACCTTAAACTCAAATAATGCTGTATATCAATTAATCTTAAATAAAGCTGAGAAAAGTGGAACTACTGTGCTTAAATGTTTTTATCCTGAAGAATTAAAAAAATGCAAAGAAATATAGGAGTTAAATGTAATAATAATAAAAAAAAAAAACTGGAACATATAGAGCATTTGTTTCCATGAGCACTGTTATCATCCAGTGGCTAAAACAACAGTCATCAATTTGTTGAAAGTTTAGTATTCCTGAAATCTAATCATTCTCAACTCCCGCTTCACAGCTGCCTATGCAGAACTTGTTGAACAGACCTAGATATTCTCAAGACTCAGAACTGTGAGCAAAACATTTGAAAATCTAGTAGGTATGTGTTTGTAGGGTGCATGCTGCATGCTAAATCGCTTTAGTGGTGTCCGACTCTTTGCGACGCTATGGACTGTAGCCTACCAGGCTCCTCTGTCCATGGGATTCTCCAGGCAAGAATACTGGAGTGGATTGCCAGGCCTTTCTCCAGGGGATCTTCTGACCCAGGGATCAAACTCAGGTCTCTTTCATTTCCTGCACTGACAGGCAAGTTCTTTACCACTAACGCCCCCTCAGAAACCCATGTTTGTAGGGTAACAGCATAGAAAACTTCACTCCTGACCAAAATGAGATGAGTCATTTGTAAATTCCCCAGTGAGTTCAGGTGGTTGTAGAAATAATATCCCTGTTCCACAAGTATTTAATCATAGCATATTTTATGAAAATCAAGGTAAATTCTCTCTGAGGCACACAGACTTAAGCATCATGAAAGAGAGTGATGAGAACAGATGCTCTGAAATAGACTGGAATTTCATCTCTGAAAATATATATTCAAAAACTTCAATGTTCTCATATTTAAAAGAGAAGGCTGCAGTTCAGCCTTATAGTCTTCTTTTTCTTATGAGGATTGAATGACATTATCTACATAGAGCCTTAAGACAGTGCTAGTCACAAATATGCATTCAGTAAAGGCAAGCTTTTATATTAACAGTGGTACATAGCTACTGAGGATGTAGAGTTTATATCCCTAATGCATTTTGTAGTGGAAATTTTGAACTATGAATATATGGCAAAATAAATGCTGTTATTGTCTAAATTGTTCTGAGCTGGAAACAATGGATATCCTCAAACGATAAATTTTCTGGCAAGGGTAGAAAAGCAGTCTCTAGGGTAACTAAATCTGAAACCATACCAGAATTTGGAAATAAAATCTATACTTTGAATTTCACTAAGAAGCAGAGGGTCATTGGTAACCCTGCGCAGCTCAGTAGCAATAGGCTCTGTATAGTCAGTTCTCTGTTCAGAGTCTTCAAGGTTCACTTCAGTTCAGTCTCTAACAGGTGTCTGACTCTTCGTGACCCTATGGGCTGCAGCACACCAGGCTTCCCTGTCCATCACCAACTCCAGGAGCTTACTCAAACTCATGTCCATCGAGTCAGTGATGCCATCCAACCATCTCATCCTCTGTGGTCCCCTTCTCCTCCTGCCTTCAATTTTTCCTAGCATCAGGCTCTTTTCAAATGAGTCAGTTCTTCCCATCAGGTGACCAAAGTATTGGAATTTCAGCTCCAGCATCAGTCCCTCCAATAAATATTCAGGGCTGATTTCCTTTAGGATTGACTGGTTTGATCTTCAAGGTTAATAACTAGTTATTACTGGTTTCATATTAACAGCAATGTTACTCAATTTAAGTAAGATTCAGGCCCTTCAGCACTGTTCTATGGTGACCCATGGACGCTGATAAAACCAAGGAGGGTCTTGGAATGCAAGAACGGAAAAATCAGATTCTTATTGTCCTTCCCTCCCCCATGTTGTAACTATTAACAGATTTCCGGTCCTCCTGAGAAGTATAAACTGTCTCCCCTCCTACCCTACACAGGGAGAAGGTATTTACCTTACTCTTCCCCCACACAGTATACATGTTTCATCCAATCAGCAAATGACCCGCAAGACCCCTATCCTACTCCTTGTACCTTGGATAAAAGTGGAATAAGGACCTCTGTTCAACACTGGTTCTCCCTTGAGCTGGACCACTGTTTTGACAGTGTCTCCTATGCTAATAAACTTATTTCCCTCTTATTCTGTTTCATATCTGGAAAATCTTTCCCAACCCACACCTGGACCACAACATGTTCTCTGTAAATTTTTGCAAGATTTTAAAAGGTATTTTTAATTTATTTGGAAGTCTTAAATTAACTATCCACCTTGCTGAATTCTGCTTTCATTATTTTATGAAAAACCTTTAATTGACTATCACAAAATAAAATATTGTGCAGTACTATTTGATAATATTTACCACTACATTAAGGCATGGGTTATTTAGAATAATGTTTAGATGATTCAGAATACAATTTTCTATTGAATAAAATGGTTACATTTGCTGTTCTTCTTAATTATTTGATAACATGTTAAGATGAATACATAACTTTATCTGTTAAGAATATGAAAATAAGTGATTTTTCTTATTTTTATAATCTCTAAAATAAAGTTTAGTGCCATTGCATCATTTCCACAGTTCTATCATGGGCTTGGGGCTATATATGCTCATAGCATATTACAATGTGAAATATATTTTGTATATTTTTCTGTAAGTTTCAAATACACTGAACCCAATGCTTTCTACAAAGCTGCCAAAGTAGTCATATAGCACTGAATTCATACTTTTTGCTTATTTCAAAGACATGTCTTATTGTCCATGTAGTTTTTAAAAAGTGAGTATATTCTTCAACTCAAAATTTGCCCAAGTATATTTTCTGTTAGAAATCAACATGATAAGTGTGATTAAATCAACTGAGAGACACTGTTTTGTTTTGATACAAAATGCTGAGAAAAAAATTGTTAGTCAAGCATCAAGTTATGTTACAATGATATTTATCATTGACAATGTATATTTTTGACAGAGATTCAAATATAGTATCAATTTTAGAAGACTGAGACAATTGCGTTGTCCCTCTCACAGCATCTGTAGGCATGTACTGAATAAAATATATACTTGCTTTATATACTTGCTTAAAATTATCTTCATAAAATATTCATAAAGCCAACAGAGAAAAAAGGACAATGCTTTGATCGTCTATAAAATATAAAGGTTACTATAATCAGCTAATAAACTATCAGTTTGGTCTCTGACTAAGGAATTCATTTCTAAAATAGGCTCCATTATCTCTTTAATTATAGCATCGGCAACAACGAGAATGTGAAGCTTTGTTGGAATTTCTCTATTGTTAGGATAGGTAGATGACATTTTGTGAAATTTACGAAGCCTTTACTAATTGTTCATAATGTTGCAACAGTGTGGTTTCTTTACATTTGCAAATAGTGTATTTTATGGAAAGGAAATAATCAAGCAGATGTTCTACCTGGTTTTAATGAAGTTTGGGTGGTTTGACCAAAATGTCCTTCAGATTCATGAGTACTTAAACGTGACTATTCTTGTTTAATTTTTCATTAAACAAGAATGCATTCCTGAGAAAAAAAGTCATACCCAATTTTTATCCTCACTTACTTATGCATAATAAATACATATTTATATATAGACTCTGGGTCAACGTGAACCTGTCAGGTAATGATTGCTGAAGAACAGGTAGGGCAGATCTGGACAACCAATCATCTAAGTGATAAAACTGCAACTTTTGCTTATTTTAAAATACAATTTAGTCCTCAGGCTAAATACAATCACTCACTGTATGTATTTAGTGTTTAAACCAGATCAATGCATGGAAAACTTCAAGAATGACACACCCAGCAAACCATGAAGAAAGGTGACCACTGGGAAAGAGAATGGTATTCAGGGAAAGGTTAGATCAGTTTAGAGCAAAAATTCTAATTTCCAATTTATCTCATTTTGTATTACTGGCATATTTACAATAAAATAGTATTTATATACCAATTATACTTTTATGCATCTACCCTTCGATTAACTGTAACTATCAGTTATCTAAGTATTTGGACTTTGCTAGACTGGCCAAGCTTGTAATTGCTTTTGCTGAATTAAGTTGGAAGATAACAGTGCACTATTCTGAACAGTACCTAAAAATTATATGAAAATTATGACTTTTTATGCAGATTTTCAAGGATACAATTGATGAAAGTAGAGAGGGGGCATCCTATAAGGTTCCTTAGGGAAATATTTTTCTAATTTCAATATCACTAATAGATGTATTTGTCCTGAATAAAACACTATAAATGTGGTTATTAATAACTGGCTATTACTACTTATTCGGATTATTACGGAAGTTAGAGCCATGTGGAAGAAAATATTCAGTAAGAATGAAACATATTTTAGCATGGAATTTTTTATGCCCATGATTCTGTATATGCATTAACTTTATATATTTTACTTACATAAGCAATTATCATTTTTGTAGACAAAGTCTTTTGTCAAGAATGTATGAAGAAAATTGAAAATATGTATTAATATAAATTGATCTCACTAAGACAAGTATGTTGATATATTAGTATGTTTCTTTGCCTTTTATTTGGGTGGCATATAATTTAATATTAAATGTATATACTCGCAAATCTTCAAAACACCATACACACATTTTCCCATATACACCTAAACACACACACACACACACACACACACACACACACACACACACACATATATATAATATATATAAGAAACATATAAAAATATTTGTTTTTTTAATTGCCATATATATATATACACACACACATATATGTATATATATGTTTGTTGTTTTTGTATACTCTGCATTTTTTCACTTTGCATTAACTTTTTTCTTGTTTCCACTTATCATTACATATTTTATATTATAGTTTGGTGTAGTTTCTTATAAATACCTATTTATTGATATTGAATTGGCTTTTTCACAATTTCAAGTAAGATGATAATAGGGATAATTTAAAATATATGCCTATGAAGTTTTGAAATCAATTTATAGTACCAATTATTTTGGTATAAAAAGTATTAAATATCCTTTATGCATATGGTTAACTTCTAGGGGAAATTAAGGAATCTGTAGGCAACCCACTTCAGTATTTTTGTCTGGAGAATTCCACAAAGGAGCCTAGTGGGCTACAGTCCATGGGTTCCTATAACGTCGGACATGACCGAGCAACTAATACTTCAGGGGTCTTAAATGTTTTTCTTGCTTTTATAAGTGGATTACATGTGTATAATAAGTCATGACTGTGCTTAAAGCATTCCAGTATTCTTGCCTGGACAATCCCATGCACAGAGGAGCCTAGCGAGCTACAGTCAACAGAGTTGCAAAGAGTCAGAGTGACTGAAGCAACTGAGCACCTGCATACGTGTTTAAACAAAACTCTTGACTATGGTAATAACAGTGAACTGAACTCTTCTGTGTGTAAGAAGAACTGCATTCTTCTACTCTAAATGATCATATTAAATTGTATAAAGATGTTTATAACAGTTTATCAGTTTTATTTTAGACTTTTTAGATACATTGAGTAAAATTCTTATTGTCATTTGATTTACTTCTTTAATTGAAGCATAGTTGATTTATAATGTTGTATTAGTTGCATGTGTACAAAACAGTGATTCAATATTTTTGCAGATTATGCCCATTAAAATTTATCACAAGACAATGGCTATAATTCCCAGTGCTATACACTCTGTTGCTTATCTGTTGTATATACAGTAGCTTTTATTTATTAATCCCATACTCCTAGTTTGTTCCTCTCCTCTTCTCTACCCCTTTTGGTAACCACAAGTTTATTTTCTTTATCTGTGCATCTGTTTCTGTTTTTCATATACATTCCTTTATGTTATTTTAAAATTATATTTGTGATATCATACACTAAGTATTTATCTTTATCTGACTTATTTCACTAAGAATATTATGCTTACTCTTACTTGCATACTGTTTGCCCTTTTATGACCCTGGGGTTGTTTATTCTTTCCAAAACTTTAAAATAAACTTTGATATGTTTTGTCAAAAGTTTGATACTGTATTCTGTTACTATTTTAAATTACCATTCTGAATTCTATTCATTACATTCTTCTTGCATATCTAAGTTTTTGTATCTTGCTATTTTAAAATTTATTTATTGTTTTAATTGGAGGACAATTTTACAGAATTTTGTCGTTTTCTGTCAAGCATCACATGAATCAGCCATAGGTATAATATGTCCCATCTGTCTTGAACCTCCCTCCAAACTCCCTCTCCACCCCACCCTTCTAGGTTGATACAGAACCCCTGTTTGAGTTCCCTGTGACAAAGAACAAATTCCCATTGGCTATCTATTTTACATATGATAATGTAAGTTTTCATGTTACTCTGTCCATATCTCACCCTCTCCTCCTCTCTTCCCATGTCCCTAAGTTTGTTCTTTATGTCTGTTTCTCCATTGCTACCCTGAAAATAAATTCATCAGCACCATCTTTCTAGAGTTCATATATATGTGTTAGTATATAATATTTTTGAAAAAAAAGCTGGTATAAATAATCTGAAACAGAAAGAGATAAATGTAAGAGCAATAAATAAAAAGAAGCACAAGCTGGAATCAAGATTGCCGGGAGAAATATCAATAACCTCAGATATGCAGATCATACCACCCTTATGGCAGAAAGTGAAGAGGAACTAAAAAGCCTCTTGATGAAAGTGAAAGAGAAGAATGAAAAAGTTGGCTTAAAGCTTAACATTCAGAAAACAAAGATTATGGAATCCGGTCCCATCACTTCATGGGAAATAGATGGAGAAACAGTGGAAATAGTGTCAGACTTTTTATTTTGGGGGCTCCAAAATCACTGCAGATGGTGATTACAGGAATGAAATTAAAAGATGCTTACTCCTTGGAAGGAAAGTTATGACCAACCTAGACAGCATATTAAAAAGCAGAGACATTACTTTGCCAACAAAGGTCCTTCTAGTCGAGGCTATGGTTTTTCCAGTAGTCACATATGGATGTGAGAGTTGGACTGTGAAGAAGGCTGAGCACCGAAGAATTGATGCTTTTGAGCTGTGGTGTTGGAATAGACTCTTGAGAGTTCCTTGGACTGCAAATTTGGAATTCTAGTTAAACTATTTCACCTCCACTAGCTTTGATCATAGTGATGCTTCCTAAGGTCCGCTTGACTTCATATTCCAGGGTGTCTGGTTCTAGGTGAATGATCATACCATCATGGTTATCTGGGTCATGAAGATCTTTTTGCACAGTTCTGTGTATCCTTGTCACCTCTTCTTAATATCTTCTGCTTCTGTTAGGTCCATACAATTTTTTAGCAACTACATGTAAAATAGATCAAATTATGTCCTCATACTCCAATGAAGATATTTGTTACCTCTCTCAACCACCTAAGAATTAAAATATGGCCTCCATTTTTGCAAAATCCCTCCAGTAATGAATTAATTTGAAATTTTACTTCATTTATAAAAGCTTACATGTAGCTAGATTTTTAAAAAATACATATATTTTGAAATTCTCCCAAAGGAGATGTAATTGGCTAGACACCTTTTGAAATAAATATATCTACTATTTTTAAAAAGCTATTGCTATATTTACACTTATCAAGGCATAGGAGTATTTATGGATAAATTGTAGATAGATAATAGATTGACAATAGGTAGATGATTGATAGGTACGTTTATAGCTAGACAGGTAAGACAATTTAGTCTTTAATATGTGTTCTAAACTTATCAAATCATATGTAGTTCTTTAAAAGTTTCACATTATAGGAATATCTTCAAGTAGTTTCAAGAAAATTGAACAGAGTTGAACAGATTAAACAACATTTGTAGAATCAAAAGGTAAGTAACATTCTTACTGGATTGTGTCTATGTAAATACTATTTCAAATTAGGCAACATTCCAGAATGATATATTCTGAAATCATTACTACTGGTCATAGTTAATATGGAATGAGCCGTGCTGATTTTTCCTACTTATAATGAGTAGAAAATATTAATCAACTTTATTTAAGGTGCCCTTGAAAAATTCAAATGATAACTTTGACATTTTATTGGTCATCTATAAACCATAGAAATTTTAGTACTAGTGATTTGTAACAGTGAAAAGTCAGCGCTCCCCACTCAAAATAATGACAATAAAAAGAAATAAATGAACAAAAATAATCTCTATTTCCGAAATAAGTTAAATGCATGCAATTACGTAGTTTTGGTTTTGTGAATATATTGATAATTATGTCAATCTTTACCATTTGTTTTGAGTCTGCAGGGGTAAGCATGCAAGGATGACAGCTTTTATTTTAAATTTGGGATGAATTGCTCCTTAAATCAGGTCATGACCTGTTTTATCTCTGTTAGTAATATTTGACTTTGGGTTTGGTTTTTCTGATAATAATTTTGGTAAATCTTGTTTTAAAAAGTATTTGCCATGTACCTTTATTTAACTTTTTGTTTTGAGATCATTATAGAATCGCAGAAGAGTGTTACCTACCAGTCAGAGAGTGATTGTAAAGGGAGACAGGGATCATGTCTGTGGTTTTAATGTTTCATTTCCTAACTAACTGATCTGCATACTGACAATTTATGCACTTCCATTAATTATCCTAAAACAAAAAAAATATGTCCATCCTTTTTCTTTTTCTGATGTGTACTTGACAATATATGACATTACTTTTGGTTGTTTTTCATAGATGTCTGACTGCTCTGTAGCAGTGAGCTTTAGGTTTGAAGACACAAAGATTTTGCGCTCAAAGCCCTGGAGAATTGTTGTTTTTTGGGACGGAGGAGCCTGGTGGGCTGCTGTCTATGGCGTCGCACAGAGTCGGACACGACTGACGCGACTTAGCAGTAGCAGCAGCAGTAGCAGCAGCCTTCTCTTTCTGATAAAGCTATAACATCTCAGTCCCTTGATCTGGCCTCCAAAAAAAAGCCCTCCTGCCTAAAGTTTAATGATATGCATCTAGAAAATAACTTGCTGATGTTGACATTATGTGGCTTCTGCCATGAGCCTGTTGTTTGGTGAACTGCCTTTACCAGAACACGAGTTTAGTTGTTGAAGCCTTCAGTTCAGTTCAGTTCAGTCGCTCAGTCGTGTCCGACTCTCTCTGTGACCCCATGAATCGCAGCACGCCAGGCCTCCCTGTTCATCACCATCTCTCGGAGTTCACTCAGACTCGCGTCCATCGAGTCCATGATGCCATCCAGCCATCTCATCCTCGGTCGTCCCCTTCTCCTCCTGCCCCCAATCCCTCCCAGCATCAGAGTCTTTTCCAGTGAGTCAACTCTTAGCTTGAGATGGCCAAAGTTTCAGCTTTAGCATCGTTCCTTCTGAAGCCTTAGCTATCTAGATATAAGTAACAAGACAAAGACTACTGTTCAATGTAAGCATAGCTGGTCACCTTAAAGTTATAGAGAAGGGAAGGGTTATCACTAAATGATTAGGTAGAGAGCCTTTGTCTAGACATCATCAAGAGAATTTCTGTCATCTTGCTAGCTTAAGCAACACATAAAATTGTATAGAATTCATTCTCAGCTATAAATAATCCACCTACAATGCTGGAGATCCAGATTCGATCTCTGGGTTGGGACGATCCCTTGAGAAGGAAATGACAACCCACTCCACTATTCTTGCCTGGACAGTTCCATGGACAGAGAAGCCTGGTAGGCTATATTCCATGGCTTCACGAAGATTCAGACACTGAGTGACTAACACTTTCTTCTTTAATTTTCATTCAAATTTTGTCTAGGGGCAGACATGTAAATGCCATTTACCATGTAACAGGCATGAGAATAATCAGCCTAAGTATGGAATTATAACAACAAGCTTACAAGTTACTGCTACTACTGATCTTGGATGGCCTCTGCCTGAAACAGCTTGGAGTTGGATCTGGATTTCTAACCAGAGACTGGGCAGGGTCGCAGAGGTGAAAACACCAGATCACTAGACCATTGAGTGACAAGGGCTCTGGTCCTTCAGCTTTACAGGAAATAATTTTTGCAAAGACAGAAAGTAGCGAAGTGAGTAAAGTATTTATTAAGAGGAAAAAGAATATAGGATGTGTAGATAGACACAGGGGGCGGACTCAGAGGGAGAGACTCCGAGTGATATCCTCCCTGGCAGTTAAATTGCTTATATGGAGCATTTTTCCAGTTTTCCTTTGGCCAATCATTTTAATTTGCCTGGTTCACAGTTCATATTGATATATCTCAGTATCAGGATCCTTCCATGTGTGCACATGCATCTCTTGGCCAAAATGGATTCTACCATAAAGGTGTATGGGTAGAAAATCTCTTGACATCACTCCCACTTTGACCTCCAAGGAGCTTTTCTGTGCATATGTGGTTAGGGAGGTCTCCTGACTTTGGGAATGAGAAGTATGTGGTCTGGGCAGGGCCCAGCCACCTCCCTTAATTGGTCTGCTATTATTTTACCTAGTTTCAGTTCTTAGGGAATGACTCTCCAATTGCTTTACCCTGGTGGGGGTGGGGAATCTACACCCTGCCTCATTACTACTATCATTAGCTAATTTAATAAGAGAGGAGTGAGGCACAAAGGTATTAGGCAATTTGACCATTTTATATGGTGCTGGTATCACAAGGACCAACTCTTTGTACCTACAGTCCCATTCAGTGAGCAGCTGTTCTTTTAAGTTTGCCCTCTTTGTTTTAGCTAAGAATGCCATTGATGAGAGAAAAAAGTGTTTCGTCCAAATTCATAGCAACCTAAGGTAGGACATCAGAAAAGTTATTTAAGCACTAAAAGACTTCAATAGTCTATAAAACAAATTGGAAGTGACTATACATGTAAAGAGACAAAACATATTTTGCCAGTTCTTGTTCACATTTCCTAATGCACAACTTCAGGGATCTTATAAAGCTGTTGTTCCCAGTATATCCAGAAATTCTCTCAAAATTTTCATAAAGCCTCAGTTTTTTGTCTCATGCTTAGTTAATGTCCAACTCTCTGCGACCCTTTGGACTGCACCCCGCCAGACTCCCCAGTCTATGGGATTCTCCAGGCAAGAAGAATGGAGCGAGTTGCCATTTCCTTCTCTGTAAAGCCTCAGACATAACCTTATATCCCTAGGCTGCAGACACTAATTATACACAGGCTGAGTGCATGAGGGATCATTTTCCAGGCACGAGGGCACAAGGATTTTCAAAACAAAGAGCTCAGGATGCTGTAGAAAGTAATAATAATAATAACAGTGATAGTAACAACAACATCAGCAACAATAATACAATAGCATCAGAAGGTTAAAAGAAGAAAGTTTTCCCCTTTATTAGACTGTTTATTGGCGGGAATGTAAATCAGTGCAGTGACTGGAAAACAGTATGGAGATTTCTCAAAAAAACTAAAACTAGAACTACCATATGACCCAAAAATTCTACTCCTGGGTATGTATCCAAGAAACAGACAAACACACTAATTTAAAAGATACCTGCACCCTATTGTTCATAGCAGCATGATTTACAATTGCCAAGATATGGAAGAACCTAAGTGTTCATCAACAGATGAAGGGATTAAGGCGTTCTGATGAGATGGCTGGATGGCATCACGGACTCGATGGACCTGAGTCTGAGTGAACTCCGTGAGATGGTGATGAACAGGGAGGCCTGGCGTGCTGCGATTCATGGGGTCGCAAAGAGTCAGACACGACTGAGCGACTGAACTGAACTGTATACATACATATGCATACACACAATGGAATACTACTTAGCTATAAAAAGCAACAAAATGTTGCCACTTGCAGCAACATGGATGGAACTGCAGGGCATTATGCTAAGTGGCATAAGTCAGAGAAAATAAATAGTGTATGATATCACCTATATGTGAAGTCTAAAAATACAACAAACTAGTGTGCTAGTCACTCAGTCATATCCAACTCTGCAACTCCATGGACTGTGGCTCCCTAGGCTCTTTTGTCCAGGGAATTCTCCAGGCAAAAATACTGAAGTGAGTTGCCATCCTCTTCTCCAGGAGTTCTTCCCAACCTAGGGATCAAACCTGGGTCTCCTGAATTGCAGGCAGATTCTTTACCATCTGAGCCACCAGGGAACTAATGAAAAAAAAAAAAAAAAAAAAAGGAAACAGACTCGCAGACATAGAGAACAGACTAGTTAACAGTGGGGATAAGGAAGAATGGAAGGCCAATATAAGGACAGAGGGGAAAAAAGGTTATTATGGAATTATATGAAATCATGTATGTGAAACTATTGAAAACTATAGAAAATTTAAAGAATTATTTTTCAATTAAGAAAAATATAAATAAATGCTAGAGTTGTTGAAAAAATTTAAAAAAGGAGCAATAGCCTTTACAGAAGTGTCATAAGTATAAACAACTTCAAACTTCAAGTTAACCTTCCTTTTAATTTCATCTCTATCCAGATATAATACTTTCTCCTACAAAAATTCAGATTGATCAAAAAGTACTGCAAGTACCATGTGTAAAATAGATACTTAGTGGTAAGCTGCTCTATGGCACAGAGAGCTCAGCTTGATGCTCTTTGATGACCTAGAGGAATGGGAGGGAGGCTCAAAAGGGAGAGGATATATGTATGCTTAAAGCTGACTCACACTACAGAGCAGAACCTACACACATTACAAAGCAATTGAACTCCAATTAAAAAAAAAAAAAAAGTAAAAAAAAAGTAAGCATATACTCATCTATACAAACAAGGTCAGAGGCTTTATCAATCTTCCTGAATGTTGCATAGTAATAATAATTATTATGAGAAAAATAAATTTAATACACTGTTTATTAAACATTGTGTTAAAAAACTATGAATACTAGATTTTAAATATTAAGTAATAACTATGAACATTGGCACAAGTTTTCTAGATAAAATTGGTGTTGATATCTATGTCTAGTAAGGGGTGCTCTAGACTTTAAAAGATAATAGAATGAAAGAAATCAATAGTAATAATAAAAGCATATAGCTAGGTGTTTCTGAAGAATGCACTGAACCAAGATCTCTTGTTTACCTGTGTATGTGATAGTTTCTTAGTCTTGTCCAACTCTTTATTACCCCATGGAGGAGCCTGCCAGGCTCCTCAGTCCATCTGTTTTTCCAGGCAAGAATACTGGAGTGGATTGCCATTTTCTTCTCCAGGGGATCTTCCCACCCAGGGATTGGATCTGGGTTTTAGGCATTAAACACAGATTTTTACCATCTGAGCCACCAGATATTCACCTGTATGGATCACTCTATTCATGCAAGGTCATTAAGTCATTTCTCTTTTTATGAATCAGGTTTGTTGCACTGGTTGTATATTTACTGACTGCTTATTGTACAAAAGCACAGCCCCTGAAGGTAAGATAGCACAGCTTCCCCAGAGTTGGCTCTACTTTTGTAAATTTACACCACAAGCTCCAAGAGGGTAGGAGATGATGCCAGACAGTCCAGTATTAGTGTGAGAGTAACCTTAATCTGGGCTTCTCTGGTGGCTCAGACTACAAAGAATCTGCTTTCAATGTAGGAGACCCTGGTTCAATCCCTGGGTGGGTTGGGAAGATCCCCTGGAGAAGGGAATCAGATACCCACTCCAGTAAACTTGCCTGGAGAATCCCATGGACAAAGGAGCCTGGCAGGCTACAGTTCATGGGGTCTCAAAAAGTTGGACACAACTGAGAGACTAATACACACACAGCGTTAATCTTGACCACTTACTGGATGAGACAAACTCTGAAGTGAGTTATGCAGGAGAGGAAAAAAGTTGCCAACAGATGAGAAAAGAGTTACTAGCAAAAGAGTTAGGGTAGAAGTCATAGGGTTAATAAAAAAGACAGTGTTAGTGGGGAGAAAATGGTAGTCTGCTTTAAAAGAGAGTTCCAGATTTTCCCTTCCTTCCTACTGTACTAGTTTACTCAGTGAGATAATGACAAATCTAGACAGCATATTAAAAAGCAGAGACATTACTTTGCCTACAAAAATCCATAGAGTAAAAGTTGTATTTTTTCCCAGTAGTCATGTATGGATGTAAGAGCTGGAAAATAAAAAAAAAAAGCTGAAGGCCAGAGAATTGATGCCTTTGAACTTTGGTGCTGGAGAAGACTCTTGAGAGTCCTTTGGACTGCAAGGAGATCAAACTAGTCAATCCTAAAGAAATCAATCCTGTATATTCATTGGAAGGACTGATGCTGAGGCTGAAGCTCCAATACTTTGGCCACCTGATGCGAACAGTTGACTCACTGGAAAAGACCTGTTGTTAGGAAAGATTGAAGGGTGGAGGAGAATGGGATGACAGAGAATGAGATGGTTGGATGGTATCACTGACTCAATGGATATGAGTTTGAGTAAGATCTGGGAGATGGTGAAGGACAGGGAAGCCTGGCATGCTGCAATCCATGGGGTTGCAAAGAGTTGAAAACAACAGACCAACTGAACAGCAATAGTAATATACAGGGCCAGCTATCCACGGAACCCTTCTGCAGAGGGTGGAGTACTTACCATGAATAAGGAAGCATACGAGGCTCTACACTGTGCCTTCTGAGGGTCTGTTCTCTTTCTGACTCTTCCATTGGAAATTGCAATAAAATCCCACCCTGAGCAGGCTTGAGTACTCTAGCTCAGAGAGGATCTAGCTTAGACTTGGCTCCAGCCCTTGAGAAATGTTCTTTCCTTCTCATCTGAGCCTTTTTCTTTCTGGAGTTCTCTATCTATGCTGCCCCATGTGAAACCAGGGAACTACAGGGCAGAGATAGAAACAAGGCACCAGAAGTGTGCTGGGCCAGCTCTTAAGGAAGTTGCTAGAGCAGTCTGGAGTCTCCTCAGGAGAGAAGAACCTGTTCCTCAGTTGCTGACATATGATCTTCATGCACTACCCTCTTTGAGGACTGCTTTAGCTAAAAGTGGCTTCCCAGGTGGCTCAAATGGTAAAGTGTCTGTCTGCAATGCAGGAGACCTGGGTTTGATCCCTGGGTCAGGAAGATCCCCTGGAAAAGTAAATGGCAACTCACTCCAGTACTCTTGCCTGGAAAATTCCATGGATGGAGGAGCATGGTAGTTTACAGTCCACTGGGTCGCAAAGAGTCAGACACGACTGAGCAACTTCACTTCACTTTCACTTCAGCTAAGAAAGCTTCCCTACTCAAAGTTATATCTCCTTCATCATCAGCTCACATTCCCAAAAATTCATCCCTACTAAATAGAACTCTTTGAAAGGTCAGCCTAGCTCCAGAGTACCTCATGGATGTGCCCTATGGGTCAGCCAAGGTTGTCATCATAGCTCAGTTTCTCCCTCTGCCCATCCTACTTCCTTCTTATCCCTCTGACAGTGCAATATCAATCCTCAGTAAATGTTCTACTCATTTCTTTTTAAAGCAAAGGCCATTCTTAGCTTGATAAACTAAACAAAAACAGGCAATGCTTAGATTTAGTCCATGGCTATAGCTTGTCAACCATTGTTTCATAGCCACTTTTAGGAATTAAATCAGCTTTGGGAGTTTTAATATGAACTTATGTCATGTAACACCCCTTTTTTTTTTCTTCTTCTTCGTCTTCATTTTATTTATTTAGTCTTTTTTTTTTTTTTTTGGTGGAGAAGGCAATGGCAACCCACTCCAGTACTCTTGGCTGGAAAATCCCATGGACAGAGGAGCCTGGTAGGCTGCAGTCCATGGGGTCACTAAGAGTTGACATGACTGAGCGACTTCACTTTCATGTTCATGCATTGGAGAAGGAAATGGCAACCCACTCCAGTGTTCTTGCCTGGAGAATCCCAGGGATGGGGGAGCCTGGTGGGCTGCCATCTATGGGATCACACAGAGTGGGACACGACTGAAGCGACTTAGCAGCAGCAGCCTTTTTGGCTGTGCTGGGTCTTCATTACTATGTTCAGGTTTTTCTAGTTGCAGTGAGTGGGGTCTACTCTTCCTTCTTCATGGGATGGGATGCTCACTGTGGTGGCTTCTCTTGTTGCACAGCACAGGGTCTAGACACATGGGCTTAGTTGTTCCAAGGCATATGGGATCTTTCCAGACTGGGGATCAAACCTATGTCCACTGCATTGGGCAGGCAGATTCTTAATCACTGGACCCCCAATAAAGTCCTGTGACAACTATTTCTAAAGTTAAAATGCTTAAGCTAAACATGCTTACATTAAGTCATTGATGAGCAACTCAGTAATGCCACCAACTCAAAAATATTAGGCAAAACCATTCAGAAGAACAAAAACACTCTTATTCTCTACTCTGTATTTTTCCATGAAATAAAAGGAAGACTTTGGTATGTGGTTTGAGGCTCAAGAATTCTTGAAGTGATGTTATCAGTCACTTGGCAGAGAAGAATATTATCAACAATTAGATGTGGAAGTTTGGAGCTGTGATCAAGAATGGTTTTCTACAATTTTCTCACTTTGAGGTTCATAGATCTAGCAGCAGTCTTTGGAAGGAATGTAGAAAATCACAATCATTTGTGATTTACCTTGGAAATAAGCTACATGGAAAAGATTAACTGAATCCATTCATCAAGAGACCTAGTATCTGCTCAGTGGCAGTTGTGACCTCAGGCCAACATGCCACTGCCCTCTTCTTCAACCACTCTGTGATGAAAATGGACATTAACACCCCAAGGGCTTCCTCTTTTCATCTCAGAGTTACAGAAGAATCCGCAAGAGGGACTATCACCTTAAGGGCTGGATACTCAAAGTTTGTGGGATGAATTATTGTGAAGGAATGAATACATGAGGGACTCAGAAAAAATCCTCCAGCGGAACTGTCTCAACTTTTATTTTGTTGTTCAAGTCCTGATCAGGATTCAGTGTAAACTGTGGACAGAAAATGTTTTGTTAATGGGTTGATGTTAGCACCTAGTCAGTCAGCCTTAAGTGAAAATAGAATGTTCACTTTTCAAATTCTAATTAATTTCATATTAAAATGATTTTATTTCATATAATAGGAGAAATAGCTCAGGATGATGCAGAAAATAATAAGAATAATAACAACATTAGCAAGAAGAATAATACTATAGCAATAGTGTCTGGGGGAAGGGAGAAATTGTTCTTCTGTGTTAGACAATGTGCTAAGCTTACTATATTTTTCATTATCTCACTATATTTCATAATAATAACATTAATGGAGGAGAACTATTCATATCCACTTTTAATGGACCCAGGACCAGTCTAAAGGGAAATTTAGCAACTTGTTCAAGATCCCACATATAATCAACTGCAGACTTGACATTTGAATTGACCCTTACTTAATATCAGAATCTGTTTACTTAGAACACTTTATTTTTTAGAATACTTTATTTTGTATTATAAATACTCAAAAGGTTCCAAAAGTAAAGTTGCTTAGGTGCTAACATTTATAGAGCTTTAAGGAGAATAGTTTTTTCCTTATACACGAACTCCTCCTCCTCCAACAATTAGCATTCATCTAAAGCTATAAAAAAAAAAAAAAAACCTTTATTGTAGCATTCAGAAATCTAGTGAAGATTTGTTCCTTATGGCGAAAACAGCTGAGTGCTCTCCATTACTGGTCCCCTCTTCATTATCATAATATAGGGTTGGCCAAGAAGTTCATCTGACCAGGGCAAAATTTTTGTTCAATCCTATATTAGAGCTCCTGATTTCAGTTTGGCTGCTGCTTGCTATTTTGATTCTCTGGAATGCCTGTGAATGATAAAGGGGAGCGGCAACCTGAGGAACCAGAGAGACTTGATATAGAAATTTAGGTTTGACATTTATGAACTCAGAGAGAGAAGGAAGAAGGACTGAGTAGAAAGAGCTTTGGACTGTGGTGTGGCTCTAAGGAATAGTTACCCTCAATCAGAGACTGTCTTTTAGAAAAGTCCCGTGTTGGGCAGGAACATCAGACTCTAAGATGCTCTCACTGTTAAGTCATTAACTACAAATAAGCCAAGGAGAGCATGGTTTTATTTTCAGTAATGTGGTGGTCCCCAAATCTGTGGTAAGTGAGAACCAGTAGATATTTCTCTCTTAGAAATTCAAGTGGTGCATTCTTTTTTGTTGTTGTTTAAAATTTATTTTATTAAAGAATAGCTGATTTGCAGTGTTGTGTTAATTTTGCTGTATAGGAAAGTGACTTGGTTATAACCATATATACATGTTTTCCCATGCTTTATTATGGCTTATCACAGGATACTGAATAAAGCAAGTGGTGCATTCTTAAGACTCTTACAACTACCACACTGGTACTTAGTCATCTGTGATTTTTAAGTATGTTCCTATAAGTAAGATTTAACTAATGGGACTGGAAAGCAAAAGTAGGAAGTCGAGAACTACATGGACTAACAGGCAGGTTTGGCATTGGAGTACAAAATGAAGCAGGGAAAAGGCTAACAGAGTTTTGTGAAGAGAACACACTGGTTACAGAAAATACCCTCTTCCAACAACATGAGAGATGACTCCACATATGGACATCACTAGATGGTCAATACTGAAGTCAACTGGATTATATTCATTGCAGTCAAAGATGGAGAAACTCTATTCAGTCTAGTTCAGTTTAGTTGCTCAGTCATGTCTGACTCTTTGCAACCCCCGTGGACTGCAGCACCCTAAGCTCCACTGTCCATCACCAACTCACAGAGTTTACCTAAACTCTTGTCCATTGAGTCAGTGATGCCATCCAACCATCTTATGCATCCACTTCTCCTTGTGCCTTCAGTCTTTCCCAGCATCAGGGTCTTTTAAAATGAGTCAACTTTTCACATCAGGTGGCTAAAGTGTTGGAGTTTATCTTCAGCATCAGTCTTTCCAATAAACACTCAGGACTGATTTCCTTTAGGATGGACTGGTTGGATCTCCTAGCAGTCCAAGGGACTCTCAAGAGTCTTCTCCAACACCACAGTTCAAAAGCATCAATTCTTCAGCACTCAGCTTTCTTTATAGTCCAACTCTCACATCCATACATGACTACTGGAAAAACCATAGCCTCAACTAGATGGACCTTTGTTGGCAAAGTAATGTCTCTGCTTTTGAATATGCTATCTAGGTTGGTCATAACTTTCCTTCCAAGGAGTAAGTGTCTTTTAATTTTATGGCTACAGTCACCATCTGCAGTGATTTTGAGCCCCAAAATATAAAGTCAGACACTGTTTTCATTGTTTCCCCATCTATTTGCATGAAGTGATGAGACTGGATATCATGATCTTAGTTTTCTGAATGTTGAGCTTGAAGCCAACTTTTTTGCTTTCCTCTTTCACTTTTATCAAGAGACTCTTTTAGTTCTTCTTCACTTTCTGCCATAAGGGTGGCATCATCTGCATATCTGAGGTTATTAATATTTCTCCCAGCCACCTTAATTCCAACTTGTGCTTCATCCAGCCCAGCGTTTCTCATGATGTACTCTACATGTAAGTTAAATAAGCAGGGTAACAATATAAGCCTTGACATACTCCTTTTCCTATTTGGAACCAGTCTTCTTATTTGGAACCAGTCTTCCTATTTGAAAGCTCTATACAGTCAGCAAAAACAAGACCGGGAGCTGACTGTGGCTCAGATAATGAACTCCCTATTGCAAAATTCAGACTTAAATTGAAGAAAGTAGGAAAAACCACCAGACCATTCAGGTATGACCTAAATAAAATCCCTTACAATTATACAAAGGAAGAGACAAGTAGATTCAAGGGATTTGATCACTAACAGACAGTGCCTGAGGAGGTTCATGACACTATACAGGAGGCAGTGATCAAAACCATCCCAGAGAAAAAGAAATGCAAAAAGGCAAAGTGGTTTTCTGAGGAGGCCCTATAAATAGCTCAGTAAAGAAGAGAAGCTAAAGGCAAAGGAGAAAAGGAAAGATATATCCGTCTGAATGCAAAGTTCCAAAGAATAGCAAGGAGAGATAAGAAAGCATTCAGTGATAAATGCGAAGAAATAGAGAAAAACAATAGAATTAGAAAGACTAGAGATCTCTTTCAGAAAATTAGAGATACAAAGAGAATATTTCATGCAAAGATGGGCACAATAAAGGACAGAAATGATACGGACCTAACAGAAGCAGAGAATATTAATAAGAGGTGGCAAGGATACACAGAAGAGCCATACAAAAACAGATCTTAATGACCCAGATAACCACAATGGTGTGATCACTCACCTAGAGCCAGACATCTTAGAGGGGGAAACCAAGTGGGCCTTAGGAAGCATTACTGCAAACAAAGCTAGTGAAGGTGATGGAATTCCAGTTGAGCTATTTCAAAGCGTAAAAGATGTTGCTGTGAAAGTGCTGCGCTAAATATACCAGCAAATTTGGAAAACTCAGCCATGGACACAGGGCTGGAAAAGTCAGTTTTCATTCCAGTCCCAAAGAAAAGCAAGACCAAACAATGTTCAAACTATCACACATATTTCACTCATCTCACATGCTGGCAAAGTAATACTCAAAATTCTCCAAGCCAGGCTTCAACAGTACATGAACCAAGAACCTCCAGATGTTCAAGCTGGATTTAGAAAAGGCAGAGGAGAGGAACCAGAGACCAAATTGCCAACATCCTTTGGATCATATAAAAAGCAAGAGATTCCATAAAAAAACATCTGCTTCATTGATCATGCTAAAGCCTTTGACAGTGTGGATCACAACAAATTGTGGGAAATTCTTCAAGAGATGGGAATACCAGACCACCTAACCTGCCTGCTGAGAAATCTGTATGCAAGTAAAAAAAGTAACAGTTAGAACCTGATATGGAACAATAAACTGGTTCTGAATTGGGAAATAATTGCTTCAAGTCTGTATATTGTCACCCTACTTATTTAACTTCTATGCAGAGTACATCATGTGAAATGCCAGGCTGGACGAAGCATAAGTGGGAATCAGGATTGCAGGGAGAAATATCAGTAACCTCAGATATGCACATAGTACCACCCTATGGCAGAAAGTGAAGAGGAACTAAAGAGCCTGTTGATGAAAGTGAAAAGGAGATTGGAAAAGCTGACTTCAAACTCAACAATCAAAAAAAATGAAGATTATGGTGTCTTATTCCATCACTTCATGGCAAATAGATGCGGAAACAATGGAAGCATTGACAAACTATTTTCTTGGGCTCCAAAATACTGCAGATGGTGACTGCCTCTATGAAATTAAAAGATGCTTGTTTCTTGGATGGAAAGCTGTGGCAAAACTAGACAGCATACTAAAAAGCTTAGACATTACTTTGCTGACAAAGATCCATATAGTTAAGTCTATGATTTTTCCAGTAGTCATGTATGGATGTAAAGTTGGACCTTAAAGGAAGCTGTACCTGATGAATGGATACTTTTGAACTGTGATGTTGGAGAAGATTCTTGAGAGTCTGTTGGACTGAAAGTCATTCCTAAGGGAAATCAGTCCTGGATAGTCATTGGAAGGACTGACACTGAAGCTAAAGCTTCAATACTTCAGCCATCTGATGCAAAGAGCTGACTCATTTGAAAAGACCCTGTTGCTGGAAAAGAATGAAAGTAGGAGGAGAAGGGGATGACAGAGGATGTAATGGTGGATGGCATTACCCACTCGATGAACATAAATTTGAGTGAGCTCTGGGAGTTGATGAACTGGAAGCCTGGCATGTTGCAGTTCATGTGGCTGCAAGGAGTCAGACACATTGAGCAACTGAACTGAACCGAATGGGTTATGAAGTAAAGTGATGTCTGTGATGCTTGTCTGTACCCTTAACCCCTTCCTCCATTGTGAGTCTGCATCATGTTCAAAGTAGCAAATCATCTCCAGTAATGTGAGGGAGATTGGAGAAAAAGACAGAAGAACCATGAGTAACTGAGGATATTCATCACACCACTCCATTATAGAGAAAAAGAAAACTCTGTATCCATTAAAAATATTATAGGATTCTATGACATAAAGCTGAAATGCAACCTTAACTAATGCACTCATATTTAGAGGTGAAATAGGAAAATTTTGCAAAGGCAGCATTGTTAAGGGCAGACTAGAAAAAGGAAATTTTTAAAATAAGTTGGGCTTAACACTGGGACAATATAAGCATGTTTTAACATTGGCCCAAACATTGCTGTTTTGATGGAAAGAGAAACTTAAACACTTTGTCAAGATGAAACCAATAGGATTTGCTGATATGAGAAAAAAAGGAAAATTAATGAAAAGTTCAAGATCTTGAAATCAGTGATTGGGTGAGTGATGATGCCATTAAACAAAACAGAAAGCATGAAGATGAATCAGGACTACTGGGGACGATGATGACTTTAGTTTTTGTTGAATTAGATTGAGTTGCTGTGAAAGATTTTAACTTGGTTGCCCCATGTGAGGAGAAGATTGAATCTGTTCAGCAAGTGAAACAGATTCTTTATGAGCATAATATCTTTTATCTTAAATTTTCCTAAACCATTAGAGAAAGTTATGCATGTGAAATAAAGTCATAATGCAGCATTTAGGGTTTACACTTGTAATGGATGGTGGTTTTCTGTTTTGCTTTGTTTTCATTTACCACATACAGAGGATATCTTTGTGTAGTCAAATGATACTTTGGTTTTTGTATATTTCCTAGCTTAACCATTATAAACAAAATATATTGACTTGGCACTCTTTCATATAGTGTCATTCAGAGATGACTATAATCCTTTATATCTCATACTCTTCTACTTATCTATTAGAATATAGAAAATATATATAGGTTAGACATAAATTTCATGTTCTTCCTTCTCAGTTCTTATGTTTGACATTATTAAGGAAATTCTTTTTAAAATGTTAAAATCCAGATTAATTTTCATCAAAAATCATAAAAACTTTTTACTCAAATTAATTTGTATTTTGTTATAAAATAACTTTCATATTTTTACATTCTTATTTACACCATAGGGTTATATAAAAATAAACCTCCTAAAGATTTTGGTATATTTATAAATTTGAACATTTTTCTGATTAAATGCCAGAATCAAGCATCTATGTTCATTATTTAATTCCCCTTCTTTTATCTTTTTAATCTCTGTTGTTTCTGTTTTCTGATTTTTTACCCCAGGTGCAAATAAATACATGTGGATCCAGCCAAGTCTTTGTGTGATTGATCTCCTGATTTCCTGACAGCTCACAATGTATCTAGTAATTATACTGTTCAGACATGGAGATTGCATTATCTCAAATTGCCTGGAATGATAACAATTTATCAAACTTGCTGCAAGAAGTTCATCTTCACCTTAAAGTGATCACTTTTCTCCCTGTTAAGTTGCTTGATCTAATAGAATGAGTCCAGAGGGCCTTCATTTACTTCTTTTCCTACTCGTCTCATTTTTATTCTCTTTGGTCATTAAGCAGCTGAAAGAAGACATCAATGTTTTCTGCCTGCATTGTTTATCTTACTCTCTGTCAGTGCCACAGAGATTCAGATTTTCTAATCTGATACAAAAGCACAACTTAAGTTACAAGATTTCAGAGTACCTAAGTGAAACTTAAACCTGTTCTATACCATTGAGTTTTCCGAGACATACTTAATTATAAAAGCAATGTTGTAAAACACTATCAATGTTTTATAGTTTTCGATATATAGGTCTTTAGTTTCTTTAGATAGGTATATTCCTAAGTATTTTATTCTTTTCGTTGCAATGGTGAATGGAATTGTTTCCTTAACTTTTTTTTCTACTTTCTCATTATTAGTGTATAGGAATGCAAGGGATTTCTGAGTGTTGATTTTATATCCTGTAACTTTACTATATTCACTGATTAGCTCTAGTAGTTTTCTGGTCGAGTCTTTAGGATTTTCTATGTAGAGGATCATGTCATCTGCAAACAGTGAGAGTTTTACTTCTTCTTTTCCAATTTGGATTCCTTTTATTTCTTTTTCTGCTCTGATTGCTGTGGCCAGAACTTCGAGAACTATATTGAATAGTAGTGGTGAAAGTGGGCACCCTTGTCTTGTTCCTGACTTTAGGGAAATGCTTTCAGTTTTTCACCATTGAGGATAATGTTAGCTGTGGGTTTGTCATATATAGCTTTTATTATGTTGAGGTATGTTCCTTCTATTCCTGCTTTTTGGAGCGTTTTTATCATAAATGGATGTTGAATTTTGTCAAAGGCCTTCTCTGCATCTATTGAGATAATCATATGACTTTTATTTTTCAATTTGTTAATGTGGTGAATTACATTGATTGATTTGCAGATATTGAAGAATCCTTGCATCCCTGGGATAAAGCCCACTTGGTCATGGTGTATGATCTTTTTAATGTGCTGTTGGATTCTGACTGCTAGAATTTTGTTAAGAATTTTTGCATCTATGTTCATCAGTGATATTGGCCTGCAGTTTTCTTTTTTGTGGTGTCTTTGTCAGGTTTTGGTATTAGGGTGATGGTGGCCTCATAGAATGAGTTTGGAAGTTTACCTTCCTCTGCAATTTTCTGGAATAGTTTCAATCCCACTGCTAGGCATACACACTGAGGGAACCAGAATTGAAAGAGACACATGTACCCCAGTGTTCACAGCAGCATTGTTTATAATTGCCTAGACATGGAAACAACCTAGATGTCCATCAGCAGATGAATGGATAAGAAAGCTGCGGTACATATACACAATGGAATATTACTCAGCCCTTAAAAAGAATAAATTTGACTCAGTTCTAATGAGATGGATGAAACTGGAGCCGATTATACAGAGTGAACTAAGCCAGAAAGAAAAACACCAATACAGTATACTGACACATATATATGGAATTTAAAAAGATAGTAATGATGACCCTGTAGGTGAGACAACCAAAGAGACACAGAGGTAGGTATAGAACGGACTTTTGGCCTCTGAGGGAGAGGGAGAGGGAGATGGTGGGATGATTTGGGAGAATGGCACTGAAACATGTTTACTATCATATAAGAAATGAAGTGCCAGTCTATGTTCAATACAGGATATAGGATGCTTGGGGCTGGTATATGGGATGATCTGGGGAGATGGTGTGGGGTGGGAGGTGGGAGGGGGCTTCGATATTGGGAGATTGTGTACACCTGTGGCTGATTCATGTCAATGTATGGCAAAACAAATACAGTATTGTAACGTAGAATAAAGTATTTAAAAAATATTTTAAAAAATTAAAAAAATAAAAACACTGTCAATCAGAGAACTTAGTTTTCAAGCCTATATTATCCTAAGTCTTTAATAATGAGACCAACATTATATATCTAGCAGATCTAGGAAAAGAAAGAAAACCAAAATAACAAATTATTACCATGAACAGATTATTGCTTCTCCATAGTAATTGACTTTACTTCTTACCTTAGTGCCGGTATAATTGACAGTGGCGATATGCACAAATAACTTCACACGGCATTTTGGGACACTGAGAGACAGAAAAGAAATGACCAAGGCTTAGAAATAAATATCATGATCTTGGAAGACAAGTTACAGTTTGTCATGAATCTCCTTTGTCACATGACAAATGATCTGGAGTTTGGTTCTGTAAAGGAGAGTGTGAATGGTTAATTTTACATGTCAACTTGACTGAGCTAAGAGATGCCCAGATATTTGGTAAAACATTATTTCTAAGTGTGTCTGTGAGGGTATTTCCAGAGGACATTAGCCTTTAAATCAGTAGACTAAGTCAAGATCACTTTTGACTAGCACAGTGGGACATATGTTGATCTGTTGAGGGTCTGAATAGAACAAAACCGCAGAGTGAGGAAGCACTGGCTCTTTTTACTTGAGCAAGGGCGTTCATCGTCTCCTGCCCTCAGACAACAGTATTCCTGGGGGTCTTTATCCTTGGACCAGGACTTACACTACTGGCCCTCCCCAAATTTTCACACCAGACATTATTTATACTGAGATGAGCCTTTGGTCCTCCGGCTGCTGGACTGGGAGTGAATTACACCATTGACTCACCCGATCCTCCAGCTTGCAGACTAGCTCTGGAACTCAGCTCCATAGGCACAGGAGCCAATTTTCATAATAGATCCCCTCTTTCATATCTACATATAGGCATTTATTTTGGACTAGGCATATAGTCCATTTCACTGGACCTCACAGATACTGCAATTTTTTACAAACTGAAGGTTTGTGGAAACCATACACACCTATCAGCACCATTTTTCCATTAGCATCTGCACACATGAAGTGTGGCCATGTCACATTTTGGTAACTTAGATATTTCAAACGTTTTCGTTATTATTTATTACAGTGATCTGTGATTAGTAATCTTTGAAGTTACAATTGTAGGTTTTTTAACATGTTTTATTGTATGTACTTTTTATACATAATACTGTTGCACACTTAATAGATGACAGTTCAGTGTAAACATTACTTTCACATGCCCTAGAAACTGAGAAACAAATTGTGTAACTTGCTTTATTGCAATATTTACTTTATTTTGTTGATCAGGAACTGGACCCAGGATGTCTCTGAGGTGTGCCTGTATATATCCGATCAGTTCTGCTTCTCTAGGGAACCCTGAGTCAAACACAGGGCTTTCCAAGACTATCTTAATACAGTTGTCTCATGGTAACTCAGGGCTTCCCAGGTGGCGCTAGTGGTAAGCAAATCTGCCGGCCAACACAGGAGATGCAAGAATCACAGGTGCTTTCCAACATCAAAAATTGGTGAAAGGGAGATGAAGGCAGCAAAGAATATTGAGAAAGGATATATGATATTAGAGGGAAAACTGGGATGTGTGTTATCAGAAAAAGAACTGGAAAACTGCAAATCTGCTGAGGAGGGAGACTTGAATGTGGGTGGAGCCAGTGCACACAGGACTGACCTTTCATGTTTCAAACTGCGTATTGCTAATGCTTATCTTATAATTATGCAAATTTATTGCTTTCATTTAAAATTACTTTTAAAAATTTACTTTTCAAATATAGTTGAAATATATTTGTTTTTCTTTTATTTTCTATCCCCAAACTTGAAATTCCAGATAAAAGAATATCATCAATGTTGCTTAAAGCATCCATAAGAAAATATATTTTTCATGTTAGATACTTGAAGATTTGGCTTACAATAAATTGTGACTATTTATACACATATAGTAAACACCATTATGTCTAAAATAGTCTCCTCAGAGCACCATTTTTCTTCCATTATGATAAAGATCACTATACTAAATGACTTTTTTCTCTATGTACTTTTCCTTGGTGTTAGTCTTTAGCCTTGGTTCCAATTTCTTGGCCTTACACTGCATTGTTTGTTTGTTTGTTTTTTTCTTTACTCTTATATTCCCCAAGAGATGTCAACAAGTGATGTGGTCCTACCACTTAAACTGAACAGAAAGAGCAAGCGAAATAAAACAGAAAGTAACCAGCTGGAGTCAGCACATCTCTCTTCTGTCCACTTTCGAGGCTCATGCTGCCTTATCTATTACAGAAAAAATTACTTGAAAACTTCCCCAACTGCTGTAGAGTAGGACAAGCACTGTATTCGATTAAAAAAAAAAAAAGGTAATGGAGTTTTACACAGCACAAAATATTGCTAGAGTCCATATCAGGAAAGTCAATAATTAAAGTGCATAACCAATTATAGTATAAAACAGATCATGGTATAGTTAGCTCCATAACCTCCAGAACACAGAATTGATTGAACTGAAATTAAACATGCCTAATTTTTTAGTTGTCTTTCTGAAGAAGTTTTAAACCCAGACCACCTCAGGGGTTCTAGGAGGCAATCAGGTGGAGAAAGACTCCCCTCGGCGCCATTCAGTGTCACTGGTCTTTTACACACTCTGGCAGTTGGACTTGGGAACATGCTGCTCCACAGCAGGTGGGAGTTTTAATGCTCAGTCAGCTTGTGACAGTAGATAGACCAGCAAAAGCAGCCCCTCTGAGGTTTATTTAATGTGAGACAAGCTGTGGTTGTAAGACCTGTAATTGTTGTAGGTGAGGGAGATAAAAGTCAGTTTATAGAGTTAAATCAAAATGAGTCTGAACAGTGGGCTGAAGCACTCATATGGAAATGTATTTACACTTTTTCAATTTTGTTTGTGTTTAAACTTTACATATAATCTTACTCTATCACACATGCTCTTTTATCTATCATTCTGCCTCCAAAGAAATACAGAATGTTATATCATCAGTCATCAAAATAGAACAGGAAGACACAAAAAGTTATTGCCATTCTCCTTTTGCAGATAAAAAGAAAATTGAAGGGAAGGCGAAGTGATTTTTCTCCCTAGATCACTGCAAGAAGTGACTGACAAAACCAAGGGTTCTAAGGTCTCTTGAGACCCGTATCCACAAGTATGAGCTGGAACTGTGGAATAATAACATGAACAGAATTCAAGAAAGCTGTCAATGAAGCCCAAATTTCTTTGCTCCTCTGCCAGGAACAAAGACGTTGGGGGTGGGGGGAGCGGGGGAAAGCAGACACTATTTGTCAAAATGTATCTTTTTGTGTTCATTCTAAAATGATTTTTGAAATAGCAAAAAATCAGTAAAAAGTTCACATTTATAGTTTTTCATAATCGTATTTTAAGTACTTATTATTAAATAACTTATTATCAAATACACTATTGCCCCCTACAAACCTCCATTCTAATTCTTCTTGAATTCACTACACTGAAACTCATAATCCTATAATTTAATAATATTTTTCTGATTATGATAACCTCAGGGAAATTTTACTATATTGAAAAATGTAGAAAAGCTCAATATGTGAATCTAAATTTTATAAACAATATTGTTATTTTTGAATTAAACTATTTTATATTTATTTTATTTCAAAACAAAATTACTGAACATCTGGTTTCATATGAGAGAGGAAGAGCTGAAATGACTATTGTTCCCATCCTTACAAGAAAAATCTACTGGGAAAATCGTAAATTATCTCTTTTTGAAGCCACAGGTGAAGTGATATCAACAATTAACCCTAAATCTGGAGAGGGATAGACGTTTGTTGGGGAGAAACAAAATGCCAAGATTTGTTTTCTTGCTGCTGCTGCTAAGTCACTTCAATCGTGTCCAACTCTGTGTGACCCCATAGACAGCAGCGCACCAGGCTCCTCCGTCCATGGGATTTTCCAGGCAAGAACACTGGAGTGGGTAGCCACTGCCTTCTCCACTGTTTACTTGAGGCAACACCAACCATATAAGCCAGTAAAATGATTAAGCTAGAAACATTTAACAAATTGCTAAAAGCCAAAGTGCTGGGTAGTGAAACAGTGTGAAAACTCCAAGGTCTGCAGGCTTATGAGAGTTGTAACCTCTTGCAGGTTTACCTCTGCAAGATTACCGCAGAGAAGATGAGGATAAGTTATTTAGTCACAAAGAGTACAATTTAATCAAAACATGGATCTCCATAAAGAGATGATGAACTTCAGAAATGAAGTTAATGAAAATAAAACATTTCAATTTTAATAGCTCTAAAAGAAAAGTAACTTTGGAGCAAAAGTTAGAACAACATATTATATGTACAGAATGAGAAAAAGTGAAAGGTTTGATTAAAAACAGCCCAAAAGATGGGAGGAATTAATTGGGAATATAAAACATTCTTATACTATAAATCAAGCCACATAATATTGAATGTAGATTCAGATTATTTCAGAATGTATGTTGCAACCCAAGATAATCATTAAAATTTTGAGGAAAGGAGATGGATATATTATCAGGGTTACAGACAGTCATAACCTGCTGCTCAGTTAGAATTTTAAAACACATGAGATAAAAATAATAGATATAAAAGGAGAAAATAATCCACAATCATAGTTGGAGACTTCAACACGCCTCTCTCAGTAACTGAGTGACCAATTAGGCAAAAATTTAGTTCAGCTATAGATGACCTGCAAAAGGCAACTGACCAATTTATTCTAACTGACATTTGTATAACAATCCACCCAACAGAGTATACATTCTTCTTTTTTAAAAATACTTTATTCTACATTACAATACTGTATTTGTTTTGCCATACATTGACATGAATCAGCCACAGGTGTACATGATCTCCCAATGCCGAAGCCCCCTCCCACCTCCCACCCCCTATCACCTCCCTGGATCATCCCGTGCACCAGCCCCAAGCATCCTGTATCCTGTATTGAACATAGACTGGTTCTTCGTTTCTTACATGACAGTATACATGTTTCAGTGCCATTCTCCCAAATCATCCCACCGTCTCCCTCTCCCTCTCCCTCAGAGGCCAAAAGTCTGTTCTATACCTCTGTGTCTCTTTTGTTGTCTCACATAGGGGGTCATCATTACTATTTTTCTAAATCCTATATATATGTGTCAGTATACTGTATTGGTGTTTCTCTTTCTGGCTTACTTCACTCTGTATAATCGGCTCCAGTTTCATCCATCTCATTAGACCTGAGTCAAATTTATTCATTCTTTTTAAGGGCTGAGTAAACTCCATTGTGTAGCTTTCTTATCCATTCATCTGCTGATGGACATCTAGGTTGTTTCCATGTACTGGAAATTATAAACAGTGCTGCAATGAACATTGGGGTACATGTGTCTCTTTCAATTCTGGTTCCCTCGGTGTGTATGCCCAGCAGGGGGATTGCTGGGTCATAAGGCAGTTCTATTTGCAATTTTTAAGGAATTTCCACACTGTTTTCCATAGTGACTGTACTAGTTTGCATTCCCACCAGCAGTGTAAGAGGGTTCCCTTTTCTCCACATCCTCTCCAGCATTTATTGCTTGTAGACTTTTGGATCCCAGCCATTCTGACTGGTGTGAAATGGTACCTCATTGTGGTCTTGATTTGCATTTCTCTGATAATGAGTGATGTTGAGCATCTTTTCATGTGTTTGTTAGCCATCCATATGTCTTCTTTGGAGAAATGCCTATTTAGTTCTTTGGCCCATTTTTGATTGGATAGTTTATTTTTCTGGAGTTGAGGTGCATAAGTTGCTTGTATATCTTTGAGATTAGTTGTTTGTCAGTTGTTTCATTTGCTATTGTTTTCTCCCATTCAGAAGGCTGTCTTTTCACCTTGCTTATAGTTTCCTTTGTTGTGCAGAAGTTTTTAATTTTAATTAGATCCCATTTGTTTATTTTTGCTTTTATTTCCTTTATACTGGGAGGTGGATCATAGAGGATCCTGCTGTGATTTATGCCTGAGAGTGTTTTGCCTATGTTTTCCTCTAGGAGTTTTATAGTTTCTGGTCTTGAATTTAGATCTTTAATCCATTTTGAGTTTATTTTTCTGTGTGGTGTTAGAAAGAGGTCTAGTTTCATTCTTTTACAAGTGGGTGACCAGTTTTCCCAGCACCACCTGTTAAAGAAACTGTCTTTATTCCACTGTATATTCTTGCCTCCTTTTTCGAAGATAAGGTGTCCATAGGTGTGTGGGTTTATCTCAGGGCTTTCTATTTTGTTCCATTGATCTATATTTCTGTCTTTGTGCCAGTACCATACCGTCTTAATGACTGTGGCTTTGTAGTAGAGCCTGAAGTCAGGCAAGTTGATTCCTCCAGTTCCATTTTTCTTTCTCAAGATTGCTTTGGCTATTCGAGGTTTTTGTATTTCCATACAAATCTTGAGATTATTTGATCTAGTTCTGAGAAAAATACTGCTGGTAGCTTGATGGGAATTGCATTGAATCTGTAGATTGCTTTGGGTAGTATACTCATTTTCACTATATTGATTCTTCCAAGCCATGAGCATGGTATATTCCTCCATCTATTAGTGTCCTCTTTGATTTCTTTCATCAGTGTTTTATAGTTTTCGATATATAGGTCTTTAGTTTCTTTAGGTAGGTATATTCCTAAGTATTTTATTCTTTTCGTTGCAATGGTGAATGGAATTGTTTCCTTAACTTCTTTTTCTACTTTCTCATTATTAGTGTATAGGAATGCAAGGGATTTCTGAGTGTTGATTTTATATCCTGCAACTTTACTATATTCACTGATTAGCTCTAGTAGTTTTCTGGTCGAGTCTTTAGGATTTTCTATGTAGAGGATCATGTCATCTGCAAACAGTGAGAGTTTTAATTCTTCTTTTCCAATTTGGATTCCTTTTATTTATTTTTCTGCTCTGATTGCTGTGGCCAGAACTTCCAGAACTATATTGAATAGTAGTGGTGAAAGTGGGCACCCTTGTCTTGTTCCTGACTTTAGGGGAAATGCTTTCAGTTTTTCACCATTGAGGATAATGTTAGCTGTGGGTTTGTCATATAGAGCTTTTATTATGTTGAGGTATGTTCCTTCTATTCCTGCTTTCTGGAGAGTTTTTATCATAAATGGATGTTGAATTTTGTCAAAGGCCTTCTCTGCATCTATTGAGATAATCATATGACTTTTATTTTTCAATTTGTTAATGTGGTGAATTACATTGATTGATTTGCGGATATTGAACAATCCTTGCATCCCTGGGATAAAGCCCACTTGGTCATGGTGTATGATCTTTATAATGTGTTGCTGGATTCTGATTGCTAGGATTTTGTTAAGAATTTTTGCATCTATGTTCATCAGTGATATTGGCCTGTAGTTTTCTTTTTTGTGGTGTCTTTGTCAGGTTTTGGTATTAGGGTGATGGTGGCCTCATAAAATGAGTTTGGAAGTTTACCTTCCTCTGCAATTTTCTGGAATAGTTTCAGTAAGATAGGTGTTAGCTCTTCTCAAAATTTTTGGTAGAATTCAGCTGTGAAGCCATCTGGACCTGGGCTTTTGTTTGCTGGAAGATTTCTGATTACAGTTTCAATTTCCATGCTTGTGATGGGTCTGTTAAGATTTTCTATTTCTTCCTGGTTCCATTTTGGAAAGTTTTAATTTTCTAAGAATTTGTCCATTTCTTCCAAGTTGTCCATTTTATTGGCATATAATAGCTGATAGTAGTCTCTTATGATTCTTTGTATTTCTGTGTTGTCTGTCGTGATCTCTCCATTTTCATTTCTAATTTTATTGATTTGATTTTTTTTTCTGTTTGTTTCCTGATGAGTCTGGCTAATGGTTTGTCAATTTTATTTATCCTTTCAAAGAACCAGCTTTTTGCTTTGTTGATTTTTGCTATGGTCTCTTTTGTTTCTTTTGCATTTATTTCTGCCCTAATTTTTAGGATTTCTTTCCGTCTACTAACTCTGGGGTTCTCTATTTCTTCCTTTTCTAGTTGCTTTAGGTGTAGAGTTAGGTTATTTATTTGACTTTTTCTTGTTTCTTGAGGTATGCCTGTATTGCTATGAACTTTCCTCTTAGCACTGCTTTTATAGTGTCCCAAAGGTTCTGTGTAGTTGTGTTTTCATTTTCATTCGTTTCTATGCATACTTTGATTTCTTTTTGATTTCTTCTGTGATTTGTTGATTATTCAGAAGGGTGTTGTTCAGCCTCCAAATGTTGGAATTTTTAATAGTTTTTCTCCTGTAATTGAGATCTAACCTTAGTGCATTATGGTCAGAGAAGATGCTTGGAATAATTTCGATTTTTTGGAATTTATCAAGGTTAGATTATGGCCCAGGATGTGATCTATCCTGGAAAAGGTTCCGTGTGCACTTGAGTAAAGGTGAAATTCATTGTTTTGGGGTGAAATGTCCTATAGATATCAATTAGGTCTAACTGGTCTATTGTATCGTTTAAAGTTTGCATTTCTTTGTTAATTTTCTGTTTAGTTGATCTGTCCATAAGTGTGAGTGGGTTATTAAAGTCTCCCACTATTATTATGTTATTATTAATTTCCCCTTTCATGCTTGTTAGCATTTGTCTTACATATTGCGATGCTCCTATGTTGGGTGCATATATATTTATAATTGTTATATCTTCTTCTTGGATTGATCCTTTAATCATTATGTAGTGGCCTTCTTTGTCCCTTTTCACAGCCTTTGTTTTAAAGTCTATTTTATCGGATATGAGTATTGCTACTCCTGCTTTCTTTTGGTCTTTATTTGCATGGAATATCTTTTTCCAGCCCTTCACTTTCAGTCTGTATGTGTCCGTTGTTTTGAGGTGGGTCTCTTGTAGGCAGCATATATAGGGATCTTGTTTTTGTATCCATTCAGCCAGTCTTTGCGTTTTGGTTGGGGCATTCAACTCATTTACATTTAAGGTAATTATTGATAAGTATGCTCCTGTTGCCATTTACTTTATTGTTTTGGGTTTGGGTTTATACACTCTTTTTATGTTTCCTGTCTAAAGTCTATCCTTTAGTATTTGTTGGAGAGCTGGTTTGGTGGTGCTGAATTCTTTCAGCTTTTGCTTGTCTGTAAAGCTTTTGATTTC
Source organism: Nanger dama (assembly GCA_917880005.1). NCBI lineage: Eukaryota > Metazoa > Chordata > Mammalia > Artiodactyla > Bovidae > Nanger > Nanger dama. Next base: position 4,353,884 of record CAKJTW010000027.1, on the reverse strand, counting down.
TCCTTCATATTTGAATGAGATCCTTGCTGGGTACAGTAGTCTTGGCTGAAGGTTATTATCTTTTATCACTTTAAGTATGTCTTGCCATTCCCTCCTGGCCTGAAGAGCTTCTATTGAAAGATCTGCAGTTATTCTTATGGGGATCCCCTTGTGTGTTATTTGTTGTTTTTCCCTTGCTGCTTTTAATATTTGTTCTTTCTGTTTGGTCTTTGTTAGTTTGATTAATATATGTCTTGGGGTGTTTCGCCTTGGGTTTATCCTGTTTGGCACTCTCTGGGTTTCTTGGACTTGGTTGATTATTTCCTTCCCCATTTTAGGGAACTTTTCAACTATTATCTCCTCAAGCATTTTCTCATGGTCTTTCTTTTTGTCTTCTTCTTCTGGGACTCCTATAATTCGAATGTTGGAGTGTTTCATATTGTCTTGGAGGTCTCTGAGGTTGTCCTCATTTCTTTTAATTCGCCTTTCTTTTTCCCTCTCTGATTCATTTATTTCTACCATTCTATCTTCTATTTCACTAATCCTATCTTCTGCCTCCGATATTCTACTATTTGTTGCCTCCAGAGTGTTTCTGATCTCATTTATTGCATTGCTCATTATATGCTGACTCTTTTTATTTCTTCTAGGTCCTTGTTAAACCTTTCTTGCATCTTCTCAATCATTGACCCCAGGCTATTTATCTGTGGTTCCATTTTGATTTCAAGATTTTGGATCATTTTCACTATCAGTATTCGGAATTCTTTCTCAGGTAGATTCCCTATCTCTTCCTCTTTTGTTTGGTTTGGTGGGCATGTCTCCTGTTCCTTTACCTGCTGGATATCCCTCTGTCTCTTCATCCTGGTTATATTGCTGCGTTTGGGGTGGCCTTTCTATATTCTGGGAATTTGTGGAATTCTCTTTATTATTGAGCTTCCTCTCTGTACGTGGAGTTGTATCAGTGGCTTGTCAAAGTTTCTTGATTAGGAAGGCTTGTGTTGGAGTTCTGGTGGGTGGAGCTGGATTTCCTGTCTCTGGAGTGCTGTGAAGTATCTAGTAATGGGTTATGAGACGTCAATGGTTTTGGAGTATTTTGAGCTGCCTGTATATTGAATCTCAGGGGCTTGTTCTTGTGTTGCTGGAGAATTTGTGTGATATGTCTTGCTCTGGAACTTGTTGTCCCTTGGGTGGTGCTCAGTTTCAATGTAGGTATGAAGGTGTTTGATGAGCTTCTATTGGATAATATTCCCTGTATTCAGGAATTCTCTGATGATCTCAGGATTTGGACTTAAACCTCCTGATTCTGGTTTTCAGATTTATTTTTACAATACCCTCATGATTTCTCCATCTATACAGCACTAATATTAAAACATCTAGGTTAAAGATGATAGGTTTCTCCACCTTGAGGTTTGCCCCTAGAGGATCGCTGAGTTACTTGGAGGAGAGAAGAGGGAGGGGTAGTTAGAGGTGAGTGGAATGGGATGAGGTGGAATCAAAAGAGGAAAGAGCAAGCTAGCCTGTAACCACTTTCTTGTGTGCGCTCCAAAGTCTGGACCTCTCAGAAGTGGTCACAGAGTTATACATGGAAGAGGAGAGGGAGGAAGTATATAGAGGTGGCCAGGAGGATAAAAGAGGGAGATGCGAAGGAGGGACACAGATCCAGCCAGTAACCAGTTCCCTGAGAGTTCTCCACCTTCTGGAATACACAGAGATTCACAGAGTTGGATAGATAAGAGGAGGGGGAAGGAGGAGACAGAAGACGCCTGGTTGAGAAAAAGAGAGTCCAAAGGAGGAGAGAGTGGTCAAGCCAGTAATCTCGCACTCATGTAAAATTGGGTACTGAAGATTAGGTTTTTAAAAGTACAAAATTGGCAACAAATACCAAAATGCTGAGATTAAAAATCTGGAGTAGAGATTGGGTTTTCAAAGATAAAATATTAAAGAAAAGAAGGAGGAGAAAAAAATTAAAAAAAAAGAAAAATAAAATAAAAGACTCCAGAATTATTAAAAGACAACAACTTCTACCACCAAAAGCCTATATATGGCATTTGCTTTCAAGATAGGGTTTTTTTTTTTGAAAAGTAATATTTGGTTATAAAAATAATAAATAGAAATAATTTAAGCAAGTTTAGAAAAAAATGAAAGAGAAAGAAAAAACAAATTTCTTTTCAAAAAAAATTAAAAGAAAAAAATTCTTAAAAAAAATCATGCTTCCACATCAACCCCCCTCCAAAAAAAAAAAAAAAAAAGAGATCATAAAAGTAGTAACGGTATATCTGGTGCTTTCTCTGTCATTGTGGGCTGTGTGGGATCGCTACCAAGGCAGTTCCCTCTGTTTGACTTCCTCTGTTTGCTGGTCTCTTCTATGTCTGATTTCTGTCTTGACACAGGGAGAGTGGTGGTGGACTCTGCACTGGGCTTGCCCCTTCTCACGGCACACACCGCTGAGGCTGTCCATTGGTCCGCAGGATAACCATCTGGGGCCTGTCCAAGGCTTCATGCACCTCCTGGTCTAAGCCACTCAGGTTTGGTGCTCAGGAAGCCCTCCGAGGCTCAGATTTGGTTGAGCCTGGGCTTTGTTCCCTTCCCAGGTCCGAGTAGCTAGGGAGTTTGGCGTGTGCAATTGCTGCGATTTCTGGCCTTTCCAGGTGGCTCAATTTTCTGGGAGTACCCCTGGAGGTCTTTCTCTGGCAGATGATGACTGTTCACAGCCCCCCAGAAGTCTTAATTAGCAAAGAAACCTGCTTGCAATTTGGTAGGTAATGTCTCTCTTGAGCTGCGATTGCCCCCTTCCAGCACTTAAGGCTCTGGCTGCCTGTCGTCAGAGGGAGATGGTCTGCAGCTGGCTATTTCCGATCCATCCTTTGATCTGTGCGCGGGCCTGTCAGTGTCTTATGTTCGAGCATTTTGCGTATTAGCTATCCCACAGTTTGGTTTGCTAGTCCAGGATAGTTCGTTCTAGCCACACATGGACCCGATTCTGGCCCCGTTACAACCCGATTCTCCGAGAAAAGCCCTGCAGCCTACGTCTCCTGCGGCCCAATACTTAGAAAGCACTGTCGCTGGCGCCTCGCACTCCTCCCTGCCCAACCTCACCTGCTACTGTCGAATGCAGGCCTTTGCGCTGCTTATCTACTGGGGGTTTTACTGTTGAACTTGTAATCTGTTGGTTTTAATTATTTATTTATTTTTCCTTCCTGTTATGTTGCCCTCTGTGCTTCCAGGGCTCACCCCAGACACAGCTGTGAGAATATTTCCTGATGTTAGGAAATCTCTCTTTTAAGAGTCTCTTCCTGGGATAGGATTCACTTCCCGGGGCAGGGCTCCCTCCCTACCTTCTTTGTCTCTTTTTCATCCTTTATATTTATTCCTACCTGGTTTTGAAGCCAATGATCTGCTTTGCTGGATGCCTGATGTCCTCTGCCAGCAATCAGAAGTTGTTTTGTGGAATTTACTCAGCGTTGAAATGTTCTTTTGATGAAGTAGTGAGGGAGAAAGTGTTCTCCCCATCCTATTCCTCCGTCATCTTTTCTGCTGTCCTCCCTACATTCTTCTTGAGTGCACATGAAACATTCAGAAAGAAAGACCATGATTCACACTTGACCAGGTTTAAATAATGTATATTACACACTATATGTTCCTAAAATGTAATATAAGGAAACCTTAAAGCAATAATAGAAAGAAATTATAAAATAATCCCTCTAAATAACCCATAGACTGAAAGGGAATCTACAGGAAATTTTTATATTATTTTGAAGTAAGAAAATAATAAAATACAACATATCACAATTTATGGGGTGCAGTTATAACACTAATTAGAAGAAAATTTATAGCATTAAATTCTTATATTAGAAAAAACTAAAATCTGCAACAAAAATTGCTTCTATCATTGAGCAACTTGAGAAAGAAAAGCACATTAAAAGCAAGAAAAAGTAAGAAATAATGAAATTTAGAACAGAAATCAGTGAAATTCAAAACAGGAAAATTAGAGAAATCAGAAACAAAAGTTATTTCATTGAAAAGGCCAATAATATTGACTAATTTTTAGCCAGACTGGATCCTGAATAGAGATACAGTTGACTACATTTATTGGTGAGAAACTGATTTTTCCGAGAGACGGAACAAAACAAAAACATTCTTACTTATGACTCATACTGAACTTGACAAATTTAGAGCTCCTACTGCTGCTGCTACTGCCAAGTCTCTTCAGTCATGTCCACCTCTGTGTGACCCCACAGACGGCAGGCCACTAGGCTCCCCCATCCCTGGGATTCTCCAGGCAAGAACACTGGAGTGGGTTGCCATTTCCTTCTCCAATGCATGAAAGTGAAAAGTGAAAAGAAGTCGCTCAGTCATGTCTGACTCTTAGCGACCCCATGGACTGCAGCCTACCAGGCTCCTCCATCCATGGGATTTTCCGGGCAAAAGTACTGGAGTGGGTTGCCATTGCCTTCTCTGAATTTAGAGCTAGCCAATGCAAAAGGAAAGAAAACACAATGAACATGGGTTGAAAAGAGTAAAATAAAATTTAATTTTAACAAATATAAAAATAATTGCTAGAATTAACAAATGAATTGAAAAAGATTATAAAATTCAATATCAATACACAAATATCAATCATAGTCCTATATGCCACTGGAATACAATGAGAATTTGAAGTGAAAAGATTCAGTTCATACAAAAATCTGCACGTGAATGCCAATAGCAGCTTCATTCATAATTGCCAAAACTTGGAAGCAACCAAAATGCTCTTCAGGAAGTGAATGGATAAACAAATAATGGTATACCTATAGAATAGCATACTATTTAACACTGAAAAGAAATGAGCTTTAAAGTTGAAAACATATGGAAAGTACATTAATAAGTGAAAAAGACAATCTGTAAAGGCTTCGTACTATATGATCTTAAGTATATGACCTTCTGGAAAAAGCAAAACTATGGTGATAAAATCAATGGTTTCCAGGAGTTCAGAGGTAGGCTGAGATGGAATAGGCAGAGTGCAGAGGAATTTCAACACAGTGAAACTACAATGTATGATATAAAAATTGTGAACTTATGTCATTATACATTTGTCAAAACCTATGAAATATACAATATCAAGAATAAACCCAAATGTAAACCACAGGCTTTGATTGATAATAATATGTCAATGTTGGTTCACTGAGTGTAATAAATGTGTCACTGTGATGCAGGATGGTAATAGTGGAGGAGGCTTTGTGTTTTTGAAGGCAGAGGGTAATGTGAATTCTGTGTCCTTGCTGCTCACTTTTGCTGATAACATAAAAGTGCTGTAAAAAAACAGTGTCCATTAACAGGCACACAGTGATACAAACAGCAACAAGAATGCATTTAAATAGCACTCCAAAAACAGAATATAAATACTTAGGTATAAATGCACTAAAATATATCCAGAATCTGTATGTTATTTACTATAAAACACTAATGCAAGAAATTAGTAAAACCTAATGGATTGGAAAACACTATTAAAATGTCTAATCGCTGCAACTGTATTACCTATAGATACTATGCAACCCAAACCCTGGCAAACTCTTATAGATATCAGATTTTGTAACAAGCTGATTCTACAATCAAAATGAGATGACAAAGGAGTTAGAGGGGCCAAAATTATTCTTGAAACACATACACACACATACAAATTTGGAGGACTCACACTTTGATTTCAAGACTTACTATAAACTTATAATAATTAAGATTGTTGTACTGACTAAAGGATAGTCTCATAGCTGATAGGGAAAGTCCAGAGAGTGCAAAAAAAAAAAAAAAAAAAAGACTACACAGATAGAGGGTGATAATTTTAAAAATTTCAAAGAAAATTCAGTGGAGAATGGATAGTCTTGTCAATAAGGTTACCAGAAAAATTAGACATCCATATGGGAAAATCAAAAATTACTTGAATAGGTTTCTCAGGTCTTACATGAGAATTGTAATAACTGGCATGCTGAAGTGCATGGAGTCTCAAAGAGTCCGACACAACTGAGCAACTGAACTGAACTAACTCAGACAGATCATTGTTCTAAATTTACAAAGTAAAACTATAAAACTTTAGAAAAATATACTGAAGAAAATCTTCACAAATGGGAGTCTTGCCACATGTTTTTATATATAACATTAAAATGGTTATCTGTAGAAGAGAAAATGATACATTGGACTTTATCAGAAATTTTTGAAAGAAACTTTATTCTTTAAAAAACAACATTAAGGGAAAGAAAATGCAAACCACAAAGATTCAAGTATCTGGTAAAAAACATATCTAAGATGAATAAAGAACACTGAAAACAAAATGCAACAACCTAATTAAAAAATGAGCCAAGAAATATCTGAACAGATGCTTCACCAAAGAAAATATTCAAGTGAGAAGACATAATAAATGATATTAGTCTTAAGAGAAATAGAAGCTAACCTACAAAGATAGGTCCCTTACCTACCTATTAAAATGGCAAAGAAAAAAAAAAAAATGTAGTAAGATATAGCATGAATTCCTGACAGTGTGAAGAGCAAGAGGAACCCCCATCCATTTTTAGTGAAAATTAAATTTCTACTCTGGAGAACAGTTTGATATTTTCTCATAACACAGACTTACCACATGACCTAGAACTCCTACTTTTTCATATTTACTCAAGTTGAAAATATATTCATACCAAAATCCATATTATAATGTGTATAGCAATGTTTATCAAAATTGCCTAAAACCAAGAGCAACAATAATGTGCAGTCTCATGTCCAACATGTCAATAGAAAAACTATGGTAAGGCATGCAATGTACTTCTAAGGCTGCATGCATCTATGGGTTTAACTGACTGTGGATTGAAAAGATTTTTTTTTTTTAATTCCAGAAATTTCCAAATTCCAAAAAGTAAAACTAGGATTTTCTGTATGTCAGAAGCTATTTATATAGCATTTACATTGTATTAGGCACTGTAAGTATTCCAGAGTTGAATTAAAGTATATGGGGGTAGATAGTTAGATTAAATGCAAATATTATTTTATGTATGAGACAAGCACTTGTGTATTTTGGTACCAATCCATAGTCCTGAAACCAGACCCCTGCTAGGATACTGAGGGACAACTGTAATTAAAATTAAAGGAAATACTGATTCACACAACTCATGAATGAATATATTTAGCTATATGAAAGGAGCCAGAACTCAAAGGCTGTGTATTGTATGATGCCATTTATATAGAATTTTGAAAAAGCAAAACTATGGCTGTGAGTTCAGTTTAGTTCAGTCGCTCAGTCGTATCCAACTCTTTGCGACCCCATGAATCGCAGCACGCCAGGCCTCCCTGTCCATCACCAATTCCCAGAGTTCACTCAGACTCACATCCATCAAGTCCATGATGCCATCCAGCCATCACATCCTTTGTTGTCCTCTTCCCCTCATGCCCCCAATCCTTCCCAGCATCAGAGTCTGTAGGGAACAAAGAATAAGGAAGGTTGGGAAGTTGCTTGCAAACAAGACTCTTAACCAGTTGTAGGGAACAAATTATAGGGAGGCTGAGAAGATGCTTGCAAACAAGGCTCCCGGTCAGGGCTGGACATTCTTGCAAAGAGATGTTCATCCAAAAATCCTTTGATCCCGTGGGAAAAGAACACTTCTTGCATACAAGGATGTTTCTCTGATTCCTCAAAAGGAACAGACCCGGGGACAAAGTGGATTCTAAGTTGATAAGGAAGTTCTCAAAACAAAGTCTTAGTTGCAGTAAATAAGATAAAAGTTATCTCACCCCACGCCTACGCACCGTAAAGTCGCTGAATCATAGTGTTTGGCAACTTGCCCTGCTGGTTGTTGTGCAAAAGATACAAAATAAAGCAGCTGCAAGAAGCGGGACACAAAGAAAAAAAAAGGATTCCAACCACTCGCTGTGTTGTTTCATTCCTTCGCTAGCAGAGTCTTTTCCAATGAGTCAGCTCTTCGCATAAGGTGGCCAAAGTACTGGAGTTTCAGCTTTAGCATCATTCCTTCCAAAGAAATCCCTGGGCTGATCTCCTTCAGAATGGACTGGTTGGATCTCCTTGCAGTCCAAGGGACTCTCAACAGTCTTCTCCAACACCACAGTTCAAAAGCATCAATTCTTCGGAGCTCAGCTTTCTTCACAGTCCAACTCTCACATCCATACATGACCACAGGAAAAACCATAGCCTTGAAAAGACGAACCTTAGTTGGCAAAGCAATGTCTCTGCTTTTGAATATACTTTCTAGGTTGGTCATTTTTCTTCCAAGGAGTGTCTTTTAATTTCATGGCTGCAGTCACCATCTGCAAACAAAGTCTGACACTGCTTTCACTGTTTCCCTATCTATTTCCCATGAAGTCATGAGACCGGATGTCATGATCTTCGTTTTCTGAATGTTGAGCTTTAAGCCAATTTCTTCACTTTCTTCTTTCACTTTAATCAAGAGGTTTTTTAGCTCCTCTTCACTTTCTGCCATAAGGGTGGTATCATCTGCATATCTGAGGTTATCGATATTTCTCCCAGCAATCTAGATTCCAGCTTGTGTTTCTTTCAGTCCAGCATTTCTCATGATGCACTCTGCATATAAGTTAAATAAGCAGGGTGACAATATACAGCCTTGACATACTCCTTTTCCTATTTGGAACCAGTCTGTTGTTCCATGTCCAGTTCTAACTGTTGCTTCCTGACCTGCATACAGATTTCTCAAGAGGCAGGTTAGGTGGTCTGGTATTCCCATCCCTTTCAGAATTTTCTACAGTCAGGAGATCAGCCCTGGGATTTCTCTGGAAGCAATGATGCTAAAGCTGAAACTTCAGTACTTTGGCCACCTCATGGGAAGAGGTGACTCATTGGAAAAGACTCTGATGCTGGGAGGGATTGGGGGCAGGAGGAGAAGGGGACGACAGAGGATGAGATGGCTGGATGGCATCACGGACTCGATGGATGTGAGTCTGAGTGAACTCCGAGAGATGGTGATGAACAGGGAGGCCTGGTGTGTTGCGATTCATGGGGTCGCAAAGAGTCGGACATGACTGAGCGACTGAACTGAACTGAACTGATTGTGATCCACACAGTCAAAGGCTTTGGCATAGTCAATACAGCAGAAATAGATTGTTTTCTGGAACTCTCTTGTTTTTCCATGATCAGCGGATGTTGGCAATTTGATCTCTGGTTCCTCTGTCTTTTCTAAAACCAGCTTGAACATCAGGGAGTTCACGGTTCACATACTGCTGAAGCCTGGGTTGGAGAATTTTGAGCATTACTTTACTAGTGTGTGAGATGAGTGCAATTGTACGGTAGTTTGAGCATTCTTTGGCATTGCCTTTCTTTGGAATTGGAATGATAACTGACCTTTTCCAGTCCTTTGGCCACTGCTGAGTTTTCCAAATTTGCTGGCATGTTGAGCGCAGCACTTTCACAGCATCATCTTTCAGGATTTGAAACAGCTCAACTGGAATTCCATTACCTCCACTAGCTTTGTTCGTAGTGATGCTTTCTAAGGCCCAGTTGACTTCGCATTCCAAGATTTCTGGCTCTAGATTAGTGATCACATCATCATGATTATCTGGGTCATGAAGATCCTTTTTGTACACTTCTTCTGTGTATTCTTGCCACCTCTTCTTAATATCTTCTGCTTCTGTTAGGTCCAGACCATTTCTGTCCTTTATCGAGCCCATCTTTGCATAAAATGTTCCCTTGATATCTCTGATTTTCTTGAAGAGATCTCTAGTCTCTCCCATTTTGTTGTTTTCCTCTATTTCTTTGAATTGATTGCTGAAGAAGGCTTTCTTATCTCTTCTTGCTACTCTTTGGAACTCTGCATTCAGATGCTTATATCATTCCTTTTCTCCTTTGCTTTTCACCTCTCTTCTTTTCACAGCTATTTGCAAGGCATCCCCAGACAGCCATTTTGCTTTTTTGCATTTCTTTTCCATGGAGATGGTCTTGGTCCCCATGGAAAAGACTGGGAAGAAGGTTAAGAAACATTTACTAAAAAGAAGCTGCACAATGGGACTTTTTAGGTTGACAGAAACATTTGTGTGGTACTGAACACATGACTGCATGCATATATGCATTTTCAAAACCCATGTAATTTTATGCCACAAAGACTGAATAGTCAATTAAAAATCAACCAGAATATTAGGGGAGCTCATAATGCAATGCAGATGGTGACAAATTAATAAATTTCCTTAAAAATGTATGATGTGATCTCACTAGCGGTGAGGGAAAAGGAACTGACAGAAGTAACTTGGGAAGCAGTGTTTTAACTGGAATTTTTAAAGGCTAAAGACAAGAGAAATACTACATAAACACTGTACTCTAGTTGGCACATCTATTCCTCACTGGATTATGGCTCAGTCATGCTGAAATATCACGCTGTGTGTACTGTGGTTGTGTTAATCACTCCATCGTGTCTGACTCTTTACGACCCCGTGACCTGTAGCCCGCCAGACTCCTCTGTCCACTAGATTCACCAGGCAAGAATACTGGAGTGGGTTGCCATTTTATTCTCCAGAGGTTCTTCCCAACCCAGAGATTGAACTCGGGTCTCCTGCATTGTAGGCAGATTCTTTATCATCTGAGCCACCAGGGAAGCCTATATGTGTACTAAGGTTGAATAAATAAATGAATTTTAAATAAGTGATTGAAGCCAGGAAATTTACTGCCAGAGATAAAGGTTACAAATAAGCAAGAGGGAAAGTCTATATATAATTAAACCTTTTGGAATTATTATGTTTCTGTTCCCTTATAACTTGCTTTATTCTTCATCACCACACTGGTATCACTTTCCATGCTATTAAAAATTCTACAAACTGTATTTTTGAAGCATATAATTACCTATCATATGGCATTAACATAGCAATTAAACAATTTCTGTGTTAAAATACATATATTTCTATTCTTTACTCATAAATAATTTTTTGGTGATTGTTTTATGATTCAGCTACTATTGTATCTCTACAAAATACAGTATGAGGCAGCTTTGTAGTTTCTTGGAATCTTATATCCTAAAGACCAAGAGGAAAAGAAACAACAACAACAACAACAAAGCTTAAATATTTATTAAGATTCTGGTACTTAACTTCAGCAAGCTAACAAAGGAACCCACAGTAAATACTGGCAGCAAAAACCTGAATAAAGCAATTAGGTGCCTGAAGGAAATGAGAAGATTCTAAAAACAGAAGCTTCATAGTCATACAGTAAGCAAGCACATTCTCTGAGTTTCTCTAGATAATGACTACTGAAGAGAGGCAAAAGTATGCAAGGCAGAGTTTCTGTGTCCATTTCATGTGCATCATGCATCGGCAAAAATAAGCCATAATAAAAAGCTAGATCATAAGGAAACTGATAAATGTCAAAAAAATTAATACTGAGTGAGCTGAGACTGCACCCCTGAAGATATCCACAGGGGCTTCCCTGGTGGCTCACTGGTAAAGTATCTGCCTGCACCCTGGGAGACTCGGCTTTGATCCTTGGGTTGGGAAGATAAACTGGAGAAGGAAATGCGTACCCACTGTAGTATCATTGCCTGGAGAATCCCATGGACAGAAAAGCCTGGCAGATATCCATGTCTTAATCCCTGGTACCTGTGAGTGTTACCTTATGTTGCTTTTATTCCGTAAGGGTGGGAGTGGGGGAGTGGTCTTTGCAGATGTGATTAATTTAAGAATACTGAGATAGGAGTTTTCCCGGATTACCTAGGTGAGCCCTAACTGCCATTACACATATACTTACAAGAGGAGAGCAGGAGGAGATCTGAAACGTAAAGGCAATGTGAAGACAGAGCAGAGATTCAAAGACTGGACTGATGCAGCCATAAACCACCATATTCTGTAGCCACCAGAAGCTGGGAAAGATTCTTCCCTAGAGTTACTGCAAAGGGCATGGCCCTGCTGACATTCTCATTTCATCACAATGATAAAATTTCAAACTTTTGCCCACTAGAACTATAAGAGAATAAATTTCTCTTGTTTTAAGCCACCAAGTTTGTGGCCATATGTATCAGCAGCTATAGGAAACTAATACAGTAACATATACGAAAGAGAGTTTGAATCTATTTTAAAGCATTATTAATCAGAATGAACATTAAAATATGCTTTATCAAAAATCAATTTTAAGATCTAAGCATCAGCATTTTTAAATATCCAATTCATTGAATAAATAAATCAATAAACAGAAACATCAAAAGCAAACAGAAATCAATATAGAATTAGGTGATTATGAATTATTAAAGCAATCATTATAACCTTTAAATTGCCAAATTTGAAAATGTCAGAATTTGATAGAAACTCTGCAAGGAGATCCAACCAGTCCTTCTTAAAGGAGATCAGTCCTGGATGTTCATTGGAAGGACTGATGCTGAAGCTGAAACTCCAATACTTTGGCCACCTGATGAGAAGAGTTGATTTATTGAAAAAGACCCTGATTCTGGGAGGGATTGGGGGCAGGGGGAGATGGGGACGACAGAGGATGAGATGGCTGGATGGCATCACAGACTTAATGGAGATGAGTCTGGGTAAGTTCTAGGAGTTGGTGATGGACAGGGAGGCCTGGCGTGCTGCAATTCAAGGAGTCACAAAGAGTCAGACACGACTGAGCGACTGAACTGAACTGAACTGAACTGGAGAAAATGACATATTTTCTTTCTACAGTAAATTAAAATGTAAACAGTAGGTTTTTTTTTTTTTCTAATAATATTACATATTTATTTAGGAAATGTTCATAATATTACAGAAGGAAAGAAAACAATCTTATCCTCTACCTAAGTTATCTAAAATTTCAAATTAGTTAAAAAATAGGAAAATACTGATCAGGTAACTATTTTTTCATAGATCATTTATGTGGAAACATTAGTCATATGTGGAGAAGGCAATGGCAACCCACTCCAGTACTCTTGCCTGGAAAATCCCATGGGCGGAGGAGCCTGGTAGGCTGCAGTCCATGGGGTCGCAAAGAGTCAGACATGACCGAGCAATTTCACTGCACTTTTCACTTTCATGCACTGGAGAAGGAAATGGCAACCCGTTCTAACAGTAGGTTTAGAAACAACCAAGATTGTTTCAAAGATAGCAGAAGAGTATGGCTGAGTCCCTGAGACTATCTTAACACCGTGGACGACTATGTATGTGTGCTCAGTTGCTTCAGTTGTGTCTGACTCTTTTCAACCCTATGAACTGCAGCCCACTAGGCTCCTCTGTCCATGGGATTCTCCAGGCAAGAATATTGGAGTGGGCAGCCATTCCCTTCTCCAGGGGAATCTTTCCGACCCAGGGATGGATCCTTTGTCTGCTGCATCTTATGCATTGCAGGCAGATTTGTTAGCCACTGAGTCACATGGGAAGCCCTGATTGACTATACTCCAATATAAGATTAAAAGTTTTAAAGGAAAAATAGCAGAAGTTAAATGTGGCTACTAATGATACCCTCTCCCCAACACACACACACAGACACACACACACACACACTCAAGTTAATCTGATCAAAAGATAGACTTTCATAGCTTGACACCCAGAAGTAATCTGTACTCTTCAGAAAATAAATCACTCAGGTTGCAGATGATATTCATCTAACTTTGAATTTTGAAAATAATACTACTCTCTGCCATAATGTATCTGTTTTAAAGATATACAAATAAATGAATACTTATTCAGTTATTGATGGCATTATCTCAATTATTCTGTTGCTTTCAGTACTATCTGCTTTAAGAGATGAACCTAGGAAGTTAATCACTAATTCAAAAATAGTGGTAAAGTTTTACCATTTAAAACTTTATATATTTTATTTCAAAAGTGTATTTTCCATTAAGAGTACACTTTTACTGCCTGGTAGCACAAAAACAGAACTGAGCCATTAGTTGCAATATGAGCTTAGATGGAGATTTGGAAAAGCAGCTGGTTGAAATAAAATGTATGCAGAGTAAACACTGTGAAGAAAATCAATATTTTTTTTTTTCCAGAGACGGAAATGTCTTTTGTCATGTCTGTTTACATTTCATTGATTTGAAATGACTCTTAATTTATATAAAAATGAGGCATTTTAGAAAACAAACACAAAGCATAATATTCAGGAAACACATTTTCCTCAGATTGTTCTTCTTTGAGAAATAAATGGATAAACACAGATTTCTATCATTCAAATGATCCAAACTGCATATTGTGAAATATATCCACAAATAGGTATTTAAAGGATAATATATAGTGAGGGTAATGTTAAAAAGTATTAGATATTGCTAATATATCCTAAGTATTTTTCCTTATAAAGTGTTATGCTTTCTTTAAAGAAATACATTTTAACTCAATATAAAAATTATATTTGCTAACTTTTAAATTAATAATTAGAATCTGTTGATAAGTTTGTGATAGGTTTGAGAAAAGAAGAGAGTGAGCATTAGTATTCTTTATATATGTACGTATTTTTATTCTTATCTTGTTGAAGTATAGTTAATTTACAATATGATACTAATTTCAGGTGTACAGCATAGTGACTCAGTATTTTTATAAGTTATGTTCCATTAAAAATAATTGTAATAACAACTAATCTCAAAAATATACAAGCAATTCATGCAGCTCAATTCTAGAAAAATAAATGACCCAATCAAAAAATGGGCCAAAGAACGAAATAGGCATTTCTCCAAAGACATACACATGGCTAACAAACACATGGAAAGATGCTCAACATCACTCATTATCAGAGAAATGCAAATCAAGACCACAATGAGGTATCATTTCACGCCAGTCAGAATGGCTGCGATCCAAAAGTCTACAAGCAATAAATGCTGGAGAGGATGTGGAGAAAAGGGAACCTTCTTACACTGTTGGTGGGAATGCAAACTAGTACAGCCACTATGGAGAACAGTGTGGAGCTTCCTTAAAAAACTGCAAATAGAACTGCCTTATGACCCAGCAATCCCACTTTTGGGCATACACACCGAGGAAACCAGAATTGAAAGAGACATGTGTACCCCAATGTTCATAGCAGCACTGTTTATAATAGCCAGGACATGGAAGCAACCTAGATGTCTAATCAGCAGATGAATGGATAAGAAAGCTGTGGTACATATACACAATGGAGTATTACTCAGCCATTAAAAAGAATACATTTGAATCAATTCTAATAAGGGGGACGAAACTGTAGCCCCTTATACAGAGAGAAATAAGCCAGAAAGAAAAACACCAATAAAGCATACTAACACATATATATGGAATTTAGAAAGATGGTGATGATAACCCTGTATGCGAGACAGCAAGAGAGACACAGATGTATAGAACAGACTTTTAGATTCTGTGGGAGAGGGAGAGGGTGGGATGATTTTGGAGAATGGCATTGAAACATGTATAATATCATGTAAGAAGCGAATCAGGATACAGGTGCTTGGGCCTGGTGGACTGGGATGACCCAGAGAGATGGTATGGGGAGGGAGGTGGGAGGGGGTTCAGGATTGGGAACTCATGTATGCCCGTGGTGGATTCATGTTGATGTATGGCAAAACCAATACAGTACTGTAAAGTAAATTTTTAAAAAAGTAATTGTAAGAAAATTTAATTCCCTGTGCTATAAAACATATCCTTGTTGCTTATCTATTTTACACATGGTAGTTTCTATCTCTTAATCTCATACCCATAATTTTCCCCTCCTCTCTGTCTCCTCTCCACTGATAAACACTAGTTTGTTTTCTGTGAGTATGTTTTTGTTTTGAATATACATTCATTTGTATTACTTTTTAGGTTCTGCATATAATACCATACAATATTTGTATTTCTCAGACTTATTTTCCTAAACATAATATTCTCTAGGTCCATCCATGTTTCTGCAAAAGGGAGAATTTCATTTTTAATAAAGTAATATTTCATCATATATACAAACTACATATTTATTCATTTTTCTGTTGATTAGCATTTGGGTTGCTTCCTATCTTTGCTATTGTAAATAGCTATTAAGATGCATATATCTCTTTGAATCAGTGTTTTCATTTTCCAGGTACATCCCCAAAAGTGAAGTTGCTGGATCATATGATAGTTCTATTTTCAACTTTTTTAGAGAAACTCCATACTTGTGCACCACTTTATATTCCCACCAACAGGGTGCAAGGGTTTCCTTTTCTCCAGATCCTCCCAAACACTTGATATTTGTAGATTTTTTTGATGATAGACATTGTGACATGTGTGAGGCAATATTTCATTTTTATTTTTGGTATTTCTCTAATGATAAGCAAGGTTGAGCATCTTTTCATGTGCCTTATAGTCATATATATGTATGTCTTCTATTTTTCTAAACCTTTAATTGTATTTAAAATACATATTGGAAAACCTGAATAGATGTTTTTTCCAGAGAAGACTTTCAGTTTGTCTATAATCCAATCACTCTTCATCTAGGAATACCCATAGGGAAACTCATGAACGGCCTAATGTCCAAGTCCCTAATGCAAGGCTATTCCCTGGCATGAGATGAATATGTTAATATACTGAGATTAATAAATAAAATGAAGCAATGCTTACAAGGGATTATAGCAAATAAAAATTAGAAAGATTTACATTTATCAATGAAGCTGAATCTCTGACTTTTTATTTAGTAAAAAAAGGGGGTGGGAGAATAAAACCATTAATATAACAATTTAAAGCATGAAGTAAGCTATACATATAGTGTATGAATACAAATGTAGAATATTGGACTGAAGAATTCACTGCAAGAATGTGATAGTGAAAGGAAAATGGGAGGTGATAAAATAGGAGTTCAAACGTACCTGAATTTCATTATTTTTACTGAAAACTTATTAAATTAATCCAAATAAATATCAGCAAACATTAATTCCAGGGTGCAAGAGCATGTGTCTCATTTTCAATTATGTCCTTTTCACATTTTTAAATACTTGCTGGAAAATAAAGTTTTAAAAATTCAAACAATGATACCCCTCAGTAAAAACTTTTCCAAGAGTTGAGCAGTGAAATTATTTAAAAAATTTTTTTCCAATTTGGTTTTTATAGAAAATGAACTAATTTAAATAATGTTAAGGTAAACCAAAACTTCAGAAAAACAAGATAAATTCCACAAAAAAACCCATCTATTTCTGCTTCGTTGAATACACTAAAGTCTTTAACTGTGTGGATCACAACAAACTGGAAAATTCTTAAAAAGATGAGAATAGTAGCCAACTTACCTGACTCCTGAGAAACCTCTATGCAAGTCAAAAGGAAACAGTTAGAACTGGACATGGAAAAATGGTACAGTTCAAAATTGGGAAAGGAGTACATCAAAGCTATGTATTGTTACCCTGCTTATTTAACTTATATGCAGAGTACATCACGTGAAATGCCAGGCTGGATGAAGCACAAGCTGGAATCAAGATTACCAACCTCAGATATGCAGATAATACCACTTTAATGGAGAAAGTGAAGAACTAAAGAGTCTCTTGGTGAAGGTGAAAGAGGAGAGTGAAGAAGCTAGCTTGAAACTCAATATTCAAAAAACTACAACCAGGACATTCAGTCCCATCACTTCATGGCCAATAGATGGGTGGGAAATGGCAACAGTGGCATATTTTACTTTCTTGGGCTCCAAAATCACTGTGGATGGTGACTGTAGCCATAAAATTAAAAGACTCACTTACCTGGGAAAAAAAGGTATACAAATGTAGACAGTGTGTTAAAAAGCAGACACGCCACTTTGCCAACAAAGATTCGCATAGTCAAAGCTATGTTTTTTGTTTGTTTGTTTGTTTTTTCCAGTTGTCATGTACAGATATGAGAGCTGGACTATAAAGAAACTGAGCACAGAAGAATTGATGCTTTTGAACTATAGTGCTGGAGAAGATTCTTTAGAGTGCTTTGGACTGCAAGGAGATCAAACCAGTCAATACTAAAGGAAATCAACCCTGAATATTCACAAGAAAGACTGAAGCTAAAGTTGAAGCTCCAATACTTTGACCACCTGATTCAAAGATCCGACTCATTGGAAAAGACCCTAATGCTGGGTAAGATTGAGGGTAGGAGGAGCTGTGGGCGAGGTTGGCTGAAATGGTTAGATGGCATCATCAGCTCAATGGACATGAGTTTTAGCAAAATCAGGAAGACAATAAAGGGCAGGGATGCCTGGCATGTGGCGTCCATGGGGGTCTCAAAAAGTTGGATGTGACTTATCGATTGAACAACAACAACAGTGAGTGCAAATACATGAGAAGGATAAAATGATTATTAATATTTGAAGAAAGGAGAAAAATACAGTTACATGTAATAGCATACCTCGCTCTCAGGAAAAGTGAGAAAATGAGCTGAAAATAGTAAAGTAACTTAGTAGCTTCAGCATTTGCAAACTTGTTACACAAAAGCAATGCTTTTTATATACAAACAATGGTTCATTTAAGAATATAAGGAAATAATATCTTATTCATAGATACAACAGCACAAAAATAAGTTAGGAATAAGCTCTAAAAATGAAATTTCTATGAAAAGCACAAAATTCACCTAAATAATAGAGAGGTAATGAGATATAGCAGTCAATGATATACAATTAGTATATCATTCCAAATTTTCTATGAAATTAAATCAATTAAACTCAAATATTAATAGAATTAGAGCATTGAGAGAGTTATAAAGTGATCTTACTGGATTAATATGAATGCTAAACTCTACAAAACATTTTTTTCAGGATGAATAACAAAGATGTACTTTTTCCTGTTTACTAAAATGTATGAGTGTAACATGTGTTACACTCATACAATAATGTTGTTGGCCAAGGATCAGAATGGAAAACATAAGAACATAAAATTAAGCTAATAAATGAATCTAGACTCTTATCTTAATTTCACCCACACGTTCACAAAAAGAATAATAAAAACAATGGATTATATATTGGAAGGTAACGTGTAATACAGTAAGAACACATATTTATATATTTTGTATTTAAGAACTTAGCTGTATTGTATCATTCAAATTTCTTTAATTGAAGAAAGTTCTAAGAACTGCAAAAGAAAAATAATGAGTTACTATGATCCAGAAATCTGCTTTTAGGATTTAATATAACAATGTGAGATACTTGGAAAACAAACTGTACAAGTCTTTTCTAATAGTTGTATTTGAAACATTTCTAGAAACACAAGTTACTTACACAGAATTTATTATTTAATTATTCTATACCTATAAGCTTAGAAATAATGCAAACAATACAAATCAAATTTAGATAACTAATTCACTAAGAAAATATCAAAATTACATAAATTTTAAAAGTATGTTTTATGAAATAAATATGATTTTAGATATGTATAGGAAAAATAATTTGAAGTAATTTTGAAATAAAAATTAGATTATTTGTAATAATTTGTAGTCTCTAAATATTTTACAATAAGAGCTTACTAGTTAAAACCTGAAGCTAAATACACAAGAATAATTAGAAAGTGGAGTGAAGAAATTCTATCATTAATCCAACTTGATTTCACAGTAATTACCACTCTTCACTCTTTAGTAAGTCATGTACTTAACACAACCTAGAAAGAAAGCTATGCAATTACAAACAGTTATTTTTAAAAAGCTAAGTAAAACCCTCATTTCCTTCAATTGCAGTCACGACCTCTGTACTTCCCCTCCCCACCTTTTTTATTTTTGAGAAACCCAAGTAATAATTCTGATTATAGCCTTCTATGTTTTGCTTTTATGTACTTCTTAAGGATCTCTATTTCCCATTTGGCCCCTGATCATTTGTGTGTGTGTGTGTGTGTGTGTGTGTGTGGAGGGGGGAGGCCTGGAAACTATAGTATAACATCTTCCCAGTGCATAATAGATGCTTAAAATAATATCCCATCTTCATTTCCCTTTGTCCTTCATTTGGAATTCATTCCCACAATTTTAAATTTCTCAGTCTCCATCTCCCTATGCATTATCACATCTTTAAAAAATGTAAAATATGAACAAAATCTGCTAAAATACAGATGATATGCCATTTAAAGAATACCAACAATAACTTTTAAATAATATTCCCTTTTTTTGATGAAACAAAAATAAAATTACAATTTTATGTTTTTCCTAAATATTTCACATTGAAAACCCAAGCCCTTTCTATATATCAGAACTTCCTCAACTTACGATAGGGTTATGTCCCAATCAACCCATCATAGGTTGAAGATATAAGTTAAACACACATTTAAGACACCTAACTAACCAAATATCACAGCTAAGCATCAGTTCAGTTCAGTCGCTCAGTCGTGTCCGACTCTTTGCGACCGCGTGAATAGCAGCACACCAGGCCTCCTGTCCATCACCAACTCCCAGGCTTCACTCAGACTCACGTCCATCGAGTCTGTGATGCCATCCAGCCATCTCATCCTCTGTCATCCCCTTCTCCTGCCCCCAATCCCTCCCAGCATCAGAGTCTTTTCCAATGAGTCAACTGTTCGCGTGAGGTGGCCAAATTACTGGAGTTTCAGCTTCAGCATCATTCCCTCCAAAGAAATCCCAGGGCTGATCTCCTTCAGAATGGACTGGTTGGATCTTCTTGCAGTCCAAGGGACTCTCAAGAGTCTTCTCCAACACCACAGTTCAAAAGCATCAATTCTTTGGAACTCAGCTTTCTTCACAGTCCAACTCTCACATCCATACATGACCACAGGAAAAACTATAGCCTTGACTAGATGGACCTTTGTTGCAAAGTAATGTCTCTGCTTTTCAATATGCTATCTAGGTTGGTCATAACTTTTCTTCCAAGGAGTAAGCGTCTTTTAATTTCATGGCTGCAATGACCATCTGCAGTGATTTTGGAGCCCCAAAAATAAAGTCTGATACTGTTTCTGCTATTTCCCCATCTATTTTCCATGAAGTGATGGGACCAGATGCCATGATCTTTGTTTTCTGAATGTTGAGCTTTAAGCCAACTTTTTTACTCTCCTTTTTCACTTTAATCAAGAGGCTTTTAGTTTCTCTTCACTTTCTGCCATAAGGGTGGTGTCATCTGCATATCTGAAGTTAAGGAGATTTCTCTCAGCAATCTTGATTTCAGCCTGTGCTTCTCCCAGTCCAGCGTTTCTCATGATGTACTCTGCATAGAAGTTAAATAAGCAGGGTGACAATATATAGCCTTGACATACTCTTTTTTCCTATTTGGAACCAGTCTGTTGCTCCATATCCAGTTCTAAATTTTGCTTCCTGACCTGCATATAGGTTTCTCAAGAGGCAGATCAGGTGCTCTGGTATTCCCATCTGTGCTCAAAATAATACCATTAGCCTACAGGTAGGCAAACTTATCTAACAACAACAACAACAACAAAAAAAAACCTGTTTCATAATGGCATTGACTGTCTCATGCATTTTATTGAATATTGTACTGAAAATGAAAAATAGAATGGTCATGTGGGTACAGAGGACTTCCCAGCTGGTGGCAGTGGTAAAAACAAAACAAAACACCTGCCAAAACAGGAGACATGAGATATGGATTCACTCCCTGGCTCGGGAAGATTTCCTGGAGGACAGTATGGTAATCCACTCCAGTATTTTTGCCTGGAGAATCCCGTAGACAGAGGAGCCTGGTCTGTTACAGTCCATTGAGTCTCAAAAAGTTGGACACAGCTGAAACTACTTAGCATGCAAGGGTACAGAATTATTGTAAGTGTACTGGTTGTTTACTTTCATGATTTTGAGGCTGACCTGGAGCATCAGCTCACTACCACCATCCAGAATCACCAGAAAGTACCATACTGCACATCCTTAGCCTGGGAAAATTTGAAAGTTCAAAATTAGAAGTATAGTGGCTACAGAATGTGTAGCAATTTTGCATCATCAAGAAATAAAAAGATACTGTATCTCTTGGTTGTCTCACCTACAGGGTCATCATTACTGTCTTCTAAATTCCATATATATGTGTCAGTATACTGTATTGGTGTTTTTCTTTCTGGCGGTGTTTTTCTTTCTGGCTTACTTCACTCTGTATAATTGGTTCCAATTTCATCCATCTCATTAGAACTGAGTGTTCACTTATGGCTGATTCGTGTCAATGTATGGCAAAACAAATACAGTATTGTAATTTAAAATAAATAAATAAATTTAAAAAAAAGATACTGTATATGATACTGGCACAAAAACAGAAATATAGATCACTGAAACAAGATAGAAAGCCCAGAGATAAGCCCACAAACCTATGGGTACCATATATTTGACAAAAGAGGAAAGAATATACAATGAAGAAAAGAGAGTCTCCTCAATAAGTGATACCAGGAAAACTGGACAGCTAAGTGTAAAAGAATGAAATTAGAACACTTCCTAATACCATACACAAAAGTAAACTCAAAATGGATTAAAGACCTAAATGTACGACCAGAAGTCTTAGAGGGAAACGTAGGCAGAACACTCTTCAACACAAATCACAGAAAGATCCCCTATGACCCATTTCCTAGAGTAATGGAAATAAAAACAAAAATAAATAAACGGGACCTAATTAAACTTAAAAGTTTGGCACAACAAAGGAAACTATAAAAAGGTGGAAATGTAGCCCTCTGAATGAGAGAAAAATAACAGCAAATGAAAAAATTCACAAAGGATTCATCCCTAAAATATATAAACAGCTCATTCAGTTCAATACCAGAAAAACAACCCAAACAAAAAGTAGGCAGAAGACCTAAACTTGCAGTTCTCCAAAGAAGTCACACAGATGACTAATAAACATATGAAAAGATATTCAACATGGCTCATTATTAGAGAAATGCAAATTAAAATTACAGTAAGATATAATGTCACACCAGTCAGAATGGCCATCACCAAAAAAATCTACAAACAATAAATACTAAAGAGGGTGTGGAGGAAAGGGAACATTCTTGCACTGGAGGTGTGAATGTAAATGGTACAGCCACTATTGAGAACAGTATGGACATTCCTTAAAAAAACTAGGAATAAAACTACCATATGACCCAACAATCTCACTACCAGTCATATACCCTGAGGAGATCGTAACTGAAAAATACGCATGTACCCCAGTGTTCATTGCAGCAATATTTACAATATCCAAGACATGGAAGCAACCGAGATGTCCACTGACAGATGAATGGATAGAGAAGTTGTCATACATATACAGAGTGAAATATCATTCAGCCATAAAAGGAACACATTTGACTAAGTTCTAATAAGGTGGATGAAACCTAAGCCTATTATACAGAGTGAAGTAAGTCAGAAAGAGAAAGACAAATACTGTGCCTGGTGGGCTGCACTCCCTGGGGTGGCTAAGAGTCAGACACGACTGAGCGACTTCACTTTCACTTTTCACTTTTCACTTTCATGAATTGGAGAAGGAAATGGCAACCCACTCCAGTGTCCCTGCCTGGAGAATCCTAGGGACGGGGAAGCCTGGTGGGCTGCCTTCTATGGGGTTGCACAGAGTCAGACACAACTGAATGGACTTAGTAGTAGTGGTGGTATATTAACACATATACATGGAATCTGGAAAGATGTACTGATGAACCTATTTGCAGGACAGCAGTGGAGATGCTTAACTGGAATTCCATCCCCTCCACTAGCTTTGTTAGTAGTGATGCTTCCTAAGGCCCACTTAACTTCACACTCCAGGATGTCTGTTCTGGGTGATTGATCACACCATCATGATTATCTGGATCAAAAGAGCTAATTTGTACAGTTCTTCTGTGTATTCTTGCCACCTCTGCTTAATACCTTCTGCTTCTGTTGGGTCCATATCATTTCTATCCTTTATTGAGCCCATCTTTGCATGATATGCTCCCTTAGTATCTCTAATTTTCTTGAAGAGATCTCTAATTTTCTTGAAGAGATCTCTAATCTTTCCCATTCTATTGTTTTCCTTTATTTCTTTGCACTGATCACTGAGGAAGGCTTTCTTATCTCTCTTTGCTATTCTCTGGAACTCTGCATTCAAGTGGATATATTTTTCCTTTTCTCCTTTGCTTTTCACTTCTTTTCTTTTCACAGCAATTTTAAAGGCCTCCTCAGAGAGGCATTTTGCTTTTTGCATTTCTTTTTCTTGGGCATGGTCTTGCTCCCTGTCTCCTATACATTGTCATGAACCTCCATTCATGGTTCATCAGGCACTCTGTCTATCAGATCTAGCCTCTTATATCTATTTCTCATGTCCACTGTGTAATCATTAGGGATTTGATTTGGGTCACAGGTCTGGAAAAGGTAAGTTTTCATTCCAATCCCTAAGAAAGGCAATGCCAAAAATGCTCAAATTACTGCACAGTTGCACTCATCTCACACTAGCAAAGTAATGCTCAAAATTCTCCAAGCAGGCTTCAACAATACATGAACCATGAACCTCCAAATGTCCAAGTTGGTTTTAGAAAAGGCAGAGGAACCAGAGATAAAATTGTCAACATCTGCTGGATCATTGAAAAAGCAAGAGAGTTCCAGAAAAGCATCTGTTTCTGCTTTATTGACTATGTCAAAACTTTCACCTGTGTCCATCACAATAAACTGGAAACTTTTGAAAGAGATTGGAAAATCAGACCACCTGACCTGCCTCTCAAGAAATCTGTATAAAGGTCAGGAAGCAACACTTAGAACTGGATATAGAACAACAGACTGTTTCTAAATAGGAAAAGGAGTATGTCAAGGCTGTATATTGTCACCATGCTTATTTAACTTACATGCAGAGGGCATCATGAGAAACACTGGGCTGGATGAAGTACAATCTGGAATTAAGATTACCAGGAGAAATACCTGCCAGGAGAAATACCAATAACCTCAGATATGCAGATGACACCACCCTTATGGTAGAAAGTGAAGAGGAACTAAAGAGCCTCTTGACAAAAGTGAAAGAGGAGAGTGAAAATTTGGCTTAAAGCTCAACATTTGAAAACTAAGTTCATGGCATCTGGTCCCATCAATTCATGGGAAATAGATGGGGAAATAGTGGAAACAATGGCAGACTTCATTTTTGGGGGCTCCAAAATCACTGCAGATGGTGACTGCAGCCATGAAATTAAAAGACACTTACTCCTTGGAAGAAAAGTTATGACCAATCTAGACAGCATATTAAAAGCAGAAACATAACTTTGCCAACAAAAGTCCTTCTAGTCAAGGCTATGGTTTTTCCAGCAGTCATGGATGGATGTGAGAGTTGGATTATAAAGAAAGCTGAGCACTGAAGAATTGATGCTTTTGAACTGTGGTGTTGGAGAAGACTCTTGAGATTCCCTTGGACTGCAAGGAGATCCAACCAGTCCATCCTGAAGAAAATCAGTCATGAATGTTCATTGGAAGGACTGATGTTGAAGCTAAAACTCCAATACTTTGGCCACCTGGAAAAAGACCTGGATGCTGTGAAAGATTGAAGGCAGGAGGAGAAGGGGATGACAGAGGATGAGATGGTTGGATGATATCACCGACTCAATGGACATGAGTTTGAGTAAACTCTGGGAGTTGGTGACAGACAGGGAGACTTGGTGTGCTGCAGTCCTTGGAGTCACAAAGAGTTGGGCACAATTGAGCAGCTGAACTGAACTGAACTGACTTAATGGAGATGCAGACATAGAGAACAGAATTGTGGACACAGTGGAGGAAGGAGACGGTTAGATGAAATGAGAGTAGCACTGAAACACAGACGTTACCATATGTAAAATTAGATATCCTGTATAAATTTGCTGTATGACACAGGGAGCTCGAATCTGGTACTCTGTGACCACCTAGAGGAGCTGGATGAGCTTGGAGGTAGGAGGGCAAGTCAAAGAGAAGGGGGCATAGGTATACCTATGGCTGATTAATGTTGATGTGTGGCAACATCATATTGTAAAGCAAATTACCTTCCAACTTAAATTCCATGTTTTTAAAAAAGATGTAAAAAAATACTGCAAGGTCAAAAATCTTAAGTTGAACCATTCTAAATCATTTCTTGGTACCAGAATGTATAGAAATAATTGATTCACCATTCCAGCACTTAACTCTCTTTAATAATCCCCAAAATCACTGAAGATGCTGATTCCAGCCATGAAATTAATCCTTTGAAGGAGAGTTATGACCAACTAGATAGCATATTAAAAGCAGAGATATTACTTTGCTAAGGTCCGTCTAGTCAATGCTATGTTTTTTCCAGTAGTCATGTATGGATGTGAGAGTTGGACTGTGAAGAAGGCTGAGCCCCGAAGAATTGATGCTTTTGAACTGTGGTGTTGGAGACACCACAGTTTGGACTCTTGAGAGTCCCTTGGACTGCAAGGAGATCCAACCAGTCCATTCTAAAGGAGATCAGTCTTGGGTGTTCTTTGGAAGGAATAATGCTAAAGCTCAAACTCGAGTACTTTGGCCACCTCATGCGAAGAGCTGACTCATTGGAAAAGACTCTGATGCTGGGAGGGATTGGGGGTAGCAGGAGAAGGGGATGACAGAAGATGAGATGGCTGGATGGCATCACTGACTTGATGGAACTGATTATAAGTGAACTCCAGGAGTTGGTGATGGATAGGGAGGCCTGGAGTGCTACAATTCATGGCATCTCGAAGAGCCGGACACGACTGAGAGACTGAACTGAACTGAACTAAGTTACAATTATATCACATTTCCTTTAATGATGCAGAAAGAAGCCAGTTCATGTTGGAGAAACTTGATTGATACCAGTACAGAATACTGATGTCAATACCGGTACTGGTCTGTATGTGTTACCTTCTTGAAACCAAGCCAATTCCTATTACATGGCAGTCAGGAAATATCCCAATACTTTTTCTCCAGCCTGACAAATAAAGACAGCCAGGAACAGGAAAAGCAGTGAAGATCTGCTATCTGGTACCCAATAGTCTGGGCTTCCTTGTTGGCTCATATAGTAAAGAATCCACCTGCAATGTGGGAGTCCTGGGTTTGATCCCTGGTTTGGGAAGATTCCCCTGGAGAAGGGAATGGCTACCCACTCTAGTATTCTTGCCTGGAGAATTCCATGGACAGTGGAACCTGGCAGGCTACAGTCCATGCGGTCGCAAAGAGTTAGGCATGACTGGGTGACTTATACTTCACACAATCGTCTAGAAAGACTTGATTGTCTTGGTTTCATACAGAATACCACCTAACCCATCACATTTAATGAAATTATACGAATTGTATCTGAAATACAGAAAACACCAAACACTACAGGTACATTAGTCAAATGCATTCAGGTTGAAGAGTGGAAGTTAAACGCCACAAATAAATGTTGAGGGCCCCGTCAGTTCTTAACTGGGTCCTTTGGTGTGATGTGTGTTGAGTTCTCTTTTCTAAATTGAGTTCATCGCTCTTTGCACGATGCTTGTAGGAAACCTGATTTTGGAAGCACTGTATGTACCATCTGAGTATGCTGCTCAATCCATTGGTGAATAAGGTCCAGATACAAGGAGGATTTTTAGTAGCACAAGGCTGATATTTTATGCTTCTCTGTCATTTGAACCTTTATGACTCAAGAGATCCAATTATTTTTGAAGTATTTTTGTCACACAGGTATGCTGCAAGGAGCCAAACAGGAGAATTCTGATGACTATTCTCTATCTTAAAAGCAGTCTTGGCTTCCAGTGGGTCCTGTTAGAGAGACTAAATGTCTGATCTTGGGACAAGTGTCCATGTAAATCCAAACTTCCTTTTGTTAACTTGGTGTTGTCTGATCCATAAATATCTACATAAATCTCTACATTTAATAATGTACTCTTCTTAACTGGCATTGGTATGTATTAGTTCTGGCCTAAGCACATATTGAATGCATACATATATTGCTTTAAATTTGTCTCAGAATCCCATGGTATATATTTTTTTCTGCCTCACCAATTCTCTTGCAGCTCCATGTTTCATTTAATGGAGAGTGAGATATCATCAGACAAAATAAGAGGAAAAAGTGTAGATCTGGTTTACAGATGATTATGGCATGCTGGACTTCCCAGGTGGTGCTAGTCATAAAGAATCTGCCTGCCAATGCAGGAGACATTAGAGACACAGGTTTGATCCCTGGGTTGAGAAGAGTCCCTGGAGGAGGGCATGGCAACCTACTCCAGTATTCTTGCCTAGAGAATCCCATGGACAGAGGAGCCTGGTGGGCTATGGTCCATAGGGTTGCAAAGACTCAGACACGACTAAAGCTACTTTAATTTGCATGCACACATGCATGGCTTGCTGGCCATAGCTGGTAATATTAATGATTGCACTAAAGCCTCCCTTGGAGACAACCCAAAGACAATGGTGAAAAAGAAACCTTTCTAACTGGAATAACTTTGGAAACACATAGAATTTCATATTTGCATATATATTGAAATAATCTGAGCTATAAATTAATTCAGAGGCAGTAGCTAGTGCATTGGTTATATGGTCAGAAACTTAGAAAAGATGGAATTGAAAGATGGATGACAAAAGTGTCTGGTGGAGAGGTACATATATGAGTCTATCAGGAAGGGTTCGGTGTTTGAAGTTTTCTGTATCATACATTAATGCCCTACATGGGGCATTCATGGCAAAGAATGATATAAAATAATGTTTAAGAATATCAAGCTCCCACATGTCAGCCTACTTCTATTCCTAGTCAACCTGTTGTTTACTCAGTGGATTTCTGGAAAATTTTTTTCTGTAATGGAGTCTATGAATAGTTTTGACATAGTGAACTTCCCTTCACCAGGGCATATCTAACTACTAACACTACTGACTTTCCATTTTGCCAACAGTGAAGTCCAAAGCCAGACTCAAGATAAGAAACCGTGTTCTGGGTTACCAGCCAGCTTCTTCATGAAGAGGGCAACCATGAATTTTATGAGTTGATTGGCAGAAGCCATCAAGTGGACTTCCTAGGTGACGCTAGTGGTAAAGAACCCACCTCCCAACGCAGGAGACGTAAGAGACGCAAGTTTGATTTCTGGGTCGGAAAGATTCCCTAGAGGAAGAAATGGCAACTCACTCCAGTATACTTGCCTGGAAAACTCCATGGACAGAGGGAGCCTCCTGGGCTATAGCCCATGGGGTCGCAAAGAGATGGACACAACTGTGCCTTGGGGCACACACAACTACACAAACCGATATATATGATGCTGCTAAGAAATAGATCCTGTGGGAGTCAAAATTTATGTAATTCTTCTAACCAAGCTGGTAATAGTGGATGAGGGAACCCCAAATGATGGTGGAAGAAGAAGAGGTATGAATATCAGCTCATATCATTAGCAAGAATAGAAATTAGAGCTGAAGTCCCTATATTTTACAGTGGTCCTTTTGTATTTACTGTTTATATGATAAGTAACGGTGGATGCTAATATCTACTTTGAGGATCCAGGATTGTAAACTGAATTGATATGACCTGTGGCAATCTGACAGAGAAACTTTAAGTTTCTTCTGCATTGGGGGTATATTCCTGTTGTTAGATAAATGTGGCCAGGTATCTTACTTGCTCTATTAAAGTGCACACCACTAATAGCATAGGTTTTCTTACTCGATGTTAAACTGCAACACTCATACATGGTTTGAGCACAGTAAGTGCTCAACAAGACAAATATTAATTATATCAAAATATTGCAGATGATGAAACTGAGGATAAATATTTGCTAATGGAATAACCCTGACTCAGGTAGAAACTTATCTTTTCTATAAAGTTGTACTATATTTTAATTTTAATTTTTTTTAATTCTATCACTTCAGAAATGTCTGATCATGTGTTTAGCATTTGATAGTGTTTCACAGTTCCCTAATATCTTTATAAAGGTGATAAAATGAATTAAAATATAAATCTCATTGCCTGTGTACAAGGTTCATGTATCATAGTCAGTTTAACCTTCAATAAAGTTTTCAGTTGTGGTTACCTACTCTCCAGACAAATCTAACAGAAATAGAAAAAACCCAGTGAAGAACAATGAAAAGGATTGTAATCATGAGTAATACTATAGAAGAAGACTCCAGATGAATGGGATATTAAAAGAGTAGGCTGAATTGTTCTGAGAAGACCAAGGGGAAAAGGTTATAAAATAGAAGCATATTAAGTAAAGAATAGAATAAGATAGATACACAGAAATTCTTTGGCCCTTTCTTACAGTTCAAGGACAGTGGATAAAACCTAGGGTCTAAAAGATGAACATAAAGGTCTTCTTCCTTCTAACAAATTGTCAGGAAATAGTTTTAGAATTTTTTTTTTTTTCTGTTCCATACCTAATTGGGAAACTAATCAACATCTCTATGCCTGAATTTCCCAATATTTGTATGATAGAATGTTATATACTAAAAGGACTATAGAGATCCTAAGTTAGACTACACTAGGATCTAATAGCTTCAATTTACTTTCTTTTTATTTTTTTATTGGAGGATAAATGTTTGAAAATATTGTGTTGGTTTCTGCTATACATCAACATGAATCAGCCACAGGTATACATATGTCACCTCCCTCCTGAAACCCCCTTCCCATCTCCCTCCCCATCCCACTCCTGTAGGTTGTCACACAGCACTGGGTTGAGTCTCCTGTGACACACAGCAAATTCCTACCTGTGATCTATTTTACATATGGTAATGTATATGGTTTCATGCTATGCTCTCAATTTGTCCCATCCTCTCCAAAAAAAGAAAGAGGAAACTGAGGTCCAGATAGTTTGTTATTCATATGCATCCATAAACCTAATTAGCTGGAGAGTCATTTGATGATTTTTGTATCAGGGGTCTTTTCAGCACTCCATGGTTACCTTCAAAGTAGTCACTGTATATTATACACCTCACTGCTCATTTATGTGTATGTGTAAATACACAAATACACAATTTCTATGCACTGTACATTTTATATACACACAAATATATTTGATTCACCAGAAATTTATTTTAATACTTTTTACCATTTATCTTATTTCAAAGTATCTAAGTGAATGTACCATCCAGTTGTCATCAATCCACATGCAAAAATTATATATATCAATTCACATATGAATTGATAAGTACCCTGAACATCTATAATGTAGAATATCAAAAGAAAATATGTTAATATCACAAAACCAATTTTTTTTTCTGGAATAAGTTGGACAACTAATTAACACCATGCAGAACTGTAAACTTTATATCTGCTATTTTTTGAAATTTTCCCATAGTTTAGTCCATTATTTAAATATAAATTGTTGTCATCTTTAAGCATACATTAGCACCTTGACTTTTCCAAGTCAGTGGGAAAACTTTCCATTATTTTTAAGTAGCAAAGGAGAATTACATTTGAACATACTAAATGATCATATCCAAGTTGCAGAAAATTACAAAGTGGCCTAAATTCAAACATTATACATAAACTCAGAGACCATGTTAAAATTCAGTGCCAATGTTATGGTCAGTTGATACTTTAAAATGCTTCTTACAGTGTTTTTGTCTTTCAGACTTACCTACTCCTGGTCTACTCTAAGTATAAGCTACGACTCATGTGCAGATCAGGTTTTGGCTACATACACAGGTCTACATACACTTTCCACATGCTTCTAGAATAGCATATACTTAGCTTTTCATGCCAGGTATAACAATGCATCAGTTACCTATTCCTGTATACCCACTCTGTAAAATTGCATTGTTTCAATGATAATGTCTACTTAATCTGTATAACTAAAGCCAAGTGAAATGGCTTATGCTAAGTAGTTGTCCAATAAACATTTACTACATAATTAGAAAGTTGAGAAATAAATGATTATTGCTGCTTTTCAGAACAATTCTATTACAGTATTTTCAGGCCAATTGAAATTTGGGTTATGCCTCAAAATCTTAAAGTCTGTATAGTCTATACAATAGGGTGGATTGTCTTACAGATTTCTGCTATCCCTTTCTCCTTTATGTGAATATGTGTCAAGTCGCTTCAGTCACATCCAACACTTTGTGACCCTATGTACCATAGCCCGCCAGTCTCCTCTGTTTATGGAATTCTCAAGGCAAGAATACTGGAGTGTGTTGCCTTGCCCTTCTCTAGTGGATATTCCTGATCCAGGAATTGAACCAGCATTGGCAGGCTGGTTCTTTATCGCTAGTGCCACCTGGGAGGTTTCTGCATTCCTGTTCATCACCATGTGTCTTACAGTCCCACCTGTAAGGCATATGCTTTCCTACCCACTGGTTCTGGGCTTGACACATGACTTATTTTGGCCCATAGAATGTTAGCAGAAGTGACATTGTACCAGTTTGATGTAGAAGCCATTATGTCACCTCTTGCTACCAGCTGTCTTGCTCTTTTCCTTCTACAGTGAAAATAAATAACTCTTATAAATAAGTGTTGTTCTTTTGAATTAAGTTGTGAAATAAAGGTGATAAAGCAGAGCTGAATCCCACTCCTGGGCACATACCCAGAGCAAACCATAATTCAAAAAGATAAATGTACCCCCAATATTCATTGCAGTGCCATTTACAATAGTCAGAGCATGGAAGCAACCTAAATGTTTACCAACAGAGCGATGGATAAAGAAGATGTGGTGTGTTATTCAACCATAATAATAATAATAATAATAATAATAATGCTATTGGCAGCAACATGGATGGACCTAGAAACTGGCATACTGAGTGAAGTAAGTTAGACACAGAAAGATAAATATCATCTTATATTACTTATATATAGAATTTAAAATAATTAGGGTACAGATGAACTTATTTACCAAACAGAAGTAGAGTCATGGTGTAGAAAACAAGTTTATGGTTACCAGGGAATGGGGGAGGGGCTGGGATAAATTGAGTGATTGGGACTGACACATAACACACTACTATATATAAAATAGGTAACTAATAAGAACCCGCTATATAGCACAGGGAACTCTATTGAATACTCTGTAATGGCCTATTAGGGAAAAGAATTCAAAATTAAAAACAGAGTGGATATATGTATATGTATATAACTGATTCATTTTGCTGCACACCTGAAACTAATACAACACTGCAAACCAACTATAGTCCAATAAGAACTTTTAAAAGAGCACAGCTGAGCAAAGCTTCAACAGCTAAAATCAATATCTGGCAAAATATATTAAAATGTATAGACAAACAATCTACAGAGAGAGAAATGTCTATTACTGTAAATCACTGATTTTTCGTTATGACATCAAGTCTAATTTAAACACAGATTTGGCTACCTATACATCTGAGTGTTACTGAAACATAACTGCCAAAAGGTTAACCAGCTCTATTAAAAACCAACCTTTAAGATTATTTTTTATCATTAATTTTAATATTACCTGCATAAAATCAGACTGAAAAAGCTGGTCAGCCATCAGATGACTCTTCAAATAGGTCCAAGAAGGAATTTAGGCGAAAGATCTCCAAACAAAAAATCCAGGGAGATCAGTGGGCTGGAAAGCAATTCAGGGGAGTTTAACCAGGACCATACTCTCCAGAATGCAAAGTGCCTGTTATGTTTACATAGCAGTATTCCAGAATCGCTATAAGCCAGCGACTGATGTGTACTTCCATTTCCCCCCTTTATCAGAGATTTACTGAGGCTTATTGTCTCTGCTTCACTTTTATGTTCTCTGTGGCTCTGTGTGCCCTATGGCCATATGGATACTCACTGTTTTCGTTCATAAGTCTCTGAATCAAGACACTTAAACACAGTGGAATACGTCTTGAAATTCCGGTATTGAGATGATACTATAATGGATGAAAATGTTGAGAGCTCCTTGGAGAGAATGGCAGTCTATTTTGCATATAAAAAGCAAAAGAGTGATCATTCATGACTGGGAGTACAAACTGCCTCACTTTACGTGATTAGTGCTCATTATTTGCTCTCACTTCTCTAAGATTAGATAGAGTATGTGTATATATATTTAGACATATATGTATCTCTATCCATTGTCATATTACCTACTGCTCCTTCTGCAGGAGGAGTTACATCCTTAACTCATTATTCATTGGCCAACTGATTGAAGGTAACAGAAACATGGGGCAAAGTGATAATATCCCACATATGAGCTGAACCTTCAAATGAATCTGTTTTGCTACCGGTAATCTCACTCTGCCACAAGAAAAGGGTGGCCCAAGTAGAAACTGCCCTTTATCCTTGGTTCTAGAATGGGAAAACGTGGGAAATAGAGTGGTGAACAGAGTCCAGTGGATCTGCAGCAGCCAAGGATGACAGAGACACCCAAATACTATGTGGGTGAAAAATAAATTCTGCTGTTGTAAGCTATTAAGATTTGTGTGCTCTACTGTTACTACAACAAAATTAACTGATATCCAAGACAATCAAATTCTTAGTACTTATATGCTATCCTCTGTGAATTCAAAGACTATTTACTTAGTAGCCCTAGTGTTGTAAGCACAAGTATAACTCTGTGGATATAAAGGTTTTTAAAAGACATTATTTTTTATTGCTCATAGTAAACTGGATATTGCTGTAGTAGAGAAACATTTACAATAGAATGTGATAAATGTTCTAATATAATTATATTCTGGTTTGCGTTTGTGTGGAGTCAGAAGATCACTTAAATTCCCCTAGACAGAAATACAGAACTGGGAAAGGATTTGCCAGAACAAGTAATAACTAACCTGAATCTTGAAAGTAATCAAGGGTTCACTGAAAGGACAAATTGAGAAAATAAATTACAGACATAGGGAAGGACAGGAATGAGAGGCACAAAGAGATATATGTGGTGTTTATAAATCAGTGATAGAAGCCTGGGTTGTTGGTGGTTACTGTGCCAAAAAGTCAGTCAGTGCCAAATTAAAATAGATCTTTCTCATTGTACTAATGAGTTTGTGATTCACCCAGGAGAATGGATGACTGCAGGATGAAAACTGGATTATAGATTCAGGGAAAAGGGAAAAGTAGATTTTAAAAGTACAGGCAAGACACTGAAGTAAGACACTGTTACTGGGCAATTAGAGAGAGAGGCTTCCTGCTTGCTTTGAAGGAGAAAGACCGGCAGGAATTTAGTTACACCCTGACACACAAACGTTAGATTTAGGCAAAGAACAAAGACAACATTGATGTCATTACATCCACCCTGTGAGGATAACCAGAGGCCCAGCCTACTTGTCTATATCGTTCTGGGACACAAAATTTAGAAATCTGCACAGCTGAGCCAAGGTCAAGGTTGAGGAAGAAAGTAACATTGCAGCTTCCTTAAGTCACAGTGTTCCTAAGGGTACAATTGGACCCATATCTACATCCTGTGATCACCATCAAGTAGAAGTGGCAGATAATTGCCAGGGGTGAGAGTGGCTAGAAGGAGGTTAGGAGGAAGACAAAGAGAAAGTTTCTTAACTTCAGATACTGGCATCATTTTTATCTGACCATTATTTTATCCACACATCCAATGAATGTTCTTCATAATCTTTTAAGTCTTCACGGTTCATTCTAAATTTGTTTGAACCCAACAGATGATGTGAGGAAGATTCATTATGTCTAGTTCTGGAAGTATGAAATTAGCCAGAAGGCTTGTGCAGTATGAATCATAAGGAAATAAAAACCCCTGTACCTTAAGCTTCATGTTAATAAGTTTGAGAAAAGGAGATAGGACATCTGTAAGAACTGGGGGTAAAGATTCTGCCAAAGGCTGTAATGGTGGAGTGGAACATTTATCACATAAGGAGAAAGCCTTAAAGCCCTTTTTTAGCATACAGACATATTCAAATTAATGTATGTGTGTGTGTGTGTGTGTGTAATGTATACTATTTCACATAAAAATCAAAAGGAAGAAATCACCATGAAACGATAACAGTCAAAGAAACATCTCAAGAACTCAGAGCAACATGAAGAACAGTCTAGAAGACATTCTGAGTATAGAAAATCTGTGAGTTCAGGCTTTCAATGTAACAAAGTTTTCCCAGATACTAGAGATGCTGATGAGAAAGAGCACAAGGTCATGTTCTTCACTTCTTTTCTGCCACCATCATGGGAGGAAATCTATTGCTGCCATTAATGAAAAACGTGGGTCTATCGACAGGCCCTGCTTTCTTTCCCTTCAATCCAACATTTATTTATTTATATATTTTTTTGCAACTATGCATTTCAATCACTAGTACACTGTAATCCTTTATACTATGTTCAACTAAAGAACAAACACACACAGCATAGGTCAGCAGACCTGTCCATGTTCCCATCATAATAATAGCAGTGATAACAAACTCACAATGTTAAAATTTCAGTAGCAGAGATTTTATTACTGCTTAAACTTTCAAGTAAAAATAAAAGAAATAAATAGCACATTCCTTGTTTACAAATTAATCCTCATCTCTGTGGAATAGAAGGAATTCTTTTTCTTTTCTAACATTCAGTTGTTTACAGTGACTGGAAAGAAAACTTAAAGAGGCCTTAAAATCAGTTAGACAGACGAGATAGAAGAGGGAAGACTTGAGAATTCTCAAAGCATAAGGTTATCTTAGGAGGAGAACTGACAAAAGAATTAGAACATGATAAAAAGGACCAAGGAAGTAAGCAGGGATTTTTGATAAAGAGACATCTAATTCTATTTGTGAGCAGGAGGTCTGAGCTCCCCAAAGAGAGAGGTAATAAAGACAGGAGCAGATCAATAAAAGATGTGAGACCTGGGGAATGGTTAGCACTTTGATTTAGGGGATGGTTTTAACTCAGAAAGTTTGTGAGATAAATATAATATTATCTGCATAAGGCATAGTGTGTGGAAGAAATCAGAGCCCTGTGACAAAGACTGGTACTGAAAACTTGAAAATTTCTGAGGATAAAACTGAAGGATGTTCACAGATGATCCCCAGAATCTCAAAACAAGAACCAAAGAAAAATTATTTAATTGCACACATTTTACAGAAGGGCAGGGGGTAAACTCTGCCTAGTTGACCCAGATTTGCCTGTATATAGACAGAACATGGAATTTCTTACAAAATCAGATTTCATTTTTAGAAATCAAATGAGATTAGGGAAATAGAAAAAATGGATGGAAGGATCTGATAAAAAGATGAACAAGTCTCTAGTAACGAGTTTTCTTTTTTCAAGTGTGCATCTCATTTTCTGCTTCACATCCAGGGCTTTATGACAGTAAATACCTTCTGAACTGAGGGTGGTTTGTTTGTTTTTTTTTTTTTGCT
This sequence comes from Nanger dama, assembly GCA_917880005.1. NCBI lineage: Eukaryota > Metazoa > Chordata > Mammalia > Artiodactyla > Bovidae > Nanger > Nanger dama. The sequence continues at coordinate 4,317,017 of CAKJTW010000027.1, read as the reverse complement.
TTGCCTGTCAATTACTTTCTATAGCATCTACTTGTTCTCTTAGCTTCCAGAGTAATATTTACGATTCACGAGTCTGGAGGTTAAGGAAGCAAGTGCTGGTCTGCATGCCATAAATTAATGCTGTCTGTATAAAATTCATTGCCCTGCTTTCACATACTGGAAAGGAATAATAATAGTTAAAAAAATTGCCATCATTGTCTGTGTCCTTTGCTGGCTGAAGCTGATGCGTAACAGCAGGTGCTTTAGAAAGAAATGCTGTTGGCACTTGTAAAAGCTGGCCAGTCATGGCTCCGTCCTTTTGCTTAAGGAAACGACATAGTTTCCTGCAATGCTGCACTGTCAGGAGGGATTTTTGCAGAATAGCCTAGACAAAGTGGCACAACATGAAAATTATTTCAAAACCAGGAGATACTACAGAATGAGAGAATACCACTGGTCAATGATCACATGAGAAGGGTCTGTTTAATGATCTGCTCTTGAGTAAACTTGGTATCATAGAAATCTCTGCCTTTAGTTAGTTCCACTTATTAGAGATATGATCAAATATGTTTAAATAGCCACAAAGCTCTGCATGTGTGCTAATCAGAGCACATCTCTGGACATTACAGTGAAATACTCAGGATTAAGTGTAGGATTTTGTTTAATCAGATAGTTATTTAAAAATGTTTTTGACATGTACAAAGCCATTTCCAGAAAGCATAGTCATAACTGATATTTCTTTAGGTCCTTACAAAGTGCTTTTACTCGAGTACTTTGATTTGATCCTCAAACAGGCATAAAGAACCACAGCACATTTCCAATGTTTCCAAGGAACAAAATGAAGCTTAGAGAGGTAAGATTTCTGCCTAAAGTTGTATATGCAGTAAGAAACAGCACTGTTCTCAGGCCAGCCCTATGATATTTTTCTAGACTTCAATATGATATGTCCCAGTGTTTTGAGATATTTCCAAGAAAATCTAGAATGATGTGTAGGGAATGGGGAGTGAAGCTGACATCTGTTGCATCCAAAGAAGTACCTGTGTCTGCACTCATCTTCACCCAGTCCTCTATGTCTCAGAAAATCTTAACAAAGCTACATGCACTCATCGTTTCATCCCCTGAACACAGAGAAGTCTCCTGTATACAGAAGTTGAACAAGCAGACCTACAGTTTCCAGTTCTGCACATAGAAAGCTTGGAAGTCACCAACCATCCTTATTAGTGAAAAGCCAAACAGACTGCAAAATCAACAAGTCTTCTTGGATACATAAAGAGGGGCAGGCACAGAACAAATTGCTAGTCCCAAGACTAGAGAGACCAGCAGGCAAATGTAGAAAGTTGTGGCTTCCTAGCGAAAACCTGAGCTGTAACTGACAAAGTACTGGAGGCACCAGGTGGACAAGTTTGAGAGTTAAAAACTCCAAGGAGACTCAGTCCTAGGAGCCCCAAAACACCGTGAGATTTATCTCCAGGAGCTCGGCCAGGTTCCCAGTGTACTAATCTGAGAAAAATTTCCTCGTGTTTCTAACAGGAGAAGGGTAAAGAAACCATTTTAAAATAAATCAAAGCACTATATTCTTCTTTATTTGGGGGAGGAGGGGGAATGGGGCTTCTAATTTTATTTTACTTTTTAAATTAAAAAAATTATCAGGGTATATAGTTGCTTTACAATGTTCTGTTATTTTCTGCTGTACAGCAAAGTGAGTCAGCTACACACACACACACACACACACACACACACACACACACACACACACACACACACCTTCTTTTTTGGATTTCTTTCCCATTTAGATCACCACAGAGCACTGAGTAGAGGTTCCTGTGCTATACAGTAGGTTCTCATTAATTATCTATTTTACATATAGTGTATATATGTCTATCCCAATTTCCCAATTTATCTCACCCTCTCTTTCCCCTCTTGGTATCCATACATGTATTCTCTATGTCTGTGCCTCTATTTCTACTTTAATTGGTACCTTTTTTCTAGGTTCCACATGTATGCATTAATATATCATATCTGTTTTTGTCTTTCTGACTTAACTTCACTCTGTCTAACAGTCTTTAGGTCCATCCACATCTCTGCAAATGATACAATTTTGTTCATTTTTATGGCTGAGTAATATTCCATTGTATATATAGGCCACATTCTTCTTAACAAGGCCTGCCTTCAGCTGAAGCCATCAACCTGCTGGAGAGTTACTTGAGTCTAACTATCTGGTGGGGAAGGGGGAGCAGTCACCCAACTTCAGCTCACTCTAGTCATCCTGTTGCACCTATGAGGGGGAGAGAAAAATCAGGAAAAACTTGTGAAGTTCACAGTCCAGAGGCATATGATCAATAAAAGACTGAATTAATCATTGGCTACAGAGGGTTTAACCTCCCCACAAACCTCATCATCATATCACTAAAGGTCTATTAAAGGCAATTTATTTTAACTCACTACATCATGTTTTCCTATTAAGAAAAAACTGCAAAGTATGGTAAAGGCAAAAACCACATGGCAGAGATGTGGGAATGATGTGATCAGGAATTTAGTGGACATGAGTTTGAGCAAACTCTTGGAGATGGTGAAGGACAGGGAAGCCTAGTGTGCTTCAGTTCATGGGGTCACAAAGACTCGGACATGACTGAGCAACTGGACAACAAAAACAAACGATTAAATACACTAAGGGCTCTATTAAGTAGACAGTATGCAAAAGCATATGGCCAGTAGAAGCAGAGAGAAGGAAAACCTAAGAAAGAACAAAAACAAAATGCTAGAGGTTTAAAACAAAACCACTGTAACATAAAGTAAAATTATCTTTGATGACTTTTTAGACTAGACATGGCTGAGGAAAGAATCTGAGTTTGAGGTTGTGTGTGCATGCTGGGATACTCCATTGTTTTTAATTCTCTGTGACCCCCATGGGCTGCAGCCAGCCAGGCTCCTCTGTCCATGGGGATTCTCCAGGCAAGAATACTGGAGTGAGTTGCCATGCTCTCCTCCATGGGATTTTCCCAACCCAGGGATCCAACCCAGGTCTCCTGCATTGCAGGCAGATTCTTTATCATCTGAGCCACCAGGGAAGCCCAAGAATAGAGTGGGTAGACTATCCCTTCTCAAGGGGATCTTCACAACCCAGGGATCCAACTGGGGTCTCTTGCATTGCAGATGGATTCTATACCAGCTGAGCTACCAGGAAGCCCAAGTTTGAGGATATCACAATACAAATCTCACAAACTGAAAAGCAAAGAGAAAAAAAAAAAAAAGGGAGAGAGAGAGAATATCCAAAGACAGTGAGACGACTTCAAAGGTGTAACCCACACATTGTGGGAGTAACAGAAAGAGAAGAGAGAGATGAAGGGATCGGAGAAACATTTGCATGAACAATGGCTGAGAATTTCCCCCAATTAATGTCAGACATCAAACCAGATATTCAGATAGTTCAGAGAACAACAGGATACTATACCCAGGCGTATCATTTTCAAACTGGAGAAAATCAGAGATAAATCCTGAAAGAAGCCCTATGGGGCAAACATCTTACTTATAGAGGAACAAAGATATAGATTCCACATGGCTTCTTTTCAGAAACCACGTTAGTAAGAAGAGAATGAGGTGAAACACTTAATGAGCTGAGAAAAAAAAGACAGCCTGAAAGTTGTACATTATGTGTTTACTCACTGGAAGGACTGATGCTGAAGCTGAATTTCTAATATTAAGGGCACCTGATGCAAAAAGCTGACTCAATAAAAAGACCCTGATGCTGGGAAAGATTGAAGGCAGGAGGAGAAAGGGATGATAGAGGATGAGACGGTTGAATAGTATCACTGACTCTCATGGGCATGAGTCTGAGCAAGCTCCAGAAGATGGTGAAGGACAGGAAAGCCTGGCATGCTGCAATCCATGGCGTCACAAAGAGTCAGACATGACCGAGCAGCTGAATGACAAAGCTGTTTAACTGAACAGTTCTATGAACAATATGACTTATTTAAAACTATCACTTCCTGAAAAACAGTGAAATTCTATATATTTCCAGGGACTACTGAATCACTGTTCATTCTCCAGGCCCCAGTTCTACCCCAGTCTCCAAGCCACCAACATCCACCAACGATGGAAAAATTCAAAGAAATCACATTCAGGTTCAAATTACCAATTTGGGACAGGCCTTTCTGTAAAAGTATGTTAGGCAAACACTTGTAAAAGAATCAGGGGATATAAGAAAGGATAGCAACATCTTTAGCTTTCATTAGGTTCACAAATGTGGTCTCTGACCTGTGTGTCTTTTCTGTTCATAAACAAAGCAATTGAAGTTTCTAATATCATGTGGAAATAAAGTTTTAAATCTGGGTAAAATTGTATTCCACTTTTGTCTTTGTTACACAGTTGGTTAATATTTTAATAGTTTTCCATACATCTTTAATGTTATTTTTTTTCACTTAAAATGTTATCGCCAACAAATGACAATTTCCATGTCATTATTAGGGCTAGGCACCTAATGATACAGGAGCCTTAACAGCATCAGACAAGAATGAATTGTTATAATTATTTATATTTATGATCTCAAACTCCCCAAATTCCATTTTTCACCCTTTAATCTAGATTAGATTACTCTATAGTTCTTTGATATTTATAAGATATGTAAATGTGTATATGTATATAAAGGATCAGACATAATGAATCTGTTAAAATTAATATTATTTTAATTATCATTAATGATTCATCTTCAACTTTCTAGTCCAAATTACAAAAGATGAGTAATTTAACATAATGCATTAAACCATTAAACACATCTTATGCAATCTATAGCAATTAGTCTTCCTGAAAGCCGAATTTCTCATTAAATCTTAAAACCACACAAGGAGTACAGTTAGACAGAATATTGCTATGTTTATAACATATCGATTCAACATTCCATCTCTATGGGAAATATATAAGTGTATAAAAAGTGACCAAAACATTAATACATTCCCAGTATAACAAATCTGAAGACATCTTTTGATTTGTAAATAATCACAGGGGAGCATAGCTCCAATGAAGAAACTTCTTTTTTTCACTTTGAACATGTTTTAGTGTTTCCTCTTATCGAAGTAAGTCTTTCTCTCTCACAGATTTCCACTCAAATTCTAAGACCCATTTTGAATGTCATTTTCCCAAGAAAGCATTTTTCAATTGTTTTACACAAAATTAGTCCTCCCCTTGGATTTGTGCACACAGGCTAATAGTATTTCAAAATATACAGCAGACACTGGAGTGATGTGTGTAAGAGGAAACTCTACATCCTACTTATCTTTCACATAACGTATCTCCAGATACTGAATGCAAAATGAACATTTGGTGAACAAATAAAAGGAATAAAAAGTGGAAGTATTCTTCTTTTTAAAAAATGAATTATATATGAGGCACCAGGCTAGGCATCAAGGATATAAAGATCTTGCCCCATAGCTGGCAGACTGTTGGTAGAATTCTTATTCAGGAGCCCCTGTCTATACCTTTCTATGTCTTCAAAATTTCTGTCTAAAAACTTGGGAGACTAGTTTTAAAATATTTTTATTGAATTCTACTTTTAGGTCAAACACCATATGTTACTTCCTTAATTTCATAAGTAGCTGTGATGTGCTGTCTACATATGCTGATTTTCTTTTCTGTACCTCATTCTCTCCCTAATTGTAACCTATATAGCCCAACAGGATCATGGTATTCTCCATCTGCATCTTCCCTTCCTACTTTTTCATTTAACAGTAACCATAATCAATAACTTTTCTGGTTATTGGAGTAATAATTGCCAAATATAAATTATATTTTTTCACTCTGTTTTCTCCAATATCTCTGTTGCTCACAACTCCCGCTTACCTCTACTATACTCATTTTTCAGGTCACAATATAATCATTTAGAAAATTTATTTAGCTAACCTTTTCTGATCACTTTTACAACCCAAACCCCTTGTGACAGGTTGTGTACATTGTGGCAATTTAATCTAATAAAATCTTATTAAGAACATTTGCTTTTATTCCAAAAATTGTCTCCATAGTCTATTAAGAGGGGAAACTAAGCTTTGGAGGAGTTAAAGAATTTTCCCAGATTCAAACAGCTGGTAACCAGAGCGATTGAGATTCCAACCTAAATCTATATGATCCTAAATCTTCTGTTTATATCTTCAACAACTGGATTATATACCCACAGACCACTCCTTCTCTTGTCTCTGATTATAGTCATCCTTTTTTGTGAAATTAACTTTGGTGTATCCTTGGGTTTGCTATAATAATAATGCTGTACATATTTTCCCCACATTCTTGTCACACCCTCTTTCACTCTTATGCAAAATATCTCTACCATTAGAGGATACTTCTCCAGCTCATCCTACTTTCTCTGAGAACTCTCCATCAGCTGAGGTTTCTGATGAAGGGTTATACATGGCCTCTATCTAAGTATAAATGTCTCTGCCTTTTATCAACAGATGGTTTAAAAAGGATGAACAGCTGACCTAGTCTGCACCAAAGAGGGTATCTTCCAAGAATATGTTTCTGTTACATAAGTGACTTGGACATTAACAGAAAGATAGAACCATGAGTCATGGTGTGTCAAAGAGACAGAGTAACCACAGTTCCTGAATTACCAGATCATGGATCATGTTGTTTAACAGGGTTGGGTGATATATGTTCCCTGCCTACTAAGAGGTAAACCTGTGAATTCCTTTTTATGTTTCAGCTTGTTTTTGTCCTTTGCAAGCAGCAGTCACTATGAGAGAAAGAATTTAGTTGTAAGCATCAAGAACTTGGAATTGAGACCTTCAAGAGAGGAGTGTGATTTTTCCCAGTCCTGGGAAATAAATATAGCCCCACTAGGTAATAAAGCACCAATCAACTAATTAACCTATCCACTGAAACTTTTGATTACAGACCATTTGACACATGAAGTTGATGTTGGGTGAGAAGCAAATGCAATTGTTGCTTAATTCATAAGAAAAGAGGAAAAATCTAGTCTAAGATTGGGCAGCTTAAACAGAAATGAGAATGAGAACTGTATCCATATCCTAACGGGGGGGAGATATTCTGGGGACCAAAGTGATGCTTTGCCAGAAATCAATCATTCCCCATTGTGGATGTCTTATTGTTTGACCTATATTTATATGGTCTACTGATTCCCAAGTAGGGTCATCCTGGCAAATTAAATAGGAGAAGACCTCAGGAATTTATAGGAACACATTTGCCTGATTCTAATGTGAATCCTGTGTGAAAGCTCCCTGCAGATGTAACTGTTTGTAAAGCTTAATTAGTGTCGCTGTGTGACAGGGGACATGGGGCGATAAGCTAAAGCATATTATGGGGAAAAAAGTAGCTGCAGTCCCACTCCCTTAGAACACTGTAAGCCACCGGAGCCCCTGGGCAAAAGGAGACACCAGGTAGGAGTGCGGGAAGCCACATGGTTGCTAAGCAATGAAGCTTTCCATTTTGGTCATCCTAGAACTGTTACTTGAAAGGCAACCAGATTAAAGAGTGATTCATCGGTAGATCTGACCAAGAAAACAAAACAAAACTGGAATGGATAGAGACAACCATAGAATGTCCCAGAGGGAAATTTTAGCTAAATGAATGTAAACACACATATACACAAACTCAAGTTTAGCAGACACCAGCATGTGCTTGATTCTATTCAAATGAAGCAAAGCATCTCATCTCTTTAATTAACAAAAGAAGTCTAAAGACAATTATAATTCAGCAAACCTTTATAACTACACAGTCTCTCTCCAGAGCTTCCTTCAGAGGAATTTGGAAGCAAGGGAGACAAGGTCAGCCTTGCTTATAAGCAACTCACTAAGCCTTCAGATTTGCTAAACAAGAATATTCTCCTTGCAGGTTTCAGACAGTTCGCTAATCTGATGCTCAGGCAAGTTCTGCCCCAAAGATGTCTTCCTGGCACCAACAGATTTTAGTTCTATGACTTTTAGAAAGTCACTTTGCCGTTCATATTCCATAAGAATATGAGTTTCATCTCCCACATGAGATATCTATAAAGATTAAATGGATTAACAGATACACAGCTCTTTGAGGCTTCCCTTGTGGATAAGCTGGTAAAGAATCTGCCTGCAATACAGAAGACCTGGGTTCAATCCCTGAGTTGGGAAGAGCCCCTGGAGAAGGGAAAGTTTACCCACTCCAGTATTCTGGCCTGGAGAATTCCATGGAGTGTAAAATCCATGGGGTCACAAAGAGTTGTACATGACTGAGTAAATTTCACTTCACTTCACTTCACTTCACCTCACAGCTCTTTGAAGAGTCCTGGCTACATTATTCATTGTTGCTGTTGTTTAGTCACCAAGTCATGTCCAACTCTTTGTGACCCCACGGACTGCAGAATACCAGGCTCCCTCTCCTTCATTATCTTCTGGAGTTTGCTCAAATTCATGTCCACTGAGTCAGTGATGCTATCTGACTATCTCATCCTCTGCTGCCCCCTCCTACTTTTGACTTCAACCTTTCCCAGTATCAGGATTTTTTCAATAAACTAGCTCTTTGTATAAGGCTCTTTGTAGCTTCAGCTTCAGCATCAGTCCTTCTAATGAATATTTAGGATTGATTTCCTTTAGGATTGACTGGTTTTATCTCCTTGCTATCCCAGAGGCTCTCAAAGAGTCTTCTCCAGTACCACAGTTCAAAAGCTTCAATTCTTCAGTGCTCACCCTTTTTATGGTCCAACTCTCACATCCATATGTGACTACTGGGAAAACCACAGCTTTGACTAGATAACTAGACCCTCAGCAAAGTAATGTCTCTGCTTTTTGATATGCTGTCTAGGTTTGTCATAGCTTTCCTTCCAAGGAGTGATCATCTTTTATTTATGGTTGCGGTCACTGTCTGCAGTGATTTTGGAGCCCAAGAAAATAAAATCTGTCACTGTTTCCACTTTTCCCCTTCTATTTGCCATGAAGTGATGCGACCAGATGCCATGATCTTAGTCTTTTTTTTTTTTTTTTGAATGTTGAGTTTTAACCCAGCTTGTTTAGTCTCCTTAGCTCTGATGGACTCTCTCTTAAAAATGCAGAAACAAGGCACAGATGTGTGAAATAAGAGACACAAGGTTGTTTGTTAGTAAATGGTAAAGTTGGAAATTAAAAGCAGGCAAATCTGATTCCAGAACTTATTTTCTTAACAACTGTTCATACCATGTAATCATACTGTGTTTCTATGTCCCAAATTGTATATTTGTAGCTGGTGGGTGATTATTTTTTCTCATGTAGCACAAATCTTCCAGGATAATGAGAAGAAAGCACCTGGGCTGTTCTTGCAGATGAGAGTCGAAAAAACAGCTAGAGAGAATGTTACTTTGCAACTGGGATGCAATATGTGACATGGTCCTACACTACCTTCCACAGAGGGCAGAGTGAGTACCATTGTAGTTGAAATAGTAACTGCCCATCAGCTGAGGCTAATCTAAATTTTAGTTAATGGGAAAAATATGCCTAGACAAATAGACTATAGTGAAAAAAACTAGAAGTGTCCTCACTTTTCTCTACCATTTCATTGTTCTATTTTTTAAAAAATGGGGGAGTTATAACCCAGCTATATCCATTTCTCACCATACAAATGGGAGAGACATGATGCAGAGAGACATAAAATCATTCAGATAAAGAAACGAAGACAAGGGCCACTGTTTTACTGTCCCAAGAGAGAAATAATCATATTCAAAATGTCCAGTTCTGAAGCTGACTCTTATCCCTTGTTCTTGGAATCTATTGTATTCACTTTATATTGTTCAATGAATTCTGTGCTTTATTTAATCTAGCTTTTTGCCCACCATACCCTCCTCTAGTGACCATCTTAGAAAAATCCCACACTCACCCTTAAGCAGAGACTGAATTAGCTTCTGTCTCTCTTTCTCAGTCCACTTTATCACACAAGCAACTTCAGCTCAATATGATCAAAACTGACTCTGCCGAAATTTAGTTAAAAATTCAAAAAGTAGGTCCTGGGGGCAGACTGCCTAGGCTGCATACTGGCTGTGCTGTTGTGTGACTTTCAAATTGTGTGATTTTGTATTTCTTAAGCTCTCTGTGCCTCAGTCTTATGTCTGTAAAATAGACCCCAGCAGTACCCATTTCGGTGCTTTGTGTGGGGCTTAAATGAGATAATACAAAGAACAATAACTGGCACATTGTAGAAGCAAAGTAAATGTCAGTTATTCTCTGTCAGACACAACTGAGTAACTGAACAAACACACACACACGTTCTTATCTCCCTCCTGCATTCTCTGTTTACATTATAAATCCAGTAATTCAATACAGAAAAGTAAAAATTATCTTTTGAATATTCTTCCTCATGCCCTTGTACACAATCACATTCTGCTGTATTTAATACTCTCAAATCTGTCTCCTCATTTCTTCCACTTCCTTACTTATCAGGATTCCGTGGTGGCACAGATGGTAAAGAATCTGCCTGCAATGCGGGAGATCTGGGTTTGATCCCTGGGTCAGGAAGATTCTCTGGAGAAGGGAACAGACATCCACTCTAATATTCTTGCCTGGAGAACTCCATGGACAGAAGAGCCTGATGGCTTATAGTCCGTGGAGTTGCAAAGACATGGACACAACTGAGCTACTTCCCTTACTTCTTGAGTTCATATTTATTCTACCTGGATGTAGTTTCTCTATATATATTTTCAATAATATCACTTATATGGTATATGTTTGAGTACCTTATCCTTTTTAATAAGTATTTACTATTCCATCAATGTATCATCAAAAATTCCTGTTTTAAGACTTATAGGAAAATTGTAGTTTTTAAAAATACAGAGATGACTTGAATATCCTTGTACATCAGCTCCATTATTTGAGTAAAAATCTGCAGAACAGTTTTAGATGTAAAGCTAAAAGTATTGTACAGATGAATTTCTGTTAACTGATGCCAAATTACTCTCCTAAAGTATTCACCATTTTACATTCTCATCAACAAGGATAAGAACACAACTGTACCTCCAAAGCATATTGCAAAGTTTAACAAGGATGTTCATTGAACTTATATTTATTGTCCTAATTAAAATGTTTTTATATGCCTATTTTAATTTTTATGAAATTACCATTTTTCTGTTTTATTACTTTTATTATTAATTTGCATAATTGCTTATACATATTTGAATACTTTGTGATATGTGTATTGCAAGGCTTTTATCCTATTGTCGTCTTTATCTCTGTTACATTTTATAATGTGAGAGGTTCCTCCTGGCATTGCTTTGCTTCACTTACAGAAGTTGTTGTCTAATTCCATCCTGTTTGTATTGTCTTGATTTTAAACTCAAATCTTTTCCGTCATTACTTTCAAAATTTTTTTTCTAGAAATATATTCCTCAGTGCAAGGTATTTTTGTCAAACAAACACATGAGCACACATACCCACGCATATCTCTAATGTGTATGCATGTATTTGTGTATGAAATAAAATATATACATATATATATATATTTTACTAATTCAACTCATTGGAAACCTATTTTTATATGTTGTGATATTTCCTTATTTTGGTTCACTAATCTCTTCATGAATATCTGTCTATTTTATTATTATACCTTTAAGGTGCATTTCACTTATGGAAGACCATGCCGCTTTACCAATCATCTGTTTCAAAACTTCATTAGCTACCATTAAAGTTTTTTCTAAATACCTTACATTAAGATTTTTCCTTGGAAATTTTTATTGAAAGTACAGATCATTTATAGCTCAATATAAGAAGAAACAATATGTTGAAACCATTAAAGATTCTATCAGGACCACCACTTCGTTTTTTCATTCTTAGAAATTAGAGAGATCAGTTTAGTTCAGTTCAATCACTCAATTGTGTCCGGCTTTTGTGATGCATTGGACTGCAGCACGTCAGGCCTCCCTGTCCATCACCAACTCCGAGTTTACTCAAATTCGTTGTCCACTGAGGCCATCCAACCATCTCATCTTCTGTCGTCCCCTTCTCCTCCTGCCTTCAGCCTTTCCCAGAATCAGGGCCTTTTCCACTGAGTCAGTTCTTCACATCAGGTGGCCAAAATATTGGAGTTTCAGCTTCAGCATCAGTCCTTCCAATGAATATTCAGGACTGATTTACTTTAGGAATGACTGGTTGGATCTTCGTGAAGTCCAAGGGACTCTCAAGAGTCTTCTCCATCACCACAGTTCAAAAGCATCAATTCTTCAGTGCTCAGCTTTCTTTATAGTCCAGTTCTTACATCCATACGTGACTACTGAAAAAACCATAGCTTTGACTAGATGGAACTTTTTAGGCAAAGTTATGTTTCTGCTTTTTAATATGCTGTCTAAGTTGGTCATAGCTTTTCTTCCAAGGAGTAAGCGTCTTTTAATTTCATGGCTGCAGTCACCATCTGCAATGATTTTGGAGTCACTCCACCCCAAAAAGTCTCTAACAGTTTCCATTGTTTCCCCATATATTTGCCATAAAGTGATGGGACCAGATGCCATGATTTTAGTTTTCTGAATGTTGAGTTTTAAGCCTACTTTTTCACTTTCCTCTTTCACTTTCATCAAGAGGCTTTTTAGTTCTTCTTCACTTTCTGCCATAAAGGTGGTCTTATCTCCATATCTGAGGTTATTGCTATTTCTCCCAGCAATCCTGATTCCAGCTTGTGCTTCATCCAACCTGGCATTTCTCATGGTGTACACTGCATAGAGACTGAATAACCAGGGTGACAATATACAGCCTTGACGTACTCCTTTCCCAATTTGGAACCAGTCTGTTGTTTCATGTCCAGTTCTAACTGTTGCTTCTTGACCTGCATTCAGATTTCAGATTTCTCAGGAGGCAGGTAAGGTGGTCTGGTATTCCCATCTCTAAGAATTTTCCAAAGTTTATTGTGATCCACACAGTCAAAGGTTTTGACGTAGTCAATAAAGCAGAAGTAGATGTCTCTTTGGAACTCCCTTGCTTTTTTGATGATCCAAAAGATGTTGACAATTGGATCTCTGGTTCTTTTGCCTTTTCTAAATCCAGCTTGAACATCTGGAAGTTCACGGTTCAGATACTGTTGAAGGCTGACTTGCGAAATTTTGAGCATTACTTTGCTAGTGTGTGAGATGAGTGCAGCTATGCAGTAGTCTGAACATTTTTGGTATTGCCTTTTTGGGATTGGAATGAAAATGGAATTTTCCAGGTCTGTGGCCACTGCTGAGTTTTCCAAATTTACTGGCATATTGAGTGTGGCACTTTCACAGCATCATCTTTTAGGATTTGAAATAGCCCAACTAGAATTCTATCACCTCCACTAGCTTTGTTTGTAGTAATGCTTCCAATTAGCTGCTCGTGCTGCTAATTGCTTCAGTTGCGTCCCACTCTGTGTGACCCCATAGACGGTAGCCCACCTGGCTCCTCTGTCCCAGTATTCCAGGCAAGAATACTGGAGTGGGTAGCTATCTCCTTCTCCAATGCATGCATGTATGCTAAGTTGCTTCAGTTATGTTCGACTCTGTACAACCCTATGGTCAGCAGCCCACCAGGCTCCTCTGTCCACGGGATTCTCTAAAGGCCCACTTAACTTCACACTCAAACATGTCTGGTTCTAGATGAGTGATCACATGATCATGATTATCTGGGTCATGATGAACTTTTTGTATAGTTCTGTGTATTCTTGCCACCTCTTCTTAATACCTTCGGCTTCTGTTAGGACCATACCCTTTCTGTCCTTTATTGTGCTTATCTTTGCATTAAATGTTCTCTTGGTATCTCTAATTTTCTTAAAGAGGTGTCTAGTCTTTCCCATTATATTATTTTCCTCTATTTCTTTGCACTGATCATTGAGGAAGTCTTTCTTATCTATTTGTTGTTCTTTGGAACTCTGCATACAAATGGGTATATCTTTCATTTTCTCCTTTGCCTTCAGCTTCTCTTCTTTCTCAGCTATTTGTAAGGCCTCCTCAGACAACCATTCTGCCTTTTGCATTTCTTTTTCTTGTGTATGGTTTGATCCTGTACAATGTCATGGACCTCTGTCCATAGTTCTTCAGGCACTCTATCAGTTCGAATCCTTGAATCTATTTGTCACTTCCACTGTATAATCATAAGGGATTTGATTTATGTCATACCTGGATGGTCTTGTGGTTTTCCCTATGTTTTTTTTTTTTTCAATTTAAGTCTGAATTTGGCAATAAGGAGTTTATGATAGCCATTACCAAAAAAATATACAAACAATAAATGCTTGAGAAGATGTGAAGAAAAGTGAATCCTCTTACACTGTTGGTAGGAATGTAAATTAGTACATCCATTAGAGAGAACTGTAAGATATTCCATAAGAAAATTAAAAAGAAGAAACATATGATCCAGCAACCTCATTCCCTGCCATATATCCAGAGAAAACCATAATTTGCAAAGACACATGCACCCCAATATTCACTATAGCAGTAATTATAATTGCCAAAATATCAAAGCACTCTAAATTTTCATTAACAGTGGAATGAACAAAGAAGATATGGTACATGTATACAATGGAATATTAGTCAGCCATAAAAATGAAATAAGGGCATTTGCAGCAACATACATAATCTAGAAATTGTCATACTGAGTGAAGTAAGTCAGACAGAGAAATATCATCTCACTTACCTGTGGAATCTAAAATGATGACCACAAGAGAACTTATTTAGAATACAGAAACTGACCCACGGAGTTTGAAAACAAATTTATGATTACCAAAAGGGAAACATGAGGGGGAGGGATAAGTTAGGAGTTTTGGATTAACATATACACACCAGAGATAAAATAAATAATCAAAAGGGACCCATTGTATAGCACAGGGAACTCTACTCAATATTCTGTAATAACCTATGTATGAAAAGTATCTGAAAAAGAATGGTTATATATATAACTAAATCTGTTTCCTGTACACCTGAAACTAACAAAATGTTGTAAATCAACTATGCTCAAATATAAAATAAAAAAATTTTAAGTGCTAATCATTACAAACCTGGAGAAAAATTGCCAAAAAAATATATGAAAAGATGCTCAGCATCACCAGTCACTGGAGAAATGCAAAACTGATGAACAAGTTCAAATTAGAATCAAATAAGTCAAGAGATATTCTAGTTCATGTATAATAAGATTCAATACTGTCAAGATACCAGATCTTTCCAAATTAGATCTATAGATTCAATGCAATCTCAATAAAAAATTCTAGCAAGCTATATTATGTATATCAACAGGTTCATTCTAAACTTTAAGGAAATTAAAAAAATGTGGGAATATATGAATACATATGGCTGGTTTGCTTTGCTGTACTCCAGAAACTGACACAGCAGTGTAAAACATCTGTACTCCAACAAAAGAGGAAGAATATCACTACTGTAATATCCACTCCTTTGAGAAAACAGAATCTATTAAATAACAGCACTTTCTTGATTTAAAAAATTAGATAAGTATATTACCAGAAAATAAAATTACAGATCAATATCCTTCATTGCTAAGAAAACAATTTAGAAATACTCCTGAGTATGCAGTGACATTGATTATATGAGAGAGAAAGAGAGATTTAAGATATTAATCCAAATGATCAGGAAATGATTCTATAATGATTTCTCTAGTGCTGCCATTAAAAACAACAAAACAACTGCTTATTGTTGAATAGCACACATATAAGAAGGTAAACTTCATAAAATATCATGATGTGTTCATCCATGTAATTAATACAAAAAGAAAAAAATAAAAGCTCACGTGTTCTGCCTCCAATCCTACTCTCCTTCCCATGGTTATTAACTATCTTGACCACTACCAAATTAGAATGGTTCTGCTTTCTTATGAATTTATAGTAAAATGTATAATATAATGTGTTTACTTTGCCTGGCTTTTCTTCTGTTGCCCAATATCGATTTGATAAGTTACTTTTGCTTCTTTTGTCAAGCTATCGATGATTTACTGTTGTCCAGTGTGTTAATTCAGAGAAGGCAATGTTACCCGACTCCAGTACTTTTGTCTGGAAAATCCCATGGACAGAGGAACCTGGTAGGCTACAGTCCATGGGGTCACCAAGGGTCAGACACAACTGAATGACTTCACTTTCACTTTTCACTTTCATGCATTGGAGAAGGAAATGGCAACCCACTCCAGTGTTCTTGCCTGGAGAATCCCAGGGATGGGGGAGCCTGGTGGGCTGCCATCTATGGGGTCGCACAGAATCAGACACGACTGAAGTGACAGCACCAGCAGCAGCAGCAGTGTATCAGTTTCTTGGGCTCCAAACCCAGTACAGATGGTGACTACAGCCATGAAATTAAAAACTCTGGCTCCTTCAAAGAAAAGCTATGACCAACCTAGACAGCATATTAAGAAGCAGAAGACATTTCTTTGCCAGCAATGGTCTGTCTAGTCAGAGCTATGGTTTTTCCAGTAGTCATGTATGGATGTGAGAGTTGGACTATAAAGAAAGCTGAGTGCTGAAAAACTGATGCTTTTGAACTGTGGTGTTGGAGAAGACTCTTGAGAGTCCCTTGGACAACAAGGAAATCCAAGCACTCATTCCTAAAATAAATCAGTCCTGAAAATTCATTGGAAGGACTGATGTTGAAGTCAAAACTCCAATATTTTGGCCACCTGATGTGAAGAACTAACTCACTGGAAAAGACCCTGATGCTGGGAAAGATTGAAGGCAGGAGGAGAAAGGGACAACAGAGGATAAGATGGTTGGATGGCATCACCAACTCGATAGACATGAGTTTTATGATGCTTCAGGAGTTGGTGATGAACAGGGAAGCCTGGCATCCCTGCAGTCCATGGGGTCACAAAGAGTTGGACATGACTGAGCCACTGAACTGAACTGAACTGATTGTATTATTCCATTTTATGAATCTGCCATTATTAATCTATTCACTTGCTTGATAACATGCAATTGTGTTTTTTTCCAGTTTGAGATCGTGATGATTGATGCTGTTACTAAAATTATTGTACATGCATATGAACATATGTATGAATGAGTGCACAACATACATGCATTTATGTTGAATATAAACCTGGAAGTGTATGTTTCTTAGTATATTTCAAAAATGTGTATTTCAGCTTTAATAGATAACTCCAGTTTTAGAAACCAAATTTTCCAAGTTATACTCCCATCAACTATATTTGGCATTTTCAGTTCAGTAAACCTTATCAATATTTGTATTGTCTCTTTAATTTTGGTCCCGTTAGCTGCTGATTTAGCTGGAACTATCTGCACCAATCAAAAAAATTTAAATTGCCTCATGACTAAGACCACAACAGAGAAAGAACTAATTATTTTTCCTTCGTATGCCTGAATGTCTGTTTGTCTCTCTCTTTGTTTTATATATCAAAGCAAGCAGTCTTTCCAAATCTTCAAAAATCACAGTGTAAAGGCAATAAAGGAAACATTATGTATTTGACACTACATAGTACAGCTGTTGTTGTACTTTCAATACAAGAACTGATTTTGACAGAACAAATTTTTACTCTTAGTTCTCAGAGGAGTTATTTTTTCATGTGATGAATTATAGATTTAGAGTTTCTGATTTACCTGCTCTTGAAATATTTTCAGCATTCTATTTACATTCCCAACTTTCCTCACCTTCTCTTGTGGAATTGCTACGGGGCTTGTTAAAGAAGCATGCACTTGCATCAACACTCTAATTGGGTCAATCAAATATTAGACATTTGTTTGTATGAACAATAGAATTATTTCATACCATTAAACATTTATTGCATTTACATGGTCTTCCATTTGCAAAAACAAAATCAGCTAAAATATAAACATTTAAAAACATAAGCTGTTTCTTTTTCATATATATGTTTGATGAAAACTTGACGCCCTAAACAAAAGCACAATAACACATATTAATTCTCTGTCACTGCTATATATATATATATATATATATATATATACACATATATATACATATATATACACATATATACATATATATATACACACATATATATATGTATATATGAAAGTGAAAGTTAAAGTCACTCAGTCGTGTCGGACTCTTTGCAACCCCATGGACTATACAGTTCATGGAACTCTCCAGACCAGATTACTGAAGTGGGTAGTAGGCATTCCCCTTCTCCAGGGGATCTTCCCAACCTTGGAACCAAGGTTTCCCACATTGTAGGCAGATTCTTTATATATGTATGTGTGTGTGTGTGTATATATACATACATATATATACAATGTAAATTCATTATATACTACTTGCAATGTTAAGTATAATTTTAATGTGTTTATTTCACAACATCACCAAGCAATTAATCTAATTCTTAGTGGACACTGACTCACCATGTCCCACAAATTTAACTCAGTTACACTATGTAACTGGAGATAGCATTCACAAATTTAACTCAGTTACACTATGTAACGAGATAGCATTCAATCCCACAGGTTAAGTGAACTGGCTATAAACAAGATTTCACAAGTCTGTGCTCGGGTTCTTTAATTTGCTACAGTAGTTCATAGAACTCAGAGAAACATTTCCTTATGTTTACCAGTTTATTATAAAATATATTACAAAGACTGTGTGCAAAAAGTCAGATGAGAAGGTACATGGAGCAACATCTGGAGGGTCCCAAGTGCAGAATCCTCTGGACCCCAGGAACTGGGGTGCACCACCCTCTCAGCAGTGTACATGTTCACCAGCCTGAAAGCTCATCAACTCCTCTTACTCAAGCGTTTGCTGCTAAGTCTCGTCAGTCGTGTCCAACTCTGTGCGACCCCATAGATGGCAGCCCACCAGGCCCCCGCATCCCTGGGATTCTTAAGGCAAGAACACCGGAGTGGGTTGCCATTTCCTTCTCCAGTGAATGAAAGTGAAAAGTGAAAGTGAAGTCACTCAGTCGTGCCTGACTCTTCGCGACCCCATGGACTGTAGCCCACCAGGCCCCTCCGTCCATGGGATTTCCCAGGCAAGAGCACTCAAGCGTTTATACAGAGTTTAATCTGTGGCACTGGCCCCTTTCGCAGGAATCCATACATTCTGCTGGTATTTCCAAACTTTTAATCATTTGACCTTTCTAGTGACCAGCCCCCACTGTGCACTTTCTAGGGGCCCCATTTTAACTCACCTTATTAATATAAACTCACAGCTGCTGGAAAAGTGGCTCCTTAGGAGTAAAAAAAGACGCGCTTATCACTCAAGAAATTCTGAGCATTTTAGTTTTGTGCTAGGGCAATGGGACAAAGACCAATATATTTTTAATTATACCACATAAAACATTATTATTTTATTATATTGCACTCAGCACGCAATGTCAAAAGCCAGCCACTAATATTAATCAATTAAAAAATAAAAACTGGAATTCTGAAGTAATCATTTTTCTTTGATATTCTGCAAGTACTGTTCAACTTTCTATTCTTCTCCAATAGGAATCCTTCCCAAATTGTTACCTTCTGTGCGACATATCCAGACTTCAATAATCTTTCTTAAAGTCAGTCTCTTTAAGCAATGTTAGCTTCCTCGTCTAACTGAGGCAGTTAGTATTTTTTAACTACCAAAAATGTTACAACATATATCAAAAACTTGTATCTGTTAAGTTTAAAAGTAGAATGAGATTATAAATATAAATAAATGCATGCAATTAGCAACCCGGTGACAAACCATTTATCACATATTTTAGAAACACACTGTGCTTTTCTTATTAGTACCACTTTTACTCTCTCCCACAGAAATAATCACTCTTTTTTTTTTTTACTAACAAACCACCTATTTTTCTTTATAATTGTTACTTATGTATATTTACTGCACACCGTTCATGTGTGTGTATGTTTGTAGAGCATTATATAAATGGGGAATGCAGGAAGAGTTACTGGAAGCTGGAAAGATGAAAATCCATGTAACAAAGTGTTAAAATATTTCATGAAAATAATTGAAAGGACAGATATACACATGAATATTAAGCATTGGCAGGAAAGTTTAGAAAGCAGAATTTTAGTGGTATAGTGTGCATTGCTTTTAGTTGGCTACATCTGACAACATTTTACCAGAAAGTGATGAACACAGAAAAGAACTTACTTGTATGAATGATGAAATGAAAGAGAAAAAGAAGGTCCAGTGATTCAAGGATGTGTATGTTTGGAATAAGCAACAAGAAAGATACGACTCTGAAGGCCTTTGAACTATAAATGCCATTAGAACTAAGCTTTGAAATAAAGATCAAATCTAGTGCATGTTTTTTACAACTTTGTTCAAAACTCTGTGTGGAATCACATGGTATCTAATAAATTCTTTTAATTTGAAAGAAAAAGAAATCTTCAAGGAAAAAAGAACTTAGAGCATGCACCCTCCTTCATAAATATATCTTGGTATATATCTTGGGATGTGTGTGTGTGTTTGTGTATATGTGTATCTTTGTAAATATTTGATATTTTCTGATTATTTTTCTAATCTAAAGTATATAAAAATAAATATCATTATGGTTTTGATTTGCACTCCCATGACTGAGGGTGACCATCTTGTCATATATTTATAAGGCATTTATTATATACTTTGTGAAGTTTCTATTAATTTCTTTAATACACTTTTAATATTTTATGTCTTAATGATTTTGACTAATTTGATTTATTTTTGGTTACTGTCCTTTGTCAGTTCATATGGATTTACAAATATCTATCATGTGCTATTTATTATGTGTCAAAAATTATGATGTCTAACTAGTAACTTAGAACAAAACCTCTAAAGTTTTATGTTGTTCTCCCTCCCTAAGAAATTATCATTCGTCCCAATTTAGCATTGAAAAGCCCATTACTTCCCCAGTGATGCAGGTCAGAGAGCATGATAATGAAGTAGACAGTGTTTGCAGATTGGGTGTAGTATTTATCTCTCATTCTACAAGCTTTTCTGTCAAGTGAACTTGTCAACCTCTCCTTGAGAAGGACAGTCTATTTTCTCTCTGTTTGAATCTTAGCTAATCCTGTGAGCTAGCCTAACAAAAAACTGAGACAAGATGTCACATTGCTTAATTCTAAAATTGGACTTTATGTGATCTTCAGATTCTATCCTCATTTGGGAACAGTGCTTCTTGAAACTCAGCCCCTCAACACACTGCAAGGAAACCCAAGTACCTATGCTGACAGGCTCATATAAGGGTAACTTCTTTACCTTCACTAATTTTGATATATATTTCTTGATATATTTTTAGACACACTTACACTTCTTCTTCTGAAATGAATACTTTTGATATTTGCTCCCTGATATAAATCTAGTGAGATGATCAAGTCGTTTAAAGCAAAAAACATTTATATAGGAACTGCATGTTAATGCTATGTGTGATCAGTTGCTCTGTCACGTCTGACTCATAGCAAGCCTGTGGATTCTAGCCAGGAAACTGTAGCCCAGGATTTTCTGTTCATGGAATTTTCCAAGCAAGAATACTGGAGTGGGATGCTATTTCGTACTCCAGGGGATCTTCCCAACCCAGGGATAGAATCCATGTCTTTTGTGTTTTCTGCATTAGCAGGAGGATTCTTTACCACTGTGCCATCTGGGAAGTTCTGTTAATAATTTACCTATAGATAAATTTGATTATGGATCTATCATTTAAGACTTTGCTGCTGCTGCTGCTAAGTCACTTCAGTTGTATCCGACTCTGTGTGACCCCATAGATGGCAGTCCACCAGGCTCCCCCATCCCTGGGATTCTCCAGGCAAGAACACTGGAGTGGGTTGCCATTTCCTTCTCCAATGCATGAAAGTGAAAAGTGAAAGTGAAGTTGCTCAGTTGTGTCTGACTCTTAGCATCCCCATGGACTGCAGCCTACCAGGCACCTCTGTCCATGGGATTTTCCAGGCAAGAGTACTGGAGTGGGGTGTCATTGCCTTCTCCAATTTAAGACTTTGTTCATGTTTAAATATAATTTTTATAATTATTTCCATAAGTGCCTTATCAATCTTTTATTTAGATTTATTCCTAAATATTTTATATTACCTAGATATTTTACATTATCAATCCTATTTTAAGTATTTTTTCATTTTCTAACTGCTGTTGAAAAAGAAAAATGCGTTGTTTTTTTTTTTTTGCTATATGTATTCTGAATTTATACTTACTCTCTAAACAGCTTAATCATTTATTTCTAGATTTGGAGGACTTTACACTAAAACATTACCATTAAATTAATTTATTTTCTTTGTCCTAATGCAATGAATATGACCATCGCCATAGTGTTGAAAAGAAGTGAAAAGAATTAGGACCAACACAAGAGGAATATTTTCTAAGTTTCATCATAAACTATGATGATGCTTGCTACAGGCCTCTTATAGATAATTCTGACATCTTATACTTCAGTTATTAACAAGTATAATAATATTATCTATAAATATTTCTGCCATGGGTTTGGAATTGAGATAAAACCATATTACATTTCAACTATATTAATAAATTCTTAATAAAAATAAAAATAAATGTTTTATAATCAGTAAAACAAAACTAATTAAGACTGTCTTCCTTTCAAGAATGTGGACCCAGATATATGCATTTCTAAACTGAATGTAATACTGAAATTACAATAAAAATGTAGACATGTAAATATATACACTGATAAGTGTAATGACAAAATAACACAGGGTGGAGTATCAACTCCAATCCAGAAATTTCGGTGAATATTTTATTTTTTTCACACTAAAAAAATATAAATTGGCTAGTGTTGTATAATGAAAAAGTAAGCTCCAGAATAGGAAGCCATATCCGTGTATGCAAATACATTGTAGTTTCTCTGATTTATAGAAAAGGTGTACTATATGACATTAAAACAGTAATTAATTTAAGATCTGTTTTAATCAATTATTGCATTAATTATAGAAGTACTGTATTATTATGGAGATGAACTAAGCCAGTCTGCCCTTACCATATCCCTCTAGAACTGCAAAGGTCTTGAAAGAGAAGATTTTTCCCTAGGAGAAAATTAGAAAATTTAGCTTCATAAAAGTTAATTGCCTTGATGTGGGCTCAGGATCCCAGTGTATGAGAAAAACTGCAAAAACTGTTACAATTTTAATCCCCCCACAATAATAGGGGAAGAAGGACACACACACACACACACACACACACACACACACACACGCACAAACACGTACCCCAAAGCCAACAAAGAGAGCAATTTTCCAAAGGGAGACAGAGTAAATTGTTCACATGGAGAATAGTCATAATTATGTGATATAGATTTCCAAAATCTTCCAAGCTAGAAAGCTTGTTCTTTATTCACAAATCCATAGCAATTCCCAAGTTGGCCACACATTAGAATCATCAGGTAACCATAAAATATATCAATACTTGGACTTATCATCAGGGATTCTGAATCAAATAGTCCCAGAGAGGCCTGGGAATCAATCATCTCAAATTATCTTGCAGATAATTTCAAGGTACAGCCAAGATTGAGAATCACTTGCAGAGTAACTATTCAGACTTTAAAAAAATTTTTTTCTGAGAACTTTGTTTCATATTTGCTGGTACAGCTGTGCTGACCAAAGATAAACCACAGATCATTTTATTTGGTTCACTGACCATGCTTCTGAAGCTCCAGAAATAAATCTGAGGCTACTTAGATCTAGCACATGCCTTCCTCTGTTTATTACCACACTGCAGTGGCCTTTCTCAGTGATAATGAACAACACCATGCAGCTCTCAGCAAACCGAGCTCATAAGATTGTGTGAAATACAATATTACTGCTGAGTTAAGGGTCCTGAGTTTTACCTAAAGGACTGAATCAGAAGAGGTCCCAGAGGGGAGTCTGTTTTGAGCACTGTAGAAAATTATAAAATGTAGGCATTATTGACTCCTCTTTTCCTCCATCAACCTCCAAACGTTTATCACGAAGCTTCATCACATCTTGTCCTAAATCTTGTCAGTGGGCGATGGATTTGAATGAATCAGAGACTTGTAATCAGTTGGAGTCTGATTTTAAACCTGCAATTAAGGTAAATTCTGGCTCATATCCTCATCTCTTTTAATCAAAGCCTGATATTTTATAAATTACATTCATTTGTATCACCCTGCAGCCAGCCTTCTACTTCAGAGAATCATTTGTTTGGGCCAAGTAACTTAAAAATGCACATCTTAAAGCTCATGCACTGTTACTTAAAATGATAATTCTTTACTTATTAGTATAAAAGACAGTGTCAAAAACGTTTACCAATAACAATAGCCAAGAAGAGAAGGATCAAGATAAATCCCTAAGAAAACTGAAAATATAAGGGAAACAAAGTCACTTCAGTCGTGTCCAACTCTGTGTGACCCATTGACGGCAGCCCACCAGGCTCCCCTGGTCCCTGGGATTCTCAAGGCAAGTACACTGGAGTGGGTTGCCATATCCTTCTCCAGTGCATGAAAGTGAAAAGTGAAAGTGAAGTTGCTCAGTCATGTCCAACTCTTAGTGACCCCATGGACTGTAGCCCAGAAGTCTCCTCCATCCATGAGATTTTCCAGGCAAGAGTATCAGAGTGGAGTGCCATTGCCTTCTCCGAAGGGAAACAAAGGACATTGTAAAAAATTACAATTAGAGTAAAAATTCCACATTTTGCTTACCCTTCTAGAGAAATAGCTACAGACAGACACAAGGAGTCAGACAAAAGCTTTCATTTAAGTTTGCTTGTAAATATTAGTATATGAAGACAATGCTAGTGAACATCAGATTTGGAAAATTAGATAAATTATAATACCGTAAACTACAAAATACTATGTGTTATGCTCCAAGTCCAAGTCTCCGAGTAGACTGAGAGAACAAGTCCACCACGGCAATGCAAAGGCAAGAAGGGAGAGGGGGAAAAAAGATGGCGGAGGAATAGGATGGGGAGAACACTTTCTCCCTCTCTACCTCATCAAAAGAACATTTCAACGCTGAGCAAATTCCACAAAATAACTTCTGACTGCTGGCAGAGGACATCAGGCATCCAGCAAAGCAGATCATTGGCTTCAAAGCCAGGTAGGAAATACTTTATTTTATTTTAAAGAACGAAGTTATAGACAAAGGAGGTAGGAGGGAATCCCGGCACGGGAAGGGAATCCCGTCCCAGGAAGAGACTCTTAAAGAGAGAGGTTCCCTAAAACTGGGGAACTTTCTCACAGCTGTGCATGGGGCGAGCCCTGGAAGCACAGAGGGCAACATAACAGGAAGGAGGAATAAATAAATAATTAAAACCAACAGATTATGAATTCAACAGTATAACCCCCCAGCGGATAAGCAGCGCAAACGCCTGCGTCCGACAGCAGTGGGGGGTTGGGCAGGGAGGAGCGCGCCCGCGACAGCGCTTCTAAGAATTGGGCTGCGGGAGACGTAGGCTGCAGGGCTTTTCTCGAGAATCGGGCGTAACAGGGCCAGAATCGGGTCCGCGCGTGGATAGAACGATTTATCCCGGACCAACAAACCAGACTGGGGGGGGTAACTAACACGCGAAACACTCGAACGTAAGACACTGACAGGCCCGCGCACAGAACAAAGGACGGATCGGAAATAGCCGGCTGCAGACCATCCCCCCACCGGCGACGGGCAGCCAGAGCCTTAAGCGCGGGAAGAGGGCAGACGCAGCTCAAGAGAGACATTACCTACCAAATTGCAAGCAAGCTTCTTTATTGAGACTTCTGCAACAATAGTCCGCGCCAAAATCCCTACCACTTGGACTTGGAACCAAACCCGGCACCCGGAGGGGACTTCCTGAGCGCCAATCCTGAGCGGCTTAAACCGGGGAATTGCATGAAACATAGGGCAGGCCCAACACGGTTATCCCGCGGATTGGGAAGGGGCAAGCCCAGTGCAGAGCTCATCACCACCCTCCTTGTGGCACGACAGAAATCAGACGCGGAAGAGACCAGCAAACAGAAGAAGTCAAACAGAGGGAACTGTCTTGGTAGTGACGCCACACAGCTCTCAACGACAGGGAAAGCGCCAGATACGCCGTTCCTACTTTTATGATCAAAAAAAAAAAAAAAAAAATTTTTTTTGGGGGGGGATGATGTGGAAGCGTGATTTTTTTTTCTTTTAAGAATTTTGTTTTCTTTCTTTAAAAATTATTTGTTTTCCTTTTTAAATTAGTTTATTCTTTTCTTTTTCATCCTTTTTCCCCTAAACTTCCTTAAATTTTTAAGTATTCTATATTTCTAGTTATTATTTTTAGAACCTAATATTACTTAAAAAAAAAAAAAAACCCTATCGTTTAAGCAAACGCCGTATATAGTCTTATTGGTGAAGGAAGTTGTCTTTTAATAATTCTGGAGTCTTTTATTATATTTTACTTTTTTTTTCTTTTTTTCTTTTTCTCTATTTTTTTTTTTTAAATTTCTCTCTACTTCTTCATCTTCTCTTCAATAATCTATCTTTGAAAATCCAATTTATACTCCAGATTTTTAATCTTGGCATTTTGGTATTTGTTGCCAATTTTGTTCTTTTGAAAACCTAATCCTCAGTACCCAGTTTTACATGAGTGCAAGACTACTGGCTTGACCACTCTCTCCACCTCTGGAATCTCCCTTTTCGCCACCAGGTGGCTTTTGTCTCCTCCCTCCCCCTCCCCCTCTCTACCCAACCCTATGAACCTCTGTGCGTTCCAGAAGGAGGAGAACTCTAAGGAAACTGGTCACTGACCGGATCTGTATCCCTCCTTCCCATCTCCCTCTTTTATCCTCCTGTCCATCTCTATCTACTTCCTTCCTCTCCTCTTCCATGTATAACTCTGTGACCACCTCTGAGCGGTCCAGACTTCGGAGCACACACAAGAAAGTGGTTACGGGCTAACTTGCTTTTCCCTCTTATGATTCCACCTCATCCCATTCCACTCACCTCTAACTACTCCCTCCCTCTTCTCTCCTCCAAGTAACTCACCGATCCTCTAGGGACGACCCTCAAGGTGGAGAAACCTATCATCATTAACCTAGATGTTTTAACATTAGTGCTGAATAGACGGAGAAATCATGAGGCTATTGTAAAAATAAATCTGAAAACCAGAATCAGGAGGCGTAATTCCAAATCCTGAGATCATCAAAGAATTCCTGAATACAGGGTACATTATCCAATTAGAGCTCATCAAACGCCTTCATACCTATACTAAAATTGAGCACTGCCCAAGGGCCAACAAGCTCCAGAGCAAGACATACCACGCAAATTCTCCAGCAACACAAGAACAAGCCCCTGAGCTTCAATACACAGGCAACTCAAAATACTCCAAAACCACTGACGTCGCATAACCCATTACTTCACACGTCACAGCACTCCAGAGAGAGGAAATCCAGATCCACCCACCAGAACTCCAACATAAGCCTCCCTGATCAAGAAACTTTGACAAGCCACTGATATAACCCCAAACACAGAGAGGAAACTCTATAATAAAGAGAACTCCACAAATTCCAAGAATATAGAAAAGCCACCCCAAACGCAGCAATATAACCAGGATGAAGAGACAGAGGAATTCCCAGCAGGTAAAGGAACAGGAGACATGCCCACCAAACCAAACAAAAGAGGAAGAGATAGGGAATCTACCTGAGAAAGAATTCCGAATACTGATAGTGAAAATGATCCAAAATCTTGAAATCAAAGTGGAATCACAGATAAATAGCCTGGGGTCAAGGATTGAGAAGATGCAAGAAAGGTTTAACAAGGACCTAGAAGAAATAAAAAGAGTCAACATATAATGAATAATGCAATAAATGAGATCAGAAACACTCTGGAGGCTACAAATAGTAGAATATCGGAGGCAGAAGATAGGATTAGTGAAATAGAAGATAGAATGGTAGAAATAAATGAATCAGCGAGGGAAAAAGAAAGGCGAATTAAAAGAAATGAGGACAACCTCAGAGACCTCCAAGACAATATGAAACGCTCCAACATTCGAATTATAGGAGTCCCAGAGGAAGAAGACAAAAAGAAAGACCATGAGAAAATACTTGAGGAGATAATAGTTGAAAACTTCCCTAAAATGGGGAAGGAAATAATCACCCAAGTCCAAGAAACCCAGAGAGTGCCAAACAGGATAAACCCAAGGCGAAACACCCCAAGACATATTTTAATCAAACTAACAAAGACCAAACACAAAGAACAAACATTAAAAGCAGCAAGGGAAAAACAACAAATAACACACAAGGGGATCCCCATAAGAATAACTGCAGATCTTTCAATAGAAACTCTTCAGGCCAGGAGGGAATGGCAACACATACTTAAAGTGATGAAAGATAATAACCTTCAGCCAAGACTACTGTACCCAGCAAGGATCTCATTCAAATATGAAGGAGAAATCAAAAGCTTTCCAGACAAGCAAAAGCTGAGAGAATTCAGCACCACCAAACCAGCTCTCCAACAAATACTAAAGGATAGACTTTAGAAAGGAAGCACAAAAAGGACGTATAAACCCGAACCCAAAGCAATAAAGTAAATGGCAACAGGAGCATACTTATCAATAATTACCTTAAATGTAAATGGGTTGAATGCCCCAACCAAAAGGCAAAGACTGGCTGAATGGATACAAAAACAAGATCCCTATATATGCTGCTTACAAGAGACCCACCTCAAAACAACGGACACATACAGACTGAAAGTGAAGGGCTGGAAAAAGATATTCCATGCAAATAAAGACCAAAAGAAAGCAGGAGTAGCAATACTCATATCCGATAAAATAGACTTTAAAACAAAGGCTGTGAAAAGGGACAAAGAAGGCCACTACATAATGATTAAAGGATCAATCCAAGAAGAAGATATAACAATTATAAATATATATGCACCCAACATAGGAGCACCGCAATATGTAAGACAATTGCTAACAAGCATGAAAGGGGAAATTAATAATAACACAATAATAGTGGGAGACTTTAATACCCCACTCACACCTATGGACAGATCAACTAAACAGAAAATTAACAAAGAAACGCAAACGTTAAATGATACAATAGACCAGTTAGACCTAATTGATATCTATAGGACATTTCACCCCAAAACAATGAATTTCACCTTTTACTCAAGTGCACACGGAACCTTCTCCAGAATAGATCACATTCTGGGTCATAAATCAAACCTTGATAAATTCAAAAAAATTGAAATTATTCCAAGCATCTTCTCTGACCATAATGCACTAAGGTTAGATCTCAATTATAGGAGAAAAACTATTAAAAATTCCAGCATTTGGAGGCTGAACAACACCCTACTGAATAATCAACAAATCACAGAAGAAATCAAAAAGAAATCAAAATATGCATCGAAACAAATGAAAATGAAAACACAACTACACAGAACCTTTGGGACACTATAAAAGCAGTCCTAAGAGGAAAGTTCATAGCAATACAGGCATACCTCAAGAAACAAGAAAAAAATCAAATAAATAACCTAACTCTACACCTAAAGCAACTAGAAAAGGAAGAAATAGAGAACCCCAGAGTTAGTAGAAGGAAAGAAATCCTAAAAATTAGGGCAGAAATAAATGCAAAAGAAACGAAAGAGACCATAGCAAAAATCAACAAAGCAAAAAGCTGGTTCTTTGAAAGGATAAATAAAATTGACAAACCATTAGCCAGACTCATCAAGAAACAAAGAGAAAAAAATCAAATCAACAAAATTAGAAATGAAAATGGAGAGACCACGACAGACAACTCAGAAATACAAAGAATCATAAGAGACTACTATCAGCAATTATATGCCAATAAAATGGACAACTTGGAAGAAATGGACAAATTCTTAGAAAAGTACAATTTTCCAAAACTGAACCAGGAAGAAATAGAAAATCTTAACAGACCCATCACAAGCACGGAAATTGAAACTGTAATCAGAAATCTTCCAGCAAACAAAAGCCCAGGTCCAGACGGCTTCACAGCTGAATTCTACCAAAAATTTCGAGAAGAGCTAACACCTATCTTACTGAAACTATTCCAGAAAATTGCAGAGGAAGGTAAACTTCCAAACTCATTCTATGAGGCCTCCATCACCCTAATACCAAAACCTGACAAAGACACCACAAAAAAGAAAACTACAGGCCAATATCACTGATGAACATAGATGCAAAAATCCTCAACAAAATCCTAGCAATCAGAATCCAGCAACACATTAAAAAGATCATACACCATGACCAAGTGGGCTTTATCCCAGGGATGCAAGGATTCTTCAATATCCGCAAGTCAATCAATGTAATTCATCACATTAACAAACTGAGAAATAAAAATCATATGATTATCTCAATAGATGCAGAAAAAGCCTTTGACAAAATTCAACATCCATTTATGATAAAAACTCTCCAGAAAGCAGGACTGGAAGGAACATACCTCAACATAATAAAAGCTATATATGACAAACCCACAGCTCACATTATCCTCAATGGCGAAAAATTGAAACCATTTCCCCTAAAGTCAGGAACAAGACAAGGGTGTCCACTTTCACCACTACTCTTCAACATCGTACTGGAAGTTTTGGCCACAGCAATCAGAGCAGAAAAAGAAATACAAGGAATCCAAATTGGAAAAGAAGAAGTAAAACTCTCACTGTTTGCAGATGACATGATCCTCTACATAGAAAATCCTAAAGACTCGACCAGAAAACTACTAGAGCTAATCAGTGAATATAGTAAAGTTGCAGGATATAAAATCAACACTCAGAAATCCCTTGCATTCCTATACACTAAGAATGAGAAAGTAGAAAAAGAAGTTAAGGAAACAATTCCATTCACCATTGCAATGAAAAGAATAAAATACTTAGGAATATTCCTACCTAAAGAAACTAAAGACCTATATATCGAAAACTATAAAACACTGATGAAAGAAATCAAAGAGGACACTAATAGATGGAGGAATATACCATGCTCATGGCTTGGAAGAATCAATATAGTGAAAATGAGTATACTACCCAAAGCAATCTACAGATTCAATGCAATTCCCATCAAGCTACCAGCAGTATTTTTCTCAGAACTAGATCAAATAATCTCAAGATTTGTATGGAAATACAAAAAACCTCGAATAGCCAAAGCAATCTTGAGAAAGAAAAATGGAACTGGAGGAATCAACTTGCCTGACTTCAGGCTCTACTACAAAGCCACAGTCATTAAGACGGTATGGTACTGGCACAAAGACAGAAATATAGATCAATGGAACAAAATAGAAAGCCCTGAGATTAACCCACATACCTATGGACACCTTATCTTCGACAAAGGAGGCAAGAATATACAATGGAGTAAAGATAGTCTCTTTAACAGGTGGTGCTGGGAAAACTGGTCAACCACTTGTAAAAGAATGAAACTAGACCCCTCTCTAACACCATACACAAAAATAAACTCAAAATGGATTAAAGATCTAAATGTAAGACCAGAAACTATAAAACTCCTAGAGGAGAACATAGGCAAAACACTCTCCGACATAAATCACAGCAGGATCCTCTATGATCCAACTCCCAGTATACTGGAAATAAAAGCAAAGATAAACAAATGGGATCTAATTAAAATTAAAAGCTTCTGCACAACAAAGGAAACTATAAGCAAGGTGAAAAGACAGCCTTCTGAATGGGAGAAAACAATAGCAAATGAAACAACTGACAAACAACTAATCTCAAAGATATACAAGCAACTTATGCAGCTCAACTCCAGAAAAATAAATGATCCAATAAAAAAATGGGCCAAAGAACTAAATAGGCATTTCTCCAAAGAAGACATACGGATGGCTAACAAACACATGAAAAGATGTTCAACATCACTCATTATCAGAGAAATGCAAATCAAGACCACAATGAGGTACCATTTCACACCAGTCAGAATGGCTGCGATCCAAAAGTCTATAAGCAATAAATGCTGGAGAGGATGTGGAGAAAAGGGAACCCTCTTACACTGCTGGTGGGAATGCAAACTAGTACAGCCATTATGGAAAACAGTGTGGATATTCCTTTAAAAATTGCAAATAGAACTGCCTTATGACCCAGCAATCCCACTGCTGGGCATACACACTGAGGAAACCAGAAGTGAAAGAGACACATGTACCCCAATGTTCATTGCAGCGCTGTTTATAATAGCCAGGACATGGAAGCAACCTAGATGTCCATCAGCAGATGAATGGATAAGAAAGCTGTGGTTCATATACACTATGGAATACTACTCAGCCCTTAAAAAGAATAAATTTGACTCAGTTCTAATGAGATGGATGGAATTGGAACCGATTATACAGAGTGAAGTAAGCCAGAAAGAAAAACACCAATACAGTATACTGACACATATATATGGAATTTAGAAGACAGTAATGATGACCCTACATGTGAGACAACAAGAGACACAGAGGTATAGAGTGGACTTTTGGACTCTGAGGGAGAGGGAAAGGGTGGGATGGTATGGGAGAATGGCAATGAAACATGTATATTTTCCCGTAAGAAACGAAACGCTAATCTATGTTCAATGTAGGATGCAGGATGCATGGGGCTGATGCACAGGATGATTCAAGTAGAGGATGGGGGGTGGGAGGTGGGAAGGGGAGAGATTGTGGGCATTGGGAGATTGTGTTCACCTATGGCTGATTCGTGTCAATGTATGGCAAAACAAATACAGTATTGTAATTTTAAAAATAAATAAATTTAATTAAAAAAAAAAAAGTCTACAAGCAATAAATGCTGGAGAGGGTGTGGAGAAAGGGAACCCTCTTACACTGTTGGTGGGAATGCAAACTAGTACAGCCACTATGGAAAACAGTGTGGAGATTCCTTTAAAAACTGCAAATAGAACTGCCTTATGACCCAGCAGTCCCACTGCTGGGCATACACACCAAGGAAACCAGAATTGAAAGAAACACATGTACCCCAATGTTCACTGCAGCATTGTTTATAATTGCCAGGACATGGAAACAACCTAGATATCCATCAGCAGATGAATGGATAAGAAAGCTGTGGTACATATACACAATGGAGCCCTTAAAAGAATAAATTTGACTCAGTTCTAATGAGATGGATGAAACTGGAGCCGATTATACAGAGTGAAGTAAGCCAGAAAGAAAAACACCAATACAGTGTACTGACACATATATATGGAATTTAGAAAGATAGTAATGATGACCCTGTATGTGAGACAACAAAAGAGACTCAGAGGTACAGAACGGACTTTTGGCCTCTGAGGGAGAGGGAGAGGGTGGGATGATTTGGGAGAATGGCATTGAAACATGTATACTATCATGTAAGAAACGAAGCGCCAGTCTATGTTCAATACAGGATACAGGATGCTTGGGGCTGGTGCACAGGATGATCCAGAGAGATGATATGGGGTGGGAGGTGGGAGGGGGCTTTGGCATTGGGAGATTGTGTACACCTGTGGCTGATTCATGTCAATGTATGGCAAAACCAATACAGTATTGTAACGTACAATAAAGTAAAAATAAAATTTAAAAAAAAAAAAAAAAAAAACAAAAGAAAGAAGGAGTTTATTTATTGCTAACTCGAGTTAGGGCACTCTGCCACATCCAACACAATGGAGTAAGGCAAGAGTGCCCCGAGCCCTGAATTATAGCAGTATTTATAGACTTAGAACAAAGACAAGGAGTTGGCAAGGGTGGATTGGTTGCA
Organism: Nanger dama; assembly: GCA_917880005.1. NCBI lineage: Eukaryota > Metazoa > Chordata > Mammalia > Artiodactyla > Bovidae > Nanger > Nanger dama. The sequence continues at coordinate 4,283,600 of CAKJTW010000027.1, read as the reverse complement.
AGGGGTTCTTAGCATCTATTAATTGGCTAAATTTTGTGCATGCGGGCTCGCTTAAGGGACTTTTCGTGTTATTTGGGCTAGCTCTAACCAGGCTATGAGGAGTATGCTGACTGGCTGAGTCTCAAGGTCGGGGGATGATGATCTCAGCTCCTTCTGGGCAGTGACCCAGCTTTTTCTGTGATTGTGTAGCTCTGGCTACTTTAGTCCTTGAAGCTTGTCATGGCTTCTGTCAGGTCTCAACATTCCCCCCACCCATCCTTTGTTCATATAGAGGAATCTTCCTCTATTTTCTGGGGCACTGTCTGGTATTGTTGCCTGAGCACAAACAGCTGGACCGTATTAATACATTCTTTTATGAAGGTTATAAGCTTGTTAATAATACAGGGGCCAAAGGTAAGTATTAGTAGAAGCACCAGCAGGGGTCCCAGCAATGTAGAAATTAAAGTCGTTAGTCAGGGGGATTGCTGGAACCAGGACTCAAACCACCCTTGTTGAGCCTCTCGCTTTCTTTTACACTGGGCCAGTCCCTCTCTCACTTTGGCCATAGACTCTCTGACTACTCCAGTGTGGTCAGTGTAAAAACAACATTCTTCTCCTAGGGCCGCGCAGAGCCCTCCTTGCTGCAGGAAAAGCAAGTCTAACCCTCTTCAATTTTGCAAGACCACTTCGGATAGGGAGGTCAACGATTTTTCTAAGTGACTAATTGATTCTTCTAGGTGGGTAATGTCTTCATCTATGGCTGCCCGTAGCGAGTTAAATCCCTGACTGTGGAGGGACAAAGCCGCTATTCCTGTCCTGGCTCCGGCAATTCCAAGGCCAAACATAGTTGCTATAGTAATGGCAGTGATAGGTTCCCTTTTAATTCTGCTCCGTATTTCATGAGAGTTGAGAGTCAGCTTTTGGGCCCAGTAATCATATACTGTCCCTACAGGGTGATACAGGATTTTTGGCACTACTGCCACCAGAATGCAAAATTCTTCTTTGGGGTCGAATACTGAGCTGTGTAGACAAGGAGTCAGCCCAGTACGTGAGCAAACCCACCATCCCCTCATCTCTGGAATTAACTATTTGCCTATGGGCAAGTCTGTGGGCTCAATGGAGCATGCACACAGTGGGAATTTCTCTGGTGACACCTTGCCCACACATGACCCCTTTCCCCAGACTTCTCTCATCGTAAGACCCACTTTTCGTTCTCCCCAGCGGCACTGAGGAGGATCCGTGTTGTTGTCCAGATTATAAGAGGCATCGAGGCCTATTGCCTCATAATAAGGGGGATACAAGTTATAGCAGAGCCAGCAAGATCTAGTTGCCTCTGGGTTGTATAGGCTGCTCTCACTAATTTCCATAGTGAGTCCGAGTTTCCAAGATTACGAATGGGACCCAGGGGGCCCATAGGTCTAGGTGGAACTAAGGATGTGGAGAGCCGTGGTTGTTGGATGGGGGTTGCATCGACTCTCTCAACTGGGCTTGGACCTATACTGTATACCTGCATCGGTTCTAAAATTTGGCTTATAATTATAATTCCACTGTAAATGCTTGTAAATTGGTCCCTTCTGGTTTGAATTCCCCAAGACAAGCCTGAAACCCATGCTCTCTCTTCTTTAGCTCTTTCTTGGTTAAACCTCACCCTTATTTGTGCATAATTGCATTTTTCCTCACATCCCCAGACCCTGTAGGGAGGTAAGGGTTTGGCAAATGAAAAGTTAAGCAGGTCTCGATTCCCTACTTCCCAGCGTCTAGGCCCATCGTTAGAAGTTACACAATCCCATGATTTACAATAATAGTCTTGTGCTCCCTGCACAAGTCTTCCAGTTGTGTCTTTGATGTCCCGGACATACCCAGAATCCCTGGTTTCAAAGAAAACCCTTTTGTCCAGGCTACATCTACTGCCGGCTTAAGGTCAAAGTACAAGTCCGGCCACCAAGTGTTTGGAGGATGTACGTCAGTGGTCGAGTTGAGCACCTCTCACGTTATTCCATTCTGGAGTTTCCAGGTGATCCTAACCGGCCGGTGTGGGTTGGTGCTGGTGACTCCAGGGTTGAGAAGAGTGGTCATCAATAAGACGGTCAAGATGACTTGCCTGAATTTCATCAGCGACTGAGCTTCAGCTTGAGGGGGTTTGATGGGTGTGGGGCTGCTTCCCATTCTCGAGCTTCTTCTTGTTCTTCTGGGGTGGCCCAACGCACATGGCTACAATGCACCCAAGGTCCAATACCGTCAATCTTTAGGGCAGTGGGAGTGGTAAGAAGGACAACATAAGGACCCTTCCATCTAGGTTCTAATGTCTTGGTCTGGTGCCACTTAACCCATACCCAATCTCCTGGGTCAATATTATGCAAGGGGATGGTCCCCTTGTTTTGACCTTTGTGAATTTCTTGGAGCAATTTCCAGACGTGAGTATGTACTTTGCCCAATGCCATCAGGGCCTCTTAGAATTGCCCTAAAGTAGGGGGAGGCTGTTTCTTTCCCTCAAAGATAGGACACACAGGAGGGGGTCTTCCATACATAACTTCAAAAGGGGTCAATTTAACCTTGTAGGGGGTATTATGCACACAAAAAGGGCAAAGGGAAGGAGGGTCACCCAGTCCCCGCCAGTCTCTATTGCCAACTTTGCTAAGGTTTCTTTTAGGGTCCGATTCATCCTCTCAACCTGTCCTGAGCTCTGAGGACTGTACTCACAATGTAATTTCCATTTGGTCCCCAGGGCTAAGGCAAGTCCCTGAAAAATCTGGCTCACAAAAGCAGGCCCATTATCAGAGCCAATGGTCACCAGTAGTCCAAACCTAGGTACTATGTCTTCTAGGATCTTCTTGGCCACTATCATAGCTGTTTCCCCCTTAGTAGGGAAGGCCTCTACCCACCCTGAGAAAGTATCCACCATGACTAGCAGATAATGGTATCCATACTTGCCTTGACTTACCTCTGTAAAATCTATCTCCCAATGCTGCCCTGGTCTTTCTCCCCAGGACCTCGTTCCTGCATGTTGTCCTTTTCCTGGCCTCATCAGCTGGCATGCTTTGCAGGCTTGGACTATGTCTTGTACAGTCACCTGTTGCTGAGGAAACCCCAGACGTGCTGTCTGGAGAAGCATTAGAGTCTTTTTTTTCTCCTAGATGGGTGGTCAGGTGTAGATGTTCACACAAGTGTCTACCCAAGTTGGCAGGAAACCTCAAGTAGTCATCTGGGTCTCGGTACCATCCATCTTCGCCCTCTCGAAGGTTGGCATTCTCTCAAATCCAGGCAAGATCAAATGAGGAATACTCAGGGACTGGGGGTAAGGTTCCCATACCCTGGATGGTAATCCTACTGTCAGTATGGGGGGCAGTATAGTCTTTATTAGCTGCTTCCCGAGCTGCCATGTCAGTGGCCCGGTTGCCCCGTGCCCTGGGTTCCCCCTCCTTTTGAAGTCCAGGGACATGCACTATTGACACCACTCAAGGCAGCTGGATGACCTCCAAGAGTCTGTGGATCTCAGGCAGATTGTTAACTTCTTTCCCTTCAGCTGTCAAAAACCCCATTCTTTATATATTGGGCCCTGAATGTGCACAGTACCAAATGCATATCGGCTGTCAGTAAAAATGGTAATTCTTTTTCCTTTGGCCCTCTCCAGGGCCTGTATTAAGGCAATCAATTCTGCCTTTTGTGCGGAGGTATCTGGAGGAAGTGCTTCAGCCCATATTGTCTGCCCAGAGTCATCAACTATTACGGCCCCTGCCCTTCTCTATCCATCCTTAATAAAACTGCTTCCATCTGTAAACCATATCAGTTCACTGTTATTTAAAGGCACATTTGTTAGGTCTTTTCATACCGCCATCGCCTCGGCCAATATCTCACCATAGTCATGAAGGGGGCGATCTTCCTCTGGATTGGGTAAAAGAGTTGCCAGGTTCAGGAAGCAGGGCGTCTGGAAGTGTATCCGTGGGGTGTCAAGCAGCAAGGCCTGATAGTGTGTCAAGCGGGCATTAGAAATCCACTTACCTGGCGGCTGCTTTAAAACTCCTTCGCTGGCATGGGGAGTGTAGCCCAGGAGTCGCTGTCCATAGTCAGTGTATCGGCGTCATGGACCAGGAGGGCAGCGGTGGCAATGATTCGAAGGCCAGGTGGCCATCCGGCGGCCACTGGGTCTAGTCGCTTGGAGAGGTAGGCCACTGGTCGCCTCCATGGCCCCCACTTCTGTGTTAAAACCCCCTTTCCTACTCCCCGTTTCTCATCTACAAACAATTGGAAGGGTTTAGACAGGTCAGGGAGAGCAAGGGCTGGGGCTTCCAATAGGGCTCACCTGAGTTCTTGAAAAGCCCTCTTCATCGGCTCAGTCCATTCCCAGCTCTTACTCTCTCTGCTCCCTTCATATAGTGGTCAGGCTTTTTCAGCAAACCCCAGGATCCATAACCTGCAATACCCAACAGTCCCGCAGAAACTCTCTCACTTGTCTGGGAGTTACAGGCTCAGGGATCTGCAGTATAGTCTCTTTCATGGTTTGCGTTAGCCATCTTTGCCCTTGTTTTATCTTGTACCCTAGGTACACAGCCTCCTGCTTAGCAATTTGGGCCTTTCTTGCACTGGCCCAGTACCCCAAAGTCCCCAAAGTTTGAAGGAGGTCTCCTGTTGCCTCTAGGCATGCTTCCTCCATAGTTGCTGCTAGCATAAGATCATCAACATATTGCAGTAGAACAGTGGTGGGGGTGATCAACCTGATACTCATGGAGGTCTTCACCTAGAGCCTCATTAAGCAGCATGGATGAATTTTTGAAACCATGTGGTAGTCGAGTCCAAGTCAGCTGTCCAGGGGTCTGATTGCCTTCTTCTATCCATTCAAATGCAAAGATCTCTTGGCTCGTGGGGGCCAGAGGCAAACCGTTTGTTGACTTCTCGTAGATCTTGGACCAGTCTAAAGTCAGTTCCCCAGGCTTTTTCACAGGCAATAGGGGAGTATTTCAAGAGGACCGGCACTTTTGAGAATCCCTGCCTCCAGGAGGCACTGTATGTGTGGCATAATTCCTTGCCAGGCCTCTTGGCTCATGGGATACTGTTTTACCCTCACAGGAAAAGCATTGGCCCTCAGTTCAACAACAATGGGAGGTCTTTGTTTGACTAGTCCCACTCCCGCTATTTCTGCCCAGGCCAGGGGTTATCTTTGAATCCATTGTTGCACAGCAGGGTCTATAGCTGTAGGGGGCTCTGGTGAGTACAGTCTATATTCGTCCCTCAATGCTAGAGGCAGAACTTGTATAGGATGTCCGGTCCCGTCTAGAACCGGATATCTGTCCGTGGTTGAAGTGAATTTGGGCATTGACCTTAGATAGCAAGTCTCTTCCCAACAGGGGTGCTGGGCATTCTGGTATCACAAGAAAGGAGTGGGTCACTTGTTGGGCCCCCAAATTCATGTGTTGTTTTGTGGTCCATCCATATCATTTACTCCCGGTGGCTCCTTGTACCCAGCTGGTCTTTTTAGATATTGGTCCATCTTTCTGATTAAGAACTGAGTATTGGGCTCCCGTATCGACTATGAAGCCAACCAGTTTCCCCTCCACATTATAGTTACCCAGGACTTGGGGAGGGGTGCCGGGCCCCTGACCCCCTAGTCACTATCCTCTCCTGCGTAGAGGATATGGAGCCCTGTAGAGGACGTTGAGGACCTCTCCTGTTTGGTAGGTCTCTCTCTTAGATTTTTCTTGGGGCACTTATCCTTCCAGTGCCCAAATTCCTTACAAAATTCACATTGATCCTTCCTAAGTCCTCGCTTTGCCGGCCTCTCTTCACCCTCGAGTTAACTTTCTTTGCCTTCTGAGAATTACTTCCCTGTTCTATCCCTGCAAAAATATCTGAGCCAACTCTTTTTGTTCTTTGGCCCTAAATTCTCTTTCTTCCCATCTAATACATTCTTCTATCTCTTCCGGAATCTCTCTGTGATTAAAAACTCTTTCTGCTGCCCTCACTAGGTCTTGCAATGACTGTTCACCCAACCTCTCTATTTTCTGTAACTTTCTCCTGATATCAGGGGATATTTTGTCTGATTTGCAAAATATAGCATGACTGCTGCCCGTGACTCATCAGCTTGAGGGTCCATAAGGGTGTACTGCCTGAAAGCTTCCATTAGTCTTTCAAGGAAAGCTGCCAGGCTCTCATTTGGCTCTTGTCTAATTTGATTTATTTTAGCCAAATTTGTTGGCCTCCTGGCAGCTGTTCTAAGGCCAGCCATGAGAGTCTGGAGGTATACTAGGAGACGCTCCCTACCTTCAGCACGCTCAAAATCCCAGCAGGGCCGCACCAAGGGAAACTCCTCATCAATCAGGTTAGACTGCATAGTGGGTCTCCCATCCACCCCGGGTACATTTTTCCGAGCTTCTGATAGGATCTGTTCACGTTCTTCTGTGGTAAAGAGCACCTGTAACAACTGTTGACAATCATCCCAAGTGGGGTTATGGGTGAAAAGGACAGAATCTAAAGATCAATGAGACCCTGAGGTTTTTCAGAAAACGAGGGGGTCTGAGTTTTCCAGTTGTGAAGGTCACTGGTGGAGAAGGGTGAATATTGATATGCCCATTCTCTGTCTGCTCCGGCAGGCCCCGCCCAAACCGGAAATGCCCAGACAGTGGAGGAGGGGACCTCCAGGTCGTCCTTCTCCACCATGTTGGTGACTCCTCTGGTTCTTTCCCAAATCCCTTGGGTGGGGCCCCCTTCTCGGGTAGGGGGCTGAAGGCTCAATGTCCCTCCTTGTTCCCCCAGACAAGACCTGAGGAACCTGCAGAAGCAAAGGTGGATGCGGATCCGCATAGAGGGTGGGGAAAGTTTGGTCTCCAGTTCTAGTAGATTAGGGTACAGTGAGGATTCCTGGAGCACTGGTTTCACCCGATTTTTGCTCTTTTCATCTTCTTTTTCCTTGGTAATTGCCATGGTTAGCACCTGTGGGCATGAAGAGGCTTGTGACGGGGAAGAAGGACAAGGGGGTTAGGAGGTGTGAGGATAAAAGGTTTAAGCCAGTCTGGCAGATTTTCCACCAGATCCTGCCAGACCAAGATGTATGGAGTTTGGTCCGGGTGTCCCAACGGGTTGGGACCAAGCACTTTTCTCTGACCACTCGCACAATAGGCAGGCTGAAGGTGCCCTCTGGCAGCCAGTTGACATTAAAGGCAGGCCATTCAACCGAGCAGAGAGTCACCAACTTGCTTTTCTTCACCAGCAGGGACAAATTCTGTGCTCTAGACTTAAAATCAGAGAAATGGTCAGTCACAAGAGTCAGAGAAGTAGAAGCCCTTTGTCCCATGTTTGCAGACATGAGGCATTTGCCCTGGGAGTCCCGAGGAACAAACAAAGAACACAGAGATGGTGCCAGCACTCACACAGACACAACGACCAGACGCAGACAGCAAACACAAGATGGCCACTAACAACCCAACACTAGATCTTCCTGGCTTCTCTTTTCAGTCTTACCTGCAGGACTTTCACAGAGCCAGTCACCTCCCGGTACGATACCGAGCCCCTGGTCTCACACTGGACTTATTCCTGTACTCACACCCAGCTGCCTCCCCAGTACGATACTGGGCCCCAGCTTCATGCTGGGCTTCTTCAGAGCTAACACTGGTGTTCAGAATTTTTACCTCCTAGAGAGGTCCCCCTTCTACCAGGAGAGTTGCTCTGCCCAGTCAAAGGGAGATCCTGGACGAGCCCCCAAATGTATGCTCCGAGTCCAAGTCTCCGAATAGACTGAGAGAACAAGTTCACCACGGCAATGCAAAGGCAAGAAGGGAGTTTATTTATTGCTAACTCGAGTTAGGGCACTCTGCCACATCCAACACAATGGAGTAAGGCAAGAGGGCCCCGGCCCTGAATTACAGCAGTATTTATAGACTTATAACAAAGACAGGGAGTTGGCAAGGGTGGATTGGTTGCAAGGGGTTCTTAGCATCTATTAATTGGCTAAATTTTGTGCATGCGGGGCTCGCTTAAGGGACTTTTCTTGTTATCTGGGCTAGCTCTAACCAGGCTATGAGGAGTATGCTGACTGGCTGAGTCTCAAGGTCGGGGGATGATGATCTCAGCTCCTTCTGGGCAGTGACCCAGCTTTTTCTGTGATTGTGTAGCTCTGGCTACTTTAGTCCTGAAGCTTGTCATGGCTTCTGTCAGGTCTCAACACTATGCACAATTAGAAAGAATGAGAAAGATATATATGTAGTGGCTTGAAAAAATATTAAAAATAGTCTAAATGTGGAAAAAATTCCTAAGCAAAACATACAAAAGAAGCCTATGTATGTAAAACAAAATACACAATAATCTCCTCAAAGCTAGACTAAATCTTTTTGTATTTTTATATGCTATTTAGTAAAACAATAATCAATATATGCTTAATAGAACTACTCTGAATAGATTCCTGGAAATTAATTGCTATATTTATTATACAGTTTTAAGTATTATAAATTAATGTTAAGTTACAAATTTTACACACTAGCTCTAGAATCCATTGACTACGTATCAGGCTACTGCTATTTTGCAAAGTCAATTTAATATCTCCCTGTATGCACAGTTACAGTTTTAACCATGATTCACTCACACACACTCACAATGTTTGACTTGCATTCCATGGCATCAGAATATCTATTAAGTTTCCCTGTCTGCATCTGTCCCCTCACTTGTGTCATGAACACACTGAGAGTATGTCTATATTCTTCTTGGGGACTGGAAAGTGAAGTGCCCAGTGTTCAGTAAATACTTACTAAAGGACTCTATGAAAGTGTTCAGTAAACAAAGTCGTGTGTGTGTCAGAGAGACTCACATTGCTTAAATCCTGTACAAAGCATTCTGTAATCTTTAAATGTAAACGCTAATTATGGCAATCACATGGCATTAAGTCCCATCACTCCGTGGCAAATAGATGGGGAAACAGTGACAGATTTTCTTTTCCTGGGCTCCAAAATCACTGAAGACAGTGACTGCAGCCATGAAATTAAAAGACGCTTGCTCCTTGGAAGAAAAGCTCGTGTACACCAGTGGCTGATTAATGTCAATGTATTGCAAAACCAATACAGTATTGTAAAGGAGAATAAAGTAAAAATAAAATTTAAATAAAATAAAGTTTTTTTAAAAAGAGACATTACTTTGCTGACAAGTGTCGATCTAGTCAAAGTTATGGTTTTCCCAATAGTCATGTACAGATGTGTGAGTTGGACCATAAAGAAGGCTGAGCACTGAAGAACTGAAGATTTTGAACTATAGTGCTGGAGAAGATTCTTGAGAGTCCTTTGGAGTGCAAGGAGATCAAACTAGTCAGTCCTAAAGGAAATCAACCCTGAATATTCATTGGATAGATTGATGCTGAAGCTTAAGCTCCAATACTTCGGCCATCTGATGCAAAGAGGTAACTCATTAGGAAAGATTCTGATGCTGGGGAAGATTAAGGGCAGAAGGAGACAGGAACAACAGAGGATGAGATGGTTGGATGGCATCATTGACTCAATTTACATGCATCTGAGCAAATTCTGGGAGATAGTGAAGGATAGGGAAGCCTGGTGTGCTGTAGTCCACAGGGTCACAAAGAGTCAGACACCACATAGTAATTGAACAACAACAATAGTAAGATACATAGAAAAACTGATGTTATTTGCATCTCTATCTCAATCTAAATATATTGATATATATATTTCCAAGCATATTAACACACTGAAATTAAGCAATTATGAGCCCAGTTGATATATTATTTAATATAAATAGTAAATATATATGCATAGATTTTTAAATGTCATTTTAGTAGTTTCTATTTATTATTATTTCCAGGTTAAATAAGATTCATTTGCCTATCCAATGCCTATATTTGTTTTAAATACTAAAATGAATCAATTTAGGCCTTCAGGAATCTCCTGTTGTTTTTTTTTCTTGTTATTTAATTTTACTTATATTTTTATTTCAGTTTTATTGAGATATAACTGATATAAGATTCCTAAGTGAATCCTCTTACTGTCTTCTTTTAAATTTTTCTCCAACAATATCAGGCAGAGCTTTGGTTTTTTATTCAGTTCCCATCATATAATCCCACTTATATAAGATATTCAGAGTAGTCAACTCATAGAAACAGAAAGTAGAAACATGGTTACCAGGGGTTGGAGAAGAAGGAAATTGTTTTTCAATGGGTATCAAGTTTCAGTTATGCATGATGAAAAAGTTCTAGAGATTTGCTATATGATACTGTGCTTATAATTAAAAACACTTTTCTGTCCACTTAAATTTTGTGAAGAGGCTGGATCTCACATTATGTGTTTTATACAGACATAAAATCAATAAAACATGTTGACTCTCAACAGGCAAGCACTTAACCTTGCCTAAAGGTATTCACATCCATGTTTTAAAATTCTGAGATGATCTCACAAAACCCCCAGGAAAACAACTCAACCAGCATGGCCAGTTTGAGATCCCTGATGAATACATTTTTAAAAAGATTTCTCATTATCAGTAATTTTGTTCATGTAATAGCTACTGTTATTAGGAAACATAAGGAAATTCGATAACCTTTGATCTATAAATTGCCTGCCACCTGTTCTCAAAATGGGGCTTCTGTTCTGTGCTATGCTCAAAGTCCCCTTTAGTAAATATAATACTTTCTCATTTATCCAAATTTTGAACTTCTCACACTGATCTAAACAACTTTCTTCACTTTTTGAAAATCAAACTCCCTCTCTAAGTATGGCATTTTTTCTTGTCTTTGTTTAATTTGGATAGCAAAGTCTGTTAGATTCACAAAATAAATTTGAAACTATTCTCTCTGTTTCTCTTTTCTGGAAGATATTAATTATCTGTACTTGAATTAATTTATTTATATAAGATACTTATAATATTCTCATAATCCTTTTAATACATGTAATTACATAACATTTGCTGAAGCCCAAGGACGGCTGCCCCCCAAATATGCCTGGATGGCATATTGGTTATTTTGAATTAAAGTTTCTTCTAAAATCACCAATGCAAGAGAAACACTTTGACCCACTTCTCTGTCTCCCTGAAAGCAAGAAATGAAAGTCTCCTGTGAAAGGCACACTTCCTGCATCTGAAGATAGAAGGACAACTCTTATCTCCAGAGACAGGAAATTCAGATAAGAAGCCTGTATAAACAAATCTTGATATTTTTAAAATTTATTATCTTAAGCCCAAATTTTGTTTAGATGTTTTACTATTTAAGCATCTAAGCCTAAAATTTATATGTCCTGTCAATTGCTCTCAAGTGTATTATTAATTCTTTGTTTAAAAATATAAAAGATGCCTGCTTTGGCCACTTCTTAGGCCCTATTTCTTTAAGACTTCCTGTGCAAATTAAAATCTATTTCTTTTTCTCTTTTAATTTGTATTGTGTCAATTTTATTGTTAGTCCAGCCACAAGAACTCCTGAGGGGGAAATTTTGTCCACCCCTGCAGTTGGTAAACCAACCAAGGAGACTGGCTGGACCCAACTTTCTGCCTTAAGGCCGCCCCAGCTGAGAGATCCTGGGGTGTGCAACAAACATCAATAGAAGGTAAGATTTCTTACCATATCAGCCTTCTGGATCTCTGCCTGCAAGATCTAGTAGAAAGAGTCTCTTTTCGTACTCTCTCAATTTAGATTATCAGGAGAAAGTATTTGTCGAATTAGTTTCTTACTACATAACAACTCTGGTATTTGGTAGAGGAGCATTCTTGGTTTTAACTCAGTCTTTCCTCTCAAAGATGGTTACTTTTTCTTTGTCTCTGTCAGTTGTGCTGTTTGTCAGAGGGACAAAGAACCATAGAGCAAAAGAACAGGCAAAAGTCCTATGTAAGCCTGTTATTCCATCCAGCCTCCCAGACTGGTGAGATCATTTCTCATCAGACCGCGGTCTATTTTGACAAACCTTTCTGTGGGTCTGCTATGTCAAAACCAGATGACGTTTTTTCTTTCGCCTTGTTCAGTGGCCTAAGAGACTGGCTTCATGTCCACTGAGAATATTTGCTCTACTCCTCTGCTCTGTTCCAGCTAGAAGGCACATTTACTAGGGTGCATCTGGTAGCCAATTGAATAGAGTGGGGTTCTGAAACAAGAAGTAAAAACAGCATATTTTTTGTCTGGCCATGCCAGCTCTCAGAGGAATTTGTCATGAAGGATCTCAATCCATAAGGGGCTTTTATCATCTCAACATTCATGGAGTCTTGTTAGTTTTGGGAAAAATCTATTTCAGCACCTGCTTAGGGTGCTGATTAGCAGATTAGCAGATTTATAACTGGAAGCTGCTCACGTCTCTGTGAAAGAATGGAGACACCATTTTCACTATACAATCCTTATGCCCCGTACAACTGAGGCCTTTGCTTTCTTAAACTCTCCTTGGGAGTAAATTTTTAGATATTAGGATTTGCATCATCTGTTCCCTCTCCAGGGATATGGGTTAGGTCCATGGCAAAGATTTATTCTGGGCCTAGAAAGATACTTCATGGTCTTTCCATTAAAAGGCTTACTGGCTGAGTTGCCATTTTAAATTAATGTAAGACACCACTAAAATACATGGCTTAGTAGTATTCAAGCTGGTTTTAGAAAAGGCAGAGGAACCAGAGATTAAATTGCCAACATCTGCTGGATCATGGAAAAAGCAAGAGAGCTCCAGAAAAACATCTATTTCTGCTTTAATGACTATGCCAAACCCTTTGACTGTGGGGATCACAATATACTGTGGAAAATTCTGAGAGAGATGGGAATACCAGGCCACCTGACCTGCCTCCTAAGAAATCTGTATGCAAGTCAGGAAGCAACAGTTAGAACTGGACATGGAACAGACTGGTTCCAAATAGGAAAAGGAGTACGTCAAGGCTGTATATTGTCACCCTGCTTATTTAACTTACATGCAGAGTACATCATGAGAAATGCTGGGCTAGAAGAAGCACAGGCTGGAATCAAGATTGCTGGGAGAAATCTCAACAACCTCAGATATGCAGATGACACCACCCTTATGGCAGAAAGTGAAGAGGAGCTAAAAAGTCTCTTGATGAAAGTGAAAGAGGAGAGTGGAAATGTTGGCTTAAAGCTCAACATTCAGAAAATGAAGATCATGGCATCCGGTCCCATCACTTCATGGGAAATAGATGGGGAAATAGTGGAAACAGTGTCTGACTTTATTTTTGGGGACTCCAAAATCACTGCAGATGGTGATTGCAGCCATGAAATTAAAAGATGCTTACTCCTTGGAAGGAAAGTTACAACCAACCTAGATAGCATATTCAAATTAGAGACATTATTTTGCCAACCAAGGTCCATCTAGTCAAGGCTATGGTTTTACCAGTGGTCATGTATGTATGTGAAAGTTGGACTGTGAAGAAAGCTGAGTGCCGAAGAATTGATGCTTTTGAACTGTGGTGTTGGAGAAGACTCTTGAGAGTTCCTTGGACTGCAAGGAGATCCAACCAGTTCATCCTAAAGGAGATCATTCCTGGGAGTTCATTGAAAGGCCCGATGCTAAACCTGAAACTCCAGTACTTGGCTACCTCATGCGAACAGTTGACTCATTGGAAAAGACTCTGATGCTGGGAGGGATTGGGGGCAGGAGGAGAAGGGAACGACAGAGGATGAGATGGCTGGATGGCATCACCGACTCAATGGAGATGAGTTTGAGTTGGTGATGGACAGGAAGGCCTGTCGTGCTATGATTCATGGGGTCGCAAAGAGTCAGACATGACTGAGCAACGGAACTGAACTGAACTGAATCCATGCTAGATGGTGGGTCCTTTATATTGGCTGTATTTAAAAGAGATATACTTCAGGTTCTCTTAGATAGTTATATATATATATATATATTTTGTATGTATGTATATATATTCTCATATATATTTGAATAGCTGTCATATTGGTACTTAATTCAGTTCAGTTCAGTCACTCAGTCTTGTCTGACTCTTTGTGACCTCATGGACTAAAGAGAGTATCAAATCAAAAGGTGGGGGAATATAACAGCTAGCCTTAGGGAATCTTTTATTTAGTTGAAAGGACAGGAATTAGACTTAAAACGAAAGTCCAACATAAATTTCACTTCTTAAGAACGGCCACATATCCTCAGCAATTCCCTAGGCCTTCCTGTAAATAATCAGAAAATAAATCAGTTGGTAATCAACATACAAGGTCTAGTAACTATTATTTTTGTCTTCCAAATTTTTTGCTAAACCAGAAGTACAACTCTAGAAGCAAGTCGAAACCCACCTAACTTTACTAGTCCCAAGGCTGCTACTATCCTCTCAAAATGCTTACAGATGTTATAAGACATCAGACTATTGGAGCAAAATTGCTCTGTATTTGACCAAAAAAAAAAAAAATTATGCTATGACTTATGGTAACAGATAAATGTACTCCAAAACTCCTTGGAGAAAATTTACATTTTCTTTCTCTGTCTCTTAAAAGTTATAAATCTTATCATGTTTTTGAAATGTAAACATAGCCCATATTACCTGAGACTAAGCCCAGATTAGCTCAAGCAGTAAAACCTGAAGATAAAAGGAAAGACGGAAAAGAGGCTTTTCTAAACACAAAGTTCTAAAAGGACTCTCTAGCCCAAACAGCCTCCTTATAATTGCTTATCAAGGATGAATATAGAACTTAAAAGTTTTCTACACAAATAATAAAAGACTTTAACCATCTGAGCTAGTAAATTTAAATTATTCAACTGTTATTTATAAACTAGTGAGTTTTGTATTATACTTAATCCATAAATAAAGCTTTAAAATAAAAACTATGAGCTCTTTGTGTCTATTTAAATGTATGTATAGATGTTATTTTTTTCTACCTCTAAATGACATTGCCAAAATTAATTTCTAAAGAACATTTTTTAACTGACTTAAAAGCACTATATACAAAATATTAAAAATATATATATAATGAAACCTAGCCCAAATGTTTTTCAAGTTCAGGTGATCTAGGAAACTTTCAGTAAATAAAGGCTAGATTTAAGTTTTCATTTTAATTTATATAGGCATATCTTCAAGTGTGTGCTCAGTTGCTCAGTTGTGTCTGACTCTTTGCAACCCTATGGACTGTAGGCTGCCAGGCTCCTCTGTCCATGGGATTTTCCAGACAAGAATACTGGAGTGGGTTGCCATTTCCTCGTTCAGGACATCTTCCAGACCCGTGGATTGAACGTGTGTCTTCTGCATTAGTAAGTGGATTCTTTACCACTGAGGAAGCCAAGGAAGCAATTCTTCAGCACTAGGGAAGCCCAGACATATCTTTATGGTTATCAAAGTTAAGTATGAGAGTGAGTGAGTGAGTGAAGTCGCTCAGTCGTGTCCGACTCCTTGTGACTCCATGGACTAGTAGCCTACCAGGCTCCTCCCTCCATGAGATTCTCCAGGCAAGAGTACTGGAGTGGGTTGCCATTTCCTTCTCCAGGGGATCTTCCCGACCCAGGGATTGAACCCGGGTCTCCTGCATTCTAGGAAGACGCTTTAACCTCTGAGCCACTGGGGAAGCCCCAAAGTTAACTTTTAGCTAGTTTTACTAAATATCAAATAAGCTTACATTATCTGTAACATACAATTTGTCAACCAAAAATAAAAAAGATAATGACTAAAAATAACTAATTGCTTTAATGTCTCACCCAAATGTTATGAGTAAGCTAAATATGATTATTAAAAATGAATAAAATACATGTAAATGAGATATGAGTTTTTATGTGAAATTTTTAACAATAATTATTTCGTGGTATCTCTACTTGAAAAGTTTCCTAAATCTCTTTGGTAATTTACACCCTTGAGTTTTGGTAAATTAAATGATGGGGATTCATTGACTATCTAGGTCATTTTCAAATAAGATAAAATGCTGAAATATTAATTGCTGAACAACTCTAGTTTTACCTACTTTTGGTCTCAATACAGAGATCTTTGGTTCTATTAGTAAATAAGGGCTTCCCTGGTGGCTCAGTGGTAAAGAATCCACCTGCCAGTGCAGGAGATGCAGGTTAAATCCCTGAAGAAGGAAGATCCCTGGAGAAGGAAATGGCATCCCCTCCAGTATTCTTACCTGGGAAATCTTACCAGTTGAGAGGAAGCTGGTGGGCTACAGTTCATATGGTCGCAAAAGAGTCGAACACTACTCCAATTTAGCAACTAAACAAGTTAGTAAATACATTGTGTGTTATTGAAAGGTTGTACTATGAAATGGGGATTCCCAGGTGGTGCCAGTAGTAAAGAACCTGCTTGCCAGTGCAGGAGATCAAGAGTTGCAGGTTTTATCCCTGGGTCATGAAGATCCCCTAGAGGAGGGAATGGCAACACACTCCAGTATTCTTGCCTGGAGAATCCCACAGACAGAGGAGCCTGGCAGGCTACAGTTCAAAGGGTCACACAGAGTCAGACACACTTGAAGTGACTTAGCACACATGTACTAGAAGTAGTATATGTTCTTAGAAATTATAAAATGTATTTATAAGTTCACCAAGTCACAACATCTTAATACAATTCACAATTATTTACTTATTTTCAATTATTTTCAATAATATTTCAATTAACATATATAGTTAATGGACTTCCTTGGTAGCTCAAAGGGTAAACAATTCATCCACAATTCAAGAGACTAAGATTCTATCCCTGAGTAGAGAAGATAGCCAGGATAAGGAAATGGTAGCCCACTCTAGTATTCTTGCCTGGAGAATTCCATGGATAGAAGAGCCTAGGGGAAACAGTCCATGGGTTTACAAAGAGTCAGACACGACTTAGAGACTAACTAACTAACTAACTAGAGCTACTAGATATAATAAGAGAAATAGAATGTGTTTTGATGTAAGAAAATGGGAAAGGTATGGAGATGTTAGAAAATACAGTGATTTTGTTCTAAAGCTGATTATATCTAAATGGGAAGGAAAACAAGGGACAAACTAAAATAGAGAAAGTCCTTAAGGTTTACAATAAAATTAATCTTTAGAAAGGAATTTTATTTGTGGTCAAGACTGGATGAGATTCAAAAGAAGTGAATTAACTAAAGAAGTTTTAATATCAAAAGTAAACTGGTGCAAGACTGCAATTTGGTTTTCTCTCTGTTAAAATGACAGTGTTTTTTAATCCTATTAGCCTGATATTGATAATGGGAGATTATAAGACTTTCCTTACCTTCAAGTAATCAGCCAAGGAAAAAACCAAAGATCTTATATCTTGTCAAAATAAACACTTATTTTCTATGTTGGTTTTATCAGGTCTTTGATTACTCAAGTAAACATAGTCTTATTAAGAGTGTTTAGTTTTTCTCAGAACTATATAGCCTTCTACATTTGCCCATATTTTTGTTCCATAAATATGTTCATTTCTATTATTTTTCAATAGTCCATAGATAAATGATATCATATGGTATCATTTATGACTTTGAAAATGTCATAAGTGACATTATGACATACATGACAAAGTCATATGATTTTGAAGTAAACGAACTTAGTATAATAATCTCCGGGTCCATCCACATTGCTGTAAATGAAATTTAAATATTCTCTATGTCTGAGTAATATTACAATGGGTTTCCCATTGGAAGATGGTAAAGAAACTTCCTGCAATGCGGGAGACTCAGGTTTGATTCATGGGTTGGGAAGACTCCATCTACACACACACACACACACACACACACACACACACACACACACACACTCTCATATACATCTTCTTTATCCATTCATCTTCCCATGGATACTTAGGCTGCTTCTACGTCTTGGCTGTTATAAATATTGGGAATATCATTGCTATGAACACTGAGGGTATATGTAGCTTTTCAAATTAGAGTTTTCTCTGAATATCGGCATAGGAGTAAGATTGGATCACTGGTAATTCTTTTTAGCCTTTTAAGGAAATTCCAACTGTTCCCCGTAGTGACTATACCAATTTGCATTCCCACCAACAGTACTGGAGGGTTCCCTTTTCTTCATGCTGTCCAGTATTTGTTATTTGTAGACCTTTTGTTAATGACCATTATGACCTGTGTAAGGTGATCCCTTATTATAATTTTTATTTGGATTTCTATGATGCTGAGCACTTATTCATGTGTCTGCTGCTCATTATTTAGGTCTTCTGGAGAAGGCAATGGCACCCCACTCTGATACCCTTGCCTGGAAAATCCATGGACGGAGGAGCCTGGTAGGCTGTAGTCCATGGGGTCGTGAAGAGTTGGACACGACTGAGTGACTTCACTTTCACTTTTCAATTTCATGCATTGGAGAAGGAAATGGCAACCCACTCCAGTGTTCTTGCCTGAGAATCCCAGGGACGGGGAAGTCTGGTGGGCTGCGGTCTATGTGGTCACACAGAGTTGGACACAACTGAAGCAACTCAGCAGCAGCAGCAGCAACCCATTTTTATTTTTATTTATTTATTTATTTATTTACTGAGCTGTATGGGCTGTGCATATATTTTGGAAAATTAAGCCTTTGTTGATTAATTTGGTTGGTTCATTTGATTATTTGCAAATATTCTCCCATTCCATTAATGGTCTTTTTATTTTCTTTATAGTTTTCTTTCCTGTGCAAATGCTTGTAAGTTTGATTAGGTTCCATTAGTTTATTTTTGTTTTTATTGAAGGCAAAAGAAGGGGACAACAGAGGATGAGATGGTTGGATGACATCACTGACTCAATGGACATGAGTTTGAGTAAACTCCAGGAGTTGGTAATGGACAGGGAGGCTTGGCATGCTGAGGTCAATGGGGTCACAAAGAGTCAGACACAACTGAGCAACTGAAATAAACTGACTGAGAATACATTATTTGTAGTTTTATTTGGTCTAGAAACTTTTGTGGTAATATCTCTGTGCTTATATATGCAGAAATGTTTTTAATGTCAGTTTGTTTCTTTAAAGAGAATAGGTTCAAATGTTCACTTAACATATTAATAATGGTCTTTCTACTACTTTCCTATAGCTGATAAGTTAGAAAGCAGTCTGATTTTCTTTTATTAATGAAAAATCAACTATTTTTTAAAATAGGTGATCTGTATTTCCCTTTGGCTTTTTAAAAGATTATGTCTTTTAATTTTGTGTTCTATTGAATTATTAATACTATTTTCACTACAGGCTTTTTTAATTTTATTTTTCTTGCTAATGATTCCTTGAACTTCTTGAATCTGAGGTTGCTCTCTTTCAAATACTCCAGATAATTATCATCTACATTTTTATATGCCACATTTTCTCTATGATTTAATGCTTCCTTGTGTCTACTTTCTAACACCATCCCTTTGCTTATACTTAACCTTTCTGCATTAAACTTTAACCAAAAATAATCACTTTTTTCTGTTATGTTTAACATATCCTTTTCTTAGCTAAGTGTTGATACATACAGCATTAACATTCATTAAACATCACCTTTTAGATCTGTGCATATTATTATTCACATTTGTATTTGTGTTTTGGTTGATTTAGCCTGAATTTGGCTGACCAGCTGCACTCAAGCCTTCGTTAAATTCAGGTCTCCTTCACCTATTTTTATTCTGGAGTCTAGAAAGAAGTAACAACTGTTACTTAGGATGTGCTTTTATTATGTGAATTTGCATTTTGCACACATCTTTATAACTTATTTTACATCACATCTGCTAACATTAGACAAGTCACATAGACAAGGCAACATTAACAGGGCAAGGAATGCAAAACACAGGGTTAATAAATGGAAACAACATTCTAATTATTAACTAAATTTTTGCTTTAATGTTTACATTTTTCACTAATTGATACTGTATTTGGTTCTTTTTCATATCAGTTTGATCATTCTTCATCATTTATTATTTCCGTTAGTATTTTCAAGCTTCTCTTTGATGTAATTAAAGCAATTAAATAACTTTGTATGTCATAATTTCCACATTTGAACTGTGGGAATGTCTTCCTATTTTCTCTTGTTTCTGACAATTCTCAGCTATAATTTTTTTTCTTTGTGCTGCTTTTCCTCAAAAATGTCTTTTCCTGTGAAAGACTTTTCTCCTTGGGATTTTATTTTCATTTAAAGCTGGGATTGAATTTAATTTCCTCTAGAGAAAATATACATTTGATACTGATTCTTGTTAGGAGGATTTTCACAGAATTAGTGTGAATTTAGGCTGTAAACCCATGGGAGGGCTCATTTCTGATTCCAGTTCTCCGGGGAAAATTTTTCTCCATCCTGTCTTTGATAATTTCACTGCAGACAAATAGTATTGCATGGCAGGAATTATTTCTTGTTCATCTCTACACATTGGATGTAGTCCTTTGTGGCCCCAGCTTTACACAACAATAGCCTATTAAATCTTTCATTTCCTTCAGTCCTGAGTTTTATCTCCTGTCTTATAACCCTGTGCCATCATCAAATGGCAGTTCCTGGTCCAGGGTTCAGTTGGAAAATATATAATTTTGTTCCCTCCCATTCTATTTATGACATATGCCAAGCTAGTGAAATATTGCATGTGTACATGTATGTGTTAACATATTTCTATATGTATATTATATATATGTGGGCTTCCTGCTGCTGCTGCTGCTGCTAAGTTGCTTCAGTCGTGTCTGACCCTGTGCGACTCCAGAGATGGCAGCCCACCAGGCTCTCCCCATCCCTGGGATTCTCCAGGCAAGAACACTGGAGTGGGTTGTCATTTCCTTCTCCAATGCATGAAAGTGAAAGGTGAAAGAAGTCACTCAGTCGTGTCCAACTCTTAGCGACCCTATGGACTGCAGCCCACTAGGCTCTTCTGTCCATGGGATTTTCCAGGCAAGAGGACTGGAGTGGGGTGCCACTGGCTGCCTTTAATGGTAAAGAACCTGCCTGCCAATGCAGTAGACAAGCATGGGTTCAATCCCTTGATCAGGAAAAATTTTCCTGGAGAAGGACATGGCAAACCACTCCAGTATCCTTGCCTGGAGAATCCCATGGACAGAGGAGCCTCGTGGACTAAAATCCACAGGGTTGCAAAGAGTCAGACATGACTAAAGCAACTTAGTACATATATAAAATACATGTATATATATATATATATATATATATATATACACACACACATATACATATATACATATTTAAGTACACTTGTTTCAACTGAGAGTACTGTATATTATCCATAATAGAGGTATAGTTGCTCTTCGACAATATACCCTTGGGATAGATTTCTCAAATATTAAGCTTGCTTCTTTTCACAAAGATATTCTAACTTTCTTCCATTAGGAATGGTGCACATGGCTGGCTTCACTTTGGAAAGCTATGCCATTGCTTCTAATTTGAGAGTTCTGTATTTGCCCATTTTGTCTGGGAATCAATTCAGTTTTTTAATTATCATGTTATAATGATCCTTGCATGCTCAGCCACTCTGTAGGCCTTCCAAAAGAATTCAGACTATTTTCTGCCTTCAACTGGCACATCAGTGCAGCCACCTTGGTGCATGGAGCGGAGCACAGCAGGAAGGCTGGCCTCCAATCAATTCATATTCACGCTGCCTACCAGCCAAGCAATATGCAGTCACACAGAGTGCTAAATATTGTGTGTTTGTTAATATATAATTTATAACAGTTTTAACCTTTGTTTAGTCTTATCTCTCCATTTCTCTCTCTCTCTTCTGTTAAGGCAAAGTGTGGGGAAAATAAAATTTTAAAAATCTTTCTCCATTCCTTTTGAATATGCACTCTACCAGACTGTGATGCTCATCACAAGCAATCTGCTAAGATTTGCAAAGGCAAAAATAAAGTAAACCCTTTGATATAGTGAACTAGGTACAACCTGTTACATATACATATTCTCAAGATAAACGGTAATTAGGTCTCAGGTAAGAGGACAAAACAACACCATATTTCATCCATACCAAATGCACAGTCCATCTTATATTCACCTAGTAATCAGAATCTAGGAAAGCATGATTCAATGACTATATACATTTACACTTAGATTCCATTGATGGACCACCTCCAACTGGCATATAAGAACTAAAATTTCTGAATGTATGGAGGACCAGATTGCACTGTCTGAAACTGAACCATATTTTAAACTAAATATAGCATGCCTGTTCCTTTTAACCCTGAATCACTGCTGTTCCCAAAAGAATTTCTCTCAATTTTCATATATCTTCCAGACATTTTTAGTGAAATAATATTTTATTGCTTTCATTTTTAATGTTCTCTTAACTAAGAAATGTTAAAATAAATTTTAGTATAAAAACTTAGAAATTATCCATTCATACACAGAAATAAATGAAATGACACTATATAAGATGGTTTATTTTTTTCCATCAGCACAGTCCTGTGTTAATTAGAAAAAAAATGTACAAGAGTTTTTAGTTAACCGCAAAATATACCATGTTGAAAGTAACAAGATTAATCCATCCAACTTGCCATGGCATGTGTGTGTGTGTGTGTGGCATATATGTATGTATATATATAAAAATGTGGATGTGTTTCTGAATATATGTACATACATAAAGTTTTGCCATTTTAAACAATACCTGTGTGACTGTATTTTTTGAGCTCTTTCAATTTTTTTTTATAATCTAAATTCCAGTGCTTTCTCTACATTCTCTTTCCCATTTCCTTTCCGTAAACAGTGCTACCAGTTCAATAAACCTCCCTCCAAATCCACCTTCATAGTTACAAAATTATGTAAGTTTGGGACTTTGCTTTTTCATTTGTGATTTACATTAAGATACTGCTGCTGCTGCTAAGTCACATCAGTCATGTCCGACTCTGTGCAACCCCATAGACGGCAGCCCACCAGGCTCCATTGTCCCTCGGATTCTCCAGGCAAGAACACTGGAGTGGGTTGCCATTTCCTTTTCCAATGCATGAAAGTGAAAAGTGAAAGAGAAGTCTCTCAGTCGTTTCTGACTCAGCGACACCATGGACTACAGCCTACCAGACTCCTCCTTCCATGGGATTTTCCAGGCAAGAGTACTGGAATGGGTCAACAGTGCCTTCTCCACATTAAGATACAATACTGTATATATATTTCATCGCAACTAACTCTTGTTATTTAAATTATCACAGAAGCCTCTTTCAGTCAGTAAATTCAGAACTATTTTTTTAAAAAGGTATATTATTCCATGAAAAAATATAGCTCATTATTTTCGATAATCTGTTGATGGATGTTCACTTTAAATGGAGTTTTCTGACTCTGTAGATTGTACGTACTGAACTATACAACTTGGACACATAGAGTCATAGAATTGCGCTGGTACTCCCAAAGAGCTGAATCCTAGACCTACAACTTTTCACATAAAACATACTAACAATCTGCTAAATCAAATGTAAAACTGGATACAGCCACTGTTTGAATTAGACTGGTCTGCCATAACAGAGTACCATAAACCAGGTGGTTTAAACAGCAATCATGTACCTCCCAGTTCTGAAAGTCTTAAGATAAAGGTGCTGGAAGACTAGAGCCTAGGGAGAGCTTGCTTCCTAGTTGCAGGTCGTTGCCTACCTATATGGGCTTCCCAGGTGGCTCAGTGGCCAAATAATTCACCTGTAATGCGGGAAGTGCAGGTTTGATCCCTAGGTTGGGAAGAGCTTCCCTGATGGCTCAGATGGTAAGGAATCTGCCTGCAATGCAGAAGACTGGGTTTGATCTCTGAGTTGGGAAGATCCTCTGGAGAAAGGGGGATGGCAATCCACTACAGGATTCTTGGGCTTCCTTGGTGGCTCAAATGGTAAAGAAACTGCCTGCAATGCCAGAGACCTGGGTTCGATACCTGAGTTGGGAAGATCCCCTAGAAGAGGGCATGGCAACCCACTACACTGTTCTTGCCTGGAGAATCCCCATAGACAGAGAAGCCTGGAGGGCTGCAGTCCATGGGGTCACAAAGAATTCAGACACAGCTGAGCACGAGCACAAGCAAAGCCTTCAGTGACAGCCTCCGATAAACATATACATTTTTCAGAGGGATGGAGAGAATCAAATGTCATCTGCCTTAACACAGACCTCAGTGGTACAGTCTGTACACTTAAAAATGGGGAGCAGGGAAAGAGCCTCAAAGAGAAATAAAGATTACAGTGTGTACAGTTCCATCTGTGATTCCACTCAATGGACAAGTTATCTGTGAGAGCTCTTGAGATAGAAAATATAACTCTTTCTTTCACTCATGACTCCTTTCTCATTTCACCAATCTAATGCAGTCATATTATTTAAAGATATCTTATATCTTTTAAAAATAAAATAAAACTAGACTCTAAAATTCTCAATACTTTATTCAATATTCAGTGGAGGAAAATGATGATCCATTCCTGCTGTCAAGAACAATAGGCTGGGGTCAGCAGATGCAAGCCGTTACCTATGGAATGGATAGACAACAAGGTCCTACATTCAAGGAACTACATTCAATATCCTATGATAAACCAAATTTGAGAATCACTTTTAAAATAATGTACATAAATATGCATAACTTATTCACTTTGCCATACAGCAGAAATTATTATGACATTGTAAATCAACTACTTCAATTAAAAAAGAAAGAATTAAGAAAAAAATCATAGGCTGAGCTGGACTTATTATTGGGGCAAAAATATTTCTTAAATATAGTACCAAATTATGGGGTTTTCAAAGCTAATTTGAAATCAAGTTCATTATTGACTTCTAGAAAGGTTTTAGATACCTTAGGTGCTTTCACCTTGGGAAACACCTTAATTAAAAAAATTGGCCTTTCATCTAAACACAGCCTCTAAAGAATGTGAAGAAAGGTGTGTGTTATCTGATAAACATCACAGAAGATCATAACAGAAAACTTTATAAAGCTTAAAATTTTAAAAATCAGGTACATAAACTCTGAAATATAACTCAAAGTTCTACTCAGTAAAGGTAAATAGCAATAAAGTGGCCTAATTTTTTTCAAATGTAGAAACTAAATGATATACACTGACATAAAGCAACAGAAGTAATATGTCACTTATATACTCTCTAAATTTGTGTATTCTCTCTACTCTTTAACTAGAAATTATTCTTGTTAATAATTTTTTTCTTTCAGCTACCCAAAATTGTTCTGTGATCTTTATGGTTTACATATGGCCATTAACTTTGATTCTTTGAAAAGTATATAAAAATATGAATCTGCATTCACTTTTAATAAAATTCTAGTATCCACTTAATGAGTCTGGGATTCACTGATCCCTCCATTTATTCCTAAATTTATTCAATTATTCATTTACCCATATTCATCCCCTATTATATGCTGGGACCTCTTATAGAAGCATGGGACAAGCTGGTAGACAAAATAAATTATTCTTGTCTTGTGGAGTACAATATAGTTACTAAGTAAATAACACACGTTACAATAACTGATGGTAATGTTATGGTAATGATAAAAATAAATTCATATTTCTAATTAAGATGAATTGGAAGTAGCAGACTTGGTAGAAGATGGAAAAGGTACAAAAATCAAATTTAAATAGGGCTAATATAGAACTTTTTTGTAAGAGAGATATTTGAACAAAGATTTGACTGAAGTAAAAGGTTTTGCCTGACAGATAATAAAGAGGAAAACATTTGGGTAAATGGATAACCATTGGAAAGATCCTAAATTTGGAATGCATGTTTGAGAAACAAGAATTATACTTGTTTATTATAAACAAGGATTAATGCAGAAGAACTAACATTATTACCAAGAATAAATTATCCAGCTAGCTATTACATCAGTACAGTAGCACAGACAGCTAAAATCTCAATTCAAAAACATGCACATTACTTAAAATTTGGGCAAAGACAATAAAATAAAATTTAAAACTGTTACTTAATTTCATGATAAATATCAAAGTATATGCCAGTTTCCAAATATTTGATCATTAAAATATAATGTGGTCTTTTTTTTTTTTTAATGAGCTGAGTTTGAAAATGAGCCACCCATAACATGTCTATTTCTAAAAGAAAATCATTTGCAAAGAAAGACCCAAATATCAAGATATCATAATAGGGATCAATAATTACTCATATTCCTATATCTTGGTCATTTCAGAATGCTATAACACATGTACCATAGACCGGGTGGCTTAAACAACCAACACTTATTTATAACAGTTTTGGAGTCAGGAGATCCAAGATCAGGGTGCCAGCATGGTTGGGTTTCCACTGTGGTGAGAAGCTTCATTCAGGTTCCAGACGGTCCACTTCTGCTTACATCCTCATGTGGTAGAAAGAGAGAGAGAGCTCAATAGGGTCTCTTATAAAGACACTAATCCCACTCATGAAAGTTTCACCCTCCTGATTCATTTCCACCCAAAGGCCCCATTTGCCAATACCACCACTTTTGAAGGTCAAAATTCAAGATGGGAGTTTTGGTAGGGTACAAAGATTCATTTCATCACATCATAACTGTGTCCATAAATTGAAATAATGTCTCTCACTGTGATACGATACTCAGAAAGTTGTTTCTAAACATTTCTTCATTTCCAACTGATACTGAAGATGATGAGGATGATTTAAACAAGTTTTAAAAAGCCAAAATTCAGTATAGTCATCGTTATTTGAAGAACATGTGTTGTCAGGCCTGTGATAGCACTGCTATCATGTGTGAAAGCTTTAATGGAACTGCAGAAATATTTAATGAGAAAGTGACAAGAACTTTACACATATTTAAGAGAATATATTTGACTTAAGGAAAGTTGAAATGTGAAATATTAAATAGTTTCCAGACTTCTTTTTATTCTGCCAGTTTTTAGTATGATGCTACTCATGCATATGCAACAATAATAGATTGACAAATTTTCAGAAGTTCTTAATAGGGGAAAAATTTTTAATAAGGTGAAATTTATGTATAATGTCAAGAGAGATTTTTTTCCAGCTAGAAGCAAAGAATTTCTGGAGAGAAAGGAAAACTATAAAGTTCTGCTGATTAAGTTTACAAATACTTAATCCCAGTGGATAACCAACACTTTAAAGAGATATTTTAAATAATTTTACTTGCATGAATTATACATAAAATGTACTTAGTTTCCTTTTATTCATATTAAGATATTTTAAACTATTAATTCCTAAAACAAAAATTATTATTATTTTTTTACATTCTAGAATAATCATTCAAGTTGGAAGGATGTAAAATATTTTGTAAAAGGAAGAGAAATGGAAGCCAGGAAGAGGCTATAAGGGTTCTTAACTATCCAGTAATTCCAATGGTGCATATTCCTAACATTTTTCAAAATAACAACATAATGTTTATACTCATTCCTAAAAATTGAAAATAAATTAAATGTAAACATATACTTTTATAAACATGTTGCAGCAAAAATTCATAGCATTTATTGAATAAAAAACTAAATTAAGCAAGAATCATCTAATTACAAGAAAACCATAGATTTGAAGTCAATTTATTCTCAGAGCTCCCAATTTTATATGAGCAAGTCAATGTTCTATATCTATATAGATTACTAAAATCGTTATTTGAATTTTTTTTCTAATGTGTTCTTCCCCATGTCCTTCCTTCTTTAGAGGTACCAAATGAAGCTTTGTCTTGACCAAAGATCACATGTAGCAGTTAAGAAATCTCTTTTTAATTTTGGTTCTTACAATGAATTTTCATAGCAACATGTGGTAAGGGAGTTACTGGTTGGGCCTTGGGATCTTTGGAATTGTTGTCTATACATCTTACACATTTGAGGATAAAAATCTGGCACAGATAGAAGGTAAAAATGCTTTATTAATTATATCTGCACTACAATCTTTTATTCTTTGGCTGGAAAGTTTAGTTCAGTTCAGTCACTCAATCGTGTCCTACTCTTTGTGACCCCATGGACTGCAACATGCCAGGCTTCCTTATCAACAATTCCCAGAACTCACTCAGACTCATGTCCATTGAGTCCGTGATGCCATCCAACAATTTCATCCTCTGTCATCCCCTTCTCCTCTTGCCTTCATCTCTTTCCCAGCATCAGGGTCTTTTCCAATGAGTCAGTTTTTCTCATCAGTTGGCCAGAGTATTGGAGTTTCAGCTTCAGCATCAGTCCTTCCAGCGAATATTCAGGACTGATTTCCTTAAGGATTGAATTTTTTGATCTCCTGGCAGTCCAAGGGACTCGCAAGAATCTCCTCCAACACAACAGTTCAAAAGAATCAATTCTTCAGCACTCAGCTTTCTTTATAGTCTGACTCTCACATCCATACATGACTACTAGGAAAACCATAGCTTTGACTAAATGGACTTTTGTTGGCACAGTAATGTCTCTGCTTTTTTATAGGCTGTCTAGGTTGGCCATAGCTTTTTGGTCGTGGCTAAGTTGGTCATAGCTAGGTTGGTGATGTCTGGAGAGTAATCACACTGCATAGTTTCAAATGTATTGTTCTGACCACCAACATATATGCTATTGATATCATTTGTATTACTTATAATTATTCTTCCTTTGACCATTACTTATCACGGTTTAATGGAAATTGGGTTCCTGATTTTGAAATATCTCTGTCTTTCATAAACAACCCAGTTGGATCTATTATATTGGGAAAATATTTTAAAAATCTGAATTGTATATAGTGTTGATGAGAGTATGGGGAAAACTGCATTAGATGTATATTCTCATAACATACATTCAATGACACCTTAATTTTTTAGAGGAAAAGGAGAAACTTTGTCACAAAAAAGGAGGGGAACCAGAAAGCAATATTATGTTCTCCCCTATTTATTACCTTTCCATCTATTTATAAAGAAAGATAATTTGTAGAGTGATATGTAAGACTATACTAAACAAGCAGTACATCATTTATTCATTCCTTCAACTATTTATGGATAAACTATGGCTTCTGAAACCTTTAATAGGAAGGTGTTAAGAAAGATAAATTGTTCAGTGAATCAAATGTCTAGAATAGATCACTCACTGCTATTGGCCTGAAATTTGACTTAAAAACGTAAAAATTATATTTTTATTGTTTCTATAGTTCACTGGAAGGATTCTAGATCGGTCCCAACATTCATCTCTTCTAGTATTCATTTCTTCTTGTATTCTCTCCCTTTAAGTATGGGCAGAACATGTGACTTGCTTGTTATTAATAGAACACAATAGTGACAAGATGTTAGCCCCATGATTGTGTTACACTGTATAAACGGTACCTTGCTAGTATGCGCATGCTAAGTAGCTTCAGTCATGTCCAGTTCTTTGTGAGTCTATTTATGTATCCTGTGAGGGTCCTATGTCCATGGGATTCTCCAGGCAAGACTACTGGAGTGGGTTGCCATGCCTTCCTCCAGGGGATCTTCCTGACCCAGGAATTGAACCCATGACTCTTACATCTCCTGCATACCAGTGCCACCTGGGAAGCCCTTGCTAGCAGACTTACTCAAATCCAGCCCTTGCTGGATTGATGAAGCTATGATGGGAAGTTTTTTCATATGGAAAAAAAACTGCTAGTAGCCCCTAGCAGTTCAAGGCAGCAGTTAGGAGCTCACCACGACTTTTAGGCAACAGTCAATAAGAAGCCTTGAACTCAGTCCTAGAGAAGCTAGTTAAGAACTGCCAAGAACCTGAGTAAGAAGGAAGCAGATCTGTCACTGTTCAAGTCTCCCCTACGAAAGCCCTGACCTGGCAAAACCTTTATAGCAGCCTTGCTTAAGACTGAGATAAGCCATGCCAAGACTCTCAAATTACAAAAACTGTGAGATAATTACTATGTTATTTTGTGTCACTAAACTTGTGATAATTTGTTACACAGCAAAAGATAACCAATACATGAACTTTCTTAGTTTATTTTTTTCACTGCATAAATTATTGAGCTTGTTGTTGTTTAGTCACTAAGTCATGTTCAGTTCTTTTGTGACCCCATGGACTGTAGCCCACCAGGCTTCTCTGTCCATGGGATTTCCCAGGCAAGAATAGTGGAGTGAGTTGCCATTTCCATCTTCAGATATGGGACCCAGGGATAGAAGCCATGTCTCCTGCATCACTAGGTAGATTCTTTACCAATGAGAGTCCCAGGAAGATCACATTATTGAGCTAAATAATGTTAGATTAAAAAAAAAATCTGTAAAATATTTTACATATTTTGAGGACAGAAAAATCTCTCCTTTATATGATATTCTCTTCTTTCTGGTACATTTTCTAGAGCTATTGTTGACTTTAAAAAGATTACTGAAAATGTTAGTAGTAAATATATTTTCTTAAAATCTAAGACAGCTGGTTGCATTGACAATTAGAATGTTGATTTAAGTAAAATTTGAGAGATTCTCAAATTGTCAAAAGCCTCTAAAATTATATTGATTAATAATTATTTTTTCTTCAGTTTTTTAATGAAACTTGACATTTAGTAAGATTTATCATAAGTGGTACATTTGATTACATGTGATTTTAAATATATGTAACCATTTAATTTAAATTAAGTATATTCTAGCATTTTCTGTCTTCTCACCACAGTAATTGCAAAATAAGAAAAGTGAATTCCTAAGTTATAATAAATGTCTTATTTTTACTTAGTAATGGTCACATCTCATTATCATTTAATTTTAAAGTCAAAATGTTTTATGAATCTAATGTTTGCTATTATAACTAATGCAAACTTCAATTTATAATATTTTATGACTGGATATTAGGATTTATCTTATATACACCCAGCCAAATTTCTGAATTGATTAATCAATTTCCAGTAAACTTATGAAAACTATTCAATACACAAACATTCAATAATTATATAACAATATACAAACATATAATAGTAATATGTATTTCTATGGATTTCATAAAATACTTTTAAGTCAGCAAAGTACTAAGGTCTTTGTGAGATAAATGTATTTATCATAATTTTACCTCAACTATCTGGGGATCCAGGTGAAGTAGGAGAAGGAAAATAAAAAATATATAGTCAGTGTCTGTTGCAGGCTAGGTACAGTGCTGTATACCATACACCCTGAATAAACAGAAAAGTGGAAAGAGTTATGTAAATCATATGAAGGATAAAAGGTTAATTAAGAATCTCAAATCTGTGTTTTTCCCATCACTTCCGTGAACAGTTCTTACGGACCATTCTACTGCCTCATGCTATTTACCCATCCCCTCTGATTTACAGGTCCATAGAACCTGTACATATCGTAATCAGCTGATGTATAAATTATCAATTATATATACTAGGAAATGCTGAAAAAAGTAGCAAGCCATGAGGCATACTCATGTTCTTCAAGAAATATATGATTAATCTGGAGAAAAGCAGACATGTTTAAACATGTTATTGAGACTTTCAGCTATTCTCCAATCTACACTTGCATTATAGCCTCTGCCACACTATGACACAAACTGTGTCTTTCACTCTGTACCAAATGTGTTCCATCTTTCTGAACAATTCTAGATAGTACTATGGCTAAGGAATAAACTTTTACATATCATTCTGAGAAACTTTCTCAAGAAGATTAAATCAGAATGCATTCAGAAAATGTATTATAAAAATGTGTAATAACCAACAAATTTCATTTAAGTAATTTTTTGGTGCTGATAGATGTGGATTATGGGAATGTACATGAAGAAGGACTAAATTCTAGAATGCATAATTAAGATTGTGAAAGTCAGTCAGTTGTGTCTGACTCTTTTTTCACCCCATAGGCTGTAGCCCTCCAGGCTCCTCTGTCCATGGAATTGTCCAGGCAAGAATACTGGAGTGGGCTGCCATTCCCTTCTCCAGGGGATCTTCCCTACCCAGGGACTGAACCCAGGTCTCCTGAAGTGAGGGCAGATTCTTTACCATTTGAGCCACCATGGAAGCATATAATTAAGGCTAGTAGCATGATTTTTAATCATGAGTAAAAGGAAAAGAAAGAGAAATATGAATTTATTCGGAGGGGGAGCTAGAAATGTAAAAATAAATTCAGCTAAAAATGTACTGTATATTTAAATATATAAATGTTTATCCATGGATAATGTAAGAGGTACTTTAGAACAGGCTAAGTAGCCACTGAAGAGACCTAGGAAACGTTTAAGAAGTATTTGAGTAACTCAGTCTTTAAAGATACATAGATTTATTCAGGCAAATAAGGAGGGAACAGGTGTCTGATAGAGTGCCAATAAGCAAAGTGCAAAAAAAAGGGAAAGCACTTCTTATATATGGGGTGCTCTGAGAAATCTCATTTTTTCAGAATATATATTTCTGGAGGGAAGAAAAAAATTATGATGCGAAAGAGACAGAGGGCTTAACCATGGAAAACATATATTTAGTTTGCTTGATTCTACAAAGGAATAGAGAATCATTGAGAATATTTAAATAAACCATTGACTTAGTCAGACTTGTCTTTCCTAATTATCATTCTCACTTTTGAATGTGAAGTATATTACACACAGGCAAAATTAAGTGATAAGGATAATAGCTACTATTTATGTATATTATTTTAGCTAATTATCATATTTCCTTTTTCTGATATTATTAATATTAACTCTGATTTACAAATCAAAGAATATAGGCAATCAAGCTTTCCATGGTCATTAGCTCAAGCAGGAATAATGTCCAGGGGTATTTCCTAATCCTGCTTCTATACTCTCCTCGTGAAGTCAGGAAATATATGGGAAATTGTTGTAATACCCTAGAGAAAGGAAAACAACCTGACTGGCATAAATACTATGGATGGAAACAGAGTGACACAGCTAAAAAGTGCTGAGAAAGAAGAAATACTGAGGAGTTAAAATCCTACTAGGAATGAGATGATTTTGTTTAATGGGTGAATTCACTGGGAAATACTAAATGATGATATTAATGGAAATGAGAAAGAAAGGGACAGGAGGAGATGGAAGGGGAGTGCTGAGTAATACTGTAGTCATTTTGAAGTTTATCATAACATCAAGGGGATATATGCAGTAGGCTCTAGACCATGAAAAGTTTGGTCCATTATTTAAAAAAAAAATACACACATAAAAAGCAAACCCAATCTCCCCCAAACATAAACTTTTCAGTGTCTCTTCATCTTGTAATTTAATATTCCCTGAATTTCCTGGTCTCAAGCTGAGTCTGTGGAATCTGGAGGTAAAATTATCTTACTCCTCACTGCCACTTTAAGAACATTTTGCTGCTATTCCCTTTGGAGCACCTAGAGTCCCATTATCCCACACACTTCTTTTGGGGAGACTTTAATGCATTGCTCATAACTTACCTAGTTAAGGTATGGCCAACCTTCCCAGGACTCGGCCATCTTGTATGATTTCAACTTTTATTCAAATTTAATTATTTTAAAAGTGAATAAATTCAAATTTTATTTAAATGTTAATTACAGAATCAAGATTGTCGGGAGAAACATCAATAACCTCAGATATGCAGATGATACCACCCTTATGGCAGAAAGTGAAGAGGAACTAAAAAGCCTCTTTATGAAAGTGAAAGAGGAAAGCGAAAAAGTTGGCTTAAAGCTCAACATTCAGAAAACGAAGATCATGGCATCTGGTCCCATCACTTCATGGGAAATAGATGGGGAAACAGTGGAAACAGTGTCAGACTTTATTTTGGGGGCTCCAAAATCACTGCAGATGGTTATTGCAGCCATGAAATTAAAAGATGCTTACTCCTTGGAAGAAAAGTTATGACCAGCCTAGATAGCATATTCAAAAGCAGAGACATTACATTGCCGACTAAGGCCCGTCTAGTCAAGGCTATGGTTTTTCCAGTAGTCATGTATGGTTGTGAGAGTTGGACTGTGAAGAAGGCTGAGCGCTGAAGAATTGATGCTTTTGAACTGTGGTGATGGAAAAGACTCTTGAGAGTCCCTTGGACTGCAAGGAGATCCAACCAGTCCATTCTGAAGGAGATCAACCCTGGGCTTTCTTTTGAAGGAATGATGCTAAAGATGAAACTCCAGTACTTTGGCTACCTCATGTGAAGAGTTGACTCATTGGAAAAGACTCTGATGCTGCAAGGGATTTTGGGCAGGAAGAAAAGGGGACAACAGAGGATGAGATGGCTGGATGGCATCACTAACTCGATGAACATGAGTCTGAGTAAACTCTGGGAGTTGGTGATGGACAGGGAGGCCTGGTGTGCTGTGATTCATGGGGTCGCAAAGAGTCGGACATGACTGAGCGACTGAAATGAACAGAACAGATAATCTAAAATTGGTTTGGAATTTTTTTCTAGAAGTTTGGAATGTAGCAGTTATGAAGATAGAAGGTTAGACTCTATCCTAAGGGTGAAGAAAAGTGAAGAGAAGTTGCTCAGTCATGTCCAACTCTTTGTGACCCCATGGACTGTAGCCCACCAGGCTCCTCGGTCCATGGGATTTTCCAGGCATGAATACTGGAATGGGTTGCCATTTCCTTCTCCAGGGGATCTTCCTGACCCAGGGATTGAACCTGGGTCTCCTGCATTGTAGGCAGATGCTTTACCATCCTAAGGGTAACTGGTGGCAATTAGAAGCCTTAGAAGAGAAGTTACTTGAACATTTGATCAGATCTGAGTTTCAGTACAGTCATTCCTCCTGGGATATAGAGAATGCATGAGAAGAAGCTGCATAAGGGGGAAAAGAGAGGCTCAAGGAAAGGCTGAATGGATTCGTGATCTCTGAGTATGGGGAACATCACCCTGCAAGGAGGAATCACTGAGGAATAGGGGCCCTCGACTACTGTTTCTTCTTGTTTTGGTATTAATAGAAAACTACTCATTTTCTCTATTTAGAAAAATTATCATGCCTTATCACACAACCAATAGATTGTATCATCATCTCCAACTTAAGAGAGACTATATGAAAATAAACATGGTGTAAATTCTGTAGATTAGTAGCAAAAAGAAACATTTCTAGTACCTGTCTAGTCAAATCTGTTATCTTTGCTTGAAAATCTACACTATGAAAACTCATGCCCCCAGAAGATTAACACTCAATGACTTTAAAAAAAAAAAAAAAGTAGAATTGCCTTGAGGGGGAGACTTTTATCTATCCTTCTACATTCTTCCGGCTGGTTTAAGAATTATATTGACATGAGAGAGAGTAATAGGGAAAAAATATCAAACAAAAATTTCATAACACGCGTACATGGGAGATATCTATGTATACTCAATCGGGGAGTTTCCCATGGGGGAAACATTCACTTTAAATGTCATCTTCAAAAAAGAGGACGTGTGGGTAGTGGTTTGGGACTTCAAAGGGGAGAAAGGCAATTCACAGCAATATGGAAAGCGATATTTGGTAAAGAAGAGTTTGCTGGGCTTTGCAGAGATAATAGGACATGTCTTGGAGTTTGACCTCTTGTTGTTGCTATTGTTCAGTTGCTAAGTCATATCTGGCTCTGTGACCTCATGGACTGCAGCACACAAGGCTTCTCTGTCCATCACTATCTCCCTGAGTTTGCTCAGACTCCTGCCCATTGAGTCAGTGATACCATTCAGCCATCTCATCCTCTGTCACCACCTTCTCCACTTGTCCTCAATTTTTCCCAGTACCATGGTCTTTTCCAATGAGTCAGCTCTTCTTATCAGATGGACAAATACTGGAGTTTCAGCTTCATCCTCAGTCCTTCCAATGAATATTCAGGGTTGATTTCCTTTAAGATTGACTGGCTTGATCTCCTTTCTGTCCAAGGGGCTCTCAAGAGTCT
Source organism: Nanger dama (assembly GCA_917880005.1). Classification (NCBI taxonomy): domain Eukaryota; kingdom Metazoa; phylum Chordata; class Mammalia; order Artiodactyla; family Bovidae; genus Nanger; species Nanger dama. The sequence goes on along the minus strand of CAKJTW010000027.1, from coordinate 4,248,213 downwards.
TCTCCAGCACCACAATTGGAAAGTATCAATTCTTCAATGTGCTACTTTCTTTATGGTCCAACTCTCATATCTGTACATGACTACTGGAATACGATAACTTTGACTGTATGGAACTTTGCTGGGATAGTGATGTCTCTGCTTTTTAAAACACTGTGTAGGTTTGACACAGCTATTCTTCCAAGGAGCAAGTGTCTTTTAATTTCTTGGTGGCAGTCAATGTCAACATTGATTTTGGAGCCCCAGAAAATGAAATCTGACACTCTTCCCATATGTTTCTCATCTATTTGTCATGAAGTAATGGGACTGGATGGATGCCATGATCTTCATTTTTAAATGTTGAGTTTTATGCCAGATTTTTCTCCTCTTTAACCTTCATTAGGAGGTTCTTTAGTTCCTCTTCACTTTCTGACATTAAAGTGGTATCATATGCATATCTGAGGTTGTTGATTTTTCTCCTGGACCCAAAGAATAACAAGGAGAGATAAGAAAGACTTTATAACAAGGAGAGATAAGAAAGACTTCCTCAGCGATCAATGCAAAGAAATAGAAGAAAACAACAGAAAGGTAAAGACTAGAGATCTCTTCAAGAAAATTAGAGATACCAAAGGAATATTTCATGAAAATATGGGCTCAATAAAGGACAGAAATATCATGGACCTAACAGAAGCAGAAGATATTAAGAAGAGGTGGCAAGAATACATGGAAGAACTGTACAAAAAGATCTGCACCACCCAGATAATCATGATGGTGTGATCACTCACCTAGAGTCAGACATCCTGAAATGTGAAGTCTAGTGGGCCCTAGAAAACATAACTACAAACAAAGCTAGTGGAGGTGATGGAATTCCAATTGAGCTCTTTCAAATCCTGAAAGATGATGCTGTGAAAGTGCTGCACTCTATATGCCAGCACATTTGGAAAACTCAGCAGTGGACACAGGACTGGAAAAGGTCAGTTTTCATTCCAATCCCAAAGAAAGGCAATGCCAAAGAGTGCTCAAACTACCACAGAATTACACTCATGTCACGTGCTAGTAAAGTAATGCTCAAAATTCTCCAAGCCAGGCTTCAGCAATATGTGAAGCATGAACTTCCAGATGTTCAAGCTGGTTTTAGAAAAGGCAGAGGAACCAGAGATCAAATTGCCAACATCTGCTGGATTATCAAAAAACAAGAGAGTTCCAGAAAAACATCTATTTCTGCTTTATTGACTGTGCCAAAGCCTTTGAGTGTGTGGATCACAATAAACTGTGAAAAACTTTGAAAGTGATGGGAATACCACACCACTTGACCTGCCTCTTGAGAAACCTATATGCCAGTCAGGAAGCAACAGTTAAAACTTGACATGGAACAACAGACTGGTTCCAACTAGGAAAAGGAGTACGTCAAGGCTGTATATTGTCACCCTGCTTATTTAACTTCTATGCAGAGTACATCATGAGAAATGCTGGTCTGGAAGAAGCACAAGCTGGAATCAAAATTGCCGGGAGAAATATCAGTAACCCCCAGATATGCAGATGATGCCACCTTTATGGTCGAAAGTGAAGAGGACCTAAAAAGCCTCTTGATGAAAGTGAAAGAGGAGAGTGAACAAGTTGGCTTAAAGCTCATCATTCAGAAAAAGATCATGGCATTTGGTCCCATCACTTCATGGGAAATAGAGGGGGAAACAGTGGAAACAGTGTCAACCTTTATTTTTTGAGGCTCCAAAATCACTGCAGATAGTGATTGCAGCCATGAAATTAAAAGACACTTACTCCTTGGAAGGAAAGCTGTGACCAACCTGCTGCTGCTATCGCAGCAGTCATGTCCAACTCTGTGCCACCCATAGACGGCAGTCCACCAGGCTATGCCATCCCTGGGATTCTCCAGGCAAGAACACTAGAGTGGGTTGCCATTGCCTTCTCCGTGTGACCAACCTAGATAGCATATTGAAAAGCAGAGACATTACTTTGCCAACAAAGGTCCATCTAGTCAAGGCTATGGTTTTCTCAGTGGTCATGTATGGATGTGAGAGTTGGACTGTGAAGAAAGCTGAGCACCAAAGAATTAATGTTTTGAACTGTGGTGTTGGAGAAGACTCTTGAGAGCCCCTTGGACTGCAAGGAGATCCAACCAGTCCATCCTAAAGGAAATCAGTCTTGGGTGTTCATTGGAAGGACTGATGCTGAAGCTGAAACTCAAATACTCTGGCCACCTCTTTCGAAGGTGACTCATTGGAAAAGACCCTGATGCTGGGAGGGATTGGGGGCCAGAGGAGAAGAGAACGACAGAGAATCGGATGGCTGGATGGCATCACCGATTCGATGGACATGAGTTTGGGTAAACTCCAAGAGTTGGTGATAGACACACTGGCCTGGAGTGCTGTGATTCATGAGTTCGCAAAGAGTCAGACATGACTGAGCAACTGAACTGAACTGAAGTGAATCTTGATTCCAGGTGGTGATTCATCTAGTCTGGCATTTCACATGATGTACTCTGCATATCAGTATATAAGCAGGAGACAATATACAGCGTGGGCATATTCCTTTCCCAATTTGGAAATAGTCCATTGTTCCATATCCAGTTTTACCTGTTGCATTTTGTCCTGAATACAGGTTTCTCAAAAAGCAGGTAAGAGGTTCTGGTATTCCCATCTCATTAAGAATATCCCATAGTTTGTTGTGTGCCATACAGTCAAAGACTTTAGCTCAGTCAATGAAGGAAAGGTAGTTTTTTTTTTTTTTTTTTTTTTTTTTTAAATTCTCTTGCTTTTTCTATGACTCAGCGTATGTTGGCGATTTGCTCTCTAGTTCCTCCAACTTTTCTAAATCCAGCTTGTACATTTGGAAGTCCTTGGTTCACATACGAATGAAGCCTAACTTGAAGGATTTTGAGCATATTCTTCCTGGCATGTGAAATGAGTACAATTGTATCATAATTTAAACATTCTTTTGCATTGCTTTTCTTTGCAATTGAAATGACAGACCTTCTCTCAAACTGTAGCCACTGCTGAGTTTTCCAAATTTGCCAGAATAATGGGAGCAGCATGTCAATAGCATTGTCTTGGGATCTGAAATAGCTCAGTTGGAATTCCATCATCTCCACTAGCTTTGTTTGTAGTAATCCTTCCTAAGGTCCACCAACCTCATACTCTAGGATGTCTGGCTCTTGGCGATTGACCACATCATTATGGTTCAGTCAGTTCAGTTGCACAGCCATGTCCAACTGTTTGCAACCCCATGGATATAGCACATCAAGCTTCCCTGTCCAACACCAACTCTAGGAGCTAACTGAAACTCATGTCCATCGAGTCAGTGATCCCATTTAACAATCTCGTCTTCTGTCATCCCCTTCTCCTGCCTTCACTCTTTCCCCAGCATTAGGGTCTCCTCCAATGAGTTAGTTTTTCGCATTGGGTGGCTACAGTATTGGAGTTTCAGCTTCAGCATCAGTTCTTCCATTCAATATTCAGGACTGATTTCTGTTAGGATGGATTGGTTGGATCTCCTTGCAATGCAAGGGACTCTCGAGTCTTCTCCAACACCACGGTTCAAAAGCATCAGTTCTTCAGTGCTCAGCTTTCTTTAAAGTCCAACTCTCACATCCATACATAACCACTGGAAAAAACAATGGCTTTGACTAAATGTTGGCAAAGTAATGTTTCTGCTTTTAGTATGCTGTCTAGGTTGGTCACAGCTTTTCTTCCAAGGCATAAGCGTCTTTTTATTTCATGGCTGCCAACACAATTTGCAGTGATTTTGGAGCCCAAGAAAATAAAGTCTGTCACTGTTTTCATTGTTTCCCCATTTATTGGCCATGAAATGATGGGACCAGATGCCATGATCTTAGTTTTCTGAATGCTTAATTTTAAGCCAATTTTTTACTCTCCTCTTCCACTTTCATCAAGAGGCTCATTAGTTCTTCAGTTTCTTCCATAAGGGTGGTCACATCTGCATATCTGAGGTTATTGATATTTGTCCTGGAAATCTTGATTCCAACTTATGCTTCACCCAGCCTGACATTTTACATGATATGCTCTGCATACAAGTTAAATAAGCAGGGTGGCAGTATACAGCCTTGATGTACCCCTTTCCCTATTTGGAACCAGTTTGTTCTTCCATGTCCAGTTCTAGCTAGTTTCTTGACCTGTATACAGATTTCTCAGGATGCAGAGAATGTGGTCTGGTATTTCCATCTCTTTAAGAATTGTCCACAGTTTGTTGTGATCCACAGAATCAAAGGCTTTGGTGTAGTCAATAAAGTAGAAATAGATGTTGTTCTGGAACTCTCTTGCTTTTTGATGATCCATCAAATGTTGGCAGTTCGATCTCTTGTTCCTCCAACTTTTCGAAAACCAGCTTGAATATCTGGAATTTCACAGTTCACATATTACTGAAGCCTGGCTTGGAGAAATATGAGCATTAGTTTGCTAGCTTGTGAGATGAGTGCAATTGTGTGTTAGCTTGACCATTTTTTAGCTTTGCTTTTCTTAGGGATTAGAATGAAAATTGGCAATTTCAGGCCTGTGGCCACAGCTGAGTTTTCCAAATTTGTAGGCGTATTGAGTGCAGCACTTCCATAGCATTATCTTTTAAGATTTGAAATAGTTCAGCTGGAATTCCATCACCTCCACTAGCTTTGTTTGTAGTGATGCTTGCTAAGGCCCACTTAGCATTCCATGATGTCTGACTATAGGTGAGTGATCACACCATCATGGTTATCTGGGTCATGATGATCTTTTTGTATAGTTCTTCTTTGTATTCTTGCCACCTCTTCTTAATATCTTCTGCTTCTGTTAGGTCCATACCATTTCTCTTCTACTATGTCCATCTTTGCATGAAATGTTCCCTTGGTATCTCTAATTTTCTTGAAGAGATCTTTAGTCTTTCCCATTCTATTGTATTCCTCTATTTCTTTACATTGATTACTGAGGAAGGCTTTCTTATGTCTCGTTACTATTCTTTGGAACTTTGCATTCAAATGGGTATATCTTTCCTTTTCTCCTTTGCCTTTCACTTTTTTCACAGCTGTTTTTAAGGCCTCCTCAGACAATCAGTTTGCCTTTTCCTTTGGAATGGTCATTATCATTTCCCCGTGTACAATGTCACCATACTCCACCCATAGTTTTTCAGACACTCTGTGTATCAGATCTAATCCCTTGAATCTATTTCTTACTTCCACTGTATAATCATAAGGGATTTTACTTAGATCATACCTGAATGGACTCGTGGTTTTCCCTACTTTCTTCAATTTAAGTCTGAATTTTGCAATAAGGAGTTCATGATCTGAGCCACAGTCAGCTCCCAGTCTTGTTTTTGCTGGCTGTATAATGCTTCTCCATCTTTGGCTGCAAAGAATATAATCAGTCTGATTTTGGGGCTGACCATCTGGTGATGTCCATGTGTAGAGTCTTCTCTTGTTTTGTTGGAAGAGGATGTTTGCTATGACCAGCGCGTTCTCTTGGCAAAACCCTGTTAGCCTTTGACCTGCTTCATTTTGTACTGCAAGGCCAAATTTGCTTGTTACTCCAGCTATCTCTTGACTTTCTACTTTTGTATTCCAGTCCCCTATAATGAAAAGGACATCTTTTTGGGTGTTAGTTCCAGAAGGTCTTGTAGGTCTTCATAGTGAAGTTGCTCAGTCATGTCCAACTCTTTGTGACCCCGTGGACTGTAGTCTACCAGGCTCCTCTGTCCATGGGATTTTCCAGGCAATAGTCCTGGAGTGGGTTGCCATTTCCTTCTCCAGGGGATCTTCCCAACCCAGGGCTCGAACCCGGGTCTCCCGCATTGTAGACAGATGCTTTACCATCTGAGCCACCATGGAAGCCTTAGGTCTGTAGGTCTTCATAGGAACATTCAATTTCAGCTTCTGCAGCATTATTGATCAGGGCATAGACTTGGGTATTTGTGATATTGAATGGTTTGCCTTGAAAAGGAACAGAGATCATTCTGTCATTTTTGAGATTGTATCTAAGCACTGCATTTTGGACTCTTGTTGACTATGATGGCTATTCCATTTCTCCTAAGTGATTCTTGCCCACAGTAGTAGATAAATGGTCATCTGAGCTAAATTCACCAATTCCAGTCTACTTTAGTTCGCTGATCCCTAAAATGTCAATGTTCACTCTTGCCATCCCCTGTTTGACCACTTCTAATTTACCTTGATTCACAGACCTAGCATTCCAGTTCAAATTGCTCAGTGGTTTCCAACTCTTTGCTACTCTGAGGACTATAGAGTCCATAGAATTCTCCAGACCAGAATACTGTAGTGGGTAGCCTTTTCCTTCTTCAGGGCATATTCCCAACCCAGGGATTAAACCTAAGGCTTCTGCATTTCAGGCAGATTCCTTACCAACTGAGCTCCAGGTGCCTCTGTAATATTGCTCTTTATAGCATCGGACTTTACTTCCATAACCAGTCACATCCACAACTGGTTGTTGTTTTTGCTTTGGTTTTTGTCTCTTCATTCTTTCTGGAGTTATTTCTCCACTGATCTCTAGTTGCATATTGGGTGCCTACCAACCTGGGGAGTTAGCCTTTCAGTGTCCTATCTTTTTTTGCCTTTTCCTACTGTTCATGGGGGGTCTCAAGGAAACAATACTGAAATGGTTTGCCATTCCTTTCTCCAGAGGACCATGTTTTGTCAGAACTCTCCACCATGACGCGTCCATCTAGGGTGCACCTACATGGCATGGTTCATAGTTTCATTGTGTTAGACAAGGCTGTGGTCCACATGATTAGTTTGGTTAGTGTTTTGTGATTGTGGTTTTCACTCTGTCTGCCCTCTGATGGATAAGGATAAGAAGCTTATGGAAGCTTCCTGATGGGTGAGACTGACTGAGGGGGAAACTGGGTCTTGTTCTGATGGGCAGGGCCATGTTCAGTGAACCAATGATATTGCTCAGTCATGTCGTATTCTTTGCGATCCCGTGGACTGCAGCCCACCAGGCTCCCTCCATCCACGGAATTTTCCAGGCAAGAGTACTGGAGTGTGCTGCCATTTCCTTCTCCAGGGGATCTTCCCTACCCAGGGATTGAACCCAGGTCTCCTGCATTGCAGACAGATGCTTTACCATCTGAGCCACCAGGCAAGTCCTTGGCCATACTCTGTAAATATTTAATTTAATTTTCTGTAATCATCATGGTTAACTGGGTCATTAAACTTGTCCTGTAGAGTTTATATTCTTACACCTTTTCTTATAGTCTCTTCTGCTTCTGTTAAGCCCTTGACATTTTTGTCCTTTGCTGAACTCTGGGAGCTGGTGATGGACAGGGAGGCTTGGCATGCCGCGATTCATGAGGTTGCAAAGAGTTGGACACGACTGAGTGAATGAACTGAACTGAACTGAACTGTGCCTATCTTTGCATTAAGCATTTCCTTGGTAACTCCAGTTTTCTTAAAGAGATCTCTAGTTTTTCCCATTCTACTGTTTTCCTCTATTTCTTTGCATTCACTTAAGAAGCCTTTCTTATCTCTCCTTGCTCTTCTCTGAACTCTGAAACTCATTCAGTTGGCTATATCTTTCCTTTTCTTCTTTGCCTTTTGCTTTTTTTTTCTTTTCTCAGATATTTGGAAGGACTTCTCAGACAATTACTTTGTTTTACTGCATTTCTTTTTTTTTGTGGAGGTTTTGGTTACCACATCCTATGCAGTGTTAGAAACCTCTGTCCATAGTTCTTCAGGCACTCAATCAAATCTAATCCCTTGAATCTATTTGTCACTTCCTCTGTATAATCATAAGTGACTAGATTTCAGTCAAACCTGGATGGTCTAGTGGTTTTCCCTATGTTCTTCCATTTGAGTGTGGATTTTGCAATAAGGAGCTGACAATCTGAGCCACAGTCAGCTGCAGGTCTTGACTTCTGCTGACTGCATACAGCTTATCCATCTTCAGCTGCAAAGAATATTATCGATCTGATTTCTGTACTGACCAGAAGCTGTCTCTCATGTTGTTGGAAGAGGGTGTTTTCTATGACTTGTTCATTCGCTTGGCAAAATTTTGTTAGCTTTTTCCCTGCTTAATTTTGTGCTCTAAGGCCAAACTTGTCTGTTATTCAGATATCTCTTGACTTATTAATTTTGCATTCCAGTCCCCTATGATGAAAATGGCATTATTATTATTATTATTATTATTGATGTTAGTTCTAGGAGGTCTTGCAGGTCTTCAAAGAGTCATTCAGCTTCTTCAGCATTAGAGGTTGGGGCATAGACTTGGATTACTGTGATGGCGAATGGTTTCCCTTGGAAACAGATGAAGATCAGTCTGTCATTTTTGAGATTGCAACCAAGTACTGCATTTCAGACTCCTTTGTAGACTATGATGGCTATTCTGTTCCTTCTAGGGGATTCTTGCCCACAGTAGTAGATATAATGGTCATCTGAATTAAATTCTCCTAGTCCTGTCCATTTTAGTTCACTGATTCCTAACATGTTTACCCTTGCCATCTCCTGTTTGACCACACTGAGTTTCCTTGATCATGGACCCAAGATTCCAGGTTCGTATGCAATATTGTTCTTTACAGCATCGGACTTCACTTTCACCACCAGATACAGCCACAGTTGGGCATTGTTTCCCACTTTGGCTCACCTCTTCATTCTTTTTGTAGCTATGTATCTGCTCTACTCCAGTATAATATTGACCTCTAGGCCCTGGGAATTTCCCCCACTACACCTAGCCCATATTCTTTACAGATATAGTTGACAATAGTTCTGTTCCTAAAACAAGCCCTTTATCTGAATTCTTTTTAGGTCATTAAGATGAAAGTTAACAAGAGAAACTTCCTGAGTCTTCCATTTCTTAAAAATAATCAGCCCAAATTAATCTTTATGCCAAAGAGACACATTTTGGGGGTGGCAAATTTTGTTTCCCTACAAAATCATGGAGGGTTTCCAATGCAAAAAGAAAATAAGAATGACCCATAGTATGAAATCTGTAAAACCACAGTAATAATATTTTTTTATGAGGCCAAGTAGTTCTAGAAGAGTCATAAATAGTTCTACATAGCAGTTGTAACTTGCAAATGAAAGAACAGCTTTAAAAACATATGTGTATTTTACAAAAGCCTGCTGCTGTTGCTGCTGATGCTGCTAAGTCGCTTCAGTCATGTCTGACTCTGTGCGACCCCACAGATGGCTGCCCATTGGGCTCCACTATCCTTGGGAATCTCCAGGCAAGAACACTGGAGTGGATTTTACAAAAGCCTACTGGTTATAAATCAATCTCTTCAGAAACACCTATGTTCCTAGCAAGTGATCATAGTCAAAAGGATCCTGCTTCATCTGTGCTTATTTATCATCACACACATTCATACACACAGAGAACATTCTGTTTGGTATGGGGAGATTGGGATTTTTAAATTCTATGACTTGAATTTGGGGGCTTCCCTGATATCTCAGCTGCTAAAGAATCTGCCTGCAATGTAGGAGACCCAATTAGAACCCTGGGTCAGGAAGATACTGTGGAGAAGGGAATGGAAATCTACTCAGTCTTCTTGCCTGGAGAATTCCGTGGATAGAGGAACCTGGTGAGTTACAATCTATGGGTTGCAAAGAGTTGGACACGACTGAGCGAATAACATTAACAGTAACTAATTAGTTGGAGAGGGCTAACTGTAATAAGAAACAGAAAGCAAGAAATGCAGAACTCTGCACAGCAGATTTTTAATTCTTACTAGTGAGGAATGAATGAACAAGTATAGGATTAAGTCTATTCCCCACAGTCATTCAGACAGCTACACTGCATGAAGTGCTGCTCACATTTTCAAAATATAGCTTCCTTGATTTTCTTTTCTTATTTCTTGATCTGTATTTCAGCTATAAAGGGGGAGGGAAGCCATAACAAAAGGCTTCCGGGACACTTATTTAAACTAGGACTGGAAATGGCAACATCATCTCTACAGCTGTATGTAAATTCCATTGATCCAACATGGACACAATGATCTTTATAGGAAATTAAGAAAGTTAGTCAGAAAAACCAAGCAAAACAAAGGAAACAATTAAACAAAACTTGGATTTTAGTAAATTACTACTAGTTGCTGCCACACTACCCAGACTCATTTTTCTCACATGGAAATTTGGGAAATTAAATACCCATGAAAATGTTGTGAACATTAAACTCATTTAATCAACCTAAGAATCTGGTACTCTGTAGGTGCCAAACTGTAGTTGTTTTGTTGTTGGTGTAGTCTCAAATACACAAATGAAGAAACACCATATTTGTAGGGCTATCTCCAATTTTCTTCTGACTTCTAAATACCACAGAAGCTGCAATTACTATAAGCATTTATTTTTACAAAATTGACACAGATATATACAAAATTGTGGTAATAATTATGCCTCAGATTGTTTTCTGAGAATAATCATTTTCTTACACTAGGTGCTTTTGGAAAAGATACATGGTTTGGAGCTTGATTTAAGAAGTCTGTACACTAGGACATCTTACTTAGAACAACATGAGTATAGGAATTTTTAGAAGGAATAAACTCATTCTTCCAAATTTCAGCAGAAACAAGGGCTACACATTACATTAAGTTTACCTTTATGAGAGTCTTAAATTTTAAGACTCATTCCCTTTGGTCCCAAAGAATCACATCATCTTGTTGGCTACTTGGATATTTTACATTTACATAGAAGCATCTCCATGTGGATAATTGATGGCTAGTCATATATGATACAGCCCAAGCCAATGAAAACTTGGCTTGCTATTCCATGAGCTTGGTAGACGTGACCAAAGTATAGCCCCTAAATCATTTCAGTTAGGGTCACTGCCTAATAATTATTCTAAAATAGAGTAGCATCCAATAACATAATTTACTTATTAAAGATGATAATTAATATAGATTTATATTAAAATATGGCAAAAATTCTCTAAAGATTAAAAATAAAGGGTTCAGCATCTAAAACAAAATTTCTCTGCAAAATTAATAGAACCTCTAAAAAATAATCCTTCATTTTAATATGTAGAATCATATAAAAATAAAATTCTACAATCACCAGGTGATATATTTTAGGAAGGAAAACAATAGCACTATTTTGTTTTTCTACATTTTATCATCAGATTTACTTTTGTGAGAGAGTAGTATTAAGGTTTGGAGAGGAAATTAAATTTGGTAGGCCAATTCTGACAGGATAATCTTAGTTTTTATATAGTGAAATATAATCAACACATTTGAAATTGCTTTGGCTCATAATTTGTTCAGACATCTGTATAACTGAACACTTTCAGATATCTAACATCCAAAATTAAATCAGAGACCATTGACCAAATAGACATATGCCAGAATTTGATGAAAATCAAGTGAATCCATCATGTTTCATAAAAAATCATAAGTTGAACAAAGTTTATTTACTTAGAAATGACATTTCATTTCAAACTGTTGAGTGCACTCCTATACCTTAATTCAAATCATAAGCTAAGCTAAGCTAAGTCACTTCAGTAGTGTCCAGCTCTGTGCGACCCCATAGACGCTTAACCCACCAGGCTCCTCCGTCCCTGGGATTCTCCAGGCAAGAACACTGGAGTTGGTTGCCATTTCCTTGTCCAATGCATGAAAGTGAAAAGTGAAAGTGAAGTTGCTCAGTCGTGTCCAACCCTCAGCGACCCCATGGACTGCAGCCTTCTAGGCTCCTCTGTCCATGGGGTTTTTCAGCCAAGAGTACTGGAGTAGGGTGTCATCCAGATAATAATGACTGTAATTAGTTTCAGTGAGGAAAATATAAAACAATCTAGATATTCCATACCACGCAGCATGTAGGATCTTAGTTCCTCAACCAGAGATGGAACCCATGCACTCCTGCAGTGGATGTGCAGAGTCTTAACTATCTAGACCACCAGGAAGCCCCTGAGAAAGTTTTATTACATAGAGTTATTTGTGAATACAATTGCTGGAAAGGTTGGAAGAATGAGGACAGGGAATGGTCTCTACTAGATCTATAGGAGTCAGGGTGTAGTATTAAACCTAAGATACTGCTGGTGATGATCACAGCTCCCTCTACACTGAGGGATAGTTCTAGGTAAAACACTCTGAGACCCCAGAATATGCTCATGTCTGCTGAATCCCAGAGCTACCAGAGCATAATATTATGTTAACTACTTTCCTTGCATCTTTCAAAAAATATTACTTTTGCATAATATGATTCAGAATCACTTTGTAGTATTAGACAATACAACCACACTTTTATTCTTTTAAAAATGCTTACCCCATCTGTGAATTTGCTGATAAACGGTGGGCTACATGGCTCTACTTTGATATTCCTCTTCCGAACAACAGCCAGTTTTCCACACATAACTTAATTAAAAATCAGTTCCCTCCCCAAATATTTATAATGCATTCTTTTTGACATATCAAGTTGTTTTCTAAATTGTGTAATTAGATATTTTTCTAAGTCATATATTCATGTCCATTAATGAGTCTCTTTAAGTGTTGTTTCATCTTTATTTCTCCTGTTTTATTTTTCATGGAGAGACATTTTTAAACATTCATTTGAACTATAATAAATGCATGCTAATTTTAATAGCATCTCTGTTATTTCTCTTTACAAAGAGAAAATTGTGTATATTCTTTTGTAATTGTCATATCTCAGTTTAACATCATATTGTATTTTCTAGAATTTAACATGATTGCTTTATTGAATATAAAAGTGAAATTGCTCAAAGAGCATAATTTACATTCATACTACAAATGTTCAGTTTAAAAACACTTCAAATATTTCATTTTACTCCTTTCTATAATAAGGAAAAATAAAATGTCTATGACAATTTGGACATGACTGAAGCGACTTAGCAGCAGCACCAGCAGCATGACAATTCAATGGAAATTCTTTCTATATTTTCTTTAATATTTTATAATTTATGGTTAAATACACATTTCAAATTATTTAAAAGTCTATCAGATTTTTGAGATTCAGCTCAATAACAAAAAACAAGCAATCCAGTCAACAAAAAGAAATGAGAGGAGACCTAAGTAAACATTTCTCCAAAGAAGATATACAGATGGCCATGAAAAGGACATGAACAGGCACATGAAAAGTTGCTCATCATCATTAATTATTAGAGAAATACAAATTAAAACTATGGTGAAGTACCACCAAACACTAGTAAAGATGGCCATGATTAAAATGTCTAAAAACAATAAATACTGAAAAAGTGTGGAGAAAGAGAACCTTCTTGTACTGTTGATAGGACTGTAAGTTGGTACAGCCATTATGGAGAAGTTTCTTCTATGAAAGTTCTTAAAAAAAAAAAAAAAAATCCCACTCCTGGGCATAAGCTCAGACAAAACTATAATTCAGTGTTTATAGCAGCACCATTTACAACAGTAAAGACATGGAAGCAACCTAAGTGTCCATCAACAGATAAATGAATAGATAAGATGTGGTGTGTGTGTATGCATATGTACAATGGAATATGAATATATTTTTCATTTTTATCCATGAAAAATGAAATAATGCCATTTTCAGGAACATAGAAGAATCTAGAGATTATCATAATAAATGAAGTCAGAAAGACAAATAGTATATGATATAACTTATATGGGGAATATAAAATATGACACAAATGAACATATTTATGAAACAGAAATAGACTCACAGGCATACAGAACAGACTTGTGGGTGCTAACAGGGAGAAGTGGGGAAAAGAAAGATTGGCAGTTTAGGATTAGCAGGTGAAAACTAGTACATATAGTATAGATAAACAATACAATCCTCGTGTATAGCACAAGGAACTATATTCTGTGATAAACCAGAATGGAAAAGAATATGAAAAAATATATATATATATGTATAGCTGAGTCACTGCTGTATGGCAGAGATTAATACAACATTGCAAATCAAACATCCTTCAGTAAAAATTTTAAAGTCTCTCAGTAGAAAAATTGATGCAATATTAAAAGGCTGTCCATTTTTAAATGCAATATTAATTAATTATTGAGTTTTAATAAATTTTTATTCTTCATATTCTCAAGAATAATCTGACCATGCTGATTTTTAAAATACATGGAGAAAAAAATATACTATTGTAGTCACCAACCCCATATTTCCATGTTTAAATAATTAAATTTACTGTTCTGTAATATGATGTCTGGCTACCAAATAAATTCCTGAATATTGATAAAGGATTTATATATCTTTGGTTTTGATGCTATAACAGAAAAAGATACAGTAACATTAAAATTGTATAACCTTGAAGAATAATACCTTTAATTTATTTGCATAAGTCTTTCATAGTTAATATAATTTACAGTTTAAAGACTTTCATTTCATTGCTGCTACTGCTACTCTGTGTGACCCCATAGACAGTGGCCCACTTGTCTCCCCATCCCTGGGATTCTACTGGCAAGAACACTGGAGTGGGTTGCCATTTCCTTCTCTTTCATTTCATTAAGTAATATGAAAGTGAAATGAATAAATCACTGTAATTAAATATTGTATTCTTATTTATAAAATATCAACATCAAAATATAATTGCTAGTATTTTATTAAATTACATATTTTTATCTAAATTTTATTTTATTATTCATTTAATTTTTCTTGAATTTTGGTGTTTACAGGCTCCATATATTCCTATGAAAGAATGTAAAACATCTTTATGAAAGTTCTATTCTGACTGAAATCCATTCAATTAACTAATTTAATGTTTTAACTTTCTATCTTGAAATAATTTTAGTCTCATAGAAATTGAAAATATAGTCCAGAGCAAGTTGGGTATACTATTCACTGAAATTTCCAAACAATAATACATTACTCTAGGTGCACTATCAAGACCAGGAATTTAACACTGACTAACTGGAATAGTCTAGAGGCCTTATTTGAAGTTTACCAACTTTTACATGCACTCATGTGTGTGTGTGTGTGTTTAGTTTTACTCAATTTTACCACATTTATCACTTATAGATTAACACAATCATCACTTGAATCAACATAAAAAACTCTCCCATCATTACAAAGCAATTTCCTAGTGTTATCCTTCTAATACCTACTCTGAGTATGACTTGAGTTCCTGGCAACCATTAATCTGTTCTTGATTTCCATAGTTTAATC
Organism: Nanger dama; assembly: GCA_917880005.1. Taxonomy (NCBI): domain Eukaryota; kingdom Metazoa; phylum Chordata; class Mammalia; order Artiodactyla; family Bovidae; genus Nanger; species Nanger dama. The sequence goes on along the minus strand of CAKJTW010000027.1, from coordinate 4,233,191 downwards.
ACTTTGAAAATGTTACATAGATGGAATCCAGCAATATGTAAATTTTTGAGGTTTTAAAAATTAATTTTTAATATTCAATATAATGCCCTAAAGCAACTCATCCAACAAGTTTTTGATTATACCAATACCCACGTTCCTTCTATGGAAGACCTAGGATTCTAATGTAAAAAGAAAAAAACAAGCTGACACCATGATGTAATTCAAATACCAGATAGTGTTTGAATGGGAAAATATTTTATTTTTAAATTTTACCAGCTAGCTTATAAATTTTGAAGTATATACTTTTTTTTTAAATGCAATGAGTAACATTATCTTCAGTGTTTTAAACCAAAACATCTGCTTCACATCCAGACTTGTACACATGGCACAGTTCATGTTAGCTTTCCTTTAAAGTGCTTACTTTGTTGAAAAACAAAATTTTTCTCATAAAAATGGCAGCCGCTTTTAAAAAGCAATGCTTCTTAAGGTCTAAAGCAAACCCCTGGGGAATAGCGAAATGCATATGACCAGAAGGAAAATCAGCCTGTATTTAATATTTATAGGTATGCCAGCTTAAATTATCATTGACTACTGTGAAAACTGAGGCAGACATTCTAATTCTAAAATGTCTTGGCTTTGTTGATAGGCGCTATATAGTTTATTCTTAAATAACAATGTTTTGAAAATAAATTAATATTAAAAAATTTGTCCATTATGTTCAATAGCCCATACACTGCAGTTCACTGGATGTCTTCAGTGTTAGACTCTTCTGCATTAAGAGAAACTGAGTTAGTATCAAAAGGTCTTCTGCTTTGAAGTAGTCACCTGTTTATCAAGAAAAGCTCTGGGGTTTGCTACCTAAAATTTAAGAGGAGCTTAGTTTTTACTGAGTGTGGTAGTTAGCCTACAAGACACCCCTCGATGACCTCCTTGTTCTATTGCTCACATCTGCCACATCCAACCAAGACTGCTAGTCTCTGACAGCATAAGACAGAAGAGGTGGTGTGTCACCAGTCACTTTGGAGATTACATAATAAAAGACTGAAAGTTTTCTGACATATTATGAGGATATTCAGGGAACCTCTGGAGAAACTAATAAAGCAAAAATAATGAAGTCTGTAGCCAAGAGCCAGTGAGAACTGAAGCCTATTGACAACCACATGAGAGAGCCTGGAAGAAGCTTTACTGAGGCCTGGCTGATCACTTGAACACAAATTTATAAGGGGTTCTGAGTCAGAAACATCCCAGATTGCTGCCACAATTTCACGATCCAAAGGGACTATGATGCAATAAATTTTATATTTAGTTTTAAGATGTGAAATTGGTGAATAATTTGTATGAAGCAATAGACAACTGGTATGTTGGCAACATGCAGTTAATTTAGTTCCTTTTTTTTTTTTTTGTACTGTATGACAAGTGGAGTGCCACATAGCAAAACTGTAATTGTGGGGGTGACTTTGAAAATGGCAGTGGACAGAAGCTGAAAAGGCTGTAAGGATTCTGAAAAACGATAAAGTGAAAACTTTAGCTATGAATGTACCACTCATGGAATTTGGGCTCTGATGAGGTTCTGGTGAAGGCTTAACAGAAAGTGAGAAAAATCTTGTCAGAAAACATAGGAAAAGTGGATCAATGTTATCAGCAAGTGGCCAAACATTCAGCAGCCTTATTTTCATGGTAATATAGAAGGTAGAAAATGTACCTAAAAGACTAGGCAATCTAGCTCAAATTTCCCGGCACACAACAAAAAAATCTGTGTTTCTTCTTGCTGCTTATAGCAAAATATAAGAGGGGAATGATAAACCAAATAAATGAATGTTGAATTAAAAGGACTTACAGGAATCAAACATTCTCAGTCTCTTAAAAATAGTAAATCAGGCTAAAATTTAGAAAGATTTTCCTATGTTCAGGACACTTACAAAAAACCATAATCTAAAGATGAAGCTAAAAATTTGATTGTAAAATTTTAAGACTCCAGAGATATAAAAAGTGTTGCCGCCAAGAACTGTTCAGTCAGAAAGAAGGCTTTTTCTAGGAATTAAGGATGTCCTGAAAGATTTTATCAACAACTGAAAGTGAAACTAATGTAATACTACTCTACACAGCCAGTAGGAGGGCAGCAGAAAACTTTCTGAATGACTCAATCACTCCTGATAAACTAAAATATGCATCTTTTGGTATAATTTCAGCAAAAGAAACAATAAACTCCTAAACACAGCTATGAACATAAAACCTAGAATCCAGATAGTTCTCTGCATTTTCAATGAGCACACTGGACACTCACTAGGTTTATTTTAATTGCCACCCGGTTGGATCCTCCTCTTTTCCTCTCCTATTTCTCCTACCACAATTCTACGCACAGCACTTCTAACTTTATGTTCTTTTAAAAATTCTAGTAAGATCATGTTACGCCTTACTCTAAATCCTGTACCTTCTCCATTTCACTCAGAGTAAAATTCAAATTTCCAAGAATTTGGAATGGAGAATTCTACACAGTCTGGCCCTACTGCCTTCTGACCTCATTTCCTATTGTTACTTTATATTCAGAGGAGAGAATGCCCAACTGGAAATTTAACAGAAACATTAGAGAAGGAAAAGAAAAAAACGGTCAGGATAGTGAAATAAAATAAAGAGATAAGTGAAAGAATCAGAGAGATTATATTTGAAAGGGAAGACAAGGAGATTCAAAACCACTGAATATATTTAGAAAAGGCAGAGGAACCAGAGATCAAATTGCCAACATCCATTGGATCATAGAGAAGCAAGAGAATTCCAGAAAACATCTACTTCTGTTTCACTGACTACACAAAAGCCTTTGACTGTGAGGATCACAACGGTGATAAATTCTTCAAGAGATGGGAATACCAGACCACCTTACCTGCCTCCTGAGAAATCTGTATGCAGGTAAAGAGGCAACAGTTAGAACATAACATGGAATAATGACTGGCTCCAAATTGGGAAAGGAGTACGTCAAGGTTGTATATTGTCATCCTGCTTATTTAACTTATATGCAGAGCACATCATGTGAAATGCTGGATTGGATGAAACACAAGCTGGAATCAAATATGCCAAGAGAAATGTCAACAATCTTAGATACGTAAATGCCACCACCTTTATAGCAGAAAGCAAAGAGGAACTAAAGAGACTCTTGATGAAGGTAAAAGAGGAATTGAAAAAAACTGGCTTAAAACTCAACATTCACAAAACTAAGATCAAGACATCTGGTCCCATCACTTCATGGCAAGTATATGGGGAGACAATGGAAACAGTGACAGATCTTATTTTCTTGGGTTCCAAAATCACTGCAGATGGTGACTGCAGCCATGAAATTAAGACACTTGCTCCTTGGAAGAAAAGCATATGACACACATATTAGAAAAGCAGAGACAGCACTTTGCTGACAAATATCCAGATAGTCAAAGCTATAGTCTTCCCAGTAGTCATGTACAGATGTGCGAGCTGGACCAAAAAAAAAAAAAAAAAGGTTGAACCCCAGAGATTTGATACTTTCAAACTATGGTGTTAGAGAAGACTCTTGAGAGTCCCTTGGACTGCATGGAGAACAAACCAGTCAATTCTAAAGAAAATCAACTCTGAATATTCACTGCAAGGACTGATGCTGAAGCTCCAATACTTTAGCCACTTGATATGAAGTGCAGACTTATTGGAAAAGACCCTGATCCTGGGAAAGATTGAAGGCAGGAGGAGAAGGTGAGAACAGAGGACAAGATGGTTGGATGACATCACTGACTCAATGGACATGAGTTTGAGCAAGCTCTGGGAGATTGTGAAGGACAGGGGAGCCTGATGTGTTGCAGTCCACGGGGTTGCAGAGTCAGACGCGACTGAACAACTGAACAACAACCTGTGTACCTCCTGTTGAGTAGCCCCACTTCTCATAAGCCCCAATTCATTCCTCAACACATACATTCAAATTTCTTTATGATTTTAGTGACTATTTATCAAATGTAAATGAACAACCAAGGATATCCAGATACTTGAGAAAAGACTCTATCAGGAAGGAAAATAACCAAAGTATCATAGGACAAAATGAGAACAGAAGAAAACTTTAAAAAAACATTATATTTTAAGATCATTAAGAGAAGATATCATTTTTAAAAATCAGGAATAAGAGCCTATGTGATATGAAAATTGAAAGTGAAGCAAAAGCCCTTACATAATTAAATTGGCTATTTTAAATTAAAACAAAATTAATAGAATAGAAATATGAAATGATTTTTAAAATCCCCTCAGATGACAGAGATTGAAAATAAGAGAAAAGATAGCAAACCAGAAGTTATGATCAGAATATCAGCAACTAAGGAGAAATGTGAGAAACATAAATTAATGCAAGTAAAAACTGATAGTGAAGTATTACAAAAGTAAACCAGGAAGGAAAATTTCCGCAAATGTGAAACAAGTCTCTAAAGTCAAAGGGTCAGCTTAGTACTCAGCATAACTTTTAAAAAATGACCACCATTGAAGATATATCTTAAGGAAAATGAGAACACAAATGATAGCTTTAAAAAAACGTGAAAGTGTAAGAGAACACAACTTACATGCTAAGAAACAGAAATCTGAAGAGAATTGATCTGTTCAATAGCGAGTCTAAATATATTTTAGGATGTGAAGCTATGCCTTGAGAATTCTAAAGAAGTATATGCAACGTTAAGAGAATCAAAACGTTAACTTTCTTGAATCATTCTTAGAATACTATTGGAGAACTAGCTTGAGCAGAAAATGTAAACAAGAATAACCTAAGATTTCGTAAGACATGGGATTCAGGAAATCTGAAATCTAAACTAGAAGGAAAGAGAATCCTAGGATAAGAGCTGTGGAGCAGACTATAGGAACATTCATGATTTGAAATGGAGGCAGACCTATATTTCAAAAAAGAAAAAAAATGTAATTTATTTCACTTGTTTGGAATTCTGGAAAACATATTAATAAATATTTGAATTAAGAAAGTGTATATACAAACATATATATATACACATATATATATAGAGAGAGACAAATACATAATCTTTTTTTGCAAGGTAAATGATAAATCATGTATCTTTTAACTAAGTTGTTCAGTTGCTCAGTCGTGTCTTACTCTTTATGACCCCATGGACTGCAGCACACCATGATTCCCCGTCCTTTACCATCTCTTGGAGCTCACTCACTCATATCCACTGAGTCAGTGATGCTATCCAACAATCTCATCTTTTCTTCTGCCTTCAATCTTTCTCAGCATCAGGGTCTTTTCTAATAAGTCAGCTCTTTGCATCAGGTGGCCAAACTATTGGAGCTTCAGCTTCAGCATCAGTCCTTCCAATGAATAATCAGAGTTGATTTCCTTTAGCATGGACTGGTTGGATCTCCTTGCTGTCCAAGGGACTTTCAAGAGTCTTCTCCAACACCACTGTTCAAAAGCATCAATTTTATAGGGGTTGAAGAACTACTAGAAGAGAGCTGCAAGACAACTGAAGTTTGAAATGAAAAATTTTAACCATCATACAAGAAGTCAAAAGATGATGACTTTTAAAATTCCAAGTAACAGAGTGTAAATAAACTATTTGTCTGTCTGTCTAGAGAGACAAATATTGCAGTGTAACTAAAAACACTGAAAATGGTTTCCTCTGGAAAAGATTTGAAAATTACAGCTCTGAGATAGGCTTTTTAGTATTCTTTGATAGATTAGATGCTTACTTTTTTTAATATGATAAAATTTCATTTGGAAAATAATAATAAATAATGGAGCAGCACTCAACACTCTCTTCAACAAATGGTGCTACAGGGACTTCTCTGGCTGTCCAGAGGTTAAGACTTTACCTTCCAATGCAGGGGTTGCAGGTTCAATCCCTGACCAGCAGGCTAAAATCCCACAAGCCTCCAGCCAAAATCCAATACATAAAACAGAAACAATATTGTAATGAAGATTTTTAAATGGTCAACATAAAAAAAAAATGTTTTAAAAAATGGTGTTCCAACAAGTGGATATCCACATGCAAGAAAATGAATTTACATAAAGACCTTACACCTTTTCACAAAAATTAACTCAAAAGGATCATAGGGCAAAATATAAAATGAATAATCATAAAACACCCAAAGACAACATAGAAAACCAAGATGACCTTGGATATGGCAATGACTTTTTAGACATAAATCAAAAGCATGATGCATGACAGAAATAAATGATACTTTAGACTTCCAGAAAATTAAAACCTTCTGATCTATGAAAGAAAATGTTAAGAGAGTTAGAAGACAAGCCACAGAATAGGGGAAAAAATTGCAGAAGACACATCTGATAAAAGCTATTATCCAAAACACATTTCTATGATAATAAGTGATGTTGAGCATCTTTTTATGTGTTTGTTAGCCATCCATGGGTCTTCTTTGGAGAAATGTCTATTTAGTTCTTTGGCCCATTTTTTTGATTGGGTCGTTTATTTTTCTGGAATTGAGCTGCATAGGTTGCTTGTATATTTTTGAGATTAGCTGCCTGTCCGATGCTTCATTTGCTATTATTTTCATTATCAGAGAAATGCAAATCAAGACCACAATGAGCTGTGATCCAGAAGTCTGCAAGCAATAAATGCTGGAGAGCGTGTGGAGAAAAGGGAACCCTCTTACACTGTTGGTGGGAATGCACACTAGTACAGCCACTATGGAGAACAGTGTGGAGATTCCTTAAAAAATTGCAAATAGAACTGCCTTGTGACCCAGCAATCCCACCGCTGGGCACATACACCAAGGAAACCAGAACTGAAAGAGACACATGTACCTCAATGTTCATTGCAGCACTGTTTATAATAGCCGGGACATGGAAACAACCTAGATGTCCATCAGCAGATGAATGGATAAGAAAGCTGCGGTACATATACACAATGGAGTATTACTCAGCCATTAAAAAGAATAAATTTGAATCAGTTTTAATGAGATGGATGAAACTGTAGCCGATTATCCAGAGTGAAGTAAGCCAGAAAGAGAAACACCAATACAGTATACTAACACACATATCTGGGATTTAGAAAGATAGTAATGATGACCCTGTATGCGAGACAGCAAAAGAGACACAAATGTATAGAACAGACTTTTGGACTCTGAGGGAGAGGGAGAGAGTGGATGATGTGGGAGAATGGCGTTGAAACATGTATAATATCATGTAAGAAATAAATCACCAGTCTATGTTTGATACAGGATACAGGATGCTTGGGGTTGGTGCACAGGGATGATCCAGAGAGATGATATGGGGTAGGAAGTGGGAGGGAGTTCAGGATAGGGAACTCATGTACACCTGTGGCAGATTCATGTCAATATATGGCAAAACCAATACAGTATTGTAAAGTAAAGTAAAAATAAAAATAAAAATATTTTTAAAAACACGCAAAGAACACTTATAAATCACTACTAAAACAAACATGATTTTTAAAAAAATGGGCCAGTGACTTTAACAAACACCTCACATAGAAGGTCTACACGTAGTAAATAAGGATATAAAAAGATGGTCCACATCATATGTCATCTGAGAAATGTAAATTACAATGACAAGAAGATATCATTACAAACCTTTAACTACACTATACAATGAGATGTGCCCACAGCAAACTCTGGCAAGGACATGAAGAACCAGGAAGATTCATTCATTGCAGGAAATATGTAAAATGGAAGAGTGGCAGTTTTCTTATCAAACTAAAGATACTCTTACCATATGAACCAATGACTGTGCCCTTGGTATTTACCCAGATTCTGACAACTCTACACACAAAACTACATATGAATATTTTCAGCAGTTTTATCATTTTAACAACTGTCCAAACTTGGAAGCAACCAATCTATCCTTTGATAATTGAGTGGAGAAATAAACTATGTTATATCCAGACCATGGAATATTATTTAGCTCTAAGGAGAAATGAGGTATCAAGCCACAAGAAGACTTTGAGGAATCTAAAATGTATATTACTAAATGAAAAAAGTCAGTCTGAAAAGCTAATGAACACATACTGTATGATTACAACCATATAATATCTGAAGTTCAGTACTTATCAGTGGTTGGCTGGAAGGAATTAATAGGCAGAGCTCAGGTGATATTTAGGGCAGCAAAAATACTTTGCATGATACTATATTGATGTTTACATATCAAAATACATTTGCCCAAACCCACAGAAAGGACAACATCAAGTGAAACATACGGTGAACTATTAAATTTGAGTGATTGTGATTTGTTTATATAGGTTTATCATCAGTTATAACAAATGTACCATTTTGGTAGGGAATACTGAGAATGTGATAAGCTATGCACGTTGGGGGCAAGAAGCACATGGAAAATCTCTGCACCTTCAGTTTTTCTATAAACCTAAAACTGCTCTGAAAAAGTCTTTTAACAACAATTTTTTAAAATAATAATACATTTTTGAAAATAAGGCAGGATGAATCCCAATACGTTGAATGTTATACCTTTGTAAATAAATTATTAATACTTGTGTTAAGACAGTAATAGAAGTTTCAAGAAATTCACTGATTGCACCATGCATTAAAGTATATATCTTTTTTCTATTTTATTGATTGTTCAATGGATATTCAGTTCTATAATTTTTGAATAATTTATGAACTAACTTTCATTTGTTACTCAAGTTATTGAAATAAGCTTAAAAATACAAATTTATCAAATTATATTATCTTAAGCTAATAACAGAATCACCTTAATTCATCTACACTAGGAATATCTTTTAATTTTAACATTAAGATTAGGTATAAATGACTCAGTGAGGACATAGGAACAATAAAAATATACGGGAAGAAATTATTAATAGTTGTATTATATACAGATCCTAACTTGTTTTTCTTGTAGACAGCTAATACTTTTATATATTTTATATTAAATTGATAACAGACTGTGCTTTTAGAATTTTAAGAAGATTTAAAGAAAAAAAAAAAGCAGAAACAATTCCCAAATCATCCATAGTGTTTTAAGGTTTTTACATAGAAAAATGTTCTAACACTAAAATCTATTTCTACATATCTCTATGAATCATTAAAAGACAATTACTGGGATTTAAATTATATATAAAAACTATAAGGGAATCAGATTAAGCCACATATATTTTGGCTTCTTTATATTTAGTGGCTCCTAAATGTAGATATGCTAATCTTATTCACTGTAAAATTAAAGTACATGTAATTTCCTGGAAGGATAGACTTTAGTTCTGATAAGCACCTGATAAAGAGAAGCTATCACTGTGGTATCAACCACCTACCTCTAAGTACACAGACATTTTCTGAGATTGTTACAAGTTACTTGTGCCTACTGGGTAGATAGGCCCCTATCTACCATTTTCAGAAGTGCTAGAAGAGGCCAAAACTGCTTCAAAACTTTGTGAGAAAAGCTATAAGCTTGTTTATTAAAGTGGCTGAGGAAATCACCACTCCAGGCAGATGGAATTATTAGTTGCTGGTGGACTGAAGGCCAGTCTCTGATAGCGTTAGCTCATGGGAAAAAATATGTTGTATTTCCAGCGCTGCATATATGTGTATGAAACTGTATTCATTGTCTGCTTTGGTTTTGTCTTTACGTAAATCACATCAAACTCCATACTCCATGAAGATCAGTGGCTAAAATAAGATGGATGCAGTGTTTTCAGGACCTAGCTATAAAAGGAAGTGGATTTAAAGGTATGGAACAGGGGCTTGCCAAGACTGCAGACATATAACACTTGTTCCAGGATACACACAATCTTATTCTGCTAAGGTTGCCTTAAAATACCATAAACTGCGTTGCTTAACAATGTGCCATGTAACCTTTCTCAGCTGCATGTCCACAGAGACAGGGATCTCTGTTTTTTCCTCTTATAAATCCTCCCAGTCCTATCAGATTAAAACCCTTCTCTTTAAACTCCATCTTACTTTAACTACCTCCTAAAAGCTCTATTTTAAAACACAGTCATGTTGGGGATCAAGACTTCAGTCACTGAATTTTGAACAGGATGCACTTCCATCCACAGTACAGACCTTTGGGTTTGGTAATGGTAAGAGGGTACAGTCTGAAGTGACAACCATATACTCCCATGGATGAATGACCTAGATTATTAACTAATGAAAGACAAAGCCATTAGACCTGTGAACCAAACTATCTACAGAAGACACTCAGAGGGGATGCTAATGCTAATGGTGGGAGGTCCTACAACCTGGGCAGTTAGCAATCTTCCAGAATAAAAGACATCAAGGTTTTAAATATGGGATGGGCTGGGAGTGTAGCTAAAGCCTGTTTTAGATCTTACTGTGCTAATCCCAACTATAGAAGTGTTCAGAAATTCAGGAACTATGAACACCTTCAGCTGTGATAAGCAGTGATAATAATCATAATAAACCTAAGGGGAAAAAGTCATTTTTTTTTAAATTTAAAATAATTCAGTAATTTGCTTAAAATAAATGGTTGAAACATTATGCTGTTAATAATCATGCTCTTTGGGCATTATCAATTCTATACTCCCTGATAGAGTGCAGTCTAATAATATTTTTAATGATGTACCTGGCTCAAAGTTTCAGGTGTACAAGAAAAATAAAAATTATTTGATAAATAAAGCATAATTAAGAATGTATAAAAGCTTATTTTTAAAAATAAGTGACTTGATGGAGTATATAATTCTGAATGAAAAATTTATCTAAATATGTCTTCAAATTTGGAAAAATTAAGTTTTGTGTTTTTTTCAGAGTCCTTAAATATTTAAAATTTAGCCTTTTTTTTTTTTAAACATGTGTGTTTTAATAATTAGTTATCACACCCGGCAGCACTGGTGAGCCATGGTGTGGTGTGACAATGGAGATAATACAAAATATCACCACTGGTTATTCCTAATGAAACCCACTGAAGGTATGGTTCCGGGTGATCACCTATTCAGTACCTTACATACATTTTACTCTAACTTAAAGACTTTAAAAAGATTGACTGGCTGCTTCTAACATCTATGGATAAAGTGGAAAAATAACACAATGAGTTTAGGGCTTCAACTCCCAGCTCAAACTTTGCATTAAAGAAAACCTGACAGCTCCTAAACTGGACTCTAGAGGAACCTATATTACCTCCTGTGGCCACAGGGATAAGATAGCTGAAAATCCAAATAATGGCTGATATAGGTAGTTACCAAGCTTTCATATCAATAATAATAATACTGATATTAAGATAATACTGATAAAAATCCATATCAATAATAGAAACTATACATCTTCTGCAAAAAGAAAAGTGTGCCAAATCTCAATGAAACAATCGCTTTATAAAAATCACAGGATTCAATTAAAGTAGTGGTCCTAGGCAACTTATTAATGTCAAGTACATATATTACTGAAAAATAGCCTCCAAAATAGTATAAACAAATTTAATAAAATAACATATTTAACACAATATTATCCATCCCACTAAGTTAGGATGTCAGCTAAATCCCAAAAATAAAACACACCACCCAAAAAGATAAAAATTAGACCCACATATATATGGTTAATTAATTTTCAACAAGAATATTAAGATAATTAAATGACTAAATTATTTATATAAAGTGTTAGAATAGCTAGGTATACGTATTGAAAGTAAAAAGAACTCTGCCTCTTACATCATATCATATACAGTAATTCAATAAAAATGAATGAGACCAAAATGTAAGAAATAAAATCATGAAACTTTTAAAAGGAAACACAGGAGAAAATATTTTCAAACTTGGCATAGCAAAATATTTCTTAGTTATAACACAAAAACACATAAACCATAAAAAAAGTGATATGATTTGGACTTTTAAATTAAACAATTTGTTTTTCAAATATATGGTTAATGTAAAAGAACAGGAGAAATATCATTGATACACATGACTAAGAACTTATATTGAGAACATATAGATAATATTTACAACTCAATAACAAGATAAACGACTTAATTGAAATACTGATAGGCTGATATAGTATAGTTATGGACAAAATTTCACATGTAAGTCACTGGAATTTTTCATAAGTATGCAATTTGAAAATTGGGCTATAATCTCAAATATCTATATTAACAGCTATGAATTATAAATCCCTTCTTAAAATAAAAATTGAGGTAATTTTATTGATGACATCCAAATATGTTTTAAGAAATTCTCCTTTCTCAGTATGACAAAGATGGACTAAAGATGATAACTTTCCTACAAAAAAGAAGAAAAATTGACAGAAGACATGAACAAGAACTTCCCAAATAAGGTGGTCAAAGGCCAAAACTGCATGAAAAGATGTTCACATTTTTAGTTATCAGGAAAATACAAGTTAAAACCAAAATGATATGCTAATGCATATCTATTACACTAGCTAAAAGTAAAAACATTGACAATACCAAGTGGTGGTGAGGATTTACAGCAGTAATTCTCATACACATTCACTGTTGGAAACTTACTCGAAAATTACAAAAAAACATAAGCATGAAATTACACTACACACAGTCAATTCACCCAAAGTAAATTAATATAGATGTCTAAACAAAGAACTGCAGATGAATCGTGGATTGTCAATACATTACAGCTCCAAACTGTATATAAAGCAAATGTCTGTCAATAGGAAAATGGACAACACAGTATTGTTTTTCTGTAATATGTGAAATATTATTTGGAAATTTAAAAAGAGAAAACTATGAATAAATGCACTAATATTAACTCAGTTCAGTTCAGTCACTCAGTAGTGTCCAACTCTTCATGACGCCATGGACTGCAGCATACCCACTTCCCTGTCCATCACCAACACCCAGAGTTCACTCAGACTAACATCAATCAGGTTGATGATGCCATCCAACCATCTCATCCTCTGTCATACCCTTCTCCTCCTGCCTTCAGGCTTTCCCAGCATCAGGGTCTTTTCCAATGAGTCAGTTCTTCACATCAGGGGGCCAAGGTATTACTGAAGCTTCAACTTCAATATCAGTCCTTCCAATGAATATTCAGAGCTGATTCCCTTTAGGATTGACTGATTTGATCTCTTTGCAGTCCAAGAGACTCTCAAGAGTTTTCTCCAACACCACAGTTCAAAAGCATCAATTCTTTGGCACTCAGCTTTCTTTATGGTCCAAGTCTCACATCCATACACGACTACTGGAAAAACCATAGCTTTGACTAGATGGACCTTTGTCAGTAAAGTAATGTCTCTGCTTTTTAATGTGCTAAGTTTGTCATAGCTTTTCTTCCAGGGAGCAAGCATCTTTTAATTTCATGGCTTCAGTCATCATCTGCAGTATTTTAGAGCCCAAGAAAATAAAGTCTGTCACTGTTTCCATTGTTTCCCCATTAATTAAACTATTTTTTGTGTGTGTGTTGAAAACACAGTTCCCACTGTATTTGCCATTTATATAAAATCCCAGAAATTTCAAGTTGTTTTGTAGTTATAGAAAGAAATCAGTGTTTGCTTTAAGCCAAGAGTAGACTGAGGCATGACTGCAAAGATACATAAAGGACATTTTAGAGTTCATGAAAATTTTCTATCTTGACTGTAGCAGTGGATATTTGGGTTTACATATCTGCTGAAACTCATAAAATCATATGGTATCAAGGGAAATAGTTTATCAAACTGACATTACACCTCAGAACCTAATCAAACTTTTTGTACAGCAAAGGAAACCATAAATAAAACAAAACATAAATAAAACCAAACAAAAATACAACATATGGACTGGGAGAAAATATCTGCAAATGATGCAACCAACAAGGGCTTAATTTCCAAAATATACAAACAGCTCATACAGCTCAATATAAAAACAAAAACAAAAATCCAATTGGAAAATAGATGGAAGACCTAAACAGAGATTTCTCTAAAGAAGACAGACAGATGGCTAACAGACAAAAAAAAGATGCTCAACATAGCTAATTAGACAAATGAAAATCAAAACTTCAATGAGGTTATCATCTCACACCAGTCAGAATGGCCATATCAAATAGTCTACAAATAATATTGTACAATAAATGCTTGAGTGTGTGGAGGAAAGGGAATCCTCCTATACTGTTGATGGGAATGTATATTGGTGCAGCCATTATGGAGAGTAATATGGAATTTCCTTAGAAACTGAAAAATAGAGTTACCATATGATCCAGTAATCCCACTGCTGGGCATATATCCAGTGTGCATGCTCAGTCAATAAGTCATGTCCAACTCTTTGCAACCCTGTGGACTCTAACCCACCAGGCTCCTCTGTTCATAGGATTTTCCAGGCAAGAATACTGGAGTGGGTTGCTATTTCCTTCTCCAGGGGATCTTCCTGACCTAGGGATCAAGCCTATGTCTCCTGCAGCTCCTGCTTGGCGTGCAGATTCTTTATCACTGTGTCACCTGGGAAGCCTGGAGAAAGCCATAATTATAAAAGATACATGCACCACAATACTCATTGCAACACTACTTACAATAGCCAGGACATGGAAGCAACCTAAATGTCCATTGAGAGATGAATGGACAAAAATGTGACATACATATAAAATGGAATAACATTCAGCCATAAAAGAATGAAATAATACCATTTGCAGCAACATGGATGGACCTAGAGATTATCATATGAGTGAAGTATATCAGACAGAAAAAGACAAATATATGATATCACCTATATTTGGAATCTAAAAAATAGATACAAATAAACTTATTTACAAAATAGAAACCAACTCACAGACATAGAAAATGAAATAATGGTTACCAAAAGGGAAAGGGGGAGGGATGAATTAGGAGTTTGTAATTAAATATATACTGCTATATATTAATATAAAATATATAAGTAACAAGGACTCATTATATTACACAGGAAACTATATTCAATATCTTGCAATAGCCTATAATGGAAAAGAATATGGAAAAGGCTATATATATATATATATATATATATATATATGCATGTATATGTCTAACTGAATCATTTTGTTATACACCTGAAACATTGTAAATCAACCACAGTTTGTTAAAAATGCAAATTAAAAATAAGAAATTAACCATCAGTAAAGATGATAAAAGTAAATAAAATGCAATAGGAGTCAATCTTATTTGGCTTTCAGATCTGCATAGTCTGGCTATAAGGGAAAGAGAAACATATATTGGTGGTAACTTCAAAATATACCTTAGCTCCTGTAAGATATGACTCTAATGCTTCTATTTTGCCTGTACACTACAACTACATCCTAGTAGGCCATTGCACTGTTCTTTCAGGAAAGCTGAGTCCATAGATATGAGTCCAATGCTGGCTTTATTTCCATGTGAAATGCATTTTTTTCAGAAGCAATATTGCATTAGACAGCAATGGAGTGAGTAAGGTATTCCATAAGTCTGCATATGGTGATGCTGCCAGAAACACTTTGAAAAGAAAAACAATTCCATTCCCTGACTACTTGTCTAGTCCAGTAAAGACAAACTGTTGTCCCTCTGTAATGGAAGGATTCCAATGTAATCAACGTAACAGCAGATGGAAGGCTACTTCACCCAAGAGAATAATGAAACAGATTCAGCATTGGTTTCTGCTGTTGGAAGGGAGCCACTTAGCTAATGGCCAGACCTGTTGCAGGGATAACTCATATTCTTGAGTTTAACACAGTTTCTATCCCTACCCTGTATCTATGCACTATATAGTGCCCTTGAGCAAGCACAGGGTGGCTGGAAAAACAGGCTGATAGGCCGATAGGCTGATAGACATCCAGAGGTAAAGTTGTACTGGGTACCTGTTACTTCTTCTTTAAAGGATGTCTTTTAATGAACATCAACATGCGATATCAATAGTATTGCCATCTTGGCTCATTTTAATAAGTTCATACATAAAATTCTTCCTGAGAGGTTTCTGTCCTGTATGTTCCAACATTGCTTCATCTGTGCCCTTGACCATCAAGGAAAACTGGTGGCTGCTTCCTATAAATTAAGATACAAACCTCCGACCATATTTTATTCCAGGCAAGGTGGATAAACAATTGCATCATTTGATGTTTCAACCACTAGGAACATTTCTCGTGACCAGTTCATTCCACATATACTCCTGACATAATAGTATTGGAGGGGCTATATTGAGCTATAATAGTATTGGAGGAAGTAATTAATAAGATAATGCAACTGGAGGTGATAATTTCATTTATTTTTTGAGTTGTTTTATTCAATGAGAATTTTCATGACTTCAAGCCTGGAAGATAGCATCTCAAGTAAACTTCCTCCGAGGAGGAGGGAAAGGAGTCAGGTTACATAAAAGTTTGCAACAAAAGGCAGATAGTCTGAACATCAAAAATAATTTTGTGAATTAAAACCAGATATCCCAAGTTAAGAAATGTAGCTCTTTTCTATGTATAGTAAGATGCAAGAGTCTGGGTTCATTGAAATCATTCCTTTCATATGCATTCCAGCTATCTGGGGCCAGCATCCTGTGTGTTTTCACATCCAGAGTTCCTCAGTACTCAGGGTAGGTAGGGGCTAAGACTGATAGATACCAGATCTCACATATGTTCTCTGGAGGTAATCATTTTAAATATAGGCAAAGCTACCTCTCTTTGCAAATGACAATATACTAATTGCATAATGTCTAACTATACAGTATAATATACTATATATATATATATATATATATAATAATACTAATATACTAACAAATATACTGCTGCTGCCGCTGCTGCTAAGTCACTTCAGTCGTGTCCAACTCTGTACGACCCCATAGATGGCAGCCCATCAGGCTCACCCTTCCCTGGGATTCTCCAGGCAAGAACACTGGAGTGGGTTGCCATTTCCTTCTCCAATGCAGGAAAGTGAAAAGGGAAAGTGAAGTCGCTCAGTCATATCCGACTCTTAGCAACCCCATGGACCACAGCCTACCAGGCTCCTCCATCCATGGGATTTTCCAGGCAAGAGTATAGTATATACTATAAATATATAGTATAATATACTATTAAATCAATAGAAAAAGTATGAAAAAACACAATAGCACAGTGTGAAATTGACATATAAAAATCAACATTCTACCTAAATAAAAATAAACAAATATAATAAAAGAAATGACCCTATATATAGTAGTAACAAAAGGGTAAATACTTGTGAATAATCTTAATAAGAAATGTACAAAACTTTGTAAGATTTAACAGATTATACACAGATTTTTTCTGCTCTTCCTTTCCCTGAGTACACATTTACATTGTCCTTCTGATGTCCTTGAAGTCGGCATGGTCACTCAATAATACAAGACAATGATGTCAGACAGATGTCATAAGAGTCACTTCCCTCACAGGGTAGAAATTCTAATTTCTACTGCATCTATTTTTATAATCTCTGAACGAATTAGTTCCTTAGAGGAGAAACAAACAAACAAAAAACATATTTAAGAATGTGGAATTGAGAAAATCCTTTGAATTGAAAAGCATACTATCATCCGATTACATGTTCACTGGTCAAGTCTCTGGACCATTTTTGTCCAAGCAAACTTTCTTAAGACTGAGCACACCACAGAAATTTATTTCTGAGAATTCTGGGGGCTAAATCTGCTATTTCCCACCAGGGATTCCGAAATGAACTCACAGGAACAATGGTTGATAATCGAAGAGAAGCCCCACGCTGGTGTGGGCTGCCTCTTCCTCATGAATACTGATCTGATAGGGAGTCTGCATTAGGCCAGCATTGCTTATGACTGCAGGCTAGTCTACTGATACTTAATTTTAGGGCTGAGTTAAAAAGTCGATTATTACAATTTAATCTTTATCAGCAAAGAGTGTAATGTTTTGAACTTCATTTCTTTTGATATGCTCATTTTTTCCAGAATTTGGATAATATGTTAATCGCAGTAAGTTAAGACCAAACATACACACACATACAATTCATGCTGCATATTCAGTGCAAGCTGTCAATAAATATCAGCTCTTCATAGTAATTCTGAAATCATGATGACAAAGGCTCCATCATCATGTAACTGCATCATCTGGATATCAGAGTTTCTTCAGTCACCACTGCAGTGCAAGAAACAGCTTGAGAGACAAGTACCAGCAGTGTCATCATTTGGCTTTAAAGTGGCACAGATAATTTTGCATCACCATTTCATCAGATGGAATAGTCAGGCAGTCGTACCTAATTTCAAAACGGTGGGGAAAAAATTCACAACCCCATACTCAAAGACTTTTTCCCTTAAAAGAGCTTTACCCTCTGCATCCTGTAAATTTTGTTCAGTTCAGTTCAGTTCAGTCGCTCAGTCGTGTCTGACTCTTTGCGGCCCCATTAATCGCAGCACGCCAGGCCTCCCTGTTCATCACCATCTCTCGGAGTTCACTCAGACTCACGTCCATTGAGTCCGTGATGCCATCCAGCCATCTCATCCTCAGTTGTCCTCTTCTCCTCCTGCTCCCAATCCCTCCCAGCATCAGAGTCTTTTCCAATGAGTCAACTCTTTACAGGAGGTGGCCAAAGTACTGGAGTTTCAGCTTTAGCATCATTCCTTCCAAAGAAATCCCAGGGCTGATCTCCTTCAGAATGGACTGGTTGGATCTCCTTGCAGTCCAAGGGACTCTCAAGAGTCTTCTCCAACACCACAGCTCAAAAGCATCAGTTATTCGGTGCTCAACCTTCTTCACAGTCCAACTCTGACATCCATACATGACCACAGGAAAAAACATAGCCTTGACTAGACGGACTTTAGTCGGCAAAGTAATGTTTCTGCTTTTGAATATGCTATCTAGGTTGGTCATAACTTTTCTTCCAAGGAGTAAGCATCTTCTAATTTCATGGCTGCAGTCACCATCTGCAGTGATTTTGAGCCCAAAAAATAAAGTCTGACACTGTTTCTACTGTTTCCCCATCGATTTTCCATGAAGTGATGGGACCGGATGCCATGATCTTCATTTTCTGAATGTTGAGCTTTAAGCCAACATTTTCACTCTCCTCTTTCACTTTCATCAAGAGGCTTTTTAGCTCCTCTTCACTTTCTGCCATAAGAGTGGTGTCATCTGCATATCTGAGGTTATTGATATTTCTCCCAGCAATCTAGATTCCAGCTTGTGCTTTACATCTTCAATATTTTAGCAGCCACTAACCGCGAAGAGGTTGGACGAGGGGTCTGTAGAATGAGAGGAAGTAACCTCTTCTATGGACTTCCCTGGTGGCTCAGACAGTAAAGAATTTGCCTGAAATACAGGAGACTCGGGTTGATAAGATTCTTACCAAATCCACAAAACCACTATAGACTTCCCCAGGGGCTCAGTGGGAAAGAATCTGCCTGCAAAGCAGGAACCAGAGGAAACATGGGTGATTCGATCCCTGAATGGGGAAGATCCCCTGGAGGAGGGCATGACAACTCACTCCAGCATTTTCACCTGGAGAATCCCCATGGACAGAGGATCCTGGCAGAGTAGCCATAGGGTTGCAGAGTCCAACACAATTGAAACGACTTAGCAGAGCACACACAATGTCTTCTATGCTCTTGTCCAGTGCTGATGACACCATTCTGTAGGAGTTGCTGGAACCAGCTGGTGACATTTGGTTTCATGATAGCACATCAGTATCAATATCTGGGTGGTGGTGAGGAGTAATCAGTCTCCAGAACCCCTGAATCTGGAACATTTTTAAATGAAAAACTTTCTTGGTGTGGTCAGCAGGTTCTTGTTGGAACCTCTTCAGTGACCTGGGAAAGGCAAGCTTGAGAAATCCACAAAGCCTGCCTTCATCTCACCTCGGGGAATGTCATAACCTTGGCAGTGATGATGGGGCAATTTTGGTGGGGATGGGGAATTATCTTGATATCTGCCCTCTCTCTACTTGCTGGGCTTCTCTGCCATTTGTGGGTCCTCTCTTTTAGGTCTCAGCAGTTCCAGGTGGCCCTTTGGATGCTAAAGCTCAGGAAACTATCAAAAAGGATATCTTGTATTTGTATCTTCATTACTAATCACGCTGCTTGACACTGTCTCAGCCAAACTAATTCCTAAGAACTGCTTTTTATGATTGTTGTGGCCACCTCAGATGATCTCGAGAAATTTGGTGTTTTTATTTGCCCCTCTGAGATCCATTTGCATGAATCCTTGCACTGTTCTGTTTGGTTGTCTGCTGGGGTCACTGAACTCTAAAAGAGTGAGAGGCCCTCCTATTGCTGAAACAGACACAAAAACTCAATATAACTTCCTAAGTATAACATTAATGTAGAAACACTTTTTAAAATTGGAAATAATTTCATTAGGTTGTAAACCTATGTCATTGAGTCATTTAAAACAGTAACTGTATATTCCAGTGCACTATCAGTATACAAATAAGACATATTTATTTTTAGGAAGTACAAAAACATACAAATTCTACTGCTTATAGGACTTTCCTAATGCATTTCAGTGTGTACTAGTTACATTGTAAAGCAACAGAACTATTTTCACAACAAATCTTGAAATGTACTAAATCACTATGCATATCCATAACCAATATTATGTTGATGAATATATTTTTAAGATAATAGAAAAAAGGTTTGAAGACGTTCTGATTTACTTATACAGGACTGGCACAATATTGTAAATTCCAAAACAGTGTCACATGTTACCAAGAACACATAAGAAAAGTGGAAGTGACTATAGGTAAAGTGTGAGAGAGAAAAGAAGGGAAGGCTCACAGGAGCAGGGGGAGAGACAAAGGGCAGAAGATAAAAAGAGAAGAAATGAGAAAAAGAGAGGAAGGGAGAAATGAGGAGAATACATGGAAAGATTAAAAAATTAGCTTTATTTTTATCACTGCCTTGATCAAGGAATTGAATCCATTATCATCATTTCACCAAAGAGGTTTAGGAAAGTAATTCTGTTTGCTCCACTTGGTGTTTATTAAAGAGGAAAGAAAGTGATCACACTCTACTGTCAGCAAAAATTTAATTGTAGTAAAGCACTGAAGCTTAGAAGCATTCATTTTCCTTGGCTAAGTTATCTTCAAACTCGTAAGAGAAATAAACTGAGTTTGTGGGAAGTCTTTGAACGTCTATAAAATAGAGACTGTTTGATTTGTCACAGAGACAGTTCTCATCTTGAATATGATCGCATTTCTTTATGTTTTGATCAGTAAATCTTAAAACTAGCCCATGTTTCAAAGAACTGTAAAATTAGGGTTTTGGTAACTATAAATCAGATGTATAAAGTATGGTCTTCATATCAGCATTGTCAGTTTGATTTTAAAATATCTTAAATGTACAAGTCTACCCTTTCCACCACATAAATAGAAGATATAGAAAACTTTATAATAGAGTTCCAATAGAAAAACAGAAAAGGACGCATCTCCCCTGATTCTGACTTCTCCTTCTGCTCCACATCTGCAGAGACACCCAAACACAGACACACAAACACACAGAGACAGACACAGACTCAAGGACAAACATACTTGAGTCTGTGAAGCTATGAAAGAATGTCTTGCTTTCTGGCTTAATTAAAATCTGGACATAAACTCAGTGGTCTACTTAAGAAAAGAAGTATTAGTTGCTCAGTCATCTCTGACTCTTCAACCCCATGACTCTTCAACCCCAGGCTCTTCTGTCCATGGAATTCTCTGGGCAAGAATACTGGAGTGGGTTACCATTTCCTTCTCCAGGGGAATCTTCCCATCTGGTCTCCTGCATTGCAGGCAGATTCTTTAATATCTGAGCCACCAGTGACTCCTGATTTAGGTGGTTTTATTGAGTAACAAATTAATTTTCCAGAAAATGATATAATTTCTTAAGGCTCCCATACCACAGTCAAAGTATGGCTTAAAACAACAGAAATGTAATCTCTCACAGTTCCTGACACTGGAAGCCAAAATCTAGTGTGGGCAGAGTTATGACCCTTCTGGGGCTTTGTGTAAAACCCTTTTTCTCTGTAGTTTACAGGGGCAACAATCAAACCTTGCTGCTGCTTAGCCTGTGGCGGCATCACTCTCATCTCCACCGCTGTCACCACATGATATCCTCCTCCTACTTGTCTGGGTCCACATGCTTGTCTTTCCTTCTTAAAAGAACATCAGTCATTTTACATTAAGGACTCACCCACTTCAGTTCAAACTCATCTGAAATGATCCTATTTTCCAGTTAGGTCATATTCTGAAATTCGGGGCTTCCCAGGGGTAAAGAATCCACCTGCTAATGCAGGACACATAAGAGATGTAGGTTCGATCCCTTGGTGAGGAAGACCCCTGAAAGAGGAAATGGCAACCCACTTTAGTATTCTTGCCTGGAGAATCCCATAGACAGAGAAGCCTAGCGGGCAACAGTAAATAGGGATGCAAAGAAGCGACTTATCACACACACACACACACACACACACACACACACACACACACACACACACACAACTTTAACATACATTTTTAAGGGATACAATTCAACTTATAGCAGTAGATGAAGTTATTTCTTAAATGTACAAAACTATTTCCATTTCTTTAATCATATTAAAAAGTCTTTAAAACCTACAAGGAACTTCCAAGCTTTCTTTTTGATATTTATTTTAACTACTAGTAAAAATAATATAGATTAAGCATGGAAAATGTAAAAATGCATAAACTTATAATGAAGGCAGTTACAATCACCCGTAGAGATTAACTGCAATAAAAATACTTTGGTATTTATGTAAAAGCATAAGTTCATTCTGCACACACAATTCTATGTTTTATTCTGGACAATATCAAATATTCTAGTTGTACTCACAGTATGTAGCCACTAGTTGTAAGGTCATATATTTAAACACCTTTCTATTAATGGTTATTCATTTTATTCTCAAATATATCCCATTTTAAATATTTTTGTAGTAAATAGCATCTAAAATCTTTATCTACATTTAATATCATCTTTTTTCTGATCTAGCATGTATTTTCTGCTACATCTCTAGTGTCTAAGATTATAAACTTATTTCAGGTTCATGTTATCATTTCTATTCAGCATTTTGTACCTGAGGTCCAACCCTTCTTCTTGAAACACACTTTTCTGAACATTTCATAGGCTACCTCTTTCTAATCCTTCAAGCCTCTCTTTAGGTATCACTGTATAGACAGGCCTTTCCTGACACCTTGCATAATGGTGTACTAGTTCCCTGTACTGTAATAAAGTCCATAACACAATTGTTCCTCATTTTTTATTTAATACTGTGAATGGAGGATCTGTGACTCTCTTATCTATCCAACATTCCCCAATGCACAAAATGTAACTGCTCAACAAACATTCTCCAACAGTCCCTATCTTGGAAATGTCACCATCAAACTTCCAGCTTCCATACCTGCATTCTGAATCTGGTAAGGCTTCTGAGTTACCACCTTGTTCAAAAATCCACGTTATTACTGTATCTTCCTTGATCTACCACAGTGCTTAAATAAACTCCACTCTCCCCACCTGCCCTTTTATAATCCATTCTCAATTTCCAGTGTATTTTATAAAGATTATTCAAACTATGCAGTTTTACTGTTCATAATATTCAGTGGCTTTTACTGCTTTCAATGTTAAAGAGAAAGTCTTTCTCATTACTCTGATGGTTTGCGTAGAGCTCCTGCATTCCTGCCCAGCCTAATGTCACCATTTCCTGCTCTGTTTTGCCTACTGCAAGCATATGGGCTTTCTTTGAGATCCCCAAAACTGCCTTGTTGTCTTCTGCCATAAATCATTTATACAAGTTGTTCCCTTTATAAAAATGATTATACCTGCTCTAACTCTATATAAAATACTCCCTCTTTTTACATACATAAAGTCTTTTATTGGGTGAGCAATCCATTCGCCTATTAATCAAAGGCATAATGCTTAACAAATCACTATGAATATTTAACAAATAGCAGGAAGAAGAAAACTAACATGCATTAAAAGCTAAGTGCCAAGCTCTCATTTTGTTTTTGCTATTTTGCTTTGTTTTTAATTTTTGTCTTTCAATTTTATTGAGATATAATTGACATATGGCACTCTTTACGGTGCACAGTACAATTATTTGATTTGCATTGTGAACTGCTTATCATAGTAAGTTAGTGAGCGTCCATCAAACTTATATAGGTACAAAACTAGAGAAATATCTTTTTCCGTGTGATGAGAATTCCTAGGTTTTACACTCTTACATAATGTACATGCATTCTCAGTTGCTTCAGTCGTGTTGACTCTTTGTGACACTATGGACTGAAGCCCGTCAAGTTCCTCAGTCCATGGGATTCTCCGGACAAGAACACTGGAGTGGGCTGTCATGCCCTCCTCCAGGGGATCTACCTGACCCAGGGACTGAGCTTCTGTCTCTTTCATTTCCTGCATTACAGGCAGATTCTTTACCACTGAGCTACTGAGGAAGCCCTCATGTATAACATACAGCAGTGTTAATTGTATTTATCACAATGCACATTCCATCCTTGGTTCTTATGTATCTATAACTGCAACTTTCTACCTTCTGATTGCCTCATCCAACTCCCTCTCTTGCCATTGTGCAACGCATTCTTAAAATATCAATTCTAAGATCATATGTTCAGAGAAACCCTTTCTGGCTTTGCTGACTTCATCAGATTAAAGTATGCTTGTTCTTAAAGCATGAAGATATGTTGTGGATTTCCTTTATAAATTACCGTTTAGCCAACATTAGATCTGCCTGTTAACATGCAGATATAAAGCTGGTTCTGGGAGATGTGATACTTACTTGGGGACAGGGTGGACATATGAGTTTCTTTCAGAACTTCACTTGGAAAGAAACTCATCTTTGTCTCCTGTTGTTACATCTCATCTCCCAGCAGAGGCCTTGTTTGCTTCCCCCTCACTGAGCTCTTCTACCTCCCTCACTGAGCCATTCTGTAACTCACAGAGCTTCACAGTGAGCCATGTGTATTGGAAGGTGGGGAGGGGGAGGGGGAACACCACTTTGGACTCTGAGAGTCTTCTGATTTCAGCCTTGTCACATACATCTATTGTTTAATAAGTCCCTTCAACAAGGAATTCAGACAAAAGTATATCCAGTTTTGGTTTATCATTGAAAAGTAGTGAAATATTATTTAAAAGAAAAAATATATTGGGGAGGTGCCTTTTATCATTGACTCCCAGTTCATGATATATCAGTTCTCATGGGAAAATTCAAAGTTTATGAACAGTTGAACCAATAAAAATAAACCTTCCTCATATCCTTTCCCTCTAATACCTAGATTTTCTCCTCAAAGGCAATCCTAATAATAATGTTTTGTTTTGTTTTTTTTTAGCTTTCCAGAGATATAAGAATTTCTATTACTAGGAAGGATTTTTTTGACAAAAATTGGTGTGGTCTTGCCAGAATCTTGACTAATAGTAATACATTATTAATATATATAAAAGAATCACATGTCTTCATTGTCTTATCACTCAGTTCAGCCAAACATTATAGTATTCTCAACTCCCCACATCCCTGTTTCTATTGCTACCATTTTATAAGATTTTTAAGGGTTCTGTGCTATAAAATACTTCTCAGTTTCTCAACTTACCTCCTTTCCTGATCAGAATTCAACATTATTGGTTCTACTAATTCTGTTACCACTAAACCATCTGTTTTCTAGCTTACAATATTTTGTTGATATATAACATACTCCTGTATCCTCCTTGCCTGCCTGACTTTATGATTCACTTTCTTTTTAATCCTGCTTCCCTTAATCACTTTAGTGAAGTTTCAGAGAGAGAGAGTGCACATATCCAACTTACAATTTTAACTGAGAATTTCTTATTGCTTCTAATCTCTTATAGCAGGAGGATTGGAAATTTTTCCTGTAAATGAACAGACAGTAAATAATTTATGCTCTTCCAGTCAATTAGACTCTGTCCCAACTACAAATTCTGCCTTTGGGTTACAAAGACAATCATAGACAATATATAAATTAAGAAGCATATTTGTATCCCAAAAACTTTATTTATAAAAGCAGGTGACTGGTAGGATTTAGCCGGTAAGCCACCGATTAAAAACTAATCACTTCAATATTTTTTTGCTACATCTTTCTTCTTCAACATGCTTTTTAAAGATCAGAACTCTAATCAGTCAATCCCTTCTTTCTCTCTCTCTGTCTCTCTCTCACACACACACACAGACACACACATGCATGCATGCATGCACAAACAGATACACAGGCACACCTCATGTCATTTTAGTATGTGGAACCAGCACAGTTCATGACAAGGAATCAGCATATATAATGCCCACCTCACTCTTCTTCTATGTTGAGGCTATTCCTTCGCTCAGGTTGAAAACAGACTCAATTGTGTAATAGAATCGTCAGAGAAACTTTAGTTTCTCTAAACTTTAGTCTGGGAAGGTGGGATGAGATGGACAGCTTCTCTCTAAGATCCTCCTCTGCAACTAGCTGTGGTTTTCTCTCTTTGAGACTGATGCATACAGATACACCAGAAAGAAATGAAGTAGGACTTTCTTACCTAACTAGACCTGTTGTAAGACAGCATTGAATTCTCTGGGCCTGCTGCTGCTGCTGCTGCTGCTGCTGCTGCTGCTGCTCGCTTCAGTCATGTCTGACTCTGTGAGACCCCATAGATAGCATCCCACCAGGCTCCTCCATCCCTGGGATTCCCAGGCAAGAACACTGGAGTGGGTCGCCATTTCCTTCTCCAATGCATGAAAGTGAAAAGTGAAAATGAAGTCATTCAGTCGTGGCCGACTCTTAACGACCTTAGGAACTGCAGCCTACCTGGCTCCTCCGTCCATGGGATTTTCCAGGCAAGAGTACTGGAGTGGGATGCCATCACCTTCTCCGTCTCTGGGACTGACAAGGGTTAAAGTTGACCATTTCTCCTGTGAGTGCTTTCAGGGTGTTTTTCAGCACATTCCTCACTGCTGGTGCCCCTCTGACAAGTCCCAGGAGTAAGAGGCAATTACTCTTTACTCCTCTCAACCTCTGCTTCATTGTTGGTGAACACACAGCTTCTGGCCAGCAAGGAGGTAGCTAAGAAAGTAGTTTATGAGTCATGCCATGACTTCTCGGCATCTTTTTTTTTTTTTTAATTGGATTTGTTATGCCAGTTGAAATTGCAACTTACCTCCCCCATCTCTCTCTCTCTCTCTCTCTCTCTCTCTCTCACACACACACACACACACACACTCTAATTTAAACCCTAGTTTTTCTCTTGTTCTAGCATTTTTTTGTATATTTTGAGGTTTTGAATCATGTCTTCTTTGGGGGTACTGAAGATATTTGATTGGGTTTGTATTCCAATCTCATATACCTCAGGTGATATCCATCCCCCTCACTAAAGTGTTCTCTATAGCCTAAAGATTTTGTTGGTAAAAAGGAAATGGTTCTGTTTGGCATATTCTCCTCAGAGTCTGATTTCTGCCTCTCAGGTCAGCTTTAGAGGACAGGGAATAAGAAGACCAAGAATAATATGACTGCACTATTTGGAGGTCCCTTTGTTTATGACCATCCACTGTCATGACAGGTACTCAAATGCCAGACATTTTATTGATTATTTTAGTGAATTTGTGAGCTCCACCATCCCCACATGCCAATTTTGGGCAAGAGCTATAGACCCCTTGGCTCGACTGCTTTTCTCCTGGGGTCTCCTTATCCCAGCAGGCATCTATCTTAGTGCAGCTGTGTTTTAGGCTGTCTCTTGACCCAAAGGAAAACACACACGTTACAATGTCAAACTCTATAAAGGCAGGCTGCTCCTATGGCTGGCCCTCTCTCCTGGCCCTACTATTTTAGGCTGCTTCAGATGACAGCTCGCATTCTGGTTTCTCTTGACAAGAAGCAAGCAGGCATTTTATCATTACAGGTCAACCCCAGCAAATTCCTGGAATAAACAACATGCTTTCCTAAAAATTACTTTGACTCCTGGTGGCAACAAGTGGTGAGCCCATGATATCCTGCATCTCTGCATTTCTCAGCTAGGGAGAGATCAGTTTTCCCAATATGCATAAAAGATTTCCTTAATACCTTTCTCTGGAGCCACATGGTGAAAGAAGTAACTCCTAGAAGGGAGATTAAGAACACAGCCCATTCTACTTCCCTGGATTCTCATCAAAAGGATAGCATGTCTACTAAGGAAGCTCCTGGAACCATGTAACAAGGCCAATTGGCCATGGACTCAGTTTTGCCACACTTTGCCCATTTCTGAGAAACAAAACAGTGATCTACAACCTATAAATTCAATTCTCTTATGTTTACATATGAAAGGAAAGAGGGCGAATTCTTGGAATTCAAACTTCCCTTCTTAAAATGCAGTTGATCTGGGGAGCTTATCTTCTAGGATTTAATATGATGGAGGATAAATTAAAGATCATTAGAAGTTAATTCTGAGACCAATTTGGCTCTTGTATCTGTATATATGCATTTATTTAATTTTAATCTTTGGTTTTGCTAAGATTTTCTTTTTTATTTTTTTCAGATAAAATTTCAGCTCACCATCTAGATCTGTGTGTGGTTTCATAATTTTTTTTCTGGAACATATTGAATCTTTAACAAGAAGGTGAAACGGAAGTAATAAAGAAAAATCAGAATAAGAAAGTTAACATTATAAACAGATGAGAATGAAAGATTGCCTGCTATTCTTTACTCATAACACTGATCTCTATTATAGGCTTTCTCAACCGTGGCACTAGAGACCCTGTGGAATACACTATACTTTTTGCAGGGATCTTCCCTGGGCAGTATCAGAGAAGGCAAAGTCACCCCACTCCAGTGCTCTTGCCTGGAAAATCCCATGGGTGGAGGAGCCCGGTAGGCTGCGGTCCATGGGGTCAGTAAGAGTCGGACATGACTCAGTGACTTCACTTTCACTTTTCACTTTTATGCATTCGAGAAGGAAATGGCAACTCACTCCAGTGTTCTTCTGGAGAATCTCAGGGACAGGGGAGCCTTGTGGGCTGCCGGCTATAGGGTCACACAAAGTTGGACATGACTGAAGCAACTTAGCAGCAGTCCTGGGCTGTATAGCATGTCTTGCCAGGTTCTCTGTCCCCTACCCAATATATGCCAGTAGTATCCCTCCTGTCCCTCAAGATGTGACAGTCAGAATGTCCCCTGACATTGGCAAATATCGCCTTGAAGCAAAATTTGCTTCTCAGTTAAGAATCCCTGCTCTCAACGGTAACAATTTTATGAGTTTTATTTTTAAGATTATATAGTGATTACTTCTATAACCAGAACATATGCTTCTATCTATATTTCAGATACATCAACCCCCACTTCCTATTACTCTCTTTCCTGTGTTTCATGATGTTATTATTTTCAGTGATAGCCCTACATTTCAAAGCTTATGGAATATACTTGTCTTTCTTGATTTGTTCTATGTATTATCCATGACTCCTACATTCTCTTCTCCTCTCCTCCACTTTATCTCCAAAATTCTTTCTATAGTATTGCTCTTGCATCCGTTTATTTTAATACCACTTCAGTGTTTCTAGTACAGAGAATTATAAGGAGCGTATTTTAAATGGCTTAGAAATCACCATTCACACAACTCCTATTGACACAAAGAAATGAATATACATGGCTTTAGAAAATCAAACAGCACAGATAAGTATATAAAAGAACATAAAAGCCTTCATCTCTGCAATAGCTCAGATTCTTGTGACAAGAGAACCTGGTCACCCCGGATGAGAATTTAATGCAGCAGAAGCAAACAGATAAAATGGAACAAACACAGCAGAAAGTAGAATTGAATTTCTGTTGCCAGAAAGAGAAGTCCCAATGCTGAGGCCAAGTGAATTATCCCTTTCATATCCCATCAAGTCCTCAAATCCTGTTATAGGATTGTTTGTTTCATTTTCTGGATGAGACATCCATGACTCTGAGCGGCCTCCTCACAGCTGGTGCAGGCACAGAGCAGAGGAATGCATGAAAAGGTTTAGAATCCTTCCTCCCCACACAATCTTCACGGGGTCACCCTGTGAACAGAGCAGTGTGAACTTACAGTGATCTTGTGGCAAGTCTGGGTGTGCATGTGAGTAGAAGATCTCAGGTGGTATCCTCCAGGATTTTCCTGTTGGAATTGCTTCTGGGTCTGTCTGTATTTATAAATGGCCTAAAAGTACAGATATCTTATTCGCCTTAAAGTCTAGTGTAAATGGCAATTATATTCCTCAAAGAAAACAGGTATTTCCTAAAACATCTGAGACCTTTTGAAGTTTCTATTGTGCTAATTTTATCTGAGTTTGGTACAGGAGCCCCAAAAGGATCCCCAAGATCCCACCAAACTCTGCATACAGTTTTGAATCTCCAGTCTCTCCATGGCAGAATGTACGCTGGACATCTGGTGGCCATGGCATGCTCTGCTCATCACTCAAATCTATAATTTGTTTTGGTTTAACTGTCCATGTAACAAAGTGTACACATGGGCTCAAAAGAACACAAGAAACAGTATTCAGTGAATTTTATGGATGGAGTATCATGGTCAGTCAACTTGACTTTCACTAACTCAGCCTGGTCTTTATGCTCACATGGCACCTCACACTCAAAACTTCATAGGCACAGTAGAATGTGACCTTTTCAAAGAACTGATCTTTTAATCTCAGAACATGTCAGTTAACGGTGTTTTTAGGGTGTGTAGGTGTGTGATAAGTCACCTCAGTTGTGTCTTTTGTGCCCCCTTGGACTGTAGTCCACCAGCCTCTTCTGTTCATGGGATTCTCCAGACAAGAATACTGGAGTGGGTTGCCATGTCCTCCTCCAGGGGATCTTCCTGATCTAGGGGTTCAATCCACATGTCCCACGGCTTCTGCACTGCAGGTGGATTCTTTACAACTGACCCATAGGAAGCCCGTTTTTAGGGTACCTGCTACTTTTTGCTTTCCAAAAATACACATATGATCTTTTTCATAAAGTGTGACTATAGCTATAGTGTAGTTAGAGAGGTTAAGATCCCCGCTCACTAAAGTGAGGTGCAGAGACAGAGAGCTGACATTCCAGTGATAGGTGTTGCCACTGACATTAGTCCTGCTGCTATCTTCTTTAACCTCTGTATATTTTCATTCTCACTGAGATCAGGAAGCCCATACACACACATTCTCCTGAGCAACTTCAGCCAAGAGACCATTCAGTCATCAAAAAGCATTTCACCACACTGTTGTTTTCCAGAGAAATGTACATGCCAAATATACATTGAAAGAAAGAGACTTCAAGGTACTTTAAAAAATGTTCCTTGAGGATGAAAATACAGTATGCCCAGAATAAATTCCTAAATGTCCTCATTTAGATTATTTTCTCGATATTATAGTAGTGTCTATCTGATCCCTCACCTGACTTTAAATAGGGTCAATGATTAGTTGAAGTTTTCATGAAGCAGCCAGACAAAATAGGAGTGTAATAGTTTTCAAATAAGCATTACAAATACAGACATTCTTATTTATGAAATTGTATTACAAAATTCAAACCATTTTTAGGTATTCCTCAGGACTTTTGTTGTTATTGGTTGGTAGGTTTTGCTCACACAAAGGTGGATTCTTTACCAACTGAGCCACCAGGGAAGTCCAAGAATACTGGAGTAGGTAACCCATCCCTTCTCCAGCGGGTCTTCATGACTCAAGAATCAAACTGGGATCTCCTGCATTGCAGACTCTTTGCCAGGCGAGGTATCAGGGAATCCAGCACAAACTTCATATCCCTATATTTCTGTCATTATAGTCTTTCTTCAGTATCTGTTGGCATGGGGTCCATGAGCTCCCTCAAATACCAAAATCAGCAGGTGCTCAAGTCTCATATGAAATGGCACAGTATTCACATATAACCTATGCGTATCCTCCAGGACACTTTAAATCATCTCTACATTACTTAAAATGCCTAATACAATGTAAATGCTACATAGCAGTAGTGTTAGTTGCTTAGTCGTGTCTGATTCTGCAACCCTCTGGACTGTAGCTCATCAAGCCCCTCTGTCCATGGAATTAACCAGATAAGAACACTGTAGTGGGTTGCCATATCCTCATTCAAGAGATCTTCCAGACCCAGGGATTGGACCTGGGTCTTCTGCACTGCAGGAAGTTTCTTTACCCTTTACCTCTGAGCCACAAAGGAAGTCAATAATTGCTATATAAATAGTTGGATATACAATGTATGTGTTATGTAAATAGTTGCCTGAAGAGTGCAGTAAATTCAACTTTGCTTTTGGAACTTTCTGGAGTTTAAAAAAAAAAAAAAAAAAAAAAACTTTTGATCCACCATTGTTTAAGTTCGCAGATGCAGAACCTGTGGCTATGGAGATCTGACTATATAAGGTAGCTGTCTGTAAGAACCCCTTCTCAAGTTTCATTCTAGTCTGTATCTGAATTCAAGGACATGCTAGACTTATTTTTGTTGTTGTTGGTATGGTGTCATTGAAAGATGGGACAGGAAGAGAGTATCATTTTCCTATTTTGAGCAATTAACTAACTACTTAAGAAAAGAACAATGTAGCAAGATGAGGGTCACGAGGACCCTTTGGTGGCTAGAGAGTTATTTTGATGGGAAAAACTATTCCAGAAAGAACAGCATTTTTTTTCAGAGCATGGAATCAAAAAACTAAGAGCTGTTGTGGAGACAATGAACTTGGCTGGAGAGTCTTATATGAATGGGAGCAAAACACTATTGAACTGAATATATAGATGTATTCTTTGGTCCTGGAGGCTTTGAATCATATTTGAATTTCAATTAGTAGGCAAAGATTTTGAACTGGGGCTGTGCCTGAAACAGAACTGTTACTTAGGGAAAATCTAAGTTTCACTGTAGTCTGTATTTGAGTTCAGGGGCATGTTAAAATTTTATTTTTGGTGTTGTTGGTATGGTGTCAGTGAGACACGTGACAGGAAGAGAATATAATTTTCCTATTTTGAGCAATTGTCTTCCATAAAGACCAACCAGAAAAGACAGGAGCACCAAGTCGGTAATTAAAAGAGTAGTCTTGGCAAGACGTTATGAGGCTTTCCAGGTGGTGCAGTGGTAAAGAATTCACTTGCCAATGCAGGAGATGGAAGAGACATGGGTTCAATCCCTGGATTGGGAAGATGCCTGGGTTGGGAAGGAAATGGCAATTCACTCCAATATTCTTGCCTGAGAAATCCCATAGACAGAGGAGCTTGGCAGGTTACAGTCCGTGAGATCGCAG
The DNA here is from genome assembly GCA_917880005.1 of Nanger dama. NCBI lineage: Eukaryota > Metazoa > Chordata > Mammalia > Artiodactyla > Bovidae > Nanger > Nanger dama. The sequence goes on along the minus strand of CAKJTW010000027.1, from coordinate 4,200,253 downwards.
AGTCAGACACGACTAAGCACACCCACCCACCCACACACACACAAAATGAGGCTTCAACTAAAATAACTCCAGGAGTGGAGAAGAATGGAAGTTTTAATACTGATTTCTGGTCTCTTGTCTGGGCACAACTGTCAGGCACCTGACCTCAACAATGATAGTGTTTCTTTGTCTCAATCCACTTAATGTAGCATATTTACCAGAATGCTTTAATTAAACTCAACACAGAAATAAAAAGTTAAATATGTAGCTAAGATGCCTGCCTAGGTCCAGCTTTGGTCCAGAAGTGTCAGAGAAACATAAGACTACAGGAAAAGGGAATTAGCAAGAGACTCTCAAACTTGTAGGGACATCAGAATCACATGGGGATTTTTTAAAAATATTAAAGTGAAGATGGCTGAATCTTACCCTGAGAGTCAGATTCAGCAAAAGTTGAAGTGTTTATACCAAATACTCATATTTGTAAGAGATCTTTATGTGATCCTGGTACACAGTCAAGACTTTACTGATCTACAAATGAGGATCTGCTAACGAGGGCACTAAACTGAGCACACACATTTATCAGGCCTTTAGGGCAAGCTGCTTCTTACGTGATGATCTGTCTCTGGTGTTTGCTGGTTTCCTACATGATTCTGTTCCATAATACTCCCTAAGCTGCTCCTGATTACCCCTAGAGTTTGACAATCTGAACTTCATGTTTCTGTGGACACCTTGATAACACAGTCCTGAACCTCTAAACTGGTAGCATTAAGTTCATGACAAAATGTTGACTCAACTAAAGACTCTTCACTCTGTTATCGGGAAATGCAGATTTAGTGATCTGATGCTGACTTCTTTAAAAATGTTCTGACACTGACGTCTATCTCAACTGCAGTTAATTCAGAAAAAGAGGATTCAAAGCTCTTTAGCTTATTTATCAAGAAATTCAATAGCTAAATTGAATGTTTTGTCACGAGAGATTTTTGCAAAAGGTCATTTATATTTCTATGTCTTTGGGGCTGTAAAAATATATATGTACTTCTCTCTCTCTCTCTCGTACACTAGTACACACACACACACACACACACACACACCCCCTCTTAAATTTTACTGGAATAATTAATTCACCTAGCATGGGTTGGCAATATCTTTCCAGAGAATAGTTTATACTTTTGGACTCATCATTTATCTTACCAGGTCAATTTACAGCAGAGCTGTTTTACTGGAAGAAATGCCAAAAGGTAAAATTTACCTTTCATCTTCTTTGTAATAAATTAGCTTAATTTCCTATGTTATTTTTCTTTGCTTCAGCTTGCTCTTGGAAAAACTATTACTTTATCTCACATTGGAATAGCCAGCCATGGTCCATGGACTGTCTCCATTAAGGAGATATATTTCATTTGGCTAGAGAAATATTTCATGGTATTTAAATTTGAAAGTTTTAAGATAACAGTATAGCATGTCCAATTAAACAATTTATAACGTTTTATATTGTCTTTGACCTGGATCTATCTCCATGCATGCATGTTTCTTGACTTATCTTTAATAGAATTTGAGCTTGAAACATCTGATCTAAAACTGGCTTTATATATCTCCATACACAAAATCCAGTTAAGATTTAGATATAATCTAAATCATATATGTGTATAGTTTCTTTACTTTGACAGATAAATACGCCCATGAAATTAACATCACAATCAAGATACATAATATTTCTATCACCCTGAAAGCTTCCTTATGCAGTTTTGTTCTAAAACTGAAGGGAAATGTTATCATAGAATTTGTGTTATTCTATTGGTTCATTAGATCACTATCATTTTTGCCTTTTGAAATGCATCCATGATGTGTCTCTATTGCTGAACAATAATTGCATCCCAGAGATATGCTACTCTTTTAACTGATTGACAAGTTGATGGGCACTGTTTCCAATTATTCAGTTCAGTTCAGTTCAGTCACTCAGTAGTGTCCGACTCCTTGTGACCCCATGAATCGCAGCAAACCAGGCCTCCCTGTCCATCACCAAATCCCGGAGTTCACTCAGACTCATGTCAATCGACTCAGTGATGTCATCCAGTCATCTCACCCTCGGTTGTCTCCTTCTCCTGCCCCCAATCCTTCCCAGCATCAGAGTCTTTTCCAATTAGTCAACTCTTCACATGAGATGGCCAAAGTACAGGAGTTTCAGCTTTAGCATCATTCCTTCCAAAGAAATCCTAGGGCTGATCTCCTTCAGAATGGACAGGTTGGATCTCCTTGCAGTCCAAGGGACTCTCAAGACTGTTCTCCAACACCACAGTTCAAAAGCACCAATTCTTTGGCACTCAGTCTTCTTCACAGTCCAACGCTCACATTCATACATGACCACAGGAAGAATCATAGCCTTGACTAGATGGACCTTAGTCAGCAAAGTAATGTCTATGCTTTTGAATATGCTATCTAGGTTGGTCATAACTTTTCTTCCAAGGAGTAAGTGTCTTTTAATTTCATGGCTGCAATCACCATCTGCAGTGATTTTGGAGCCCCCAAAAATAAAGTCTGACACTGTTTAAACTGTTTCCCCCTCTATTTCCCATGAAATGATGGGACCAGATGCCATGATCTTCGTTTCCTGAATGTTGAGCTTTAAGCGAACTTTTCACTTTCCTCTTTCACTTTCATCAAGAGGCTTTTTAGTTCCTCTTCACTTTCTGCCATAAGGGTGGTGTCATCTGCATATCTGAGGTTATTGATATTTCTTCTCCTGGCAATCTTGATTCCAACTTGTGTTTCTTCCAGTCCAGCATTTCTTATAATGTACTCTGCATAGAAGTTAAATATGTAGGGTGACAATATACAGCCTTGATGCACTCCTTTTCCTATTTGGAACCAGTCTGTTGTTCCATGCCCAGTTCTAGCTGTTGCTTCTTGACCTCCATACAGATTTCTCAAGAGGCAGGTTAGGTGGTCTGGTATTCCCATCTCCTTCAGAATTTTCCACAGTTTATTGTGATCCACACAGTCAAAGGCTTTGGCATAGTCAATAAAGCAGAAATAGATGCTTTTTCTGGAACTCTCTTGCTTTTTTGATGATCCAGCGGATGTTGGCAATTTGATCTCTGGTTCCTCTGCCTTTTCTAAAACCAGCTTGAACATCAGGAAGTTCATGGTTCACGTATTGGTGAAGCCTGGCTTGGAGAATTTTGAGCATTACTTTACTAGCATGTGAGATGAGTGCAATTATATGGTAGTTTGAGCATTCTTTGGCATTGCCTTTCTTTGGGACTGGAATGAAAACGGATATTTTCTAGTCCTGTGGCCACTGCTGAGTTTTCCAAATTTGCTGGCATATAGAGTGCAGCACTTTCACAACATCATCTTTCAGGATTTAAAATAGCTCAACTGGAATGCCATCACCTCTACTAGCTTTGTTCATAGTGATGGTTTCTAATGCCAGCCTGACTTCACATTCCAAGATGTCTGGCTCTAGATGAGTGATCACACCATTGTGATTATCCAGGTCATGAAGATTTTTTTTTGTACAGTTCTTCTGCGTATTCTTGCCACCTCTTCTTAATATCTTCTGCTTCTGTTAGGTCCATACCATTTGTGTCCTTTATCAAGCCCGCCTTTGCATGAAATGTTCCCTTGGTATCTCTAATTTCTTGAAGAGATCTCTAGTCACACTTTAGGGATCTTCAATTAAATTAATAGGTGAGGATATAAACTCCAAGTGGAGAACAGACACTTATTAAGTATAGATATGTAGGCAGACCTTTGAATCTTATTGAGATGAAGAGAGCATAGGAAAGAGTTTGTACAGGGGGGTAAAAATAAATATATCAGAGTTTTGTTTCAGAAAAATTGCACTGGCAGCAGTATAGCATGATTTGGAGGAAGTTGAAGGTAGGATCCAAACTTCTACAAGAACTGAAGCAGCTTTGGGAAGGTTTGTCAACTGATTACACATTAAGAGAGAGAACTCCTAAATTTCTTATTGTCTAACCCATTTGATGGAGATGTTTTTAATGAAGGTTTAAAAATATCTAGCAATTGATATATAAAGATAAAATTACCATCTTCTGAAATTCTCAAGGAGTTTGAGGTTTTTGTGGTACATCTGGGTAGTTATTTCCAATAGGAATTTTGTTGTACAGATCTGAACTTCAGGCAAGAGCTCTAGGCTACAAAGGCATATTTTTGATTCATGGGATAAGTATCTGCTAAACTTACAGATGTGAATTAATACATCCTTATTGTATGTGGAATTATAATGACAATTATAATAAAGAAATCTTGGTTGTCACCAGCAGAAAGGAGGCAAGGGAGTTGAAGTGTGCTGAATGTTCAAATCCCTCCAAAATCCATATTTTGAAATCATAACCTCGAGGAGGTGGGGCCTTTGGGTGGTAATTATATCATTAGACAACAGCCCTCAAGCCTGAGATTGGTGCACTCATAAAAGAAACCCCAGAGAGCTCCTTCTTCTACCAAAGAGTACAGAGAGAGAGAAGGAGGCATCCATGAACTAGTAGGAAGCAGGCTCTCATCAGATACCAAATCTCCTGGTACTTTGATCTTGGACTTTCCAACCTCTAGAAATGTACGTGATAATTTATATTGTTTATAAGCCACCCAATCTGTAGTATAGCCATCCCAGGTAGACAAAGAAATAGTGGCTTTCAGTAAGGAGATTGAAAGGAGAAGCAAGGGGAAATATGGTAAGCCGTGAGAGGTACAGAAGACACGGTAGTATCTCAAGATGAGGAAATGAATAGAAAGGCCAAAGCTGAAGAGATTAATGAATTTTTATAATATGATGGTTAAGAAACTGTTGAATCTGTAAAGAAGTCATGTAGAAGAATAACATGGATTGAATTAAGAATATACAGCCATGAAAAGTGTTAGGTTAATAAAGCTGAAACATTAAACAGTGTGGTCATAATAAAATTCTGTAGCTACTAGTTTGATAAACACCAGGCCATCAAAAGGTCTTCAAAGTTGGAGGTATTTACATATGATTATATTTTGAAGGATAAATAAAAATGAAAGGAAACAACTGATTAAAATAAGATAAAATTTGCTGTAATGCAGGGCAGTTGATGAAGTTAAACTTCAATAGAATGAAGTTCGGCTTTTGCTCTTTTCCTTAGACATGCATTTCTCAAAGTGTTACCTAAACCATCAGCATCAGCATTTCCTTGGAAATTACTAGAACAAGTTTTTTTCAAGTTCCACCCCAGATCTACTGAATTAGAAAGTTTGGACTTCGAGTCCAGTATTCTCTGTGGATTAAAACAAAAACAAAAAAAAAAAAACCCTCATGTAGCTTTTCTGCACAATAAAGTTTGAGAACCACTGGATCAGACAAAAGGACAAAACAGATTGTAACAGGTTTAGAAGGAGACAAGTGTAATAAACTGAAGGAGATTATGCTTATATCTCGCTTCCACTATATCTGTGAATTTAACAGTGAGGCCAAGGATAGAGACAATATAAACATATTGAGAGAAGTGATGAAATTCTTCAGTATCCATTCCCTGTAACAGAAGATGAATCTGGCTGCTGATGGGACATATAAAAGGATTGCTAAGTGTCCCTGAGTGTCCTCCTGAGGCCAAAATGATATCCTTCTTCACAGTTACAGCATTTTTCTTTAGTAGTTTTCGGTGACTTTTGGTGAACAAAGTGGGGAACCTTATCTTGGAAAATGTGCCAGAGAAATTCAGACACTGATATCACTCTAATCATTGTGCCTTCTCCCCACAGCCCTCTAAATTCTGGTATCTTAAAAAAGATGACAATTCCTTTTGTTACCCTCTTTTTCAATACACAGACTAATTTATATGAGTAGTGAGAGCACCTGGGATTTAGATTCCAGTTGTGAGACACACTGGTTGTAAAGCATGTGATTTCCTTTAGTTAAATTGCTTGTAGCTGTATGAACTCATGGTGGTGCTGTTAATGGCTGTGTTATCTCTCCTCTCCAGAGCCATTAATGTGTCTCCACTGAACTTGCACGCAATAGAGTCTTATTTACCTCATTAAACACTACGCCTGGCTGGACTTCTTTGGGAGCAATGTTTATTTCCCTGCACGAAAGGCTACGAAGTTAAAACTTCTACAGGCCTGATGCAGTACTCTGAGGACTATCTACTAAGAACTTGACAAGAGTTTCTTACCAGGTAAATTATTTGAATACATCCTTATTTAAGAGGTACTAGTTGCAACTTGCCGCAAAAATCAAATTCTTTCTAGAGATTTAACAGAAGGGTTTTGATAGTAAGGATTCTGTATTTTCTTTTGATACTTGCTCTACCTAATAATCTTGGAGATTTTTTCATGTTACACTTTACAAGGAAGTAAAAGTTTTAAAGGTTAATTCCACATAAGCAAAGTTTCAAAACAGCTAAACCACACTGCTCTGCATAACCAGACTGAAGGATTCATGAAAATGCATATTTACTCTGGTATTTTACTTCTCTTGTAGTTATTGTTGTGATTTGCATAGCTGGTCTTACAAGTTTAGAAGAAAAGGAATAATTGAAATACTCTAGCTGATAAACTGTACATCATTCAGTCATTTTAGTCAATCAAAAAAAGTACATTAGTTGCAAGATGAGAGCTGTTTAGTAGAATGTCATTTCATCTCAAATAGGTGAATTAAGTGGCATGTAGTGAGGGCACAAGCTGGAGTTCTATATTTTCTAAACTGACATTTAACTGACATTTCCAGCATGAAAGGTAATGATTTTTTATAACAATCATATTATGATGATGATTGCTTCTATATTCAGTGTGTTTCAATTTACACATGGGCAATTTGAGCGTGTCCATAGTAAGTTACAATCTCTCCACATCTAAGCTTGTTCCAGGGTCTAAATTATTCATAAGGTCCTTATCATCTGGTGAGAGAATATGACTTATTCTCAAAAAATCTATATTGAGATTACTCAGAGACTGGCTGCTAAAAATAGAGAGAAATAACAAAGTCCTGTATAATATGTAAACAACAAACATGCTATAGAATATGATTAAGTAAATAATTGGTCTTGAAGGAAGAGAGGAAAGATAATGGAAAGGCAAACTAACAGGTACTTTGCTAGGACAGAAGCTGAATACCAAACAGTCAGAGCTTCCAGCTGCTTTTCTTCCCTGCAAAATTTTTCAAAGAAATCTGTTCTTAATTTATCTACTATCTATTTAGGTTTTCTTTCTAGATCTTAGCCTGAATTTGGAAGTAAAACGAAGAAAAAGAAAGCATAATACTAGCAGTTTGAGATAACTCAGAGAAGTAATGCTATTTTAAAATATTACTATGGATTCTTATTGTCACAAATTGTTCAGTTGTATAGGAAGACAAAATATTACACAAATACAACAAAGACTATTAATGCTCCTTTATATTTTTTCAATGTGCTTTTGCTGATGCCTGTTTAGACAAAAATAATCTGTTAAATCCACCTACTTTACAAGCATTATATGAGTTTGATTTTGTACTTTGCATTTTAGGCAAACTCTTTAATATCTTTGTATTTTACTTGAATAATTTAACTCAAGGGAAAAAAGTTAGCATATTAATATATTTAATTATATTCAACAAACTATTATGAAATGTTATTGCATTAGTCTCTTTGCTAGGCACTAGGGTTTGGAAGCTAATAAAAAGATATGGCTTTCAAGGTGTTCACAGAAAAAAGGAGATAAACATATAAAGAGTGATGGCATTAAATCCAATAGATTTATTAATGCAGATAGAGAAGAAGGTAGAAGGGGCTTTGAAGGGAGGTATAGTTAACTGCAGCTGAAATTTTCAAGAAAAATTCACAGGAAACCTGATAAAAACTCTTTTTTCTAAGGATAACATATTTTTTTAATGATAATATGAATCACTTTATGACTTGGGAATTACAAACATTTGTATAAGTCCCCTCGTCAGTTGTAAAGTATATATTCATATGTATATATTTTTGTTATTACATATATTTATTACATATTGTATTTATGGACCTATATAGGTAAGAAATGCTTTTCAGATGCTACACAAGGAACTGAAAATAACAATAAAAGATAGCTACCCTCTTCATGGATTTTTACCTTGTCATGGCAAAGGGGCTTGCATAACTCAATGAAGCTAAGAGATATATCACTCAACAGAACCAAAGACAAATGGGACACAGGGGAGAGTTTTGATAAAATATGGTCCACTGGAGGAAGGAATGGCAAACCACTACAGTATTCTTGCCATGAGAATACCATGAACAGTACAAAAAGCAAAAAAATACGACACTGAAAGATGAGCTGCCCCAGGTTGGAAGGTGCCCAAATGCTGCTGAGGAAGAGTGGAAGGCAATTACTAATAGCTCCAGAAAGAATGAAGCAGCTGGGCCAAAGAGGAAATGACCCTTAGTTGTGGATGTGTATCATGGTGAAAGTAATGCCCGATACTATAAAGAACAGTATCGCACAAGAACCTTGAACGTTAGGTCCCTGAATCAAGGTAAATTAAACCTGGTCAAACAGGAGATGGCAAGAGTAAACTTCAACATCTTAGGAATCAGTGAACTAAAATGGACAGGAATGGGAGAATTTAATTCACATGTCCATTATATCTATTACTGTGGGCAAGAAGCCCATTGGAAGAAATGGAATAGCCCTCATAATCAACAAGAGAGTCTGAAATGCAGTACTTCAGTGCAGTTTTAGAAAGGACAGAATGATTTTGGTTCATTTCCAAAGCAAACCATAAACATCACAGTAATCCAAGTCTATTATTCAATCACTGAAGCTAAGAAGCTTCAGAAGGTTCCTAGAAGACCTAGACCTTCTAGAACTAATGCCCCAAACAGATGTCCTTTCATCATAGGGGACTGGAATGCAAAAGTAGGAACTGAAGAGATACTGGGAGTAACAGGCAAGTTTGGTCTTGGAGTACAAAATGAAGCAAGGCAAAGGCTAACAGATTTGCCAAGAGAAAGCAAACATTCTTTTCTAACAACACAAGAGATGACTCTACACATGGGCATCACCAAATGGTCAATACAGAAATCAGACTGATTATATTCTTTGCGGGGGAAGATGGAGAAGCTCCATGCAGACAGCAAGTACAAGACCTGGAGGTGACTATGGCTCAGATCATCAGCTCCCTATAGCAAAATTCAGGCTTAAATTACAGAAAATGGGGGAAAAAAACCACTGAGCCATTCAGGTATGACCTAAGTCACCTCCTTTATGATTATACAGTGGAGACGACAAATAGTTTCAAGGGATTAGATCTGGCAGGCAGGGTGACTGAATAACTATGAACAAAGATCCTTAACACTGTACAGAAGGCAGTGACCAAAACCAGTGGGAAAAATAAATAAATAAATAAAAGAAATGCAAGAAGGCAAAGTGGTTGTCTGAGAAGGCTTTACAGATAGCTGAGAAAAGAAGAGAAGTGAAAGGCAAGAAAGAAAGAGAAAGGAACACCCAAATGAATTCAGAGTTCCAGAGACTAGTAAGGAGAGATAAGAAGTCTGTCTTCAATTAACAATACAAAGGATACTTTCAGAGATGGCGGAGGAATAGGACGGGGAGAACACTTTCTCCCTCACTACTTCATCAAAAGAACATTTCAAAGCTGAGTAAATTCCACAAAACAACTTCTGACTGCTGGCAGAGGACATCAGGCATCCAGCAAAGAGGATCATCGGCTTCAAAACCAGGTAGGAATTAATACATACGATGAAGACAGAGACAAAGGAGGTAGGGAGGAAGCCCCGTCCCGGGAAGGGAATCACGTCCCGGGAAGGGCATCCTGTCCCAGGAAGAGACTCTTAAAAAGAGAGGTTCCCTAAAATAGGGGAGCATTCTCACAGCTGTGTATGGGGCGAGCCCTGGAAGCACAGAGGGCAACATAACAGAAAGAAAGAATAAATAAATAAATAATTAAAACCAACAGATTACGAATTCAACAGTATAACCCCCAGTGGATAAGCAGTGCAAACGCCTGCGTCCGACAGCAGTGGGGGTTGGGCAGGGAGGAGTGCGCCTGCGACAGAACTTTCTAAGAATTGGGCCACGGGAAATGTAGGCTACAGGGCTTATCTTGAGAATCGGGGCGTAACCAGGCCAGAATCGGGTCCGCGCGTGGCTAGAAAGAACTATCTTGTTCTAGCAAACCAGACTGTGGGATAGCCAACACGCGGAACGCTCGAACATAAGGACGGATCGGCAATAGCCAGCTGCAGACCATCCCCCTCCGGCGACAGGCAGCCAGAGCCTTAAGTGCTGGAAGGGGGCAATCGCAGCTCAAGAGTGACTTTACCTACCAAATTGCAAACTGATTTCTTTGCTATTGAAACTGCTGGGGGCTCTGAACAGTCGTCATCTGCCTGAGAAAGAGCCCCGGCGGAGCTCCCAGAAAATTGAGCTACTCGGAAGCCCAGAAGTCGCAATAGCGAGCGCCAAACTCCCAAGCCACTCGGACCTGGGAAGGGAACAAAGCCCCTGTTCAACCAAATTCACGTCTCGGAGGGCTTCCTGACCGCCAATCCTAAGCGCCAAAGACCAGGGAAGTGCATGAAGCATAGGGCAGGCCCCACAAGGTTATCCCAAGGAGCAAGAAGGGGCAAGCCCAGTCCAGAGTCCACCACCACCCTCCCTGTGTCAAGACGGAAATCAGACACGGAAGAGACCAGCAAACAGAGGAAGTCAAACAGAGGGAATTGCCTTGGTATTGACCCCACACAGTCTACAACGACAGAGAAAGCGCCAGATATACTGATACTACTTTTATGATCAGGTTTTTTTTTTTTTTGGGGGGATGATGTGGAAGCGTGATTTTTTTAAGATTTTTTTCTTTCTTTAATTTTTTTTTCTTTTTAAATTTGTTTTCTCTTCTTTTCTTTTTCGTTTTTTTTTTCTAAACTTGCTTAAACTTTTAAGTCTTCTATATTTCTATTTATTATCTTTATAACCTATTATTACTTTACAAAAAAAAAAAAACCCTATCTTTAAAGCAAATGCTGTATATAGTCCTATTGGTGGTGGAAGTTGTTTTTTAATAATTCTGGAATCTTTTATTGTATTCTTTTTTTTTTTTTTTCTCAATTTTTTTAAAATTTTTCTCTATTTATTTTTCTTATCTTTAATATTTTATCTTTGAAAATCCAATCTCTACTCCAGATTTTTAATCTCAACATTTTGGTATTTGATGCCAATTTTGCACTTTTAAAAACCTAATCTTCAGTACCCAATTTTACGTGAGTGCGAGACTACTGGCTTGACCACTCTCTCCCCCTTTGGAATCTCTCTTTTCTCCACCAGGTGGCTTTTGTCTCATCCCTCCCCCTCCTCTTCTCTACCCAACTCTATGAATCTCTGTGTGTTCCCCGAAGGTGGAGAATTCTCAGGGAACTGGTCACTGGCCAGATCTGTATCCCTCCTTTGCATCTCCCTCTTTCATCCTCCTGACCACCTCTATCTACTGCCTCCCTCTCCTCTTCCATGTATAACTCTGGGACCACCTCTGAGAAGTCCAGACTTTGGAGCGCACACAAGAAAGTGGTTATGGGCTAGTTTGCTTTTTCCTCTTTTGATTCCACCTCATCCCATTCCACTCACCTCTAACTACCCCCTCCCTCTTCTCTCCTCCAAGTAACTCAGCGATCCTCTAGGGACAACCCTCAAAGTGGAGAAACCTATCATCATTAACCCAGATGTTTTAACAATAGTGCTGAATAGATGGAGAAATCATGAGGCTATTGTAAAAATAAATCTGAAAACCAGAATCAGGAGGCGTAAGTCCAAATCCTGAGATCATCAAAGAATTCCTGAATACAGGGAACATTATCCAATAAGAGCTCATCAAATGCCTTCATACCTATACTGAAATTGAGCACCACCCAAGGGCCAACAAGCTCCAGAGCAAGACATACCACACAAATTCTCCAGCAACACAAGAACAAGCCCCTGAGCTTCAATACACAGGCAGCTCAAAATACTCCAAAATCATTGACGTCCCATAACCCATTCTTGACACTTCACAGCACTCCAGAGAGAGGAAATCCAGATCCACCCACCAGAGCCTCAACACAAGCCTCTCTAATCAAGAAACTTTGACAAGCCACTGATATAACCCCAAACACAGAGAGGAAGCTCTATAATAGAGAGAATTCCACAAATTCCCAGAATATAGAAAAGCCACCCCAAACGCAGCAATATAACCAGGATGAAGAGACAGAGGAATACCCAGCAGGTAAAGGAACAGGAGACATGCCCACCAAACCAAACAAAAGAGGAAGAGATAGGGAATCTACCTGAGAAAGAATTCCGAATACTGATAGTGAAAATGATCCAAAATCTTGAAATCAAAATGGAATCACAGATAAATAGCCTGGGGTCAAGGATTGAGAAGATGCAAGAAAGGTTTAACAAGGACCTAGAAGAAATAAAAAAGAGTCAACATATAGTGAATAATGCAATAAATGAGATCAGAAACACTCTGGAGGCTACAAATAGTAGAATATCAGAGGCGGAAGATAGGATTAGTGAAATAAAAGATAAAATGGTATAAATAAATGAATCAGCAAGGGAAAAAGAAAGACGAATTGAAAGAAATGAGGACAACCTCAGAGACCTCCAAGACAATATGAAACGCTCCAACATTCGAATTATAGGAGTCCCAGAAAAGAAGACAAAAAGAAAGACCATGAGAAAATACTTGAGGAGATAATAGTTGAAAACTTCCCTAAAATGGGGAAGGAAATAATCACCCAAGTCCAAGAAGCCCAGAGAGTGCCAAACAGGATAAACCCAAGGCGGAACACCCCAAAACATATACTGATCAAACTAACAAAGACCAAACACAAAGAACAAACATTAAAAGCAGCAAGGGAAAAACAACAAATAACACACAAGGGGATCCCCATAAGAATAACAGCAGATCTTTCAATAGAAACTCTTCAGGCTAGGAGGGAATGGCAAGACATACTTAAAGTGATGAAAGATAATAACCTTCAACCAAGACTACTGTACCCAGCAAGAATCTCATTCAAATATGAAGGAGAAATCAAAAGCTTTACAGACAAGCAAAACCTGAGAGAATTCAGCACCACCAAACCAGCTCTCTAACAAATACTAAAGGATAGACTTTAGACAGGAAACACAAAAAGGACATATAAACCTGAACCCAAAACATTAAAGTAAATGGCAACAGGTGCATACTTATCAATAATTACCTTAAATGTAAATGGGTTGAATGCCCCAACCAAAAGGCAAAGACTGGCTGAATGGATACAAAAACAAGATCCCTATATATGCTGCCTACAAGAGACCCACCTCAAAACAATGGACACATACAGACTAAAAGTGAAGGGCTGGAAAAAGATATTCCATGCAAATAAAGACCAAAAGAAAGCAGGAGTAACAATACTCATATCCGATAAAATAGACTTTAAAACAAAGGCTGTGAAAAGGGACAAAGAAGGCCACTACATAATGATTAAAGGAGCAATCCAAGAAGAAGATATAACAATTATAAATATATATGCACCCAACATAGGAGCACCGCAATATGTAAGACAATTGCTAACAAGCATGAAAGGGGAAATTAATAATAACACAATAATAGTGGGAGACTTTAATACCCCACTCACACCTATGGACAGATCAACTAAACAGAAAATTAACAAAGAAACACAAATTTTAAACGATACAATAGACCAGTTAGACCTAATTGATATCTATAGGACATTTCACCCCCAAAACAATAAATTTCATCTTTTACTCAAGTGCACACGGAACCTTTTCCGGGATAGATCACATTCTGGGTCATAAATCTAACCTTGATAAATTCAAAAAAAATCGAAATTATTCCAAGCATCTTCTCTGACCATAATGCACTAAGTAAGGTTAGATCTCAATTACAGGAGAAAAGCTATTAAAAATTCCAACATTTGGAGGCTGAACAACACCCTTCTGAATAATCAACAAATCACAGAAGAAATCAAAAAGAAATCAAATTATGCATCGAAATGAATGAAAATGAAAACACAACTACACAGAACCTATGGGACACTATAAAAGCAGTGCTAAGAGGAAAGTTCATAGCCATACAGGCATACCTCAAGAAACAAGAAAGAAGCCAAATAAATAACCTAATTCTACACCTAAAGCAACTAGAAAAGGAAGAAATAGAGAACCCCAGAGTTAGTAGAAGGAAAGAAATCCTAAAAATTAGGGCAGAAATAAATGCAAAAGAAACAAAAGAGACCATAGCAAAAATCAACAAAGCAAAAGGCTGGTTCTTTGACAGGATAAATAAAATTGACACACCATTAGCCAGACTCATCAGGAAACAAACAGAAAAAAATCAAATCAATAAAATTAGAAATGAAAATGGAGAGATCACGACAGACAACACAGAAATACAAAGAATCATAAGAGACTACTATCAGCAATTATATGCCAATAAAATAAATGGACAACTTGGAAGAAATGGACAAATTCTTAGAAAAATACAACTTTCCAAAACTGAACCAGGAAGAAATAGAAAATCTTAACAGACCCATCACAAGCACGGAAATTGAAACTGTAATCAGAAATCTTCCAGCAAACAAAAGCCCAGGTCCAGATGGCTTCACAGCTGAATTCTTCCAAAAATTTTGAGAAGAGCTAACACCTATCTTACTGAAGCTATTCCAGAAAATTGCAGAGGAAGGTAAACTTCCAAACTCATTCTATGAGGCCACCATCACCCTAATACCAAAACCTGACAAAGACACCACAAAAAAGAAAAACTACAGGCCAATATCACTGATGAACATAGATGCAAAAATCCTTAACAAAATGCTAGCAATCAGAATCCAACAACACATTAAAAAGATCATACATCATGACCAAGTGGGCTTTATCCCAGGGATGCAAGGATTCTTCAATATCCGCAAATCAATCAATGTAATTCATCACATTAACAAACTGAAAAATAAAAATCGTATGATTATTTCAATAGATGCAGAAAAAGCCTTTGACAAAATTCAACATCCATTTATGATAAAAATGCTCCAGAAAGCGGGAATAGAAGGAACATACCTCAACATAATAAAAGCTATATATGACAAACCCACAGCTAACATTATCCTCAATGGTGAAAAAATTGAAACCATTTCCCTAAAGTCAGGAACAAGACAAGGGTGTCCACTCTCATCACTACTATTCAATACCGTACTGGAAGTTTTGGCCACAGCAATCAGAGCAGAAAAAGAAATAAAAGAAATCCAAATTGGAAAAGAAGAAGTAAAACTCTCACTGTTTGCAGATGACATGATCCTCTATATAGAAAATCCTAAAGACTCGACCAGAAAACTACTAGAGCTAATCAACGAATATAGTAAAGTTGCAGTATATAAAATCAACACTCAGAAATCCCTTGCATTCCTATACACTAATAATGAGAAAGTAGAAAAAGAAGTCAAGGAAACAATCCCATTCACCATTGCAACAAAAAGAATAAAATACTTAGGAATATACCTACCTAAGGAAACTAAAGACCTATATATCAAAAACTATAAAACACTGATGAAAGAAATCAAAGAGGAAACAAATAGATGGAGAAATATACCATGCTCATGGGTTGGAAGAATCAATATAGTGAAAATGAGTATACTACCCAAAGCAATCTACAGATTCAATGCAATTCCTATCAAGTTACCAGCAGTATTTTTCACAGAACTAGATCAAATAATCTCAAGATTTGTATGGAAATACAAAAAGCCTCGAATAGCCAAAGCAATCTTGAGAAAGAAGAATGGAACTGGAGGAATCAACTTGCCTGACTTCAGGCTCTACTACAAAGCCACAGTCATTAAGACAGTATGGTACTGGCACAAAGACAGAAATATAGATCAATGGAACAAAATAGAAAGCCCTGAGATTAACCCACACACCTATGGACACCTTATCTTCAACAAAGGAGGCAAGAATATACAATGGAGTAAAGACAGTCTCTTTAACAGGTGGTGCTGGGAAAACTGGTCAACCACTTGTAAAAGAATGGAACTAGATCTCTCTCTAACACCATACACAAAAATAAACTCAAAATGGATTAAAGATCTAAATGTAAGACCAGAAACTGTAAAACTCCTCGAGGAAAACATAGGCAAAACACTCTCCGACATAAATCACAGCAGGATCCTCTATGATCCACCACCCAATATACTGGAAATAAAAGCAAAAATAAACAAATGAGATCTAATTAAAATTAAAAGCTTCTGCACAACAAAGGAAACTATAAGCAAGGTGAAAAGACAGCCTTCTGAATGGGAGAAAACAATAGCAAATGAAACAACTGACAAACAACTAATCTCAAAGATATACAAGCAACTTATGCAGCTCAACTCCAGAAAAATAAATGAACCAATAAAAAAATGGGCCAAAGAACTAAATAGGCATTTCTCCAAAGAAGACATACGGATGGCTAACAAACACATGAAAAGATGCTCAACATCACTCATTATCAGAGAAATGCAAGTCAAGACCACAATAAGGTATCATTTCACACCAGTCAGAATGGCTGTGATCCAAAAGTCTACAAGCAATAAATGCTGGAAAGGATGTGGAGAAAAGGGAACCCTCTTACACTGCTGGTGGGAATGCAAACTAGTACAGCCACTATGGAAAACAGTGTGGAGATACCTTAAAAATCGCAAATAGAACTTCCTTATGATCCAGCAATCCCACTGCTGGGCATACACACCGAGGAAACCAGAATTGAAAGAGACACATGTACCCCAATGTTCACTGCAGCACTGTTTATAATAGTCATGACATGGAAACAACCTAGATGTCCATCAGCAGATGAATGGATAAGACAGCTGTGGTACATATACACAATGGAGTACTACTCAGCCCTTAAGAAGAATAAATTCGAATCAATTCTAATGAGATGGATGAAATTGGAGCTGATTATACAGAGTGAAGTAAGCCAGAAAGAAAAACACCAATACAGTATACTGACACATATATATGGAATTTAGAAGGATAGTAATGAAGACCCTCTATGTGAGACAACAAAAGAGACTCAGAGGTATAGAACAGACTTTTGGACTCTGAGGGAGAGGGAGAGGGTGGGATGATTTGGGAGAACGGCATTGAAACATGTATACTATCTTGTAAGAATGAAGCACCAGTCTATGTTCAATACAGGATGCAGGACGCATGGGGCTGGTGCACGGGATGATTCAGGGAGAGGATGTGGGAGGTGGGAGGGGGCTTTGGCATTGGGAGATTGTGGACACCTGTGGCTGATTCATGTCAATGTATGGCAAAACAAATACAGTATTGTAATGTAGAATAAAGTATTAAAAAAATTAAAAAAAATACTTTCAAACTGTAAATGCTCAGGCACAATATAATGAAGTATTCAAACTTGCATCTTTGCCCAGAGTGATTGCAACAGCCACAAGTAATAAAGTTGTGGGGTGTTGGTTATGCCAGTACTACTGATGAGGGCTTATGGGTGAAGTGGTTTTCCAGAAACTTTCAAATTAAACTTAATATCACTTTTCCTTGATTTATATGTTAGTTGCCTTCCTGAAAATTAAGCACATGTAAATTTTAAAAATTGAAGCATAACTCATCTGCCACAAAATTCATTTCTTAAAAAAATAAAAAAAAAACAATACAAAGAAAAAGAGGAAAACAACAGAATATGAAAGACTAGAGATCTCATTTAACTTGGAGATATCAAATGGATATTTCATGAAATGATGGGAATGATAAGGACAGAAACAGTATGGACCTAACAAAAGCAGAAGAGTTTAAGATGATGTGGCAAGAATACACAGAAGAACTGTACAAAAAAATGTCTTAAGGACCTAGATAGTCACTATGGTGTGGTCACTCACCTAAAGCCAGAGATCTTGGAGTGTGAAGGAAAGTGGACCTTAGGAAGCATTGCTCCTAGCAAAGATGGTGGATATGATGGAATTCCAGCTGACCTATTTCAAACTGTAAAAAGGCAAAACCAATACAGTATTGTAAAGTAAAATAAAAAAATTAAAAATAAATATTTAAATACTTCTAAAAATAAAAATAAATTAAAATTAGATATTTTTAGAAAAAAATGTATTGTAAGTAGGCTATTGTAGGTTTATCACCACAATAAAACCAACTACTGAAATAAAAAAATAAATAAATAAAAGATGATGCTTTTAAAGTGTTGCACTCAATATACCAGCAAATTTGGAAAACCCAGCAGTGGCCACAGGACTGGAGAAAAGATCAGATTTCATCCCAGTTCTAAAGAAAGGCATTGCTCAAGAATGTTCAGATTACTGGACAATTATGCTCACTTCCCATGCTAGTAAGGTTATGCTCAAAACCCTTCAAGCTAGGCTTCAGCAGTGCTTAAATTCAGAACTTCCAGATGTACAAGACGGGTTTAGAAAAGGCAAAAGAACCAGAGATCAAATTGCTAACAGTCATTGGATCATAGAAAAAGCAAAGAGATTTCAGAAAAATGTCTACTTCTATTTCATTAACTAAGTGAAAGCCTTTGACTGTGTGGATCATAACAAACTGTGGAAAATTCCTAAAGAGATGAGAATAACAGGACACCTTACCAGTCTCCTGAGAAACCTGTATGTGGGTCAAGAAGCAACAGTAAGAACCTTATATGGAAGAACTGACTAGTCCAAAATTGGAAAGAGTATGACAAGGCTATATAGAGTCACTCTGTTTACTTAATTTATCTACAGAGTACATCATATGTAATGTTGGGCTGAATGAATCACAAGCTGGAATCAAGATTACTGGGAGAAATATCAACAGCCTCACTCTAATGGCAGAAAGTGAAGAACTAAAGAGCCTCCTAATAAGGGTGATAGAGGAGAGTGAAAAAACTGAATGAAAACTCATTATTCAAAAAAGTAAGATCATGGCATTGAGCCCCATCATTTCATGGCAAGCAGAAGTGGGGAAAGTAGAAGCAGCTATAGATTTTCTCTTCTTGGGCTCCAAAATCTTTGCAGATAGTGACTCCAGCCAAGGAAATTAGAAGACTCTTGCTTCTTGGAAGGAAAGCTTTGGCAAATCTAGACAATATATTAAAAAGCAAAGGTGTCACTTTGCCTACAAAGTCCACCAAAGCTATAGTCTTTCCAGTAGTTATGTACAGATATGAGAGTTGGACCATAAAGAAGACTGAGCACTGAAGAACTGATGCTTTAGAATTGTAGTGTTGGAGAAAACTCTTGAGGGTCCCTTGGTCTGCAAGGAGATCAAACCAGTCCGTCCTAAAGGAAACCACCCCTGAATACTCACTAGAAGCACTGATGCTGAACCTTTAGCACCAATAATTTGGCCACATGAGGCAAACATCTGACTCATTAGAAAACACCTTGGTGCTGGGAAAGACTGAAGGCAAAAAGAGATGAGGGTGGCAGAGGATGAAATGGCTGGATAGCCTCACCCATGCAATGGACATAAACTTGGACAAACTCCAGGAGATAGTGACAGACAGTGAGGCTTGGTGTGATGCAGTCCGTGGGTTCACAAAGAGTTTGACATGACTTAGTGAATGAACAGCAACAAGAAGATATCTACAGTTTCTTATTTCATGGACCTTTAACCTATTATCGGTGTCTAACTGGAGCTGAATGCATTCCAGAGGACACACACATATGCAAATTTGGCTTGAAAAGAAATGCTAAAATTTTTATGGGTATATGTTTTAATGGAAAGGGAAGAAATCAAGGGCACATTTACAATAATGTCCTCAGTTAAATATCAGTGCAGGTTATACTTCTCATACACTCTGCTTTCATTATTCCTATGTGAGTAGAAATCCACGAAGAAAAAGTGAAGCATGGTACTCTCACTTAGTTGTACATTTTTGATATGTGTGCACCCAATTAAGTCAAATTTTGGACACTTCTTCAAATACAAGCTGAAGTTTAGCTGCTAACCCAATGCTAACACAATTGAAGTATCTTATGTAGATTCTATTTAAGGGACTATGGTTTGATGAAAACTCTTATTATGCAAACACAAGTGCAATAAAAGAGGTAGAACTGACCCTTTTTTTTGCATAAATAATCTTGTCATTAGCCCAACGTCAATCTGTCCCTTCATGGAGAAGGTAATGGCACCCCATGCCAGTATTCTTGCCTGGAAAATCCCACGAATGGAGGAGCCTGGTGGGCTGCAGTCCATGGGGCTGCTAAGAGGTGGACATGACTGAGCGACTTCACTTTCACTTTTCACTTTCATGCACTGGAGAAGGAAATGGCAACCCACTCCAGTGTTCTTGCCTGGAGAATCCCAGGGATGAGGGAGCATGGTGGGCTGCCATCTATGGGGTTGCACATAGTCAGTCACAAATGAAGTGACTTAGCAGCAATCTATCCCTTCAAGGTAAAAGTGATGCTGTAAACAATGAGTGCGTAAGAAACTGCTACTTCAAAGCAATTTGTGCTAAGAAGAGATAATTGTCGATACGCATACTTATAAATTTTCTTGGTTTTAACTTCTTTAAGTTATTGTCATAAGTTAATTTCCTAGCTTATGCCGAGATGCTGAATTTGGTGTATAAGATCTTCATCAGGGAACACCATCTTTGAAAGAAAGTGCATGAAGTACATCTGGACAAAAACAGAAGTCAAATAATGACTCAAACCCATAAAACCTTGGCCAGAACCTGAGTCAGCTTGGGCAGCTAAAACAGAATACCAGACACTGGATGGCTTAGAAACAACAGAAATTTATTTTCTCGTAGTTTTGGAGTTTTAAAAGACTGAGATTACAGTGCAAGCATGATCAGATTCTGGTGTGATTTCTCGTCTGCGTTGGAAAGGCCATTTCCTTACAGTATACTCACATGTCAGAATGGGCAAGAGAGGTCTCGTGAGTCTCTTTGACAAGGGCACTGTTCCCTTTCATGATGGCCCCATGCTCATGACCTATTTATCTACCAATGGCCCTACTTTCTGATATCATCATATCGAGGGTTACATTTTCAACATATGAATTCTGAGGAGACAGAAACGTTCAGTCCATGACAGCAACCCCACAGGGAGCTCTGGAGTAACTATTTCCCATCAGAATTATCTGATGCCTGGCTAAGATGCTGCATCTTAACACTCCAGTGTTGCTCAGTTATCAGATACAGAATGCCCCAGGACAGCATAAACTTTGGTAAGAGAGCTTTCTGCAATTTAGTCAGGCCCTAAAGGGTCACAGTAGTGTTAAATTCAATTTTCTTAAGATATAATACCTTTATATCCAGTTTAGAGACTCTCTTGATTGATGGAAGTTAGAAATGTAATGCCAACTAGAAGAGACATCGCTTTTATCAGTGGAAAAAGATTGAATTTATGATTGATGTCTATGAAATCTAAGAATCTATGAAATTAATATCTGTATGATTTAAAATCTTTGGACAGGATGAAGATTATCTAGGGGTAAAATAAGTAGCCCATGTGAACTGTTCAAAAATAATAAAAACATTTTCACACATCAAGTCTGTTTTATTTAGTATAAAATTTATAATTTTCCCATCTATTGTCCTACAATAGATACAAAACTATAAAACCAGGAACTAAATTTTGTTACCATCCATGTCCTAATCTACATGTAGTTAGGTCTAAGTATACATTCAACAAATAAACAGAAAAGAGACCAGTTCACAAAATATATAAGGGCAGATACATGTTAGATAATCCCTATTACTAAAAAATTATTAAGTGATAATGAAGGAGAAAATAGTATAAATTCACAAATACTAAGTTATAAAAACAATAATATAACAGTAATACCAACAATTTTTTAAGATGCAATACAGGTGGATGAATGGAAACCAAAATAGCAAACCAAAGAATGAAAACTATGTACTAAATGGAAGAAATCAAGATTGGAACTGCCCGGTGAGAGAAATTCAGTGTAGCTTAGGAGTCTAAGGTACTGACATGTCCAATGTAAGGTATATATGCTACTGAAACAATATTGTGACTTCTGCTTTCAGAGATGGCATGGCATAAATCTGAAATTGCCACTTCTATCTTTTAAAACAAGAAAAGTAGTAGAGACTAAAACTAAATTATTTTTCTTATACACATTGTAGAACAGAGGTCACAGAGCAAATTGTCACCCTGAAATCTGGAGAATGAGGCAAATTCAAAGTGATACTGCAATTAAAATCTGCTAATCTAGAGATGATGCCAATGGATGAGATAGTTGATGGCATCACTAACTCAATGGACATGAGTTTGTGCAAACTTCAGGTGATGGTGAAGGTCAGGGAAGTCTGGGATGCTTCAGTCAACAGGGTCACAAAGACTTGGGCAGGACTTAACTGAACAACAGCAATTGAGAGCAGAAGGTACTGATACATAAATAGGTGAGACCACTTAAACAGTGATTTTGACTAATGCAGGAAGCTTGTTGTTCAGTTGCGAGGTCATGTCCCACTCTTTGCAACCCCACGAACTACAGCATGACAGGTGTCCATGTCATTTACTATCCAGAAGTTTTCTCAAACTCATGTCTATAGAGTCGGTGATGCTATCCAACCATCTCATCCTGTGTCACCCCCTTTTCCTCCTATCCTTAATCTTTCCCAATGTCAGGGTCTTTTACAACTAATTGTTTTTTCACCTCAGGTGGCCAAAGTATTGGTTGTTTTAGCTTCAGCATCAATCCTTTCAATGAATATTCAGGATTATCATTATAGTAAGAATATAAAGCCAGCAACCGCATCAATGGATTGTATTAAAGTGGCTTTTCTGGATACAACAGAGTTTCATATGGTTACGTGAGACAAAAAAAAAGCAGAAT
The DNA here is from genome assembly GCA_917880005.1 of Nanger dama. Classification (NCBI taxonomy): domain Eukaryota; kingdom Metazoa; phylum Chordata; class Mammalia; order Artiodactyla; family Bovidae; genus Nanger; species Nanger dama. The sequence goes on along the minus strand of CAKJTW010000027.1, from coordinate 4,177,486 downwards.
GGAATCAATTAAACAAGGTCTTTGACATGAGTGCTTACTTAAAAAAAAAAAAAAAACTGAGTTATAATTAACACTGTTGTTCAGTCATGTCCGACTCTGTGACCCCATGAAAGGCAGCACACCAGGCTTTCCTGTCCTTCACTATGTCCCAGAGTTTGCTCAAACTCATGTCCATTGAGTCAGTGATGCCTTCCAACCATCTCATCTTCTGCTGCATGCTTCTCCTCCTGTCCTCAATCTTTCCTAGCATCAGGGTATTTTCCAGTGAGCTGGCTCTTTGCATCAGGTGGCCAAATATTGATATTCAGCTTCAGCATCAGTCCTTCCAATGAATATTCAGAGTTGATTTCCTTTAAGATTGATTAGTTTCATCTTGCTGTCCAAGGCACTCAAGAGTCTTCTCCAGCACCGCAGTTTGAAAGCATCAGGTCTTCTACCCTCGGCCTTCTTTATGGTCCCAGTCTTTCATTCCTACATGACTACTGGATAAACCAGCTTTGGTTATATGGGCCTTTGTTGGCAAAGTGATATCTCTGCTTTTCAGTACACCATCCAGGATTGTCATAGCTTTATATTAGTTTTGGCTTCCCTGGTGGCTCAGTGGTAAAGAATCTGCCTACCAACACAGGAGATGTGGATTCAATCCCTGGATTGGGAAAATCTCTTGGAGAAGGAAATGGCAACCTACTCCAGTATTTTTGCCTGGGAAATCCCATGGACAGAGGAGCTTGACGGGCTGTAATACATAAAATCACAAAAGGGTTGGCACTACTGAATGACTAAACAACAACAACTATTAAACTATAGAGATTTTCTACCTTATAATTATTCAGTCTTGGAAGATTTTATGTTTCTAGAAGTTTACTTTTTTTTTTTTTTAGGTTATCTAATTTGTTGGCATACACATTCATAGTATTCTCTTATGATCCTTTTTACTTTTGTAATTCAACTGTAATTTCTCCTCTTTCACTTTTACTTTGTTTATTTAGGCTATTTATCTTTTTTTCTTGATGAGTCTGGTTAAAGTTTTGCCAATTTTATCTTTTCAAAGAACCAACTTTTAGTTTCATCGATATTTTCTTTTTCTTATTTAATTATTAATTTCACTTATTTCCACTCTGATCTTTATTTCCTTCCTTCTACTGACTTTTGGATTTGATTTCTCTTTGCTTCGGTTCCTTTACATATACATTTAGATTGTTTTTTGGGGAGTGTTACTGTTTTTTAATGTGGGCTTATATCACTCTGAACTTCAGTCTTAGAACTGCTTTTGCTGTGTCCCATAGATTTCAGAGAGTTATATTTTTATTTTCATTTGTCTCCAGGTTTTCTTTTATTTCCTCTTAATTTCTTGGTTGGCTTGTTGATATTTTAGTATGATGTTGTACAATTTCAATATGTGTATGAGCTTTTACCAGTTTTATTCTTGTAGTTGTTTCTATTTTCATACTACAGTGATAAGAAAGGATTCTTGATATAATTTCAATATGCTTAAATTAACTGAAACGTTGTTGTGGCCTGCGGCTGCTACTGCTGCTAAGTCACTTCAGTCGTATACAACTCTGTGAGACCCCATAGACGGCAGCCCATCAGGCTCCCCCCGTCTCTGGGATTTTCCAGTCAAGAGTACTGGAGTGGGGTGCCATTGTGGCCTAATATGTGATATATCTTGGAGAAATTCTCATGTGTACTTGAAAAGAATATAAATTTGTGAAAGTGAAGTCGCTCAGTTGTGTCTAACTCTTAGCGACCCCATTGACTGCAGTCTACCAGGCTCCTCCGTCCATGGGATTTTCCAGTCAAGAGTACTGGAGTGGGGTGCCATTGTGGCCTAATATGTGATATATCCTGGAGAAATTCTCATGTGTACTTGAAAAGAATATAAATTTCTGTACTTTGGAATGGTCTGTATATATCTATTAAGTTCATATGATCTAATGTGTCATTTTATGCTAGAGTGTACTTATTGAATTTCTGTCTGGATGATCTACCTATTGATGTAAATGGTATTAAAGTCCCTTACTATTAATATATTGCTGTCTATTTTCCCTTTGTATCTGTTAATATTTGCCTTATCTATTTAGGTGCTGCTGTGTTGGTTCATGGGGCTTCCCAGGTGGCCCAATTGTAAAGAATCTGTCTACCAACGCAGGAGATGCAGGTTTAACTTCTGGATTGGGAAGATCTCCTGGAAGAAGAAATGGCAGCCCACTCAAGTATTCTTGCCTGGAAAATCCCATGGAGAAAGGAGCCTGCAACCAATGAGATTCCAAAGATTCAGACTGAGCAACTGAACATGCACATATGCATATTGATGCATAAATATTCACAAATCTTATACCCTCATGATGGACTGACCCACTTCATTATTGTCAACTCCCTTCTTTGTCTTCTGTTAGTCTTTGCTTTAAAGTCTATATTTGTATGATATGAGTATTGATATCCTAGTTATTTTTTTCCTACTTTCATGAAATATGGTTTTCATCTTTTCACTTCAGTCTCTTTGTTTCTTTATAGCTAAGAGAAGTATCCTTGAGGCAGCATTCAATGAATCTTTTCTTTTTTTAAATTCATTCTGCTGTCCTTATCTCTGTTAATTGGACTATTTTATCCATATATTGAAAATAATTATTCTGAGGTAAGTATTAATACTTACTATCATTTGGTACACTGGCTTCTGGTTATTAGGGTTTCCCTGGTGGTGCAGAGGTTAAAATGTCTGCCTACAATGTGGGAGACCTGGGTTTGATGCCTGGGTCAGGAAGATCCCCTGGAGAAGGAAATGGCAGCCCGCTCCAGTATTCTTGCCTGGAGAATCCCATGGACGGAGGAGCTTGGTAGGCTACAGTCCATGGGTCACAGAGTCAGACATGACTGAGCAACTTCACTTTCACTTCACTTTTTCTGGTTATTAGTTCTTTCTTTATTAAAATAATAGTTTGTAGACTCACAAGCTCTCTCAGTTCAGTTCAGTCACTCAGTTATGTCTGACTCTTTGTGACCCCATGAATCGCAGCATGCCAGGCCTCCCTGTCCATCACCAACTCTCTGAGTTCCACCTGGAGTAACAGGCAAATTTGGCCTTGGAATGCGGAATGAAGCAGGGCAAAGACTAATAGAGTTTTGCCAAGAAAATGCACTGGTCATAGCAAACACCTTCTTCCAACAACACAAGAGAAGACTCTACATATGGACATCACCAGATGGTCAACACTGAAATCAGAATGATTATATTATCTGCAGCCAAAGATGGAGAAGCTCTATACAGTCAGCAAAAACAAGACCGGGAGCTGACTGTGGCTCAGATCATGAACTCCTTATTAACAAATTCATACTTAAATTGAAGAAAGCAAGGAAAACCGCTAGACCATTCAGGTATGACCTAAATCAAATCCCTTATGATTATACAGTGGAAGTGAGAAATAGATTTCAGGGCCTAGATCTGATAGATAGAGTGCCTGATGAACTATGGACAGACGTTCATGACATTGTACAGGAGACAGGGATCAAGACCATCCCCATGGAAAAGAAATGCAAAAAGCAAAATGGCTACTTGGGGAAGCCTTACAAATAGCTGTGAAAAGAAGAGAAGCGAAAAGCCAAGGAGAAAAGGGAAGATATAAGCATCTGAATGCAGAGTTTCAACGAATAGCAAGAAGAGATAAGAAAGCCTTCTTCAGCGATCAGTGCAAATAGAGGAAAACAACAGAATGGGAAAGACTAGAGATCTCTTCAAGAAAATTAGAGATACTAAGGGAACACTTCATGCAAAGATGGGGTTGATAAAGGGTAGAAATGGTAGGGACCTAACAGATGCAGAAGATATTAAGAATAGATGGCAAGAATACACAGAAGAACTGTACAAAAAGGTTCTTCACGACCCTGATAATCACAATGGTGTGGTCACTCACCTAGAACCAGACATCCTGGGATGTGAAGTCAAGTGGGCCTTAGAAAGCATCACTATGAACAAAACTAGTGGAGGTGATGGCATTCCAGTTGAGCTATTTTAAATCCTGAAAGATGATGCTGTGAAAGTGCTGCACTCAATATGCCAGCAAATTTGGAAAACTCAGCAGTGGCCACAGGACTGGAAAAGGTCAGTTTTCATTCCAATCCCAAAGAAAGTCAATGCCAAAGAAAGCTCTAACTACTGCACAAGCTCTGTAGATTGCTAAATATCAACATATAAGTTAATATGTAAACATTAAACTATTTCAATTGTAAAAGTTGGTCACAAATTGTTTTGAAGTTATTTAAATGCTTTATATTGCCAGTGTATAAAAACTTACAAAAAAACCGATAGAAACAGAACATTGCCAATGACATAAATGTAATTAACATGTGCACATCCCATGTTTTATTCCTCGTGTATGGCCCATCCTTGTCTAACACTCTGTCGGAAATTATACTATGTTATAAAATTAGATAGAAAAGGAAAATTTTATAAATATATCCATTAATTATGATGTCTCAGTGGTAAAGAACCTGCCTGCAATGTGGGAGATGTGAGTTTGATCCCTGGGTAGAGAAGATCCCATGCAGAAGGAAATAGCAACCCATTCCAGTATTCTTGCCTGGGAAATCCCATGAACAGAGGAGCCTGAGGGCTACAGTCCATGGAGTCACAAGAAAATCAACTTCTTTTAATAAGATAATAGCAGCTTATGACAAACCTAGACAGCATATTGAAACGCCAAGACATCACTCTGCTGACAAAGGTCTCTACAGTCAAAGTTACGATTTTTCCTGTAGTTATGTGTGGATGTGAGAGTTGGACCATAAAGAAGGCTGAGCATCAAAGAACTGATGCTTTTGTACTGTGGTGCTGGAGAAGACTCTTAAGAGTCCCAGTAAGGAGATCAAACCAGATAATCTTTAGATAAATCAACTGAATATTCATTGAAAGGTCTGATGCTGAAGCTAAATCTCCAATACTTTGGCCACCTGATGCAAAGAGCCAACTCAATGGAAAAGACACTGATGCTGGGAAAGATTGAGAGTAGAATGAAAAGGTGGCAACAGAGGACGAGATAATTAAATGGCATCACTGATTCAATGAACATGAATTTGAGCAAACTCTAGGAGATTGTGAAGGACAGGTGAGCCTGGTAAGCTATAGTTCTGGGGATTGCAAAGAGTTGGACATGATACAGCAACTGAACAAAAACAACAGTTATTTCAAATCCACACTTTCTTTTTTAAGTTTTTCATCATTCCTAAAATGGATGTTTCTAAAGAACTTAATTTTCTTTAGATCATATATGCCATAAATGAAATGTCTGATGTTCTGCAATATTACTTTTGTAACCACATATGTCAATATTCCATCATTAAAAAAATACAGAATGTCATTTCATTATATAGTGTTTTGAGAATCAGTTCAGTTCAGTTCAGTCGCTCAGTTGTGTCCAACTCTTTGCGACCCCATGAATCGCAGCACACCAGGCCTCCCTGTCTATCACCAACTCCCGGAGTTCACTCAGACTCGAATTCATCGAGTCAGTGATGCCATCCAGCCTTCTCATCCTGAGGGAAAAAAATCATTTATAGGCCTACAAACTGAAAACAATTACCATTTACTTTTTTTAAATGAAATTTTTATTTATTTTTATATATTAACAGATTTTTTTAAAATTTTTTTAATTTTATTTTACTTTACAATACTGTATTGTTTTTGCCATACCTCAACATGAATACCATTTACTTTTGACTTATTACTCAATAATAGTTATTTCCTTAAAAATAGTTGTTTTGTAATTCTTATTTGCTCTATAGACAATATTATACAGAAATTAAGAGTTCAAGCTTAGAGTCAGCCAGAATAGGTTTGAAGTAATGCTCAACTACTCAGTTATTTTATTCCTCAGATTCCTCATCTGTAGAATCGGTGTCAAAAATGTAGGTATTTTAACTCAAAAGGCAGTAAAAATTAAATAGGATAATATATACAAGTAAAAGTTTTGACATAGGAACTCTTCTAAATTAGTGCATAACTGTGTATGTATATTTGTGAATTTAATTCTGTAATCTCTTATACATATGTTGCAAACATAAGACTTTTTCATGTTATAGAAACTTCTCTATCATCTTCAATGTTATGATACTCTTTTACATTTATATAACCATTAAACCATATTTAAATAGTTACATTGTTTTAATATATGATATTAAAAGCAACTGTGATAAAGGAGCCAAATAATAAGAAGCTTCTATTAATCAAGAAATCAGCAAGTTTAAAACTTTTATAAGACAATATATTTCCAAATTTATTTCAGTGAATTTTAAAAGCTAAATTTTCACATCAATTTTATTAGAGTTTGTGAGTTAATATGTTTCTGTACATTGAAAAATTATGAGTAATTTCAAAGATACAGAATTATATATGTAGCTATCAAGCTGGTAAATGACAACATATAAAGAAATGAAGAAAATCTTATCAGTGAATTTTAAAACTATTAAAAATGTTTTAATGTTTTAACAATTTAGATATTTGTTAAAAATGAATTAAAATTTACAGAAATATTTATTTTTTCCTTCTTCCATGTTTCTTTCACTAGGGGCAATCATTATGAATTTTATGTGTGCATAGTATATATTTTATATGAATATACACATGTATTTATAAATATGATATTTTAAAATATTTAATATTTTACCAAGCTTTAATTAAAATTATTAATTTTTATAAGTTCATTTTCTCTATTTCTCCAATTGATAGGCCTCATTAAAATTTTGCAATGGGTTAATCTGAATAATGGCCCCCAAATATTGCCTGCGTCCTAATGTCTGGAGCCATGGAATGTTACCTTATAAGGCAGAAGAGACATCATATCAGATGTGATTGTCCAATGCTGATAAGGAGATTATTCTCTATTATGCAGGCATGAGAACCCTTATAAGAATGATGGAGATGGAGTCAGAGGATGTTGGAAGCACACATCGGAAGTGATGTGCTTTGAAGATGGAGGAAGGCTCTCAAGCCAAAGATTAAAGGTGGCCACTAAAAGATGAAAAGGGCAAGGAAAAAAAAAATCTCCAGGGGAAAAAAAGAAAAAGCCCCCCTTGAGTTATTTTAGACTTCTGACACCCAAAACTGTAGCTTTGTGTTGTAATAAGCCACTAAATGTGTGGCAATTTGCTAAAATAACACATTTTTGGAAACTAATACACTATACTATATTAATAGTCATAGTTTATTTTGTTATCTATTGTTTGACTTAGCTTGCATAGTTTTAGGTATAACATTTAATACTAATTTATCTTATGAGTTGATCAAGTAAACAACAAAAGCCAAGTTTAAAAATGTCAATTTGAAGTGAATACAATATCTTTGATGTACTGTAATTAATGATATGATATGTTTTATCTTAGATTGAGTGTTCTATTGCTTTTCTATAGCTTTTTATTTGCATGTTTGTCTACCTACCTGGTCTTCTTCACTTCTATTAGGTCGGTAAGATTTTTTTCATTTTTTTCCATGTATTGTCTTCTTCTAGCTTGACAGCTTACATATGTGATTTTGCATCTTTGTAATAACACATACTTTTTCAACAGACAGAAACTCATTAACTCGCAAACTCTAAAGTGACTTGGAAATTTATCATCTTATAAATGAAATAAACTTAGCATGTTTTAACTACCACCACAGCAATCCTATCCCGTTACCACACATTGATTTTTGTGATCATTGTTTTCTGCATCTCACTCCTTCCTTTTGTGTTTAATTTTAATCTTACTGGAAACTATTCTTTTGTAGTTGATTCAGCATGATTATGTGTGCTCTAGCCTGTTTTCACTTTTGTATGTCTGAAAATGTAATTTTACCCCAAATCTTGACTGTTCCTTAGGCTTGATTTTGAGTTCTAGCTTGATGGTCATCTCATTATTATTGTCAAAGTGAAGATAAGTCACTGTTGTGTGTTATTCTTTGATATGTAATTGGTGTCTTTTGTATAGCTTTTTAAAAGAGTTTCTTTTCTTATTTATCATTCAGGTTTTTCCTTAGAGTGTGACTGTATTTATTTTTATTTATCTTAGTTGACCCACATTGAATTTTAAGTGAGTTTTTCTACAATTCTAGAAAAGTCAGTTATAATGTCTTCAAATACTGTAATTTTAATATGTAACTTAATTTTGAGTTCTAGAACTATTTTTTAGTGCTTTAAACATATTACCTATTATTTTATCTCTTTAACTGTTTGTGTAGAGTTCTGGGTAAATTAACCCACATTATCTTCCACATTTCTAATGCTTTCTTTTATCAAATAATTTCTAAAATTCATCCCAAAGACTATGATACTATCTTTGAATAACAATGACTGTAATTTTCACTCCTAATATTTTTGTTTATTTTTCTAGAGTGTTTTTTATTATTATCTGCTATTTCCATAGTATGATTTATTATTTTTGTGTATGCTATTTTTTTCCATTATCACTTTGAGGAAGCTAAACACACTTATTTTAAATTATTTCTCCTTATTTTCAGACAAATTAATGATAACTATAACTTAGTGGGTAGCATTCTTCAAGCTCTTTGAAGAGGTTCTTTATTGAATAGTCACCCTGAATGAGAACATGTGCTGCATGTGTGTGTGTGTGTGTGTGTGTGTGTGTGTGTGTGTGTGTGTGTGTGTGTGTGTGTGTGTGTAGTTATGCTCCCACTATGGCAAATTGCCACTTCACCCCAGTGTTGTGCAATGCTTAATAAGAGTGAAGCTTTCAGGTCTCATATCACATAATTAACATCATAGATCTTTTCACTGAACCAGTGAACATCTTGGCACAGCTCGCATTTTATGGCCACCTCCTCCTTCTTTCTAACTTATTACTGAAAAGTTTTATAAAAGTATCAACTCCAGAGAGCTGCCAGAATTTTTCTCTATATTCTAAAGACGTACAGCCAAGATCCTGACATAAAATGAGGGGCTTCACTGAATTCTCACTGTCATAATGGAAAATTTGATCGTAGTTAACCATACTGGCGGAGAAGGCAATGGCACCCCACTCCAGTACTCTTGCCTGGAAAATCCCATCAGCGGAGGAGCCTGGTGGGCTGCAGTCCATGGGGTCGCTAAGAGTCAGACGCGACTGAGCAACTTTACTTTCTCTTTTCAGTTTCATGCATTGGAGAAGGAAATGGCAACCCACTCCAGTGTTCTTGCCTGGAGAATCCCAGGGACGGAGAAGCCTGGTGGGCTGCCGTCTATGGGGGTTGCACAGAGTCAGACACGACTGATGCAACTTAGCAGCAGCAGCAGCAACCATACTGGAATCAAACTACTCCAAGGTTTTTGCTGAAAATCGTGTGCCTCACATGGGATTACCCTTCAGATAATATTGTGACAACAGTTTTCTACTTCTGAACTATAGCGAAATTAGTCATTTTTGAGTGTAGCTATTCCCTGGTGGCTCAGATAGTAAAGAACCTGCCTGAATGCAAGAAACATGGGTTAAATGCCTGGGTTGGGGAGATCCCCTAGAGGAGGGCATGACAAACCACTCCAATATTCTTGCCTGGAGAATCCCTGGACAGAAGACCCTGGTGGACTACAGTCCATGGAGTCACAAAGAGTTGGACACAACTGAGTGTAAGCACAGCACGGCACATGAACTGTATTATACTTTAGTATTTTCTCATTGTTGCCACTGTTATCTGGAGCTCCAGAGAATTAGTGTATACTAATCATACTATCTTTATTAGAATGCAATTTATATCTCTCTGTGTGTATATACATATATATGTTCTATTTTGGGTTATTTTTAGGGCACAATTGAAGAAATGGAATTATTATTTAATTATGACAATATGTTGGAGAAGGAAATGGCAACCTACTCCAGTGTTCTTGCCTAGAGAATCCCAGGGATGGGGGAGCCTGGTGGGCTGCCGTCCATGGGGTCACACAAAGTTGGACACGACCGAAGCAACTTAGCAGCGTGACAATATGTACTTTCTTAGTTCTGTTAATATCACTGCCAAATCTCTATTCTAAATGGTTAACATTTAATTTTGTATTGCTGTTTTCAAATGCACTTTTTATTTTAAACTAAAAATGCTGTAAAGGACCAACAAATATTTTAATACCATCTTTTTTTATCTGACACAGTCATAAAACTGCTTTAATTCCTATGGATTTAAAATATCCTAAGTGTACTATTATTTATATGTTTTATCCTATTCTCCATAACTGCTGTGAAAATTAGTGCTTATGAAGCTAAAGAAATAATTCATGTTTTCTTCTTTTAGAATCAACACTGAAAACTGAATTATCTTTTAATTACAAAGTCTGCAGTAGGAAGAATAATCCTGAAAGATCAGTGCTGAATGAGTCATAGATTGACTCTCTTTAGAAGATTTCTATAGAAACACACTGATGAATGGGGAAATATAGAAGTCACATAGTGCTTTCAGTATAGGAATATGAAGACAGACACAAATATACTCTCTTAGTAAAACAGGAAAGAAGGGCTATTGTAAAAGCTAATACATATTATCCACACTATAAAAGTAACTGACCCAAAATAAATGAAAAATTAGTAGCTCATAGTAAAGCGAGACAACCAAACTTAAGAGTATAAATGGTTTGCTCTTAACCAAGAGTCATTTCTTATCAGATTGTGTGCATGCTCAGTTGCGTCTGTTTGTGACCCTATGGACTGCTGCCTGTCAGGTTCCCCCATCCACAGGATTTTTCCATCAAGAATACTGGAGTGGGCTGCCATTTCCTCCTCCAGAGGATCTTCCCTACCCAGGGACTGAACTTGCATCTCCTGCATTGGAGGTGATTCTTTACCACTGAGCCTCCTGAGAAGTTCTCTCATCAGATTATTTATTTCCTATTCCGAGACATATTGTTAAAAATTCCATCGAAAGGATGCCCTGACCTATGCAGTGAAGTGAAGTTGCTCCAACAGTATCTGACTCTTTGCGAGCCCATGGACTGTAGCCCACCAGGCTCCTCCGTCCATGGGATTCTCCAGGCAAGAGTACTGGAGTGGATTGCCATTTCCTTCTCCAGGGGATCTTCCTGACCCAGAGATCAAACCCGGGTCTCCAGCATTCCAGGAAGATGCTTTAACCTCTGAGCCACCAGGGAAGCCCTCTGCCCTGACCTATAGAAGCATGAAAATGTTAATGTGTTCTTAGTTCTAAGTAAAGAAGTATGCTAGGCTTATGAGAGGAGGAGAGGAATAAAAGGCAAGTGTTTCTCAGTTGACCTTGGCTTGGTTAGTTCCACTAATTTAAGGAATTTGAAAGCTGAGATATTGATGGTAGTTCTATTTAGCATCAATAACTTTTTATAAGGGTATGTATGCATTTGGGTATTAAGACAAAAATATTATTTGTCTACTGCACCTAGAATTATGGTCCAAACAACCAGTTTTAGCAGGTTCATTTCCCCCTCTTATCATAGAAGATGGCATTTTGCAAAAACAACATTTTTCTGTCAAGATGTCATTTTGTCTTGACAGAAAGACACTGGTGGGCATAGATCTAGATATGCATCCCTTTAATGCAGCTAAAAGCAAAATAACTTTTGCATTCATGTATAGGTAAACTAGAGTTGAACCTTGAACAATATAGGGATTAGGGGTGCCAACTCTCACACTGGAACATCCACCTACTGCTAACTCTGCCTTAGAAACAAAGGAGTTGATAAATGGTTCACAGTATACAGACTTTCTAATATTTTGGAAATCATAACGATGGGATTAGCTGTATAGTTTTATAAATCTTGCCTACACATTCTGAATAAATTAAGATACTGGACTAGATAAACCCTTAAGATAATTTGATATTTTATCAGTGAAAATCTATTCATATAATGTTTGTGCACATGTATAAAATATAATTTCCTAAACCACTATTTTATTTAAACTAGTCTTAATAATGCCAGCTTATTTTTACAATAATAATTACTATTACAATTAATAGTGTAGTATTGTACAGTATTACAAACAATAATTACATAGTTTGAGTTAACTATATGCCATGAAGAATTTTGTGGAGATTCAAACCACCATGGAGCCACTGAGAAATTTCACAGTATGATCTCACCATATCAGATGCTAGAAAATAAAAATGAAAGTGAAATGTTAGTTGCTCAGTCATGTTCGACTCTTTGCAACCCCATGGACTGGAGCAGTCCAGGCTCCTCTATCCATGGAATTCTTCAGGTAAGGATACTGGAGTAAACTAAAATAATGAGAGTATTATATCTGAATTTACCATACATCAGTATTTGATGGAGAAGGCAATGGCAACCCACTCCAGTACTCTTGCCTGGAAAATCCCATGGATGGAGGAGCCTGGTGGGCTGCAGTCCATGGAGTCTCTAAGAGGCGGATGTAACTGAGTGACTTCACTTTCACTTTTCACTTTCATGCATTGGAGAAGGAAATGGTAACCCACTCCAGTATTCTTGCCTGGAGAATCCCAGGGACAGGGGAGCCTGGAGGGCTGCCGTCTATGGGGTCACACAGAGTCGGACACAACTGAAGCGACTTAGCAGCAGCAGCAGCAGTATTTGACATGAGATTTTTATTATCCTTTTTATAATTGTGATAAAATTTTTTAGACAAGTTGATCCACACACTCTTGTTTCCTATTCTTAATACTACATTTGAAATGAAAACAAGAAGTGTTGTTCACTTTCTTTTGTTTCAGAACCTCCACTGCACTGACACATTCTGTTCTGTAAAATACTTTTCCTTCCTTATAATTGTGTCTTTACAGACTGAAAAGCACTATATTTAGTTGTGTGATTACTAAATGAGTTAGTATATATATTTAAAGGTTTCCCAGGTGGCTCAGTGGGTAAAGAATGCGCTTGCAATGCAACAGATGCAGGTGTGATCCCTGGGTTGGGACGATTCCCTCGAGGAGGGCATGGCAACCCACTCTAGTATTCGTGGCCTGGAAAATTCTATGGACAGAGGAGCCTGGCAGACCTGCAGTCCATAGGTACACAAAGAGTTAGTTGTGACTGATAATGCGCACACATGTATATGTAAAGTAATTGGAATATGCCTGATGTATGCGTAATATGTAACTGTTAGGGAAAAAGAGGGAAAAGGTACATTTAAATAATACGGCATACCTCTTTCTTATATAGAAGTTTGTGGACATTATTAGAGATCTTGTCATCATATAAAATTTGATGGATTTCTTTTCTATTTTCTCAGCTGGAGAGTGAGCTAGTCGAAAGCTGGTACCATGAATGCCTCATTCATCTCCACATCAGTGCTTAATATAACAGCACTAATGGAGTTGAGTGCTTTCAAGTAACAAATAAAATCCAGTTGAGATATCTTAAGTTTTATTCAGCTGAATTTCTCACCAATAATTTTTTTAAAAATAATACACATTGAGATCACTGCTTCTAAAAGGGTTTCTCAAGCTTAATTCAATTTTATATCAATTATTTTTTGTTTTTTAAGTAAGATATACTGGGGTACTTGAGATCTGTGTGTGTGAGCTCTCAGTAGTGTCCAATTCTTTGTGACCCCGTGGATTTTAGTCTGCCAGGCTCCTCTGTCCATGTTTTCTAGGCAAGAATACTGGAGATGGTTTCCATTTGCTCCTCCAGGGGATCTTCCCAATCCAGGGATCGAATTCACATCTTTTGTGTCTCCTGCACTGGCAAGAAGAGTCTTTACCAACTGTGCCACCTGGGAAGCCATACTAACTCATATTTAAGGTATATTTCAGAATGAATTAAATCAGGAGTCTATGGTCTTTCTGTAAAAGCAAACAAAAAAACAACAGTAAATATTAGAGGCTTTGTAACCCACACAAAATCTATCACAACTAGTAAACTCTACTACTGCAGTGAGAAGTGAGCCCCAGACAATGAGTGAATGAATGAGTATAAAAGTTCAATCTCATTTTATTTACAAAATGAGCAATGGGATAGAATTAGTCCATGAACCATAGTTTGCTGAATTTTAAATCAATAAATAGTTTATACTGAAAGTTGAGACCTCACTGCATGGAGTGTTAGGTTAATTGACTTATCTAGTTCTCATTAAAGCATATAAATACTTAGTCCTTATTTGTTACAATATCTTGTAAAATAAAGAGTTTGAATCAAATTGATTTCCTTAAAAAGCTATTTGAAAATACACTGATAAATGCACTTGAATAATAATTATGTGGTTAATATATTTGGAATAAAGGCATTTAACTGGAGCCTGCCAGGCTCGTCTGTCCATGGGACTTCCCAGGCAAGAATACTAGAGTGGGTTGCTATTCCCTTCTCCATGGATCTTCCTGACACAGGGATCAAACCTGGGTCTCTTGCACAGCAGGCAGATTCTATACCATGTGAGCCACCAGGGAAGCCCCTGATTAACACTTTACTATATGATGCTATTGGAGGACATGGCAACCCACTCCAGTACGCTTGCCTGGAAAATCCCATGGACAGAGGGGCCTAGTAGGCTATAGTCCATGAGGTTGCAAAGAGTCAGACCTGACTGAACGACTTCACTTTCACTTTTCATATTCATGCATTGGAGAAGGAAATGGCAACCCATTCCAGTATTATTGCCTGGAGAATCCCAGGGACAGAGGAGCCTGGTGGGCTGCCATCTATGGAGTCACAAAGAGTCAGACACGACTGAAATGACTTAGCATCAGCCGCATATGATGCTATATCTATTAATATGCTTGCTCTTGTTGTCCAGTCACAAAATACTGTGTTATTCTTTGCGACCTCATGGATTCTGGACACGCCAGGCTCCTCTGTCCTCCACTATCTCCCAGAGTTTGCTCAAATTTATGTTTATTGAGTTGGTGATGCTATCTAACCATCTCATCCTCTGCCACCCCCTCCTCCTTCTGCCTTGCATCTTTCCTAACATCAGGATCACTGAATCGACTCTTCGTATCAGGTGGCCAAAATACTGCAGCTTCAGCTTCAGCAACAGTCCTTCCAAAGAATATTCAGAGTTGATTCCCTTTAAGACTGACTGTTTCAATCTCCTGGCAGTCCAAGTGACTCTCAAGAGTCTTCTCCAGCATCACAATTCCAAAATATAAATTCTTCAGCACTCAGCCATTTAAGATCCAACTCTCATATCCATACATGACTACTGGAAAAACATATGCTTAAGTTCAGTTCAGTTCAGTCACTCAGTCGTGTCCAACTCTTTGCGACCTCATGAATTGTAGCACACCAGGCCTCCGTCCATCACCGATTCCCGGAGTTCACTCAGACTCATGTCCATCAAATGGTGATGCCATCCAGCCATCTCATCCTCTGCCATCCCCTTCTCCTCCTGCCCTCAATCCCTCCTAGCATCAGAGTCTTACATATGCTTAGATCTTAAAATTATCTAGTTGGTGATACAGTAGTAAATGTCTGCTAACTCTATTTGAAAAGAAAACAAATTTTCCAATAACTGTTTCACTGAACTACTATCCATGGGAACATACCTTGGGAAACATTGAAAAATACGGATACTACTTTCCCTTTAAATTCTGGCTTTCTATGTAATATGAAATTCAGTTTTTTTTTTTTTTTTCAGAATATAATGTCTCAGTTATTAGAGATAGTAATGGTCACTGTCTCAACAGGGAAGATGGGACCTTTTAACATTTATAGAGTCTTTCCATAGGGAGTTTCATACTGTCAATAGGAGTAGTCTCATTTTCTTTCCTCAGAATCCGACCTGATTTTAACCATTTTGGGGGATGAATATCCTGACTATTCATTATGACTTATTGTAATATTTTTTCTCTGTTATATCTTATGGGAAAGACTGAAATTATCTTCAAGCATTCATTTTTCTCTTCTTATTTTAGTCTTTGAACTCCTGCATTTTAGTTGAGTAAATGAGCCCCTTGTTCGAAATTACATTCACAGGCTCACTGAGCCACCCTGGAGCATTTGCTTAACTTCTGGAAAATATACTGACTCCTCCCAGGTCACCCTCACTGAATGGAAATTGCTTGTCCTCCATTTCCTTTTCTCCAGTTTGTTGGCTGAGAAGTGGATATGGCTGTGGTAAACTATCTCTGGTCATGTCAGGAGGCGACTGGCAATAGGCATCAGGACAAGAAAGTACAAGAAGCCTCAAAGCTCACCTGACTGAGCAAAGAAACATCACCTTGCCATTCCTAGCATATCATGCCTAACACAAAAGAGAAGTAAATTTCTATCTTATTTACACCACTGCCATTTTTTTAATGTAGTTAAATAAACTTATTAATGAACTTTTACATTTTTTTTAACTTTATTTTTAAATGTCAGAATGTGGGGTTATTTCTGATTCTGCTCTATAGTCCACTGAGGTGACTCTGGTCTACTGGTCAGATCTACCAGTCAAACTGGTTTATAACCTTAACCCATACTTTTCTCTCTAGACTGGTAGCACCATGGTATTATCTGGACCATCTCAGATAGAACTAACCTAGAGGAGAGTTTGGATTGCCTACATGGAAACATAAGGTTCCAGAGGCAGAAATACAGACATTCTTCTCTTTCTGTGTTGAGTGAGACAGTGGCACATGCAATTTATTATCTGCATGTACTTTGGCAGAAACCATATCAATTACTTTGGATCATTTACTTACAGAACTGACAAAGGGGATATATTTGAACAAACGTGTCAATATGTTTCCATGAACGTGCATCTGACTGCACAGCAATTTTCTGAATTACCTACTATTTTCAATTATCCATGCTTCTGTAGTCTTCCATCAGCATGGATAATCAAGTGTGTTCAGTTAACAAACATGAATATCTGGAAGGCATTAATAAAGCCTGCAAAATGCATTACTAAGTATTATTTTCATGTTGAATGAAGTTAAATAGAAAAATTAGTGTAGATGTTAAAGAAATAGGGAACAATATGATTACAGTTCAATTTAGATATAACTTTTATATGAAAAATAACAAAATCTTAGGTGAAACATGATTATAATTTTTTATTGCAGCAAACAGTCTATCTGAAGGCTGCTACTTGAATTAATAAAATTTAAAAGCTGCAATTTAATGAAGATTCATTCATATAATTACTCATCTACATAAACTTTAGATTCAGTATAGGAAATAGGCAATTCAAGTGTTATCACGAATAAGATAAAATATTTTAAAAATTAAAACTCTGGTTCTAGCTTGATTTTATCCGTTGGCATCCAGTTTTATAAACTAACATATTATGCACATTTTGGAAGTTTAACAGCTTTTTATTTTTAAAAATAACCTAAATGCCACATTAACAATTTTTAAAAATCAACTGAATTATAAATGCATAAGTTCATTTGGGGATATATATATATATATATATATATATATATATATATATATTATGTTGGGAAATGTCATCACATCCTTCATCTTCACATTTTTATGGCTTCCTGTGGTGAACACCTGTGGCTTGTTGGCAGTGAGTTTCATTCTCGGGACTATTAAGCACTCTGTATTTTTAGAGTGGATCAACTTGGAGTTATTTGACACAGGTGTTTCTATAATTATGATACACTGGGAAATCTATAGTGCTTAGTAGCTTTCAGGTTCCCATTTCTACCTACGTAATAAAACCCTGTCCCTTATGCAGCACAGCTTCACTGAAGTATTAATAGAAGGTTAAAATAAGTTTGCTTAATTGACTTTTAATATACTAAGCAGATATTTTATTTTAAACATCTGACATTTAGTAACACATAGAATAGTTTCCCAAGTTGATACTTTTCATAAGGCAGGCCAGGTTACCTCAAATATCTTAAATAGATTTCAGATATTATATTTAAAAACTCTATCAATCAGGTATATTTACATTAATAGAATTTTTGGAGTCCATATATGTTATGCATTATTGCATGTACTTAGCCTTTGAATACATTTATATACCTGGCATACCCACTTATTTTTATGTTTCAAAATATAAAAGTAATATTTTGACATTATATGTTATAGAAAATATAATATGCACATATTTGGGCTTAATTTTAAGGCAGAACTTGTATAGAGAGCAGTTATCTTCAGACAAAGTTATCACTCCTAATATACCTCATTCATCTGATTTTCGGTACTTCAAAACTTTGCTTTAAAGCCACTAGAACTCCACCATGGTCTACACTGATTTTTAGATTCTTATCAACAGGAACACTTGAATGTGACACCACCAAAGGTAACTATTTTCCTCAAAGAAACATGAATTTATAGGGAAGTTGTTTGGTTTAACAGTACTCAAATTTCATCTTCTGGGAAAGGAGTGGTAACCATTCCAATATTTTTGTCTGGGAAATCCCGTGCACAGAGGAGCCTGGTGAGCTATTATCCATGGGGTCTCAAGAGTTGGGCATGACTCAGCCACTGAGCAATCTCATCTCCGTCTTCATAACCAGTAGTTGCTCATCCCTTTCCCTCTGAGTGGAGATGAAGGGGCTTTTTCAGATTAATTACTGACACTGATAACAAGGAAGAGGAGAGAAGAGTGGGCCCAGCAACCTCAGTGTAAGCATGAAGTTACTCCATGGTGGAGCTGCTGCAGGAACTGTGGACTTGATTTCATTCAGGTTTGCATCCCTTGCCTAAAAATCTCACAAGATAAATAGTAAACACCTAATCCATATTGCCAAGAACATGTCTCTGTAAATGGTAACTAAAGAGAAAGTCCTCAGCCCTCCTGAGACTCTCAGACCCCTTTGTCTTTATACAGGTTTCCAGAACATCATGGTGATTCCTGCTGCTACTGTTGCTGCTGACAACTCCATCCATACTAACAGACAAGAATAGCATTTCAGAGAAAACAGAAACAGCTGACAGTGCGGATATTAGTGCTATACAAATAAGTTGGAAGCACAATTCCTTAAAAGCTAATGGACAAATAACATAAAACATGGGAGTTAACAACCATAAAAATAACACTCTAGTCCTTGCATTTGCCCCTAAAAAAATCAGTTTGATTAACAGTACTTCTATAGTTCTAATACTGTTATAGCAGGTTTTTATTTTCCTACATTCATGGGCTAACATGAGTCTGCAAAGACAACACCATTTATTTTGATACTAATTTTATTTATTTATTTTTTGGTATATCTTTCTATGATGACTTTGGATGACATTTAAATTTATAACTAAGGTGTAATTTAAAATTTCCCCCAAAAAACTGTGTGGATAAACTAACTTGCTCTGCTTTTAACTGCAATTTTTTCTTTACCTCCTGATTTCCATTCTAGGATTTTGAAGAATTAATTGTTACTAGCAGGTTAACATGGCCTTTATCTGGGACTGGAATGAAAACTAACCTTTTCCAGCCATTACTGAGTTTTCCAAATTTACTGGCATATTGAGTGCAGTACTTTCACAGCATCATCCTTCAGGATCTGAAATAGCTCAACTGGAATGCCATCACTTCCACTAGCTGTGTTTGTAGTGATGCTTTCTAAGGCCCACTTGACTTCACATTTCAGGATTGCTGGCTCTAGGTGAGTGATCACACTATCATGATTATCTGGGTCGTGAAGATCTTTTTGTACAGTTCCATATATTCTTGCCACCTCTTCTTAATATCTTCTGCTTATGTTAGGTCTATACAATTTCTGTCCTTTATTGAGCCCATCTTTGCATGAAATATTCCCTTGGTATCTCTAATTTTCTTGAAGAGATCTCTAGTCTTTCCCATTCTGTTGTTTTCCTCTATTTCTTTGCATTGATCGCTGAGGAAGGATTTCTTATCTCTCCTTGCTATTCTTTGGAACTCTGCATTCAAATGAGTATATCTTTCCTTTTCTCCTTTGGATTTTGCTTCCCTTCTTTTCACAGCATTTTGTAAGTCCTCCTCAGACAGCCATTTTGCTTTTTGCATTTCTTTTTCATGGAGATGATCTTGATTCCTGTCTCCTATACAATGTCACGTACCTCCATCCATAGTTCATCAGGCACTCTATCAGATCTAGTCCCTTAAATCTATTTCTCACTTCTACTGTATAGTCATAAGGGATTTGATTTAGGTCATACCTGAATTATCTAGTGGTTTTCTCCACTTTCTTCAATTTCAGTCTGAATTTGGTAATAAGGAGATCATGATCCGAGCCACAGTACCTCCCAGTCTTGAGTTTTTGCTGACCGTATAGAGCTTCTCCATCTTTGGCTGCAAAGAATATTATCAATCTGATTTCAGGGTCAACCATTTGGTGACGTCCAAGTGTAGTCTTTTCTTGTGTTGTCAGAAGAGAGTGTTTGCTGTAATCAATGTTTTCTCTTAGCAGAACTCTATTAGCCTTTGCCCTGCTTCATTCTGTACTTCAAAGCCAAATTTGCCTGTTACTCCAGTGTTTCTTGACTTCCTACTTTTGCATTCCAGTTCCCTATAACAAAAAGAACATCTTTTTGGGTGTTAGTTCTAGAAGGTCTTTTAGGTCTTCATAGAGCTGTTTAACTTCTCACACACTAGTAAAGTCATGCTTAAAATTCTCCAAGCCAGGTTTCAACAATACGTGTACTGTGAACTTCCTGATGTTCAAGCTGGTTTTAGAAAAGGCAGAGGAACCAGAGATCAAATTGCCAACATCAAAAAGCAAGAGAGTTCCAGAAAAACATTTATTTCTGCTTTATTTACTATGCCAAAGCCTTTGACTGTGTGGATCACAATAAACTGTGGAAACTTCTGAAAGGTATGGGAATATCAGACCACATGACATGCCTCTTGAGAAACCTGTATGAAGGTCAGGAAGCAACAGTTAGAACTGGACATGGAATAGACTGGTTCCAAATAGGAAAAGGAGTATGTCAAGGCTGTACATTGTCATCCTGCTTATTTAAATTATATGCAGAGTACATCAATGAGAAATGCTGGGCTGGAGGAAGCACAAGCTGGAATCAAGATTGCTGGGAGAAATATCAAGAACCTCAGATATGCAGATGACACCACCCTTATGGCAGAAAGTGAAGAAGAATTAAAGAGCCTCTTGATGAAAGTGAAAGAGGAGAGTGAAAAAGTTGGCTTAAAGCTCAACATTCAGAAAACTAAGATCATGACATCCAGTCCCATCACTTCACTGGAAATAGATGGGGAAACAGTGGAAACTGTGGCTGATTTTATTTTTCTGGGTTCCAAAATCACTGCAGATGGTGACTGCAACCATGAAATTAAAAGATGTTTACTCCTTGGAAGGAAAGTGATGACTAACCTAGACAGCATATTAAAAAGCAGAGACATTACTTTGCCAACAAAGGTCCGTCTAGTCAAGGCTATGGTTTTTCCAGTAGTCATGTATGGATGTGAGAGTTGAACTGTGAAGAAGGCTGAGCACCGAAGAATTGATGCTTTTGAACTGTGGTGCTGGAGAAGACTCTTGAGAGTCCCTTGGACTTCAAGGAGATCCAACCAGTCCATCTTAAAGGACATGAGTCCTGGGTGTTCTTGGAAGGACTGATGTTGAAGCTGAAACTCCAGTACTTTGGCCACCTGATACAAAGAGCTAACTCATTTGAAAAGACACTGCTCCTGAGAAAGACTGAGGGCAGGAGCCCAGGAGAAGGGAACAGCAGAGGTTGAGATGGTTGGATGGCATCACTGACTTGATGGACCTAGGTTTGAGTAGACTCTGGGAATGGTGATGGACACAGAGGCCTGGCGTGCTGCAGTTCATGGGGTTGCAAAGAGTCAGAAATGACTGAGCAACTGAACTGAACCAAATTAACAATGGTCATTGTCTTTTTGTTTCTAAGTATTAGGATATTCATAAAAGGGCATAAACTAGAGCCATATATACGAGTTTCTTTAAGAATCTACAAGCTGTCAACAAATACATCTGGTGCTTAATCCCTGTTCTAACAATAAAAGCTGCCTATTCTGCAGAAAATTTAATAGAAATTAAAGCTCTGATGTGAACGTTTCCACTTTAAAAGGGAGAAATTTTTGAAGTATCACAGTTCATTATATCATAGGAAAGCTGTATTTGTTCAGCACCATGGAGCGAACATTTATATATTCCTGGTTATTCTGTGTCAAAATCTTGTTCCTCTTTCTTAAAGTGAAACATAAATATCTAGCATAGCTTATCTTCTAAATTAGAGCAATAATGCCAAATTTTTATTTATGAGTTCCTATTCAACAAACACTTTAAGCATTTTAAGTGTATGAGTTATCTTGTTCACACAACAAACATGTAGTTAGAAATTCCTTTACAGATAGGGAAAATATAGAAAAGAAATATAGAAAATATAGAAAAGAAAAATAACTTACTTAAGGTAGCACATCTGGTTAGTGGTAGAGCTAACATTTAAATCCAGATAGCCAACCTCGACGGAGAAGGCAATGGCAACCCACTCCAGTGTTCTTGCCTGGAGAATCCCAGGGACAGAGGAGCCTGGTGGGTTGCCATCTATGCGGTCACGCAGAGTCAGACACGACTGATGTGACTTAGCAGCAGCAGCAGCAGCCAACCTCGAAATTCCCTGCTTCTAAATGAAATATTACTATACATTCCCCAGCACTATATGTGCAATTTTTTTTTTTTTTGGTTCTAAACCAACATTTTTAGTAATCTTCATGCCTGCCTGAAGATTTAGTGGTGTCTGACTCTTTGCAAACCTATGAACTGTAGCCCTCCAGGCTCCTCTGTCCATGGAATTCTCTAGGCAACTACTCTGGAGTGTGTTGCCAAGAACTCCTCCAGGTGATCTCCCCGACCCAGGGATCAAACCTGTGTCTCTTGTGTCTCCTACATTGGATGGTGGATTCTTTACCACTAGTACCCCTGGGAAGTATGTTAATATTTGTTCATTAACATCAAATCAAATACTTTCATATACAGTGTTAATGATAAACTTGATGAACTTAGCAGATTGTTCATAGATAAGATTTGACTGTTAAAATTCCTAAATTGGTGTGTCCTTCTTAACTGATTTAATGGCTGAAACAATTAAAGCAGCTTTTCTTTTCCTCTCTTACAGATACTATTGCGTGATTTATTGCTAAGCACAGGTTTTTAGTGTGAAAAGTTTTCTAATATATTTGATGAATTGGGCCTAGGAAAAAACATCTCCCTTAAACAACCATTTTTTGAATCAACTGAGTATGATATAAGGTTCAGAGAGAAGTACTGTCTTCATTGGGACCACATATCTCTTTGATTTGAGCAGTCTTCCTGGCTACCCCAGCCAGTTTACTCTCAGGATGAATTATGAGGTGGAAAAGCTTGTATCGAGAGACATAAGCACTGTGGGAGAGAAGGAAAAACAAACTCATTTTAAGCCAAAATGATCCCCATTTTTTTTGGTTCATTGTTGAATGAGAAAGAACATGATGTTACCCCAAATAGCGTTAATTATAATGTGGGGTCAATAGAGGCAGAATACAATTTTAGATTTATACTTATAAGTATGGAGAAGCTACTGTCTACTTTCCATAACAGTTAGTAATATGGACACTATTAGAACTCGATATATCAACACCAAATCTGCAGTTCTGGACTATCTTCCTCAATGTCTGCAGCCTTGAACTCTGTCAAACTGATGTTCCCTATGACAATGTTTAAACTTGATACTTGGTAAAATGTTTTTGTTTCAAATGAATTCAGTATTTTCCCTAAAACATGTTATTCTGAAACACTGAAGGCAAAACAAAAGAAAAACAAAACAAACAAAAAGTATATAAAATAAAATTACTTGATTTGTGAGTTTTAATTCTCATGTCCTAGCACTTAACATTTAATCAAAATATGATTTTTGTTAAAATATATATCTGATCATGGCATTTTTCTTCTAAAGACTGCAATAGTTGCCCATTACATTTAGGAAAGAATAAAACCAACATCTTTAGCAAGATGCAAGGGAGAAAATTGGAATTATTCAAAGTGCTTTATTTATTTCACTGACTGTGACACACTGTATTTGGTAAGACCAGATAGTAGGACATTTTGAAATTCAAAGACAATACCACACAATGAAGAACTACCCTGCTTGTTTCAGTACTTTTTATTGTCTGGCTCATACCCAAACACCACTTTAGATGTAAATTACTTTCCCATTACAGAGAAGACAAAACTTATGCAAATCAGGTGAAGTTAGTTCTGAGCTTTCTTCAATTTTGCCAAGCACTGTTCACTTTTGAGCAATCACATAGCCATAACCTAAAGTGTCTGTAGTGCTGACTTGCCAATTCAGACTACAAGTATGTCTACAAGGGTCACAGTAACTCTACATATGAAGGCAAGCATCCAGCAGCTTTATTGTGTCTTAAAGTACAGCTGTGCCTTTGTACTGAAATGCACTTTTATAAGTTATTTTAGTTTTATTTTTTCTTCATATTACTCTGTAAGGATGGTACATTAGCTTTTTTTTTTATTTTAAAAATTACAATACTGTATTTGTTTTGCCATACATTGACACGAATCAGCCATAGGTGAACACAATCTCCCAATGCCAAAGCCCCCTCCCACCTCCCACCCCACATCCTCTACTTGAATCATCCCGTGCATCAGCCCCATGCATCCTGCATCCTACACTGAACATAGATTGGCGCTTCGTTTCTTACAGGAAAATATACATGTTTCATTGCCATTCTCCCAAACCATCCCACCCTTTCCCTCTCCCTCAGAGTACAAAATCCACTCTATACCTCTGTGTCTCTTTGTTGTCTCACATATAGGGTCATCACCACTGTCTTCTAAATTCCATATATATGTGTCAGTATACTGTATTGGTGTTTTTCTTTCTGGCTTACTTCACTCTGTATAATCGGTTCCAATTTCATCCATCTCATTAGAACTGAATCGAATTTATTCTTTTTAAGGGCTGAGTAGTATTCCATAGTGTATATGAACCACAGCTTTCTTATCCAGTCATCTGCTGATGGACATCTAGGTTGTTTCCATGTCCTGGCTATTATAAACAGTGCTGCAATGAACATTGGGGTACATGTGTCTCTTTCAATTCTGGTTTCCTCGGTGTGTATGCCCAGCAGTGGGATTGCTGGGTCATAAGGCAGTTCTATTTGCAATTTTTAAGGAATCTCCACACTGTTTTCCATAATGGCTGTACTAGTTTGCATTCCCACCAGCAGTGTAAGAGGGTTCCCTTTTCTCCACATCCTCTCCAGCATTTATTGCTTGTAGACTTTTGGATCGCAGCTATTCTGACTGGTGTGAAATGGTACCTCATTGTGGTCTTGATTTGCATTTCTCTGATAATGAGTGATGTTGAACATCTTTTCATGTGTTTGTTAGCCATCCGTATGTCTTCTTTGGAGAAATGCCTATTTAGTTCTTTGGCATTCCTATACACTAACAATGAGAAAGTAGAAAAAGAAGTTAAGGAAACAATTCCATTCACCATTGCAATGAAAAGAATAAAATACTTAGGAATATTCCTACCTAAAGAAACTAAAGACCTATATATCAAAAACTATAAAACACTGATGAAAGAAATCAAAGAGGACACTAATAGATGGAGAAATATACCATGCTCATGGGTTGGAAGAATCAATATAGTGAAAATGAGTATACTACCCAAAGCAATCTACAGATTCAATGCAATTCCCATCAAGCTACCAGCAGTATTTTTCACAGAACTAGATCAAATAATCTCAAGATTTGTATGGAAATACAAAAAACCTCGAATAGCCAAAGCAATCTTGAGAAAGAAGAATGGAACTGGAGGAATCAACTTGCCTGACTTCAGGCTCTACTACAAAGCCACAGTCATTAAGACAGTATGGTACTGGCATAAAGACAGAAATATAGATCAATTGAACAAAATAGAAAGCCCTGAGATTAACCCACACACCTATGGACACCTTATCTTCAACAAAGGAGGCAAGAATATACAATGGAGTAAAGACAGTCTCTTTAACAGGTGGTGCTGGGGAAACTGGACAACCACTTGTAAAAGAATGAAACTAGACCCCTTTCTAACACCATACACAAAAATAAACTCAAAATGGATTAAAGATCTAAATGTAAGACCAGAAACTATAAAACTCCTAGAGGAGAACATAGGCAAAACACTCTCCGACATAAATCACAGCAGGATCCTCTATGATCCAACTCCCAGTATACTGGAAATAAAAGCAAAGATAAACAAATGGGATCTAATTAAAATTAAAAGCTTCTGCACAACAAAGGAAACTACAAGCAAGGTGAAAAGATAGCCTTCTGAATGGGAGAAAACAATAGCAAATGAAACAACTGACAAACAACTAATCTCAAAGATATATAAGCAACTTATGCAGCTCAACTCCAGAAAAATAAATGGTACATTAGCTTTAAAAGCATTAAATATGCATAGGTTAGGCTTTTCCAGGGGCTCAGAAGGTAAAGAATCTGCCTGCAATTCGGGAGACCTGGGTTAGATCCCAGGGTTGCAAAGATCCCCTGGAGGAGGGCAGGGCAACCCATTCCTGTATTCCTGCCTGAGGAATCCCCATGGAGAGAGGAGCCTGGTGGGCTACAGTCCATGGGGTCACAAATAGTTGGACACGACTGAGTGACAAAGCACAGCAGCACAGCATAGGGTTAAACAAACTATGATTTTCATTTAAAGATAGCAAAAACTATTTGCTATTGTTGTTCAGTTGAGTCCTACAAAAAATCGAGTCCTTTTCCTCTACCCTCCTAGTTTCTCTGGCTGGGGCCCTGTGAATTAAACTGACAAAAGACAAATTAATAAGAGAAAAGACAAATGGAGTATATTATCCTGTATAGTGTGCATACATGCAGGAGAAACTCAGTGATGAGTAACTCAAAGGAATAGTTAGAAATTTAGTTTATCTAGAATGTTAATAATAAATGTGTAGAGAAGAGACAAGACAAAAGGAAAGACTTCAGGCTTCCAAGATGATAAACTGTGGGAAGGCAAACACATGGGGAAACTAATACAGTAGTATTTGTACTGGTCCATTTCAGTGCCAACTTTTTCTGTTCACCATGGTCTTAAAACTTCCCAGGAAAGGAGATGTATATGGCAGTCATAATAACTCAAGAGTTTAATCAGATAAGGGAAGCTCTGGGAAGACTTCTTTCCTACTGGTTGAACTTCAAATGCCTTCAGCTCAAAATAACAGGCATATTTGGGAGTGTCATTTTTCAGTTCCCCATTATATATATGAATGTGTCTTCCTGGTGGCTCAGACAGTAAAGAATCTGTCTGCCAATGCAGGAGGCCTGGGTTCGATTCCTGGGCAGGAAAGATCCCTTAGAGATGAAATGGCAACCCACTCCAGTATTCTTGCCTCGGAAAAGTCATGGACAGAGGAGCCTATCCATGGGATTTCAAAAGAATTGGATGCTCCTTCACAACTAAACAACAACAATATGTATTATATATGTGTATAAACACACACACACTCGTCAAAAATGGAAGTGCTCAATTTAATACACCCAAGAAGCACTGCCTCATACCTCTCCATGTGGCTGACATTACATCTTAACCTGCCATCATTTTGATAGTTACTCAGTTCCAGTCATATTATTCTCCTTGTATTTTCTGAACACTTTCCTAAACATGCTCTTACCTCAGGTCTTTGCACTTGCTCTTTCTACTTGGAATGCTGACCCCTCAAATATTACAAAGCTCTTCCCTCCCTTTCATCAAGATTTTGTTTAAACAGCTCACTAGGGGCTGCTATCAATCTAATGAACAATAGCAACTCTCATCACTGCTTATTCTCCTCTCTGCTTCCTATAGCCTCATAGCATTTATCACCAGTCTACAAGGTGATATGTAATGATATCAAATCTTGGATTTTTTTTTGTCTCCTCTCATTAAACATAAATTTCTTGAAACCTGAAGATTTAATTTATCTACACTGATATATGTAGGTGCTGTGCTTAGTTGTTCAAGCAGGTCCAACTTTTTGCAACCCCATTGACTATAGTCCACCAAACTCCTCTGTTCATGGGATTCTCCAGGCAAGAATACTGGAGTGGGTTGCCATTTCCTTCTCCAGGAGATCTTCTGGACCCCTGAACCCGGGTCTCCTGCATTGTAGGCAGATTCTTTACTGAGACACCAGTTGAGTTCAGTTCAGTCACTCAGTTGTGTCCGACTCGGCGACCCCATGAATCGCAGCACGCCAGGCCTCCCTGTTCATTACCATCTCCCAGAGTTCACTCAGACTCACGTCCATCGAGTCCGTGATGTCATCCAGTCATCTCATCCTCGGTTGTCTCCTTCTCCTCCTGCCCCCAATCCCTCCCAGCATCAGAGTCTTTTCCAATGAGTCAACTCTTCGCATGAGGTGGCCAAAGTACTGGAGTTTCAGCTTTAGCATCATTCCTTCCAAAGAAATCCCAGGGTCAATCTCCTTCAGAATGGACTGGTTGGATCTCCTTGCTGTCCAAGGGACTCTCAAGAGTCTTCTCCAACACCACAGTTCAAAAGCATCAATTCTTCCACTCTCAGCCTTCTTCACAGTCCAACTCTCACATCCATACATGACCACAGGAATAACCATAGCCTTGACTAGACGGACCTTAGTCAGCAAAGTAATGTCTCTGCTTTTCAATATACAATCTAGGTTGCTCATAACTTTTCTTCAAGGACTAAGCGTCTTTTAATTTCATGGCTGCAGTCACCATCCGCAGTAATTTTAGAGCCCCCAAAAATAAAGTCTGACACTGTTTCCACTGTTTACCCATCTATTTCCCATGAAGTGATGGGACCAGATGCCAAGATCTTCGTTTTCTGATGTTGAGCTTTAAGCCAACATTTTCGCTCTCCTCTTTCACTTTCATCAAGATGCTTTTTAGCTCCTCTTCACTTTCTGCCATAAGGGTGGTTATGCATATCTGAGCTTATTGATTTTTCTCCCAGCAATCTTGATTCCAGCCTCTGTTTCTTCCAGTCCAGTGTTTCTCATGATGTACTCTGCATATAAGTTAAATAAGCAGGGTGACAATATACAGCCTTGACATACTCCTTTTCCTATTTGGAACCAGTCTGTTGTTCCATGTCCAGTTCTAACTGTTGTGTCTTGACCTGTATACATATTTCTCAAGAGGCAGGTTAGGTGGTCTGGTATTCCCATCTCCTTCAGAATTTTCCAAAGTTTATTGTGATTCACACAGTCAAAGGCTTTGGCATAGTCAATAAAGCAGAAATAGATGTTTTTCTGGAACTCTCTTGCTTTTTTGGTGATCCAGCGGATGTTGGCAATTTGATCTCTGGTTCCTCTGCCTTTTCTAAGCTTGAACATCAGAAAGTTCACCGTTCTTGTATTGCTGAAGCCTGGCTTGGAGAATTTTGAGCATTACTTTACTAGCATGGGAGATGAGTGCAATTGTGCAGTAGTTGGAGCATTCTTTGGCATTGCCTTTCTTTGAAACTGGAATGAAAACTGACCTTTTCCAGTCCTGCGGCCACTGCTGAGTTTTCCAAATTTGCTGGCATATTGAGTGCAGCACTTTCACAGCATCATCTTTCAGGATTTGAAACAGCTCAACTGGAATTCCATCTCCTCCACTAGCTTTGTTCATAGTGATGCTTTCTAAGGCCCACTTGACTTCACATTCCAAGATGTCTGGTTCTAGATTAGTGATCACATCATCATGATTATCTGGGTCGTGAAGATCTTTTTGTACAGTTCTTCCGTGTATTCTTGCCACCTCTTCTTAATATTTTCTGCTTCTGTTAAGTCCATACCATTTCTGTCCTTTATCGAGCCCATCTTTGCATGAAATGTTCCCTTGGTGTCTCTGATTTTCTTGAAGAGATCTCTAGTCTTTCCCATTCTCTTCTTTTCCTCTATTTCTTTGCACTGATCACTGAAAAAAGGCTTTCATATCTCTTCTTGCTACTCTTTGGAACTCTGCATTCTGATGCTTATATCTTTCCTTTTCTCTCTTGCTTTTCACCTTTCTTCTTTTCACAGCTATTTGTAAGGCCTCCCAAGATAGCCATTTTGCTTTTTTTGCATTTCTTTTCCATGGGGATGGTCTTGATCCCTGTCTCCTGTACAATGTCACGAACCTCCATCCATAGTTCATCAGGCAATCTATCTATCAGATCTAGGCCCTTAAATCTATTTCTCACTTCCACTGTATAATCATAAGGGATTTGATTTAGGTCATACCTGAATGGTCTAGCAGTTTTCCCTACTTTCTTCAATTTAAGTATGAATTTGTTAATAAGGAGTTCATGATCTGAGCCACAGTCAGCTCCCGGTCTTGTTTTTGCTGACTGTATAGAGCTTCTCCATCTTTGGCTACATAGAATATAATCAGTCTGATTTTGGTGTTGACCATCTGGTGACGTCCATGTGTAGAGTCTTCTCTTGTGTTGTTGGAAGAGGATGTTTGCTATGACCAGTGCATTTTCTTGGCAAAACTCTATTAGTCTTTGCCCTGCTTCATTCCGCATTCCAAGGCCAAATTTGCCTTTTACTCCAGGTGTTTATTGACTTCCTACTTTAGCATTCCAGTCCCCTCTAATGAAAAGGACATCTTTTGGGGGTGTTAGTTCTAAAAGATCTTGTAAGTCTTCATAAAACCGTTCAACTTCAGCTTCTTCAGCATTACTGGTTGAGGCATAGACCTGGATAACTGTGATACTGAATGGTTTGCCTTGGAAACGAACAGAGATCATTCTTTCATTTTAGAGATTGCATCCAAGTACTGCATTTCGGACTCTTTTGTTGACCATGATGGCTACTCCATTTCTTCTAAGGGATTCTTGCCCGCAGTAGTAGATAAAATGGTCATCTGAGTTAAATTCACCCATTCCAGTCCATTTTAGTTCGCTGATTCTTAGAATGTCGACATCCACCCTTGCGATCTCTTGTTTGACCACTTCCAATTTGCCTTGATTCATGGACCTGACATTCCAGGTTTCCTGTGCAATATTGCTCTTTACAGCATCGGATCTTGCTTCTATCACCAGTCAAGATCCAATGCTGTAAAGAGCAAAAACAATACCAAGACACCAGGGAAGTCCATATACATGGATACAACACACATTCAAGTTTTCCCTTTTCTAAAGGCATGATGCAAAGGAAGTGTGAAGTAGCATAGTGACAAGGAGTGTCTGGGATTAACATTTCCCAAATGTTTTACTTTTAGGGGCAAAATAGATTTACACCTTAGTATAAAGGACAAAGATCTACTATAAATGGGATTCAAAATATCATCTGAGTGAATGCACAATCAGCAAAGTATTTGAAGCACAAATACAAGGACAGGGAAGCACCTTTGGTAAAGATGCTGATAGAGACCTTTTAATGGTACTATAGAAAAACAAGGTGACATTGGTTTTATTGAAAGGAAACAGTAGCTTCTAGTATTTTTTAACATGCAGACAAGATTTAGAGGCAAGAGTCTATTGCATCTCTTTATACTGAATGACTGTTGAGAAATAAGTACTTTCTTGAAATAATATTGAAAAGCACAGTGTTAGCTTTTGTAAAGACTATGTGAAAAAGATAATAGGGAGAAGGGTATAATTCTTGTTCTACAGTGAAGAACCTGGGAACTGACTATCAAAGATAGTATATACTCAAAAGTCAGAAATCAATGACTTATCTTAACATGCTGTAAGCCATATATTTTGATGGATATGCACTATGCTATTTTTTTTTCCCTCAGTCAACACGGTCTGAAGGAGAACTTATATTTAAGTATAGAAAATGCAATAGTATACACATGGCCCAGTTTGATGGGCAGTTCTTTGTCCTTTACCTTTTCCAGCTTGACAAGGCAAGCCACCAATTTCAGACCCATGACATTGCCTCCCCTAGTGATGGGGAACCTCTCACATCCGTCAGTGTAATCGGTCCTGATATTGTAGCTTCCAGCTGCTTAGCCAGAACCCCTTTGTCTTCTGAATTAACTTGTGTGAAGGTGATGGTGGTATAAATCTTGCTGTGGACTATATGCCCCAGCCTAGGCTTCACCTTGATAATGCAGTAGGAAACCCCCACTTTAAGACACAGGCAGAGAGGAAGACAACCAGCCCAGTAGGGTCCACATTTGTGCAATGACTACCAGTTGAGCTTTCTTGTTCTCTACCAAGGTGGGGACAGTCTGAAACCCTGCTTGAAGGACATACGGCCTCTTAGTGGGGACATCTGCTTTGCCCACAGTTTTTTTCTCAAGTGCGGCTAACAATCTCTTGCTTTGTCTCTGGTCTGTACTTGATGGCCAGCTTAAGCAGCTGTGTAGCTGTTCAGCTGTCCAAGGCCTGGTTAAATGGGTGAACTGGTTAAATGGGTGAACTGGTTCACTGCAGGAGGCACTTTCAACTGCTTACAGTGGATAGTGTTTTGTCACTCCACCTCAGTGCATCTTGGCCATTTCACAAATCAGTAAAGTGCTTTTTTAAGCTGGATGTCCTTTCCAGTGACAGAAATCTTGGGCCTTTCCTCAAACAGGTGGTTTACCACCTTCTTAGCTTCCTGATTCTTCATGACAGCAGGGACTAGGGCTACCTTCACAACAACTCATCAAGTAAATGCCATGATTTTCCACTGCTAACAGGAGGAAAATAACATATAATCACATAACTAACAAGGCCAGGATTTGGGCACAATTTGACAGTCACCAGAAACTATCATTTTTATACAATATACAATGTATAATATGTACAATATACAATGTGCAATATAAATAATGTTCAGTAAAATTTTAAAAATCAATTCTTTAACAATCCATGAAAAGAAATGAGAATATTCAATGTTCTCTTTGAGACACTGTGCCTAATATTCATAACACATGCTACTATCATGAAGGAATAATCTCTAGCTATTCATAGTTATCTGAAAACTTCAAAAAACTCGAACCAATGGTACAGTTTATAAAAAGAAAGAAAATCAATGTATAACTTTTAGTCTGGAAAAATCTTATTCTTTTGATCAGATTAAGATATCCCTGCCCTCAAAAGTTTTCTATCACCAATATATCATTTGTTCTTTGTACCCTTATGCTTTCATAATATTTAGTTCATATTACTACAGTGATATACAAATTATTACCCAACTTATAGAATAAACTGCTATTTATAACACATCAGATAAGAGCTTTTTACGTAGAAAGTGTCATGAATATATGATTAACTTGAGTTGCTGATCACTTGTTTGATGCAATATTTCAGGATGTTACTCAACTAACAACTTGGCAATATGATTGAAAACATATTTATAGAATGGAAAATTAGCTTACTTTCACAACAACTGGATAAATATGATGAAGATAATTCCAAGTATCAAAAGCATATAATATGTTGTTTTGTTTGCATGCTGCAATTATGTATTCATATAATGATTATACCGCAACAGAATGAAAATACTATTTGTAAGCCAACTGGTAATCAATCTATCTTCTTCATTCTTTTTAGCCCTAAATAAATCTAATGACATGGAAACAAATTTGTAAGTATATTGTTATATTTACACAAATGTAATAACTGTTATTTCAGTGTGAAAAGGCTACTTGAGAACAGAAATCTTAAATATGTTATTTTGTAAATAGCAATACCAACATAGCAGAGCTCATTAACAACTGTCGCTGACATACAACACAAGAAGTTGTTCAACTGTTTGTAGCTGCTGATAAAATATGATATTGATATATCTTCAAAATATGTGCATTTCTTTCATGAGACCTATCCTAAGGCCTTCTGCTGTATCTTTTGTAGGAAAGATGCTAAATTTAGTGGGTGTGCTAAGAAAGCAGAAACGTAGATGAAAATCCAGATGATTTTGTTTTCATGATAAAATTAAGCATGAAGTACTAATTGGCTAAGTACTTGGGTGATTCTGTAAGACAGCAAATTAAAAAAACATAGAAAAATTTAAAAAAATCTGAAAATGACAGCATTAGATCTGTTTGGAAATGTATTCAGCAGGCTTCCTCTGCAAGTATAAAGTTCTGACT
Source organism: Nanger dama (assembly GCA_917880005.1). Lineage (NCBI taxonomy): Eukaryota > Metazoa > Chordata > Mammalia > Artiodactyla > Bovidae > Nanger > Nanger dama. The sequence goes on along the minus strand of CAKJTW010000027.1, from coordinate 4,143,666 downwards.
TGTCAGATTGCTTAAATGAAACTGCATCTCACCATGAAAGATATCTCTGAATCCTTAAATTAAAGAGAAGACAATCTCAGAATTTCAGACACTCATCATTAAAGAGGTAATAAAGAAACACACACACACACACACACACACAATGCACACACTTATTTCTCCCTGACGTTAGCTGAAAATGAGCACTAAATAATACTTCAAAAGTGTATTACACCATCTCCAACAATAATCTTGCAAGTAACAGTGAGGAAACTGTTGTTCTTTGCTATAATATTAAGTTTTCAACTTAACTGTTAAAATGTTTAAAACTTAAGTTGTGATATAACAAAATTTGTTGAGATTTCATATGTATTCTTAGAAACAGAGGTTTTGTAGGATACTGATATTTTCCCCTCAAGACACAGGATTTGGATAATAAATCCAAAAGAAATAAGAGAAATAAAAATAAAACCAAATGCAACCTTGTCAAAGAACACAGCCACTTAGTTTGACAGTATTAGAGAACTGAATTAGCTTTTTATGGAAAGTTCTACATTTTCTTATGTTACCTGGAGGTTGAACAATTCCTTTTGCCATATCCAAAATGCAAATTTCCTTTGATCATCCACTGCTCCTTTAAAATATACTCAGTGTGGTAACTGTCAGGGTTTTCCTGCCCACTCAGATAAAATTTGTTCTAGGGATACTTCACCCTGTTTTTCACAGACACAATTCAGTAATCATAATGTTGGGTCCAAGATATCCATCACCACTCAGTATTTTTATTTAATAGCATATTTTCATGACCTAATCATATTAACACCTGCCTATTTCAGGTCGGATGCCTTTAAGATTAAAAATAGGGAGTTGACTTTTTCTATTTGTTTACTGAAACCTCTCTCATAGACAATTATTTCCCTGCCCTCTTTTCCAGATAAAAACAGTTCTTTTACCACCATTCAGCTCTAAGGTCCTGATATATTTTGCAAAAGTTTCCTTTTCTTTTTCTTCTGACATTCGCTGCAGTCCAGTTCTTTCTCCCTTACCTTTCCCTTGACTTCTGTTATGACAGCCCTTTGCCTCTCTTCCCTGAGCTGTGAATATGAACCTTCAGTCCCTTGCTGCTTTGTTCCCTCCGTGACTCCAGGTGGCGCTCTTGGACAGGATGACTTGCTCTCCACTCAGTTCACATCAGGTAGGAGAGAACCCCTACAGGCCTTCATCCATTGTTAGGACTCATCCAGGGAGTGTATGATCCAGGGAGTGTATGTAGGTCGACTCTAAAATAGCATCACAATCCAAAGAGTTATTAAGGCCTTTTTCTTTTGCAAGAGTCCCACAGTGAGAGTCAGATCTTAGTCCACCCTGCCTCCCAAATGCAGGTGTAGTGTATTAAACTTTCTGTAGGTCCCGGTGACAGCCTGCACCCCACATGGATGTTTAAGCAGAGAGAGGGAGAAGAGGCAGAAAGGAATATCACATCCTACCTGGAGGAGGGGATTCAAAAAATAACACCCTCACATTTATATACAAAATATATTTTCCTTTCACTATCTTCTTCCCTAAAACCCTCTCCTTTTCTCTCATTCTTATATACTTAAACTGAGAAGATTCAAGACACTAAGAACAACATATTTTAATTATTTTAAATTTTCTTTGTAGATGCTTCAAATGCTGATTTGTCTTTGGAATGTCATTATCTATTGCACATTAGTCAAACTTAAGCTGTTCTACTTAAAAACCTTTATCATACAATAATGAAGTGACACTAGCTTCAGAAGGTATCTTGGATCATCATTACACCTAGATGCACTTATAAGCAGCATTTGAGGAAGAAAACACCAGGAGATTAAAGGAAGCATGAAAGAATCAGGCCATAGACCAGAGAGACAATCAGTTTCTGACACTTAGGATCCTGGAATACATCTTCTGCTGAAAGAGAGTGATGCTGAAGACATAAAATAGATTCCTGAAGAATTTGTTCACTTATTTGTTCCTTTGTTCATTCATTCATGAATTCATAAAAATAAACATTAATATCTTGAATGTAACAGGCTAAATGCAGTGAACTGGAATGCTGTGTAGGAATATCAAACGGTCATATTTTACAGAACTAATTATAATATCTTTCCAATAAGAAGTTCACGTCTTCCAAACTTTCGTAGAAAAATCTCTTAAAGCGACATTACATGATGTTCAATGTATGAACATGAACATGTTTTCCTTCTTGCCTAAAACCTAATATTATTGGTTTAATTTGCTTTTGATATGTTATAGTTGGGCTTGAACTTTGCATTTTTACCGTATTAATTATGAGTCTCTTGGACTTTCAAATGAGAATTCAAGTCAACAGTGATATACCAGGTTTAAAAATTAACTGAGCTCTTGCAGATTTAATCTGGTGATCTCAAACATATTAAATTAGTCATACTTTTAATTTAAAAAGCTGTGTTTCAGTGATGACAAATTTTGTAGTCATAAAGTTAACTAAATATACTCAAACATGAAACTAGCAAGGAAATATTATATCATTTATACAATTACAACACTAAAAATTACTAATTCAATTTATTACACAAAATACTGAGGAATTAGATAATAACTGCAATGCAGCAGAAATGTTTTGCTGAAACTAAATCACTTCTTAAAATACAAAAAGAGTTTTGTCACACAATTAAGGATATTTTGAGTTCTGTATACTTACTTTAGTTTCAAGTATGTGATGATTCCATTCTGGAATCAATTTTGGTTTTACTACTCAAACTACTCTAAAGTAAGTATACCATGAGGTCCCATGGCCTTGGCTTAGCAAGAATATTTCATTTTTCCCTCAACCTCCATTCTTTTCTCATTAACCTGAAACCATTAAAAAGTAAAATGATTTGTTGACTCACAAATCATACAGTAAATCCATTTACTGAATTAAGTCTGATTGTTGCCATCATAGTTGTAAGTAACCATATACCTCTAAAGTAACCCTGAAATACTGAAGAATATACCATATTGTTTAAACTTAAAACTGAAGTAAATGCAGACACAAACTTTTCTCAGGGTTACTGCCAAACAAGAAGAAGGACAGAGAGGAGAAGAAGTGGAAGATGGAGAAAGAAGAGAAATTTTCAGGACATCAGGATATATGGCTCCCTGGGAAATATCAATTTAGACCTTGTGTTACCATGTAATCTAGAGTACAAAGTTTAAAGTTATTTTATAAAACAGTACTTAGTTTTATATTAGCTTATATAATTCCTTTTGGAAGTTTTCTTCATTAGTTTAAAATATTATATATATGTATGTTATATATGTATGTTTGTGTGTGTATATATATATAATGACTTGAGAGTCCCTTGGACTGCAAAGAGATCAAACCAGCAAATTCTAAAGGAAAGCAACCTTGAATATTCATTGGAAGGACTGAGGCTGAAGCTGAAGCTCCAATACTTGGCTACTTGATGTGAGGATCTGACTCATTGGAAAAGACCTTGATGCTGGGAAAGATAGAGGGCAGGAGGAGAAGGGGACAACAGAGGATGAAATGGTTGGATGGCTCCTCAACTCAATGGACATGAGTTTGAGCCAACTCCTGGAGATGGTGAAGGCCAGGGAAGACTGGTGTGCTGCAGTTTATGGAGTCGTAAAAGAGTAAGACACAACTGAGTGACTGAAAAACAACAACAAACATATATATATATATACACACACACACACACACACACACACACACACACAAATGTGTGTGGTGTGCATATAAATTTTGAAGTGTAACAGAGTACTTGAGAACCTACTGGCAATTTAAGAACTGCAACCTTACTCTAAGGAATTCTGTCACTCTCCACCCAACACTTCCTTCATTCAGGATTTCAAATCCCTAATGGTCCCTTCCCAGAAAAGAGGTAATAACATCCTGGATTTTAAACTTATCATCCTTGGGCTTTTTATACTTTATCACATGTTTACACTGAAACAATATATTTCTTCATTTCACTTATTTTTTTTTAAATAATGTACTCCATATAGTTCTGTTTTTTCCCCTTATTTATTGTTGCTGGCTCACTTTAATAATTCTAAATTTTTTCTTCATATAGTTTAATCAATCATTATTTATTCATTAAAATGTCAGCATTCAAGTCCATGAAAGTTTAAATTTTTGTGACTTTAGAATGTATATGTGCGTGTGAGAGTAACCGAGGAAGAAACAGAGAGAGAGAGAGAGATGTGACTGTGGAAATCTGGGGCCTAAATCAATCATGCTTTCCCTCAGAAAGAACTTTCATTTCCTTCTCCTGGGAACAAGGGTGTGCTACTGACATGGGACCCATCCCATGACAATTGTCTTATCTCCTGCTGGTATGGAAATCTAATTAATCTCTCCACCCCACAGAGAGGAGTTTTCCCAGGTGGCGGCTCAGTGGGAAAGTATCTACCAGTCAGGCAGGAAATGCCTCCCAAGCAGGAGATGTGGGTTCGGTCCCTGGGTCAGGAATATTCCTTGCAGAAGGGAATGGCAGTCCACTCCAGTATTCTTGCCTCGGAAATAGCATGGACATAGAAACTTGGTGGGAGAAGGCAATTGCAACCCACTGCAGTACTCTTGCCTGGAAAAATCCCATGGACACAGGAGCCTGGTAGGCTGCCGTCCATAGGGCTGCTAAGAGTCAGGCACGACTGAGCAACTTCACTTTCATGTGTTGGAGAAGGAAATGGCAACCCACTCCAGTGTTCTTGCCTGGAGAATCCCAGGGACAGAGGAGCCTAGTGGGCTGCTGTCTATGGGGTCACACAGAGTCCGACACGACTGAAACGACTTAGCAGCAGCAGCAGCAGAATCTTGGTGGCTACAGTACCCAGACTTGCAAAGAGTCAGACATGACATGGCAACTAAAGAGGGCCCCACAGAGAACCCTACCATCCCCATAAGCTTAGTATTATTTTTGATCACTGAAAGTCTTCTATAGTGTGGTGTAAAACCCCCAAATCTATAACATTTATGGTTCAGCAGAATTTAGTTCTTTTTAGTAAGTGCCCACTGATATCTTGTCAGGAAGACACAGTTCATATACTTGCAATGCTTGTGCAGAAGTAGGTCCCATAAATGATCTCTTTATAAATTCAGATTATGTCTGAGTTTATATCATACATATCACAAATTCAGATTATATCTGATTGTTTTATCATATATATGTAATACTGGATTTTTTTATAAATCAAGAACTTTCATATAACCAAATAATAGAGAATAATCATGGTATTTAAATGAATTGATTGTTCATACTTAGCAATATTTATCACAAAATCCATTACAAAAGTATACATCAATCAAGTATTAATCAATTTTATATAATAATATATAGTCATACTATTGAGCTTCTTGTAGACAACCTTTGCATGTATTTGCTGGAATGGAATTCAAAGAGCTTCCTGTTCTAGTTTTCATGTACTTTTGTCTATTCATATAATTTGCATAGAAAGAGATCATCAGCCTCTCATTGGTAGTATTGCATGAGTTTGAATTAATAATATACAATGTATACATTAGTATATTAAAATACTAAAAAGCATTAGTTTACATTGGAAGATTCCAGTTATCAAAATTATGATATTTTCTACTTAACTTCCTCTCCTCTACTTCTTATATGCAAGGTTTTTCAAATGTAGTCATCAACAGTAGAACTGTTTTGACATGACGATATGGACACCTAAGCTAAGTTTAGCCAATCTAATTTCTCAGCATAAGAATGCATAATTAAGACAAACTTCATATGGACTGGACATGAAATGAAGAGCCATTGATCATGAGAGTTATGTGGTGGCTAGTTTCTATTGACCATGAAGATAAGGGAACAGAAAATATTAGTCTAGAAAGAAGAAAGACTAAAGCAGCAGAAGAAAAAGACAAGAAGTGAAAGGTCGAAATGTGATTCTAAGTGCTTATTACTGCGTGGCTCCAACTGTCTTACTAAGACCTATCTTTGTAAGGGTGCTTGCTCCTTGGAAGGAAAGCTATGACAAACCTAGACAGTGTATTAAAAGTAGACACTTTGCCAACAAAGGTCTGTATAGTCAAAGCTATGGTTTTTCCAGTAGCCATATATGGATGTGAGAGTTCAATCCTAAAGAAGGCTGAGAGTCAAGGAACTGATGCTTTCAAACTGTGGTGCTGGAGAAGACTCTTGAGAGTCCCTTGGACATCAAGATCAAACCCTCAATACTAAAGGAAATCAATCCTGAATATTCATTGAAAGATCTGATGCTACAGCTGAAGTTCCAGTACTTCAGCCACCTGATGGGAGGAGCCAACTCACTGGAAAAGACTTTGATGATTGAAGGAAAAATGAGAAAGGGGTGACAGAGGATGAGATGGTTAGATAATATCACTGACTCAATGGATATGAATCTGAGCAACATCCAGGAGATAGTGGAGGATAGAGGAGTCTGGTGTTCTGTGGTTCATGGGGTCACAGAGATTCAGATATGACTTAACAACAGAACAATAACAACACTTATATTCCATGAGATGCTATTATGATATAGCATAATACTATATATATAAAAACACACACACACACACACACACACACACACACACACACTCTTGCCTATTCTTTCTTGGATTTATTCTGTTATTTGCAACCAAAAAGCCAAACTAATTTCAATCTAAGCTGTGGATAAAAGCAAGAAAAAGAAAATTTCTTTGTTAGCAAGATTATTATGCTTACCAGATCCACTACATGACTCTGATAACTTATTTCACCTGTCTTGCATAAAACGCAAGTGTAGTATTCCTACTGTTTGTGACAACTTAGTGAATCAGTACCCAAAAATGTTTAAAATAGTTTCTTCACATGGTAAGAACTGTATGTGTTGACTGTTACTAATATCATCCCAATTTTGTAATAATTTTAAGTTTATCAATTCCATGTTATATACCACATTTTAGTGCAGCAAGGAGCAATGATCCATCATGAGGTTGGTTAACAGTGCTCCTTTAAGGGAGGGAAGAGAGGAAAAAGAGAAAAATTAAAATAATTACTCATAAGTCAGTGCTTTATCTGATAGATTAAAAGTGTTTTTTTTTTAATTAAAAGTAAAAAAGTTGGCTTAAAGCTCAACATTCAGAAAACAAAGATCATGGCATTTGGTCTTATCACTTCATGGGAAATAGATGGGGAAACAGTGTCAGGCTTTATTTTTGGGGGTCCAAAATTACTGCAGATGGTGACTGCAGCCATGAAATTAAAAGACACTTAGTCCTTGGGAGAAAAGTTATGACCAACCTAGATAGCATATTCAAAAGCAGAGACATTACTTTGTCGACTAAGATCTGTCTAGTCAAGGCTATGGTTTTTCCTGTGGTCATGTATGGATGTGAGAGTTGGACTGTGAAGAAGGCTGAGTGCCAAAGAATTGATGCTTTTGAACTGTGGTGTTGGAGAAGACTCTTGAGAGTCCCTTGGACTGCAAGGAGATCCAACCAGTCCTTTCTGAAGGAGTTCAACCCTGGGATTTCTTTGGAAGGAATGATGGTAAAGCTGAAATTCCAATACTTTGGCCACTTCATCCGAAGAGCTGAAGTCATTAGAAAAGACTTTAATGCTGGGAGGGATTGGGGGCAGGAGGAGAAGGAGACGACCGAGGATGAGATGGCTGGATGGCATCACTGACTCAATGGATGTGAGTCTGAGTGAACTCCGGGAGTTGGTGATGGACAGGGAAGCCTGGCGTGCTGCGATTCATGGGGTCGCAGAGTTGGACACAACTGAGCAACTGAACTGAACTGAACTGAAACCTTAAAAAAATGTGTGCTGAAGTTTATGTCATTGTTTCTAATATGTACCATGTTGCCATTCTGGAAAGAAACCAAATAGCTCTGAATCGTTACAATAATGCAAAGTAGCAATCCATAAACATGTCATAGTTTCTCTTTGGGGTTTCACAGTCAACATAACCTGCTGCTCTGATATAAAAAGATACTTGAAAGGAAAATAATTCACCCTTAATGAAACATAGAGTCATGGTCACAGTAATTTCTTGTCTGCAGTGAAGTAATTCCTTTAGTTTTTTTTTAGCCTTCTCTCGAAGTACTGGTGTATTCAGCTTCAAATAATAAACTAAACTGGTCTCTTTGTGTCTGAACATGGGCCATGTGGCCAGAAAGATAACACGACAACTTTAGGAAGGAATTTCCTATTCCTTCACACCTTATGAACTAATTCTTTCATTCCTCTTCAAATGCTAGCAAGCAAAGCAAGAATGTTCTTGTGAGAGGATGGAAGGAAAAGGCACATTTCAATTCAGTAGTGCAAACACATACGTGAATACAGGCATATATTTCTAAAACCAAACCCATATGTTGTCTCAATTTTTCCCCTTCTTCAAAAGGCTGAATTATATGTATAACTATATATATATGTATAATTTAAATATGTAAATCTGTATCTATATACATACATATATAGCATTTTGAACAATGGATCTAGGGACTCTGTCTCTAAGCTGTAAAGCAGAAAATAGAAAATTTTAGGATATTTATCACAATTTGACTAAAATGTAAAATTACTGTGAAAACTATCAAAGTATATAAAATAGATTCATGTGGTATGTTAAGCTAACTTTTTTTTTTTTTCTGCAAAGGAAGTGGCTTGGGATTTTATAAAATTGGCATCAATGGCTGAATGCAGTCAGAGTCTGTCACACTCGTATCATTTCTTTCATGGACGTTCAGGAAATATTCCTCTTCTGCCAAATACACTGTCTGAAATTTAAGTGTTGTCTGTGGGTTGGCACCCAGTCTGCTCAGACTTTGAGACAGCAAGGAGAGCCCCCCTCAGAAGATGGCATCTTACTGGCTTTCTACTGCTATTGTAACAAACACTGCAAAGAGTGATTTAAGACATTTGATATTTTACAGCTCTGTAGAAGCCTGTCTGACACAGGCTTTCCCTGGCAACTTCAAGGGCTTGGCAGGACTGAGTTCTTTTCCAAAAAGTCTAGGGGAGAATTTGTTTCTTTTTCACTTCTAGCTTCTTGAGGCTTCCTTTAAGCTTTGCATCAATACCACCTTTTTCCAGATTTGAAAGGCGGACTAAATCCATCTCAGACTGCATTATTCTAACTTTCCATTCTGCATTTCGATTCCACTTTTTGGTGGTAACATTGGGTCCATCCCAATAATATAGAATAATGTTATATTAACTTGAGCTGCTCAACAAATTTATTGCAATCAACTTTAATTACCTGTTGCCATGTAACAGAATATATGCACAGGTTCCTGGGATCAGGATATGGATACCCTAAGAGGTGAGGAAATGCATTATCCTGCCTCCCACAGGGACAGTATGGACTTTCTCCACTATTATGTTCAATCAATGCTAATTTTCATAAAAAAGATCATCAATTTTGTAACCTGATGTCTGGATTTGATAAAAATTATAAAATATGGGTATAAAATAGAGCTATTATTTGGCATTCATGTAAGAGACCAGTTATTGTCAACAAGAAGACAGAATAATCATTGCAGAAACTATGTTTAATTTTAAAGTGAAATTAGTGGCAAATTGTGAATGCAATTTACACTATTATTGAAAATCAAAATAATGAATGTCATATGGAGCATTCATTATTCCTTTCATGAACTCAGTTTGGCAATTTTATAAACAACTAAGTAAACTGTCAATATGACCACATGATAAAACCAAGTAGGGTAGTTAAAAGAATCACAAATAAAGTAACTTGAAGGGGAATTAAGAACATGAAATACAATGGTGAATAGAACAAACAAAGCAAATCCGTTGCTAATTTTAAATTAAAAATCAATACCATCTTCTTTAAAGACCTTGACTAAATTATACCTCTGGCCAAGCAATAAATAAATGAAGTGCAGCATGCATGAAACACAAACCTTCATTTTTATTTTCCATTTTTAAGAACTATTTCATATAAAGTATAATTTCTCTAGAAATAACCCCAAAAAATGAACATTTGTAGTAATTTTGTATACTTTACTTCAGGTCCTCCTGACGTAGTAAAGCTAATTATAAACATGTATTATATGTGAGAAACAAAGATTTTTACATACTTTAATTCACGCATTCTTCAAAGAATTAAAGAATTATTAACACATAAGAAGTCAATAATATCCCCACTTCATAGATTTAGATTCTGAAGCACAGAGAGATTAAATGACTTGTTTAGGAATATCCAGGCAGTAAGAGGTATAGCTGACATTTCTAATCCATGCACTGTGGCTTTACAACCAAAACTATTAAGTGGTGCCCTCTTGCCTTCTGACTTGGATCATACACAAATATTTTCCCTCTTAAACATAAAATGACTAACAGTTTGAATTGTTGTGTTTTGAGCAGGGTTAGAGCTAGATAGCTAGATACTTTGAAGGGATTTATTTCACACAGGTTTCCTTGGTGGCTCAGATGGCAAAGAATCTGCTGTCAATGCACCCAGGAGACCTGGGTTCGATCCCCAGTTTAGGAAGATCACCTGGAGAAGGAAATGACTACCCCCTCCAGTATTTTTGCCTGGAGAATTCTGTGGACAGAGAAACCTGGTGAAGTACAGCACTTGTGGTAGTAAAGAGCTGGACATGACTAAGTGACTAACACTTTTTTTTTCCTTTCACATAGTATTAGATGATTTAAATATCTTAGAAAGATTGTCATTATTATGATCTTGCCAGAGAGAATTAATATATATCACATAATATATATGTAATAATAATAATGTGTAATATCTAATGCATGTGTGTTAGTGATCCAGTTACTACATTTTCAACCTCAAAATACAGACGTCATGCCTTCCAAAGGTATACCAGTGTAAAAAAAAAAAAAGAAATGATAAACAGAAACTTCAATTAAGACTCAACCAGGAGACCAGAAGGGGGCGCTCTCATACCCTCCGACAATAGCGAAGCCCAAGAAGAAAAAAAGAGCCCTCTTCTTTCCTGGCAAGAATTCAGTCAATAAAAAGCCATATTCTCTTTGTTTAGTCCAGCCCTCCCAGCTTCCTTTTCCTCTCTAGAAGAGAGGTCTCCTTTCATTGCCCTGCACATGGCTTGCTGATACGTGCAGTTCCCTGCTGATCCAGAATAAATGTATGTTTGCTGGAGAAATATCTGGCAGTCTCTCTGTTTCAAGTCAATATTTTGGCGGTCCAACAGGGACCAGTGAAGACCCACAAATGTCCCAGTGCTGGTGAGCAAATAGGTGTGATACCTACAATTAAGCTCATCATCACTCTTTTTTCTCATTGACCCTGGAGCTTGACCCTGGACCCTTGACTCAAGTTCACACTCTCTTTGCATTTGAAGCTCTCCAGGCCTGATTTGGGATCTATTTTTAAAAAGGTTTGTCTTTGGTTAAAGCCTTGTTCTGTATGTGAGTACTTGTTTAGTACTTCGGTCTGATTTGACAACAGACTTTGTCAGCCAAAGCTGGCTAAAAATATCTTTAGCCCATTCCTTTTAAAACAGAGACTGTTTCACTAAAATTGTGCCAGCTATCAGGCCTTTGGCCTATTCCTATGAAATTGGGGATATTCTATGGAAGTTGGCTAAAAACCTTTGGCTTAATACTTCTTGGACCAAACTGCTTCCTTACAATTGACTGGGATTAGCTTGCTTGCTGTTTGTGTTGAACTGTTGGAGCTATTAGTGATGTGAGCTATTGGAAAACTTTTACTCTAGAGAAAATCCTCTCAGAAATGGGATTCCACTTATCTAAGTATTTTGATGGTGCCCTCAGCTACAAGGATCTGTTTGATTTTATAATTAAAAACTGTGGTCCTTCCTCCTGTGCCTTTCTAAATAAATGGGCCAGTGTGACCAAAACCAATTTAGAATATCAGTGGTCATTATGGGGAACTTTTGAAATCCCCAAATTTAGTGTCTGTAAAACTAACTGGACTACTACAGCTTAAAATTTCTAGAAGTAACTGGAATGTTGATGGTGATTGATATTTGTGAGGCTTCCAAGCATTGTCAGAATCCTCAAAATGCCTCTGTGCAAAATAAGATTTTAAGATTAACTGAGACAAACAAATGATTTTTCTTTAATCATTTTTCTTTAAGATAAAAAAGGCTCCCAAAGCCTTGAGCTTCAGTTCCTTGTCTTAGGCTCAGCCCCCCGCCACCATCTTGTCTCTCTCTTTGGCTCCCAGTGGCCAGATTCCAGGGCTTTCCAGGGCTCAGCAGTAAGGAGTCCACCTAACTGCAGGAAACACAGGAGACACTGGTTCAATCCCTGGGTTGGGAAGATCCCTTCCTCCTTCCTTTTATGCCACCTATGCCCCTTTTAAACCCTCAAATCCCTCTTTTCCTTCCTTAAAAATTCTCTCCACTTTCTTTTTAAATTTATAAGAACTTCTCCCGTTAAAATTAAGTCTTCTGAGGACCCAGCAGTTTAACTCTTAATTTCTTATATTTCCCTGGAATAAAGCTGATCTGTGAGCCATAGTCAGAGATTTTCTTAAAAAAAAAAAAAAAAAAAAGACAAAGGTCCTTACATACTTGCTCAGGAATTTAATAGCCATCCAAACTTATCAACCTGGTTTCTCGGACTTGTATCAGGTGGCCCATATGCTTGCCAGTGAAGGCCAAGCCTAGCATTGGATGAAAATCATTAATTGGAAAAATCCTGAAAGGTCTCTAGAATTAAAACTGGGAGACCAGTCCACTGACTTATTGTATGATCAGGCTTGGGCAATCACTGGTTGACTTCACCTAGAAATTCCTCAAGGTTTTTCAAAACCTGTTTGGAACAAAATTCACACTTGCACACTCACACACACAAAAATCTGATGAACCTGTTCACGACAATTACAAACTTCAGCTTGCTTCTAAAGAAAGTTCTTATTTTCCTTCACATGTCTATTTTACCCAGGTATCTTTTAAGTTTATATTTATGAATAGAGTGAACCAGGATCACTTCCTTACAGTAAAACTTGTCAGGAGAGAATGGAAAACCATGCCCACTTCAGATTTAGTGAATATGGCAATCAATTCTCTCACACTCTAGATGAATCAGCTCAAAAACAAATAAACAAACAAAAAACACTGAAATTCTTAATCTGCAACTCCAGTAAATGAACACTTCTAAATGCAACCAAAACCCTCCTAGTTTGTGCTATTACTTGCAAAGAGCGAGACCACTGGAAAAGAGACTGTATACAAATTAAATACTTAAAGGGCCTTCTGTTCACTTAAGCAGCCTTTCCAACTTCCCAGTTCTCAATGAAGGGGTTGCAAGGACCTACAGGGGCTCCTTCCAATCCTTGCTCTTAATTGGTTCAGAGAAACATTTCTCCAGATTGATAATGAATCTCTTCCATCCCGATTTACATGAAAGTGACATTGTGGAAGCTGAACCCCACTACCCACTACTGTAAAACAGTCCCTGCCTTGATGTACTAAACTAGTTCAAATAGTAGGGACCACTACTCAGTATTTCCACAGGCTGGAATCAAGGCTTTGGTAGGGAACAGAATCCAATTTTAGCCTTAAAGTTCATTTCCAAACCCAAAATCTACTGCCAATATTAATTTCCTTATAATTTTAAAGGCTGGAGGTCCTCAGCTCTAAGAGGCCACTCACTGTCTTCTGTACCACGGCTTTCACAGCATGGCAGTTGGCTTTCTCAAGGCCAACAGACGAGCATCTTTCTGATGCTTCAGCTTTCTTTTAAATTAAGGTGAACTGACTGATCTAATTACAAGGACGGCATCCCACCACACGCACAGGTTCATTACACTCAAGAGGAGGGAATTACATTGGTTACATATATCAGGAGGCAGAAAACTTGAGGTGTCTTAGGCTATGTCTACCATAGGTCATTTTTCCAAATCTGACACAAACATTATAAACTTCCCTTCTTCCAGGTGACTGGATTAGAAAGGGCTTAACTAACTCTTAAAAATCACTATTTAATGGCGTTTTAATGTCCAGATGCATGCTTTTACACACATTATAAAGGTAAAATGCTAAACTATATTCTATTTGGAGACAGTGCTTTTAGCTACACTGATATTTTTCACACTTCAGTTTCTCCATCCTTCTATGTCAAACTGTCGTTCAAAAATATGAAAAACATTTCAGAAAAATATGAAAAATACAGGTTTGCATTTGTTTTAAAATGATTTGTGGTAAACATATTAACACTGTACTTTTTATATCATCTCAATATATTTTAATATAGTTTATTGAAAAATTGAGACTTCATTCTGCTTAAAACCAAATAAAATGATCTATGTTCATAAAAAAACAGACACAACAAATTAAGTACAGTATAAAACTAAGAATTTAAGGAACTGAAAGCACCCTACTGAATCAAGGAGGTTCATGGGTGCCTCAAAACAACAGAAAATTCTAATCCTCCTTTGGGAGTCTCTGAAAGTGAGAAACTCAAGGTTGGATGGGCTTCCTGGTAGTTCAGATGGTAAAGTACCCGTCTCTATTGCGGAAGACTTCGGTTGGATCCCTGGGTTGGGAAGATCCCTTGGAGGAGGACATGGCAACGACTCCAGTATTCTTGCCTGGAGAATCCCCATGGACAGAGGTGAGTGGTGAGCTACAGTTCATGGAGTCACAAAGAGTTGGGCGAGACTAAGTGACTAAGCACAGCACTAGTAATAGTAAAAGGGAAATACCGTCACCTTGACACTTTTGTTTTCCAGCCCTTAAAAATATTTTTCCATGGTGAGTAAAATTCTTTCTCTGACTTTCAGTCTTATGCTCACTTTCCAGATGCTGCTGGGAGATTCAATACTGCAAGAAATGTCTTCCAACTTCATGGCAGGAACCAAAATAATATTAGCTGAAATGTGGAATTATCTCCCCCATTGGGACCAAGAGGCCAAACAGGGGAAAGCCTTATGTATTATAGCATCTCCTGTGATAGTTTTTAGAATTTGGTGTGTCTCATAAAGAATTTCACCTGGTGGCAATCTACTGAGAAAACATATGGCCACAGCAGATGCTTCGCTACAGCTTGACCTGGAACTGAAAGTTCACTGTAAAGATAAGCAACGTTAGCACTCCTCTGTATAGTAGTTTATTTGACTAAAAATATATCTACTTATTATTCATAGATTATAATCATGGGCTTTTGAATGTGCATGCTATATTTAAAAACAAAGCTTAAATGATTTACATTATTCACATAAGGTAATTGAGCCCCATGAAACAAAGTTAATTCTCACATTTAATTATCTGTTTATAACCTAGTTCTCTAATATGCAGAATATAATTCCACAAGAAACAATGTATTATGCTAAATAGAGTCTATATTCTCAAGTTAGCATGTTCTTTTCAATTTATACTTCAAACTAGTGCAAGTTAATGGCAATATACTCAAATATATAATTGTTATTCTAGCATAGTGTATTGCTATAAAACAAACTACTAGTAAAAGTCCTTATTGTAGTCAAGTTCATTAGATTAGCACAAAAACTTTCAGTTATACCCTGGCTTCTAAATATAAATTATACTGTTTGATTAAATATTATTTTACTTCAAGCCATCTACTTTGCACCCCTTATAAAGTATATCCACTACTGTTCATAATTCATATGACTCTCAACTTTGATTAGGATATAATACTATCTCCAAGGTAAAATACAAGGACAGTATCATTAATGCCCCTATTTTAGCTCTATTACATAATATGTATTCTTTCAGATTATCTATTGTCATAACTTCTTGTGGTCATTAACCCTCTGTTGCCACCTGAATTCCTTTATTATGGGTTATTTCTTGGATGTTTAAAATTTTGTGTACATGATATTTGCAGTTGCTTCTGTTGTTTTTTTGCTTGTTTTCCCCTTGTAGACGGAAGATTCTTCTATTTCAATCATCTTATGTTGAGTAACCAGTCATGTTACTCATGTACAATTGGCTTAAAATTTAAAAATATATATATATACATAATTTCTCATGGTCTTGTGGGGCTTCTCAGGTGGCTCAGTGGCAAAAATTCCACCCACTTGCAGGATACAGAGATGTGGGTCCAATCCCTGGGTCGGGAAGATGCCCTGGAGTAGAAAACCGCCATCTGCCTGGGAAATCCCATGGACATTCTATGAGGTCAGTGATCTATGGGGTCACAAAGAGTCAGACATGACTGAGAGACTGAACACACACACGGTCTTGTGTCTTGACAACTCTCAAATGGATGATCCCTGCCTGGCATTGCTCATGTCATGTGGTTGTGGTCAGAGGGTAGCAAATATTCAGATCTCACAGTCCCCAAAAGGCACAGATCTCAAATTATTTCAGAACTATTTTTATTTCGGCTACCAACTGACACACCGAGGCATCCTGTCACCTCCTTCAAGGGATGCATGGTGGTTAATGCCCTCTTCAAGTAGGATACAGCCCTTCTTTGGAAGGTGTAAGGTATTCTTTCTGTTTCTTTTTCACATGTAGAACAACTTATTCCAGAATAGTCTGTTGAAAATATTTTTTTTTTTCTCTCACTGAATTGTTTTTGTACATTTCAGGCATTAATTGAACATACAGGTAAGAAGGAGTCATCTGTTTCTTCATTCCCTATTCTGTTGCATTAACCTGTATGTCTGCTCTCACATAGATACCATATTATCAGTTATAGCTTACATCAACTGATTAAGGCAGGCAAGATGTGTCCCTTTAAAATATCTGCCCTTTATTACTGTTCTTTTCCAAATAAATATGCACTATTCTAGGTCCATTACATATCCATATAAAGTTTAGAATCAGTTTCTCAATTGTTATTTAGAAAGGACAATGTATTTGTGTTGGATTTCTTTGAAATGACAGTATATATATCTTATCAATATTTGTCATCAAATGAATGAGCACTGTACAACTCATTAATTAAGGTTGTCTTTCATTTCTTTCAGCTACTTTTGTATTTGTTTTTATTGAAACTAGAAATAAATTGATTATTTAGGATCACATTTTTGATTCTACTTTCCATGTTTGTTTTTAGTAAAATACAATTAAATTTTATAATCTACTCTTACATATACAAACTTTTAAAAATTATTATAAATAAATAATATGCAAAATATTTATTTTGTATATTTATAAAATAGCTACTAATTTTTTAAAGCTATATATTTGTTAGGTAGGAAGTTAAGCATGAGTCAAGCTGAAAGGGATGCAAGCTTATCTCTAAACCACATCCCAGACACACCCAGGGCAGCTCACAGATATTCTACAAAATAACCAGAGACTTTTCCAACTCTTAAGCACACACTCTAGGCACAGAGGATACAAGCTAACCACAGGGGCTTCCCCAATGGCAGGCTATGTCCTCAAGTGACATTTAGGCAGCCAGGAGTTCATTCAATTCAGTTCAGTTTAGTCTGTCAGTTGTGTCCGACTCTTTGCGACTCCATGAATCGCAACACACCAGGCCTCTACCTCATCTGTGACAATTTCTTAGACTGTCCGTATTTTTTTCTGATCTGGATGGTTCCTAGGAGGATTGTCCAGGTACAGTATTGGGATTCAGTGATATTTTTCTCATGTTTATGGTAGGGCTATATGTTTGGAGAAGAAAATACAGGTAAAGTGCCATTTTCATCACACCATAATAAGGGTACATACTATCAACATCAATAAACACTTTTTATGCTGACTTTGATCACGAGGCTGAGCCAGCATTTGCCAAGTTTCTCCACCCTAAAATTCTTTTTCCTCACTTCCTGTATTGTTCTCTTTGGAGAAAGAAGGTTACTATGGCAGCCCACACCTAAGAGGTGGGGATTTATGCACAAACTCCTTGAAGCAGACTATGACTATATATTACTGGAATTGTTTTACACATGAGCTTTTTTATTCTCCCCATTTATTTATATATTTAAATCATTTACTCATGTCAGTTTGGACTCAAATGTTTTACATGCAACCATTATGCAATTTTATTTTATTTTACACTCAAAATGTTGGGAGTTCTTTCCAGTTACACCAGCTATGGATCTTTACCATATTTCCACAAATGTGTGTGTGGCATTTGGGTCAATGTTTTTTTGGAACATATTCCATTCTCATCTTTTATATATTGCATATTATGGGAACCAATACTAAATCAGCCATTCTCCAGAAACCTTGGCTCCTTTTGTTGGAGAATGGTATCAGAAATTAAGATGTGAGTGCTGGGGATACTTGTTGATTCTGGAGTCTTTACTTCCAGGCTCTTTCAGCTGAAAGAGCATGACTACATATTTTCACATATCTATATATACTTCTATATGTAACCATCTTTATCTATATTAAGCTATGCACGCATTCATTCTAATGCTTCCAACTAGAATTCATTACCCCAGGCCTCATTTTAACTTCCTGTTCAGGCCTATCTATAAATTTTCCATTCCACAAGTGAGAACTTTAGCTCCCACCATATGGCATTAATTTACACAATTTTTTCAGTCCTGCATGCATGATTAGAGTGTCAGTATTGTTAACCTGCACTCTCAATGTAAGCAACATCACGAATTAGTGTACAGCGTTTATGTACAGCTATTTGCCTTTGGATTTACAGACTCCAATCTTTTCAAAGTTACTTAGGTCAGCACTACTTCTGTCACCTCAGTCAATGTGCTTGTTGCATATATTTGTAATACAGTTAGATTTATCCTTCTTCTTTGTATATCTAGTAATTCTTTGTTGTATGCTATCCATTGTTAATGCTATAATGTTGAGACTAAATTTCATTTTAAGTTTTTTTTGGGACGGGACAGATAGCTAATTTAACAATAAGTCAGCTCTATCTTAGAATATTTGTTTTTAGGTTATGTCAAACATTTGAAAATTAGTCCTTTGGTATATATGTTCTTTCTTGCTTTCTTTCTTTCTTTCTTCTTTTTGCAGGTAATCTGGTGGCAATTATTGTCTTATAGCCAGAAGCAGAAATCCCACAGTGACAGTCTGAAACAACTTGGGTGATTTCTGTTTGAGTAAAACTGAGTTTTAGAAAATTTAAGTATCTTGTCCAAGGTTGTAAGTCATCACTGGAGCAGAGTTACACACCCTAGTGGATCTATTGCCCAAATTAGCTATTACAAGAATTTTCTCCTGCTTCTGCTAAATGTTCTTACATCAACTTCTTAGAATGTTATGAAAAAGCACTGGGACATAAGTTATGCCCTTTAGAGCACTGTATTGTAACCCATGAATTGGATATGAAAGACCAGAGAGATATGGTACCAAAGTGACATAAATTGTTTGAGGTTAACATGCCTATACACTCTTAAATATATTTTTATAATGAAAATAAATGTTAATAGTAAGTGTATACTTAATACAGTCACTCTTGATTTCAGTATTATACCTACATTAAATAATAAGGGGAAAGAGGAAAAATACATACTACTATATTCTCAAGTATATCAGATTAATTCCATTAGAGTATGAATTGCTTCCATTGCCATTATTTGAGAAACCATTAAATCTTTTAGATGAGGGAAGAGCTGAAAAATGAAACAGGACATAGCAAGCATTCTGAGGTTGAACAATGATATATGTAGTCACATTAGATGCATATTAAAGTAGATTGCTAGACAGAGAAACTGACAAATAACAATCAAACAGATAAATGGAATATGTAAAATAGGCACATCAACTCCAGTTCTAGATGGAGTGACAAATGAAGTAGGCCAAGCACATGAATATAGATATTCACTTATATACTGACACAGGCCTGAAGATACAGATGTTTATTCCACCATATGCATCACTCATATACACTGCAGGTACATGTACTGAAATATTCCGAGAGAAGTTAAAACCTTTAAAAATGTAAGTGAATTTAGTTTACTTATTGTTGTATGCCTGCTCCCCTAGGGTATCTAAGGAAAATAGATAGGCTTCAGGCATGAAGGAAGCTGTGCTCAAGTGGGTAAGAGTAAAATTTCTTCCTCACTTTGAATCTAGGGACTACATATTTTGGCTGTGAAAATTTCAGCCAGCTCTTAATACCTAAAGTCTTTCATTTAAAAACAGATGCTTAAGAGGTTCTATAAAATAAAACTTATTTTTGCATAGTACCTAAGATTATGTACCTAAGATTATTTAGTACAGGAAACATGGTAAATATTTATTAAATGTGTGCATATCTTAACATTTCTTATGAACATACAACATGTATGAACATATTGCTTTTTTCAAGGTTGATTCCAGTATATATTGGAATTGCCATGTACTCCAGGAGATGATCACCCCCAAACCACATACATTTCTGGACCTTATTTATGTGTGTGTGTGTGTGTGTGTGTGTGTGTGTGTGTGTGTTTGCATGCAAATTCACTTCAGTCATGTCTAACTCTTTGCGACCCCATGGACTGTAGCCCCCAGGCTCCTCTGTCCATGGGATTTTCCAGAGAAGATACTGGAGCTGGTTGCCATTTCCCCCCAAGGGATCTTCCTGACTCAGGGATTGAACCTACATCCTTATTCCTCCTGAATTGGCAGGTGAGTTCTTTACCACTAGCACCACCTGGGAAGCCCTAGTGGAGATCGACATGGCTGCAGAAATAGATGTGTCTAACACTGCGGAGAAGGCCATGGCAAGCCACTCCAGTACTCTTGCCTGGAAAATCCCAGGGGCAGAGGAGCCTCCTAAGCTGCAGTCCATGGGGTCGCTACCAGTCAGATATGACTGAGCAACCTCACTTTTTCACTTTCACGCATTGGAGAAGGAAGTGGCAACCCACTCCAGTGTTCTTGCCTGGAGAATCCCAGCGACGGGGGAGCCTGGTGGGCTGCCGTCTGCGGGGTCACACAGAGTTGGACACGACTGAAGCGACTTAGCAGCAGCAGCAGCAGCAACACTGCCAAAGCCGGAAGGACTGCCCAAACACATAGTGAACCCATCAGTTCAGTTCAGTCACTCAGCCGTGTCCGACTCTGCGACCCCATGAATCGCAGCACGCCAGGCCTCCCTGTCCATCACCAACTCCCGGAGTTCACTCAGGCTCATGTCCATCGAGTCCGTGATGCCATCCAGCCATCTCATCCTCTGTCGTCCCCTTCTCCTCCTGCCCCCCAACCCCTCCCAGCATCAGAGTCTTTTCCAGTGAGTCAACTCTTCACATGAGGTGGCCAAAGTACTGGAGTTTCAGCTTCAGCATCATTCCTTCAAAAGAAATCCCAGGGTTGATCTTCAGAATGGACTGGTTGGATCTCTTTGCAGTCCAAGGAACTCTCAAGAGTCTACTCCAACACCACAGCTCAAAAGCATCAATTCTTCGGCACTCAGCCTTCTTCACAGTCCAACTCTCACATCCATATATGACCACAGGAAAAACCATAGCCTTGACTAGACGGACCTTAGTCGGCAAAGTAATGTCTCTGCTTTTGAATATGCTATCTAGGTTGGTCTTAACTTTTCTTCCAACGATTAAGCCGTCTTTTAATTTCATGTCTGCAGTCACCATCTGCAAAGATTTTGGAGCCCAAAAATAAAGTCTGACACTGTTTCCACTGTTTCCCCATCTATTTCCCATGAAGTGATGGGACCAGATGTCATGATCTTCGTTTTCTGAATGTTGAGCTTTAAGCCAACATTTTCGCTCTCCTCTTTCACTTTCATCAAGAAGCTTTTAGTTCCTCTTCACTTTCTGCCATAAGGGTGGTGTCATCTGCATATCTGAGGTTACTGA
The DNA here is from genome assembly GCA_917880005.1 of Nanger dama. NCBI lineage: Eukaryota > Metazoa > Chordata > Mammalia > Artiodactyla > Bovidae > Nanger > Nanger dama. Next base: position 4,122,039 of record CAKJTW010000027.1, on the reverse strand, counting down.
TATTTCTTCCAGCAATCTTGATTCCAGCTTGTGTTTCTTACAGCTGTGGGAGGTGAGAAACAACGATCTTTGTCTAGCAAACATTGGTATGATAGAAATGAAGATACCTGATGTGATCAAAATACCAGTGTTAGGGTTTCAAAAACGCAACCTCATTTTGATCAAAATAGGAAGCATAACTACAGACTAAGTGCAGACATTAAATTTTAAAAAGGCCAGCCTATTCCACTATCCATATGCTGCAAACACTCAATAAAATCATGTTCAAGTTTGAGTGACTTGGGCATGAAGAATGAACGTACTGTAGTATATAAAACCAGAAGATTTTAAAAGATTAACAGAAATGACCTGCCTACACTAGGGAAAATGAAAAAATATTCCTTTTGAGCTTTTTTTTTTAATATTTCTCTTGCTTAACATTTAGATGTTAACCTTTTTCAAAATGTTATTTACACACATGCACCCACTTTAAACACTTTGATTACTTACAAAATCCCTGTGAAATAAAAAAATAAATAAATAAAGGTTATTTTAAGTTCTCTTTCGTATAATACAAAGCTGAAATCCAAAGAGATTGTTTGGCCAATTTTCATAGAACAATAATCAAATAACCACCGCCCCCCAAAACCATTTTTGTTTTGTTTTCACATTACTACACAATAGGGAGATGTTTATTAAAAATTTACTACCAAGTATATGAAGACAAACTATTTTATATCCTATTATTTCATGGTCACAATACTATCGGGCTGTCAGAGAAGATAAATTTCTCTAATGAGATACCTCATATAAGCTGTTAAAATTTCCAAAGTTTAACTACCAAGTCAGGTCAACAGTATCCACTGGTGATTTAGTAGAAGGGATCAGTCTTCTCAATGGTCTTAGGAGGTTTTATGATAAAAGATCCTTGGGCAGCAATACCTTGCACACCTTAGTGCCCTTAACTCCACACTTTGCCTTTATCTTATTCTCAAAACTGGAAATTCTTAAACCACAGTCTTGACTTTGCAGTTCTCATATTTCTAGCCTACTTAGTTTTCTATTTTGTACTAATTTTAAAGAATCCTATAGAAAGTTTATAAAATGAATAAAACAATATGAGTACAATATTATTTTAAATTTTTTTTTATTTCCTTTGCTGTAAAGTATATTTCATCACCTATTCAACAACTTTTCAGGTTATGCAGTGTACATGTGAAGGCTGGGCTTACTGAGAAGAAATTTTCCAGGTGACAAACCCAGTTACTTTCAGGATTTTTAAACTTTTGGTACATTTCAAAATGTATAATTTTATTAAAAATTCATAAAATGTAAATGAGTATGTAAGTCCATTTAGATCTATTCAAGCTATTTGCATGAAGATTTCTTTTAATATTCTTTATTTTTACTGATTTATTTGGCTGCACTGCGGCTTAGCTATGGCATATGGGATCTAGCTTCCTGACCAGGGATAGATCCCAGGACCGTGTGTTAACAGTGTGGAGTCTTAACCACTGAACAACAAGGGAAGTCTCAGGTAATTATTTTTTAGCAGAATGTTGGCTTTTAACTTTCTTCAGCTCAATGTGAAGCGGAATGCAGAAGGAACCAAGAGAATAACATGAACTATTTTTCGCTTGGCCTAAACATACAGTCCTGAGAATCTTTGATGTTTTCTTGATGTTTATAATGACTTTGCTTCACTTTAAAAAGTCATTCAATATACGTTCAATTTGCTAATATCTATTTAGCATCTGTTTTTTTTTTTCACCTCAAAGTTGAATTACTTGGGGGATTGAATAAAGCATGCAATTGCCATACACTAATGCAGAAGAAAGCAGGGGAGTGTTTGACACATGCACAATTACAGCTTCAAAATCTCAAACCTTACCTATGAAAGTTGTAACAATGGCACATTCCCTTTCTCTGGGGATTTTGGTCGTCAGGTAAAATAAATGACCACTAAGCAACAGTATACATAAAGGAGATAGGTATCTCAGAGAAGAAAAACATATTTAGAGGCAGAAAAAGTTAGAAAACACAGATGTAGTGGAGCAGATAGCTGACTGAAGTCAGCTGCATTTCTATGGAAACTTTATTTCTTTAATTTGGGTAAGTTCCAAAAGTGGAGGCATTTTTTACCATCCTTCTGTGGCACAGAGTAAATAGTCAGACACTGTTTACTTAAGGACTCTGAGCAGATGGAAAAAAAAAAAAGAATTCACAGGCTTATAAAACCAAAGTGGTCTCTTCTTCAAATATTCAGCCTCTGGTGATGGCCAGTGTGTTTGTTTTCTGAGAATTGCAGGTTAAATGAATCAGCCAGTTAATGGAATCTAATTTCTCCAGAGGCAGATACTTCCAGAGAGAACCTCAACACAAGATGAAAAAAAAATTTCACCTCCAGAATCCATTAAAATAGCTTAATCTAAATTATATTCCTTAGAATTTTATAAAAGTAGTTTTGTGCAAAATCAGAAAATATTAAGCCATTCACTAATTCAGGCTGTATCCTTGAGGAAAAAACTTTTACCTGACTAATATCAAGATTCAACACTGATTCCACAATGAGCTGGGGAATCAATTCACATTAACTGCACCTATAAATAAGTGATCGTTTATGTAAAAGCATAATTATAGCCTGTGTAATTAATCCTTACTATCCTAATGGTACAGTCATACTAATTATAGATTAACAGGGAATAAAGATGATAAGGTCTCATATAATGCCATAGCTATAGCATGGGCATTAACAGCCTAGAGTTCTCTAGTCAATATATTGAAATCTTATTTCACCTTTCTGTCACATATAGGTTAAGAATTTAATGACCGCTTTAGGAACTCTCCAATATTATAATCTCTCTAAATCAGTATTCTCAAAAAATATTGTTCATGTAGATTATCAAAACTTCTCAGGTTGCTTAAGATTTGTCAGTGCCTTAGTAAGAGTAAAGACCTACTTTCTTCTTATTTAAATTACTCTATTTCAGAAGTAGAAAATACTTTCAGGAGCTGTTTAGTAAAATATAACAATATAAAACAACTATCTAACTCAAACATCTAAACATTCACTTTCACCCAGTAACAGCTTCATGCTGGCCTGCCAGACTAGATCTGCTTTAAGTCCTATCTTGCCCACATGCAAGAGTCTAGTCTGAAATGGAGTGGAATGGGTGAATATAAAACTGAATTCATGAATATTTTACTATATAAATTAGTTCCAGGATCTTTTTACAAGTATGCCGTTTGTTTGAAAAGATAATCCAACAATTTTCAACAGCTATAATCCCATTCTAAACCTGGAAGTAAAAATCTCTCATTCTTGTTTTTCTATTACAAAGCTTTGGAGGGACATTTAAGTATTAACTATTTGACTTCTCACCTTTGATTTCAAAAAGATTTGATTGAATAATTAAAAAGATGGAAATAGATGGGAAAACAGTGGAAACAGTGTCAGACTTTATTTTGGTGGGCTCCAAAATCATTGCAGATGGTGATTGCCGCCATGAAATGAAAAGATGCTTACTCCTTGGAAGAAAAGTTACGACCAACCTAGATAGTATATTCAAAAGCAGAAACATTACTTTGCCGATTAAGGTCCATCTAGTCAAGGCTATGGTTTTACCAGTAGTCATGTTTGGATGTGAGAGTTGGACTGTGAAGTAGGCTGAGCGCTGAAGAATTGATGCTTTTGTACTGTGGTGTTGGAGAAGACTCTTGAGAGTCCCTTGGACTGCAAGGAGATCCAACCAGTCCATTCTGAAGATGAACCCTGGGATTTCTTTGGAAGGAATGATGCTAAAGCTGAAACTCCAGTACTTTGGCCACCTCATGTGAAGAGTTGACTCATTGGAAAAAACTCTGATGCTGGGAGGGATTGGGGGCAGGAGGAGAAGGGGACGACTGAGGATGAGATGGCTGGATGGCATCACGGACTCGATGGACATGAGTTTGAGTGAACTCCGGGAGTTGGTGGTGGACAGGGAGGCCTGGTGTGCTGCACTTCGTGGGGTCGCAGAGTCGGACATGACTGAGCAACTGAACTGAACTGAGAGGGTTTAAAAGAAAGAGGCATGTCTCTAGGTATGCTTGTTTACGGGAAACCACCTCAGAAGCTTCCCAGGTGAAATCTGAACCTTGTCCCCTACACGGATTTGATGGGGTGGTAATTTAGAGTCTGTGATACAATGTCAGAAAAACAAATATTTATATTAATGCTTATACATATGGAATCTAGAAAAATGGTACAGATGAACCTATTTTCAGGGCAGGAATAGAGACACAGACATAGAGAATGGACATGTGGAGAGGAAGGAAGGAGGAGGGAGGAAGTGGAGGGTGGGAGGCATCGGAAGAGTATCATTGACATGTTAACACTGCTGCTGCTGCTGCTGCTGCTAAGTCACTTCAGTCGTGCCCAACTCTGTGCCACCCCATGGACTGCAACCTACCTGGCTCCTCTGTCCATGGGATTTTCCAGGCAAGAGTATTGGAGTGGGTTGCCAATGCCTTCTCCAATGATTACACTACCATGCATAAGACAGATAAAATGTGGGAAGCTGCTGTGTTGCACAGGTAGCTCAGCTTGGTGCTCTGTGGTGACCTAGAGGGGTGGGATTGTGGGGGTGGAAGGGAGGTCCAAGAGAGAAGAAATATGTATATACACGTGGCTTCCCTGGTGACTCAGATGGTAAAGAATCTTCCTGCAATGTGGAAGACCTGGGTTCCATCCCAGGGTTGGGAAGATCCCCTGGAGGAGGGCATGGCAATCCACTCCAGTAGTCTTGCCTGGAGAATCAACGTGGACAGAGGAGCCTGGTGGGCTATAGGCCATGGGATCACAAAGAATCAGACATGACTGAGCAGCTAAGCACAGCACACATACACACACACACACACACACACACGCACGCACACACACACATATATATATATACACACACACATAAAGCTGATTCATTTTGTTATACAGCAGAATCTAATGTAACATTGTAAAGTAATTATACTTCAGTTGAGGGAAAGGGTGGGATGGTTTGGGAGAATGGCAATGAAACATGTATATTTTCCTGTAAGAAACGAAGCGCCAATCTATGTTCAATGTAGGATGCAGGATGCATGGGGCTGATGCACAGGATGATTCAAGTAGAGGATGTGGGGTGGGAGGTGGGAGGGGCTTCGGCATTGGGAGATTGTGTTCACCTATGGCTGATTCGTGTCAATGTATGGCAAAACAAATACAGTATTGTAATTAAACAAATAAATAAATTTAATTAAAGTATTAAAAAAAAGGAATTAACTTTTGAAAGACATGAGATGGAAAAGAGTGAGGAGTCCTGTGGTATTTCTTCTTCTTCTAATCTTATCAGATCAGGGACCTACACTTGTGACCTTATTTCACCTTACCTTCTTAAAGGTCCCAATTCCAGATATAGCCAAAAGAGGAGTTAGAATTTCAACATCTAAATTTGAGCAGAATACAGATATTTAGTATTACAGGGAGCTTATGTATCTCCTGGGGAGAAGGTAAAAGAAGATGATTATCTTCAATTATTGAACTGCCTCTTTGAACAGTCTCAAATACCTAACTATTTATGTTGCATCTAATAGGACTACCCTAACCTCAGCAAATAATAGCCCTTAGAGAGCAATTCATATTTCAAGTTACACTGAAAATAAAGCAAGTGCAACTGTCTTTATATAAATGGTAGGAGATTTCCAAATAATCTCCCATTTTAATCTAGTCTAACCTAGAGCTGTTTCAAATCCTGAAAGATGATGCTGTGAAAGTGCTGCAGTCAATATGCCAGCAAATTTGGGAAACTCAGCAGTGGCCACAAGACTGGAAAAGGTCAGTTTTCATTCCAATCCCAAAGAAAGGCAATGCCAAAGAATGCTCAAACTACCACATAATTGCAGTCATCTCATGTGCTAGTAAAGTAATGCTCAAAATTCTCCAAGCCAGGCTTCAACAGTACGTGAACCATGAACTTCCTGATGTTCAAGTTGGTTTTAGAAAAGGCAGAGGAACCAGAGATCAAATTGCCAACATCCACTGGATCATGGAAAAAGCAAGAGAATTCCAGAAAAACTTCTATTTCTGCTTTATTGACTATGCCAAAGCCTTTGACTCTGTGGATCACAAGAAACTGTGGAAAATTCTGAAAGAGATGGGAATACCAGACCACCTGACCTGCCTCTTGAGAAATATATATGCAGGTCAGGAAGCAACAGTTAGAACTGGACATGGAACAACAGACTGGTTCCAAATAGGAAAAGAAGTATGTGAAGGCTGTATATTGTCACCCTGCTTATTTAACTTCTCTGCAGAGTACATCATGAGAAATGCTGGACTGGAAGAAACACAAGCTGGAATCAAGATTGCTGGAAGAAATATCAATAACCTCAGATATGCAGACGACACCACCCTTATGGCAGAAAGTGAAGAGGAACTAAAAGGCCTCTTGATGAAAGTCAAAGAGGAGAGTGAAAAAGGTGGCTTAAAGCTCAACATTCAGAAAATGAAGGTCATGACATCTGGTCCCATCACTTCATGGGAAATAAATGGGGAAACAGTAGATACTGTGTCAGACTTCATTTTGGGGGCTCCAAAATCACTGCAGATGGTGACTGCAGCCATGAAATAAAAAGATGCTTACTCTTTGGAAGAAAAGTTATGACCAACCTAGATAGCATATTCAAAAGCAGAGACATTACTTTGCTGACTAAGGTCCGTCTAGTCAAGCCTATGGTTTTTCCAGTGGTCATGTATGGATGTAAGAGTTGGACTGTGAAGAAGGCTGAGCGCCGAAAAATTGATGCTTTTGAACTGTGATGTTGGAGAAGACTCCTGAGAGTCCCTTGGACTGCAAGGTGATCCAACCCGTCCATTCTGAAGGAAATCAGCCCTGGGATTTCTTTGGAAGGAATGATGGTAAAGCTGAAACTCCAGTTCTTTGGCCATCTCATGTGAAGATTTCACTCACTGGAAAAACTCTGATGCTGGGAGGGATTGGGGGCATGAGGAGAAGAGGACGACAAAGTATGAGATGACTGGATGGCATCACTGACTGGATGGACGTGAGTCTGAGTGAACTTCGGGAGTTGGTGATGGACAGGGAGGCCTGGCATTCTGTGATTCATGGGGTCACAAAGAGTCGGACATGACTGAGTGACTGAACTGAACTGAACCTAGAGTCAGTTCATAACAATATATACTTTTATAAGACTTTTGGTCCACTGATTTTTTTCCTGAATACTATGAAATATGCAACTGTCACTAAATTAAGCCAAAACAATTTAAAATGTAAATGGAAAACTTTCTAAGGAAATGACTGAAAGTGTAAAGTATTGGAAATTGCACCATGGTCTTTGTTTATTACTTTGTATAAATAAATAAATTAATTAAGGAAGTCATAATATTTTATATTAAACAGAATCTCTCGCCTATAACTCTTAAAGACAGTATATAATAACCATATTAAGAGTGATTGCTTGAAGACAGAAGACAATACACAAAGATGCTATCAGTGATGTAAAAATGGAGATCTCAAACTGGAATTCAATAATTTATTTTTTGAGTTCTTCCAGTTAACTCCAAACTCTTTAAAATAAACATATGGTGTGTGTGTATATACATATATACACACACACACATGTATAGTATACATATATAAGTATATAGGATATAGGTCATAAATATTGATGAGAGTGTTAATGAGTGTACACTCTACAAATGAGATGGAATTAATGAGGATGTTACAGTAAGATGCACAGTGTTTGAACATATGTGCTATACCTCTCCATATATGAATTTTCTTGTCTAAGAAGAGGATAACCATAGCAGCTACTTCATAGAAATATTGTGATAAATAAATGGGATAATACATTTAAAGTGATTACAATGCTTAACATATAGGAGGTCCTAGATCAATTATCAGGATTATCATTCCCACCACCACATCCATCATCATCATTATCATTTTCATGATAAAGTACAATAGGTGATTTCTTTTTTTCTATTTGCCTTTGGATACCAAGTAGTTTCACTGGGCATAACACTGCCTGGTAAGAAAAGAACAGAGGCAAATTTAATTGGCAAATACGCATTTCCTGTCATGTGGGGGCCAGATGGTATCATGCTCCACTGCACCAATTTCATAGTAATTCGAAGAGAAGACTGTTAGGAGAGTGTTGAGTCATCTGTCACCACAAAGGAGTATTGAAGGGTCATTCCCCTCTCCTGTTATCTCATTGGAAATAATAACAGAAATGTATTTCTAGTCTTTGGTCTGTGTGTATTTCTGTATTATTAACATTAACAGTAGCATTTACTCATGAAATCAAGGAGAAATGTTTCACTTTAAAAGGTGAGCTATCTACCGTGTAAGTACACAAAATATCTCAATAATAGAAGGAAGATAACTTGTCTGTCCTCATAACCGACAGGCGATAGAAGCATTGCATTGTCAATGGATGGTAAGTTCTCTAAGCCATAATTATTTTCTGGCAAAGTGAGAAAGTTTATCTTAAAAATCTCATGAGGTTCTAATTGTTGGTGAATCAGTATACTACAGAGAAATTACAGCACCTTCATGCAAACCATAAATATATGTTCTGAATTTTGATCAGTTTGGATATCTTCATTCTTTAGCAGCTTAAACATCAAAATAAAAATTAGGAAAAGCAAAACTGTGCTAGCAGTAAGGGCAGTCTCAAAGATGCACCTGTCTTCAGTTTAAGGAGTTTACCATCACGGACATAAGAAATTTTAACCATTTGTTTTCTTTTCTAATTCCATTCAGTTCAGTTCAGTTCATTTCAACTGCTCAGTTGTGTCCGACTCTCGGCAACCCCATGGACTGCAGCATGCCAGGCCTCCCTGTCCAACACCAACTCCTGGAGTTTACTCAAACTCATGTCCGTTGAGTTGGTGATGCCATCCAACAATTTCATCCTCTGTTGTCCCCCTTCTCCTCCTGCCTTCTATCTTTCCCAGCATCAGGGTCTTTTCCATGGGTCAGTTATTTGCATCAGGTAGCCAAAATATTGGCATTTCAGCTTCAGCATCTGAAAGGACTGATTTCCTTTAGGAGGGACTGGTTGGATCTCCTTGCAGTCCAAGGGACACTCAAGAGTCTTCTCCAACACCAGAGTTCAAAAGCATCAGTTCTTTGATACTCAGCTCTCTTTATAGTCCAACTCTCTCATCCATACATGACTACTGGAAAAATCATAGCCTTGACTAGATGGACGTTAGTCGGCAAAGTAATGTCTCTGCTTTTAATATGCTGTCTAGGTTGGTCATAACTTTCATTCAAAGGAGTAAGCATCTTTTATTTCATGGCTGCAGTCACCATCTGCAGTCATTATTACTAATTCCATAGTAATAAACAAAAGATGACAGACCTGAGGTACTGTGATTGTGAATCACAATCTATAACCAGAAAAGCTGTACAAAGCATGTGTACCTTATATCCATCTCCCTTAAGAGACTTCAGATACTAGGTTAATTAAAGTAAATATTATTCTATTCTTACTTTATAAATGCTTAGTGTACTATTGAATCTTAATAAATATTTAATAATATTAGGAACCAACAGAGTGACAAAGTCATTTTCCATTTATAGATACAGCTGTTTAACTGAAGTCAAGGAATTTTATCTATAAAGGCCAAATGTCCTATAACTAGAGTATTCAGAACCTATAATCTTTAAGAGATCTCCATAGCAGTATCTACATTAGCATTTAAATGGAGCAGAGCTTTTGAAACTGGTACCTCTGTTGAAATAATATAGTAGATGAACACAAAACAATCTGTTGAGCAATGATTTTTTTCAATAAAATATACACTGCTTCTAGAATTTGCCAAGAATAGATTTCATTTCTTTTATTTTAGTTCCAACTAAACTTTCTATTTCTCATTCTAGGAAAATTCCTTCAAAGCTCTTATTGATTAGAAATAATAAAACTGACATGTAAGGTGTTTCTATGTAGGATTGCATATATATATATCATATGTAGCTGTAAATAAATCTGTGCAGTCTTTAAAGTTTGTATTATGAAGAAAAATAACTGAAGACTAAAATTAGATTTGCTTTTGATGATGAGTTTCAAAATTTCTATGGAAAACTAACGTGACTTTTTTCTTTCCTTTTGTTTTGTTTTGTTTGAATATTATTGGAAACCCTCTTCTTGTTAAACATCTTCCCTAGCTGTTCTAGTTAGCTTGGATTGCATAAAGTGAATATGAGGTATAAGCCATGTTTCAGCTGCCTTTTCCATACCATTTGTGCTGTGAAGTAGAAAAGTTCTTTCATGGACTGAGCAAGGAAAGAAGAAGGAATATATGTATGAAAAAGAAAATGTACTATTTTCCTTGCTTTCTCACCCTTGTATTTTCCTAACAGACTTCCCTTCATTGCCTAAGGTATTCTTTTATTTCCTGAAACTTAAGAATTTTGAGTGACAAAATATTAAAATTTTTAGAGTCTAAATGATTATATAGGAAAGAAGATAAGGCTAATTATTGATTGTATTTCTTTCACATAAAACTGTAAACTCTCCTAAGTAGACAACATACAAATATCTTAGGAGATCTAAAACATATCTGAGATGTGCTTCAAAGAAGTATAGTAATTTCAAGGACTTATTATCCAAATGGTGGGTTAAGACAATCACATTTGTTCACATGTGAGCTTATTCAGAATTGGTTGAGGTTGTCTGATGGACATTAGATGAAAGTTTTAAGCGAGGCTCAAATGGACTGAATATACATAAAGAAATAGGCTTAATTTTCATATTATCTTTGATATTTACTTATCTAAATAGTATTTAGAAGTTTTTTTTTTTTTTGTAATCAGCATTATGGAAAATGCAAAAATCTTTCAATTCAAAGCACTGTTGAGAATTTTAGCACAGGATCAAAATCTGTTATGATTCTGCTGCTGCCGCTAAGTCATCTCAGTCGTGTCTGACTCTGTGCAACCCCATAGATGGCAGCCCACCAGGTTCTCCCTTCCCTGGGATTCTCCAGGCAAGAACACTGGAGTGGGTTGCCATTTCCTCTCCAATCCATGAAAGTGAAACGTGAAAATGAAGTCACTCAGTCATGTCCAACTCTTAGCAACCCCACGGACTGCAGCCTACCAGTCTCCTCCATCCATGGGATTCCCCTGGCAAGAGTACTGGAGTGGGTTGCCATTTCCTTCCTCCAGTTATGATTCTACTTTCAGAATATCAGAATAAAGTTTAATTTCAACATTGCATTCTCCAAGATTATAGCCTCCAACTAGATACAAAAATAACTTATTTTTTTGTTACTGTTCTTTTACAGCACTTAGTCCTGATGCTTACTCCCTACTTGGAAGATGGGACACCTGCTCAATTCAGAAAAGCCAGTGCTAAACAATGTATATAATTGGATGACATCAAATAATGACCCCTAGTCTGTTGTCTAAGGATACATTTTTGTTGGTTCAGTAGATTACACTCATTTATTTTTATGATTCAACAAAGAGCATACATTTCATAGGGTAGTGCAGGTATTTAAATGTCTTAGGAAATGCCTCTACACATAAACACATGTTCAATATGAATAACCTTAAAAATAATGAGTTCATCTATTTTTGTTGTTGTTAATATTATGCCTAGATCTTTGCACATGCTAAAGCAATTGACCCTGATGCCTGGAAAGGTTGGAGGCAAGAGGAGAAAGGGATGGCACAGGGTGAGATGGTTGGACAGCATCACCAACTCTATGGACATGAATCTGAGTAAGCTTTGGGGGTTGGTGATGGACAGGCAAGCCTGGTGTGCTGCAGTCCATGGAGTCACGAAGAGTGACACAACTGAGCAACTGAACTGAAAGCAATTAAACAAGACGTCATTAGACTGAGGTGGCTCTAATCCCATGGTGATTTATATAAACTAACACAAACCTAATCCAGAGTCAATTGTGTAAATGCATTCATATCCCAGAAAGCAAAATTTAAGAACAACCAATCACAAACAGCAAACTCAGTCAGTTCAGTTGCTCAGTTGTATCTGACTCTTCGTGACCCCATGGACTGCAGCGTGTCAGGCTTCCCTGTCCATCACCAACTCCCAGAGCTTGCTCAGACTCATGTCCACTGAGTCAGTGATGCCGTCCAGCCATCCCATCTCCCACCATCTCCTTCTCCCACCTTCAGTATTCCCCAGCATTGGGTCTTTTCCAAGGAGGCAGTTCTTTGCAACAAGCAGCCAAAGTATTGGAGTTTCAGCTTCAGCATCAGTCTTGCCAGTGAATATTCTGGAAAAGACTATTCAACAAACTACGCTTTCCCAAATAAGGCACTTAAGCTATAGCTAATCAAGCAATGTCTTCACTTAGCTTCTGGGTCTGCCTTATGAAGGGCTTCCCCAGGGGCTCAGCAGTAATAGATGGCCAGTGAGAATTTGCTGTATGATGCAGAGAACCCAAAGCCAGTGCTTTATGACAACTTAGAGGAGTAAGATGCATGTATGCATTGGAGAAGGAAATGGCAACACACTCCAGTATTATTGCCTGGAGAATCCCAGGGGCAGAGGAGCCTGGTGGGGTGCCATCTATGAGGTCACACAGAGTCGGACACAACTGAAGCTACTTAGCAGCAGCAGAGGGGTAGTATGGGGAGGGAGGTAAGAAGGTAGTTCAAGAGAGAGGGGCCATACCTATACCTATGGCTTACTTATGGGGATGTATGGTAGAAACCATCACACTATTGTAAATTAACTATTTCCTAATAAAGCATAAAAATTAAAATAAAAAAAAAGAATTTGCCTTCCATGTAGGAGACACAGGAGATGTGGATTGGATCCCTGGGTCAGCTTCCCTGGAGGAAGGCATGGTGACCCACTCCAGTATTTTGCCTGGACAGAGGAACCTGGTGGGGTACAGTCTATAGCATCCCAGAGAGTCAGACACAACTGAGAAAATTCACATGCACTGCACTATTCCCCAACTTCTGTTGGCAGAACACTGCTAACCACTTTTGATTTGTCCGTGGTAAAATCTAATCAAATAAACTCTTAAAAATTCTAATATAGTTCAGTTTATCTTGGACCAGATTATAGATATGGCTTTTCATAATCAACACTGGGTGAAAAAATACACATATAAAATAGAAAGAGCACATTTATCTGACTCAAAAGACTAAAGTAACTTTTTTTTTTAGATATAATTCTAGATAATTTGAATTTCAGATAATACCACTCAGGTAAGAAACCTATGTCTAACCAGTTCTGTTGTTTTCTAGATAAGGACAGTTCAATTCCAAACTATGAAATCCCCTTTGCCACTGTAGTCAGAGAAGATATTGATGATGTTACACAAAAAGCATCATGTTTTTTTCTTGTCCTTGTCTAAGGCAGGATTTATGGCAGCTTAGATTCAATCATGAAATTATTACTTAGCAAGAAAGAGTTCTACTAAAATATTACTCTCATTTTTACGAAGAAAGTAGAGTATAAAGTGGATCAATATGTTGATTTCAGATTTAAAATAGAGAAGAAGTGTAGATTACTGGGAGAAGAAACATGAGCCATTGTGGTATAGCAGACATAATTTTATTTTCTAAAAAACAATTCACTTTTCCACTAGTCACACAAGAAGAATAAATTATCAGTTAACTTTAAGTGTGACTTTGTTCTGGCCACAGGAATATGACATCTTAAGCCTGGTTCCTTAAATGTTGTCTATTCTCCTGCATATATATTGGCCTCAGTCCTCAGGGGGAATTTGAAGAATAATGATATGACAAAGCCACACAACGGAAGAAGCCTCAATACTTCTATTAGTATATAGATACTGCAGATTTCAAGAATCAGGGGAGCCAGAGTCTTTGCATGCCTTTCATTCTTTCCCTTTCTAAGGAGGGGATTTCATTATGGTTATTTTTTCTCATTACATCCATGTATATTTAGAGAGAGAGAGAGAGAGAGAGAGTGTGTGTGTGTGTGTGTGTGTGTATGTACATATGCATGTAACAATTTGTCTATTATTATTCATAGGTCACTTTTCTGGAAAGAACTATCTGGAATTAATGGGAAAACCTATGAATAAACTGGAGATAGGGGATTTGATCTGTGAAGACTGAGAGATTAAATTTTTTGTTATCACTCTTAGGGCAAAAGGGAGGGAATTCTATGTATTAAAAGAAAAATGAAATGCAATGTTTGGAAAAAGGATGGAGGAGATGTCCAAGAGAGCCACTCAACCTTCATGAAACTATGGAATTAACTAGAAATTGTTTTAAAATGCTGAGATTTGGGAGGTTTTATTATAAGAATTAATCATGACTTGTCCCTCTTAACACACACAAAAATACAGATGGTAGTGTTTAAAAAATGGTTAGAGCAAAATAACCCTTTTGAAAAGTATGACTGAAAAACATGTAATTATTATAAACTTTGAATATTTAGAGACTTAGAATTATCTGTGCATAGTAATATGGATACTAATATAAGGTGTGGTCAGCCAAGAACATGGTGATATGGACATGAATAACATGAATCAGGCACAAGAATATCAGTAATAGAAGAGAAATTCAAAACAAAAGAGAACAGAGTTAGTGCTGGGTTTTAAAATGTCATATTCAGGAAGAAACTAAAAATTAGTATCTGAACCCCTATAGCCTATCATTTAGATGTTTGTGCACATTTTTAATTTACTAATAAAATATTCATCTAGGTTATACCACTATCTTAGGTTAAATTATTTATCTTAATTTATAGAACATTTATATCCATTGTATTTCAGAATATGACTACCATAGTTTTCTAGCTTCACATTTTCGTTAACTTCATCATCAAGAAGCATTCTTAATGTCACTGTTATTTGACAGACCACATATGACATGTGCAGCAGGGATAACATTGCCAAATTGGGCAAACAAGTCAAAAACAATATTGCACATGGTCAAGTCTTAAGAGACATTACTGTTCACTCTGAATTACTAAGGATGTTTAAAAACTATTAAGGGAAATAATGTCTTCTGATGTAGAATTATTGCCACAACTCCATCTGTTATTATTATTTTAAAAAGTAATATGGGAATAACACTTGATCAGGTACTCCTTAGAATTAAATATATCCCAGATATAAATCATTTCCTTAAGGATACATTTTTCAGTTCCTTGATTTGTACTGTTCTTTCAGTTCAACCAAAATGCCTTAGCAATCTTAAAATGAATAGTTTGTTCCTATATAATATGCTCATCTACAGAAAGTAAAATACAGATGCAGTAAAATTTTATACTCCTTCCATTTTTTTCTAGTAGCATCAGTGGTTCTGATAATGATGAACTCTATTTTTCTTCATGATAATAACATTCTTTGATACTGTCTCATCCATAAACTCATTATCCAGGCTGCATGCTTAGATATGTTATCAAGTCTTCCTTTGGAGCATTTGGACTACCCTGGTTTTATTGTCTAAGAAAGTACACAAAAGTAGAACATACAAAGTCACACACAATATCAGAACTGAGATCAATATCCACTGGGCTAATGTGTCAATGGAAAGTGGGAAACTAATTCACAATTCTGTCCCTTTCATCTTTATAAACCAGCCATTCTTTAGAATTGTGAATCTTTGTTTTCATATGTTTGGAGGTAGGAAAAGAGTAGGGACAGTTCAGTATAATCATCTTTAGAGGATAAGGAAAACAGAAAATAAAACTAAATATTAAAGCAATTAACAACAAAATCATTGCTTTCAATTCTGAGGTCATCCTTTCTATGCAATTTGAACAGTTTATAGATAAAATTGCCTAGCTAAAATGCAGCTTTGGATATTCTGATTCCTCATTTGATTCACAGTGACCAAATATTCATTGTTTGGAGCCAGGGTATTTGTGTCCACCACCATATTTGTGAGGTGTAAAACTGAGACATGCTTTTAATTTGCATTCTTGTATTTCTCAAAGCGATGCAGCTTCCTCCAAGGATGTTATTCTTCATTACACATCATTTTGTCTTTTATGCATGGAAGTAAAATGCTCAATGGGGGAAAATCTCCATGAAATAAAGTCTTTATCAACTATTTGTTTATTATACTGGTTTTAGCAGTGCTTTTACTGCAAAACAATTCTGGACTTCTTGAGAAACAGAAGTTTTAAAAAAATTTAAACGTGTGAAATTATAGTGTAATTTTATTGCAAGTCTTGTTTTTTCAACTAGCCTAAGGCTTAGAAGAAAATGGATAAATGAGTTTCTGACTGTTGGTGATTTAACGTACCATCTGGTTGAAGGAATTTTAAAACCTATGAAACACAAGAGTTTATTCTTTGAAAATTCTATTTAATAGTTACTACACAAATATCTGTCAATATAATTCACAGAAAATAACTTCCTTGAGAGTTTTGTGTGTGTGTGTGTGTGTGTGTGGCTCATTGTCAATTTCCAATGAGGAAATTAATGGCACAAAATAGACACTTGATAAATAAAAGTTATTTAAATTGAACTAGTTGGATGGATATTATGAAAGAGCAATAGGCTTAGATTTTTTTTTGTAAATTCACACTGTATATTACTTTAAAAAATGTGTCATATAAAACATACCTTCTCTAGCCATCAATTTTTGTATTTATAAATGAGGGATTCTGCTGTTCAATTTCCATGGCAATTTTTGCTCCAAAGAAGTTAAGTTCTAGCTTCATCCCAAGAGTTCCACTTTCAACAATATGTGGTAGACAACGATGTGAGTCCTCAAGCCTCACCCATAGCCTCTGGCTTCCACATTGTTAAGAGAGACTCTTCCTCTCTTCCTCTCGTTCTCTTGTTCTTATTCCTGACAGTGACCTTATGCATTAGAATCACCACAGAGTGTTTAACAGGCTCATCTCTTCCCCCAAAAAAGCCATAGAAGAAATTGACTGATAATTCCTCTCTTCTGGATCTTGATGGGAGTTACTAAAATAGCACTTGTGTTTTAAAGGGAAACATATTTTCAGCTTAGGCAGACTAAAGTAACTGGAATGGAAGTGATATAGGGTACTTTAGGGATACGAGCCAAAAACAAATATTATGTCAGCTTCCTGGAGATAAGATAAAGTGCATTTTCTGCCTTAGGGTAAGAAGTACATTCTTGCAAATAACCTAGAGTCTACTGATCCATAGTTCAGTTCAGTTCAGTTCAGTCTCAGTCCTGTCTGACTCTTTGTGACCCTATAAGTTGCAGCACGTCAGGCTTCCCTGTCCATCACCAACTCCCAGAGTTCACTCAGACTCATGTCTATTGAGTCGGTGATGCCATCCAGCCATCTCATTCTTTGTTGTACCCTTCTCCTCCTGCCTCCAATCCCTCCAAGCATCAGTGTCTTTTCCAATGAGTCATCTCTTCACATGAGGTGGCCAAAGTATTGGAGTTTCAGCTTTAGCATCATTCCTTTCAATGAACTCCCAGGACTGATCTTAAGGATAGACTGGTTGGACCTCCTTGCAGTCCAAGGGACTCTCAAGAGTCTTCTCCAACACCACAGTTCAAAAACATCAATTCTTTGGTGCTCAGCCTTCTTCACAGTCCAAATCTCAAATCCATACATGACCACTGGAAAAAAACGTAGCCTTGACTAGATAGACCTTTGTTGGAAAAGTAATATCTCTGCTTTTTAATATGCTATCTAGGTTGGTCATAACTTTTCTTCCAAGGAGTAGGCATCTTCTAATTTCGTGGCTGTAATCACCATCTGCAGTGATTTTGGCGCCCCTCAAAATAAAGTCTGACACTGTTTACACTGTTTGCCCATCTATTTCCCATAAAGTGAAGGAATCAGATGCCATGATCTTCGTTTTCTGAATGTTGACTTTTAAGCCAACTTTTTCACTCTCCTCTTTCACTTTCATCAAGAAGCTTTTTAGCTCCTCTTCACTTTCTGCCATAAGGGTGGAGTCATCTGCATATCTGAGGTTATTGATATTTCTCCCGGCAATCTTGATTCCAGCTTGTGTTTCTTCCAGTCCAGTGTTTCTCATGATGTACTCTGCATAGAAGTTAAATAAGCAGGGTGACAATATACAGCCTTCACATACTCCTTTTCTTATTTGCAACTAGTCTGTTGTTCCATGTCCAGTTCTAACTGTTGCTTTCTGACCTGCATACAGATTTCTCAAGAGACAGGTCAGGTGGTCTGGTACACCCATCGCTTTCAGAATTTTCCTCAGTTTATTGTGATCCACACAGTCAAAGGCTTTGGCATAGTCAATAAAGCAGAAATAGATGTTTTTTCTGGAGCTCTCTTGCTTTTTTGATGATCCAGTAGAAGTTGATTTTTTGATTTCTGGTTTCTCTTCCTTTTCTAAAAACAGCTTGAACATTTGGAAGTTCACGGTTCACGTATTGCTGAAGCCTGGCTTGGAGAATTTTGAGCATTACGTTACTAGCATGTGAGAGGAGTGCAATTGTGTGGTAATTTGAGCATTCTTTGGCATTGCCTTTCCTTGGGATTGGAAAGAAAACTGAACTTCTTCTGGTCACTGCTGATTTTTTCAAATTTGCTGGCATATTGAGTGCAGCACTTTCACAGATTCATCTTTCACGATGTGAAATAGCTCAACTGGAATTCCATCATCTACACTACCTTTGCTTGTAATGATGCTTTCTAAGACCCACTTGACTTCATGTTCCAGGATGTCTGGTCTAGGTGAGTGATCACACCATCGTGATTATCTGGGTCATGAAGAACTTTTTGTACAGTTCTTCTGTATATTCTCGCCACCTCTTCTTAATATCTTCTGCTTCTGTTAGGTCCATACCATTTCTGTCCTGTATCAATCCCATCTTTGCACAGAATATTCCCTTCGTATCTCTAATTTTCTTGAAGAGATCTCTAGTCCTTCCCATTCTGTAGTTTTCCTCTATTTCTTTGCATTGATCACTGAGGAAGGCTTTCTTATCTCTCTTTGCCATTCTTTGGAACTCTGCATTCAGATCCTTATATCTTACCATTTCTCCTTTGCTTTTCGCTTCCCTTCTTTTGACAGCTTTTGTAAGGCTTCCTCAGACAGCCATTTTGTTTTTTTGCATTTCTTTTCCATGGGGATGGTCTTGATCCCTGTCTCCTGTACAATGTCATGAACCTCATTCCATAGTTCATCAGTCACTCTGTCTATCAGATCTAGTCGCTTAAATCTAGTTCTCA
Organism: Nanger dama; assembly: GCA_917880005.1. NCBI lineage: Eukaryota > Metazoa > Chordata > Mammalia > Artiodactyla > Bovidae > Nanger > Nanger dama. Next base: position 4,102,902 of record CAKJTW010000027.1, on the reverse strand, counting down.
CTTCCACTGTATAATCATAAGGGATTTGATTTAGGTCATATCTGAATGATCTAGTGTATTTTTCTACCTTCTTCAACTTAAGTCTGAATTTGGCAATAAGGAGTTCATGATCTGAGCCACAGTCAGCCCCCAGTCTTGTTTTTGCTGACTGTTATACAGAGCTTCTCCATCTTTGGCTGCAAAGAATATAATCAATCTGATTTTGGTGTTGACCATCTGGTGATGTCCATGCGTAGAGTCTTCTCTTGTGTTGTTGCAACAAGGTGTTTGCTACAACTAGTGTGTTCTCTTGGCAAAACTCTATTAGACTTTGCCCTGCTACATTCTCTATTCCAAGGCCAAATTTGCCTGTTACTTTAGGTGTTTCTTGACTTTCTACTTTTGCATTCCAGTCCCCTATAATAAAAAGGACATCTTTTTGGGTGTTAGTTCTAAGAGGCCTTGTAGGTCTTCATAGAACCATTCAACTTCAGCTTCTTCAGCATTACTGGTAGAGGCATAGGCTTGGATTACCATGATATTGAATGGTTTGCCTTGGAAATGATCAGAGACCATTCTGTCATTTTTAGATTGTATCCAAGTACTGCATTTCAGATGCTTTTGTTGACCATGATGACTACTCCATTTTTTCTCAGGGATTCCTGCCCACAGTAGTAGATATAATTGTCATCTGAGTTAAATTCACCCATTCCAGTCCATTTTAGTTTGCTGATTCCTAGAATGTTGATGTTCACTCTTGCCATCTCCTGTTTGACCACTTCCAATTTGCCTTGATTCATGGACCTGACATTCCAGGTTCTTATGCAATATTGCTCTTTACAGCTTTGGACCTTGCTTCTATTACCAGTCACATCCACAACTGGGTACTGTTTTTGCTTTGGCTCCATCCCTTCATTCTTTCTGGAGTTATTTCTCCACTGATCTTCAGTGGCATATTGGGCACCTACTGACCTGGGGAATTCCTCTTTCAGTATCCTATCATTTTGCCTTTTCATACTGCTCATGGGGTTCTCAAGGCAGGAATGCTGAAGTGGTTTGCCATTCCCTTCTCCAGTGGACCAACAGGAGCTGCCCCATGCCTGAGGTCAGGGGTGGCGCCTGGAGAGAAGCAACCCTACGTCCAAGGAGCGGTGACTGTGCGGGCGCAGGAAGGCCGAGAGAAGCTACTCCACATTCAAGGTCAGGAGGGGCGGCTGTGAGCAGATACCCCTCGTACAAGGTTAGGAGCAGCGGCTGTGCTTTGCTGGAGCAGTCGTGAAGAGATACCCCACATCCAAGATAAGAGAAACCCAAGTAAGATGGTAGGTATTGCGAGAGGGCATCAGACACTTAAACCACAATCAGAGAAAACTAGCCAGTCTGATCACAGAGACCACAGCCTTGTCTAACTCAATGAAACTAAGCCATGCTGTGTGGGGCCACCCAAGATGGGAGGGTCAGGGTGAAGAGGTCTGACAGAATGTGAATCCATAGTTCAGGCCCAGGTCAATTTTTTTTTCTCCCACATGAAAAGAGTTTAGATAAACTACTCTTATAACAACATACTTTAATGTTTTTTATGCTATCACATTTAAATGAAATAGTAAAATGTAACTCAGGCTAAGGTGATTAATTTTAATTTTACTACATTACATATGCTGAAAGAATAGAAGTTATGTTAAAAAAGAATACGATTTTACAGTTTACTCTTTTCATGTCCATGGTATTTACACATAGTATGATACTCCACAAAAGAGTGCACACTCTTTGAAATTGAAGACAACAATATTTAGATATTTTTTTTATATGTATGGCAACAGTTGATTTCTTGATTTCTAAAATTTGACAAATAAAATGAAAATTTACCTGGAATGAATCCCTTTCCTAACTTCTCCTTGCTGATGCTTCATTCATTTAATTTCTTGATGACCTGATACTTTCATCACAAAAAGGAATAGATTCATGTAGGAAAAACAGAATTATGGAGTCAAGATTATGTATATTTCATCCAAATTGAAAACTGAAAATCATATATATCTATTGGCTTCCCTGGTAGCTCAGCTGATATAGAATCTGTCTGTAATGCAGGAACCCCAGGTTTGATCCCTGGTTTGGGAAGATCCTCTGGAGAAGAAAAGGCAACCCGCTCCAGTATTCCTGCCTGGAAAATCCCATGGACAGAGGAGCCTGGTGGGCTACAGTCAGTCCATTGGTCACAGAGAGTTGGACACAACTGAGCGCCTACACACACACAAACATACACACAAATAGGTTATAACTTGCAATGTGTTACAGAGAAGGCAATGGCAACTCACTCCAGTACTCTTGCCTGGAAAATCCCATGGACAGAGGAGTCTGGTAGGCTGCAGTCCATGCGGTCATGAAGAGCCAGACATGACTGAGAGACTTCTCTTTCACTTTTCACTTTCATGCATTAGAGAAGGAAATGGCAACCTGCTCCAGTGTTCTTGCCTGGAGAATCCCAGGGACGGTGAAGACTGGTGGGCTGCCTTCTATGGGGTCACACAGAATCAGACATGACTGAAGTGACTTGGCAGCAGCAGCAATGGGTTAAAACTATTATCATAAAGGAAACAAAGATCTGTCTTCAGAGTAAACCCACTTAAACTTTATAAATTTCTCCTGGTTTACATCTATGTGTAACATCAAGAAATATGAGCTAAGGAAATACTGCATTTTGTGTAAATCAACAATAAAAGAATGTATGAGAAAAACAGTATTGAGCAAGAAACTTGGCTCTTACAAACCCTTCTTCTTTTTCAGTTGCTGAATTCTGGGGAATTTTAGTGATGGGTATCTTAGGGCTTGGCTTGCCTCTCTTTGGTGAAAGCCATGTTCCTGAGAATAAGTAAAGTTTATTTCCAGTTAGTCAGAAAAATATGTGGTTACCAATACTAGATTGAGTAACATGGAGTCCAAGAACCTTTTCACCTGGGTGATTTTAATTAGCAATATATAACCACACAAAGCACCTATTTTTACATAAAACATTAACTGAACCACTCTTTAAGTAATTTCCAGTAAATGAAGCTATAATAATTTATGTTTTTATGGAAATAGAAATACTTACACAGTTAACATCATAATGTAAAACTGACTCGATAGCATATTTAAATAATTGTGTTCTAAACATTTGGAAATAGACTCTCCCAAAGAACTTCAGATTATTAGTTTAATTATAAATTTCATCCACTAAATGTAATTTGTAGAAAAAAACTGCAAAGATCTTTCTCTTTTTCTAAAGCAACAGTAGTATATTTTATATTATTCATTTTCCCATTTTCTGTTTTATTATTTGTAGGTGTTTCACAAATATAGAGTACATTTTATGAGTTGATCACTTTCCATAATAATTTTTGTCTAGCTAAGTAGATTGTAAATTATTTAGGATTATGGAAAAGTTCAATTTACTTTCCCCACAGAGTAACTTGCTTAGATTTTATATCACAAGAGATGCTTTTATTTATAGATGAAAAATAGGTCGTAAAGGAAATGCACTTGGTTATTTTAGTAGTTTACTCAAACTCAAGTCTTTCACAATCATTGAAATATATTAAAATAGTAATAATTTGCACCATTAATCACACCATTCATATTAACAGTAAAAGAATTGTTCCCCCTACAGTAGAACTCGTCCTTCTTCTATAGACGAGGTATTGTATGTGAACTGTAACCGGAACTGTACTCGAAAAGTCACATCATTCCACTATCAGCAAATACACAATCTGATTAGTTCTGACACTAAGACCTTTCTGGTAATCTAAAGTATGATGTCTCATGCAAGCTATTGTTTAACAATCACACAGAAGGTTAAGTAGCAAAAGAAGATGAGTGTTTCTGAACACCAGCAGTATATCATCAGCAATATTTCTGACAAATAAAAGTCATTAGTTTGCCAAAAATTTTAATGAAATCATGATTAATAAATGCATCTCAAAGGTCTGCATCAAAGTCAAGGCATTTGGGTGATAAATGTAAACATGCAGAACTTGCTTTGCCAAAAGCTGTGTGTTTCCTTATACAGCTCCACTGATTGATCTGTCCATTATTCTAATGCATAATTTATCACATCAAGGGAGACAATTCATTATATGCATAGTATAACCAGGAAGTTCCAAACACTAAAACCTTTAGGAGACTTAACAGTGTGCCTAGGTACTCAAATTGTTTTTTCATTATGAAGTGGAGACTTCAAAAAATTTACAAAAATATCATCTACCAAAACAAAACAAAATTTCAAATGTTTTAATTTACTTGAGAGCATTTGACACATTCTTTCCTCAGGTTAACATTTCTACCACCCTCACTGTTTTCATTCCTTATGAGGGGTCCATCTATTGTTAAACTTAAATCAATAAGAAATGGGCTCATGTTCCAATCCCTGTCAAGTAAGAATTTTGCAACTGTATTGCTTGAACCTTTAACAGCAGTATGTACCGTTGCTTCAAAGCTCATTGAATTAAATTATAGATTACGGCATTCCTCTCTTTTAAAACATGAGATATGGAATAGTATAGTACATTGGGGTTTCCAATCATTCATTCTTTGATGCAGTCAGCCAAAAACTCAAAGCTACTGTCATATTTTGATTTAATCTAGAACTCAATAAATGAATTTAAGAGATCCTACGAATATCTTATTAGGAAAAAAATATATTCTTTTGTTGAAGATAAAAATTGTGGTGATGGATAGGATATTCCTCTGAGTTTTTGATATGTACTTGATTTTTAGAAAGCTAAGAATTTGAATATAACTTTCAGATAAACAAAGAAGGTAGCACTATAGAAAATGCCTTTACATTATAAAACATAAAGTCAGAACAGATGACTGAGCATAGTGATTAGTTGATAGTACCAAAGTTTATGCCCCCAGAACTCACAATCACTTAACTATATTTTCTTCCTTCTCATCAACAGAATTAAAAAAAAAAAAGCCAACATTTAAATTGTGTTTGTTTGTGTAATTTAGGGGAAATGCACTTAGAACTATCTAGTTTTGAATTACAACTTTAAAACTATATTTTAAAGTTAATCTATTTCAATTTGATATACAGAAACAATGAGCCCATTTAAAAGGATCAAATGTTTGACATTGTTTTTCTTAATGATAATACAAAAATTAAGTAACTGAAATGGAATATATTTATTTGATAGCAGCATCTAATTTAGTAAGGAAAACTGTCAGAAATTATAACAGGAGACAACTTTGCAGGTTTATATCCACAAGATTGTGTTTTCGATCTGAGTGGCAATATAATCAAAAGAACATAATAAACAGTCACAACATTAAAGACCTCCATTTTCTAGTCCTAAAACAGTTTTATATCCTGCTCCAAAAGCTGTCTGACCAAAACTGTCTTTCATTCAGCCTTCAGTAAATTTAGTGGCTATTTTGGCATAGGGAGGTATAGAATCAAAGCATTTTGGAGGCTTCTAGAACTGATTTACAAATCCTAAGTCCTAAAATTTGAATTTTAGTTTGAGTAAGTAACTGCCATTATAACTGCATTACTTTACACTCCAAATAGTCCATTTAACATTATTTGGATAGGGAATATCAACGTGGTAAGATAAAAGTCTATCACATATTTTACTTTAATATATTCTATTTGCATCTATAAATCTTTATTTACCTTTTCAGTTCATATAATTAGTATCTCTCCTGCTCTTTGGCTCAATCACCTGTGCCCTTTTTCAGGCCCATATCACCAGAACACCTGCTTCTGAGAGGAGCTATTTGATCCCTCATAAATGTATTTGTTGGCTGTGTCCCTAAATGATTTTATAAACCACTTCAGAGTGTGAGAGAAAAGGACTTGTCTCATCTACAGCTTTGTCCATAAAGTTATGGACTGAATGTTTGTGTCTCCCCCAAACTCATATGTTGGAAACCTGGCCCCAGTGTGATGATATTAGGAGGTGGTGCTTTTAGAAGATAATTGGATGATGAGGGTGGAAGCCTCAAGAATGGAATTAGTGTCCTACCAGAGAGGTAGCTTGCTTTCTGCCATGGGAAGATACAGCAGTAAGATGGTTGTTGGCAACCAGAAAGAGTTCTCACCAGACATTGAATCAGACTGCACCTTGGTCTTGGAATTCCCAGCCTGTAGAATTGGGAAAAATAAATTTCTGTGTTGATAAGCCACCCAGTTTATGGTATTTTATTACAGCAGCATAAGCTAAGTAAATGATATCTGTTGAACTTCAAATAAGACAGTCAATTTGCTATCAATTTGCCTTTAAAGTATGTATTTATTTGTACTTATTAACACTGATTTTAAATTTTTAATATATTTATTTGCCTGTTTTTAATCAACAGGCTTTCAATTTGAATTAACCAAACTATTTAACTGATAAAATATTTCTGAAGGGATCAAAAATGTGTATGTCATCAAAGACTGTGAAGTAGAGTGAGAACATGCACAGAGGTGTCATATCCCTAGGTGAAAATCTCATCTTGCTCTGCACTGAGAAGCCCTGAGTAATGACCCACTCTCTTTAAACTCCAGTGTCCCATAAAATCAGAAGTTAATTTTACCATCTCATCTCTAAGATAACTTATGACATGGCTGATGTATAGGGAAAAAATAGCTAATTTAACCTTCAAGTAATATTGGAAGCAATGGGTCTGTATCCAAAATTCATAGAACATCTGTCTTTACTTTCTAAAAGAAGTATAATACAATTCTGAAAATAAATAGAACAAATTAAAGACTAGAAATAGTTCCTTCTCAATACTCACTGTGCTAACAATAACCAGAAAGCAAAGAAGACAGTTGGTAAGAGAATCTTATTGATTTTTCTACCAAATTATGTTAGGTAGATTCTGTTCATCCACTCTTTTAAATGGATATGAATATGAATTCCCACAGGTATTTTTAACGAGATTTCAGGGAAAGGTTTCCATATCACTGCACTAACAGGATTTGCATGTAGTTGACAGCTGTGGCACATAAATTAAATAAAATTTTATTAATGTGTTAAAAAACATGCCGTTTACACAAAATAAAGCAAAGCTAACATTTATTTTACATGAAACAGAAAATAAGAAACATTTGCCCTGAACCAAATGTTAGTTTTGCTAGAAAAATACTTGTTTGTTTTATTTTTGTACATATGCTTTGCAACAGCAACAAGCAAATGAAATAAATGTGAAATTGTGGTAATTATGAGATAGGAACTCATATATGTCTCTAAAATAGATTACTTGGATGAGCAGTTTAAAGTTAAAGCAGAAAACTAAACAGAATATGACAAGACCTGAGTACTAGTCCTCAGTCTGTCATTAACCATATTTCTTATGTGAATTGAATAGTTTCTTTACTGTTGGGTTCCTTATTGTTAAAAATAAGGTTTTCAAACGCGACTGCTAACTATAAAATTCTATAGTACCATCGTAATTTGAAACTGAACAAAATCGTACTGCCAGCAAAGAACAATTTACATAGGAAATAGCTTAACACAGAGAGCATCTTGTTCACAAAATGTTCATATATTTGTTGCCATCTCCCATTTGCTTTTCAGCAATTTAGTCAAACATGATTCATGCACTTATCTAAAATATTATGATCAGCACATTTTATAAGGCAAAATAAAACAACAACAGCAACACCCAGAAACATTCTTCAATGGATTGCTCATGAAAGCAAATCAGAAATCCACATTTCTGACAGACCAATGGTATCATGTACTTCACACACTGAATGAATCACTTCCATAAAATTAGCTCAGTAAGCTTTCAAATTGGTAAGAAAATGTCTTCAGTTAATCCCAGGAAGAACACAAGACTATAGGTCAACAGAATATGCATTTCCAAAAAATAATGGGGTGGGGGGAGTCTTGATATTGGCCATTGTCATGCAATAAAACCAAAGGCTAGTTTTCAACACATCAAGAACTGAGGAGGAGATGGTGAAAGAGGCAAGCTTTGCCATGAAGCAGCACACGTATGAATCAGTTAGAGAAGCAGGGGCTCTGTTGTTGATAGCTTATCATGCTCTTAGATTTTCTGCAAAATACTACAGTTAATGGGCGTGGGAGGAATGATACACAGAGAATCAACTGCTTTACCCAAAATGCCAAGGGCTAGATATAGGTAGAGATGAGTGTAAAGAAATGTGGTTCACATGACTTCTTAGTTACAAATGACACATTTTTCCTGTTAAAGCAATGACATGGACAATTGTATATCTGCATATTTTACACTCAAATAAAACCAGTTCTGTCATCTGCAATGGTGGTTTTCTAAACACAAGTGGTACATCTTCTAACTTGAAAATTAGAAAGATGATAAAATGATCACCATACTTAACTGAAGAAAGAAGAGAAGAGCAAGAAAGGGATAAAGGGAAATTTATACCCAACTGAATGCAGGGTTCCAGAGAATAGAAAAGTAAGATAAGAAAACCATCTTAAATGAACCATCCAAAGAAATCAAGAAAAACAATAGAATGGGAAAGACTAGAGTTCTCTTCAAGAAAACTGGAAATATCAAGGAACTATTTCATGCAGGATGGGAATGATAAAGTACAGAAATAACAAGGACCTAATAGAAAGAGAGAGAGAGAATTAAGAAGTGGCGAGAATATATAGAACTATACTAATAAAGTCTTGAAGACCCAAATAACCACAATGGTGTGGTCACTCACCTAGAGCCAGACATCCTAGAGTGTGAAGTTGTGAGCCTTATAAAATTTTACTATAAACAAAGCTAGTGGATGTGTCGGAATTCCAGCTGAACTTCTTAAAATCCTAAAGGATGATGTTGTGAAAGTGCTGCACTCTATGTTAGCAATTTGAAAAACTCAGCAGTGAACACAGAACTAGAAAAGATCAGTTTTCATTCTAATTCACAAAGAAGGGCAATGCTAAAGAGTGTTCAAACTAAAATAAAATTGCACCCATTTCACATGTCAGCAAGGTTATACTCAAAATCTTTCTAGCTAGGTTTCGGCAATGTGTTAAACAAGAATTTTCAAATGCAAAATCTGGGTTTAGAAAAGGCAGAGGAACTAGAGATCAAGCTGCCAACAACTGTGGTATCATAGAGACCCAAGGAAATTCCACAAAACCATCTAAAGCTGCTTCATTGACTATGCTAAAGCCTATGACTGTGGATCACAACAAACTGTGGAAAATTTTTAAAGAAATGGGAATATCAGACCACTTTACCTGTTTCTTAATCTGTATGTGGGTTAAATAGCAACATTTAGCACTGTACCTGGAAAAATGGACCAGTTCAAAATTGGGAAAGGAGTATGTTGAAGCTGTATATTGTCACCCTTATTTAGCTTTTATACAGAATACATCATTTGAAATGCTGGGCTGGATGAATCACAAGCTGGAATCAAGATTTCTGGGAGAAGTATCAACAGCCTCAGATAAGCAGATGACACTACTCTAATGACAGAAAGTAAAGAAGAACTAAAAAGCCTCTTGATTAGGGTGAAAAAGAAGTGAGTGAAAAAAATGGTTTGCAACTCGACATTCAAAAACTGAGATTATGGCATGAAGTCCCATCACTTCATGGCAAACAGAGGTAGAAAAGGTGGAGGTGGTGACATATTTTCTTTTCTCGGGCACTAAAGTCACTGTGGATGGTGGCGAAGCCATGAAATTAAAAAAATATATATTTGCTCCTTGAAAGGAAAACTAAGACAAATCCACATAGCAGAGTCACCACTTTGCTGACACAGGTATATATATATAATCAGTGTTATAGTTTTCCACTATGGATGTAAGAGTTGAACCATAAAGAAGGCTGACAGCCAAAGGACTGACACTTTTAAATTGTGGTACTGGGGAAGACTCTTTGAGAGTCTCTTGGAGAGCAAGGGGATCAAACAAGTCAATCATTGGAAGGATAGCTGCTGAAGCTGAAACTCCAATACTATGGCCACCTGATGCAAGGAGTTGACTCATTAGGAAAGGCCCTGGGTCTGGGAAAGATTGAAGACAAAGGAGAAGGGGGCAGCAGAGGATTAGATGGTTAGATAGCATCAACGACTCAATGAATATGAATTTGAGCAAACTCCGAGTGAAAAATAGATATGAAAAAAAGCAACAAAGGTTTACTGTACAGCACAGGGAACTATACTCAATATATTATAATAACATAATAAAAAATAATTTGAAAAACAACCTGTATATGTGTATAACAGAATCACACACAAAAAAGAATTGTACTTTTTGAAATTTTATGTTTTATCTTCTTGCCAGTTTTTCTAAATGTCCTGTAAACATCTAATAACAACATGAGATACAAAATTTTAAAGATATTTGTGTAGTATATTATTAATATAAATTAATTAAATATAAATCTATTATATTTAATTTATTAATAACATCATTCAAGATGCTCCTATTCTTACCTTTTCTGCACTTGATAAAATATTCTCAGATAAATGTTAATATGTATTACTATGATTATATATTTTTTCTTTTCCTTTATATTTCTTTTGATTTGTGCTTTATGTATCTTTGTTGTTAAAGTATCTAATGGTTTATGATGTCTATCTTCTTTGTGAAATTGTACCTCTTATCATTTAAAATATTCATCTTTTGCTCAACATTACTCATTATCAGAGAAATGTGAATCAAAACCACAATGAGGTACCATTTCATGGCAGTCAGAATGGCTATTATCAAAAAGTCTACAAGCAATAAGTGCTGGAGAGGATGTGGACAAAAGGGAACCCTCTTACACTGTTGGTGGGAATGCAGACTAGTACAGCCACTGTGGAGCACAGTGTGGAGATTCCTTAAAAACTGGAAATAGAACTGCCATATGACTAAGCAATCCCGCTGCTGGGAATACACACCAAGGAAACCAGAATTGAAAGAGACACGTGTACCCCAATGTTCATTACAGCACTGTTTATGATAGTGAGGACATGGAAGCAACCTAGATGTCCATTGGAAGATGAATGGATAAGGAAGCTGTGGCACATATATAAAAAAGGTAGATGAAACTGGAGCCTATTATACAAAGTGAAGTAAGTCAGAAAGAAAAACACCAATACAGTATACTGACACATATATGTGGAATTTAGAAAGATGTTAATGACGACCCTATATACAAGACAGCAAAAGAGACACAGATGTAAAAAACAGACTTTTGGACTCTGTGGGAGAAAGCGAGGGTGTGAAGATTTGAGAGAATAGCATTGAAACATGCATATTATTATATGTGAAATAAATCACTAATTCAGGTTCAATGCATGAGACAGGGTGCTCAGGGCTGGTGCACTGGGATGACCCTAAGGGATGGGATGGGAAGGGAAGTGGGAGAGGGATTCAAGATGGAGAACACGTGTACACCCATGGCTGATTCGTGTCAATGTATGGCAAAAACCACTACAATATTGTAAAATAATTAGCTTCCAATCAAAAAAAAAAAAAAAAAAAACCAGGGAAACCTGGCATGTTTCCATGAGGTTGCAACAAAGTTGCAAAGAGTAGGATACAACTTGGTGACTGAACAGCAACAACAAATTCTTAATTGAACAGAGATAGGACAGCATTTACAATCTTTCATTTTAAATATATAGATAATAATGTAGGTATAATTTTGAAATGTATGCACTATCTCGTGAGTGGATATTCTTGGATTTTAGGTCAAAAATTAATGATGGTTTGCTCAATGAGCCAAGGAACAGGCAAGATTATAGTTTTGATTTTATCTGTACTGAAAAAGTGTTTATCAGTTATCCTAAGGATAAATTGTGGGCAAAAGTGGAAACACCAAATAGTAAAACAATGGGTTAGTTATATGATAAAAGAATATAGCTACTCTTTAAAAGTAACACCATTGAAAAGTTCATTAAATGATAAATATTCCTTTGCAGTTTCCTCCAATATGCCTTACTTGTCAATCGTTAAGAAAAAGGCATTTAAGTATGTGATAATTGCTACTACATCAATATTTTCAGAGTCATATTTAGAACTGGCACTGGTAATCATAGCATGTTAAGTTTAAGAACAACTGCAAGGAGATCCAACCAGTCCATTCTAAAGGAGATCAGTCCTGAGTGTTCTTTGGAAAGTGCAGTCGCTCAGTCGTGTCCGACTCTTTGCGACCCCATGTACTGAGGAGCATGCCAGCCTCCTCTGTCCATAGCATTTTCTAGGCAAGAGTACTGGAGTGGGTTGCCATTTCCTTCTCCAGGGAATCTTCCCGACCTAGGGATCGAACCCAGGTCTCCTGCATTGTGGACAGATGCTTTACCATCTGAGCCACCAGGGAAGTCAGGAATGATGCTAAAGCTGAAACTCCAGTACTTTGGCCACCTCATGCGAAGAGTTGACTCATTGGAAAAGACTCTGATGCTGGAAGGGATTAGAGGGCAGGAGGAGAAGGGGACGACAGAGGATGAGATGGCTGGATGGCAACACCGACTCAATGGATGTGAGTTTGAGTGAACTCTGGGAGCTGGTGATGTTCAGGGAGGCCTGGCATGCTGCAGTTCATGGTGTCACAAAGAGTCAGACATGACTGAGCAACTGAACGGAACTGAACTGAACTACCAAGTTCATTTATAACACAACTATCTGCCCATTACTTCCATATACTATATTCCATATGGGGAAGCATCACACTTGCAAGACAAATCTTGCCTGCTATAAACACACACACACACACACACACACACAGGAAAAAGTTTCAAAAATGTAGCCACAACAGGGGCTATTGCAATATTTATGTTGAAGATAAAGTGAGGAATGCCTATCAGAGCTCAAATTCACCTTTGGTATAATATTGACCTTCTTTGACTGTATTTTGAGTATTACATCTGGTTGCTTTAGAATTACAAAATTGCGACCAACAGTGATATTTTGTGATAAAAGGATTTGAAACTACGTTAAGAACAGTAATTTATTTGTATGTACGTACTAGTTGGGGCTTCCCTTGTGGCTCAGATGGTAAAGAATCTGCCTGCAATGAAGGAGACCCAGGTTCGATCCTTGAGTTGGGAAGATCCTCTAGAGAAGGGAATGGCAAACCACTCCAGTATTCTTGCCTGGTGAATCCCATGCTTAAAGGGGCCTGATGGGTTACACCCCATGGGGTCGAAAAGAGTCAGACACCACTGAGTGACTAACACTTTTTCACTAATTGGTAAAATGTGTCACAAATACATTGTTTCATTTATTCATCACCAAAATCATGCAAGGTAATAAAATAGGTTTGGGTCATTTCCATTTCACAGATTAGGAAGCTAACATATTATAGGATTATAATCCCCAAATCTAAAATCTGTATGTAAGTAGTACAGACAGTATTTATATCTGTGGTTTTCTCAATTCCTCTGCCACTGCTGCCACCCATGACAACATAAAATCATCTGGAATGTTCTGCGTGTACTAAACATCATCAGATCTCTGAAGTTAAGGCCTAGGGTCTAGGATTTACTTAATGTTATAGAGGTGATTTTTGGGTTTCCCAGGTGGCTCAGGTGGTAATGTGTCTGCCTGCAATGCGGGAGACGTGGGTTTGATCACTGGGTAGGGAAGATCCCCTGGAGAAGATGACAACCCACTCCAGTATTCTTGCCTGGAGAATTCCACGGACAAAGGAACCTGATGGGGTTGCAAAAAGTCAATGGGGTTGCAAAAAGACAGACACGACTGAGCAACTTCACTTCATTTCACTATAGAGGTGATTCTTAATAACATGGTTAAGACCACAGCTTTATATCAAGTATTCTGACTATAAATTTACTTTCCTTTCTAGTCTCCCACAATGGCTTTGATAAACAACCCCTGAATATAAAATCAGCCCAACTAGAACAAAAAGCCAGTCTTTGACACAGGATAACATAATGGTTCACATCACAAATTTTAGACCCAGAAAGTCTGGATATGAACTACAGTATAGTAGAAAACATTTGTAAACCATATACTGGATAAAGGGTTAATATTCAAAATATATAAAGAACTCATACAGCTCTGTAACAAGAAAACAAACAATAAATTTCAAAAATGAGCTGAGGAACTGATAGATATTTTTTCTAAGAATACATCCAAATGGCCAAAAGGTACATGAAACGATATCCAACATCACTAATCATAAAGGCAATGCAAATCAAAACCACAATGAGTTATCACCTTACATCTGTCAGAATGGCTTTCATGAAGAAGACAACAGAGAGCAAATGCTGACGAGGAAGTTAAGAGAACTCTCATACACTGTTGGTGAGAATGTAAATTGGTGTGGCAACTAAGGAAGAAAAAAAAAAATATGGAGTTTCCTGAGTATCTACAGACTGTATATTGTCATGCTTATTTAACTTATATGAAGAGTACATCATGAGAAATTTTGGGCTGGATGATGTACAAGCCGGAATCAAGATTGCAGAGAGAAATATCAATAACCTCAGACATGGAACTACACAGCCTCTTCATGAGAGTGAAAGAAGAGAGTGAAAAAGCTGGCTTAAAACTCAACATTCAAAAAAAGAAGGCATCTGATCCAAGTACTTCATGGCAAATAGATGGGAAAATAATGGAAACACTGAGAGATTTTATTTTCTTGGGCTCCAAAATCACTGCAGATGGTGACTGCAGCTATGCAGTTAAAAGACACTTTCTCTTTGGAAGAAAAGCTATGAGCAACCTAGATAGCATATTAAAAAGCAGAGACATTAGTTTGCCAACAAGGTCTGTCTAGTCAAATCTACCGTTTTTCCAATAGTCACATACAGATGTGAGATTTGGACCATAAGGAAAACTGAGCACTGAAGAATTGATGCTTTTGAACTGTGGTGTTGGAAAAGACTTTTGAGAGTCCCTTATACTTCAAGGAGATCCAACCAGTCCATCCTAAAGGAGATCAGTCCTGGGTGTTCATTGGAAGGACTGATGCTGAAGGTATGATACTTTGGCCACCTGATGCAAAGAGCCAACTCATTAGAAAAGACCCTGATGCTGGGAAAGACTTAAGGTGGGAGGAGAAAGGGATGACAGAGAATGACATGGTTGGATGGCATCACCGACTCAATGGACATGAGTTTGAGCATCTGGGAGTTAGTGAAGGACAGTGAAGCCTGTTGTACTGCAGTCCATGGGGTCACAAAGAGTTGGAAACGACGGTGCAACTGAGGAACAGCAAAAAGTTAAAAAAGGGAACTACAATATGACCCAACCCTCACTTTAAGTACATCCTCCAAAGAAATGAAAATATGATATTGAAGAAATACATGTACTCCCATTTTTGCTACAGCATTATTCACAACAACCAAGATATGGAAACAATCCAAATGTACATCAATGGGTGAATGTGTAAGAAAAATGGACTTTACATGTGCATCTGAATATTACTGAGCCACAAGAAGAAAGGAAATACTACTATTTGGGACAACATGGGTGTATCTTATAGGCACTATGCTAAAAGAATAAGCCAATGAGAGAGATAAACAATGAGAGGTATGTCTTGCACATGGCAACTAAAAAAATAACCAAACAGAAAAAGTGGATTAGAAAAGTTGTTTTCAGGGACTAAAATGAGAGGGAGTAGGGAGATGTTATTTGAAATGATACAAATTGTTACCTATAAGATAAATAAGTTCTGAAGATCTAATATATCACGTGCATTAAATGGTTATGGTTCCTAACACTGTATTGTGTAATTGAAAGTTGCTGAAAGAAAAACTTAAATGTTCTCACTGAATGTGTACACACACACACACACACACACACACACACACACACACACACCGTGCTCGTGCGTAAGGTAATGGATGTGTTAACTAACTAAATGATAGGTGTCTTTTCACATAGATATGTATACCAAATCATCATCCTGTATACTTAAAAGCCTTCAATTATACTACCTAACTGATGCCTCAATAATGACAAAAAAATAATATTTAGAAAACTAGCAAATAAACAAACAAAACACAAGACAAAAGATGCAGTTAACATAAAACACTGAGAATCTGGTTTTTCTTTACACTTTAAAACTGCATTAACCAGCACAATTGTAAATCCTCTTTATTGCTTATTAGACTTTTTACTTAGAAAATTGTCCAGATATTTTAAATAGTCATCATTTAGGATAAAATTAGTTTTAGAACCAAAGCAAAATTAGCCCTGTTCAATCAGAGAAATATCCTTAGGCTTCCAAAAAGAGTGCAATAAAACTTCCTGAATTTAAAATTACATACAGTCTTAAAATTAAGAAATGGGATAAGTGATCTATTACATACTGTCAGTAGGAGGATACATGAATTAATAAATGATATTGAGTAACACCAAATGGACCCTACACAACATACAAATATATTTGTATACCCATGTATGTGATTGAAAGAATAGCAAGAAATTAGATCCACAAATGTTAGGATTTAGTAATCATCTAACAGGACTTCCAGAAACAAGGAAATGAAAAAATATACTGGCAATATTTGAAAAGGACATTGCTTAGAAATTTCCAGAATTATAGAAAAGCACAAGTTTTCATATTTGAAACAGGCTCTACTGTGAACAGAAAAATAAAAAGAAATTTTGCCTACAGAAATCCTAATGAAACTTCATAAAACAAAGAATAAATAACATCATCATTAAGGGATAATTGAAAAGCATATAGTCACACAGTTGCAGAAAAACAAAAACAGCAAAGCATAAACTATAAAAACAAAATGATAGTTCAGTTCAGTTCAGTCGCTCAGTCATGTCCAACTTTTGCGACCCCCAAAACTGCAGCACATCAGGCCTTCCTGTCCATCAGCAACTCCCGGAATTACTCAGACTCATGTCTACTGAGTTGGTGATGCCATCAAAACCATCTCATCCTCTGTCATCCCCACCTCCTCCTGCCTTCAACCTTTCCTGGCATCAGGGTCTTTTCCAATGAGTCAGTTCTTCTCATCAGGTGGCCAAAGTATTGGAGTTTCAGCATCAGTCCTTCCAATAAACATTCAGGACTGATATCATTTAGGGTAGACTGGTGGGATCTCCTTGCAGTCCAAGGCACTCTCAAGAGTATTCTCAACACCACGGTTAAAAAGCATCAATTCTTCAGTGCCAAGCTTTCTTTATAGTCCAACTCTCACATCCATACATGACTACTGACAAAACCATACCTTTGACTAGACAGCCTTGTTGGCAAAGTAATGTCTTTGCTTTTTAATATGCTGATTAGGTTTGTTATAACTTTTCTTAAAAGGAGCAAGCATCTTTTAACTTCATGGCTGCAGTCACCATCTGAGTCAGTAATTTTGGAGCCCCCAAATATGAAGTCTGTCACTGTTTCAATTCTTTCCCATCTACATGCCATGAAGTGATGGAACCTGAACTGGACATGAACAGACTAGTTCCAAATAGGAAAAGGAGTATCCAAGGCTGTATATTGTCACCATCTTACTTAACTTATATGCAGAGTACATCATGAGAAACACTGGGGTGGATGAAGCACGGGCTGTAGACCAGATTGCTGGGAGAAATATCAGTAACCACAGATATGAAGATGACACCACCTTTATGGCAGAAAGTGAAGAAGACCTAAAGAGCCTCTTGATGAAAGTAAAAGAGGAGAGTGAAAAAGTTGGCTTAAGGCTCAACATTCAGAAAACTAAGATCATGGCATCTGGTTCCATCAGTTCACGGCAAACAGATTGGGAAACAGGGGAAACAGTGCAAACAGTGACTGACTTTATTTTGGGGGGCTCCAATAAGTGCAGATGGTTATTGCAGCCATGATATTAAAAGACTCTTACTCCTTGGAAGAAAAGTTATGACCAACATAGACAGGATGTTAAAAAGCAGAGACATCACTTTGCCAAAAAGGTCCATCTAGTCAAGGCTATGGTTTTTCCAGTAGTCATGTATGGATGTGTGATTTGGACTATAAAGAAAGCTGAGCACTGAAAAATTGATTCTTTTGAACTGTGGTGTTGGAGAAGACTCTTGAGAGTCCCTTGGACAGCAAAGAGATCCAACCAGTTCATCCTAAAGGAAATCAGTCCTGAATGTTCATTGGAAGGACAAGTGTTGAAGCTAAAATTCTAATACATTGGCCACCTGATGAGAAGAGCTGATTCATTTGAAAAGACCCTGATGCTGGGAAGATTGAAGGCTAGAGGACAAGGCAACAACAGAGGATGAGACAACTGGATGGCATCACCAACTCAATGGACATGAGTCTGAGTAATCTCCAGGAGTTGTTGATGGAAGGGGAGGCTTGGTGTGCTGCAGTCCATGGGGTTGCAAAGAGTCAGACATGACTGAAAGACTGAACTTAATGGAACAAAACTGATGGAACCTGATGCCATGATCTTAGTTTTCTTAATGTTGATTTTTAAGCTAACTTATTAACTCTCCTCTTTCACTTTCATCAATAGGCTGTTTAGGTCTTCTTCACTTTCTGCCATAAGAGTGGTGTCATCTGCATATATGAGGTTGTTGATATTTCTCCCAGCAATCTTGATTCCAGCTTGTGCTTCATCCAGTCCAGCATTTTTCATGAGGTACTCTGCATGGAAGTTAAAAAGCAGTGTGACAATATACAGCCTTGACATATCCTTTTCCTATTTGAAACCAGTCTGTCACTCCATGTCTGATTCTAACTGTTGCTTCTTGACCCGCATACAGATTTATCAAGAGGCAGGTCAGGTGGTCTGGTATTGCGATCTCTTTCAGAATTTTCCAGTTTATTGTGACCCACACTGTCAAAGGCTTTGACATAGCAAATAAAGCACAGAAAGATGTTTCTCTGGAATTCTCTTGCTGTTTCAATGATCCAGCAGATATTGGCAATTTGATTTCTGATTCCTCAGCCTTTCCTAAAACCATCTTGTACATCTTGGAGTTGAAGGTTCATGTATTCTGAAGCCTAGCTTGGGGAATTTTGAGCTTCCTAAGGATCATTTTCCGCAGCTATTTGTAAGGCCTCCCCAGACAGCCATTTTGTTTTTTTGCATTTCTTTTCCATGGGGATGGTCTTGATCCCTGTCTCCTGTACAATGTCACGAACCGCATTCTGTAGTTCATCAGGCACTCTATCTATCAGATCAAGGCCTTTAAATCTATTTCTCACTTCCACTGTATAATCATAAGGGATTTGATTTAGGTCATACCTGAATGGTCTACCGGTTTTCCCTACTTTCTTCAATTTCAGTCTGAATTTGGCAATAAAGAGTTCATGATCTGAGCCACAGTCAGCTCCTGGTCTTTTTTTTGTTGACTGTATAGAGCTTCTCCATCTTTGGCTACATAGAATATAATCTATCTGATTTCGGTGTTGACCATCTGGTGATGTCCATGTGTAGAATCTTCTCTTGTGTTGTTGAAAGAGGGTGTTGCTATGACCAGTGCATTTTCTTGGCAAAACTTTATTAGTCTTTGCCCTGTTTCATTCCATATTCCAAGGCCAAATTTGGCTGTTACTCCAGGTATTTCTTGACTTTCTACTTTAGCATTCCAGTCCCCTCTAATGAAAAGCACACCTTTTGGGGGTGTTAGTTCTAAAAGGTCTTGTAGGTCTTCATAAAACCATTCACCTTCAGCTTCTTCAGCATTACTGGTTAGGGCATAGACTTGGATAACTGTGATATTGAATCGTTTGCCTTGCAAACGAACAGAGGTCATTCTGTCATTTTTGAAATTGCATCCAAGTACTGCATTTCGGACTCTTTTGTTGACCATGATGGCTACTCCATTTTTTCTCAGGGATTCCTGCCCACAGTAGTAGATATAATGGTCATCTGAGTTAAATTCACCCATTAGTTCACTGAGTCCTAGAATGTCGACATTCACCCTTGCCACCTCTTGTTTGACCACTTCCAATTTGCCTTGATTCATGGACCTGGCATTCCAGGTTCCTATGCAATATTGCTCTTTACAGCATTGGATCTTGCTTCTATCACCAGTCACATCCACAGCTGGGTATTGTTTTTGCTTTGGCTCCATCCCTTCATTCTTTCTGGAGTTATTTCTCCACTGATCTCCAGTAGCATATTGGGCACCTACTAACCTGGGGAGTTCCTCCTTTGGTATCCTAACATTTTGCCTTTTCATACTGTTCATGGGGTTCTCAAGGAAAGAATACTGAAGTGGCTTGCCATTCCCTTCTCCAGTGGACCACATTCCATCAGACCTCTCCACTAGGACCCGCCCATCTTGGGTTGCCCTGCAGGCATGGCTTGGTTTCATTGAATTTACAAGGCTGTGGTCCTAGTGTGATTAGACTGACTAGTTTTCTGTGAGTATGGTTTCAGTGTGTCTGCCCTCTATTGCCCTCTTGCAACACCTACCATCTTACTTGGGTTTCTCTACCTTGGGCGTGGAGTATATCTTCACAGCTGCTCCAGCAAAGTATAGCTGCTGCTCCTTACCTTGGATGCGGGGTATCTCCTTACCACCGCTGTTCCTGACCTTCAATGTGGGATAGCTCCTCTAGGCCCTCCTGCGGCTGTGAATCCACCACTCCTTGGGTTGCTCCTCCAGTCTCTGGCCCTGACCTCGGGCATGGGTGGCTCCTCCCAGCTGCCGCCCCTAGCCTCAGGCTCAGGGTGGCTCCTCAGGATACAACCCCTGGCCTCGGGTGCGAGGTGGCTTCTCCTGGCCACCTCTGACCTTGAATGCAATGCAGCTCCTCTCGGCTGTTCCTGTGCCGTCGCAGCCTGGCCCTCTAGACTGCTGCCCCTTAACTCAGACATGGATCATGGAAAAAGCAAGAGAGTTCCAGAAAAACATCTATTTCTGCTTTATTGACTATGCCAAAGCCTTTCACTCTGTGGATGACAATAAACTGTGGAAAATTCTGAAAGAGATAGGAATACCAGACCAGCTGACCTGCCTCTTGAGAAATCTGTATGCAGGTCAGGAAGCAACAGTTAGAACTGGACATGGAACTGTCATGCGAGTGTATGTTCCCCGGTTCTTTGTCTCGTCACAACAAAGATTTGGAGCAACGGACATTAGAGCCCTTGGCGCATCACAGCTCTCAGGTCTTGGACAAACCATGTTACAGCTCTTAGGCAAATCAGTGTTACAGCTCTATTTTATTTAGAAGATAGCAGGAAAATGGGAGAGAGAGAAAGAGCACACGCATGCAGGAGAAATAGAGAGAGAGAGAGAGGGAGAGAGAAAGAGTGCACGCATGAGGGAGAAAAAGAAGAGAGAGCAAGAGAGCTTTGGCTCTTCCTTTTATATGTTTTGTTCCACCTGGGCCTGCCCTATGCAAATTGGGCTTAGCCAGGAGTGCTGCTTGTTCCACCTGCAGTCTTCACTCTGGTCCTTGGACCTTCCTTTGACCTTGTTTTGTAGCCACTGCCATTTTGGACTGTTTCCCTATTCTACCTACCTAACATTTCCCCCTCAAGAGATGGGAGGCCCAATTCTTTGGGAATAGGGGCGCCGAGGTCTTTCTGGCTACTTCCTGCTGAACTGGGGCAGCGAGGTGTATTGGGCCTCCCCCTCTTGCTAGTCTCAAGCCTCAGAGTCCTTATAGCAGTGTACATCTAAGGGTATGATATTTTTCATGGTCGGCTGGAGTTTTATATCTTTGTTGAACTGGCACTGCATGTTGTAGCTTGTTGACCCAGCTCTTATTTTTCCATCCAAGACAAAGCTGCTTCCATCAGTGTACCAGATTTCCTCAGGATTGGTCAGAGGATCTTCCGACAATCCTTCTCGGGGTTTTATCTAGTGGTCTAAGGCTTCTAGACAAGAGTGAAAGGGGAGAGCCCTCAGGGGTAGGCAGGAGGGTGGCTGGGTTAAGAACCTCACAAGGGGATATAGTGAGGCCTGGATTTTCCAGCAGCATTACTTAATACCTGAGGATTCTTTGATCAGACATCCATAAATGGCCTCTCCCGTTTAGGAGTTGCTTTACTTGGTGGCTGGTAAAAATAGTTAGTTTTCCCCCAAAGGAGAGTTTTAAAGCATCTTCTATCATGATTGCAATAGCTGCAAGATTTCGAAGGCAGGGGGCCAGCCTTGGGTAGTTGGATCGAGCTTTTGGATAAGTAAGCTACAGGCTGGGGCTCAGATCCCAACCTTTGAGTTAACACTCCCAAGGCTATATTCTCTCTCTTTCATGGACATAAAGTTGGAATGCTTTTTCTGGGTCTGGCAACCTCAAAGCAGGTGCCTGAGTTATGGCCTGTTTTAGTGTAACCTTTGCCTTCTTTTGAGGAGTTCCCCATATCAGTGGGATTGAATCATCTTGTCCCTTTAAGCTTTCATATAAGGGCTGGGCAATTAGACCATAGTTGGGTATCCAGATTCTACAATATCCAGTTAGCCCCAGGAAAGCTCACAATTGTTTTCGAGTCATGGGGGAGGGCAACTGGAGGATTCCTTGTGTCCAGTCAGAGGACAGCCTCCTGGACCCGTGTGTAATCTGAACTCCCAGGTAAGTAACCTTTGTCTCGACCATCTGTGCCTTAGCACGGGAGACCTTATATCCTCTTTCTGCCAAGAAGTTTAGAACCTGAATTGCATGTTGTTGGGCATTTTTCTCATCTGGAGAGCAGATTAGTAGGTCATCTATGTATTGTAATATTTTTCCATTAGGTCCCAGGTCCAGATCTAGGAGATCTTGACAAAGGGCCTATCCAAACAGGTGGGGGCTATCTCTGAACCCCTGAGGTAATACTGTCCAAGTCATCTGTTGGCGTTTTTCTCCTGGAGCCTCCCACTCAAAGGCAAAAAGATATTTGGATTCTTTAGCCAGTGGTATGCAAAAAAAAAAAAAAATGCATTTTTGAGATCCAAGACTGTAAACCACTTGGCACTGGGTGGGATTTCTCCCAAGATTACATAGGGATTGGGTACTGTGGGATGGAGGGGGACTACAGTTTCATTTATGATCTGGAGATCTTGAACCATTCGCCAGGTTCCATCTTTTCTCTTTACTGAGAGGATTGGGGTGCTACATGGTGAACTGGTGGGGACCAATAGACCACAAGCAAGGAATTTATTTATTAAAGGCTGTAACCCCTTTGGAGCCTCTCTTTTGAGAGGGTATTGTTTCCGGTTAGGAAACCGAGTGGGATCTCGGAGGACAATGATGACCGGTTCAGCTTGGTGGCCTTGTCCAGGAATCCTCTGGTCCCACACCTGGGGGCTAATTTTGTCCTCCCATAGTTTTTGGTCTCTCTCTATTGGAGAAGGTGTAATGGGTTCTTCAGTAGTAACCAGGAACTGTAGAGCTCTAGGGGCTGAAAAACTTCCCATCACAAGTGTGGTCTCCAGTTTAGTGAGTATATCTCTTCCTAATAAGGGAGTAGGACACTCAGGGACCACCAGAAGCTGGTGGGAAAATATTTGTCCATCCCAGCAACAAAGTGCTCGGGTGAATCTTTTAGTAGTTGCTTTTCCTGTAGCACCCAAAATGGTACAGGTTTGGGAGGAGAAGTCTCCAGAGTAGGAGATCAAGACAGAGTAGGTACCTCCTGTGTCAACCAAGAAATTTTCAGACCTACCTGCCACATCCAGTTGCACCCTTGGCTCCAGCCCCGTGATGGTTATCTGTGACAGGCAGGCTGGCTGGAACAGGCCACTTCAGTCCTGTTGAACTATCATGAGGGTAGGCTTGGCGCTTGACCTTGAGGCTCTTGGGTCCCAAGGGCAGAATGCCACCCAGTGTCCCAGTTGATGACATTTGTGGCAAGCCCTTCTAGGAGACTTGTCACGGTTTGGACACTCTTTGGCCCAATACCCTACCTGTCTACAGATCAGGCACTTGTCTCATGCCTTGTCCTTCAAGGACTCGGGGTTTGCCATAGAGCTTCTCTGGAGGGCAGCCAGTATCTGGGCATGCCTTGGGCCTTGGTCTCCTTCTCCTGTTCTATTATAAAAGGTATTGGTGGCTGTCTGGACCATCTCATCTAAAGAGGCAGCGGGGTCCTGCTGTTGTAGTTGTAACTTAATTAACTTTTGAGTGCCTCTTTTAGCCTTTCCAGAAAGGCAATGGGGTTCTCTGTGGGCTCCTGAGTTATTGCTGAGACTGGGCACAGTCCCACAAGCAATAGGCTTCCTTCTGTTTCCATGGGTGGACTTCCTTAAGGGTGAGTCTTTCTGAAGCTTATCCTTCCCAGAACTGTTGCAACCTGAGAGCCAGGCGTCCCCGGGTCAGGGTGCAGATCCCCAGGCAGGCTGAGGCATGACAGCCTCCTAGAAATTGAATCCCCTGGCAGGCCGAGGTGTGACGGCCTCCCGAGAATTGAGTCTCTAGGCAGGTCGAGGCGTGACGACCTCCTGGGACCCCCTGGGACTAGCAGATCCCGGAGCAGGTTGAGGCGTGACAACCTTTTGAGGACCAGATCCCTAGCCAGGTCAAGGTGTGATGACCTCCTGGGACCGCCGGGACTAGCGGATCCCCTAACAGGTTGAGGCATGACAATCTCTCGAGGACCTGATCCCTAGGCAGGTCAAGGCGTGATGACCTCCTGGGAACCCCTGACTGGAGTTTGGGCATCCCCAAGGTCTCCAGTGTAACCAGTACTGGGTAGGATTAGGGAGTTGGATATATTTCCCTCCCAAGGCCAGCTATTTTCTGGTTGTCTCTCCAGAAGATTGTAGAGGCAACCTTGTGGGTCTGGATGGGGCTCAGGCAAAGAACATGAAACAGGAGGGAAGGGGGAAGAGTACAACCTTTGAAAGAATGACATAGCACAAGGGTATAATGTAAACCAATTAAAACCAACTGGGTCCAAGATGAAAAGTAAAATTCAAGTACTTAATCCCCAATCTATAAACCAACAGACACACCCACAGGTGGCAGGACAGCTCCAAGGCAAAAGAGGGAGGGAGTGAGTGGTTCCCCAATGGAAGAGATAATCCTCCCACTCATTAGCATACAAATTACACAAAACTTTCACAAAACCTAGCCAGGCCTAATTCCATGGCCCCAGCCCTTGCCCTTGGCAATGGTTCACACCCTGAAGAGTGGCTTCCCTCTGGATCCTATCACATCCACCTCTTAACACTTTGTACTCTCAATGAATTTTTGCAATGAGACAGCAGGGCCTGAGTTTCATTAGTTTTGCAGAGCTTGAGTCCTGGGAGAGAGCTGAAGGACAGGAGGAAAAAGCAGTGGGAAAAACGTGCCAAAGAGTCCCCTTCATAGCCCGCTGGAAAATTTGCTAAATATCTGACCGGTGCTCAATTTCATTGGTCTGATCCTTGGCACAGAGAAGAGAAAGGACAGAAGAACCCCCACCAGCTCTGTAACAGCTACTCGGGCTCAGCAGATAGCGCCTTTGGGACATGCTGAGGAGTAGCCTCTCCAGAGTCCCTCAATTGTGCCTCCTGCCACCCGCATGTTTGCAGGAGGTTCGAGGAAACAAAGGAGAGATTGTAAAGGAATTAAGCCAGCGAGGACCTCTTAACTTAACCAGAGGTCTTTTGGGATCTGAGACTGGGCCACATGAGCTTTCTGCTGAGTTTGTTTCACTCTCCTGGTTTCCAGCACGATGGGCCTTCCCCTGCGCTGGATTTTCTTCACATTCTGCCTCTACCGTGGGAGCTTCGCTGAGTTGGGCTCCTGCTGGGCCTGGCCTCTTCCACGTGGAGGTTGTTTCAGCCAGGTTACATCCGAGTCGCAGCACCATAGATGCCATGCGAGTGTATCTTGCCTGGTTCTTTGTCACAACAAAGATTTGGAGCAATGGACATTAGAGCCCTCGGCGCATCACAGCTCTCAGGTCTTAGACAAACCGTGTTACAGCTCTTAGGCAAATCAGTGTTACAGCTCTATTTTATTTAGAAGATAGCAGGAGAATGGGAGAGAGAGAGAAAGAGCACACACACACGGGAGAGAGAGAGGGAGAGAGAAAAAGAGTGCTTTGGCTCTTCCTTTTATATGTTTTGTTCCACCTGGGCCTGCCCTATGCAAATGGGCTTAGCCAGGAGTGCTGTTTGTTCCACCTGCAGTCGTCACTCTGGTCCTCAGACCTTCCTTTGACCTTGTTTTTAGCCACTGCCATTTTGGACTCTGTTTCCCTATTCTACCTACCTAACAGACCAACAGACTGGTTCCAAATACAAAAAGGAGTATGTCAAGGTTGTATATTGTCACTCTGTTTATTTAACTTCTATGCAGAGTACATCATGAGACATGCTGGACTGGAAGAAACACAAGCTGGAATCAAGATTGCTGGGAGAAATACCAACAACCTCAGATATGGAGATGACACCACCCTTATGGCAGAAAGTGAAGAGAAGCTAAAAACCTCTTGATGAAAGTGAAAGAGGAGAGTGAAAAAGTTGGCTTAAAGCTCAACATTCAGAAAACAAAGATCATGGCATCCTGTCCCATCACTTCATGGGAAATAGATGGGGAAACAGTGGAAAGAGTGTCAGAATTTATTTTTAGGGGCTCCAAAATCACTGCAGATGGTGATTGCAGCCATGAAATTAAAAGACACTTACTCCTTGGAAGAAAAGTTATGACCAACCTAGATAGTATATTCAAAAGCAGAAACATTACTTTGCCGACTAAGGTCCATCTAGTCAAGGCTATGGTTTTTCTTGTGGTCATGTATGGATGTGAGAGTTGGACTGTAAAGAAGGCTGAGTGCTGAAGAATTGATGTTTTTGAACTGTGATGTTGGAGAAGACTCTTGAGAGTCCCTTGGACTGCAAGGAGATCCAACCAGTCCATTCTGAAGGAGATCAACCCTGGGATTTCTCTGGAAGGAATGCTGAAGCTGAAACGCCAGTACTTTTGACACCTCATGGGAAGAGTTGACTCATTGGAAAAGACTCTGATGCTGGGAGGGATTGGGGGCAGGAGGAGAAGGGGACGACTGAGGATGAGATGGCTGGATGGCATCACGGATTCGATGGACGTGAATCTGAGTGAACTCCGAGAGATGGTGATGAACAGGGAGGCCTGGCGTGCTGCAATTCATGGGGTCGCAAAGAGTCAGACACGACTGAGCAACTGAACTGAACTGAATTGAAGGACCACTTAACTTCACATTCCAGATCTAGGTGAGTAATCACACCATCATGATTATCTGGGTCATGAAAATCTTGTATGTGCAGTTCTTCTGGGTAGTCTTGCCACCTCTTCTTAATAGCTTCTGCTCTGTTAGGTCCTCACCATCTCTGTCCTTTACTGTGTCCATCTTTGCACTAAATGTTCCCTTGGACTGTGTGAATCACAATAAACTGAACTGAGCTTGTATCTCTAATTTTCTTGAAGTGATCTCTAGTCTTTCCCAATCTATTGTTTTCCTCTATTTCTTTGCACTGATCGCTGAGGAAGAGTTTATCACTCCTTGCTGTTCTTTGGAACTCTGCATTCAGATGGGTGTATCTTTCCTTTTCTCCTTTGCCTTTAGATTCTCTTCTTTTCACAGCTGTTTGTAAGGCCTCTTCAGACAACCATTTTACCTTTTTCCTTTCTTTTTCTTGGGGATGGTCTTGCTCCCTGTCTTCTGTATAATGTCACAAACCTACTTCTCCAGTTCTTCAGGCACTCTGTCTATCAGATCTAATCCCTTGAATCTTTTTCTCATTTCCACTGTAAGGAATTTGATTTAGGTCATACCTGAATGGTCTAGAGGTTTCCCTACATTCTTCAATTTAATTCTGAATTTGTCAATAAGGAGTTCATGATCTAAGCCACAGTCAGCTCCTGGTCTTCTTTTTGCTGACTGTATAGAGCCTCTCCATCTTTGGCTGCAAAGAATATAATCAATCTGATTTTGGTGCTGACCATCTGGTGATGTCTGTTTGTAGACTCTTCTCTTGTTTTGTTGGAAGAGGGTGCTAAACACACTTGCTATGACCAGTGTGTTCTCTTAGCAAAACTCTATTAGTTTTTGCCCTGCTTCATTCTGTACTCCAAGGCCAAATTTGCCTGTTACTCCAAGTATTTCTTGAATTACTATTGTTGCATTCCAGTCCCCTATAATGAAGAGGATCTTTTTTTTTTTTTTTTTTTGTGGTAGTTCTGGAAGGTCTTGTTAGTCCAGCATTTTATACCCAGATATCTATCTTTCACAACCAGAGGTAAGATGATATGAAGATTATAAAATGAAACCTTAAAATAGCTGATCTCCTACTGAAAGAATTCTTATGGAAATTTACTCCAGGTACGGCTGCGAGAGCCGGGTCGGCGCACTAAGCATGGCCGAGAGGAGCTACCCCATGTCCGAGGTCAGGGCGGTGGCTGGGTGGAGCTACCCCACGTCCAAGGCCAGGGGCGGCCGAGGGAGACACCCTGCATCCGAGGTCAGGGGTGGCCGGGGGAGACACCCCACGTCTGAGGCCAGGGGTGGCCAGAAGAAGCCACTTCGCACTCGAGGCCAGAGGTGGTGATGCTGAGAAGACATCGCAAGCCCGAAGCCAGGGGCAGCAGCTGGGAGGAGCCACCTTGTGCCCAAGGCCAGGCTTGGTAACCATGAGGAGCCACCCTGAGCTCAAGCCTGAGGCCGGGGTGGCAGCTGAAGGGAGCCACACAAACCCGAGGCCAGGGCTGGTAGCCAGGAGGATCAACCCGAGGAGGGGTGGCTGCGCAGGAACAGGAGGACCTAGAGGAGCTATCCCTCACTGAAGGTCAGGAAGGCGGCAGTAAGGAGATACCCCTCGTTCAAAGTAAGAAACAGCAGCTATACTTTGCTGGAGCAGCCGTGAAAAGCTACTCCTCCCTCAAGGTAAGAGAAACCCAAGTAAGATGGTAGGTGTTGCAAGAGGGCAGACACACTGAAACCATACTCACAGAAAACTAGTCAATCTATTCAGACTAGGACCACAGCCTTGTCTAACTCAATGAAACCAAGCCATGCCTGCGGGGAACCCAAGATGGGCGGGTCATGGTGGAGAGGTCTGACAGAAAGTGGTCCACTGGAGAAGGGAATGGCAAGCCACTTCAGTATTCTTGCCTGAGAACTCCATGAACAGCATGAAAAGGCAAAATGATAAGATACTGAAAGAGGAACTCACCAGGTCAGTAGGTGCCCAATACGCTACTGGAGATCAGTAGAGAAATAACTCCAGAAAGAATGAAGGGATGAAGCTAAAGCAAAAACAATACTAGTTGTGCATGTGACTGGTAATAGAAGTAAGATCCAATGCTGTAAAGAACAATATTGCATAGAAACCTGGAATGTCAGGCCCATGAATCAAGGCAAATTGAAAGTGGTCAAACAAGAGATGACAAGGGTGAACATCGACATTCTAGGAATCAGCGAACTAAAATGGACTGGAATGGGTGAATTTAACTCAGATGACCATTATATCTACTACTGCAGGCAGGAATCCCTGAGAAAAAATGGAGTAGCCATCATGGTCAACAAAAGAGTCCGAAATGCAGTACTTGGATGCAATCTCAAAAACGACAGAAGGATCTCTGTTCATTTCCAAGGCAAACCATTCAATATCACAGTTATCCAAGTCTATGTCCCAACCAGTAATGCTAAAGAAGCTGAAGTTGAACGGTTTTATGAAGACGTAAAAGACCTTTTAAAACTAACACCCCAAAAAATGTGTCCTTTTCATTAGAGGGGACTGGAATGCTAAAGTAGGAAGTCAAGAAACACCTGGAGTAACAGCCAAATTTGGCCTTGGAATGTGGAATGAAGCAGGGCAAAGACTAATAAAGTTTTGCCAAAAAAATGCACTGGTCATAGCAAACACCCTCTTCCAACAACACAAGAGAAGATTCTACACATGGACATCACCAGATGGTCAACACCGAAATCAGATAGATTATATTCTATGTAGCCAAAGATGGAGAAACTCTATACAGTCAACAAAAACTAGACCAGGAGCTGACTGTGGCTCAGATCATGAACTCTTTATTGCCAAATTCAGACTGAAATTGAAGAAAGTAGGGAAAACCGGTAGACCATTCAGGTATAATCTAAATCAAATCCCTTATGATTATACAGTGGAAGTGAGAAATAGATTTAAGGGCCTAGGTCTGATAGATAGAGTGCCTGATGAACTATGGAATGAGGTTCGTGACATTGTACAGGAGACAGGGATCAAGAACATCCCCATGGAAAAAAGAAGCAAAAAGCAAAATGGCTGTCTGGGGAGGCCTTACAAATAGCTGTGAAAAGCAGAGAGGCAAAAGGAAAGGAGAAAAGGAAAGATATAAGCATCTGAATGTAGAGTTCCAAAGAATAGCAAGAAGAGATAAGAAAGCCTTCTTCAGCGCTCAGTGCAAAGAAATAGAGGAAAAGAATTGAATGGGAAAGACTAGAGATCTCTTCAAGAAAATTAGAGATATCATAGGCACATTTCATGCAAAGATGCGCTCAATAAAGGACAGAAATGGTCTGGGCCTAACAGAAGCAGAAGATATTAAGAAGAGGTGGCAAGAATACAAGGAAGAACTGTACAAAAAGATCTTCAAGACCCAGATAATCATGATGATGTAATCACTCATCTAGAGCCAGACATCTTGGAATGTGAAGTCAAGTGGGCCTTAGAAAGCATCACTATGAACAAAGCTAGTGAAGCTGATGGAATTCCAGTGGAGCTGTTTCAAATCCTAAAAGATGATGCTGTGAAAATGATGCACTCAATATGCCAGCAAATTTGGAAAACTCAGCAGTGGCCACAGGACTGGAAAAGGTCAGTTTTCATTCCAATTCCAAAGAAAGGCAATACCAAAGAATGCTCAAACTACTGCATAATTGCACTCATCTCACATGCTAGTAAAGTAATGCTCAAAATTCTCCAAGCCAGGCTTCAGCAATATGTAAACCATGAACTTCCTGATGTTCAAGCTGGTTTCAGAAAAGGCAGAGGAATCAGACATCAAATTGCCAACATCTGCTGGATCATCAAAAAGCAAGAGAGTTCCAGAAAAACATCTACTTCTGCTTTATTGACTATGCCAAAGCTTTTGACTGTGTGGATCACTTAATAAACTTTGGAAACTTCTGAAAGACATGGGAATACCAGACCATCTGACATGCCTCTTGAGAAATCTGTATGCAGGCCAGGAAGCAACAGTTAGAACTGGACATGGAAAAACAGACTGGTTTCCAAATAGGAAAAGGAGTACATCAAGGTTGTATATTGTCACCCTGCTTATTTAAGTTCTATGCAGAGTACATTATGAGAAATGCTGGGCTGGAAGAAATACAAGCTGTAATCAAGATTGTCGGGAGAAATATCAATAACCCTAGATGTGCAGATGACACCACCCTTATGGCAGAAAGTGAAGAGGAGCTAAAGGGCCTCTTGATGAAGGTAAAAGAGGAGAGTGAAAAAGTTGGCTTAAAGCTCACCAGTCAGAAAACGAAGATCATGGCATATGGTCACATCACTTCATAGGAAATAGAAGGGGAAACAGTGGAAACAGTGTCAGATTTTATTTTGGGGGCTCCAAAATCACTGCAGATGGTGATTGCAGCCATGAAATTAAAAGACACTTACTCCTTGGAAGAAAAGTTATGACCAACCTAGATAGTATATTCAAAAGCAGAGACATTACTTTGCCGACTAAGGTCCATCTAGTCAAGGCTATAGTTTTCCTGTGGCCATGTATGGATGTGACAGTTGGACTGTGAAGAAGGCTGAGCACCAAAGTATTGATGTTTTTGAACTGTGGTGTTGGAGAAGACTCTTGAGAGTCCCTTGGACTGCAAGGAGATCCAACCAGTCCATTCTGAAGGAGATCAACCTTGGGATTTCTTTGGAAGGAATGATGCTAAAGCTGAAACTTCAGTACTTTGGCCACCTCATGGGAAGAGTTGACTCATTGGAAAAGACTCTGATGCTGGGAGGGATTGGGGGCAGGAGGAGAAGGGGACGACCGAGTATGAGATGGCTGGATAGCATCACGGACTCGATGGACGTGAATCTGAGTGAACTCCGAGAGATGGTGATGAACAGGGAGGCCTGGCGTGCTGCGATTCATGGGGTCGCAAAGAGTCAGACATGACTGAGCGACTGAACTGAACTGAGAAAAAACAAAATTCAGAGGAAAAGCACATGAAACAATTTTAAAAAATAATAAATATGCAGGAAGATTTATTAAATGAACTATTTCTAGAAAACAGAAAAGCTTAACTAAAAATACGTACTTCCCACTATGGTATTCGTCTTTTGCTACATATAGAATATGATCATGATAACAATGTATATACAGTATGTAGTACAGGTGCTGATGAGAAAGAAATAATATTCAGATAATTGTTATTTACAAGGGTAGAGAAGTCAAGGTACAGCTATACTATACGTTTCACTAATGGCAGTAAGAATAGTGAACAATGCATTTTGTAAGTATTATAGTTAAATCTACAATGCTTAGCAATAGAAAGACATATTGGAACTTCCCTGGTGGTCCATTAGTTAAGAATCTGCCTGCCAATGCAGGAGACACAGGTTGTATCCCTCGTTTGGAAAGACTGGATATGCCCCAGGACAACTAAGCCCATGAGCTGCCACTACTGAGCCCATGAGCCGCAACAACTACCGAAAGAAAAGAAGTCACTGCAGAGAAGCCTATATACCACAACAAGAGAAAGCCTGTGCACAGCAATGAAGACCCAGTCCAACCAAAAATAAATAAAATTATACATTTTTTTAAATGAAAAACTTAAAAAAGAAGACGTACTGATATTAGTAATACTAGTATTCGTATAAGAGCCACTTATTGGCTAAATGCACAATTACATTAAAACACCATTATTTTTCAATCCTTTTTCCCTTTTATTTTTCAACATAATTTAATGTCAGCCTATTTTTGTGTCCTATATTTCTAGTCCAACACATCTTGCAGGGACAAAATATAATTTTTGTCAAAAAAGCTGTTTTTTTTTTTTTTTTAAATGTGATGAGGAAATAACTCTTCTATATGTTAAGGAAATGTGATAGTAAAAGAAACATAATTTGTTATTTTAAGCATTTCTTTTCAAATAGAAGACTTTCAGCTTTAGAAAATATTTGTTTTACTCTTAGGGTGTTGTGCACCCTGTGGAGAATAAATGCATAGAAAATGTAACCTTTCTTGGGCCTCCATTTTAATCACACACTTGCCTCATCTTCATTTTATTCCTTGGAGGCAGTAGTCATCCTTCAAGAATGCCTTATTGTAATTAAAATAATACACTGAGTTTGAGGTGTTGATTTTGCAGATATTTTTGTTGGAAGTATTGTACTCAAGTATAATGTAAATGGAGTACATTACAATAATATTCATCTTATGAACTCAGTAATAAACAGAAGTCACAGAATTGCAGTCTACAGGTTTTGTACACATCTCACACCTCTGTGATTGCTTTATCAAAGGTATTACATCTATGTGTGCATGTGTGTATATATATATACACACAAAATAATAATTATGTTTGTTTTACCATCACAATTCCTTAACATATAGAAGTGTTTTTATATATATATATATATATATATATATATATATATATATACACACACACACACATACACAATTTCCAAGGCATTTGATCATTCATATAAAATATAAAACTTGATAGATTTGCCACTAAAGAAATGAATTAAAAAATATTGCCCTGAGGAAAGCAGAGCAGGGAAAACTGTGCATTTTTCAACTATCAAAATATCTAGGGACAGGCTAGAGTACATCACATTACTCATATTGTTAGGGGAAGCACACTGACTGAAACCGCCCACCCTGACCAGGCATGATAGTAACCATTTGCATGAGTTGTTTCATGACATGAGGTCCTGGTAAGGAACACGGAACTAATAAGCCACCACCAACCAAAAGAGTTCTAGAAAGATCAAAAGGAGACACCACATGTCCAACCACCTCACAGGATCCTTGCTAGCGTCCATCTTGGCTGAACAAGGCATGCGCCACCAGGAAGGACTCTGCATCAGAATGATCAGTTAAAGATCATCAACCCTGAAACTAATCCATCACCATAAAACTGGAGACTGAGAACAACGTGGCAGAGCAATTTTCCTGGGTTCCCTTACCCTACTGCTCTCCGCCCAGGAACCCTTTCCCAATAAAATCTCTTGCTTTGTCAGCACGTGTGTCTCCTTGGACAATTCATTTCTGAGAATTAGGCAAGAGCCCAGTTTTGGGCCCTGGAAGGGATCCCATTTCTGCAACAATAGCTTTTTTTTTTTTTTTTCAAGTACAATATATAAAAATATTTGATCTCTATACTCAGCCTCAGTATTTCTACATGTAGTTGTGTTACACATAGGTTCTACATGTATCCAGGCTTCCAAAGGTAAAATGGTGGGAGCAACTAGCTGACTTAGCATCACCCCATTTAATCCCTATAAGGCATCACACTGTATGAGTCCAGTGCTTAACCCCACTTACAGGGAGGATTTAGAAAGCAGGAAGTTTTTGTGTGTGTGTGTGTGTGTGTGTGTGTGTGTGTGTGTGTGTCTTGGAAGAAAAGAGGACAAGAGGAGGAAGGATGAAAAAAAGAGGGAGAGAGGGAAAATGTGAGCTTGAGAGAGAAAACAAGAAAGAGCAAGGGAGGTGCCACTTCTTAGAATATTATTGTAGTGTTCACTTCAGGACCTGTTGGAGGAATTTCTCCAAGTGCAGATATTTGTTTCCAAACTCTGTGAGCTCAAGTTTCCCAAATCACTGACCCTTAGGAAAATTCCTCTGGGGCTCAGGAAATCTCACAGAACTCATTTATCACACTGTGTTTTTACTTATTTCTGGGTGTATTGTTAGTTCCCTGTTGCCACTGTAAAAATCATCACAAACTGGGTGCCCTAAAAGAGAACACATTTATTCTCTTAGAGTTCTAGAGATCAGACATTTGGAGTCAGTAACACTGAGCTAAAGTCAAGGTGTAGGCAGGGCTGATGTTCTCTGGAATCTAGGGGAATCTTCTTATCATCTTTAGCTTTGAGTAGCCTCCAATATTCTTTGACATATGGTCACTTTCTCTGAATATGAGTCCAGTTTGTCTTTCCATCATCACATTGCCTTCTCTTTTCCAGTGTCTCTGATCTCCTACCTTCCTCTTAGAAGGACTTATTTGATTAACATCATACTTTCCTGGTTAACCCAGAATAACCCAACCCCATCTCCCATCTCAAGATCCTTAACCACATTTGCAAAGTCTCTGTTGTCATATAACTTAACATACTGGGATATGGACTTTTGGGGAGGCCATTATTCAGCATACTATAGTGTATAAAATCATCAGGTTAAGAAAAGTAGGGTTTTCATCCTGGTACTCAATAGATTTATGATAATATAAGAGCTTATTCTGACCTTAGAATGCAATAAAAAGACACCAACATCAAGACATATGTTTTGTACTTTAGGTACTGACAAAAATCTTTCATATCAATCACTGAACTTAACTTTCACATTGTACTTATATGAGATGTATTGTTTCACATTTTGCAAATGCATATACAGTCAGAGGAGTTAATGACTTGACCAAACAAGCCTAATTTTTATGTAGCCAAGTTGACTAGTATCAGCTTTAACATGTAAAGAGCCTGGAGTTGTGTGTCTTGCCCTCGTGTTAAGAAAAACTCTGGAAAAACTGAAAATCAATTAATTTTCTTGGGCCCACCAGAGAAATAAAGCCAGAGAATAATCTGTTGCCCTGAGATTTAGAGAACAGGTGCCTCCAGAGTAATAAAGCAACCTAGAGCTTCTTACCTGAGGGAAAAGCCACAGGAGCTATAAACTGGTAGGAACACTTAAATGATAATTTTGTTGAATTGAGGGGAGATAAGTGTGGACTAGCATGCAGGTGAGAAAGTGAATGGAGGAGAGCTTTAGAAGGGCCCACAGCTTCATGGATGTTCCCTCCAGGAACCTCCCCAGATTCTCATGGTGAAGAGTGAAAAAGATTCCTTCGCAGCTGTAGTAAAGAGAGTAGAGTATCACTGTGAAATATTCCCAGGGCATTCTCCATAACAAAGGTTTATTGTTTAGCAGAAGAAACTTTGTTAGTACCTTATGGTAGCTAGGAAAAGGAGAGATTTATACCAGTCTATTATCTTCTAGCCTTCTGTCTCACCTAACAGGAAAAGCAAAATAGTCAACAGTAGTGAGCTTCAAGTAAACAGAATGAGAATATTTCAGTCAGGGAAAGGAAAGAAGAACCAGCAATAAAAGCCATGCCACTGTATAACCACTTATGAGGGTCACAGTCCTAAACTACAGGTGCATGAAAAGATAGTGATTTATTCAAAAGACCATAAAAGTCTATCTTCCACTCACACTTAACCCACACCAGGAAAATGTCAGTGCTGTAGCAGAAGATTACAGATACATACTCTTTCTGAGTAGGAATATCAGAGAAATCCAGGCTATCACTAAAATGGGATTTAGACACAAAAGTTACAAGTACATAACATGCATCAAAAATAGAAAGTATAAGCAGAGGTATGCATCCTAAGAAAGAATGAGAAGACATGATAGAAATAGAAAACAAAGCAACAGAAATGAAGAACACTTTTCATGAGATCATTAATATATTCCATGCATATTAGTAAACTAATACATAAACCTGAAGTTAGGTCAATAGATACATCTCAAACTGAAGGACAAATTAAAAATACATAAATAAGCAGAATAGTAAACCTGAGAGCTGTGAGAATGTCAAAAGATGTAATAGTCACAGCTGGGCTTTCAGATGAAGAAAGACCAGAGAAAAAGAAGAAACGACATGGAGAAGAAGGGAATAGTGCCAGAGAAGAAATACATAAAGGTAAAATAAATCCTTTATTTTTCATATTATTAATTGATCTAAAAATGTGTTTAGAGAAATAATAGTAATAATGTATTGAGTGAGTATATCACACAAGTAAGTGAAATGAATGACAGTATTGTCACAAGGAAGAGGAGAGAGGGCTTGGGAATCCCCAGTTCTAAGTTACCTGCACTATACAGAAAGCAATACAGTGCATTTGAAGGTGATCATTGGCTTACTAGATGGCTCAGTAGTAAAGAATCCACCTGCAAGTGCAGGAGATGCTGGCGACAAGGGTTCAATCCCTGGGTTGGGAAGATTCACTGGAGGAGGAAATGGCACCCATTCCAGTATTCTTGCTTGGAAAATTCCATGGACAGGGAAACCAGATGGGCCATAGTCCATGTGGTCTCAAAGAGTCAGATATGACTGAGCACTGCATTGTTATGTATTGTGTGAGATATTAACCTAAATGTATCAATAAGCATTGGCTTCCCTGGTGGTTCAGTGGTAAAGAATCCACCTGCCAAGCAGGAGATATGGGTTCAACCTTTGGGTCAGGAAGATCCCCTTGAGAAGGAAATGGCAACTGTCTCCAATATTCTCGCCTAGGAAATCCCATCGACTGAAGAACCTGATGGGCCACAGTCCATGAGGCCACTAAGGAGTCGGACACAACTTTGCGACTAAACAATACAGCCACCAAATATCAATATGCACTTTATATGTGAATGTCCTAACTACACCACTAACAGATATTTTTCGGAGGAGATAAAAACTTGACCTAAATATACTCTGTGTAAAAGAAACCACTTAAAATATAAAGAATCCACTAAGTTAAAGGTAAACACACACACACACACACAGAGAAAATATACCATACTAACAATAGTCAAAATAAAGTTGGCACAGCTATACTAACCTCAAACAAATTCAACTTCAGAACAAGGACTAATATCAAGTTTAAGGAGAGTATTATACAATGATAAAGGGGCCAATTCTCCAAGATGACATTATAATCCTAAATGGCTATGCCTGTGACAAAAGGGCTTCAAAACATATTAAGCTAAAATTAACAAATTTAAAGGAATAATAGACAACTGAATTATACAACAGCTGGGGAATTCAGTACCCTTTTTTTCAGCTATTGGTTGAGCATGAGTTAAATAATAAGGATATAAACAAACTGAAAGTAATATCAACCAACCTGATCTAGTTGACATTTATAGAATATAATACACAAATGACAGTATAATACATATATCTTATTCCTCTATCTCACATGGAATATTTGTAAGACAAGACAATATTCTTGGCCATAAAAACCCTTAACAAGAAATCACACAAATTAAGTGCTCAAGTAACAATGGAATTAAACTAGAAATCACTATCTGAAAGACATCTGAAAATCCCCAAATATCTGCAGATTAAAAGACACACAAATAAATATATGCATTAGAATGGAAAAAATATATAAAAATGACTTAATCTCTGCACTAGAAATCTTGAGAAAGAGGAGCAAATTAAGTCTAAAACGAGACTTAAAAGGAAATAATAAAATTAGAGCAGAACTCAACAAAATTGAGAAAAAAAAGAGAAATATAAGAAAGCAAAATCTTTTTCAGCAAATAATAAATAAAACTGATAAATTTTTAGACAGTCTAAGAAAAAAATAGATAACAAATTACAAACATAAGAAATGAAAAATAGTATATCACTACTAATACACGGACATTAAAATGTTAACATGGGAAAATGATAATTAAATGTAAATACAATTGAAAATTTAGATGTAATGAGCCAATGTCACAATAACCAAAATTCACACCAGGAGAGACAGATAACATTAACCTATAACAAAACTTTATCAATAATTGTAAATCTTCCAAATAGAAAGCACCAAACTTAGATGATTTCACTAACTCTGCTAAATAGTTAAGAAGAAAATTTTTATTTGCCCAAATCTCAAGAAAATAAAAGCAAGAGAATCAGTCCTTACACATGATGTTCAGTTCAGCTCAGTCATGTCCGACTCTTTGCGACCCCATGAATCACAGCACGCCAGGCCTCCCTGTCCATCACCAACTCCCAGAGTTCTCTTAGGCTCATATCCATCCAGTCAGTGATGCCATCCAGCCATCTCATCCTCGGTCGTCCCCTTCTCCTCCTGCCCCCAATCCCTCACAGTATCAAAGTCCTTTCCAATGAGTCAACTCTTCCCATGAGGTGGCCAAAGTACTAGAGCTTCAGCTTCAGCATCATTCCTTCCAAAGAAATCCCAGGGTTGATCTCCTTTAGAATGGACTGGTTGGCTCTCCTTGCAGTCCAAGGGACTCTCAAGAGTCTTTCCCAACACCACAGTTCAAAAGCATCAATTCTTTGGCGCTCAGCCTTCTTCACAGTCCAACTCTCAATCCATTCATGACCACAGGAAAAACCATAGCCTTGACTAGATGGACCTCAGTCGGCAAAGTAATGTCTCTGTTTTTGAATATGCTATCTAGGTTGGTCATAACTTTTCTTCCAAGGAGTAAGCGTCTTTTAATTTCATGGCTGCAATCACCATCTGCAGTGATTTTGGAGCCCAGAAAAACAAAGTCTGACAATTTTTCCACTGTTTCCTCGTCTATTTCCCATGAAGTGATGGGATGGGATGCCATGATCTTCATCTTCTGAATGTTGAGCTTTAAGCCAACTTTTTCACTCTCCTCTTTCACTTTCATCAAGAGGCTTTTTAGTTCCTCTTCACTTTCTGCCATAAGGGTGGTGTCATCTGCATATCTGAGGTTATTGATATTTCTCCCGGCAATCTTGATTCTGGCTTGTGTTTCTTCCAGTCCAGCATTTCTCATGATGTACTCTGCATGTAAGTTAAGTAAGCATATAAGTTAAATAAGCAGGGTGACAATATACAGCCTTGACATACTCCTTTGCCTATTTTCCTATTTGGAACCAATTTGTTGTTCCATGTACACATGCTGTGATGCATGCATAACCCCAAAACAAAACTGATTCAAATATTCCAAGAACGAATAGTACAGACCAAACTCTTTCACAAAATTCACACAAAATCCTCAACAAAGCTAACAATATATAAAAGGAATTATTCACCAAGACCAGGTTGGATTTATTCTAAGCATATAAGGCTGTTTCAGCATTCTGACTCTACAAATTTAACCTACTATATCTACAAGTAAAAGGGAAAAAATTTACATGACCATATTCATTGATACAGAAAGTATTTGAAAAGGCCTATACAATTCATGATAAATAATTTCACAAATGTTCCAATTAAGGAACGTTGTAAAAATTACCTCATCAGTTCAGTTGAGTTGAGTTGCTCAGTCATGTCCAACTTTTCCGACCCCATGAATCGTAGCATGCCAGGCCTCCCTGTTCATCACTGACTCCCAGAGTTCACCCAGACTCACGTCCATCAAGCCAGTTATGCCATCCACCCACTCATCCTTGGTCGTCCCCTTCTCCTCCTGCCCCCAATCCTTCCCAGCATCAGAGTCTTTTCCAATTAGTCAACTCTTCACATGAGGTGGCCAAAGTACTGGAGTTTCAGCTTTAGCATCATTCCTTCCAAAGAAATCCCAGGGTTGATCTCCTTCAGAATGGACTGTTGGATTTCCTTGCAGTCCAAGGGACTCTCAAGAGTCTTCTCCAGCACCACAGTTCAAATGCATCAATTCTTCCGCCCTCAGCCTTCTTCACAGTCCAACTCTCACATCCATACATGACCACAGGAAAAATCATAGCCTTGACTAGACGGACCTTAGTTGGCAAAGTAATGTCTCTGCTTTTGAATATGCTATCTAGGTTGGTCATAACTTTTCTTCCAAGGAGTAAGCGTCTTTTAATTTCATGGCTGCAATCACCATCTGCAGTGATTTTGGAGCCCCCAAAATAAGGTCTGATACTGTTTCCACTGTTTCCCCATCTATTTCCCATGAAGTGATGGGACTGGATGCTATGATCTTCGTTTTCTGAATGTTGAATTTTAAGCCAACTTTTTCACTCACTTTCATCAAGGGCCTTTTTAGTTCCTCTTCACTTTCTGCCATAAGGGTGGTGTCATCTGCATATCTGAGGTTATCGATATTTCTCTTGGCAATCTTGATTCCAGCTTATGTTTCTTTCAGTCCACCGTTTCTCATGATGTACTCTGCATAGAACTTAAATAAGCAGGGTGACAATATACAGCCTTCACGTATTCCTTTTCCTATTAGGAACCAGTCTGTTGTTCCATGTCCAGTTCTAACTGTTGCTTCCTGACCTGCATACAGATTTCTCAAGAGGCAGGTCAGGTGGTCTGGTATTCCCATCTCTTGAAGAATTTTCAACAGTTTATTTTGCTCCACACAGTCAAAGGTTTTGGCATAGTCAATAAAGCAGAAATAGATGTTCTTCTGGAGCTCTCTTGCTTTTTTGATGATCCAGCAGATGTTGGCAATTTGATGTCTGGTTCCTCTGCCTTTTCTAAAACCAGCTTGAACATCAGGAAGTTCACAGTTCATGTATTGCTGAAGCCTGGCTTGCAGAATTTGGAGCATTACTTTACTAGTAGTCTTCCAAATTGTCCAGGTCATGAGAACAAGGGAAGTGTGAAACATAACAAAAAACACAAAGTAGTTTTCTGGGTGGGATTCTGAAACAGGAAAATGACATTAAACAACCTAAGGAAATCTGAATAAAGTAGCTTCTTTAGTTAATAATTATGATGTGTCAGTACTGCTTCATTAATTGTGACAAACATACTATGTATATATGTATGAATTATTAATAGTTGGAGACAATGGGTGTGGGATGTATGGACACGCCATTCTTTTGCAACCTTTCTATAAATCTAGAACTCTTCTAAATTTCAGAAAGGTTTATTTTAAAACAACAAAAATTAGACTGAGTAAATGAACATATTTTCTTCAAATATTGGTCCCTTTAAAAGAATATGTAAGTATTTCCACAAATACAAACTGGGCTATTGTTGAGGGTCATTAACTAATTTGAAGAAATAAGGAGAAAGTATGTATAATGCTGTATGAGATAGTAATGTTGCAACTTACAAAGAAAATTTCTGATTCACTGTCAGAACTCTTTAAAGACAGCTTTCAATTAGACCTTTAAAATGTTTGTACTTAAAATTGTTTTAAATTGTAAATTTGTCCTCTGCCACCAACTTTTTCTAATCTAAAAATACCTAGATTCTCTCATTTGAATTTTAAAGTATTCTCAGATCTTCAGGGAGTGTTAAAACCATGTCTTTATTTCAAACATGTTTTAGTATAGTAAAAGACTGCGTGTGTGTGTGTGTGCACACACTCACATGTGCATTGTGGCAATTTATATATTTCGTCAACAGATTCTATGAATTACTCATTTTGAAATGTCTCAACTCATAGAACAATAAAGAAGTGATTTATATGACTGCTTCTTTGAAGATAGAGTAAGTATATTACTTCCACATGTACCATGAGAAAAAATAGTTGAACTGGGGGTTAATTATTCAGTCCTTTGGATTTGTTCCATTTAACCCAATATCTTTCACAGGCTAAATTTTGTGGAGTGTGTGTGCGCATGTGTTTGTGTGTAAGCACATAGAAAGGTATGTTCACTTTCGGGGCATTAGGCTTAAGTTTTCCCCTTTGATAGAATGTTAAGTAAAAAATATTAACATGAAACAAACAGAAATGCATAAAAAGAGTATTGATTGGTACTATTTTTTGAAAGGAAGATGTAGGCCAGCTTATTTGAAAATTACCAGTATCACTAACCTACCCAAGAAAGGAGATTTATATTGTGTGTTTGTTTTTTTGTTTTGTTTTGTTTTCCAACACTGCTTTTTAAGAAGGGAGAAAATGAAGACTGATGTTATTATTAAGGGCTTCCCCAGTAGCTAACGAGTAAAGAATCTGTCTGCAATGTAGAAGACACAGGAGAAGATGGTTTGATCCCTGGGTTGGGAAGATCCCCTTGAGGAAGGTATGGCAACCCACTCCACTATTCTTGCCAGGAGAACCCCATGGATAGAGAAGCCTGGCAGGCTACAGTCCATGGGGTCACAGAGTCCAACACGACTGAAGCTATTGAGTAGGCAGGCACGCTGTTATTAAAATGTACATTTAACTATTTTATGACTTAATCCATTCCATATAAACCACTAACAACCATTGTCTTAGCTCACTTTAATATATTCTCAGTTGATTATACAATTAACTACATTCAAAAAAAGAAAATTTATTTTTGAGCATTTTAAATTAAGAACTCTCCCAAATACTGAGTAGATTACCATCATCTTCATCTCTCACCCTGTATCCACACTTCCAGGCTGTATTGAAAAGGGAAGAGGTAAAGGAAAGAAAAAAGAAAAAGAGAGGGAGGAAGAGAAGGACAGAAAGGAGGAGGAAGGGGAGAGAGGAAAGAAGGAAAGAAGGAAATGGAAAAATCTCAACTTTGTCTTGATGCCCATAGCAATTCATCTATATAACTATCCTCAGAATGTTTTCCAAAAATGCTTAAATCTATAAAAAGGTTAAAGAGGGAAATTAGTGATA
Source organism: Nanger dama (assembly GCA_917880005.1). NCBI lineage: Eukaryota > Metazoa > Chordata > Mammalia > Artiodactyla > Bovidae > Nanger > Nanger dama. The sequence continues at coordinate 4,059,756 of CAKJTW010000027.1, read as the reverse complement.
TGAAGTTATAAATTCTAAAAATGTTCTGATTGTTTTTAAGAATGTGTTCTGTATATGATAAATCGTATTCTTGGTTTAAGTTCATTTTTAAAATACTGCTCTTCAAAAATAACATTTAAAATACAAATTATCTATAGTCTTGTTAAAGTTCCAAGGACATTATATAATAATATTTGTTCTAAAAATTTTTAAATTGGATTTTTATTACTATAAGAAGTAGTCTTGCATATTTCCTAATGTATATATCCATGCTGTGTACATGCTCTGTTGCTGCAGTTGTGTCTGACTCTCTGTGACCCTGTGGACTGTAGCCTGCCAGGCTCCTCTGTCTATGAGATTTTCCAGGCAAGAATACTAGAGTAGGTGTCATGCCCTCCTCCAGGGGATCATCCTGACCCAGGAATCGAACCTGCATCTCTTGGGTCTCTTGCAATGGTCGTTCTTTATCACTAGCGCTACCCAAGAAGCCTGTATATATCCATTTTATTATCAAATAAAATAGCCTATACTTTATTTTATAAAATATCAAGCATATAGGCTTCCCATGTGGCCCTAGTGGTGAAGAATATGCCCGCAGTGCAGGAGACACAAGAGATACCACTTCTATCCCTGAGTTTGGGAAGATTCCCTGGAGGAGGGCGTGGCAACCCAATCCAATATTCTTGCCTGGTGAATCCCATGGACTGAGGAGCCTGGAGGGCTATAGTCCAAAGTGTAGCAAAAAGTTGGACATAACCGAGCAACTAAGCACTAGCAAGCAAGTATATATATAACAAAAATGTGGCTTATTTTAAAATGATAAACTGCCTAACATATTTTTAGAAAATAAATTTTTGAATGTTAACATGTAATAACTCATATGTTCATAAAGTGTATGAAGAAATTACCTTTGAAGTAAAGTTTTTTTTTTTTTTTTATTCTTTTTAAAATGTGTCTGGGTTACTCTTGACTCTTTTCTATTGAAGAGCAATGTTACAAAGACAGATTGTAGATAGGTACATAGAGTTTGAAATATTTAACAAGAAGCTTCCCTGGTGGCTCAAATGGTAAAGAATTTGTCTACAGTGCAGAAGACCCAGGTTCAATCTCTGGATTGGGAAGATTCCTTACAGAAGGAAATGGCAATCCATTCCAGTACTTCTTGCCTGGAGAATTCCATAGAGAGTGGAACCTGGTGGGCTACAGTCCATGGGATCACAAAGAGTCGAACATGACTGAGTGACTAACTTTGATCAGTTTCTCCTTATTTTATTTTTCTTGATCTTCTTTATCTGTGATAAGAACAACACTTTATTATATGTCCATTCTTATTTCCAAACTTTACATTTTTGTTAGAGTAAACTGTATATTTAGAGCAGAAATCAAAATCTGAACAAAGAAAGAAAAATAAAAATTTTGGTGTGACCAGTTTTACAAAACACTATGGATTAATTTTGACTTTCACATCATAAACTTTATATCTGGGCAGAGGAATTCATTGTGTTGCAGGTTAAGCAACATTAAATTTTAAAACACCACCATGACTTCATCCTATGAGCATTTGAGAAACTTTTATATTTTAGCCCAGTTGCATATTTAATGGGTTATACTCTACTAGGCAGCAGCAGCATTATGAAACTTCTGAATAATTGAGGTCTATGAGAATGACATATAGGAATGTTATTAGGATTTTTCATTTTTTATTATAGTCAATTAGACAGTGATATGCTAATAACTTTTGAGATCATGCATTTATCTGCTTAAGAGAGCCTGCAGGGAAAAAAATTATCTGTGTTCTAAGCCATAGAATATAGTAGCATAGAAATATTCACAACCAAAATTTCAAAGATCCTGTTTACTCAGCAGATCGAGACAGCTCTGGTGACAAGAGGGACAAATGGGTTAGCTATTATTTACCAAGCCTCTTAAATAACATTAATGGATGCAACATTTAAATTACCAGTCCTAGTAAATCTGTATCTATCTTAAATTTATGCTTGCTTGGGCAAAATACAAGCATGTTATTTCAAGGCATACTGCCGGGCTTTCAGGGTCCCACTCCACAAGACTACAATTGTAGATCATAAAAACTATGCATCAGTATTGGGTATTGTGCAAAAGTATCAGCTAACCATGTATATATTCAAAGTTTGTAGAAACAATCAGCTTTCACTCATCAGAGTTTACCCATCAGGTCACATTATGCTCTGGCTATTCTGAAATATGGTTCTTTCTCTCCTCATGAAATCTAAAGTGATTTAGATGTCTGAGTTTCACACTGTTTTCTTAGTTTCTTTCCCCTGTTCTTGCCTCAACCCTCACTTGATTTAGGCTTGCCTGTACACTCATACATCATATCTCTGTCAGCCCAAAAAGAAAGTCACACAAGTGACAGAGGTGTCAGTTATAGCGACAGTTTGGTTTCTTCCAAGACTTCTGTCCTCGGCCACCTTCTTGGTGTATGTATCATGACATCATGATACATGCCTGTTTTCTAAGCAGGCATCCTTACTTCTCTTCATCTTCTTATAAGGACACTAGCTATGCTGGATTAGTCTCCACTCTTAAGAGCTTCATTTTAAATCAACCTCCCTTTTAAACAGACTTCCCTGGTGGCTCAGAGGGTAAAAGAATTTGCCTGCAATGTGGGAAACCAGGGTTTGATACCTGGGTCGGGAAGGTCCCCTGGAGAAAGCAATGACACCCCACTCTAGTACTCCTGCCTGGAAAATCCTATGGATGGAGGAGCCTGGTAGGCTACAGTCCTTGTGATCACAAAGAGTCAGACACAACTGAGTGACTTCACATTCTTTCTTTCCTCTTTAAACAGTTTACGTCCAAGTTTGGTTATATTCTAAAGTACTGGATTTGGGACTAAGAAATATGACCTTTTGGAGATAAAACTCAGCTCCTAACAATGGTCTTTGGGTAGAAAGTGAAATTCAGTCATAAAATGCCCTGGAGGATGCTGCTCAAATCTGTAACAACCGAAATGAGAAAAGAATCTGAAAAAGAATAGAGACATGTATATGTATAACTGAATCACTTTGCTCTACACCTGAAACTAACACAACATTGTTAATAAACTATGCTCCAATATAAAGTAAAAAAGAAAAAGAAAGAAAGGAAAAAAGTGCCAATACATAAAAAATGCTTGAGGAAAGTGAATGTCAGGGATTGTAGTAACTAATCAGAGCCAGAGAGGAGATTCAGAGGAGGCCAGAAATAGAAAGAGATATAGTAAGGCAAGTAGGATCAGAGGACCAGGTCACAAAATTCTCAAGATAAGTGGTTACCAAAACCCAGTGTTCTCTTTCTTCTGAGTACACAGCCTGATTTCATTTTTCAGGCTTCTTTGCAGCTATTAATAGATGCTACTGTAGAACTGATTTACAGCCAACAGAAAATGAGCACTATTTCTAGGCTTTTCAAAAGTGATAGTGCCTTTTTATATTACCCATGATTTGTTTTCTGATGGATGTAACCAGACTATAAAGAGCCAGAAGATGGGAAGAATGTGGGTCTTTCGGTGAGTATACAGTGGAGAGATGCCTGAAAAAATTATTAACATTAATGAGGCTGATTCATAAGCAAGAAATTTAACATCTTCTGTCACCAGCTATTGTACACTTTGGGGAATTTATTTGATTCTACAGTCTAGTCTACACCAACCTATCTATATAATTAGATTTATACACAGTCAGCAAAAATAAGACCTGGAGCTGACTGTGGCTCAGACCAATAGCTTCTTATGCCAAAATTCAGGCTTAAATTGAAAAAAGTAGGGAAGACCATGAGGCCACTCAGGCAAGACCTAAATCAAATCCCTTATGATTATACAGTGAAAGTTATGAATAGATTCAAGGGCTTAGATCTGCCTGAAGAACTATGGAGGAGGGTTCATAACACTGTATAGGAGCCAGTGACCAAAACCATGCCAAAGAAAAATAAAAGCAAAAAGGCTAAGTGGTTGTATGAGGAGGATTTACATATAGCTGAAGAAAGAAGAGAAGAAAAAGGCAAGGGAGAAAGGAAAAGATTTACCCAACTGAATGCAGAGTTCCAGGAAATATGTACAGCAAGGAGAGATAAGAAAGCCTTCTTCAATGAACAAGGCAAAGTAGTAAAGAAAAGCAATAGAATAGGAAAGACTAAAGATCTCTTCAAGAAAACTGGTGACATCAAGGAAACACTTCATTCAAGGATGCACATGATAAATGGAAGAAATGATAAGGACTTAATAGAAGCAAAAGAGATTAAGAAGATGTGGCAACAATACAAAAAATGGTCTTAAATGACCTGATACCAAGACAGTATGTTCACGAACCTAGGACCAGGCATCCTGGCATGTGAAAGCCAAGTTGGCCTTAAGAAACACTACTAGGAACAAAGCCAGTGGAGCTGATGGAATTCTGGCTGAGCTATCCTAATAATCCTAATTGCCATTAAAGTGTTGCAGTCAATATGTCAAATTTGGAAAACTCAGCAGTGGACATAGAACTGGAAAAGGTCAATTTTCATTCCAGTCCCAAAGAAGGGCAATACCAAAGAATGTTCACCATACAATTTTACATGATAACAAGGTATGCACAAAATCTTTCAAGCTGGGCTTCAGTGGTTCAACTGTGAACTTCCAGATGTACAAGCTGATTTAGAAAAGGCAGAGGAACTAGAGAATAAATTGCCAACATCTGCTGTATCACAGAAAAAGCAATGGAATTCCAGGAAAACATGTGCTTCATTGACTATACCAAAGCCTTTGACTGTGTGGATCACAACAAACTGAAAAATTCTTAAAGAGATGGGGGTAGAGGGTCATCTTACCAGTCTCCTAATGAACCTGTATGCAGGTCAAGAAGCAGCAGTTAGAACTGGCTGTGGAACAATAGACTGGTTCAAAATTGGGAAAGGAGTGTACCAAAGCTGTTTGTTACCCTGCTTATTTAACTTCTTTGCTGAGTTCAGTTTAGGTCAGTCACTCGGTCGTGTCCAACTCTTTGTGACCCCATGAATCGCAGCACACCAGGCCTCCCTGTCCATAACCAACTCCTGGAGTTCACTCAGACTCACATCCATCGAGTCAGTGACTCCATCCAGCCATCTCATCCTCTGTCATCCCCTTCTCCTCCTGCCCCTAATCCCTCCCAGCATCAGAGTCTTTTCCAATGAGTCAACTCTTCGCATGAGGTGGCCAAAGTACTGGAGTTTCAGCTTCAGCATCATTTCCTCCAAAGAAATCCCTGGGCTGATCCTCTTCAGAATGGATTGGCTGGATCTCCTTGCAGTCCAAGGGACTCTCAAGAGTCTTCTCCAACACCATAGTTCAAAAGCATCAACTCTTCAGCACTCAGCTTTCTTCACAGTCCAATTCTCACATCCATACATGACCACTGGAAAAACCATAACCTTGACTAGATGGACCTTAGTCAGCAATGTCTCTGCTTTTGAATATGCTATCTAGGTTGGTCATAACTTTTCTTCCAAGGATTAAATGTCTTTTTATTTCATGGCTGCAGTCACCATAGGCAGTGATTTTGGAGCCCATAATGTGAAATGCCAGGCTGAGTGAATTACAAGCTGGAATCAAGATTTCCAGGATCATTTGCAATCAGATATGCAGATGAAACCAATCTAATGGCAGAAAGTGAAGATGAATTAAAGAGCCTCTTCATGAAAGTGAAAGAAGAAAGTGAAAAACTGGGTTAACACTCAATATTAAGAAAACTAAGATCATAGCATCCAGTCCCATGACTGCATGGCAAAAAGAAGGGAAAAGTGAAAACAATACAGATTTTATCTTCTTGGGCTCCAAAATCTCTGCAAACTGTGACTGCAGCCATGAAATTAAAAAGATGCTTGCTCCTTGAAAGGAAAGCTATGATAAACCTAGACATCATATTAAAAAGAAGAGACATCAATTTGCCCACCAAGGTCCATGTAGTCAAAGCTATGGTTTTTCTGGTAGCCATCTACAGATGTGAGAATTCGACCATAAAGAAAGCTGGGTGACAAAGAATTGATGTTTTTGAACTGTGGTGCTGGAGAAGACCCTTGATAGTCCCTTTGATTGCAGGAAGATGAAACTAAGCAATCCTAAAGTAAATCAACCCTGAATATTCATTGGAAGGACAGATAGTGAAGCTGAAGCTCCAACTCTTAGGACACCTGATACAAAGATGCCAACTCACTGGAAAATACTCTAATACTGGGAAAGATTGAAGGCAAGGAAGAAGGGAGTAGCAGAGGATGAGGTTAGATAGTATCACTGATTCAGTGGACATGAATCTGAGCCAACTCCAGGAGACAGTGAAGGATAGGAATGCTGGAATGCTGCAGTCCATGGGGTCACAAAGAGTTGGACATGACTTATCACCAACACTGTATTTCCTGAAAACACTTGGAACACTATAAAACTGAAAGAAGGGGAATGACCTAATTAATTCTAATTTAGAAACTGTACTCAATACACAGTGAGAAATACTGATAAAGGAATATAACTATGCAGACAAATTGGAGTCTCACTAATCATCATGAAGTGATAATAGCCTGAATTAGTGAGTAGGGATTTAAAAATGGCAGATAGGATGACAAAATATTTTATTGTTGCATCTATTTTATGGCAGTGATTGATTTTTATACAGCAGGAGAGAGGGTAGGAGGGGAGAAGGAAAAGAAAGATTTTGGAATGATATCCCAGTATTTACTTTGACATATGGTTGAATTAGGTCTTGTGTGATGAAAAGGGAAGATGGACACATAATGTATTCAATTTTAAGCAAATTTAAGTTTCCACAAAATTTCTGTGTAGAGACAGGTGTGAGTTTGGTATACAAGTCTGTAACTCAAGAGAACAACATTAGGTGATAAAGATCTGTGAAACAGAATTCTATTTGCATTTCTAGGTTCTACAGGAGAAAAATATTAATCTGTATCTTTGACTGTTTTCTGGTCAAATCACTTGCAGAATTCTCATGCAAAGTTTTACATGAATATTTGACTTATTAAGTTAGTCAACATTTTTATTATTCCTCTAAAATACTGGGAGTTTGAGCAAGCTCCAAGAGATGGTGAAGAACAGGGAAGCCTGTTGTGCTGAAGACCATGGGGTCACAAAGAGTTGGACATGACTGAGCGACTGAACTGACTGAAAATATTGGGAAGAGCAAATAAACTAATAAACTACATAGCATAATGAAATATAACAAATGCACCTACGTGTTCTTTGAAATATTTTACCATAAGTAAGTAATATGTTAGTCATTTTGAGCCATTTGCTTTTCCATGTACACAATGCACACGTTTGTGTGTGTGTATGGGTGTGTGTGTATGATTCAAATTGTGAGAGAAATTGTTTGCAGATTTTAACTTTATTTTATTATAGATTTTATTTAATATGTATCAAATTAAATCTATTGGACAACTTAAGAACTGACATTTTAATTTAAATTCTTCTAATCTATAACATGTTATATATCTCAGTTTATGTAGTCTTTTTTGTTGACGTTGTTCAGTTGCTTAGTTATATCCGACTCTTTGCAATCCTATCATAAAGGTTTATTAAAATATTTTCTCTACTGGTTGTATACAGCTTTTGTTAGGTATATACATTTTGTTTATGCTTTGAAACAAATCATCTATGTGATTTTTAATTACATTTACCGTAGGATTAATGGTGGCATTTTTGATGTCAATTTTGTATCCAGAATCCACGTTAAATTCTCCACAGAATTTGCCTGCAATGCAGGAGACCCAGGTTTGATCCCTGGGTTGGGATGATCTCCTGGAGAAGTCAATGGCAACCCACTCCAATATTCTTGCTTGGAGAATTCCATGGACAGAGAAGCCTGGTGGGCTACAGTAATTTAGGGGTTTCTATAAAAATAATCATATTATTGGAAAATAACACTTTTGAATATCTTTGTACCTCATATATCATTCATCTCTGCGTAGTATTTCCAAAATAATATTAAATAAGATTGTGTAACCTTGCTTTTCTTTTTATCTTGAGTTACCATTCTTTTAGTATTTCAGGATTAAGTATAATATTTGCTTCATATTTTTAGATATATGTAGCAAAGACCAATGACTGTTGATGAAAATCTATCCTCTCCTACTTTATGAACAAATGTTTGACCAAATTTCCTAGTCAAGCTTGCAGTTCCATAAGCTGTATGAAGAATTTCAACAGTCCGATGCATGATACTGGATGCTTGGGGCTGGTGCACTGGGACGACTCAGAGGGATGGTAGGAGGAGGCAGGAGAGAGGGGGTTCAGGATGGGTAACACGTGTATACCTGTGGCTGATTCATGTTGATGTATGGCAAAACCAATACAATATTGTAAAGTAATTAACCTCCAATTAAAATAAATAAAAATATATTAAAAAATAAATAAAATAAATTTCTCAGGTTAAATATTTGTATTTTTTCATGTTCTATGACCCATCCTAAAGACAGAAATTGCTACGACCAAGAAGGATCCTTTTGAAGGATGACCAACTAGACTAGTTTGTCTGAGGCAACAATGACTTAAACCTGGCATTTTAACAGAATCATTAACAGTCCTCCCAGCTACTGTTAAAGATATCCCATTTTGAATAATACAAGTTCATCTTATTTTATAACCATATGATGACACCACTATTTGTTATAAAAACGCAGATGAAAGGTACAATGAGGTATCACTTCACACCAGTGAGAATGGGCATCATCAAACATCTGCAAATAATAAATACCAGAGAGGCTGTAGAGAAAAGTTCTTTACATTATACTGTGGGTGTGAATGTAAATTGGTATAGGCACTGTGGAGAACAGTGTGGAGATTCCTTTAAAAACTAAAAACAGAACCTCCATGGTGGAGGTTGCGGTTAAATCACTAAGTCATATCCAATTCTTGTGACCCCATAGCCTGTAGCCCACTAGGCTCCTCTGCCCATGGAATTTCCCAGGCAAGAATACTGGAGTGGGTTGCCATTTCCTTCTCCAGCAGATCTTTCATGTGACCCAGCAATCCCACTTCTGAACATATACCTGAAGAAAAACACAATTCAAAAAGATATATGCACCTAATATACACTGCAGCACTATATACAATAGCCAGGCAGAGAAGCAGTTGGGATGGATGGAGACTTACATATATGCACTATTATATATGAAATACATAACAAATAACCTACTGTATTGTACAGGGAACTTAACTCAGTGCTCTGTGGTGACCTAAATGGGAAGGAAATCCAAAAAGAGTGGATACATGTATACATTTAGCTGATTTACTTTGCTGTACAGCAGAAATTAGCACAGCATTGTAAAGCAACCATACTCCAATTAAAAACAAACACACAATGAGAGAGAAAGCAACTGACCCCTGAGGTCACTAAGGGACAGCTGCTCAACAATGTGAATCCACAGTGGACGGTTAAGTGAGCTCAAAAAAACTTATAATATTTTTGAATACAAGATACAGTTTAATTATTCTGATAAGGTTATCAGGCAATGGAAATACCCTTTAATAAGTAGATTAACTTTTTGTCACAGATGGAGAAATTTTATTAAAATAATTATTCTGTGGCCTATTACATAAACATTATGAATTACTATTCTGCTAACATGCTAATGAATTAGATCATCTAATTTTATAATGTTAAATAAACCTTGCAATCCTGAAATAAATCCAATTTTATTTCCAGATTCATGATTCTACCACAAACGTCTAATTTAATATTTTTACATTCATAATCATGAATGAAATTAGCATAACTTTTAAAATTTGTTTATGTCTTCATGGGTCTTTAGGTCAAAGCTGTACTTCTCATAAGATAAAGGCTCTAAAATAGTTTGAGTAAGCCTGAAACATGAAATTGGTAAAATTCACTGTAAACAAAATCTAGGCCTGTTGATTTGTTAAATGATAAGAGAGTCAAACATGACTTAGAAACTAGAAAATAACTGTAATATTGATTTAACTGAATATATTATTACAATGTTAAAAAGTTCTTCTTTAGGGTCATTTTTAGAAATTATTGAGAAATGAATTCAAGTTTTTCTAGTGATATAAATTTTAATTAATATATCTTTATGTTTGCATTTGCAGAACACCATTTTATTTCATTTTCTTGACATTCCTTATTTTTTATTTAATCCTCTTTAAATATTTGTCTATATTGGTAACTGGATGATGACATTATTTTGGCCCTTTTGATATGCTGTATTACATTTTTTCCTATTTCAATAAACTATGTTTTATGTATTTTATATGCTAAATTTCATATACCCTATATGTTTATAGTTATATATATACACATATGTGTTCTTTTTCAGACCTTTTCTCTTATAGGTTATTAAAAATATTGAGTATAATTTGTGTTATACAGTGGGCCCTTGTTGGTTCTCTATTTTACATATAGTAGTGTGGATACATTAATCCCAAACTCTTAATTTATCATTCCTCCTTTCCCCCTTGGTGACTATAATTTTGTTTTCTCTGTATGGGGTCTATTTTTATTTTGTGTATAAGCTCATTTGTATCAATTTCTTTTAGATTCTACATATAAGTGACATCAAATATTTGTCTTTCTCTGTCTTGCTTACTTCACTTTGCATAATTTCTAGGTCCATCCATGTTGCTGCAAATGGCATTACTTAGTTCCGCTTAATGGCTGAGTAATATTTTACTGTGTATATATACCACATCTTCTTTATCCATTCAGCTGCCAATGGACATTTAGGTTGTCTCATGTCTTGGTTATTGTAAACAGTGCTACAATGAACATCAAGGTGAATGTGTCTTCTTGAATTATGATTTTCTCCAGATATATACCCAGGTCGCACAGAGTCAGACATGACTGAAGCGACTTAGCAGCAACTTAGCAGCATGGTAGCTTTATTTTTACTTTGCTTAAGGAAACTCCATACTGTTTTCCATAATGGCTGCACGAATTAAAATTCCCACCAACAATGTAGGAGGGTTCCCTTTTCTCCATACCCTCTCCAGAAGTTATTATTTGTATACTTTTTGATGATGGCCATTCTGACCAGTGTGAAGTGATATCTCATTTAATAATTAGTGATGTTGAGCTTCTCTTCATGTGCCTTTTGCCCATCTGTCTCTCTTCATTGGAGAAATGTCTATTTAGGTCCTGTGCTCATTTTTTAATTGGATTGTTTACACCATGAGCTCATTTATTGTGAGACCTGTTTAAGGAAAAAAATTAAGGCCAGCATTGAAGGTAGTTACTCTGGAGAGAAATTGCTGCCATTTCTACATTTCACATGGAAGCAACGTCACCTATAACAAATTGTTCACCTGAGATTGCCTGAGATCCAGACAGTGTGAATTTGGTATGCAAACCTGCTGTGATGTTGACTTGCAATTATGAAATCTAAAGAGAAAAAACAAACAAACATTCCCCTTCTGAAAGTCAAAGTTTATATATAAGGCTGTTCTCCTTGAAGTCATGAACTGTGTATACTTTAGAAATAAGGTTGGGCAATTATAGTTAACTGTTTCAGTATAGGATTAAGTCTTATGTATCCAACTTTAATGGAGCAAAGTGTCTCTTATGAGAGTTCACACAATTCAGTAGGCTATGGGCTTTATCCACAGTGGACTGAAAGTTAATAAGTTTTATCAAATATTTTCAAGGCAAAAGAAAGTTTTAATGCTCTGGTAAGCTCTCTGCATCCCTCTTACAATGAGGTTTTAGCTTTTGAATATTCTACACCTCCTTTCCAACTGATTAAGTTAAACATATTTAAGTTACCATTCTTGTTGTTTTCAGTATAAAAATGGGTACTTAATCTACCTAGTTGCTATGAATAAAAGTCTGTAGATATTTTTAAAAGTAATACACACACACATGTATACACACACATATACACACATCCTGAGTAGAAGTTGTTTGACCACAAAATTATCAGAACATTTCACGATAGTAACATTAGTCATTAGATAATGAACATTATAAATATATAGTTACACATGAAATATTTTATTTAACAAAGATTGGAAATTATTTCAGTCAGAATATTTATCTATAGTTTTACAATTAAAAAAAAAAAAAGCATACAGATGCTTGGTATGAATTGACCAAGAAACACCAATATCTTGAATTTGGCTTTTCCACTGCCCCTAATGCTACAGCTTGATGATTATGCAGTCTCTATTCTGAGGCATACACAATAACTCTTTAAAAATGTCTTACACCTGATACAAGAAATGAAAGTGAAAGTCGCTCAGTCATCGCTTTGTGACCCCGTGGACTATACAGTCCATGGCAATCTCTAGGCCAGAATAATGGAATGAGTAGTCTTTCCCTTTGCTAGGGGATCTTCCCAACACAGGATCGAACCCAGGTCTCCCGCATTGCAGGCAGATTCTTTACTAGCTGAGCCACAGGAGAAGTCCCATAAATGAAATAACCAGCCTCCAAAAGTCAAATACTGAAGTTAGCCCCTTGCTTCTAATGAATGGGTGAAACTACTTTCCACTTAAGATAAATCCCACACAAAGGAACTAAAATTTAAGGACAAAAAGATCTCCCGTAGTAAAATATACAGAGGTATAATTATTCCAGAATTGATTTTTTCTTTGCACTTTGATTTCATGATCATGCCTTTATATTTTTCAAGTGAGTTCTCATGTTTCTAAAAGATGACTGTTGCATTTTCAGATGTCACATTCAAACAGGACAATGTTTGTTGTAGGTAGAAATTCATTTTTATAATGAGAAAAAGTTTCCTAGAATTTACCAGAGGACTTGCTCTCTGCTGTCATTGCCAAATTGATGCTGCTGCTAAGTTGCTTCAGTCGTGTCCACCAAATTGATGCTGCTGTACATACCACTGATTACCAGGATTACCAGATGAGCGTAATCTAATTAGGACTTACACCTGAGTATCAAATAAAGCATTGCACTGAGGAGTGAGAACATTTTAAAAATCATGTCAACATTAATAAGTATAGAGGAGAGAAGGGATTATTAGTATATCCAACTTTAGAAATTCCCTGTGAAGACTGCCTTCTATAAGCCCTTACAATATTGATAATTGCAAAAGTTCAAAAATAGCTATGGTGGAAACCTGTATCTAGTATAGTCTGTGGGCCTATCATTGCCATTGGTGGTTGCCAGAAGAAGGGGATTGGGGGTTCACATATTGGGTAACTGAGGAGCCTAGTGGGCTACAGACCACAGAGTCGCAGAGTCGGGCACGACTGAGCACAGTACAGAAGCAGCAGCAGTGTGTGTGTGTGTATATACTGAAACATACATTTTAGAAAGACTAAGCAACATTCCCAGAGACATAAAACCCACACAAGGAAATCTGTCAGTCCTTAGAAACAGCATCTCTACCTGCCGGTACAGCTTCCTGTATATGTTTAAGCATAAACATGTAAATACAGAAATGAGTAGTAACAGACATGTTTATTTTAATGTATTTCAATATAGCACTTATTTAATGCATATCAAATTTTTTAAAGGCTTGAACCATCTACCTTGCATCTGTACATGCAAAAACACCAAATGTCAATATATGACATTTTAATTCAAAACAAGAATGAGGTTTACACTAGATGTGCATAAACTCCAGAAGTTTTGTCCTGTACCATGATTCCAATGTTGACACTGACTACAGGCTTTGAAATGCTTCCTATCATGATGTGCTATCTTTCACTCGATCTTATGAAGGGAAGTTTTACCAGACTAGAAAAATTACGAATGATTAAATATCGGTATATCCATTTGTCCAGCCTCATTTTTTCCTTGCAGTAAATATATTTGATGAAAGATCTTCAAAAGGAATGCCTAGAGGAAGGGAAAGGAGATGTATTACTGATTCTTAGCAATTTAATTACAAATGTGTTTCTGGAAGAGGGTTTTGTCTTCTTTTTGCCTTCATCAGTGGTTAGAATTTCTCACTTCAGGTTTACAAAAATAATGTTATTTTGTTTAACAGAAAAAAAAGCCACCATCTGATTCTTTTTGCTTCATCTTAAGATAAGTTAAAGGACTTCTTGGATTTTATTTTTCTTTTGCTGGTTAAGCATTACCACCCTTCTCCCTCCTTATTGGCAGCATTCTGAAGAGGAGAGCAGCTCGTATTTTTACCTAATAAAATTATTGATAAGTTATATATTAAGGGGGAAAAATGAAAAGACTTAACTTACCACAGAATAGCACAAAATAAAATAATCACAAGATGTTTCCTTCTGAGTGTCCACCTTGCTTTTCCAACTACTAAACTCTTTTCTAGCTTACTCTGGGCTCAATAGCATTTAAAAGGAAAACTCCCTTTGGTTTCTTAGGTGTGATTTATAACAAACATTAAGTTTAAAATTAGTTTTTTTGTTGTTGCTGTTGGAATTTCTCTGAGTCAAGTCCCCTTAGGAAATTACCACCCTCACCTGAACCAGCATGTTCGGTAGCAGAAGAGTTATAGCTCAAAGGACAACATTCATTAAGGAAAAGTTAAGAAGGACTGGGGAAATCAAAGAGGTGGCAAGAACAAAATTCTGATTTAATTTGTTCAGCCAATTTCTGAAAGGACTGAGTTATCCTGTCTCTACCACAAAATGCAATTTACTTCACAAAAAAATAAAGGACATCATCCTTTCACAATCACATGCATACTTCATTCTCCTTCAGAGAGCTTGAACAGGCTGCCCTAGAGAATTAATTCAGGAGCTCTCACATTCTTTTCAGTGGTAGATTTTAGAAGCTAGTTCAATATAAAAGTAAGGTATGAATAAAGCTAAACAAAGACATAAATACAATTATCAGGAGGAACTGCCCTATTTCATTAAACCTAAGACATTAATTTTTATAGCAACAGATTGGTTAGGCTTTATTTTGTCTTGTTGAGAAATAGATAAGTGAACATTAATTAAAAGAGCATTTAACCATAATCATTCCTCTTTAAAGACTTTACGAAAAACTAATTCTAATGAAAATTTACACAAAATTAATACAAAATTTCATCATAGAATAATCAGTGGAATAAGATCAAAACCATATGGTTTAAACTAGGATGGGGAAGATCCCCTGGACATGAGTTTGCACAAGCTCCGGGAATTGGTGATGGTCAGGGAAGCCTGTCATTGCTGCAGTCCATGGGGTGTCAGAGTCGGACAGGACTGAGCGACGGAAATGAACTGAACTGAGGGTGGAGAAGATCTCCTGGAGGAGGAAACAGCAACCTACTTCAGTATTCTTGCCTGAAAAACCCCATAGACAGAGGAGCCTGGCGGGCAACAGGCCATAGGCCGCAAGTCGCAAAGAGGAGTACAGGGCTGAGCGACTGCACACACACACAGAATTTTACTTTCTTGCAGTTCTTGAATACTAGAAGTTCAAGTTTCTGGCCAATTTGGTTTCAGGTGAGAACTCTCTTCCCGACTTATGGACAGGAATGGAGTAGGGTGAGGCTGGGAGGAGGAACTTTCTGGTCTCTTCTCGCTTATCTACCTATGTTCATAGTAATATTAGTCACAATACTCAAGAGTGGGGATGACCCATATGCCCATCAGTAGATGAATCAATAGACAAACCAGAATGGAATATTATCCAGCCTCAAAAAAGGAAGGAGATTCTGACACATGCTACAACATGGATGTATCATAAAGATATTTATGCTAAAAAAATAGTGCTGAGTGAAATAAGCCACAGAAGTACAAATACTGTGCAGTTCTACTTGTATGAATTACCTGGAGTAGTCAAATTTATAGAAACAAAAAGCAGAATTGGGTGAAAGTAGAATGGAGAGCAGTTTGATGGGTACTGTGTTTCAATTTGGGAATATAAAAATTTCTGGAAAAAAAAAAGGATAGTGGGATAACTGCACAGCAAGATAAATGTACTAATGCCACTGAAACGTAAACTTAAAAATAGTTAAAATGGTAAATCTTATGTATATTTTACCATATTAAAAATTATTTGAAAAGCGTGTTGCTAAATGAATTCAAACAATACAAAAATACACGAAGCAAGTATATCTCAATATTTATATGTAAATCTTTAATTTATTTGCCTTTATTTTGGTGTTAGGAATGAAGTGGGATATATATCAGCTATTGTTGCTGTTGTTTAGTCGCCCAGTCATGTCTGACTCTTTTGCAACCCCTTGGACTGGGATTATCCAGGCAAGGATACTGGAATGGGCTGCCATTTCCTTTCTTCAAGGCATCTTCCTGACCCAGGAACCTGCATCTCCTGCATTGTGCAGATTTTTCACCACTCAGCCACCTGGGAAGTCCACGAATGAAGTGGATCCAGCCGTAAAAAAAATAAAAGATAAAAACTATATGGGAGTTATTACTACCAAACTATATGGAGAGGTATTACTGCTGATCCAGTAGATATAGGCCTTGAGGGTTTCATTTATTGTTTTTTTGTATTCCTTATCCATGTAGTAGTTGTACTTATGGGTATATACACATACAGTGTATATATCCCTAGGTGTCTTAGAATTAGTGATATCTGACTAATAGGTTTGAAGAATTGAGACTGACTGGTCCAGGGCTAGAATTTGTGTAGCATGGCTTATAACCATTTGCTAGTTGACTCTAAGCATGTTTTCAATACTTAAAATAACTATAAATCAGTTAAATCGAAAGAAATAGACAATCACTTTTTCTTCATAAATACCTCAGTCTGACTAGGAAAGAGGATTATAAAACTGTAAAGAATTGCTCTTCCTCTAATCACACAAAGATCTCTCTCCTTCAAAGGTCTACTGAGATATTTTTAGTTTTTGCACCTCACTGCACACCTATATCTTGCCTCACATATAACTTCTTTTGAGAAGAAGACTTGACTAAAGAAAGAAATCCTGAACCATAAGAAGGTAGGACTTGAGACAATACTTAGGAAAGAAATTATTTCCTTTGAGTTTAAGTGTTTAATAAAGAGAAAAGAGAGAGAGCCCCCTCCCCCAACCCTTCGCCGGCTTCATTATGTCTAATTTGCATCATCAGAGTTGAATTCAATTTTCTTTTCAGACATAATGCATACAGGGGGCAAAGTTTACAAAACCACTTTACATTGCTTGAGTAGTGGGATAAGGTTGAGGGTGACAGAAATAGGGGGATCCTACTATCAAAAATATGAAGCTAAAATCCGAAGCCAGAATTGCATTCATTTTGCTATCAGAAGTGCAAGGCAGAAATTTAAGTTCAAGAACTGCTGATTTAAAAACACTCTAATCTTTGCCACTGCACATATCTAAATTGTTTAGACTGTTCTGTTTCCCTTTGGTGATTTGCCTTAAGATCCATTATAAGAAAACTATTTATCAAAGAAATATAAATGCAGTACTATCTCACCTACAGTAAAACATAAAAACACTGAACACATAGAAACAGACAGCAGAACGGTGGCTTCCCAGGACTGAGGGCTTGGAAGAATAGGGAGATATAGGTCAAACAGTGGGCTTCCCAGGTGGCTCAGTGGGTTAAGAATAGGCCTGCAATGCAGGAGACACAGGTAGATGCAACTTCATGCTCAGGAAGATACCCTGGAGAAGGGTTAGCAATAAGAGGAAGTTCAGTTTAATCTGTAGAGAGAAGCGAGGTCCCGAATTGACTATGCCAGTGATGGAGGCTTCTGAAATGTGAGGAAAGCAGCCTGTATTACATATCCTTAATTAGGGAATGAAAGGAAAACGCAGGGCAATGATTTAAACTTGAGAAGGGGTGTTGTACCTTAGCATTTATAAGAGAGCCTTGAGGAAGATAAAGTTAAAAGGTAAAGTGAAAAAAAGTTTGGTGTGTACATTTGATACCAAAGCATTAAAATGAACTTATTCTACACAAGCTTTCTCCTATATACCTTTGAGTTTTAGGAAAGGAAATAGGTTCTATGCTGTTAAAATCTGCCAAACACTAGAAATCAAATGTTAGTTTGAAATATCATAAAACCTAAGAATTTTTAAATCCTAAAGTTTAGGAACAGCCTTTGCTGTATTTTTGCCCATTGTCGGACCCCCTAGATTCCAACTTTAGCCCTTTTCTCATCTTCCTTCTCAGAACAGTTGGAGAAATCCTTCAAGATTTTCAGTGGTTTAAATTATTTTACTCACTACTTACAGGCTGATAAAATGCAACTTTGGTGCCAGTTTCACCCTTTCTGCACTATTTCCCTTGGCAATTCCAATCATCTCAAATCCGTTGGAGATTCAGGTGGTAAAGAATCTGCCTGCAATCCAAAAGACCTGGTTTTTATTTCTTCACTATTTTCCAGAACACTCCCATCACCTGACTTCCCTCTGTCCTTTCAATTTACTCCTCAGTCATCTCCCAACTATATGTTATGAAGGTTGTGCTTAGTTGCTCAGTCATGTCTGACTCTTTGCAACTCCATGGACTGTAGCCCCTCTCTCCTGGGGATTCTCCAGGCAAGAATACTAGAGTGGGTTGCCATGTCCTCCTCCAGGGATCTTCTGAACACAGGGATGGAATTCAGGTCTCCCACATAGAAGGTGGATTCTTTACCATCTGAGCCACGAGGGAAAATTGTGAGAGTAAATGAGAGAAAAAGTAAAAGTTCTTTAACTCCAGAAAAAGAATTCTGGAATACTCTTTTTCCTCTAAGCACTCCTGTTTGATGTGCACTGACTTAGTCTTCTCTTTGCATTTTCTTGATGATCTTATACAACCCTAGTCACTTTCAGTTTTGATCTCCCACCAGACCTCTATTGGAATTTCAGACTAATACATGTGTGAGCCTATTAGCTGTTTATTTTTTTAATGTTTCTAATTAGCCTATCAAATTTGGCATTTCCAAAACTGATATTCTGACCTCTTTGACTCCAAACCTGTTCTAATTGCTGTTTTCCTCAACTCAGCTGATGGCAGCTCTCCTCCTGGTAGACTAAAATATCTCTGAGGAGGCATTTTTAAGTCCTCTTTCTCTCTGGTGGTTCAAATGGTAAAGTATCTGCCTTGCACTGTGGGAGACCCAGGTTCAATACCTGGGTCTGGAAGATCCTCTGGAGAAGGGAATGGATACCCACTCCAGTATTCTTGCTTGGAGAATTCCATGGCTAGAGGAGCCTGGTGGACTACAGTCCATGGACTAGCAAAGAGTTGGCTACGACTGAATGGCTAATACCAACTACAGCTAAACCAGTTATCTTAGATAAGTTACCACTTTCAGTCACTGTATAATACCACCTGCAACACATACCTATATAAACAGAACCAGAGGTCATCTCCCAATTATATATTATGAGGGTAAATGTACCCTCATAATATAAATGTGCCCTCATAAATTACTTTTTATTTTATCTCCAGCAATTAACACTTCAGTCATTTCAGTTGTGTCTGACTCTGCAACCCCATAGACAGCAGCCCACCAGGCTCCTCCGTCCATGGGATTCTCCAGGCAAGAACACTGGGAGTGGGTTGCCATTTCCTTCTCCAGTGCATGAAAGTGAAGTTGCTCAGTCGTGTCTGACCCTCAGCGACCCCATGGACTGCAGCCCAGCAGGCTTCTCCGTCCATGGCATTTTCCAGGCAAGAGTACTGGAGTGGGGTGCCATTGCCTTCAAGCTTATAACAGAAGTCCATTAAATGGTGAAGAGAAGGAAATGGCAATCCACTCCAGCACTCTTGCCTGGAAATCCCATGGACAGAAGAGCCTGATAGGCTACAGTCCATGGGGTTGCAAAGAGTCGGACACGACTGAACAACTTCACTTCACTTCACATTAAATGTATAAAGAGGAGAAATTGAGTAAGGTGGTCCCATACAATGACTAAGTAGTGATGGGAATAAGGTGAAGTCTAGATCTAGGGAAATAACTCACATGAGAAAGGCTCTGAAGGAGTTTAGGGGGACAGAACAGAGGCATGTATGAAAGGACAACCATGGGAAGACACAGTGAGAGAGCGCCATCTGTAGGCCAAGGAAAGAGACCTGGAGAAGACCCTTCCTATAGCACTCAGTGGAAACCAACCAACTTTGATCTTGGACTTCTCACCTCCAGAACTGTGAGAAAACAAATTTCTGTTGTTTAAGCCATACAGTCTGTGGTATTATGTTAGATTAGCCCTAGCAGACTATTGAAGGTTTTAGCAGGTGATATCATTATATGCCAAAATCAGTATGTGGCAGTTAGTATGTCTAAAGGAAAAAATTACCTCTATAAAATTAAAAAAAAAAAGACTGGTCTTCTACTTGAAAAGTAGACTAGAGTTCGGTTGTAAGCCTGTATATATAATCTGAGAGAGGAAAAGCTATTTTATGAGAAGTTACTGTTTTCCATCAAGATTTAAATGCAATTATAATAAAACCATGTTTGCTTGCAGTAGAGTTAGATGTTTAAACAAGTCGATAAATTTTTGGAAACACAGGAAGGAAAGATGTTTTGTTTACTTTTATTTCCACATTAATTTCAATACTGACAGAGAGTGACAAAGCGATAGCCTCAGAGACCACTAAAATCATTTCATTCACAAAATGGGTGTTTTATGAGTAAGCACTCTGTAGACCGCTCCTCTGTCAGGAGGACTGCTCAGGAGCTCAGCAGATGGTCACTGGAGTTTGAACGCATCTGTTCACTCTCGCTCCTCTTGTCAGTACAGAAGCCACTAAAGATAAAGTCTTTCACATAATAATGTTATCTGCCTACAAAGACTGTGTTGTATCTGGCAAGGACCAGGAAATTGGATAATTTTGATGAATGTGATTAAAATAGAATCAAAGTGTGAAAATATTTTGATGGCATGAAAGTGAAACTGAAAGTGAAGTCGCTCAGTCGTGCCGGACTCTTTGTGACCCCATGGATAGTAGCCTGCACCAAGCTCCTCTGTCCATGGGATTTTCAAGGCAAGAATACTGGAGTGGGTTGCCATTTCCTTCTCCAGGGAATCTTCCCAACCAGGGATCGAACGCAGGTCTCTCACATTGTAGACAGACGCTTTACCGTCTGGGCCACCAGGAAGTCAAGTTTGATGGCATAATAGAAGCTATATCCTACAAGACAGAGTAGCAAATGCAATGTCATGAACTGACTGATGTTTGAACTATAAATGAGTTTCAATTTCAAAAAGTTATAAGTAACCCAAACCCTGAAAAAACTTAATTTTCTAATATATAGATATATATTTTTTCATATGAAAGGCAATCACACTGAAAATATTAAGCACCTGTTTGGCTCATACAAAGTAGTTAGTTCTGAGGGTTGGAAACAGTAGAAATAGTATTTCTGCCTTTTAGAGCTAAAAAGCTTTAAAACAAAAGACATACCAAAAAGTAAGAATAATGTAAGGGAAGCACTTATAAATTACACCTGAGTGGTCTACCCAGTCAGGTGTAAAGATGGTTAGCTAAAAGTCACATGGAGAAGAAAACAGGTGAACTCTGAGGGACTGGTTGTGACAGGGATGTAGGAAATAGGCATCATTCATAGTAAAAGTATTATTAAAAGAAGGATGCAGTCAGAATTCTAGGGGTGAATTCAGTTATACTGGCTAGAGTAGTCTAGTGGCTTTCAATCCTTCTTAAGACATTAACTACAATATATTTCACTACATTTCATCTTGTTTTAATTTCAAATTTACAGATAAGTTGCTTCATGCTTTTCTCACACTCATCAGTTATCAGATATTGACAGTTATCCTCTTTTACTTTAACATTCTTTATTTCTTGCTCTCTCTGAGAGTATGTAGCCCTCCCCTGACGTGCCTCTGTGATTCTCTAGTACTTTAGTGCCTGGAACTACAGGATAGCCCAGACATGCATATCACTTTCTCTGGCTCAGCCCTATTATTAGCTACACTCCTTGTTCCTTTTTATTGGCAACAGTTCTTAGAAAATAAAACTGGACACTGAGTATATTCATAGCTTCCTCGCCTTTCCAGTGAACAGAACATGAACATATGCATATTTCTGTATCTACTGCAAAGAGCTGACTCATTGGAAAAGACCCTGATGCTAGGAAAGATTGAGGGCAGGAGGAGAAGGGGTTGACAGAGGACAAGATGGTTGGAAGGCATCACTGACTCAATGGACATGAGTTTGAGCAAGCTCTGGGAGATGGTGAAGGACAGGGAAGCCTGGCATGCTGGAGTCCATGGGTTCTCCAAGAGTCAGACGTGACTTAGCAACTGAACAACAACACAGCTAATGAGCTCTTACTGATGTCTCTAATTTTATCCAACACATTAGGATACCTTCTAGATATATTTTTCTTTTTAGCATTTTTAACTCCCTTCCAAACCAGTGAGAAATTTGGCCCTCATTATACATTTGCTTTAACTCAGCAAACAGAATACAGTTTCAAAATTGATAATATACTACTAAACAACAAATAAAAAGGAAACCTACAAAGAGTTTGTTTACTTTTTATTTTTTGGTAGTAAAATTTAATTAGAGGGAAATGAACAAAGCTTAAATGTATAATTTATTGAGTTTTGATAAATGCATATACTAACACAGAATGTTTCCATCACCTCATGAAGTTAATGTTTGGCTGTTTTTCATCAATACTTTCAGATTCTAAAGAGATAAACAATGTTATAATTTTTTTCCATCATGGATTGGTTTTCCCTGTTTTATAACATATTACAGACAGAATCATAAGCTTTGGAATCATACAGCATTTCAAGAAATCATAATTTCTTGAATTGGATTCATTTGTCAACATTTTTGTGAAAGGCATCTATTTTTATATGTGTTAATAGTTTATTATTACTGGTGAGCAGTATTTTTGTTATATGAATTTATCAGAGAATATTTATGTATTTTCCTATGAACAGACAACAGAGACACTTCACGTTTTTCACTCTTCTATAAAGCAACTCTAGATATTCTTGTGTCAGACTATTTGTAGACATGGAATTTCACTGATCTTGGTAGGTAGAATTTCAGGGACAGGTATATACCTTTATACATACCTTTATAATAGGCAACCGAATTTGGTTTTTATTTTTTCTGTATAGAAGGTGTATTATTTACATTCTTAGTAGCATGTATGAGGGAACTAGTTGGCAAGAATCCTGACCAACATTTTCTGTTAACAGACTTTTAAATTTTAGCCTTTCTAGTGTGTGTGTGTGTGTGATGTATATATATATATACATATATATATATTTTGACTTTAAAGTTTTCCTTATGAATAATGTTGAACTTTTCTCTCATCTTTATTTCACACTTTACATCTTTCTTTGTGAACTATCCAAGGTTTTTGCCCATTTCTTAGATTGCCCTTTTATTGTTGAGTTTTAAGAATACTTTACATATTTTCATACAGGATTCTTGTCAGTTAAATATTTTGCTTTTACTTATTGTTTTGGCAGCTCACTGTACTTCTTTAATCTGTAAATTTATGCCTTTCACCAATTTCTAAGAATTACTGGTGTTAAATTTCCAACTGTGCTTCTATCCTTTCAGTCCTCTCATTCTGCATTTGAATGACACACATGTTAGACCATTTTTGATATCATCACAAAGGTCATGGAAACTCTGTTATTTCTCTCTCTCATTTTTTACTCCTGTGCTTGATTTTCAGATTAGGTCATGCCTTTTGACCTTTTTTTCAGGCTCGGGGATTATTTATTCCCTGACCAGCTCCTAACTGTATTGTCATAATCTAGTGAATCATGTTTGAGCTTTTCACTTCTACTAGGCTCCTTTTTAAAACATATTTCATATTAAATGTTTTTAGTGGCTCTAAAAACAAAAGAACTTCAGCTAGGAAAGAAAAAAAAAAAAGTCCCTCCTCCAGGGGCTGGGTCATATTCTAGGAGGCTTCAGGTCCTAGGCTGGGGCTGGAAACCAGGTCTCTTCACCCAGGTGGAAGGAGGTGGCTAATTTTGTCCACCTGCTTCAGGCAGGTCTTGCCTAGGCTGGAGGTGGAAACTATAGAGCTTGCAGTTGCCAGCTGGTAACACCTGCCTTTAATGAGATCAGTGGATTGCTGTTGAAAAACATCTAGTCCAGAATCCAGTCAGACTCTGGAATCTTCTAGGTGGTACTTACTATTAATATTTTAACACTTCAAGCAGGAAGCGGAGGACTAAAAGCAATGATAAGTCCAAGGAGAGGATCCTTGAAGATGATGAAGAGGAGAAAAAGTCCAAGGATAGGAAGAGCCAGCTGTACTGTCATCTCTGTTCTCAGGAGCCTACTGTATCCGTTCAGCACCAGCAGGAGTACCATTTCCCAGACCAACTTTGCCCAGGAGGTCCTGGCTAAGAACAGTGAGATGGGTTCAGATAGTGCCCTGTGGAGATATGGTTAAAGTCTACCTGCAACACGGAGCCAGGGCTTTCTGGTGGCCTTGAGGTACCGAATGCAGGTTACAAGTACTGATACATTTGAACGAAGCTTCAAGCTGCTGCAAATGATCTGAATACCGAAGGCAAGGTCAGGATTCCAGTTTCCTTGGGGGCTTTTATGGAAATGCCCCTCCATCTTGGGGATCTTGGGCAAAGGAGTCAGCCCTTGTTGCCGAACGGGCCATGCTGGGAAGACCCTGTGGGCCAAGGCAGAAGCTCACGAATCACTAGTGCTGTTCCTGCAAGGAGCCGCCTGGAGTCCATGGAGCGAGGCCTCCACCCAACGCCCCGCAACAAGTGCACCGCAGAGATCCACGCCCGGAGAAAGCAGCACTCCACCCACGTGTCCTACTTCTCCAGCTCCGAGGAGGGCAGATCCTCAACTACCTCCTGGTGGAGATGGATGGACTGGGCATAACCAACCAATCGTCCTGGGGTCCACCCATGAGCTAACACATTGGAGTCTGTCCTGCTGAAGCTCGAGCCCCGGCTCCGGGCGCGGTCCCATGGGTCTGGGAGGAGCCGCCGGCCACGCTGCATGGGACGCGCGGGCAGGTCCAGTTCCCCGCGGCCCGCGCGGGCGCATCACCACCTCCAAGGCACTGAGAGCAAGCTTCTCTCCAGCGAAAGGCGGAAGGTGGCTGTGTTTCTGAGTCAAGCAGTGCTTCTTTCTGCAGGTGGCTGGAACACAAGGAGCCAGTGAGGACGGTCTCCATCACACCAGAGACAAACGCTCGCAGACTAGACTGCTCAGATGCTTCCCAAGAAACTACCACCTCTTACCATGAACCACTTTCGGAGATGTGCATGGCTCCAGGGTGGCCACTCCCCTCTGGGCACCATCTCTCTCAATATAATCACTTTCAGGGATGGACGAAGCACAACTACTATTGCAGAATTTTCTGGGGGCGGGGCTGTGTGTCCTGATTTGCTGGGTTTCCTTGTCCCGCAGCAGGTCAGTTTTAACACCTAAAAGCCTCCAGGACTCATTGCTCTCAAGAAAACACAGGTGATAAATGTGAGGAACAATGGGGCCTTGGCCTTTATTCTCTTAGCTGTGGTCTGAAGGTGTGGTTCCAGCAAGCCCTCATCCTTAATCTGTTTTGAGTCCCAGGATTCAGGAAAGGGGTGAAATAGTTTCTTGGTACTTAGGACTTGATCCTTTCATTGGGCTTAGTGTAAAGACATCATTTTATAATCTTAAATTTAGATGTAGATGTATTGCGTTAAAGTAAGAAAAGGCAAGCATATGCAAGTAACCTTAGACAACTGGAAATGCACACACTGCATTCACTCATGAGCAAGGCAAGCAGAAGTGCAGACTGAGAAATAAAACATAAAGCGCTCCATCTTTCAATGAGTAAGGAGGAACAGAACTGGCTTCAGGAAATTACAGAAAATGCAGGCTTGGAAACAACTATTAGTTTTGTGAATCCCTGATATTTTTTGACAGTTGAAAGGAAGGAATTTGGACGATAGGAGGAGTTAAGGAAAGGATAGAGTTAGCGTGGAAAGGCAGTGATTGTGAGATATTAATCCTTAGATATCAGTCATTTAAAAGGAAGGCTGTAGTTTAAAGATAAAATAATAGCATCAGTGTTCAGTGGTCATCTCTGTGTTAGCTGGTTGATGAATTTAAAAGTTACCTGTTTGATGAAATTAAAACTTATAAAGGAGAATGAGAACTGAAGCATACAGGGCTTGGATTGGTCTATAACTGAAAACTTAAGTAGAGAAATTAGTTTTTGGCAGTGGTGCAGATGCTTTCTGGCCTGAGGCTAGAGGGTAGGAAGAAGGAGCTATGTAGTAAAGAATGAGGACAGACATCACTTTAGATAACTTTGATTTCTCAATAAATATGTTGGATTAATATCAGTGAATATGAAACTGAGAAAAATGGAAAAGTTTTGGAACAGATTTGGGGAAGTACAGCCAAAAATGAATGGATAATGATGTAAAAGTCGTTCAATTGTGTCTGACTCTTTGCAACCCATGGACTATATATACTGTCCATGGGATTCCCCAGGACAGAATACTGGAGTGGGCAGCCGTTCCCTTCTCCCAACCCAGGTAGCGAACCCAGGTCTCCCACATTGTAGGCAAATTCTTTACCAACTGAGTCACAAGGGAAGCCCAAAAGGTGAATGGAAGTATTGTAAAAATATTTGGGGGCTGAATAGATCTTAGTATCATTCCCATAGTAAGAATTCAAAGTGTTGATATAGTATATGATTATCATGAGATAAGAATTCTACATAAATAAAGAAAACTAGCCTAGATAATGAATCCATAATTAAAGCTATCTTAGAGGAAAATAGATTTTTATCCTTCCTCTCCCTCTTGATTTCAAATGGATGATTTTTAAAACATGCATACATAAAGTCTTATCAATATCATAACTTATTATCCTAAGTGATTTAAAAAATCATTTCATTTGAGCATAATTCCTGAAGAATATGTTTTCTTTACTTTTCCTATAATTTTCTTTATCTTTTCTTTATTGATTATTAGCTTATTATTAATGTCCAAATGGGCTTTCCTAGTGGCTCAGACAGTGAAAAATCTACCAGTAGGGAGAGAGATTTGGGTTCAATCTCTGGGTCAGGAATATCCCCTGGAAAAGGTAATGGCTACCCATTCCAGTATTCTTGTCTGAAGAATTACATGGACAGAGGATCCTAGTGGGCTACAGTCCATGGGGTTACAAAAAGCTGGACAAGACTTGAGCGACTATTCACTTTCACATATAATATATGAGATAAACAAAGTTTAAAGAAATCACCATTCAGGTAAAGCATTCTTTTCCATGAGTAGCTAATAGTGATATATAATATTATGCATTCTAGTAATGATGGACAATGCATAAGTAAAAATCTCTGTACCAACAATCTATGTGTACAATTGAAATAGTGTATAAATTCAATTCTGCAGAATTTCTTCAAATAAAAGTGTTAAAAGCATTCAGTTGTGACAGGAATATCATCCTTTGTACCAGACCACACAGAGATTCTCCAGAATGAGGCCAACTTAAGTGTATACATGTTCTTTTGTAGTCCTTTGAATGTGTAAAGCTGGTTCTATGCAAAATGTTTCTTTTCTACTTAAGAGGACATGCCTTTTTATGTGTGGTAATAGGACACTCGGATGAACACTGCACAACCACAGATATTGTAATTTACCCTCCATTTCTTGAGCAAAGTCCCAGGAATTGAATTTTTAAGGATGACTTTAATGGAAATCTTTAGAAGAAGAAAAAAAAAAAAACTCAGGTAATGTTATAGTCAACATTATTTACATTAGTTGTTCGAGTTATTAGCTGAGAACTTCAGATTAGTTCAACTGAACAACTAGGTAAGTTACATATTTATCCTGATATTATAAAGCAAAAAAATTAAAATTATATTTCTCTAGTTATTGATATTTTATTACCTTTCCTATAGAATTTTCCTTGAATTTTCTGTCAGATTCTCTATTTCATAAAACAAAAACATCGTCTATAACATATATTAATATATTTTTTCCTGAGTTTCCTTTTAGGTTTCTTTTTTCTTTTTCCTTCCTCCTACCTTTCTTGTCTCATTTCTTTTTCTCTTTCTTCCTTAGAGGACCATGTTTTTCCCCTTTACATATATTTTCTTTGCATTTTTTCCTCATCTACAAACATTGTCTCTGTTTAGCATATTGACATGCCACTGTAATTTCCTATTACATGCTTATCTCAAATGTTAGGTGCTCCTTGGTGATTTATATTTAATACTGAGGCATGAAGAGTCAGCTTAGAACATCCTTCACTACACACTGGCCCCACTGCCACATTACTCACTAATTGGGTTAGCACTAAACAATAAACAGAATTTTCTGGTCATATTTGCTTTCTAGAAAATAGTAACATTATCATTTATTTTCTCATAAGTTTGATTGTTATCTTTCTGAATATTGAACTAGAGAATGGGTGATGGGGATCAAACTACTCAGATCAAATCCTCTTAGCTTCTTGCTTTTCTTTATAATGGATAGGCAATAAAGGTATCTATTACATCTAGTCTATTACCTATTATGTCCAGTCAAAGCTATGATTTTTCCAGTAGTCACATATGGATGTGAGAGTTGGACCATAAAGAAAGCTGAGCACTGAAGAAATGATGCTTTTGAACTGTGGTGTTGGAGAAGACTCTTGAGTCCCTTGGGCTATAAGTAGATCCAACCAATCCACCCTAAAGGAAATCAGTCCTGAGCATTTATCGGAAGGACTGAAATTGAAGCTGAAACTCCAATACTTTGGCCACCTGGTGTAAAGAACTGACTCACTGGAAAAGACCCTAGTGCTGGGGAAAGATTGAAGGCAGGAGAAGGGGACAGCAGAGGATGAGATGGTTGGATGACCTCACGAACTCAATGGACATGAGTTTGAGCAAGCTCAAGGAGTTGGTGATGGACAGGGAAGCATGGCGTGCTATAGTCCATGGGGTTGCAAAGAGCTGGACACGACTGAGTGACTGAACTAAACTGAACCTATTATATATATATATATATATTTTTTTTTTATTATTATTGGTCAAAAAATGTTTTTGGGTTTTCCTACTTTATAAACCTTTAGGTAGTAGTAAGTCAGTTAGTTCAGCATAAATTGTCACATGGAATAAAATATATAATGCAAATTCAGGGCTAAAATGTTAGAAATAACATGAATGAATAAACATGTAAATAAAGGGAGATGAGATATCTTAGTATAACAATAAGAGGTCTAATTTTTTTTTCCTCTTTTTAAATTTGTATTTTGGGTAGTAGAGTTAAGCTGCCTCACTTGTTTCTTTTAAAACAATGCATTCGTTTATATTAAGCTGAAGGACTTTGAGACTCAAAAATGGATTTCTCCAAAAGACTCCTTCAGTTTACATCATGCACTCATGATTCAGTTCAGGATCAATGCCTTCATTAGTGGAGAGGCTCTATCATTTTCTGGAAGTAACAGTTACTGGAATGGTAAAATATTTCACATTCGATATTGGTGGTAAACTAGAATTTATGACCCATCTTAGCTGGCACTGAGAGCCCCATTTTCCCTTTCCATCCTGCCCATTGTCCTGATCAGAAAGAATACGTTTTCACTATTCAGCCAAGTTACTTCTGAGATGGTTGCCAGGGTTTGGGAAGAACTTATGTAGCTTTCTTCATTTTCACACACAAAGAATGAGCGGGTAACATTTACTATGAATAAATCAATAAGACTGATGTACTAGAAATGCAGTTTGAAAAGGGCAGCAGCCTTCTAAAAGCTTTGGAAGCTAACTTTTAACTTTAGAAAGAGAGGTGAAAGTTGAAACTCACATAGAGGACTTATAACCATTATCTTTTTTTATGTGTATAAGAGAACTATAACTCACTGGGGCTTACAGCTACAGTAAGAACTTTTCCAGGAGATGAAGAAACATGATAATTGTTCATTTGTGCTGCAAGACACTTTGTTCAGTCTGTTTTTTAAAAGCTGTTTAATTTATGCAACGTCCATGTATTGGTCTGGAATTAGAATAAACCTTACTATATGGCAATGTTTGTAACAGAGCTATTAGAGCAGAAACCAATCTTTATATTTTGAAATGTGATTCTGTATGGAATAGACTTCTTTAATGAAATCAGAAAATAAATAATAGAGTTCCTATCCAATAACATATTATTTTCTGATTAAATAATAATCACAAGGTACATTTGTTTAAGAATATTTATAAAGCAATAATTTGTGATAGTGACCCTTTTTGGTTGACAACCCTTAACGAGGTACTGAAATTCTGACTCCAAAAACATTTTGGAGAATGCAATGTTTGTAGCTATAAATAATAGTAAGAAATTGCAGGACAGAAAATAACACCTGTGGAAAATCTTAAAGTCTTTTGTAGGTAAATGATCTATATCTAGAAGCAATGAAATAGTGGGGCTTCAGGTAACAGAGCTAATCCACTTTTATTTTAAGGTTACGTTTAGAAGATAAAGGAGTGTAGAGATAATCTTTCCAAAGGCTTACCACAGTGCCTAGAAAAGTTTATTCTTCTACATAAAACTTGGCAAGAATTCCTCAAAAACTAGGCAAAGAGCATTTGATTTAAGGCTGCTTTATTCCTTAAGCAGATAAGAGGTATACTTTAAAGTCCCTCTGTTTCTTTAGTAGGTTGATTTTAACCATAAGTTAATTCTAAAGGCTTGAAAATGTCTTTTATTTTCTGGTTTATTCCATAAAAAATGGGTAATAGGAACAGAGTTATTAGAGAAAACGGGGGTTTAAAAATTAAGATACTTGGTGTTTTGTCACTTTGAAAAATACTGTTTTAAAAGTTGCTGATGTGCTGTGTCTAAAGCATTATTTTAGATTCTGAAGAAATGAAATAAGTGGGAGTTTGTGGAGAGAGTGATAGATGATGAATGCATGGGCTCTGTCCTGTAAAAATAATACTGTATAATGGAAGAATCAGATGATCACAGATATCAAATGAGAGTGATTTAGAGGACCAGAGTATGGCTTGAGACGAGAGAAAGCTAGGTTTTATGTTGCCATTTTGTTTCTCCTATACCTCAAGAACACATAGAGTTAACTGATATAATAAGATCAAGTGAGGAAAGACTAAAGTTTGTGTTATGTCAACAGTTCTTTGGAAGAAGAGTGACTAGAAGGAAAGAGTCATATTATACCTATATCAGAGAAACTTTCATGACATTTCTAATTTGGAATCTCTGTTCTAGCAGCAAAGTTCCTTTTCTCTGCAATGTAATTTATCATTTCCATCTTTCATCATTTGAAGACTTGCTAACTTTTTTTTTCTGAATTCCCCTAAACAATTCATTTTTCTCTTTAAACTGGCATGCTTGGCTTAGCAAACAGAAACCTAGTGATTAGTAGAACAACACACATTTTCAATGCATATTTTCTGGGGACCTTATGACCATCAGTAACATATTCCAAGAATCTTATTAATATATTTATTCCAGCAAATAAGGACCTCCCTAGAATACATATTTGCTGCTTTAATTTGAAGATCTTCTCAGTGTGGACATACAGATGTGAAAAATCTCTGTCATTCAAATTTCTTTGTGTAAATGGAGATTTTACTAATTAGAAACTCATTTTCTAAAAGTACATTTTTCCCCAAAATGTAAATTTGTTTCATATAATTGCGGATAACCTACAGTATTAGAAATGAAACTATTGTATTGTTATAGCAGAAGCCTTGGAGAAGGCAATGGCACCCCACTCCAGAACTCTTGCCTGGAAAATCCCATGGATGGAGGAGCCTGGTAGGCTATGGTCCATGGGGTCATGAAGAGTCGAACACAACTGAGCAACTTCACTTTCACTTTTCAATTTCATGCACTGGAGAAGGAAGTGGCAACCCACTCTAGTGTTCTTGCCTGGTGAATCCCAGGGACGGGGGAGCCTGGTGGATTGCCATCTATGGGGTCACACAGAGTTGGACACGACTGAAGCAGCTTGGCAGCAGCAGCAGCATCAGCCTTTCTCTCCATACCTTTCTCTTCTCTATCAAGTTGTCTTTCTGTCTCTCTAAAACTTAAAATTATTGTAGTTGTTAAAGAAGGTTGGTGAGAATCAGATTCAAAACAGTGGTCCCACTAAGAAGTCCTCAGAGAAAAGATGATAAATTGAAGGAAGATACAATAGAGAAGTTGGAAGAGTGAAGAATAAGTAGCACCCATTTAAAACCCACAGGGCTGTGTAACCTGACGAGCTAACGGCACGGGCCCTGGAGAAGAGAGAGCTCCTGGTTTGGTTAGTTGGGACAATAGTTGAGGTGGTTTCTGTACATTGAAGTACAGATTACCTAGAGGAGAATAATTTTGGAAAGACAGAAAATCATTTGAAAATCAGGGGAAAAAAAAGAAAGTCTCTGAGGTATTGGGATGATCTACAGGCCCTTGTTAAGCAAAGGGTTCAGTATATTGGGTCTCAAGTTAGAAGACCAGACTTCAGGCAATATATTGACATTTGAATTTCCTGAGTTTGGCAATAAATGAAAGAAACAAATGGGTATGGCTCCATGAAATGGACAGGTAAATACAAGGAAAAAATCTTCATGGAGATCTTGGAAACAAAATTTAAAGACTATGTGTAAGAGGAAGTGAGCATAAAATGAATTATCACAATAATATGGAATCAGGAATATTCTTTCCAAGAAATTCATCAGAAAGTCTTTTCAAGAGGTTGCTTATGTCTAATAGAAGGAGATACTACAGAGAAATTAAGGAAATTCAAGACTAAAGGATTGTCTTTGCAGTTAGGGAAATTCCAGAGATTTAGTGAGAATAGTTTCAATAGAGCTAAGATAAAACCAGATTGTAACGAGTTATACAGATGGATAATGAGGAAATGACAGGAGGTAGAGTACTTTTGTACTGAATTTGTCTATGAAAAAGGGGAGATATTAAACCAGTAACAGAGGAGAGGATGAAGAAAAATATTGTGTGTGGGCCAGGATGGGTGAAATGGGACTCAAAGTTTTAAGAAGAGTAAACTGAAACGCAAAGAGTCGGACATGACTGAGCGACTGAACTGAACTGAAACTGAAATAATAATTTAGGTTTATAATTTTGCATTACAATTTTATAGTATGTAAAACCGTGGAAAATAAGGTGTCGTTAAACACTATTTTCTTGACTGATTAAATATATATTTCTAATTTCGGAGACTAAAATCACAGAAGTCTATGAAAACCAGAGTCAGTACTTTCATTGCTAATTTGAAATTCCTAATAATGCTAGTGGAGAATTTCTGTTTAATCATCAGAATTAAATCCTGAGAACTGCATCATCACTGAGATTATGAGACAGAACTCATAATCTGAGTGTTCATAGTCACTGAGAACAATTGATGTTCTCCAATAACATTTTCTAGTATGGGGCATCTGTGCCTCTGTGTGTGTGTGTGTGTGTGTGTGTGTGTGTGTGTGTGTCCTTGATACATTTATAAACCGTTTTGCCTTTTGAATATAAGGAGTTTTATCCAATGATCTGCTGTGGTCCACCAAGTACTGATTTTGTACATATACACCCACAGCACACAAACACATGTAGTACCACCCTTGATTCCTGTCTAAAATTAGGAAATGTGAGGCTTACGTATCAACTGAATCAGGCTAACATGCAGACATTCTTTTCATTTCATATCTATGCTCTCATGATATGAGATATCATGGTCCAATGACTGTGGTTTTCTAGAAGACCATTCTAAGAGTCCTAATGAAATGTAAAATTAGTTGAAAAATATTCAGTATTCATGTTTAGCAAAAAAATATTGATACAAATACACTTACGTTTATATAAGAAGATTTCAATACACATTTTACTTTTTATACTCTGGGAACAGCTAAAACAATTCATTAATGTATTTAATCTGTTTATCTAGCATTGCTCCACTTTGTCAGGATATATTTTTAAAATGTTTCCCCAGTATTCACAGCATCTTCCAAATTCTCTCAAGAATGATCTACTCACTTCAAATCTATTGATTTGAAATTTCATCTGGAGTGCAGAAGTGTTATCTACTTTTTCAAAAATTAAATAAATATAATAACTGCCATGTCTCCATGCTCCACAGAACAGTAAGAAAGATTCCAAGTAGTATGCCCTTTGTGAAAGAATCACTCTCACATGCTAAAAAATGTTTTAAAGATGACTGGAAATTGTGGATTTCTTTCACTCAGCACCAAGCCATTATTTTTGTCCTCATTTTTTTTTTATGTCACTGTAATAGCAATGCTCATTCTCCTTGCTTTATATGGATCCATCCAGGACAATAAAAGCAAATATTTAAAATTTACTAACACAGCTATGGTGTTTTTTTTGGTTTTTTTTTTTGTTTTTTTTGTTTTTTACTGTCAGAAATCTGTCAAAACCAAAGATGGGTCTTTTATCCCTAACATTTGGTCTCAGTGTGTCTGATGTCCCTCATAATGTCAAGAAAGAAATTTGCACTCACTGTTCCAAGGCTGAGTTATAGCAGTGCTGGACCAAACACACAGGGAAAAGACATGCACATTTGAAGTAAGGCTGATCTGAATTCAAATGCACTTTCCATGTAATTGGGCAATTTTCTTATCTTCTCCACTACCAGGTCATCCCCCCCGAATATTGCAACAGGTATTTCAAGGATATCTGCCACGACCCTTGCCTCCCTATGAATGTTCTTTGCATAGTAACAACCTGTGAAGTGGTAACTGTCTGAAAAAGACATCAGGCAAAATGTCACATTAGAAAGAAATGCCATCAGTAGGACAAAATTCCAAAATTGTGGAGTCAAAGATAATCAAAAGCGTTTCAAGACAGCTCTCTCTCTTTCTCTCACAACCACATATACTGCCAGTATCAGTAAGACATTCTTGTACATCTAGGAGGGCAATCTTTTCTGAAAGCTACTATCTTTCCTTTAAAAGCATCTTATGGAATACCAATGAATGTTTTTAGGATGCAGTTGTTATCTTAATATTTATTAGTCCGTCTGTTATTAAATTCCTGACTGCTTTCTCTTTGATATACATCTCTTTGATGTATCTTGCTACTTCACAAAAATATACATCTAGTGTAAGAGAAAGTATAGTTAAATTGCAACAGAAATAATCTTGTCTTTTTAGTTACTATTTAGGCTATTTAAACATTTAATCACTTAATCCAAAGAGATTAATTTTACTTTAATTTTAGTGTAGAAGATCTAATAATGACATGAATTTAAGTTTTCATTTGGTTAATTACTTGAGTAAGGGTCATCTATATTTATCATCAGAAGCAGATACATGAAGCTGTTAAGTTACAAAAGTAAGAATATTCTGTAGAACTAGAGTAGGTAGGTAGATATTGGGATGCATCAAAATGGAATGAAATATAAATGCCACATGAAACATGCTAGGAGAGTAGCTCATTTTCATACTCAGAATAGAATTTCTATATTTGATCCTTTAATTGTTTTTATTTGTCAGTGTTTCACTACTTCTGGGTTTTCTCTGACACTGAAAGGTAATTTTCTTCTGTTACTCCCCTTAATGAATACGAAATTTTTCTACTATATTCCTTCCATTCATGATTATTCCTCTTAACAATTTTTGTGACATTTAAACCTTTTAAGTTTGCTTTAGCTCAACTAAAAAAAAAGTAGCCATTAATTATAGTATAAGTCCAAATATTTTACACAGATTTTCTTTAGCTATAATTTCCCCTTGCTTTTTGTGTAAGATTTGAATGTTTAATGAGAATTTATATTCACAAATAATTTTAAACTGGAATAAACTATGGAAAGTTTGAATCTTAGTGACTCCCATACTAGTTTTTATAATGAGGCCATTTTAAAAAATTGTCTTAGTAAATGTTTTATAATTTAAAAAAGTAATACACTTTAATATAGATTTTATACACATATGCACATGAAACAAAAATAAACATACCATGCATTTTCATATTTGTGATGTAATTTTGGGAAAATATGTAAAGATAAACAAAAACACTGACCTTTCAAAATGGTAGAGATAGGAAGCCTTCAACCCTCGTTTTTGTCACAAGCACACCAATTCAACAATAATTCACAACATATTCCTTTTGGGAGAAATCCAGGACCTGGTTAGCAGTGTGAAACCAGCACCTGGGTGAGTGTAAAACTAGCCACATCAAAACCAAGGAGTTCATTCAGAAAACATAGGGACATTCCAGATACCCTTTTGCCATTATTCTTATTCCCACAAAGTGCTATACAATCTGTGTGAAACCACAGATGTAGCTTCTCCTTTGGAAGAAAAGAGTTGTACTGTATGTCCAATGCCCCCATTTTTCCAGCGGCTACAGTGAGGACTCATCTGCCCCAGACTCCTGAGAGGAAACGGCATACTCTATCCACCCTAGGTCAGTGAGAAGAGAGATGATGGTTCAGACTGACAGTCCCATGCCCACTCCCTCCAGCCCAGCACAGAGCTAGCAGCTGAAAAACTCCAGCTCTCAGCTTATCCCAGGAGAGGGAAACCGGTACAATGAGCACACAATAATCCAACTTACTGGGGCCTGCCTGAGAAAGAGGTTTCAGTCTCTCTTTTCTCACAGTTGGGATGGGACCAGGATACTTCTGATGTCTGAGAGCATCTAAAATGCATTTTATGGGAGCAGGGAAAGTGGGTTGGACTACCGCAAAGGTTGGAGAATCTCTGAGCAGACTACATGATGATGCTCTTCTCTAGTACAAGACTAATCCATGAAGACTAGGAGAGGTGGCTATTTTGTATAATATATGGACAACAATATAGAGAGCTAAAAAAGTGAATAAACAGGAAAATATTTTTCAAACAATGGACTCTTCAAACACTAGCTCTAATAAAATTAAAATATATCATTTACTTAACAAAGGATTCAAAATAGCTGTATTGAAGTTGCTTACCAAGGTCACTATTATAATTTTGTGACAAGTTGACAGAACTTTAGCTAGACTAACTGCAAAGAGAAAAGACTCAAATAAATGAAATCATAATTGAAACATGAGGCATATGGATAATTATTTGCCAACAAACTGGATAGCCTAGAAGAAATGAATAAATTCCTAGAAACACATTGTTGTTGTTCAGTCACCAAGTTGTATCTGACTCTTTGTGAACCCAGGGACAGCAGCACACCAGGCTTCTCTGTTCCTCACCATCTCCTGGAGTTTGCCCAAGTTCATGCCCATTGAATGGGTGATGCAATTTAACCATCTCATCCTCTGTCACCCTCTTCTTTTTCTGCATTCGATCTTTTCCCAGCATCAGGGTCTTTTCCAGTGAGCCAGCTGTTCCCATCAAGTGGCCAAAGTATTGGAGCTTCGACTTCAACATCAGTCCTTCCAAAGAGCATTCAGGGTTGATTTCCTTTAAGATTGACTGGCTTGATCTCCGTACTTTTCAAGGGACTCTCAAAAGTCTTCACCAGAACCACAGTTTGAATGTATCAATTTCTGGGTGCTCTGCCTTCTTTATTGTCCAGCTTTCACATCTGTACATGACTACAGGAAAGACCATAGCCTTGCTCTATGGACCTTTGTCAGTAAAGAGATGTCTTTGCTTTTTAACGCACTGTCTAGGCTTGACATAGCTTTCCTGTCAGGAAGCAATTGTCTTCTAATTTCATGGCTGCAATCACCATCCGCAGTGACAAAGCATATAACCTACCAAAACTGAATCATAGAGAAATAAAAAGTCTGAACAGATATATAAGCAGTATGCTTATCAAATCAATAACCAAGAAACTCCAAATAAAGAAAAGTTTAGGACAAGATGGTTTTACTGCTGAATTCTACCAAACATTTACTCATAAATTAAAAAGATGTATTATGGAAATGTATTATATTTAATGCATTTATTATATATAAATAAATATATTATATATATACATATATTTATTATAATGTATTATATTTAGTACATTAATTTATAATATATAAATATATATATTATATTTATAATAAATGTATGTATTATAGAAATGTCCATTCTAATTTATCTATTGATTCAATGCAACCACTACCAAAATCTCAATGAAGTTTTTACAGAAATAGAAAAAAATATTTAAATTCATATGAAAACCTAAAGATCCCAAGTACCCAAAGTAATCTTGAGAACTTTTAAAGCTGGAGGCATCACAATCCTAATTTAAAATATGTATTGCAAAGGAACAGTATTGAATACAGTATGGTACTGCCCATAAAACACATATATAGACCAATGGATTAAAACAGAGGCCCAGAAATAAATTAGTCAATCATTCTTCAACAAAATTTGAAAAATGCACAACTGAGAAAAGATAACCTCTTCAACAAGTGATGTTGGAAAAATTATATATCCACAAACAAGATAAGGAATTTGGAGACATTTTACAATATACACAAAAATCAACACAAAAGGGTTGGAATAATTAAACATAAGACCTACAACTATTAAATTCATAGAAAAAAGACATAGGGGAAAAGCTTCATAACATTGGTCTTGGCAATGCTCGTGGATATGACCCAAAAGGCACATGCAATAAAAGCAAAAATGGACAAGTAAGAACACATTAAATTAAGAAGCTTTTGCATGTTAAAGGAAACAGTCAACAGAGTAGAAAGTCAACCTAGAAAATCAAAGAAAATATTTGCAAACCATCTATCAGATAGAGTTAATTTCCAAAATATTTAAGAAATTTCTACAGTTCAATAGCAAGCAAACAAAAACCAATAATCTAATTTTAAAATGGGCTAGAGATGAAAAAAGACATAAAAGACTCTTAAGTGCATGCAGATCACTATGTGGATAAAAAGCCAATCTAAATCCCAGGGCTGATCTCCTTCAGAATGGACTGGTACGAATTCTTTGCAGTCCAAGGGACTCTCAAGAGTCTTCTCCAGCACCACAGTTCAAAAGCATCAATTCCTCAGCACTCAGCCTTCACAGTCCAACTCTTACATCCATACATGACCACTGGAAAAACCATAGCCTTGACTAGACAGATCTTTGTTGGCAATTTCCCTGCTTTTTAATATGCTGCCTATGTTGGTCATAACTTTTCTTCCAAGGAGCAAACATCTTTTAATTTCATGGCTGCAATCAGTCTGCCATGATTTTGGAGCCCCCCAGAAATAAAGTCTGTCACTGTTTCCACTGTTTCCCCATCAGTTTGTCATGAAGTGATGCGACAAGATGCCATGATTTTAGTTTTCTGAATGTTGAGCTTTAAGCCAACCTTTCCACTTTCCTCTTTCACTTTCTTTTTCTTTTTCTTTTTTAATACACGGATCCTCTTTCACTTTCATCAAGAGGCTCTTTAGTTCTTCTTCACCTTTTGCCATAAGGGTGGTGTCATCTGCATATCTGAAGTTATTGATATTTCTCTCAGCAATCTTGATTCCAGCTTGTGTTTCTTCCAGCCCAGCGTTTTTCATGATGTACTCTGCATAGAAATTAAATAAGCAGGGTGACAATATACAGCCTTGACGTACTCCTTTTCCTATTTGGAACCAGTCTGTTGTTTCATTCCCAGTTCTAACCATTGCTTCATGATCTGCATACAGATTTCTCAAGAGGATTTTTAGGGCAGTGAAAATATTGACTAGGATATTTATAATGACGGATATATGTCATTTTACATTTGTCTAAATTCATAGAATGCATGACCTCAAGAGTGAATCCTAAGATAAGCTAGAGACTTTTAGGTGATTTTGATGTATCGCTGTAGATTCATTCTTAGAAATAACTGTACTATTCTCGTGAGTGATGCTGAGAATGGGAGGAGGTTTAGCGTGAGTGGGGTAAGGAATATATGAGAAAACCACACTTTCTTCTCAGTTTTGTTGTTAATCTAAAACTTCCCCCTAAAAGAAAAATCTTAAAATGTAGTAAAGACTTATGGATATTTTTCTTTTTTTTTAATTTATTTATTTTTTTAATTACAATACTGTATTTGTTTTACCATACATTGACACGAATCAGCCATAGGTGAACACAATCTCCCAATGCCGAAGCCCCTCCCACCTCCCACCCACATCCTCTACCTGAATCATCCTGTGCATCAGCCCCATGCATCCTGCATCCTACAGTGAACATAGATTGGCACTTCGTTTCTTACAAGAAAATATACATGTTTCATTGCCATTCTCCCAAACCATCCCACCCTTTCCCTCTCCCTCAGAGTCCGAAAGTCCACTCTATACCTCTGTGTCTCTTTGTTGTCTCACATATAGGGTCATCATTACTGTCTTCTAAATTCCATATACATGTATCAGTATACTGTATTGGTATTTTTCTTTCTGGCTTACTTCACTCTGTATAATCGGTTCCAATTTCATCCATCTCACTAGAACTGAGTCAAATTTATTCTTTTTAAGGGCTGAGTAGTATTCCATTGTGTATCTGTACCACAGCTTTCTTATCCTATCATCTGCTGATGGACATCTAGGTTGCTTCCATGTCCTGGCTATTATAAACAGCGCTGCAATGAACATTGGGGTACATGTGTCTCTTTCAATTCTGGTTTCCTCGGTGTGTATGCCCAGCAGTGGGATTGCTGGGTCATAAGGCAGTTCTATTTGCAATTTTTTAAGGAATCTCCACACTGTTTTCCATAATGGCTGTACTAGTTTGCATTCCCACCAGCAGTGTAAGAGGGTTCCCTTTTCTCCACATCCTCTCCAGCATTTATTGCTTGTAGACTTTTGGATCGCAGCCATTCTGACTGGTGTGAAATGGTACCTCATTGTGGTCTTGATTTGCATTTCTCTGATAATGAGTGATGTTGAGCATCTTTTCATGTGTTTGTTAGCCATCCATATGTCTTCTTTGGAGAAATGCCTATTTAGTTCTTTGGCCCATTTTGTAATTGGATCATTTATTTTTCTGGAGTTGAGCTGCATAAGTTACTTATATATCTTTGAGATTAGTTGTTTTTCAGTTGTTTCATTTGCTATTGTTTTCTCCCATTCAGAAGGCTGTCTTTTCACCTTGCTTATAGTTTCCTTTGTTGTGCACAAGCTTTTAATTTTAATTAGATCCCATTTGTTTATCTTTGCTTTTATTTCCAGTATACTGGGAGTTGGATCATAGAGGATCCTGCTGTGATTTATGTCGGAGAGTGTTTTGCCTATGTTCTCCTCTAGGAGTTTTATAGTTTCTGGTCTTACATTTAGCTCTTTAATCCGTTTTGAGTTTATTTTTGTGTATGGTGTTAGAGAGGGGTCTAGTTTCATTCTTTTACAAGTGGTTGACCAGTTTTCCCAGCACCACCTGTTAAAGAGACTATCTTTACTCCATTGTATATTCTTGCCTCCTTTGTCGAAGATAAGGTGTCCATAGGTGTGTGGGTTAATCTCAGGGCTTTCTATTTTGTTTCATTGATCTATATTTCTGTCTTTGTGCCAGTACCATACTGTCTTAATGACTGTGGCTTTGTAGTAGAGCCTGAAGTCAGGCAAGTTGATTCCTCCAGTTCCATTTTTCTTTCTCAAGATTGCTTTGGCTATTCGAGGTTTTTTGTATTTCCATACAAATTTTGTGATTATTTGATCTAGTTCTGTGAAAAATACTGCTGGTAGCTTGATGGGAATTGCATTGAATCTGTAGATTGCTTTAGGTAGTATACTCATTTTCACTATATTGACTCTTCCGACCCATGAGCATGGTATATTTCTCCATCTATTAGTGTTCTCTTTGATTTCTTTCATCAGTGTTTTATAGTTTTCGATATATAGGTCTTTAGTTTCTTTAGGTAGGAGTATTCCTAAGTATTTTAGGGCAGAAATAAATGCAAAAGAAACAAAAGAGACCATAGCAAAAATCAACAAAGCAAAAAGCTGCTTCTTTGAAAGGATATATAAAATTGACAAACCATTAGCCAGACTCATCAAGAAACAAAGAGAAAAAAATCAAATCAACAAAATTAGAAATGAAAATGGAGAGATCACGACAGACAACTCAGAAATACAAAGAATCATAAGAGACTACTATCAGCAATTATATGCCAATAAAATGGACAACTTGGAAGAAATGGACAAATTCTTAGAAAAGTACAATTTTCCAAAACTGAACCAGGAAGAAATAGAAAATCTTAACAGACCCGTCACAAGCACAGAAATTGAAACTGTAATCAGAAATCTTCCAGCAAACAAAAGCCCATGTCCAGAAGGCTTCACAGCTGAATTCTACCAAAAATTCCGAGAAGAGCTAACACCTATCTTACTGAAGCTATTCCAGAAAATTACAGAGGAAGGTAAACTTCCAAACTCATTCTATGAGGCCACCATCACCCTAATACAAAACCTGACAAAGACACCACAAAAAAAGAAAACTACAGGCCAATATCACTGATGAACATAGATGCAAAAATCCTCAACAAAATCCTAGCAATCAGAATCCAGCAACACATTAAAAAGATCATACACCATGACCAAGTGGGCTTTATCCCAGGGATGCAAGGATTCTTCAATATCCGCAAGTCAATCAATGTAATTCATCACATTAACAAACTGAGAAATAAAAATCATATGATTATCTCAATAGATGCAGAAAAAGCCTTTGACAAAATTCAACATCCATTTATGATAAAAACTCTCCAGAAAGCAGGAATAGAAGGAACGTACCTCAACATAATAAAAGCTATATATGACAAACCCACAGCTAACATTATCCTCAATGGTGAAAAATCGAAACCATTTCCCCTAAAGTCAGGAACAAGACAAGGGTGTCCACTTTCACCACTACTCTTCAACATCGTACTGGAAGTTTTGGCCACAGCAATCAGAGCAGAAAAAGAGATACAAGGAATCCAAATTGGAAAAGAAGAAGTAAAAACCTCACTGTTTGCAGATGACATGATCCTCTACATAGAAAATCCTAAAGACTCGACCAGAAAACTCCTAGAGCTAATCAATGAATATAGTAAAGTTGCAGGATATAAAATCAACACTCAGAAATCCCTTACATTCCTATACACTAATAATGAGAAAGTAGAAAAAGAAGTTAAGGAAACAATTCCATTCACCATTGGATATTTTTCCAAAAACAGACTTACAGGTGAC
This sequence comes from Nanger dama, assembly GCA_917880005.1. NCBI lineage: Eukaryota > Metazoa > Chordata > Mammalia > Artiodactyla > Bovidae > Nanger > Nanger dama. Next base: position 4,016,954 of record CAKJTW010000027.1, on the reverse strand, counting down.
CAACTGGTGTGTGAAAAGATGCTCAATATCACTAACCTGGGAAATGCCAATCAAAACTACAATGAGATACTATTTCACACCTGTTAGCATGACTATTATGAAGAAATAGTCATGCAATTGTTGCGACAATAGCAATTGTTGCTGAGAATGTGGAAAAAAGGGAACCCTTGTACACTGTTTGTGCAAATGCTCAATGGTACAGCATCTATGAAAAACAGTGTAAGAGGTTCCTAAAAATTAAAAATACAGTTCTTATATGATCCATCAATCTCACATTTGGGGTTTATCTAACATAATTGAAATCAGGATCTCAAAAAGATATTAGCACCTCAGTGTCCATTGCAGCAGTATTGACAATAGCCAAGATATGGAAACACCCTAAATGTCCACTGACAGATGATGGGTAAAGGAAATCTGATCTGTACATACAATGCAATATTATTCAGCCTTAAGAAAGAGGAACTCCTCATTATAAAATATCAGGGATGAATTTTGAAGACCTAAGGCTAAGTGAAATATCAGGCACAGAAGGACAAACACTGCAAAATTCCACTTTTATGAGATATGTTAAATAGTTAAAATAGAAGCAGAGAGTAGAATAGTAGTTTTAAGGGATTGGGACATGGCAGGGAATGGAGAGGAATGGGAAATTGCTAATCAATGTATATAGTTTCAATTATGCAAGATGAATGTGTTCTAAAGATATTCTCTGCCTAGAGTTACACTACCATATTGTACAGTTAAAAACTTAAGAGGGTAAACCTCATGTTGTGCTCTTACTAAAATACAACAAAAATTAAAAAAAAAACTTTAATCAAATATTTGTGCAAATTTGCCTCTCTGAAATGTTCCATAAAGGGATATAAAATTATAAAATCCTTTTGCCAGTAACTATTTTAGAGTTGATAATTCACTGTTACTCACTTTTACTCAATAGAATCTAAAAAGATAAAAATGTTTCTGCCTCCATTTTTCATTTTGCAAAGTCATACTATTCAACAAATGTGCTCAGTTCAGTTCAGTGCTCAAGAACACCTTTACTCATGTTACTAGCCTCTTCAAAATTTTACAATAGCTTTTCACTGCCTCTCAAAGCATAATTGTCTTATCCTGGAATTCAAAATCATCTATGACATCTCAGAATCTGTCCAAGACAGATTCTAACTGTAGCAGGATCATCTGCCACACTATTGACATTAAAGTTGAACCCATAGAGAAGGGGAGGAAGCTGACTGCAGACAGAAATTAAATCAGGAATATCATTTTTAACTAAGCACTAGTCTCTCCAAGCCAAATTTTATTGTTCCTAACTCCAAGGAACAGAGTGAACGAGGTCTTCATCTGTGTTGGTGGCAATAGTGAATGGCCTCTGGTCTAGAGTGGTGGGTAGGACATGTTAGCACTGTCATCTACCATGATGAAAGCAGAATGTCTTTCAGAACAAAAAATGTTCTGATAGGGATTATATATTGTAAGGTATTGGAAAAACACAGTCACATGCTTCATATTTTCTAATGTAAACAAATTAAAGTAAGTTAATTATTTAAAATTCCAGACTTACAATTCAATAAAGTCTGTTTTTTATAGTACAAATGAACCTATTTACAAAAGAGATATTGAGTCACACATGTATAAAACAAACATACAGTTACCAAGGAGGAAAGAAGAGGGGGAGAGATAAATTGGAATATTGGGATTGACATATACACACTACTATATATAAAATAGATAACCAATAAGTACCGATTGTATAACACAGTTAACTCCATCAGTATATGTGTACACAAATAAATATGTATGTATAACTGCTCCTTGGAAGAAAAGCTGTGACCAACCTAGAGAACATATTAAAAAGCAGAGACATTACTTTGCCAACAAAGTTCCCTCTAGTCAAAGCTATGGCCTTTTCCAGTAGCCATGTATGGATGTGAGAGTTGGACTATAAAGAAAGCTGAGAGCCAAAGAATTGATGCTTTTGAACTGTGGTGTTGGAGAAGACTCTTGAGAGTCCCATGTACAGCAAGCAGATCAAATCGGTCCATCCTAAAGGAAATCAGTCATGAATATTCATTGGAAGGACTGATGCTGAAGCTGAAATTCCAGTACTTTGGCCACCTGATGCAAAGAACTGACTCATTGGAAAAGGTCCTGATCCTGGGAAAGATTGAAGGCAGGAGGAGAAGGGGATGACAGAGGATGAGATGGTAGGATGGCATCACCCACTCGATGGAGATGAGTTTGAGCAAGCTCCAGGTGTTGGTGATGGTCAGGGAATCCTGGTGTACTGCAGTCCATGGGGTTGCAAAGAGCCGGACACGACTGGGTGACTGAACTAAACTGATAACTGACTCACTTTGCTGTAATTAACACAACATTTTAAATCTACTATACTCCAATTAATAGAAAAGTAAAATAACAAACAGTGGATTTTGGCAGTCTTGACCCACTGTGCTGTACTGTGCTGTGCCTAGTCACTCACTCATATCCGACTCTTTGTGATCACATGGACTTTAGCCCAGCAGGCTTCTCTCTGTTCATGGGGATTCTCCAGGCAAGAATATTGGAGTGGGTTGCCATGCTCTTCCCTGGGGGTCCTTCCACTACATGTCACTACTTTTTCCTATTACTACCCCTGCCAAAAGAAGTCAATCTTGTACTAAGAGAGTACAGCAACACTATGATGAATATAGAACTACTCCACTGCATAGTGACTGCAGCCATGAAAATAAAAGATACTTGCTTCTTGGAAGAAAAGCTTTGACAAACCTAGACAGCATATTAAAAAGCAGAGAGATGACATTGCCAACAAAGGTCTGTCTAGTCAAAGCTATGGTTTTGTCAGTAGTCATGTATGGATGTGACAGTTGGACTATAAGGAAAGTTGAGTGCCAAAGAATTGATACTTTTGAACTGTGGTGTTGGAGAAGACTCTTGAGAGTCCCTTGAACTGCAAGAAGATCAAACCATCAATCCTAAAGGAAATCAGTCCTGAATATTTATTGAAAGGACTGATGCTGAAGCTGAAGCCGAAGCCCAGTGTGAAGAACTAACTCATTGGAAAAGACCTTGATGCTGGGGAAAGATTGAAGGCAGGAGGAAAAGGGGATGACAGAGAATGAGATGGTTGGATGGCATCAGTGACTTGAGGGACATGAGTCTGAGCTGGCTCCAGGAGTTGGTGATGGACAAGAAGGCCTTGCGTGCTGGAGTCCATGGTATTGCAGAGTCAGACATAACTGAATGACTGAACTGAACTGAACTGAACTGCATGTACCCAGGAGCCTGCAAGCCTGCAGAAATCTACCCTAAGTAAAACAAAACAACAACAACAAAAAAATCTTTACAATAATCATCATGTTAAAAATGCTATGTGTGAAACTATGGTATACCCAAAAGAAGTATGTGATGTCTTCTTTCTTTTGGTTGTTGTTTGTTTCAGCTTTTCATTCAATCCTGTTGTGCTAAAGAGAAGAGAAAAGCAATAAGAACTTTTATATATGATTGAATAATGGTTTACTTACTGCTTCCATAGAAAATGCAGATATCCTGCAAAACGTAAAACAGGAAATAATTTCCATCCTGTAAGGATTTTAACCTTTGGGTTCAGAACCTAAACTTCTACAGGCATTTGCCAAGCAGGTAATAAAAATGGCAGCGGGGTTCTTGTTAATTCACAATCACTATACCTATTTCATTAAATGAAAATATAAGCATAATACTTTACACAACTGTGCATGGTATAGAGGATTATAATTTAAATTGTAAATCTTAACAAAACACTTTGAAAATTAAAATAACTAATTACTTCTAATTCTATAATACTTCCATTAGCAACAGAAAATCTGATTTATTTTTTATTTACACTAAATTGTTAGTCAGATCTTGTATTTTGTGCTGTACAAATTTAGTCTCAAATCTTATCTGTTGTGGTAATGCATATTTTAATTAAGGTTTAAAACAGAAAAAAATGAGATCTTTATATATTAATGTTATTTAAGAATGTGGTATAAAACCCTGCACAATATTTTAAAAGTTATTTTTAGAATCCTGGCAATTGGAAATCATCACTTGTATTTGTCAGAGTCCTTTCTTAATCTTCACAGTAAATACCATTTTTAACGTTTTATTTACCTAATCAATATTTATTGAGAAAGGCAAACTGATCAATGTTATTTCATTATTTTATAAACGGTTCAAATTTTAGCCCCATGCTTTAAAAAATGTAGTTCAGATGATTCTTCCATTCACCAAATCAATGCTGAGCACACATTTTGTAACAAACATTTTTCTGGAGATTCACTGAAGGTATCATATGAAGATGAAAGTTTCTGCTCTCCCAGAACTTAAGTTTTAATGAAATAAAAAATTGGAAATCTGAATTGTTAAGAAAGGCCTTTTAAGAAAGCAATTAGTAGACTGATAAGCAAATGATAAAAAGAGGTTGTTATACAAATATTTAAGAGAACAAATTTTAATTTGAGGAGATACTTGTTTCTGGATATAGTTGCTTCTGGATACTGATGTTATAATAGGAAAAATCAAAACTGCATAATGAACTTCTCAATTTACAGTATCACTAGGTGAGAGTAAATCATGGGAGACAACTATGAAAAGTGCTTATAAAGGATGTAATTTCAAACAATCTACTCTGCTGGTGAATTAAAGTGAAATTCTCCCTTGAATATTATTATTGTGGCCTAAATTTAAGAAAATTCCCCAATATTGCTTAATACATCTGGCACAGGCATACAGTAATTTCCCCTATAGTCTGGAACAGATGGAACAAAATGCTATTGCTATTTTCCTTAAGTGAATTGTACTAAGTTCACATCACACTCTAGAAGATGATTCACAGGTGTATTTTCAGAAAAGCAAAGCTTAAGTATTTTTGGATTAGGAATTCTCTTTACTTACAGTTAATTCATATGTCTCCATAGACAGACTATGTTTCTTTAGCCAAGTGAGGCAATACCAAATTTTAATTGGATTTCACTATTAATCCATATATTGTTTCTTTTTTAATTTTTTTAATTTTATTTTTACCTTATTTCACTTTACAATACTGTATTTGTTTTGCCATACATTGACATAAATCCGCCACGGGTGCACAGGAGCTCCCAATCCTGAATGTCCCTCCCACCTCCCACCCCATATCATCTCTCTGGATCATCCCTGTGCACCAGCCCCAAGCATCCTGTATCCTGTATCGAACATATACTGGTGCTTCGTTTCTCACATGATAGTATACATGCTTCAATGCCATTCTCCCAAATTATCCTTTCTTCTTCCTCTCCCTCACAGTACAAAAGTCCATTCTATACATCTGTGTCTCATTTGCTGTCTCACATACAGGGTCATCATTACCATCTTTCTAAATTCCATATATATGTGTCAGTATACTGTATTGGTGTTTTTCTTTCTGGCTTACTTCACTCTGTTTAGAGAAAGTAATAAAATCCATCAGAATACATGGCTATTGTAGAAAGTCACTCTATATTTACTACATGTGTTTGTCAATGGACACTAAATGCTTAGTGAGTTACTCTTATTTAATTTGCTGATGAGTCTTATTGCCTTCAGAAGATAAAGAGTCCCATCTTTAGATAACAGGCAGAAGGTAATGTAGGTAATGTCTAGATAGTGTTCAGAGTTGCACCGGAATGTTGCCCACTTAGAAAATTTCTGGAGAGCGGTATTTTGCTGAAAGTCAGTTTTCATCCCTCTGATGTCCACTGAGACATGAAGATCCAGAGCTTGTAAACTGCATTAATGGAGGAAAATGGACTCTAGGAGTGACGTCACTCCTTGAAAAGTAAAATGAGGAGTTTACATGCAGTGGGTAAAATTTCCATGTGGAAAGTTTTAGTTCCCATTCAGACAAGATAAAAACCCAATGCAAGGTAACCACTTAGAATCTTGAGGATGATCCTTAAACTAACCACTGCAATGTAATTATTGTTTTAATGTATCATATTTAAAATATTTACATCATAAAAATAAACTATCACCCATTCCTGTGAGTCATCAATCAAACACAGTCTCCTCCGTATTTAAAGGATAAAATTATTTTACTAATATGTGTAGTTGAGAGGCAGTGTGACAAATGGTTAAGAGGTTGACTTTTGGATTTGACCATTTGGGCTTAAATTTCTGTTCATTCACTTACTGTGTACTTTAAGCAAGTTATCCAAACTTTCTATAGCTCAGTATCCAAATCTTAAACTAAGAATTACAATTTCAATTACCTTTTAAGACTGTGAAAGACCAAAAATATTTTAATGCATACAGTGCTTTAAAATGCCTAGAATATAGTAAGCATTCAGTAGATATTAGTTATTATCATCATTATTATCCTTAGAATTAATGAGGATGCCAACCAGGTGCTGGTAGATATAGATGTCATTCAATTAGCAATAAAGGAGTGAAGAAAGCAATTAGTATTCTCTGGAAAGTGTGACTAAAATGCAACAGAACCACTAGAGAGTAATTAAAATAATGCCTAAGGTCAAAGGTCCTATAATGGGGAGGCGTCTGAATGTGCTTAGGGGAAATCATCATTGAAAAAATACGGAGTTCAGAAAAGAAAACCACTGAACAACAAACTGTAGAAAATCAAGTAGGATGGAGAGGTCTTAGTGGAAGAGCAGGAAAGAGTTGCCCTTTGACACTGTAGGAAAGCAATTTTAAATTGTTATAAATATATTTTGGGTAATGTTGACTTAAAAGATGTACAACTTGAAAGTTTCGAGTTAAGTTTTATTGGGGGCAAAATAGGGACTGCAGCCTGGGAGGCAGCAATTCAGTTAGCTCTGAGAGACTACTCCCCAGATGCAATAGGAGAAGGTCAATATATGAGGTTTTGGTGAAGGGGGAGTTCAATACCATTAAGTACTCATTTTACAAAAAGTTTTTTGTTAGTCATGAATATCTGATGTCACCATGAAGGGATTTGGTGCTTCTCTAGATATGAGGAGATGCAAGGATTGAGATCATAAAATTTGTTCCTAAAAGCATCCAACCATGTAAAGACCTGTCCCACCATTTTCCCTGGAGCACAGAATGCCACACTCCACACTGAACACCCTCAGCAGTTGTTGAAGGTCAACAGCCATAGCAGCACAGACAGGCAGATGGCAGATGCATTTGCTGTTCAGTTGGCAATGCTCTTGATAAGTGTCAGTTTGTAGTTGACAGTGAGGAGGTGAGAATATATGAACTCTCATTTGGTGGCTACATTTTTGATTTTCAGAGAATCAATCACAGATATTTATGAAATGAAATAATAGAGTCTCATGCTAAACTCTGAGTGAGAAAATAAGAGTTTAGAATTATATGAGACAGGAAAGAAAGAGAGATGATTAAAGACAATTAAAATAGTGACTGTACATTGAGAAGACAGATATGGTTGTAGTTCATTAGCTACAAATAAAAACTGTCTGAAACTCGGATTGTATCCTTCAACAGAATGCATTTTATTTGTCCAAGAGTGAAAAAAATCAGATTGGAATAGTGACTTAAGGGCTTGAATTTTAATAGAAAAATAAGAAAGAAATATAAGCATCTTAAGGTATTAAGAGTGTCTTTGTATAAAGAGTTGAATAGAAAGAAAAAGCAATAGAACAAGAAGAATGATGAATTTAAGAAAATTTGAAGAAATTTGTCATCTGGGTTTCTATAACATTGAATTATGGGTTAATCTCAATGGCAAAATGGATGTCTGAGGAGGTTTTACAAATAGCTGTGAAAAGAAGACAAGTGAAAAGCAAAGGAGAAAAGGAAAGATATAGCCATTTGAATGCAGAGTTCTAAAGAAGAGCAAGGAGAGATAAGAAAGGCTTTCTCAGTGATCAGTGAAAAGAAATAGAGGAAAGCAATATTATAGATCTCTTCAAGAAAATTAGAAATACCAAGGAAATATTTCATACAAACATGGGCTCAATAAAGGACAAAAATGGCATGGTTCTAACAGAAGCAGAAGATATTAAGAAGAGATGGCAAGAATAAACAGAACTATACAAAAAGATCTTCACTACTCAGATAATCACTAAGGTGTGATCACTCACCTAGAGCCAGGCATCCTGGAATGCGAAGTCAAGTAGGCCTTAGGGAGCATCACCAGGAACAAAGTTAGTAGAGGAGACAGAATTCCAGCTGAGCTATTTAAAATCCCACAAGATGATGCTATGAAAGTGCTGCGTTCAATATGCCATCAGATTTGGAAAGCTCAGCAGTGGCCACAGGACTGGAAAAGGTCAATTTTCATTTCAATCTCAAAGAAAGGCAATGCCAAAGAATGCTCAAACTACCACACAATTGCCTCATCTTACATGCTAGTAAAGAAATGCTCAAAATTCTGCAGGCCAGGCTTCCTCCAGATGTTAAAACTGGTTTAAGAAAAGATAGAGGAACCAGAGAACAAATTGCCAATATCTGATGGACCATCAAAAAGCAAGAGAGTTCCAGAAAAACATCTATATCTGCCTTAGCAGAAGGAAATGGCACCCCACTCCAGGGCTCTTGCCTGGAAAATCCCATGGACAGAAGAGCCTGGTAGGCAACAGTTCATGGGGTCTCAAAGAGTTGGACACGACTGAATAACTTCACTTCACTTCACTCACTTCATACTTTATCACTAGAGAAGGAAATGGCAACCCACACCAGTATTCCAGACCGGAGAATCCCATGGGCAGAGGAGCCTGGTGGGCCATGGTCCACGGGGTCAAAGGGTAGGACACTACTGAGGTGACTAAGCACACCTGCCGCTTTATTGACTGTGCCAAAGTCTTTGACAGTGAGGGTCACCGCAAAGTGTGGAAAATCCAGAAAAGATGGGAATACCAAACCACCTGATCTTTCCCTTGAGAAATCTGCATGCAGGTCAGGAAGCAACAGTTAAAAACCAGACATGGAAGAGTTTACTGGTTCCAAAGAGGAAAAGGAGTACATCAAGGCTGTATATTCTCACCCTGCTTATTTAACTTATATGCAGTGTATATCACGAGAAACACTGGGCTGGAGGAAGCACAAGCTGGAAACAACATTGCCAGGAAAAAAAATCAATAGCCTCAGGTATGCAGATGACACCACCCTTATGGCAGAAAGTGAAGAACTAAACAGCCTCTTGATGAAAGTGAAAGAGGAGAGTGAAAAAATTGGCTTAAAGCTCAACATTCAGAAAACCAAGATCATGGCATCTGGTCCCACCACTTCATTGCAAATAGATGGACAAAGAGTGTAAACAGTGACTGACTTTATTTTTGGGGACTCCAAAATCACTGCAGATGGTGACTGTAGCCAAGAAATTAAGAGATGCTTACTCCTTGGAAGAAAAGTTATGACCAATGTAGATGCATATTGAAAAGCAGAGACATTACTTTGTCAACAAAGGTCCATCTAGTCAAGGCTATGGTTTTTCCAGTAGTCATGTATGGATGTGAGAGTTGGAATATAAAGAAAGCTAAGTGCCGAAGAACTGATGTTTTTGAACTGTGATATTGAAGAAGACTCTTAAGAATCCCTTTTACTGCAAGGAGATCCAACCAGTCCATTCTAAAGGAAATCAGTCTTGAATATTCATTGGAAGGACTGATGTTAAAGCTGAAACTCCAATCCTTTGGCCACCTGATGTGAAGAACTGACTCATTTGAAAAGACCTTGATGCTGGGAAAGATTGAAGGTGGGAGGAGAAGGGGATGACAGAGGATGAGATGGTTGGATTGCATCACCGACTCAATATACATTAGTTTGATTAAACTTTGGGTGTTGGTGTTGGACGGGTAGCCCTGCGTGCTCCAGTCCATGGGGTTGCAAAGAGTCAGATATGACTGAGCGACTGAACTGGACGAACTCAGTGCCAAAATGGACAGATAAAATTGTGTCTTAGGAAAAATGAAAGCAAAAGTCACTCAGTCATGCCTGACTCTTTGCAACGTCATGCACACTATAGAGTCTATGGAATTATCCAGGCCAGAATACTGGAGTGGGTAGCCCTTCCCTTCTTTAGGATATCTTCCCAACCCAGGTTAAACTCAGTCACCGGCATTGCAGGTGGATTTTTTATCAGCTAAGCCACCAGGGAAGCCCATTAGAAACAATGGACTGGTTCAAAAATGGAAATAGAGTAGGTCGAGGCTGTGTATTGTCACCTTGTTTTTTTAACTCTAATGCAGAGTACATAATCTGAAATGCCAGGCTGGATGAATCAAAAACTAGAATCAGATTGCTGGGAGAAGTATAAGCAATATCAGATATGCAGATGATACCACTCTAATAGCAGAAAGTGAAGAGGAACTAAAGAGCCTCTGGACAAGGGTGAAAGAGAAACCCTGCTTAAAACCCAACATGCAAAATCTAAGATCAGGGCATCCAGTTTCATCACTTCATGGCAAACAAAAGGGGGTAAAGTGGAAGCAGTAACAGATTTTCTTTTGGGGACGGGGTTCCAAAATGCACATGGATGGTGACTAGAGCCTTGAGATTAAAAGAAGCTTACTCCTTGGAATAAAAGCTATGAAAAACCTAGAGTACATTTTAAAAAGCAGAGACATCACTTTACCAACAAAGGTCCATATAGTCAACGCTATGATTTTTCAAGTAGTCATGTACGGATGTGAGAGTTGTACTATAAAGAAGGCTGAATGTAAAAGAACTGATGGTTTTGAACTGTGGTGTTGGAGAAGACTCACCACTCTTTTTTTAGAGTGCCTTGAACAGCAAGGAGATCAAATCAGTCAATCCTAAAGAAAGTCAAGCATGACTATATTAAAAAGCAGAGCCATTAGTTTGTCAACAAAGGTCCATCTAGTCGAGGCTATGGTTTTTCCAGTAGTCATGTATGGATGTGAGATTTGGACTATTAAGAAAGCTGAACACTGAAGAGTTGATGCTTTTGAACTGTGGTGTTGGAGAAGACTCTTGAGAGTCCCTTGGACTACAAGGAGATCCAACCAGTCCATTCTAAAGGAAATCATTCCCGGGTGTTTATTGGAAAGACTGATGTTGAAGCTGAAACTCCAATATTTTGACCACCTGATGCAAAGAGCTGACTCATTTGAAAAGACACTGATGTTGGGAAGGCTTGAAGGCAGGAGGAGAAGGGGATGACAGAGGATGGTTAGATGGCATCACTGACTCAATGAACATTAGTTTGGGTAAACTCCGAGAGTTAGTGTTGGACAAGGAGGCCTGGCGAGCTGTGGTTCATGGGGTCGCAAAGAGTTGGAAATGACTGAGAGACTGAACTGATACTGATACTGATTCACTGCAATGTCTGATGCTGAAGCTGAAGCTCCAATACTTCGGCCACCTGATGCGAATGGACAACTCACTGGAAAAAACTCTGATGCTGGGAAAGTTTGAGGACAGGAGAAGGGGGGTAACGGAGGATGAGATGGTTGGATAGCATCACCAACTCAACTAATATGAGTTTGAGCAAACTCCAGGAGAGCGAGGACAGAGGAGACTGGTGCACTGCAATCCATTTGATCCCAAAGAGTTGGACACAATGTCACAACTAAACAACAACAACAATGCGGTCTTGAGGTATACATATTCTGAAGGATATGTGTGTGTTCAATGATAAAAATCCAAGTTGTAGTCTTATACATTAGAATTTACTGTGTAGGAGATAGCAGTCATTAAGATTATGGTGTATCAGGCATTTTTTGTTTTTCTGGTTCTTTTTGTTATTATTTTTGATTAAAAAATAATATATCATTAGGATTTTTATCTAAGAGATGCAAATGATGCAGAAGGAACTAAAGAGTAAAATGGAATACCACATTCATCCCATCTATCCCTCCAAGAATCTCTCTAAAGATAACCACTGTGAACAATTATATAAATACTTCCTTAAATGGTACAGTACAGTATGTGTATGTACTCTTGTAACATTTTTCCTTAACAATTAATATGCACTGAGCTACTTCATCTTTTTATAACTGCTGGAATACCTCATGCATACCATAATTTATTTAACTGCTTTTCTAATTACATCAATCTGTATTCAGCTAGTGAAACAGAAGCACTCTGTAATCCAGATAAAGAGTTATAATAGGAAGACCTGGGGTAACAGCATGGATGTCATGGGAAGCCAGAGAAATGAGGCTGGTAAGTTACAGAAACAGACACTGAGAATCTCAGCCTGAAGCACTGATGTGGGAACTGCCACCATAATCAAGAGGCTCTGGGAGAGGTTCCACTAAATATCGACGGTGGCAGCAGCCCACCAGGAGCTCTCCAGCATTCACAGAGAAACTGCTCTAAATCTCTCATCTCCCTAGGCATCTGGCTACAACCAGCTTCTGAGAATAAAAGGATTTCTGCTTCTTCTCTGCCTCCCAAGCATTTCCAGCATAATACTACTTGGCAAATATTGCCCTAAACCATAAGGAAAAGGAAAAACGCAGCCTTCTCCTTAGCAAAAAATAAATAAATAAATAAATAAATAAAACAGAGGGAGGGTGCTGCTGCCAAGTTGAAAGAAGGAATATAACAAACAATAGGAAATTAAGTTGTTTGTGATTTTTGACACTATAAAGACAATAAGGAAATTTGTACATTCACCCTAATAGGAAAGCAAGATATATTTTTTAGGATATTATAATCAAAAAAGCAAGAGAGATCCAGAAAAACATCTATTTCTGCTTTATTGACTATGCCAAAGCCTACTACTCTGTGGATCATGATGAACTGTGGAAAATTCTGAAAGAGATGGGAATACCAGACCACCTGACTTGCCTCTTGAGAAACCTGTATTGCAGGTCAGGAAGCAATGGTTAGAACTGGACATGGAACAACAGACTGGTTCCAAACAGGAAAAGAAGTACATCAAGGCTGTATATTGTCACCCTGCTTATTTAACTTTTATGCAGAGTACATCATGAGAAACGCTGGGCTAGAGGAAGCACAAGCTGGAATCAAGATTGCCAGGAGAAATATCAATAACCTCAGATATGCAGATGATACCACGCTTATGGCAGAAAGTGAAGGGGGAACTAAAAATCCTCTTGTTTAAAGCGAAAGAGGAGAGTAAAAATTTGGCTTAAAGCTCAACATTAAGAAAATGAAGATCATGGCATCTGGTCCCATCACTTCATGGCAAATAGATGGGCAAACAGTGGAAACAGTGTCAGACTTTATTTTTCTGGGCTCCAAAATCACTGCAGATGGTGATTGCAGCCATGAAATTAAAAGACAGTTACTGCTTGAATGGAAAGTTATGACCAATGTAGACAGCATATTAAAAAACAGAGATATTACTTCGTCAACAAAGGTCCATTAGTCAAGGCTATGGTTTTTCCAGTGGTCATGTATGGATGTGAGAGTTGGACTGTAAAGAAAGCTGACTGCTGAAGAATTGATGCTTTTGAACTGTGGTGTTGGAGAAGACTCTTGAGAGTCCCTTGGACTGCAAGGAGATCCAACCAGTCCATCCTAAAGAGATCAGTCCTTGGTGTTCATTGGAAGGACTGATGTTGAAGCTGAAACTCCAATACTTTGGCCACCTGATGTGAAGAACTGACTCATTTGAAAAGATCTTGATGCTGGGAAAGATTGAGGGCAGGAGGAGAAGGGGACAACAGAGGATGAGATGATTGGATGGCATCACTGACTCAATGGACAGGGGTTTGGGTGGACTCCGGGAGTCGGTGATGGACAGAGAGGCCTGTCATGCTGTGGTTCATGGGGTCACAAAGGGTTGGACACAACTGAGCGACTGAACTGAACTGAACTAATTCTGCAGCCAGTGACAGCTAGAAAAACATGTGTAGGTCAACAGATTTGGGTTTATTACTTCCTTGCATAACATAACATTCAGGGTGTTTGTTGCCGGTGGTGTTGGATTGTAGGAGTCCTTTATACAGTCTAGATATAAATCTCATGAGATTTATGATTTACAAATATTTTCTTTCATTTTGACTGCCTTCTTACCATGTTGACAGAATATTTTGATTTATAAGATTTTTAACATTGACATCTATTTTTGTTGTTGTTGTTGCCTGTGCTTTTGGTGTCATCTCCAACAAGTCATTACTAGAAAGCCACTTATTCTTCATACTCAATGTTTACTCCGGTTCCCTTATGAAATTATCTTATGCATTAATAGTTATTTGATTAATTATCTTGGACTTCCTATGTAGATCATCATTATATATCTTCCTTTAACAACATTTATAACTCATTTCCTTTCCTTATCTTGTGGCATTGGATAAAGTCCAGTAATTTTCAAGATACACTTCTGGAAAGCTTACCTTAATGAATTCTGAAATGTCCTTTGCATTTTGGCAGTATTTGGAGAAAGTTGAAGGGTATGAATCAGATCCAAAATATTTACTTAATAATGCCAAGGTAATTTCAGAGAGCAAAACAGAAATATGGTGAGAGAGAAGGGAAATAGATTAGTTGTATAATTCATCAGACATTAAGGAGCATATTGATATGGAATAAGAATTCAAAACACTACAATTCTGCAAATAAGGATACAGTAATGCTTGCTTTTCCAGGACCATCGTGATTTATGAGAATGATAGATGATAAGATATTGGTGTCAAGTACCTTCACAATTTGTTGTATGCTTTATTGTAATACTAGGACTGCCTGAAATTTCTAGAAAGTATTTAGATTGATTACAGAAAGATGGTAGAGAAAGACAGAAAGACAGAAACAGAAAGACAATCGCTTTATGCCTTTCTATGCTAGTGATGGATGGGAGAGGGTTAGTTCTTTGCTTTCTGAGTGATAGTAGAAAATCTGTCTGGTCAGGGAATTTATTTTTATAGATCTATTATAATATTTTAATATTAAACAATATTTGAATAAGTAAAATAAATAAATATTTAATCACTGATAATTATAGTCAGTAAGAAGTAAAACAACAAATTATCACTGTTACATGCTAAACTCTACTGTTCTATGTAATCCTGCTTCCCTTCAGAGCTAGTAATATTAAGTTGTGGCATATTCTTCATTTTGAAATTCATTTTAGTGATCTATAGATACAGAAAAAGATATGGTTTAAAGTAATTCTTTTTACAGACATGGAACGTCAGTATGTATATTATTTAGAAAATTCCTTAACAAATAATGTATCACACATATATCCTCATTTAAACTCTATCTCTAATTCATTTATTCCATTATACAGTTACAATTTTTTCATTTATCCATTCTCTGCTCAACTGACATTTATATAGTCTCAAGCTTTTGTATTTTTATAAATAGTAGGGTAATGATAAAATTGGTTAATATATCTCTGGGCATATGAGTATGTTTAGAGGATAGATACATCTAGGATTGGAAATAAGAGTTAAAAGAGCATTCAGCTTTATATTGATAGAAAATCTACTAAATTGTCTGACGAAATGTTTAAGTACACATTCTTGGCCTTTTGAAACTTAAGTCATTCTTTGAGCCCAAAGTTAATGCAATGTCCCACTTAGACCACCTAAGATCTCATTTACTTCAAATAAATTGTGCACTCCACTTGTAATTTGACTGTAATTAAAAAAAATTTCTTTATCTTAAAAACAGTGTTGCATATTAACATTCACAGGCTTTTATTTATTGCTCATGAGGAAGGCAACATAAATTGAAACAAACATGAATTTTTCAGATATACAGCTTTACCTACACGCCAGACTCACTGCAGCACAGCTTGTGGGATCTTAGTTCCCAGACCAGAAAGTGATGAAAACTAACCACTGGACCACCAGGGAATTCCCTGATTAAATTTCTTAATCACACAGCATGTTAGTTTCTGACATGCTCTGTAAAAAATAATTTGTAATGCAAACCTAGAGTTCAAACCAAATTCACTCTAAAAGTAATTTCAAATTTTGTAATTATACTGAAAACAGGTGATTTTACACCAAAATCACACAGTTTATTTGAGGTAAATAGCATCAATATTAGTTTTTCATGTTTTTAACCTAGAAAATTATTTAAGACTGATTAATTCAAGGGGTTCTTGATAAAAGATCTATTACTAAAATAGAAATTTGTAACCCTGTATGCAAGACAGCAATAGAGACACATATGTATAGAATGGACTTTTGGACTCTGAGGGAGAGCGAGAGGGTGGGAGGATTTGGGAGAATGGCATTGAAACATGTATACTATCATGTAAGAAACGAATCGCCAGCCTATGTTCGATACAGGATACAGGATGCTTTGGGCTGGTGCACGGGGATGATCCAGAGAGATGATATGGGGTGGGAGGTGGGAGGGAGTTCAGGATTGGGAGCTTGTAGACACCCGTGGCGGATTCATGTCAATGTATGGCAAAACCAATACAGTATTGTAAAGTAAAATAAAGTAAAAATAAAATTTTAATAAAAAAGAAAAAGAACCAAACCATTGATATATTATAAATTAATAAATAAAATAAAATAAGGCACTCAAAGAATTCTGTACTTTAAGCAACAGACTTATTAATATGCTATATGAGATATATTCAAAGATACGTTTACATATATTTCCATTTTAGCTGCTGTTTCGAATCATGTCTACTGAAAATATGAAATATGAAAAATGATAGAATTTTAGCTAAATAGTTATGTTTGTTTTGAATATCTAAAACTTTACTGTCTTTGTCCCATTGTATACAAATATTTTATGACAAAAAATGGAGGACTTATTAAAATATTTTGATTGATTCTATAAAATTGCTTTATTGAAGAATTATATTCACTTTATATTTATAAAGGAATCCATAAACACAAGTCCTTGTTCTGTGCTTTTTGTCTGGCATGAATACAGCAAATATTTATACCATATCAGTAAAAGGGAGTAACACAAAAGAATTTTTAAAAAGAAGATGGAGCTACCTAATTTATAAAGTCAATAATGAATAAATATAAACAAGGCCTCCAGGAACCTTTAATTGAGTTAAATTTATTGTTTAAATTTTTAGTTGTGCAGTGGATATAATTTATGCTTCCTCTACCAGTGGCTAATAATAATGAGATCCTTCCTTGTGAAGTAAAATCACATCATCTATATGAAGCACATATTTATGAATATATTTTATAAATATTCTGTTCAAATTTTTGGAAGATAAATACAGAATCATTAGATCATTGCAGAAAGATATACTTTGGTTATGGCTTATAATTTAAAGAGAGCATTTCTCTTTAAACATGTTGTATTAGATCACAATATTTTAACAGTATGATTAGTGGCTAATGATTTCCTCCAGCAGAATCTGAGACAAAGCTTCTTATAGAAATGATTTATTTAAAAAATATTTCAAAAATTGGTAAGAGACTGGAGGAAACCAGGGTGGAGAAGAGGAAAGAAATTATAAGGTGATGCTTGTACTGATGAAGCAGGAATCTGGATTATAAAAGTCACTGGTTTGTTCTCAACTATCACAATAAACTGTGGAAAATTCTGAAAGAGATGGGAATACCAGACCACCTAACCTGACTCTTGAGAAACCTATATGCAGGTCAGGAAGCAACAGTTAGAACTGGACATGGAACAACAG
This sequence comes from Nanger dama, assembly GCA_917880005.1. Taxonomy (NCBI): domain Eukaryota; kingdom Metazoa; phylum Chordata; class Mammalia; order Artiodactyla; family Bovidae; genus Nanger; species Nanger dama. The sequence continues at coordinate 3,999,466 of CAKJTW010000027.1, read as the reverse complement.
ACTGGTTCCAAATAGGAAAAGGAGTAGATCAAGGCTGTATATTGTCACCCTGCTTATTTAACTTCTATGCAGAGTACATCATGAGAAATGCTGGACTGGAAGAAACACAGCTGGAATCAAGATTGCCAGGAGAAATATCAATAATCTCAGATATGCATATGATACCACCCTTATGGCAGAAAGTGAAGAGGAGCTAAAAAGCCTCTTGATGAAAGTGAAAGAGGAGAGTGAAAAAGTTGGCTGAAAGCTCAACATTCAGAAAACAAAGATCATGGCATCTGGTCCCACCATTTCATGGCAAATATATGGGGAAACTGTGGAAAGTGTCAGACTTTGTTTTGGGGGGGCTCCAAAATCACTGCAGATGTGATTGCAGCCATGAAATTAGAAGACACTTACTCCTTTGAAGGAAAGCTATGACCAACCTAGATAGTATATTAAAAAGCAGAGACATTGCTTTGCCAACAAAGGTCCATTTAGTCAAGGCTATGGTCTTTCCAGCAGTCATATATGGATGTGCGAGTTGGACTGTGAAGAAAGCTGAGCACCGAAGAATTGATGCTTTTGAACTGTGGTGTTGGAGAAGACTCTTGAGAGTCCCTTGGACTGCAAGGAGATCCAACCAGTCCATTCTGAAGGAAATCAGCCCTGGGATTTCTTTGGAGGGAATGATGCTAAAGCTGAAACTCCAGTACTTTGGACACCTCATGTGAAGAGTTGACACATTGGAAAAGACTCTGATGCTGGGAGGGATTGGGGGCAGGAGGAAAAGAGGGTGACCGAGGATGAGATGGTTGGATGGCATCACGGACTCTTTGGACATGGATCTGTGTGAACTCCGGGAGTTGGTGATGGACAGGGAGGCCTGGCGTGCTGCAATTCATGGGGTCACAAAGAGTGGGACACGACTGAGCGACTGAACTGAACTGAAGTAAAGTGAAGCGAGGGAGCTGGACTTTCACAATTGCTTTCTCAATCCTGAATCAGTCAGTTTTGGGGTGGGAGGAATTAAATTCCTGGCACAGCTATCTTTGAGGGCATCTGACTCAATGAGTATCTAGTGCACAGAACCACTAAGGGGATCCTGGATGATCTGGTCAAGAGCACCGACTAGAGTTACTTGAAGGAAATTTCAAATAATTGAAGTAGAAATGATCATGAAAGACATTTCATTTTAATTGTTTAACACTGGTAGCAATAAGTTCCATTGGATATAATTTTTAATAATTATAAATTACTGGCATAAAAATAATAAAATCATTGGTAAATAATCAAGAAGTAGTAAGATGATCTCAATATTGAGTAAGCAGAAGTCATAGGGGGAATGCCAGTAATAATTCCACAAGTGGAAATTTCTCTCAGGAGGCCTGACCAGGGCAGCATCATTGAGAGAAATTAGGGTTTAACATAAACATATATATATACTCATATTAGTTGGCTGAGGAATCGATATGAATGGGCAGAATCTGTATACCAGGCATTTTATAATAATTATCATATTTCCCTTTAATATGACTTGGTTTTTTGGTGTTTATATATATATATATAAATTTTGGATCAACAAACTGAGGGTCTAGGAAAATTACATTTTTTCCAAGTTTACACTGTCCTTTATTGAACTTTGAATTCAAAGAGTGCTAAGGTATGCACTCTTTTCAATATTTTTTAGCTATTTCCTAAAGATCTAATTTTTATTATCAGGTCGTTTGGATTATAATTGCAATGTAAATGAAGTTAATGTAAACCTCAAAATAGAAACTTTCCTCTTAGAATTTTAATCATTTCTTTAAATAATGGGGACTAAACTACTGCTAGGTTTTAGAATTTAAATAATAAATATAATCATTGAAACAAAAATTAGAAGTTTACTATTCAATAAGACCCAGCTATGAAAATGGTATGATTTAATAAACTTGTATCCCTAAACATGATAAAGTAGATAAACCAACGTATATAAACCTGTCTCTATCTTCTATCTTCTGCCTGGCCTTAAGAGAAAATAAGGAAATGAAAACAGTGTGCTGTCCTTCTTTCTCATGCTGTTTAATAGTCTTTTATTTTTAAAAAAATTTAGTTTTAAAAACAACATAATTAGTGACTCATGTAGATAATCTAGATAAATTTTATCAAATACTAAAGTTTGTTCAGTTAACACTTAAATTTCTTTATGTGTCAAGTACTGTTTGTATATGTGTGTGTGTGTATATAAATCCTGTAGAGTAAATTCATTGTCTCAGAGAAAACATTTATCTACATGCAAGCTATGCACATTCAATATATGGAAGGATTATTTAATGCTGCCCTTCAGCAATATTTTGGGATTCCCTGGTGGCTCAGATGGTAAAGAATCTACCTGCAATGAGAGACCTGGGTTTGATCCCTGGGATGGGAAGATCCCCTGGAGAAGGGAATGGCTACCCACTCCAGTGTTTTTGCCTGAAGAATTCCATGGACAGAGGAGCCTGGTGAGCTATAGCCCATGGGGTCACAGAGAGTCAGGCATGACTGAGCAATTTTCACTTTCAGCAATATTTTAAAGAAAGTTAAAAAGTAGGAATGTATACACTGCTGCTGCTGCTGCTGCTGCTGCTAAGTTGCTCCAGTCGTGTCCGACTCTGTGCGACCCCATAGACAGCAGGCAGCCCATTAGGCTCCTCTATCCCAGGGATTCTCCAGGCAAGAATACTGGAGTGGGTTGCAATTTCCTTCTCCAATGCATGGAAGTAAAAGTGAAAGTGAAGTCGCTCAGTCATGCCCGACTCTTAGCAACCCCATGGACTGCAGCCTACCAGGCTCCTCCATCCATGGGATTTTCCAGGCAAGAGTACTGGAGTGGGATACTATTGCCTTCTCTGATATATATACTCATACACCTATATAATTTTTAAAATAAAAAAACTGTGAATCACTATATTATATACCTGAAACATATGTAATATTTTACATCAGGAATATTTCTAGGAATATATATATTAATATACCTTTTAAAATCACTATATTTATTATTTGTCAGAGGTTGATCTTTTTTTCTACTGAAGTATAGCTGATATAAAATATTATATACGTTTCAGGTACATAATATAGTGATTCACAATTTTAAAAATAAAAATAGAAAATGTTTATATCCTACAGTTGTTAAAAATACTGAATATACTCCCATTTTTCCCCTATTGTACAATGAATCCTTGTAGCTTATTTTATACATAATAGTTTGTACCTCTTAGACTCTTTACTCCTGTATTGCCCCTTCCCACTTCCCTCTCTGTACTGGGAACTTGTTCTCTATATCTGTGAGTTTGTTTCTTTCTGTTATTTTTGATACATTGTTGAATTTTTTAGATTCCACATATAAGTGATAACATACAGTATTTGTCTTTCTCTGACTTCACTTAGCATAATACTGGCCAACTCCATTCATGTTTTTGCAAATGGTAAAATTTCATTCTTTTGTGGCTGAGTAGTATTCCATTGTATATATACTACATCTTCTTTATCTATTTATCTGTTGATGGAGAAATATCAATAACCTCAGATATGCAGATGACACCACCCTTATGGCAGAAAGTGAAGAGGAACTAAAAAGCCTCTTGATGAAAGTAAAAGAAGAGAGTGAAAAAGTTGGCTTAAAGCTCAACATTCAGAAAATAAAGATCATGGCATCTGGTCACATCACTTCATGGGAAATAGATGGGCAAATAGTGGAAACAGTGTCAGACTTTATTTTGGGGGCTCCAAAATCACTGCAGATGGTGATTGCAGCCATGATATTAAAAGACACTTGCTCCTAGGAAGAAAAGTTATGACCAATCTAGATAGCATATTGAAAAGCAGAGACATTACTTTGCCAACAAAGGTCCGTCTAGTCAAGTCTATGGTTTTTCCAGTGGTCATGTATGGATGTGAAAGCTGGACTGTGAAGAAAGCTGAGCACTGAAGAATTGATGCTTTTGAACTGTGGTGTTGGAGAAGACTCCTGAGAGTCCCTTGGACTGCAAGGAAATCTAACCAGTCCATTCTAAAGGAGATCAGTCCTGGGTGTTCGTTGGAAAGAATGATGCTAAAGCTGAAACTCCAGGACTTCGGCCATCTCATGCGAAGAGTTAACTCACTGGAAAAGACTCTGATGTTGGGAGGGATTGGGGGTAGGAGGAGAAGGGGATGACAGTGGATGAGATGGCTGGATGGCATCACCGACTCGATGGATGTGAGTTTGAGTGAACTCAGGGAGATGGCGTCACAAAGAGTTGGACATGACTGAATGACTGAACTGAACTGAACTGGAGACTTACGTTGCTTATGCTGCTGCTGCTGCTGCTAAGTCACCTGAGTTGTGTCCAACTCTGTGTGACCCCATAGACAGCAGCCCACCAGGCTCCCCCTGTCCCTGGGATTCTCCAGGCAAGAACACTGGAATATATCTTGGCAATTATAAATAATGCTACCGTGAACATTAGAATGCATATATCTTTCTGCATTAATGTTTTCATTGTTTTTATTTACCCAGGGGTGGAATTGCTGGACTGTATGATCTACTTTTAGATTTTTGAGTAATCTTCATATTATTTCTATAGTGATTATATTCCCATGAACAGCAAAGGAAAGTTTCCTTTCCTCCACATCCTCAAAAACGTTTGTTATTTGTGTTCTTTTTGATGATATTCATTCTGGCAGATGTGAGGCAATATCTCAATATGGTTTTGATTTGCATTTCCCTGTTGATTAACAATGTTGCACATCTTTCCATGTCGCTGTTGGCCACTGACATGTCCTCTTTGGAAAAATGTCTATGCAGGTCTTCTGTCCATTTTCAATTGAGTTTTTGCTTTTTGGATGTTGTATGAGCTGTTTATATATTTTGGATGTTAAATGAGTATTTTCCTTCTTAGCTTCTAGTGATGATTGTCAGTTGTTGGTATTCCTTGCTTTTATAGATGTATCATTTGAATCTCTGCCTTCACATGACATTTCCGTGTGTTTTTGCTTCACATGACCATCTTCTTCAGTTCAGTCACTCAGTCGTGTCCGACTCTTTGCGAACCCATGAATCACAACACACCAGGCCTCCCTGTCCATCACCAACTCCCTGAGTTCACTCAAACTCACATCCATCGAGTCGGTGATGCCATCCAGCCATCTCATCTTCTGTCATCCCCTTCTCCTCCTGCCCCCAATCCCTCCCAACATCAGAGTCTTTTCCAATGAGTCCACTCTTCACATGAGGTGGCCAAAGTACTGGAGTTTCAGCTTTAGCATCATTCCTTCCAACGAACACCCAGGGCTGATCTCCTTTAGAATGGACTGGTTGGATCTCCTTGCAGTCCAAGGGACTCTCAAGAGTCTTCTCCAACACCACAGTTCAAAAGCATTAATTCTTCAGCGCTCCACTTTCTTCACAGTCCACCTCTCACATCCATACATGATCATCTTCTTACACAGATACTAATCATACTGGATTAAGAGCCCATCATATTCCAGTATGACCTAATCTTAATTTACTAGCCTCAGCAACAACTCTGTTTCCAAACAAGATCACATCCTGAAGTACTGGGCATTAGTAACATGTTTTTGAGAGAGACCCAATTCAACCTATTACATAAAAGAGATGTGGAGAAAGGGCATGGGGTAGTAAATCACAGTCTCTCCTGTGGTCTTCATAAGACCCAAGGAGACATGCAACTAGTGCCTATCATTCCTCTTTTTCATTTTCTTTTTAAAAGCAGGTTTCACAATTTGAAGGAATAGGAGAGATATGGTTGATAATAAAGCAGGCTAAATAATCAACTCTTCTTTAAATATGATGTGATATTTAGTCCATTATACAGTAATAAAATGATAAATGTATTATATTTATTGAAATTGGGATTCTGGAAGAAACATTTCTCACACTCTATTTATTCTGATATGTTCCATATTAAAAACCAATATGTACTTATTAATTACAATTTATAAATCCTCAAGGGGTAATAGATTATCCAATTAGGAATCATTCTGCCTTAGATTCATAGAGATAATTAGGACAGTCTAACACATAAATATAAATTGATTAATCACCACAACATTTCTTATGAACCTAATAATTAATTTATTTTCAAATGCCCAGTTTGGGAGACAATTGTTTTACTTTTGTTCTACTGAGAAAGTTCTACAGAGAAGATTTGTTTTTTAAGATGATATTTTAAAGTTTGATCTGAAAAGCTTTAAAAAAAATAAAAGCCAGTTGCGCCTTGTCAAATATTAGGAAGAAAAGACGAGAAGTGATTCATTTTATGGCAATAACACTAGTGACAATGATCTGTGAAGGGTTCTATTTTTATAATAGAACTAATTCAAGAAGTAACTATGGAAAAGTTGAAACCCTTGAGCTTGTGAAGCATACTGCTGTAATTATCTCAGCTTTTTTCTTCTTTCACAGAAATGAAATCACTTCAAACAAAACTATTTTAAAAGAGACAAAGCCCCTCGCCATACAAAATCCTTAAACCCAGGAAAAGTCAGTTACTTTAATGAATACAAAGCTAAGTCAAATGAAATGAAATGAATGACACTGAGCAGTACAAACATGATTTCATTTTTTGCCTTCCTTTTAGGAAAATGTCTTTATGCTTCATTTTTTAAAATTATAATATAAAAATAAAAAGTTTTTACAATGGTAACTGTCATCGTCAGTAAGCAGATTTTTGTTCTCACATAAGAAAGTTTTTCTCCTTGTTTGATAGGGAAAACTTTCTTATTTCATTAATATAATGTAATAAAATACAGTACTTATTTCCAACATTTTGCTTGTAATCATTCAAAAGTTAACTTTTGAGAGTAATTGAGAGTAATTGAGATAGTCTTTGAATGACTATCTAATACAAATGACTTTGTATTAGAATGGCATTCTCATAAAATTACCAATAATTCTTCAAAAATATTTATTTATTTGGCAACTTGCTTGAAGCAGTAAAACTCTTTGCTACAAGTAGAGCAAATATGGCGTTCAAACAGAATGATAATTAACAACTATATTTTTACTAGGTTTTATTGTGATAGTGTACACACAGCAAAATTCAGTTTTTGAAGTAGAGTTTTATATTTTGAAATCATATGCAATTATGTAACTATCACCATAGTCAGGATATACAAAAAGTCCATTCAGTTCAGTTCAGTTCAGTCGCTCAGTCATATTCGACTCTGCGATCCCATGAATCGCAGCACACCAGGTCTCCTGTTCATTACCATCTCTCGGAGTTCACTCAGACTCATGTCCATCGAGTCCATGATGCCATCCAGCCATCCTCAGTCGTCCCCTTCTCCTCCTGCCCCCAATCCCTCCCAGCATCAGAGTATTTTCCAATGAGTCAACTCTTCTCTTGAGGTGCCCAAAGTACTGGAGTTTCAGCTTCATCATCATTCCTTCCGAAGAATCCCAGGGTTGATCTCCTTCAGAATGGACTGGTTAGATCTCCTACCTGTCAAAATCCTTTTGGTGTGCTAAGTTGCTTCAGTTCTGTCCAACTTTTGTGACCTTATGTGACCTTATGGATCTTACATGACCGTATGGACCAGGCTGCTCTGTCCACGGAATTTTCCAGGCAAAAATACTGGAGTGGGTTGCCATTTCCTTAGGGATTGAATCAGTCTTCTGCACTGAAAGGAGGATTCTTCACCACTAGCGCCCCTGGAAAGCTAAAAATCCCATCACACGACCATTTTGCAGTTATTTCTCCTGTCTTATCCAACTACATGCCACCACTGACCTTTCTATCCATATACATTTACCTTTTCTAGAGTGCTTTTTATGTAAATGGGATATGTAGAATGAATCTTTTTGTGTAAGTATTCTCTCATCTGAGATTCAACCAAGCTATTATACATTCTCTGTGGTTCATTTATTTTTCTAGTCCAGTAGTATTCAATTGTAGGGTTAAATCACAGTTTATCCATTCAGCAGATGAAGGACCTTTGAACTGTATACAGTTTTTCATCATTAGGAAAAAAGTTACTAATAAATATTCATACAATTTTTCTGTGAACATAGTTTTCAATTCTTTAGGAAGATACATGTGAATGGTATGAGGTGAAGTTGCTCAGTCGTCTTCAACTCTGCGACCCCGTGGACTGTAACCTACTAGGCTTCTCTGTCCATGGGATTCTCCAGGCAAGAATACTAGAGTGGATTGCCATTTCCTTCTCCAGGGGATCTTCCTGACCCAGGGATCGAACCCCAGTCTCCTGCATTGGAGGCAGACACTTTAACCTCTGAGCCACCAGCTGCATAATATAAACATGTGTTTAGCTCTATGAGAAACTGTCAATCTGTTTTCCAAAGTGGGTATGCTTGTCATACCAGGAAGGGTATGATTGTCAAAGTTGGTACATATTCTGTAGGAGAATTTGTAATTGCTATTTTAATTTTTTTTTTTTTGTCATGCTACTAGGTATAGAAGATAAACTCTTTTAATAGAAAAGGTATTAAGAACAAATTAATCTAAATGGAGCTATTTAATTGAGCATATAGGATAATATTTGGAATGTTGTCTTGTGTTCTTCTGAAAAGTATAGCTAGTGCTCTCTAGAATAAATTCATATATATTCTCAATATTCCTAGTAAAATAGCAATTCAAGACAATTTATCATTATATAAATTGACAATTTTGTTGTTACGGTACATCAGAACATCTAGAACAGTGGATATCAATAGCTATCTAAATGTACCCATTTTCATTTCAGAAATAGCACATCTACATAACACATTTTTTTTTCTTCTTGAAGTGGGAAAATTTACTGAGACTCTAATATTTTCTGAAGTAAATTTCCATAAGAAATTTAAATGGAATTAAATTGAAAAGTTAACACATTTCTTTGGAAGTGTAACATAAAGATCAAGAAATATGTGCTCAGTTGCGTCCTAGAGTCTATGTGGTCCCATGGTTCCTCCGCTCATGGAATTTTCCAGGCAAGAATATTGGAGTGGGTTGCCATTTCCTACTCCAGGGGATCTTCTCAGCCCAGGGATCAAATCCTTATCTCTTGAGTCTCCTGCACTGGCAGATTCTTTACCACTAGTGCCACCTGAGAAGCCCATTGATCAAGGCATAGTTTTAGTCATATAGTTGTAGAGTTTAAATTACAAGGAAAATTATTACAAAATTAAATACTGAGTAATCTCTCTCTCAAAAAAACAAAAACAAAATCTCTCCAGAAATGAAGGTAAATAAAAATTATGTGATCTGCTGGTGTGTTTCAAATATCAGCAACACTTCTGAAGACAATTGTCAAATTCTAATTTTTAGCTAAGCTTTATCTTCTTAATCTCACCAGTGGTAGAGACTCAGATAGCATGATTTTATCCATTTAGCAGATAATCCATGAATGTACCACTCATAGAGGAAGCATCAGCAATTAACAGTTGGCAAGCTACTTTCTCAAGATTCTTCTAGGAATTCAGGAATCTGGCATATTGTAAACTCCTCATCAAAACGTGACACTTTCATTTAACTAATGTTTAGATTTGATTACTTGCCTCCCAAGTTGAGATGAGGTGAAGTCGCTCAGTAGTGTCCGACTCTTTGCGACCCTGTGGACTGTAACCTACTAGGCTTCTCTGTCCATAGGATTCTCCAGGCAAGAATACTGAAGTGGATTGCCATTTCCTTCTCCAGGGGATCTTCCTGACCCAGGGATCGAACCCGGGTCTCCCACATTGAAGGCACATGCTTTAACCTCTGAGCCACCAGGGAAGCCCTAAAGAAAATTAAAAAAAAACATAAATAGAGCACCATATTGGGGAAACATACTTGACAAAAGAGCTTCAGTTGGACTCATAGTTGTGCTTCTTGGAATTCCTTGCTATATGAATTTTCACTAAAAACGTGGATTTTTCTGAGAAAAATAAAACAAGAATGACAATAATAATAATAGAGCTTTATCAGCTTTTAGGGGTAACTCTAATTGATGGTTTCTTTAGTTAATTTCCACATAACTGATGAAAAAAAGTTCACTTTATATTAAAATGTATTTGAATTTGAAAAATTAATCAGTTGATTTGTTAATTATTTAGCATGATTTATAGACATTTCAAAATATATTTATTACTGAAGATAATTTTTTTAAATTTGTTATTCTATTCATACCTTTTCTGTGCAGAGGGGTGCACAGAGAAATGAGTTTTATCACTGTACTTCTTTTCTTCCTTTATATATAGCATGATCAAATAGATAAAACTATAATAGCATTGTATTGAAATCATAAGAAAAAGATTTTCTTGAAAGTTACTGAATAGATAGCTCATGTAAAATTATTCAATGGAAAACTGGTTAAATTTACATATTTTTAGCCTCTAAGTATCTTCTTAATGAAGGAGATTGTGGCTGTCATTTCAGTGCTCTAGAGAGGCTTGAGTTAACCAGAGTTATGGTGGCATATTTTTATGTTTTAAGACTAAATTTAATGTGCCAGAATATAACAAGGGCACAAAGACAAGAAATGCTGATAGCTGTCAAACTCAACCAAGTTAATTAGGATGAACTGACATGCACAAAGCTAATTGTGTCAGATAAAATATCACACTTTAATTATGTGTTTAAGAAATGTGATGCTAACTTCAACCCAATCATTTATTATTGCAAAGTTCTAGCTACTTTCATATGGGAAATTTGAATTTGTTTGTTCTTTGATGACTTGAAAAGAAGTATAAAATTCAAAAATCTTATTTTGATACATGACTACAGGTTTATGCTCCTGCTCATAAATTAGGTAAACTAACAAAACAGGAGAAACCTATAAATTCTCGGAAAAAACCCTCACCTCAACATTTACCTTAGAGTGGAAACAAATGGAGAATGGATTGCTGTCACTGAAGGCAAATTAGAAATAATTAACATCCAAAAATTAAACACCAGTTTACCTTTGATAGGTACTTAATAGAATTGTATAAAATTGTATAAAATTTTTCTTATTAAATCTAAACTGGAGCATGTTTAGTTTAGCCATATATTGAATATATTGAAAGTTAATCATAAAGCAAGTATCCACTTCATCTAAAACTCAACTGTCAGAGATACAGTCCCACGGAAGAAAACAACTTCTTAATAAGCAAAAATGACTGAAGTTACTGTGATTTATGTTTTACTGATATGGCTGATAAGATATGCAGAAATGGCGAAGGCCTTAAAAGAGAAATTGAAGTTGCATTTAATATGTTTTAATCCTTTTATCAAAATTCCCAGGTGACCTAGTGGTAAAGAATCTGCCTGCCAATGCTGGAGATGCAGGAGATGTGGGTTCAACCCTGGGTTGGGAAGATCCCCTGGAGGAAGAAATGTCAACCCACTCAAGTATTCTTGCCTGGAGAAACCCATGGACAGAGGAGCCTGGTGGACTAAAGTCCATGGGGTCACAAACAGTAAGACATGACTGAGGGACAGAGCTCATACATACAACCCTTTTATCTTGTAGTTACAGAATTTGTGGTTAAAGATGTTAAATTAGTGACCTGGGATTGCATGATTATTGGGTTGTAGAAGAAGGAACATATTCCTGAGTTAGATCTGAGCCAGAAACCTACTCTTCCATCTATTAGCTATATGTCATAGAACAAGATCCTTAGGCCATATATCTTACCCTAAAAATATTTTCTTTCTTTTTTTTTCAAGTGTAAGCCTAGTCTTTATTATTAATGATGCTTGGACAACAAGGAGAGATCAAGACTTTCCCAGGAAAACTGGGAATTAATGATCTCAGCTTCATTTTCTTCATCTGGTACATCCACTGGTTTACCTAATATTTTTTTAAGAGGCACTTCTGGAAGTTGTTCCTACTGAAGCATTTGTGCTTTCTATGGCAGGTGTTAAGAGGTTTAAGGAATGTCAAGATTTGCCAAGGAAATTTATGGGTGCAGCTGTCAATGATGTGGATCATGGGTGCTAGGCATTAGTTGTCTCCATATAGGGAAAAGAGCTGATATTTTAGAATGTTGATTTTACTTAGCAGTATTTTGTAGCCAGGTATTCATGATAGATAATGTAAATATGTGTATGTAAGAGTATGGTAAGAGATGATTTAGAAAATTCAAGTTTTTGTTTTACATGTCAAGATGAAAAATGGACTATTTACCTATGGGTCTACAGGACAATTATGAAAGAGAAAATCCTTGGTGCCAGCTGGCCAGTCTGAAAACTTACACAGATTGCTTTCAGTGAGGTACATAGCTCGCTGCCTTCTCTGCCAGTAGATACACAGAGGATCATGATTAGAATATCATGAACCTGAACAAACTGAATAATCTGAAAATTCTGACACATTACAATAACTGTGCCCTTTAGGAAACTATATCAGAGATGGCAGAGAAGCAGCTAGAGTAATTAAGAAAGCCTGATCCTTTCAAGTACACACACATATCTCCTGCTAACGTGGCTCAGCTGAATTGGTTCTGCCCTCATCGTGAACTTGGAGGAAGACATTTATGAAGAAATATGCGTTTGTTCTTCCTGTTACTTTTCTCTGTTACTTATTTCAGAATAGAGTCTGAAAGCTACACTCTTAACTTGACATGCCGCGGGGGTTGGGGGCGTGGCGGGGGGGTGTGGTTGGCAGGAGGGGCAGTGAAGTACAATACCAGAAATCTTAGCTTAGCTGGGTAAATACTAACCACAGGAGGATGGAGTGAGACCTCCCAAGTTAATTAGATTCTGCTGGAAATGAATTTATAAGAACAGCCTTTGAAGACAAAATCACTTGGTATGTCTACAGCTGCCTGTCTCCAAATGACTGACTACGAAAACTTCAAACCTCATTTTTACAAGCGACTAACACATACTTGGCAGAGGGATATAGCCTGGCAAGTGACTGGTTGAGACAGCCTTTCTCCTCAGTAGACATGCAGAACCTTCGAGACTGTCTCCAAATGCCAAACCATTCACTATGTCATCAATGTCAATCACCACACAGTGTGTGTGTATCCACACTTATAATCTCTTTTCTCTCTTGTTTAACAAAAGGAGTGTTCTTGAACCTCTCAAGACAAGGACTTTTGCTTGGGTTAAGTAAGCTTTCCACTGGTGGTTCTGATGTAAAAAAAAAAAAGAATTTGCCTGCAGTGCATGAGACTGGCTTCAGTCCCTAGGTGGGGAAGATGCCCTAGAGAAAGGCATGGTCACCCATTCCAGTATCCATGCCTGGAGAATTCCATGGACAGAGGAGCCTAGTTGGTTACAGTCCATGGCGTCACGGAGAATTGGACGTGACTGAGCGACTAACACGGAAGTAAACTTTCAACTGTTCTTTTCAAGATCTCCACTACTGTCTCACAACACTAATTTATCTCTCTGCTAACTGGAAAACACATATTAGCATACATATGACCATAACCTGTTGTGATGTTTCTTGTTATTTTAAACCCAGATAGGTATTTTTTAAAGAAGAATTTTTATTTGTTTATTTAAGGCTGCGCTGGGTCTTCGTTTCCGTGTGGGCTTTGTGTAGTTGTGGAGAGTGGGGACTACTCTTCAGGTGCAGTGCACGGGCTTCTCATTGTGGGGGCTTCTTTTTAGCGGAGTACGGGCTCTAGTCCACACATGGGCTTCAGCTGCTGCAGCTTATGGTATCTGGAGCTCAGGCTCCGTAGTTGTGGCACACGCTCTCAGTTGCTCTGTGGTGTGTGGGATCCTCCTGAGCCAAGGATTGAACCTGTGTCTCCTGCACTGGCAGGCTGTTTGTTTACCATTGAGTCGCCAGGAAGCCTCCAAATAGATATATATATATATATTTTACCATAAACTTCCTTTCAGTCTCTGATGCCCTTCTTTGTACGATTTTCCAAAGATATGTATACAGACGTCATTTTCCCATATTTACTTCCATTTAGTCTTCAAAAGTGTAAATAATTTCTGACCTCAACAACTGCAGCATTCTTCTTGCTTTCCCCTTGCTACTCCAAATTTCTTTTCCATTAACCATCAAGAGTATTTTCAAACATGTAATCATACTCTTGCACCTCTGCCATTGCTCCACTCGGTAGCTTCGGGCTAAGCTTTCAGTGGGCCTCAAGATTCTTTGTGACCAGGATTTGCCTTCTCCATCACTTTCTCCTTCTTCATAATACCTAGGTACATTGATATTTTTTTTCTCCATTAAACAATAAAAACTTGTTCAACTTAAGGATGTTGCACTCTTTCCCTCTACTGAACACTTCCCCGCAGAACTGCTTGGATCATTCTTTTTCACTATTAAGATCTCAAATAATGTTTCCTCTGAAATGACTTAGTCACTCTAAAGGATAACCCACCTCCAGTGTCTGGCCTATTACCTGTTAAATTTTATTCATCATGTTTTACTTTCTGAAATTATGAGATTGTTGGATAGCATCACTGACTTGATGGACATGAGTTTGAGTGAGCTCTGGGAGTTGGTAATGGACAGGGAAGCCTAGCATGCTGAAGTCCAAGGGGTCACAAAGAGTCAGACATGACTGAGAAACTGAACTGAACTGATAAGGGCCAAAGGGAGAGAAAAGAGCTCTTCTTTGTATTGCTCACAATTGCCCCCCCCATTGTTTAGAACAGAGCCTGACATATAATCAATATTTTGTGGAAGAATCCATAGTTATATGTAAATGTCAGGATAAATGTTCATGATTACATTAAGTTCACACATGAAGAAATCTAGCTAAGTTAGGTAGCTTTGGAGGATTTCTTTAGTTCAAAATAAATCACTGGGATAGAAGAATCTCCTAATTCATTAACAAGGGCTATGGGTTAATCAAGTGATTTCTCTCCAAAACCTATAATACATATTTTGCATGCTTTAGAATATGAACTCTCCTAGGAAATCAAAACAATTCAAGAAAACAAATGTAATGGTCATTCCCAACTAAGGCACCATTTGCTTTCACTTTGATGACACAGTGTCAACTTTATTCACCCAAACCTAAATAAATTCTTATACACTGTGGGATTAAACATTTTTTTTTTTGAAAAGTTCAAGATGAACACTGGTGCAGATACACTTCTTTGGCTGCCAACCTTGGTTGACTATTTTTTATAGACTATAAAAAGTCATGGAGTAAATGATAAGTTAAAGATAATGAAAACTTATACAATGGATATGGATGTTTGAAGCTGTATTAAATGTTTCTCTAAGGGTTTCATTTAGAGACAGCTCATGCATCCACAAATGTCCTTTTGATGAAATGAAGGAGAAACATTTAAACTCTCAAGGGGACATGAAAATCAGTATCAACCTTAACATTTTGGGGAAGTTAACTGAAACTGAATCTAGGAGGTTGAACACACTAGAGAAGTTATGACACCTGAAGTTAGGCATTTGGAATTTCACTAAAACACAAAAACAAACCTAACGGCTATTAAATAGCTTGTTTCACAGGGAGAAGGAAATATATTATCAAGCAGCAATACCTTTTAACAGAGGATAATTTATAATAGAATTGTCAGTTTGTTATTTCAAGATTCTTGAGTGAGATGGATGAGCTGTTGGTTATTAAATAAATTTCCATTTTTAAGTACCTATGGGAAATAATTTAAACTGTTGAATATGGAAGTTTTAAAAGTATTAACTGAAATGAAAAACAAATGACTTAATATTCTGCTTCCTCTAGCCATCAAGTGTAATACAAAGTGAAAACATAATAATGTATAAGAAGTGATGAAAATGATTCAGTGAGCAATAGAGGAAGGGTTAATTTAATATTGAGCTATCCATCATATATGTTACCACATCTGTACTGCAGATGTAAATTAATTGACACAAAAAAATTGAGCATTTAACTGTTTCATAATAAGAATATTCTTCTTTTGGCATTTATTACTCAAATTAAGAACACTGACGTGAATTTACCAGGAAAAAGTTACATCCATGGGTATGTAACTCAATCATATGGATCATGGGTATTATGCTTTAGTTTTTTTTTTTTTTATAGAGGGGAAAGAGCTGATATCCCGGAATACTGATATTTGCTTAGCAGTGTTTGGTGGCCAGGCATTCATAACAGATGATATAAGTATGTATTTGAAAGAGTTCAGTTCAGTTCAGTTCAGTCACTCAGTCGTGTCCTACTCTTTGTGACCCCATGAATCGCAGCACTCCAGGCTTCCCTGTCAATCACCAACTCCCGGAGTTCACCCAAACTCATGTGCATCGAGTCGGTGATGCCATCCAGCTATCTCATCCTCTGTTGTCCCCTTCTCTTCCTGTTCCCAATCCCTCCCAGCATCGGAGTCTTTTCCAAAGAGTCAACTCTTCACATTAGGTGGTCAAAGTTTTAGAGTTTCAGCTTTAGCATCATTCCTTCCAATAAACACCCAGGACTAATCTCCTTCAGAATGGACTGGTTGGATTTCCTTGCAGTCCAAGGTACTCTCAAGAGTCTTCTCCAACACCACAGTTTAAAAGAATCAATTCTTTGAAAAGATAATTTAAAAATTTAAACTTCTGATTATCCTGCTTATAGGAGGGGAAGGGAAGAGGAGCAATGTTCCATGACTAGTCATCATATTCCTATTGCCTAGTAAGTCAGAATAGTCTTGCTATCCCATTGCTTTTCGCTCACAGTCATGTGCATTATGTTATATAATTTACATGCATTTCATGGCTGATAAGGATAAATTAAAAACATTTATATATAATTAAATTAAATGTTCTTCAATTTTTAAAAATATTTACATGTAATTGTCTAAAGCAACCTTGCTGGTTAACACCCCAGCTACGGTTTCTAGGCAGTTCTTCCCAAGTGAAAAGTCTACAGTGCAGCTTCCACATAACCTGGTGGTCTCATCCTGGGATGGGGGAAGATGGAGCAGGAGAAGGCTCAATCAGTGAGCAGGCAGATGAGTAAGTCACTAGTCATTATTTGTAGGGACCCAGGGAGCCGGCAATTTCAAACTTAAAACCTCTTTTTCTTTAACTCAAATCATTCAGATGAGCTAGCTCTATTACATAATGTTCTAGAAAGTAAAATAAACAAGGAATCCTGCATCATAAATGGCCTCTTCACAATTTTCCATGACACCTATTGTAAGGCAAAGAGCATGGTCTCCCAAGAGACACAATTTATTTAAATATTGTTAAGAAATCAATTCTGAAAAACAAACAAACAAAAAAAATTACTCTCTTCAGAATTTGCATAAAGTGTCTCCTTTATCTTCATAACACTGGTAAGAATAAAGGAATACTGTTCTTGCCTTGTTATAGATGAGGCACAAAATTCCATAATCAGAAGCCTCTGTTTCCTCCTCTATAAAGTAAGATTGCTGCTCTCAAAGAGTTTTGGAGGGATGAGAGAAACTGTAGAATGTGCCTAGCATATAGTATTTGCATTATAGCTATTATTTCCTTTTCATCTTTTCCAGTTAAGTTGGTTTACATAGAATACAACTCATATAAAACTGTAGTCTTTTCAGGGCACTACTAATCTCCTTAATAGCAGATTAATTATTTACCTCATCCTTGAGCTGCCACTGATCTCTGAGATATAGACTGAGAAGAATAAGTCATTGGACTAATTAAAGAGGAACTGGTCTGTATTGTAACAAAAACAAGAACTTTATTTGATCAAGTAATGCCATGAAATTACAATTAACAGGCGATGTATTGCATCAGACTAGATGGCAGAGTAGCAAAAATAAATCACAGGCAGATTACTTAAGTCTTTTATGCAGGAATTTATACCTCCCACTAACAAACTATGATGAAAAGAGCTTATAGATATAGACAAGTGGTCAAACAGGAGATGGCAAGAGTGAACGTTAGGATTTTAGGAATCAGCAAACTAGAATGGACTGGAATGGGTGAATTTAACTCAGATGACCATTATATCTACTACTGTAGGCAAGAATCCCTTTGAAGAAGTAGAATAGCTATCACAGAGAACAGAAGAGTCTGAAATGTAGTACTTGGATGCAGTCTCAAAAATGACAGAATGACCTCTGTTTTTTTCCAAGGCAAACCATTCAATATCATGGTAATCCAAGTCAATGCCCCGACAAGTAATGCTGAAGAGGCTGGCACTGAATGGTTCTAAGACTTACAAGAACTTTTAGAACATCCCAAAAAGATGTACATTTTATTCTAAGGGACTGGAATGCAAAAGTAGGAGGTCAAGAAACACCTGGAGTAACAGGCAAAATTGGCCTTGGAGTACAGAGTGAAGCAGGGCAAATGCTCATAGACTTTTGCCGAGAGAACACACTGGTCATAGCAAACACCCTCTTCCAACAAGGCAAGAAAAGACTCTACATATGGATATCACCAGATGGCCAAACACCAAAATCAGACTGATTATATTCATTGCAGCCAAAGATGTAGAAACTCTATACAATCAGCAAAAACAAGACTGGGAACTGACTATGGCTCATATCACAAACTCCTTATTGCCAAATTCACTTTTAAATTGAAGAAAGGCGAGAAAACCACTAGAACTTTCAGGTATGATCTAAATCAAATCCCTTACAATTATACAGTGGAAGTAAGAAATAGATTTAAAAGACTCGATCTGATAGACAGAGTGCCTGATGAACTATGGATGGAGGTTCATGACACTGTACAGGACACAGGGAGAAAGACCATCATCATAGAAAAGAAATGCAAAAAAACAAAATGACTGTCTGAGGAGGACTTACAAATAGATGTGAAAAGAAGAGAAGCAAAAAGCAAGAGAAAAGAAAAGATATACCTAATTGAATGCAGAGTTCTAAAAATAGCAAGGAAAGATCACAAAGCCATCCTCAGTAATCAGTGCAAAGAACTGAAGGGAAAAAATAGAATGGAAAAGACTAGAGATTTCTACAAGACAATTAGAGATACCTCAAGCAGGTTTTAGAAAAGGCAGAGGAACCACAGATCAAATTGCCAACATCTGCTGGATCATGGAAAAAGCAAGAAAGTTCCAGAAAAACATCTATTTCTGCTTTATTGACTATGCCAAAGCCTTTGACTGTGTGGATCACAATAAATTGTGGAAAATTCTGAAGAGATGGGAACACCAGACCACTTGACCTGCCTCTTGAGAAATCTGTATGCAGGTCAGGAAGCAACAGTTAGAACTGGACATAGAATAACAGACTGGTTCCAAATAGGAAAAGGAGTATGTCAAGGCCTTATATTGTCACCCTGTTTATTTAACTTATATGCAGAGTACATCATGAGAAATGCTGGGCTGGAAGAAACACAAGCTGGAATCAAGACTGCTGAGAGAAATATCAGTAACCTCAGATATGCAGATGACACCACCCTTATGGCAGAAAGTGAAGAGGAACTAAAAAGCCTTTTAATGAAAGTGAAAGAGGAGAGTGAAGAAGTTGGCTGAAAGCTCAACATTCAGAAAACAAAGATCATGGCATCTGGTCCCATCACTTCATGGGAAATAAATGGGGAAACAGTGTCAGACTATTTTTTGAGGCTCCAAAATCACTGCAGATGGTGACTGCAGCCATGAAATTAGAAGACGCTTACTCCTTGGAAGAAAAGTTATGACCAACCTAGACAGCATATTCAAAAGCAGAGACATTACTTTGCTGACTAAGGTCCGTCTAGTCAAGGCTATGGTTTTTCCAGTAGTCATGTACAGGTGTGAGAGTTGGACTGTGAAAAAGGCTGAGTGCTGAAGAATTGATGCTTTTGAACT
This sequence comes from Nanger dama, assembly GCA_917880005.1. Taxonomy (NCBI): domain Eukaryota; kingdom Metazoa; phylum Chordata; class Mammalia; order Artiodactyla; family Bovidae; genus Nanger; species Nanger dama. The sequence goes on along the minus strand of CAKJTW010000027.1, from coordinate 3,979,848 downwards.
GTGGTGTTGGAGAAGACTCTTGAGAGTCCCTTGGACTGCAAGGAGATCCAACCAGTCCATTCTGAAGGAGATCAGCCCTGGGATTTCTTTGGAAGGAATGATGCTAAAGCTGAAACTCCAGTACTTAGGCCACCTCATGTGAAGAGTTGACTCATTGGAAAAGACTTTGATGCTGGGAGGCATTGGAGGCAGGAGGAAAAGGGGACAACCAAGGATGAGATGGCTGGATGGCATCACTGACTCGATGGACATGAGTTTGAGTGAACTCTGGGATTTGGTGATGGACAGGGAGGCCTGGTGTCCTTCGATTAATGGGGTCGCAAAGAGTCGGACACAACTGAACGACTGAACTGAACTGAACTGAAGGGAACATTTCATGCAAACAAGGGATCAAAAAAGACAGAAATGTTATGGACCTGACAGAAGCAGAAGTAATTAAGAAGACTTGCAATAGTACACAGAAGATTATACAAAAAAGACCTTCACAATTCAGATAATAACAATGATGTGATCACTCAACTAGAGCCAGATATTCTGGAATGTGAAGTCTAGTGGGCCTTAGGGAACATCACTATGAACAAAGCTAGTGTAGGTGGTGGAGGTGATGGAATTACAGTTGAACGACTTCAAATCCTGAAAGAGGATGCTGTGAAAGTACTGCACTCAATATGCCAGCGAATTCGGAAAGCTCATCAGTGGCCACAGGACTGGAAAAGATCAGTTTTCATTCCAATTCCAAAGAAAGGCAATGCCAAAGAATGCTCAAACTACCGCACAATTGCACTCATCTCACACTCTAGTAAAGTAATGCTCAAAATTCTCTAGGCTAGGCTTCAGCAATATGTGAATCATGAACTTCCAGATGTTCCAGCTGGTTTTAGAAAAGGCAGAGGAACCAGAGATCAAATTGCCAACATCTGCTGGATCATGGAAAAAGCAAGAGAGTTCCAGAAAAACATCTTCTTCTGCTTTATTGACTATGCCAAAGCCTTTGACTCTGTTCATCACAATAAACTGTGGAAAATTCTGAAGAAATGGGAAAACCAGACCACCCTACCTGCATCTTGAAGTCTGTATGAAAAAAGTAACTGGACATGGAGTTAGAACTGGACATGGAATAGCAAACTGGTTCCAAAGGAGTATGTCAAGGCTGTATATTGTCACTCTGCTTATTTAACTTATATGCAGAGTACATTAAGCAAAATGCCAGGCTGAATGAAGCGTAAGCTGGAATCAAGTTTGCTGGGAGAAACACCAATAACCTCAGATATGCAGATGACACCACCCTTATGGCAGAAAGTGAAGAGGAACTAAAAAGCCTCTTGATGAAAGTGAAAGAGAAGAGTGAAAAAGTTGGCTTAAAGCTCAACATTCAGAAAAAGAAGATCATGGAAACTGTTCCCATCACTTCATGGCAAATAGATGGGGAAACAGTGAAAACAGTTGCTGACTATTTTGGGGTGGCTCCAATATCACTGCAGATAGTGACTATAGCCATGAAATTAAAAGACACCTACTCCTTGGAAGAAAAGTTATGACCAGCCTGAGTTCAGTTCAGTTCAGTCACTCAGTCGTGTCTGACTTTTTGTGACTCCATGAATGGCAGCATGCCAGGCCTCCCTGTCCATCACCAACTCCCAAAGTTTACCCAAACTCATATCCATCTAGTCAGTGATACCATCCAGACATCTCTTCCTCTGTCGTCTCCTTCTCCTGTCCCCAATCCCTCCCAGAGTCAGGGTCTTTTCCAAAATGTCAGCTCTTCACATGAAGTGGCCAAAATATTAGAGTTTCAGCTTCAGCATCAGTCCTTCCAGTGAACACCCAGGTCTGATCTCCTTTAGGATGAACTCATTGGATCTCTGTACAATCCAAGGGACTCTCAAGTGTCTTCTCCAACACCACAATTCAAAAGCATCAATTCTTTGGTGCTCAGCTTTCTTATAGTCCAACTCTCACATCCATGCATGACCACTGGAAAAACTATAGCTTTGACTAGACGGACACTTGTTGGCAAAGTAATGTCTCTGCTTTTGAATATGCTATCTAGGTTGGTCATAACTTTCCTTCCAAGGAGTAAGGGTCTTTTAATTTCATGGCTGCAATCACCATCTATGACCAACTAGATAGCAGAATGAAATCTAGTTTAGATGACACCACTAGCCATTTTAATAAGGACATAGCATTTCTATCACAGGATATCAGTAAGCTTTTGCAATATATTCATGGTTATTACATGGCTAGATTAAATTTATTTTATAAACAAACTTGATTTTTAATTAAAAATATAAATGGATAGTTATACCCGTCACTCAGAGAAGGCAATGGCACCCCACTCCAGTACTCTTGCCTGGAAAATCCCATGGATGGAGGGAGCCTGGAAGGCTGCGGTCCATGGGGTCCTGAGGGTGGACATGACTGGTGACTTCACTTCAAGGGAATGGCACCCACTCCAGTACTCTTGCCTGGAGAATCCCAGGGACAGGTGGGCTGCCATCTATGGGGTCGCACAGAGTCGGACATAACTGAAGTGACTTAGCATCAGTAGCAGTATACCCATCACTATGTTTTAAATGTTAACATTCTTTAGAAAATGGCAAATAAAGGAAAATAATTTCTATGATAATATCTCTTAAAATTTAGTTATGTGCCATTAAGAGGCAGGTAGTTGTTATGTAGGTATATGTTATGTTATATATGTAGATATATGTTATGTTATACAGGATCTAAGAAAAGGTAAGGGCTGCAAGTTTTCAGCCACAGTTTTAATCGCATTGCTCTTTGGTCTCTGTGAGTCTATGAATGAAGGACTGTCTCTAATTCCATGTTTTACAGAAAGCTTTGGGCAGCTGTTTAAATAAAGCACTAACGTATCAGAATATAATAAATCCAAAATAAAAGACAAAGCCTCTGCAGTCCACCTGCTTTTTTAAATCTTGTATTCTGTTTCTTGCATGGTGTTTTGTCTTTCATCTCAGGAGCCCACATGACAATGTCACTGGCAGTTAGAGCATGTTGACACGCTTGACATCCAATTTAGTTAATGCTGGGTCAGTCTGGGAGATGCAGAAACACTGCTATGTATGCAGTAGAGAAGGCTGTGTGTGAGTACTGAGGAATACCCTCTAATTCCCAGGATACTTGTTAAACAATTCTAATGTCAGAATACCAGCAAGAGAACTCTAACAATCAGTGTCACAATAAAATGCATAGGTAATACATTGTTTTGAGAGTGAATGTGTTAAAATACACTGCCCCTTTTTCTCTGTCTCTGAAATGCATTCTTTCCATGGCTCTTATAGTTACTTTAAGATTCAAAGAGATGACAACTGACTTTACATAGTATTATTGGAATAATCATTGCAGTCATATTTTAATAGAGTGTAGTATTTATTTATTTAAGCTTTGTCTGTAGTGCTGCCTAGTTTATCTGAAGTCTGTCAACTTCCCAAGAAATTAACTTGCAAAGTGGAGTTAGTCATTGTATTAACAAATCTATAAATATAGAATGACACACATTGCCAATGCAAATTAATATCAAGAGAATTGTTCAGTGCCACCAAAATATAAATATTTGTATATGCTGTTAAAACTGGTGACTTTGTTCTTGTTGTGTTTCTTCTTCTTCTTCTTCTATTTTAATAAATTGTACATTATCGGAGATCAATCAAGATGGTGGAGCCGGAGGATGCGGAACTCACCTCTTCCATGGAACATATCAAAAATTCATCTACAAGTAGAACAATTCTCACTGAAAACTAACTAGAAGCTGGAAGAAAGATTTCTATACTCTAAAAATATAAGAAAAACCTACATGGAGTTGGGTAAAGGGAAGAGCAGTGATTAAGTCAGGACCTGTGGCCCTGAGTGGGGGACTCAGTGGAAAAGGGAGACCGCATGGGCAGAGATCCACCCTGGAGGTGAGCTATTCTAGCTCATAATGGGCACTCCAGACTGGAGGTCCAAAACAGGGAAGACTAGCTCCCTTGGCTGGTCAGGGAGCAGCTGAGACTAACTGGAGGGCTGTGTGAAACCTGGACTCTGTTCATGAGGAGCATGAGTTCTGGCTTGCTCCCAAATCTGGACAGAGAGTGGACATAGGAATGCTCCAGTGGCTACCTGACTTCCTCCAACTGTGTACCCCAGCCTGAGGAGAGCAAACACTCCAGGCCTGCTTATGTCACCTTAGAGCTCTGCACTAAAGGGCTGCCATAACTGGGGAGAGAGCTTAGTTGTGGTCAACAGGGTTGACTTATACCTGGAGAATCATCTGAGAATGGCGAGTCTGGTCACTGTTGGTGCTTACTCAGGCAGCATGTTGGAAGTAGCACCAACACACTGAGAGCTTAGTTGGGCCCCACCTACCCTGCAGCATAACTCCACATCAGGGTGGTGGTAGCATAAGCTGTGGGAGTGATCAGCTGTGAGGGATAAGTTAAACTCAGACCCAAAGTTAAGTCTGAATGTGGCAGGGGCAACCATTGCTGGTACTTTCATGGGTGGTGCATCTGAGGCAGCCTGGACCACTGTCTACAGTTGGCCCACCACAGCTGAAGCATCATACTAGACAAGAGCTTGCATAGGCCCCTCATGCTCCAGAACTCCTCCCCTCTGGGCAAGAGTCCTGGTGCTGGGAGAGGGAAGAGCACACCCTTAAAAGGATCAGAGACAGTTCACCCCTGACTCACCCCTGACCCCTCAGGGAATCTGTACTAGGAACTTGAGATAAGACCACATCCTAATAGAACATAATATCACTGAGCAAAGGGGAGGCCTTGCCACATACTGACTCCATCCTCAACCTCTCCATCTTTAGCACCTCTCCCTATCAAGGCAATATTTGCCAGCACACCTGAAGGAAAGACATGACTTGTGTTCATATCAAATTCATCTCTCCTATCAAAGGCACTGGGCACATATAGACAGTATAAGCATGCTCGCACATAAAGATACTCTTTTAAGATGGCAATAGATAACTATTTTATCTCAATTCATAGAGACAGAGAGAATTAAGGAAAATTAGAAGGGAGAGCTACCGGTCTAAATTGAAAGAGCCAGAAAAGAAATCCTGAAGAAAAAAAAAAAAAAACAGGAATAAATATTTTAGCAGATCAAAGATCTGAATCATTAGTAATAAGAATGCTAACTGAATGAGGAGAACACAAGATGAACACACTGGGAATTTTAACAAAGAACTAGAAAAAAATTATAAAAGGAACTAAATGTCCATCAGCAGATGAATGGATAAGAAAGCTGTGGTACATATACACAATGGAGTATTCAGTTCAGTTCAGATCAGTCGCTCAGTCATGTCTGACTCTTGGCGACCCCATAAATCACAATACACCAGGCCTCCCTGCCCATGACCAACTCCCAGAGTTCACTCAAACTCATGTCCATCGAGTCAGTGATGCCATCCAAGCATCTCATCCTCTGTCACCCCCTTCTCCTCCTGCCCCCAATCCCTCCCAGCATCAGAGTCTTTTCCAATGAGTCAACTCTTCGCAGGAGGTGGCCAAAGTACTGGAGTTTCAGCTTTAGCATCATTCCTTCCAAAGAAACCCCAGGGCTGATCTCCTTCAGAATGGACTGGTTGGATCTCCATGCAGCCCAAGGGACTCCCAAGAGTCTTCTCCAACACCACAGTTCAAAAGCATCAATTCTTCAGTGCTCAGCCTTCTTCACAGTCCAATTCTCACATCCATACATGACCACTGGGAAAACCATAGCCTTAACTCAGCCATTAAAAAGAATACATTTAAATTAGTTCTAATGAGGTGGATGAAACTGGAGCCTATTATGCAGACTGAAGTAAGCCAGAAAGAAAAACACCAATACAGTATACTAAAACATATATATGGAATTTAGAAAGATGGTAACGATAACCCTGCATGCGAGACAGCAAAAGAGACACAGATGTATAGAACGGACTTTTGGACTCTGTGGGAGAGGGAGTGGGTGGGATGATTTGGGGAGAATGGCATTGAAACATTTATAATATCATATAAGAAACGAATCACCAGTCTAGTTTTGGTGCAGGATACAGGATGCTTGGGGCTGGTGCATTGGGATGACCCAGAGGTATGGTACGGGGAGGGAAGTGAGAGGGAGGTTCAGGATGGGGAACATGTGTACACCTGTGGCAGATTCATGTTGATGTGTGGCAAAACTAATGCAACATTGTAAAGTAATTAGCCTCCAATTAAAATAAACTTTTAAAAAGGAACCAGTCAGAACAGAATACAACAATTGAAACAAAAAACATACTATAAGGAATCAATAGTAAGAATGTATAAGAGATCTGGAAGATAGAATAATGGAAATCATCCAATTGGAAGAGCAAAATGAACTAATTAAAAATGAGAACAGTTCAAGAAATGTCTAGGGTAACATAAAGTATACTAACATTTACATTATAGGGGATCTAGAAGGAGAAAAGGTAGAAAAGGGAATAAAAACATATTTGAGGAAATGATATCTGAAATCTTCCCAAAACTAGAGAAAGAAGAAGATATATGGTTACAGGAAGTATACAGAATCCCAAACAAGATAAACTTATACCAACCCACACCAAGACCTAGATAATTAAAATGGCAAAAGTTGAAGAGAATATTTTAAAGGCACAAAGAGAAAAGCAAAGTCATGTACAAGAGAAATCTCATAGGGTTATGAACTGATTTTTCTGCATAAGTTTTGCAGGGCCACAAGGACTGGCATCATATATTCAAAGTGTGATAAGGAGAAAATATGAAATCTGGGATATATTGTCCAGCAAGATTACCAATTAGAATTGAAGAAGAGATAAAGAACAAGCAAAGAAAGATAAAGACAAGCAAAAGATATCACTGATACTAAAGTTGCCCCAAAATAATATTAAGGGTCGTCTCTAAGTGAAAAAGAAAAGAAAAGAACAAGAAGTAAGAACTTTTGAGTGGGAAAGAAAAATATCACTCAGAGAGGCAAATATATATTAAGAACTGAAGGTTAACTATTTAAATAAGCTACTACAAAGATCAAAAGACAAAAAAAATTGTGAAAGCAACTATAACTAAAACAGTGAAGAGACAGATAAACAAGAATTTGTCAAAGATGACATAAAAACACCAAATGTAGCAGAAAGATGTTAAATAAAAGTTTAGAATGTGTTTGACCTTAAATGACTATCAGTTTAAAACAAGGAGATGGAGTTATAAGTCAACAAATATGAATATCATGGTAGCCAAAGGTCAAAACACACGATAGCTATACAAAAACTAGAAAGAAGGGAACAGAAACATAGTACTAAAGAAAATAACATAACTACAAGAGAAGAAACAAAAAGATAAAGGAATGAATAACAAACAACTGGAAAACAAGAAATAAACTGGCAATAAGTACATGTGTGTGCACTTAGTTACTCAGTCATGCCCAATTCTTTGCAACCTCATGGACTGTAGCCTGCCAGGTTCCTCTGTCCATGGGGATTCTTCAGGCAAGAATACTGGAGTGGGTTGCCACACCCTCCTTCAGGAAACAGGGGATCTTCCCACCTCAGGGATCAAACCCAGGTCTCCTGCACTGCAGGTCATTTCTTTACCATCTGAGCCACGAGGGAAGTTTAAGAATTCTAGAATAGGTAGCCTGCCCCTTCTCCAGACATCTTGAGCCAGATATCTTGTAATGTGAAGTCAGGTGGGCCTTAGAAAGCATCACTATGAACAAAGCCAGTGGAGGTGATGAGATTCCAGCTGAGCTCTTTCAAATCCTGAAAGATGATGCTGTGGAAGTGCTGCACTCAATATGCCAGCACATTTGGAAAACTCAGCAGTGGCCACAGGACTGGAAAAGGTCAGTTTTCATTCCAATCCCAAAGAAAGGCAATGCCAAAGCATGCTCCAACTACTGCACAATTGCATTCATCTCACATGCTAGTAAAGTAATGCTCAAAATTTTCCAAGCCAGGCTTCAGCAATATGTGAACCATGAACTCTCTGATGTTCAAGCTGGTTTTAGAAAAGGCAGAGGAACCAGAAATCAAATTGCCATCATCCGCTGGATCATGGAAAAAGCAAGAGAGTTCCAGAAAAACATCTATTTCTGCTTTACTGACTATGCCAAAGCCTTTGGCTGTGTGGATCACAACAAACTGTGGACAATTCTGAGAGAATTGGGAATACCAGATCACCTAACCTGCCTCTTGAGAAATCTGTATGGAAGTCAGGAAGCAACAGTTAGAACTGGACATGGAACAACAGACTGGTTCCAAATAGGAAAAGGAGTACATCAAGGCTATATATTATCATCCTGCTTATTTAACTTATATGCAGTGTACATTATGAGAAATGCTGGGCTGGAAGAAGCACAAACTGGAATCAAAATTGCCAGGAGAAATATCAGCAACCTCAGATATGGAGATGACACCACCCTTATGGCAGAAAGTGAAGAGGAACAAAAAAGCCTCTTGATGGAAGTGAAAGAGGAGAGTGAAAAAGTTGGCTTAAAGCTCAACATTCAGAAAACGAAGATCATGGCATCTGGTCCCATCACTTCACGGGAAATAGATGGGGAAACAGTGGAAACAGTGTCAGACTTTAATTTTTGAGGCTCCAAAATCACTGCAGATGGTGACTGCAGCCATGAAATTAGAAGATGCTTACTCCTTGGAAGAAAAGTTATGACCAACCTAGATAGCATATTCAAAAGCAGAGACATTACTTTGCCGACTAAAGTCCATCTAGTCAAGGCTATGGTTTTTCCTGTGGTCATGTTTGGATGTGAGAGTTGGACTGTGAAGAAGGCTGAGTGCTGAAGAATTGATGCTTTTTAACTGTGGTGTTGGAGAAGATTCTTGAGAGTCCCTTGGACTGCAAGGAGATCCAAGCAGTCTATTCTGAAGGAGATCAGCCCTGGGATTTCTTTGGAAGGAATGATGCTAAAGCTGAAACTCCAGTACTTTGGCCCCTTCATGTGAAGAGTTGACTCATTGGAAAAGACTCTGATGCTGGGAGGGATTGGGGGCAGGTCGGACACGACTGAGGGACTGAACTGTACTGTAACTGTCCGTTCTCCAAGGAACTTCCCAACCCAGCAATTCAAATTGAGTCTTTTGCATTGTAGACAAATTCTTTACCAACTGAGCTACCCAGGAAGCCCCTAGTAAGTATATACTTCCCTGGTGACTCAGATGGTAAAGAGTCCACCTGTAGTGCAGGAGATCTGAGTTTGATCCCTGGGTTGAGAAGATTCCCTGGAGGAGGACATGGCAACCCACTCCAGTATTCTTGCCTGGAAAATCTCCATGGACAGAGGAGCCTGGCAGACTACAGTCCGTAGGATCACAAAGAATTGGACATGACTAAGTGACAAAGTCCACACACTAATAAATACTTTAAATATCAAAGGATGAAATGCTTCAGTCAAAGAGGCATAGGGTAGCTCACTGGATATAAAACCAAGACGAATCCATATGATGCTTATAAGATACTCATTTCAGAGCTAAAGATCCACACAGACTGAAAGTTAGTTGATACTAAAAGGTAGTTTATACAAGCAGAAATGACTTTTTTGGCTAGCAATACTCCTGTCATACAAAAGAAAGGGATTATATAATGATAAAAGATCAACAAATGAGGAGGATATTAAAGTCATCATATGTATGCACCCAATATAGGAGTGCATATATATATATATATAAGCACTGAATATATAATGAAAATACTAGCAGACATAAAGGGAGAAATTCACAATAATACAGTAATAGTAGTCAATGTTAACATTCCATTCATATCAATGGGCAGATAATCTAAAAGGAAGGACAATAAGGCAACAATCATCTTAAATGACAATATATTCCAGTTCAACTTGATAAATAGCTATAAGATATTCTATCCAAAAATAACCCAATATACATTCTTTTCAAGTTCACATGGAATATTCTACAAGATAGGCCATATAATGGGCCACAGAACAAGTCTCAACAAATTTAAGAGGATTTATGGCAAGCATTTTTTTCAAACACAATAGTATGAAACTAGAAACCAATTGCACAATGAAACATGAGAAAAGAATAAACACATGGAAACTAAACAACCGTGCTACTAAAAAAAAAAAAAAAAAAATGGGTGAATGAAGAAATCATGAAATACTGTAAGCCAGAAAATGGAAACACAAATTTACAAAATCTCTGTCATATTGCAAAAGCCAAAAAAGGAAAATTTACAGCAATACAGAGTTCCCTCAAGAAGCAAGAAAAACAGACAAATCTCAAACAACCTGATCTGCCATACAGAGAAATTAGACAAAGACCAAAGTTAAAAAAGGAAGGAAATAATAAAGAGCAAAGAGGAAATAAAATTATATACAAAAAAGAAAGAAAGAAGAAAAGAGCATAGATACAAAACCCCTCAACAAAATACTAGCAAGTAAAATCAAACAACACATTAAAAGGATCATACACCATAATCAAATGGGGTTTATCTTAAGAATGCAGGAATTCTTCAACATACACAAATCAAACAATGTGAGATACCACATTAATAAACTGAAGAATAAAAACCAACTGATCATCTCAAAAGAGGCAGAGAAAGTTTTTGAAAAAACTCAACACCCATTGATTAAAAAAAAAAAAAAAAAAAAGAAGAACTATCCAGGAAGTGGACACAGAGGGAAGCTACATCAACATAATAAAGACCATACATGACAAACCCATAGCAAACATCATTCTCAACAGTGGAATATTGGAAGCATTACTTCTAAGATCAGGAACAATCCAAGGATATCCATTCTTACTGCTTTTATTCAATATAGTTATGGATGTTGTAGCCATGACAATAAATGAAATTAAAAAAAAAGAAAATAAATGAATCCAACTTGAAAAAAAAAAAAGAAGTAAGAATGTCATAGTCTGGAGATGACATATTATACATTTAAAAATCCTAAATATGCTACCAGAAAACCACTTGATGCTGTTTAGTTGTTAAGTCATGTTTGACTCTTTGTGATCCCATGGATTTCAGCACACCAGGCTCAACTGTCCTTCACTATCTCTGAAAATTTGCTCAAACTCATGTCCATTGAGTTGTTGAGGATATCTAACTATCTCATTCTGTCACTCCCTTTTCCTTCTGCCTTCCAGCTTTCCCAGCATCAAGGCCTTTTCCAGTGAGTCAGCTCTTTACATCAAGTTATCAAAGTATTGGAAAACTACTATAGCTCACCAATGTATTTGGTAAAGTTGTGGGATACAAAATTAATACATAGAAATGTCTTGTATTCTTATACACTAACAATGAAATCAGAAAGGGAAATTAGGGAAACTTTTATGTTTACCATCACATCAAAAATTATAATACCTAGGAATAAACCTACCTAAGGAAGCAAAAGGCATGTACTCAAAAAACTGTAAGATAGTGTGGATCACAATAAACTGTGGAAAATTCTGAAAGAGATGGGAATACCAGACCACCTGACCTGCCTCTTGAGAAACCTATATGCAGGTCAGGAAGCAACAGTTAGAACTGGACATAGAACAACAAACTGGTTCCAAGTAGGAAAAGGAGTATGTCAAGGCTGTATACTGTCACCCTTCTTATTTAACTTTATGCAGAGTACATTATGAGAAATGCTGGGCTGGAAGAAGCACAAACTGGAATCAAAATTGCCAGGAGAAATATCAACAACCTCAGATATGGAGATGACACCACCCTTATGGCAGAAAGTGAAGAGGAACAAAAAGCCTCTTGATGAAAGTGAGACAGGAGTGGAAAAGAGTTGGCTGAAAGCTCAAAATTCAGAAAACTAAGATCATGAAATCTGGTGCCATCACTTCATGGGAAATAGATGGGGAAACAGTGGAAACAGTGTCAGACTTTATTTTTGGGGACTCCAAAATCACTGCAGATGGTGACTGCAGCCATGAAATTAAAAGATGCTTATTCATTGGAAGAAAAGTTATGACCAACCTAGAGAGCATATTCAAAAGCAGAGATATTATTTTGCCAACAGAGCTCCATCTAGTCAAGGCTATGGTTTTCCTAGTGGTCATGTATGGATGTGAAAGTTGGACTGTGAAGAAAGCTGAGCACCAAAGAATTGATGCTTTTCAAGTGTTGTGTTGGAGAAGACTCTTGAGAGTCCCTTGGACTGCAAGGAGATCCAACCAGTCCATTCTGAAGGAGATCAGCCCTGGTGTTCTTTGGAAAGACTGATGCTAAAGCTGAAACTCCAGTACTTTGTCCACCTCATGTGAAGAGTTGACTCATTGGAAAAGACTCTGATGCTGAAAGGGATTAGGGGCAGGAGGAGAAGGGGACAACAGAGGATGAGATGCTTGGATGGCATCACTGACTCGATGGACATGAGTTTGAGTGAACTCTGGGAGTTGGTGATAGACAGGGAGGCCTGGCGTGCTGCAGTTCATGGGGTCGCAAAGAGTTGGACATAACTGAGCGACTGAACTGAACTGAACTGAGTGATGAAAGTAATCAAAATGACACAAACAAATGGAGAGATATATTATATTCTTGGATTGGAAGAATCAGTATTTTGAAATGAATATACTACTCAAATCAATCTGCAGATTCAGTGCAATTCCTATCAAATTACTGAGGCATTTTTACAGAATTGGAACAAAAAATTTTACAATTTGTATGGAAATATAAAAGACCTTGAATAGCCAAAGTAGTCTTGAGAAAGGAAAACAGCTGGAGGAATCAGGCTCCCTGACCTCAGACTATACTACAAAGCTAGAGTAATTGAAACAGAGTGTTACTGGAACAAATACAGAAATATGTTGATAGATCAATGGAACAAGAGAGAATGTCCAGAGATAAACTCAAATATCTGTGGTCACCTAATATAAAACAGAGGTGACAAGAATATGTGATGGAGAAAGTACAAGCTTTTTAATAAGAAGTGCTGGAAAAGTTGTACAGCTACATGTAAAATAACCAAATTAGAACATTCTCTAACACCATGCTGCTGCTAAGTCACTTCTGTTGTGTCTGACTCTGTTTGACCCCATAGATGGAAGCCTACCAGGCTCCCCCATCCCTGGGATTCTCCAGGCAAGAACATTGGAGTGGGTTCCCATTTCCTTCTCTAACACCATACAGAAAAATAAAGTAGAAATGGATTAAGACCTAAATCTTAATCGTAAGACCAGAGACTGTAAAACTCTTAGAGAAAAACATAGTCAGAACACTCTCTAACATAAATTGCAGCAAGCTTTTTTTTGATCCACCTCCTAGAAAGATGAAAAAAATAAATAAATAAAACAAACAAATGGGACCTAGCTAAACTTAAATTTTAATTTTTAAGCACAGCAAATGAGACCATAATAAAACAAAAACACAATCCACAGAATGGGAGAATGTTTGCAAAGGAAGCAACCAACAAAGGATTAATCTCCAAAATGTACAAAGTACTCATATACATAAATATCAAACATAAAAACATCCCCATTAAAAAACAAATGAGTAGAAGATCGAATTAGACATTTCTCAAAAAAGACATACAGATGGCCAGGAGATGCATAAAAGATGCTCAGCATCACTAAATATTACAGAAATGCAAACCAAAATGAAGTATCATCTCACACTGGTCAGAGTAGCCATCATCACAAAATCTGCAAACAATAAATGCTGAAGATGGTGTGAAGAAAAGGGAACTCTCCTACCCTGCTGGTAGGAATGTAAGTTGGTACAGACAGTATGGAGAACAGTATGGAGACTCCTTAAAAAACTAAAATTAGATATGCCATCTGATCCAGCAGTCCCACTTCTGTGACATATAGATGGATAAAACTATAATTCAATAAGATACATGTACCTCAGTGTTCTATTTATGATAGCCAGGATATGGAAGCTACCTAAATGACCATCAAAGAAGGAATGAATGAAGATGTGGTACGTATATACAATTGAGTATTACTCAGCCATTAAAAAAGAATGAAATAATGTTATTTTCAGAAATATGGGTAGACCTAAAGATTGTCATATTAAATTATGTAAGTCAGAAAGAGAAAGACAAATATTGTGATACCTCTTATATGTAGAATCTATAAAAAGTGGTACAAAGGTACTTATTTACAGAAACAGAGTCAGAGGTTTAGAAAATAAATATGTTTACCAAGGGGAAAAAGTTGGGGAGGGATAAGAAAGTGGGATTGACATATACACACTACTATATTTAAAATAGATAACTAATAAGGACCTATTTTGTACCACAGGGAATTCTACTCAATACTGTCTAATGACTTATATGGGAAAAGAATAAAAAGACTGGATAAATGTATTTGAATAACTGGTTCACTTTGCTGTAGTTGTGAAACTAACACAACATTGTAAATCAATTATACTCCAATTAAAATTAAAAATAAATAGAATAATACCTTACATTTAGAGACCATGCCTTCTTAGGCTACACTTGGTTGTATTATTTTGTACCTTTCTTTGTTTTTAATGGTTTTGACATCTGGAGAAAGTCTTATTCAGGTATTTCATAGAATGCCCTTTGATTGGTATTTGTTTAGTTTCTTTCTTCTTTTATTTTCATGATGAGACCTTCATTTGTATCATTGTTTTTTGGCTTTCAGTTGCATTGGTAAATGGAGAAACTGAGTAGAAAATCAGAGGGGAATGAGGTTGTGTTTTATATTTCCATGGTTCTCGCCAGGTGAGGAACTTGGGCTGACTGTATTCTTCAAATACAGTGCACATCTCTATTCCTCAAATACAGTAAACAATCCTATTCATGTTGTCTCTGTCTACAGTTTTCAGGTTCTTGTACTCACTCCCTCTCCTTGTCATTTCAGGGATTTAAAGTAACTGCACCTTCGCTCTTACTATTCCTAAGCTATTTCATTATCCCTCATAATTTCCCAACCCCTCACACACATCTTTGAAAACAGTCCCTTTATTAAAAATTTCTTGGATCATCCTAATGAAAGTGTGCCATTTATTCCATTGGAATCCTCTTTAGTATATTATGAATCAAATTTAACTTCTCCTGACATCGAGGCAGAACTAACTTTTTAAAAATAAATTTTTATTGTTATGTAGTACATCTATGATAAACTATTTGTTAATAATTATTACTACTCTTGGTTTAGCACTAACAGTTCTTTGAAACTCTCCCAAATATGACAGATGTTTATTTATTTAATTTTCTATTTCATTCCCTAAACTATTGACTACAATTTCAAATAAGTTCATTTCATTGCATCTCTATTCCAAATCCATTTAGATTAGTTAAATATCTTCTTACCAAGACACATTTGACTGCTGATATGTCTATAGTCATAGGGAATAGCCACAGGCCGTTAGTTTATGAGCTGTCATATAAGAAATGAACTACCCTGAGTCCACCAAAATCATATAGGTGCCTCTGTCAATCCCAGATGAGTTTAGCCTTCAAGCCATCCTCTCCAAGCCACAGAACACATGTGAGAAGACACTGTGCACCTTCCAATTGGGCCTATCTGCCAAGCTAATACCACTAAGTTTTCTTATGTGACATCACATGAGAACTAACTAGCCAGGCTTTACCCAAATGCCTGGTCTAGAAAAACATGAGATGTAATTTTTAAGTTGTTATTTTAAACACTTAGGTTGTCTCTTGATGAAAGTGAAAGGGGAGAGTGAAAAAGTTGGCTTTAAGCTCAGCATTCAGAAAACTAAGATTATGGGCTTCTGGTCCCAGCACTTCATAGCAAATAGATGGGGAAACAGTGGAAACAATGTCAGACTTTGTTTTTCTGGGCTCCAAAACCACTGCAGATGGTGACTGCAGCCATGAAATTAAAAGACGCTTACTCCTTGGAAGGAAAGTTATGACCAACCTAGAGAGCATATTCAAAAGCAGAGATATCACTTTGCCAACAGAGCTCCATCTAGTCAAGGCTATCGTTTTTCCAGTAGTCATGTATGGATGTGAGACTTGGACTGTGAAGAAAGCTGAGCACTGAAGTATTGATGCTTTTGAACTGTGGTGTTGGAGAAGACTCTTGAGGGTCCCTTGGACTGCAAGGAGATCCAACCAGTCCATTCTAAAGGATATCAGTCCTGGGTGTTCTTTGGAAGTAATGATGCTAAAGCTGAAACTTCAGTACTTTGGCCACCTCATGCGAAGAATTGACTCCTTGGAAAAGACTCTGATGCTGGGAGGGATTGGGGGCAGGAGGAAAAGGGGACGACAGAGGATGAGATGGCTGGATGGCATCACTGACTCAATGGACATGAGTTTGAGTGAACTCCGGGAGTTGGTGATGGACAGAGAGGCCTGGCGTGCTGCAGTTCATGGGGTCACAAAGAGTCGGACAGGACTGAGCAACTGAACTGAACTGAGGTTAGTCTGTTTGCTATGAAGAAATACAAAACCAAAGCAGAATCTAGTACCTGAAAGAAGTGTTCTGGCCTAACATTGTCAACTTAGGGCACTGCTTTTGATTTGGAACAGATGGCAGAAGCTTCAATGGCCTCAATGTGACCAATTCTGAAACCTGGAAATGAACACTAGATAAAGGCGTTAAGGACAACCAGAAAAATGTTACTGGAGCCTGGAGAGAAGAGAATGATGATATGTTGTTATGAGCTGTTGGGCAACATTGTCATGTATTGTAAACTAGAACAATGGGTACATATTTACTATACATGTATTCAGGTTCTGTTTAGAAGGCTACTAATAGGGTAGCTTTTGACACCTTATGAGGCACACGAAAGCAATAGCATTATTTTATTTGTGTAGTTTTGTTATAAAAATACACACATATGTTAATTACTTTTAAAAGCTGGTAGTGTGTACCACGGTGGTACTTTATTAGTCTAACAAGAAAGTTTCATGGCTTATATTTGATTGAGGAAGTACTAAGCTTCCATGACTTGAAATATTTTCTTTCCTCCATGTTAATCTTTAACTTCTGCTTTCAAATTTTTTTGTTATTTAAGCACTTCATTATGTCACTTAGATACACAAATCAGTAATCAGTAACCACAATTATCAAAGTTCTTAATTATGCATTAAATCTAAGCAATACATTCCTCAATAACTTGTACACAATTCTAGAGTTAGTCATCATGGATGTTAATTATAATTGTAGATTTGGGATTCTAAGAATCATTGAAGACTTTCATTCTCTAGTTTTAAACTGCATTTGTAGGCTAATATACCTGATGTGAGAAAAAATAAATATGCTTAATATTGTATTAGCTCTTCTAATAGTGAGACAGTGTTCAAATCGATCTCAAAAATGTTCAATTTAGCTGAAATCTTCTTTGTCAAGTAATCAATGTGTTTACTGAATGATGAAAGTGGTGTCAAGAAACTAGCAAGACTTAAAGTTATTTGAAAGGTAGAAAGCAAGCCAAGGAAAATTCACCAACTTGAACTTTACCATCATTAATCAGAACTGATGATATCAAGAGAAAAATGGAACATCTGTTCGCATTTTTCCAAAGGGTAAGAGTGAGGTAAGTCATTGACCTCATGAATAAACACTGAAAAAACAATTGGTAAAATGGATATGTACAACAGATGGTGTTTCCCATCATTGATGGTTTTGATTTTTATTTGAGAGAGTTTATTCATATTATAGGAGCTGAATTATAATGCATAAATCACTGAAAAATAATTGATAAGTGATATTTAATTAGATGTAGTTTGTTCTATTCTATGCCTTTCGTCTACAACCTTACACACACAGGAAAACACATAAAGCATGTTTATTATGGCTTGACTATCAGCTATTGGGCAGAAGTAGGTAACTTATCCTTCCCCCACCCTATTTTGTTATATGATCATATTAATCATTATTTAAAATGTGGAAAATAGACATTGAGTCATGAAAAGAAGGAAGCCTTGAAGAAATGTCCTTGATGCTGAACAAGGCTTATACAAATGGCAAACTATTGAGCACAGAATAAATGAGGTAATCAATTACCATTCAGTTATACAGATGGAAAAGCTGAGTCACCAGGAGGTCAAGTGGCTTGCCCAAGTTCACAGAACACGCGATTAGCATTATTATTCAGTTCTCCTGATTCTTTTTTATTTCTTATCATATTTTAAAAGTATAGCAAGAAGCACTAAAAAGAAATATTTTACACATATACAGCAAGTTAATTCCTTTAAATTGGTATTGACACAAAAACAATGAAAGCAATTTTAGGGTTTTGTTTTGCTTTGCTTTGCTTTTTTTCCACATAAATATACTTTACTCTTTATTTCTGTTTTTGCTATCATTGTAGAAATTGATTTGTTCCTTTAAAGTCTCTAAAACAGCAGAAATCAACTAGAATATAGGAGTCATTTCTACATTAGTGTATATAGGAAAGTGAACATATGTCAGTGGAAAGCCCTCTATAAAGTAACCCTTGCTTTCTTCTGATGACTGATCTAATAGAAATCACTTTATACTATCTGAATGACAGAAAATCAAGTAAACTAAAACAATTTTGATATCATATTGCATAAATTTACTACAACAGTTATGTTTCTAACTGGCTAGCACTCTGATTCACATATTACATTACATTTAATGGAAATATTAATGTAGTGTGGCATATATGGGCTAAAAAAATACTTGGATGCCACTTAACGTCTTATGGAGTCAAAAATTAAATGTATGCTTTAATTTGATATAAACAACAGTTTTATATAATGCCACATTTATATGTGCCTTGGGAACAATCTTCTGTGTCATATATGAATTCACTTCATAGTCGGACATGAAAATACAGTTTTTAAATAGAAACTGATTTCATATTTTTATATCCAGATACCTCTGTATATAATAAATAATGTCTTCACTTTCACATGGTTGTTTAACCTAGAACATGTTAAAATTTACCTTCTTTCTATATTCACCAAACTAGATATATAACTATGTAAAAATTTCTGCCCTGTGAATGTTACAAAATACGTTCATGGGTATAAATTTTTTTACACATACAAGAATACACAGAAGACCTGTACAAAAAGATCTTTACAACCCAGATAATCATGATGATGTGATCACTAATCTAGAGCCAGACATCTTGGAATGTGAAGTCAAGTGGGCCTTAAAAAGCATCACTACGAACAAAGCTAGTGGAAGTGATGGAATTCCAGTTGAGCTGTTTCAGATACTGAAAGATGATGCTGTGAAAGTGCTGCACTCAATATGCCAGCACATTTGGAAAACTCAGCAGTGACCACAGGACTGGAAAAGGTCACTTTTCGTTACAATTCCAAAGAAAAGCAATACCAAAAAATTCTCAAACTACTGCACAGTTGCACTCATCTCACATGCTAGTAAAGTAATGCTCAAAATTCTCCAAGCCAGGCTTCAGCAATATGTGAACCGTGAACTCCCTCATGTTCAAGCTGGTTTTATAAAAGGCAGAGGAACCAGAGATCAAATTGCCAACATCCGGTGGATCATGAAAATAGCAAAAGAGTTCCAGAAAAACAACTATTTCTGCTTTACTGACTATGCCAAAGCCTTTGGCTGTGTGGATCACAACAAACTGTGGAAAATTCTGAAAGAGATAGAAATTCCAGACCACCTGACCTGCCTCCTGAGAAATCTGTATGCAGGTCAGGAAGCAACAGTTAGAACTGGACATGGAACAACAGACTGGTTCCAAATAGGAAAAGGAGTATGCCAAGGCTGTATACTGTCACCCTGCTAATTTAACTTATTTGCAGAGTACATCATGAGAAATGCTGGACTGGAAGAAACACAAGCTGGAATAAAGATTGCCTGGAGAAATATCAATAACCTCAGATATGCAGATGACACCACTCTTATGGCAGAAAGTGAAGAGGAGCTAAAAAGCCTCTTGATGAAAGTGAAAGAGGAGAGTGAAAAAGTTGGCTTAAAGCTCAACATTCAGAAAACGAAGATCATGGCATCTGGTCCCATCACTTCATGGGAAATAGATGGAGAAACAATGGAAACAGTGTCAGACTTTATTTTTTGAGGCTCCAAAATCACTGCAGATAGTGGCTGCAGCCATGAAATTAGAAGACGCTTACTCCTTGGAAGAAAAGTTATGACCAACATAGCGTATTCAAAAGCAGAGACATTACTTTGCCAACTAAAGTCCATCTAGTCAAGGCTATGGTTTTTCCAGTAGTCATGTATGGGTGTGACAGTTGGACTGTGAAGAAGGCTGAGTGCCGAAGAATCGATGCTATTGAACTGTGGTGTTGGAGAAGACTCTTGAGAGTCCCTTGGACTGCAAGGAGATCCAACCAGTCCATTCTGAAGGAGATCAACCCTGGGATTTCTTTGGAAGGATTGATGCTAAAGCTGAAACTCCAGTACTTAGGCCACCTCATGTGAAGAGTTGACTCATTGGAAAAGACTCTGATACTGGGAGGCATTGAGGGTAGGAGGAGAAGGGGACGACAGAGGATGAGATGGCTGGATGGCATCATGGACTCGATGGACATGAGTCTGAGTGAACTCTGAGAGATGGTAATGAACAGGGGTGCCTGGCATGCTGCGATTCATGGGATGGCAAAGAGTCGGACATGACTGAGTGACTGAACTGAACTGAACATGCACACATTTCTCAGTTCTCAGGATCTCAGTTTGCTTCTAAGGTAAACCATTTAATATCACACTTTTGCAACCTACTTGAGTATTCTTGCCCAGAGAATTCTGTGGATGGAGAAGCCTGGTGGGCTTCCATCTATGGGATCACACAGAGTTGGACATTACTGAAGTGACTTAGCAGCAGCAGTAGCAATCCCAAGTATATGACCCAAACACTAATGATAAAGTAGCTGCTGTTGAAAGTTTTATTAAGACCTACAAGATCTTCTAGAAATAACAACCAAAAGGATGTCCTTTTCATTACAGGGTTCTGGAATGCAAAAGTAGAAAGTCAAGAGATACCTGGGATAACAGGCAAGTTTGGCCTTGGAGTACAAAATGGAGCAAGGCAAAAGCTAACACATTTGCCATGAAAAGGCACTGATCATAGCAAACACCCACTTCTAACAACACAGGAAACAACTCTACACATGAACATCACCAGATGCTCAGTGGCGAAATCAGATTGATTATATTCTTTGCAAGTGAAGATGGAGAAGCTCTATAGGGTCAGCAAAAAACAAGACTGAGAGATGACTGACTCAGATCATGAACTCCTTATGGCAAAATTCAGACTTAAATTGAAGAAAATAGGAAAAACCATTAGACCATTCAGATATGATGTAAATCAAATCCCTTACAATTATACAGTGGAAGGGACAAATTGATTCAACGTATTAGATCTGATAGAGTGTTTGAAGAACTATGGATGGAGGTTTGTGACATTTTACAGGAGGTGGCGAGTAAAATCTTCACCAAAAAAAGAAATGCAAAAGGCAAAATGGACGAGGCCTTACAAATAACTGAGAAAAGAAAAATGAAGTGCAAAGGAGAAAAGGAAATATACACTCATCTGAAGGTAGAGTTCCAAAGAATAGCAAGGAGAGATAAGAAAGTCTTTTTATGTGAACAATTCAAAGAAATAGAGGAAAACAATAGAATGGGAAAGACTAGAGTTCTCTTCAAGAAGATCAGAGATAAAAGGGAAGATTTCATGCAAGTACGGGCACAATAATAGACAGAAATATTATGGACCTAAAGGAAGCAGAAGATATTAAGATTAGATGGCAAGAATACATAGAAGAACTATACAAAAAAAAAAAAAAAAAAGGTCTTAATGACCCAGATATTCATGATACTGTGATCACACACGTAGAGCCAGACATCCTGGAATGCAAAGTCAAGTGAGCCTTAGGAAGCATTAATATGAACAAATCCAGTGGAGATGATGGAATTCCAGGTGAGCTATTTCAAATCCTGAAAGATCATGCTGTGAAAGTGCTGCACTCAATAGGCCAGCAAATTTGGGGAACTCAACAGTGGCCACAGGACTGGAAAAGGTCAGTTTTCATTCCAATCCTCAAAAAGGCAATGCCAAAGCATATTCAAGCTACTGCACAATTGCACTCATCTCACATGCCAGCAAAATAATGTTCAAAATTCTCCAAGCAAGGTTTCAACAGTACATGAACAGAGAACTTCCAGATGTTCAGGCTGGATTTAGAAAAGACAGAGGAACCAGAGATCAAATTGCCAATATCTGTTGGATCATACAGAAAGCAAGACAATTCCAGAAAAAAAAAAAAAAAAAAAAAAAAACATCTACTTCTGCTTTACGGATTGTGCCAAAGCTTTTGACTGTGTGGATCACAGCAAACTGTGAAAAATTCAAAAGTGAAGTCATTCAGTCATGTCTGCCTCTTTGCAACCCCATAGACTGTAGCCTCTAGGCTTCTCCTTCCATGGGATTTTCCAGGCAAGAGTACCAGGGTGGGTTGCCATTTCCTTCTCCAGAGGATATTCCTGAGCCAGGGATTGAAGCCAGGTCTCCCACATTGCAGGCAGACGTTTTACCCTCTGAGCCACTAGGGAAGCCTAAAGAAATGAAAATATCGGACCACAATACCTTCCTCCTGAGAAATCTGTATGCAGGTCAAGAAGCAACAGTTAAAACCAGAAATGGAACAATGGACTGGTTCCAAATTGGAAAAGGACTATGTCAAGGCTGTATATTGTCTGTCTGCTTATTTAACTTGTATGCAGAGCACATTATGCAAAATACACAGTTAGATGAAGAACAAGTTGGAATCAGATTGCTGGGGCAAATATCAATAACCTCAGACATGATGACAACACTCTAATGACAGAAAGTAAAGAAGAACTAAAGAGCCTCTTAATGAGGATGAAAAAGAGGAGAGTGAAGAAACTGGCTTATAACTCAACATCCAAACACAAAGATCATGGCATCTGGTCCCATCAGTAGAGTTCAGTTGCTCATTTGTGTTTGACTCTTTGTGATCCCATGGACTACAGCACACCAGGCCTCCCTGCCCATCACCAGGCTCAGAGGGTAAAGCATCTGCCTGTGATGTGGAAGACCCAGGTTTGATCCCTGGGTTGGGAAGATCTCCTGGAGCAGGAGATGGCAACCCACTCCAGTATTCTTGCCTGGAGAATCCCATGGACAGAGGAGCCTGGTGGGCTACAGTCCATGGGGTCGCAAAGAGTCAGACATGACTGAACGACTACACTCACTTATGTCCATTGAGTCGGTGATGCCATCCAACCATCTCATCCTCTATTGTCCCCTTCTCCTCCTGCCTTCAATCTTTCCCAACACTAGGGTCTTTTCAAATGAGTCAGTTCTTCGCATCAGGTGGCCAAAGTATTAGAGTTTCAGCTTCAATATAAGTCCTTCCAATGAACACCCCGGAGTGATCTCCTTTAGAATATACTGGCTGGATGTCCTTGCAGTCCAAGGGACTCTGAAGAGTCTTCTCCAACACCACATTTAAAAAGCATCAATTCTTTGGCACTCAGGTTTCTTTATAGTTCAACTCTCACACTCGTACATGACTACTGGAAAAACTATAGCCTTGACTAGATGGATATTTGTTGGCAAAGAAATGCCTCTGCTTTTTAATATGCTGTCTAGGTTGGTCATAACTTTCCTTCCAAGGAGCAAGTGTCTTTTAATTTCATAGCTGCAGTCACCATCTACAGTGATTTTGGAGCCCCCAAAAATAAAGTCGTCCACTATTTTCCCATCTATTTGCCACGAAGTGACTGGGCCAGATACCATGATCTTAGTTTTCTGAATGTTGGGCTTTAAGCCAACTTTTTCACTCTCTTCTTTCACCTTCTTCAAGAAGTTCTTTAGTTCTTCTTCACTTTCTGCCATAAGGGTGGTGTCATCTGTATATCTGAGGTAATTGATATTTCTCCTGGCAATCTTGATTCCAGCTAGTGCTTCATCCAACACATAACTTCATGGCAAATAGATGGGGAAAAATGGAAATAGTGACTGGCTTTATTTTCTTGGGCCCCAAAATCACTGCAGATGTTGACTGCAGCCATGAAATTAAAAGACACTTGCTCCTTGGAAGAAAAGCTATAACCAACCCAGACAGCATATGGCAGGTGGGAGGGGGATTCACAATTGGGAGCTCGTATACACCTGTGGTGGATTCATGTCAATGTATGGCAAAACCAATACGGTATTGTAAAGTAAATAAAAATAAAATTAAAAAAATAAAATTTTATCATTTCCTCCATATTAAAAAAAAAAAAAAAAAACAGAGGCATTACTATGCCAACAATGGTCTGTCTAGTCAAAGCTATGGTTTTTCTAGTAGTCATGTATGGATGTGAGAGTTGGGCCACAAAAAAGCTGAGCACTGAAGAATTGATGCTTTTGAACTGTGGTGTTGGAGAAGATGCTTGAGGGACCCTTGGAATGCAAGATCAAACCAGTCAATCCTAAAGGCGATCAACCCTTGAATATTCATTGGAAGGACTGATGTTAAAGATGAAGTTCCAATACTCTGGCTACTTGTTTGAAGTGCTGATGCATGGAAAAAGACTCTTATGCTGGGAAAGATTTAAGGCAGGAGAAGGGGATGACAGGATATGATGGTTGGATGTCATCATTGACTCAATGGATGTGAGTTTGAACAAGCTCTGGGAGTTGATGATGGATAGGGAACCCTAGTGTTCTGCAGTCCATGGAGTCGCAAAGCCTTGGACATGAATGAGTGACTGAACTGAACTGAACTGAACCGACCTATTTCTATCAATTTGTCATTCTTATCTTTCTCAAGGGCTAATAGTTTTTTTCTGTTGCATGTCAACACATACCAAAAGGGTCTAGCCATGTACATCAAAGACACACACTATTTTTATAATAACAGTTAAGTTTAAGAATCAGATTTGTGGCCAATCAGAATGATTCCACTAATAACATTCTGGCCTACTGTGAAACCCTAGTCAACAGTCAGGACCATACTATAGGTGTATTTTAAGAATTGCTCTAAGACAGTAATTAATCTTTATCAGCTCTTTTTCATCTTACTAACAAAAATTTTTCTCCCTCACTTTTTGAAATACGGTCTCTCTTCCCTTGGCTTATAGCTGACTCCATTCCATTTTGATTTGCTTTCTATATCAATCAATTTCCACTTGGTTATTTTGTTTGTTTGTTTGTTTATTCTTCTGGCAAGTGTTTCCCTTTACATCTGCTTATCTTCTGATTTGGGACCCTTAAATATCAATTTCTGTGTTCATCCTTCTTCTCTTCTTTATCTATACAGTTTCCATGAATAACCATCAGATGTTTTCTGATATTTTTAAATCTACAGCTCCAGACAGACTTGGCTGCATAAACTTCTTGGATATTTTATAGGTGTCTCATATTCAAAATTTAACTCAATACCGACCAAACAAAATATTTTACTTTTCTTATGTAATTTGTCTAAGAGAATGGGGCTACTTATAGTCATCAGCTTCCACTAGATAATGCTATATTTAAAAAAAGCAACCTCAAACTCATTTAATTACTCAAACCCCTAACTGTCATTATTGACCACTTCTTCACATATATAATCTTCAAGCAGTTAGTTAGAAAGCCTGTTTATTCTCTTCCTCTAATGACTCTCACAGAGAAGGCGATGGCACCCCACTCCCATACTCTTGCCTGGAAAATCCCATGGACAGGGGGCCTGGTAGGCTGCAGTCCATGGGGTTGCTAAGAGTCGGACATGACTGAGCAACTTCACTTTAACTTTTCACTTCCATGTATTGGAGAAGGAAATGGCAACCCACTACAGTATTCTTGCCTGGAGAATCCCAGGGACTGGGGAGCCTGGTGGACTGCCATCTATGGGGTCATACAGAGTCAGACATGACTGAAGCGACTTAGCAGCAGCAGCAGCAATGACGCTCAATATTTCTTTCCTATTTTTTTATAACCTCTATTACACTAAGTATCATTAGCCATGTCTTATTTGTATTATTGCAATAGCCTTCTAAACTGAATGCACTCCCACCAACTCTAAATCTGTACAACTCTATTTCCCCAAATATCAGAGTGACATTTCTGAAAATTATCTTATTGCATTAAAGACATGTACATTTTGGTCAGATTGAAATACTGTCTCCTCATATTTCCTCTCACTGAAAAGGATAAGAAAGTTCTGGCTCTGTGAGTTCAAATTTGACTGTATGACTTACTTTGGTCAACAAAAGTATGTGGAAAATATTTGGTCGGACAATGATTTACAAACCTATGTGTTCTTACAACATTTTCTCTTACCTTTGCCACAGTGATTGGCAATGTCCAGAAAATGGTTGCACTGTTGCTCTGTTAACCTGGTTCTTAGAGTAAAAAGGACAGTGGAAGAGCCCAGTCATACCCCAGCCACCTGTCAAGTACCCTTCACAAAAGCAAGAAATGTCCCTATGCTTTTGAAAACACTCAGATATTAGGATTTTCTTTTTAACCACAACATAACCACTTCTACGCTGACCAGTGCAGCTTTTAGCCACTGAACCTTTGAAACACTTACTATGTTTATGGGATTCCCTTCCTTATAAGTCTTGGTGAGTCACAGCCTATGGTACGCTGTGTTAGTCAGGATTTACCAGAAAAGCATACCAATAGGATGTAAATAGACAGACAGAAAGAAAAGAGAGTGAAGTGGCTCAGTTGAGTCTGACTCTTTGTGACCCCATGGACTGTAGCCTGCTATGCTCCTCCACCCACGGGATTTTCCAGGCAAGAAAACTGGTGTGGGTTGCCATTTCCTTCTCCAGGGGTTTTCCCGACCCAGTGATTGAACCTGTGTCTTCTGAACTGCAGGCACACTCTTTACCCTCTGAGCCACCAAATAGAAATATAGATAATAATTAGATAGGTATGTAATTATGTGTTTATGTAGATAGATACAAATGGATATCTATCTATCTGCTATTATCTAGCTCTTTACCTAAGAAGAGGGAGAAATTGATATAAATGAACAAATTGACACGCACAACTGTGTGAAGTGAAGTGAAGTTGCTCAGTCGTGTCCGACCCTCAGCGACCCCATGGATTGCAGCCTTCCAGGCTCCTCTGTCCATGGGATTTTCCAGGCAAGAGTGCTGGAGTGGATTGCCATTTCCTTTTTCAGGGGTCTTCCCAACCCAGGAATCAAACCCAGGTCTCCTGCACTGCAGGCAGACGCTTTACCGTCTGAGCCACCAGGGAAGCACCCTGGTGTAGGCTGGCAAATCCCAAATATGTGTAACAGGCTGACAGGCTGATGACTTTGGGAGGAATTTTAGCTCAAGTCTAAAGGCTGTCTCCGGGGAAACTTTCTTCTTCTGGTAAGGTCAATTTTTGTTTTTGTTTTCTATGAAGGTCTTGAACTGATTAGATGTGGCAACCCGATTATGAAATGGTTGCTATATTCCAAAACTAATGATTTAAATGTCAATCTCACCTAAAAAAAAAAAAAAAAAACCCTTCACATAAACATCTAGAATGAGTCTGACCAAATATCAGGGTGCCATTTCCAACCTAGTTGACCCTGAAAATTAACTATGATACTCTAAGGAAGTTGGGAAAGCTAGATATTTTCTTTCCCATCATCCTCAGCAGCAAGGATATGGCATGAGCTGAAGCATGAGATGCATATAATCCAGACACTGAACTGAAAATCAGTGATAACAAAGAGCAAAAGTTGTGAAAAACGATCTGTGATTATAAGGTGCTTTCAGCAAGAACAAATCTCTAGTTTCTTTAGGTTCAGCATCGTGGTTCAAGCTGTAGCATTCAAAGCACAAGAGACAGTAACATTGATAGGAATTTGTCCTTTCTTCCTCCTTTCAAAGTCTGAGATCTGTTCTCTAGATTTCCTAGTGAGTCCGAGAGGACTTACCTGCTTTAATGACCAGGTGAGCTCTTTATACCTCCCTGTTTTAATGAACTGAAATTGGCTCCTGTTAGTAAGAATCATGGCTGATTCTTGTAAACATCTTGTAACACAATACTGAAATTCCTGCTACCAAATGCAAACATTTGAGGCTTGTCATGTAGTATGTACCAATTGTGGTGTGTTTCCTTCTTCTTAAATTCTAGGGTTTATCATTTATGTAAGTATATTTATCTGTCTTGGACTATCTATTCTACTATTGACTTACTGAGTAGTTCAAGAAAGTTTATTCAAAAAGACTAAAAGTCATTGGCTCTAGAAATCTTGTAGAAATCTAGAATTCTTACTATACCAATATTTTGGATCATTTTAAGTATTGATATCTCTGTGATACTTATTTTGCCAACTTCTGTCAAACTCATAATACTGTATTACATTAATTGTCAAAAACTCATATAACAAAATGATGACAGAAGCCATTAAACCACTGTCTTTTCACTTCCAGATTCTATGTAAAGCCTAATATCTCATATATATTTAATATTTTAAAAAATGTGTTGAATGAATGAAAATATAAACAGAAAAAACTTAAGATATAAAAAGAAGATTCAAAGGCATTGAAACATGTATACTATCTTGTAAGAATGAAGCGCCAGTCTATGTTCGATGCAGGATACAGGACGCATGGGGCTGGTGCACCGGATGATTCAGGGAGAGGATGTGGGATGGGAGGTGGGAGGGGGCTTTGGCATTGGGAGCGTGGACACCTGTGGCTGTTCATGTCAATGTGGCAAAACAAATACAGTATTGAATGAGAATAAAGTATTAAAAATTTATAAAAAAAGACAAAGTTAAAGAGACAAGATGACCAGGATCAGAGAAGTATTAGAAAAGCTGGCTTTTTAAAAATATGCACAAAAGTGAGTCATGGTTCCCAGGTGGTGCAGTGGGAAAGAATCTTCCTGCCAGTGCAGGAGACACAAATGACACAGGTTTGAGCTCTTTGTCAGGAAGATCCTCTGAAGCAGGAGATAGCAACCTGCTCCAGTATTCTTGCCTGAAAATTTCCATGGACAGAGGAGCTTGGTGGGCTACAGTCTGTGGGGTTGCAGAGTTGGGCACAACTGAATGACTGAACAGACATATACACACATATAAGCGAATTAAATTGAGGTGTGAAGAGGTAGTGGGAAAGGGGCTTTTTCATTTTCCTCTAGAAATTTTGGTCAAGTACACGTACAGAATTACAATATTTTTAAGTATTAAGCAATATTCTTAAGTATAAATTTATTTAACACAAATCACTGATAATAATATACTTAGAAACTTCTATTTATATTGAGAAACCAAGACTTTATAATTAGCTCTTTCACTAAATCTTTAAGTCATCAGTAAAAGTGACACAGAAAAAGGGGAAGGGTGGAATGGAAATAGGAATGGATGAATGTTTAGACAAATATGCTCTGTAAGGTGTACTTGAAATCAATCACTGTTAATCTTGTTCCATTAGGTGAGCAATTGCTTAGCTAGACTGCTTTTCTGAACTCAACACTTGCTTTAGCCATTTTTTTTCTTTGTCTTTATTGATTGCCAATGGGGTTGTCATTTTGAGTAATGCATTTATTTAAGGGCATCAAGCAATGATGATCTTGTTCCTTTGGCTTTGGGAAAGTGATGCCCCTCTGGATTTCAGGGAGGAGGTATACAAAAGGAAAGTAGACCCGGAGGGATGGTGTTGGGGGAGGATGGGAGGGCGGTTCGGGATTGGGAACACATGTACACCCATAGCAGATTTATGTTGATGTGAGGCAAAACCAATGCAATATTGTAAAGTAAAAAAATTAATAATAATAAATAAAATAATAAAAAACAGACTAGATGCAGAAACCTCACAAATAAGGGGAAATGGAAATAGAGAAAGCATCACATGGAGGATAATATGGAGTTTTGCTTTTCATAAAAGGCTTTATTTTTTGTCTTTTTGGTTTAATAAAGAAGTTTAAAATGGTCATATCATTTCCTTAAATTCCACCTTCTTAGTAAATAAATATGTTTTCAACTAGATCATTTAGAGAGATGGGATTGCTAAAATGCAAATTATATAAGTGAATCACTCTTGGCGCACTTTCTGGAGGCTTGCTGCCTCCTATTTTTTTCTCCATCACTACTTCAGAGTGACTATGTCACAGTGCATACCTCATTATTACTTGCTTGCATACATTCCTCACTGATGCTCTCCACACTTCCTACCTTGACGAAAGGAAGTCTTCTCAAAATCCTAACTCATGGCATATCTCCATCTTGTTTTCTATGCTCCAGCTTTCACACATTACCCCTACAGCTTCTTCATGCCAATTGCCTCCAATCAAGGCACACCTGAAGCTTTTCTATATCTACTCTGCAGCTTCCCTATGCCTCTGCCTGCTTTTGAATCTCCGACAAAATGCAAGAGATGATGGTTGACTCTCTCGCTCTAAAAAGGTCTGAATAAACAGCCTTTGGTTCTCATTTGGGTGTAATTCATTTATTTCCATAAATGTTTCAGGTTTTAAAGTAAAGATTTTGTGTAGTCTATTCTCCTGGGTATAAAACAAGGCTTTAAGTTGCATTGGCTGAGGACTAAAAAGGATTAACAGAACATGTAGGTGTGGAGGATGAAGGCTGACTTATGTCCTGAGTCATAGCTTGGATAGAAACACCACCAACGTAGCCCTGATTCTTTCAATAACACACTAATGAACTCAGAAGACTGGGCTACATGCACTTTCGTGTACTGTAAGATATGAAATGCTCAGCTCAACAACTAGATTTTGTGTAAGATAAAGAACTTTGCATTATATTTGAGGAGAAGAAGCTACCTCAGAGACTGGCTGGAGAACAGAAAGGAAATATGTTTTCAAAGTCCTACTGCAATTATCTCTAAGGAGTGCTTTCTTGACATCAACTGTGGAGACACACTTATTGTTCTGTTAGTGTTGTACAGGATAATGATGATACTAATAACTATAATAAAAAATATGTTAGACTGTTTCTCATTAACTTAGAATTTCTATGAGTGAGAGAGATAATTATGACTATGTTGATTCCATAGTTAATGAAAACTATAAAATGCTTCAGTATAAGGAGAAATAGATCTTTTTGTAAGTATTATGCAAGGATCATATGAAGTATTTCATATTGATGTAGAATATGGCTCAGATGGTAAAGAATCTGCCTGAAAATTCAGGAGAACTAGGTCTGATCCCTGGATTGGAAAGATCCTCTGCAGGAGGGTGTTGCAATCCACTCCAGTATTCTTGCCTGGAGAATTCCACGGACAGAGGAGCCTGGTGGGTTAGAGTACATGGAGTCAAAAAGAGTTGGACAAGACTGAGAGACTAACACTTTTCTCACTTTTCTATGAAAGAATTATATGAAATACTTTATATTTATGCAGAATACAGCTACTAAGATAATTCATATGAAATATTTTACCTGACTAATACCTCTTACCATGATAAGATTTGGAAATTAGCATTTGGGACAAGAGTGAAGATACATGGCCTGTGAAAATGACATAAATAAGCAGAATATAGATCCATAAAAGATCAACATATCACTTTCTGGACATCATACTAATAGAAATATGTGTACTTATTTTGATATGTGTAATACTATTTTTTGAAGAGGGTCAGTTCACTAAGGGAAAAACCTAAAAGTTTCATTTTGGCAGTAACTCCCATCTATGATAAATACCCTCCAACCTGCCTCCCTTTTTCCACTGAAGGTGCTCGTTTTGTTAACAACATCTCAATTTACTTCCACAGCTTCTCAGTTATTCATTATTAAGCTGTCACTGTTATTATTTCGGACTTTATGAAAACTTTAGCCTCATATTCAATTCATATCTCTTCTCTACACCAGCAAAGAGTCTTGTAATGAATGTGGTCAGCTGGCTTTTCCATGACAACCTTTCGCCTCCCCTCTACCGTGTGCTTGCTCCTCAGGCAAAGTAGGGGACAGGCACCAGACAGAATCCTTCAGTTCAGTTCAGCTCAGTTGCTCAGTCATGTCCGACTCTTTGTGACCCCATGAATCACAGCACGCCAGGCCTGCCTGTTCATTACCATCTCCCAGAGTTCACTCAGACTCACGTCCATCAAGTCAGTGATGCCATCCAGCCATCTCATCCTCAGTCGTCCCCTTCTCCTCCTGCCCCCAAGCCCTCCCAGCATCAAAGTCTTTTCCAGTAAGTCAGCTCTTTGCATGAGGTGGCCAAAGTACTGGAGTCTCAGCTTTAGCATCACTCCTTCCAAAGAAATCCCAGGGCTGATCTCCTTCAGAATGGACTGGTTGGATCTCCTTGCAGTCCAAGGGACTCTCAAGAGTCTTCTCCAACACCACAATTCAAAAGCACCAATTCTTTGGCGCTCAGCCTTCTTCACAGTCCAACTCTCACATCCATACACGATTACTGGAAAAACCATAGCCTTGACTAGACGGACCTTAGTTGGCAAAGTAATGTCTCTGCTTTTGAATATACTATCTAGGTTGGTCATAACTTTTCTTCCAAGGAGTAAGCATCTTTACAAAAGCCCTCACTGGCCCTTTTAATTGGATGTCTCTACTATTCTAGGGCTTTTATCTATGGGGTGACTGCCCTCTTTCACACTGATGAGGAAGATACACATAAAGGTTGATACCAGCTTCTTGGTGGGGCAGTCACAACTCCCTTTTCCACCTTCTTCTCCTGAGAAAGCATCTGGCTGGGAAGCATGGGAAAAAATGCCAGTCTATTCCATATGCAGTTACTCTTTCTTTACACATGTTGCACTCCCTAAGAGCAGACTGATAGGCTTCTCCCCAGATATATTTTTTGTTTTGCGGGGTTTAAGATTTCATGGATTGTAGGAGTGAAGATATTGGAAGAGTGGCTTTTAGTAAAATGATGATTATTATCAGAGGACATTTAGAAATATGATTGGCCTCAACCAATGAAATCTTTCTGAATTTAGAAGGATCAGGACTTAGATCTTTTAGTCTTAAAACTCTAAGATCTTTTAGTCTTAAAACTCTAAGCTTAGTCACAATTCTGGGCATACACAAGTAATCCCCCTTCCAATGTTAACAACTTCTGCCAACTCATATATTTATAAAGTATACGACAGCATACAAAATATGTGCTGACAATGTTGCAATTGTTCAATTTAATATGTTTGTCTAAACTTTTCTGGAAATTCCAGATATTTTTGCAACTCTATAAATGCACTTCTCCCAAGGAGTAAATTTCATCATTGCAAAAGACGAAATGAGGTGAGCATACTGAGAACATATACTTTAAGTGACTCAACCTAGCTTACATTTTAAAAGTTAGTAAAAAATGTCAGATATTTAGAATAAAATAATCCCTATCTTACTCATACACATACACACACATACATACACACACCTACTAATAAAACTGTGCTAGCAATAAATATCAGCTTGTGTTAGTTATTAAATGTGTATATCCTACTGAAACATCATGCTACGTATATAGGGCCAAAAAAAAATAAGATATAAATGGGAAAGATAGAATATCATGGTCTTTCTTCAGTTATTATTCTCAAAAATCAAAATTTGATGCTAAAACTTTTAAAAATATAATATGACATTGGATACTAATTTTTATAGTACATTGAAAAATGTGCATCTTAAAATCAACCACTTAGGTAGGTAGATTAAATTATTCATTTAGGTAAGTAGATTAAATTATTCATTTAATTACATTATTCACAGAAAAATTAAGGATACTATTCTAATGTGTGCCCTTTTAAATGTATTTCTCCCATTCACTGAAAAATGACATGTTAATTTGAATTTATTCACCAATGCAATTGAGAAATGAATCTCAAATTAGCAGGAATAAACTAATAACAAAATAATTTATCTTTCAGTTTTGTTAATACTGTAGTACAAACATTTGTTGAAGCATTGAGTCACCTTATTAATCAATTAGACTATAACTTACCATCCTGTACTCCTTCCCTCCACCCATATTAAAAACAAAAACAAAAACACAAGAAGAATGAACAAATTAGGATAATTTATGAAATACACTAGGTGAGGAAATAAGTTTATTTCCTTTAAATTTAATTCCATGAATGTAAATAAACATATACATAAACATTAGATATTCTTCATTTCCAGAGTTTCTAGCTTAGAAACATACTATTAAAACAATATGCAGCATTTTCCCTATGTATATCAATAAATAAAGCTTTCCTCTTTGAATTTACTAATTTAATTATCTAGATGAAGTGATAAAAAGGTACTTGCCGAAAACATGCTCTTGGTGAGAATCACAATGATGAGAACCAAAAAGCATCCTTTTGTATTTGTTGAGGATTTAGAGGACAGCACTGCCCATGGAGACCAAGAGACCTGTGCTTTGCATGAGTTCATCAATCAAGGGCATAAACACAAAAGTTGGGATACAATAGCAGTACATAAAGAAATATCTTTTTCTGAGGAGTAAGGGTTGAATAAAATGAAAAAAAAATTGAGTAAGCAATAAAATATTAGACTCCACTTGGACAGAAACTGGGTACATGGAAATTATTTTTTTTGTTGTTAGTTCAGTTCAGTTCAGTGGCACAGTCATGTTCGACTCTTTGTGAACCCATAAATCACAGCATGCCAGGCCTCCCTGTCCATCACCAACTCCCAGAGTTCACTTAGACTCACGTCCACCATCCATCGAGTCAGTGATGCCATCCAGCCAATCTCATCCTCTGTCGTCCCCTTCTCCTCCTGCCCCCAATCCCTCCCAGCATCAGAGTCTTTTCCAATGAGTCAACTCTTCGCATGAGGTGGCCAAAGTACTGGAGTTTCAGCTTCAGCATCATTCCTTCCAAAGAAATCCCAGGGTTGATCTCCTTCAGAATGGACTGGTTGGATCTCTTTGCAATCCAAGGGACTCTCAAGAGTCTTCTCCAACACCACAGTTCAAAAGCATGAATTCTTCGGTGCTCAGCCTTCTTCACATGACCACTGGAAAAACCATAGCCTTGACTAGACAGACCTTAGTTGGCAAAGTAATGTCTCTGCTTTTGAATATGCTATTCTAGGTTGGTCATAACTTTTCTTCCAAGGAGTAAGTGTCTTTTAATTTCATGGCTGCAATCACCATCTGCAGTGATTTTGGAGCCCCCAAAATAAAGTCTGACACTGTTTCCACTGTTTCCCCATCTATTTCCCATGGGGTGATGTGACTGGATCAGGAAAAGAAGACTTTACGTTTTTGTCAGTAATTGAAAGTGAAGAAAGTAGATATAATGCCTGATAGTAAGAGGTTCTGAGCTTAAATAGTTTGTACTGTGCTTTTATTATCATTAAAAATTATCCACTCTCTCAGTTAAATAAGGTTTTTATCAGCATCAATCAGGATACAAATGGAATTTTTCCAGTAAATTTCTCTTAGCTTTGCTTTTGTGATAAAATATAGTTATCTGGACTGGAACAATCATTTACTTAAATTGTTGATGAAAATTCTGTCATGAAAATCTGGCTTCAGAGAGACATTACAAATAAATTTCACATCCTTAATGATGCCTTAGCTGAGTAATTATTGGGCATTGTGGACTATTCATGTCTGACCATCACAAACACTTTTTAGATACAGATGCACACATTAATCAGGAATAATTTAATCTATTTACACTTAATTTACAGTGTGTAATACACCGATGCAATGGACATGAACTTGGGCAAACTTTGGGAGATGTGAGGGACAGGGAGGCCTGACATGCTGCAGTCCATGAAGTCGCAGAGTCAGACATGACTGGGTGACTGAACAAAAACAGAAAGTATTTTTGTACTACCAGATGTTTGAACTAAGGACTAGTATTTGCTTTTTATTTTTTTAAGTATAATAAAATACCTTTGAAGAATATCAAGAAAATAAGGAAAGAATAGTTCAGTTCAGTTCAGTTCAGTTCAGTTCAGTTCAGTTGCTCAATCGTGTCGACTCTTTGTGACCCCACGAATTGCAGCACGCCAGGCCTCCTTGTCCATCACCATCTCACGGAGTTCACTCAAACTCATGTCCATGGAGTCGGTGATGCCATCCAGCCATCTCATCCTCTGTCATCCCCTTGTCCTCTTGCCCTGTAATCCTTCCCAGCATCAGAGTCTTTTCCAATGAGTCAACTGTTCGCATGAGGTGGCCAAAGTACTTCAATATAACTGCAATTAACTGATGAAGATGAGCTTATATTTATGAAAATTCACTTGCATTTCACACATTTTCCCAAGATTTCTTCTTCTCCTTCTTTCTCTCATCCTACCTGTCTCCCTCCTCTTCCCCCTACCCCAACTTCATATCTTTCTCCTCCTCACCCACCTTTTCTTTCCTCTCCCAGTATGTCAGAACTACAATAGATTATAAGATGGGGCCAAAATTAAAGGTGTTTAATAATCTGACACTCTTCTCCAAAATATGCATGCCAAAATATATTGAGATAAAAATAGTTTGTGCTGAATATACTTAATTTTGATCATAGTCAATTTCCTCTTTTATGTGAAATCATTTTATGCTCTTCCATCTGGTTAAAATGTCCTATCACCCTCTCCTTACTTATAATTGACAAATTCCAACTCATCTTTTGATTCAGGCATCATATTATCTAGACTAATTTGTCTAATTTCTCAATCTCATCATAAATTAAATCTTTCTTTGTGATCTGATAGATTTATTAATATGGCTTATCATTATATTTAATCCATTATTTTATAATTATTTGTTGTCTCAGAGAACCGATATTTTCTAATAGTATTATTTTAATTAGACTATGTCATAGTACCTGAAACATGTCAAAATTAAAAACATATAAAGAGTACATAAATACGTACATTAGCAAGTTGTATTACTATTTTTTAATCTATTTTCTCTCGTTGAAAAAAAATATGCTAAATATTACATCAAAAACAAAATATGAAATAATTCCCTGGTCCAAATTTTCAAGAGGAATACGGTCACATATTTTTAAACAGAAACTGATACTATATTTCAAAAATATTTAGCTTGATTTATTGCAAAATAAATTATACATGTTGATTAAAAATTAGTTTTTCTCAATGACCTTTTCCAATGGTGGTAACTTCTTAGAATGCTATGTAGAGAAAGATTCTAGTCCAGTGTCTGATACATAAGTTATTCAGTTGTTAGTTATTAAATGCATTATTAAATGGAAAACTGTCTCTTAAATGTGGTTTTCTTGCTAGTTGATGAACATCTGTCCTTTTTACCTTGAGTTTTCAATTGATAGTCTTCAAATAGTAATTTATTTTGTCAAGAGAATGCAAACTGAATCCACCACAGTGACTGAATAAAATAGAAGTTGGGTTCTCCTAAGACTTCCAAGTTATAAAATACCAATAGGCTAGATTTTTCCATGAGTGATAACTAAAATTTGATTTCTTATTTTTACCCATGTTATAAAACATATATCCTATTTAAAATAGCTACTATAGTTAATATTCTCTTCAGTTCAGTTCAATTCAGTTGGTCAGTTGTGTCCAAGTCTTTGTGACCCCATGGACTGCAGCACACAAGGCATCCCTATCCATCACTAACACCTGGAGCTTGCTCAAACTCATGGCTATCGAGTTCATGATACCATCTAACCATCTCATCCTCTACTGTCCCCATCTCCTCCTGCCTTCAATCTTTCCCAGCATCAGGATCTTTTCTTACTAGCAGAATAAAAGAGTTTTTGTAATTTTATTAGACTAACTTTAAATATTTTAGCTTCATACCTATGTTATGGTATGAAACACTATTTGCATTCTCTTGACAAGACAGAAATTTGTCAATTCCTCCCCATGAAATTTCTAGTATAATCTGAATTCTACAGGTAATGCTTTTTCATTACAAATCAAGTGTCTAAGGTATCTTCTAAGGTACCTAAGTCTAAGGTATCTTCTTAAGCTGCTTAAATGGTGAAAAGAAACTTTTATATTAATGATGTCAAATTATTCAAATTTTTTTCCATGATATTTCTTTCTGTATCTTTTAAGAAATATTGTCTTAACAACATATCATGAAGAAATGCTTCAATATTTTTCGGCATCATTTTTAGTTCTTCCTTTGATTTACATCTTCTTTAGATTTAGATCTTTTCTCTACAAGGAATTAGAAAATAGAAAAAAAAAATGAAGTTGATCTGTCATGTCCGACTCTTTGTGACTCCATGGACAGTAGCCTACAACATTCCTCCATCCATTAGATTTTTCAAGCAAGAGTATTGGAATGGGTTGCCACTTCTTTCTCCAGAGGCTCTTCCTGACCCAGGGATCAATCCTGGGTCTCCCACATTATAAGCAGATGTTTACCGTCTGAGCCACCAGGAAAGTCCTAAGGAATTAATAGGATGCCAATTAATATGGTCAGGAAGCAACAGTTAGAACTGAACATGGAACAACTGACTAGTTCCAAATAGGAAAAGGAGTACGTCAAGGCTGTATATTGTCACCCTGCTTATTTAACTTACATGCAGAGTACATCATGAGAAACACTGGGCTGGAGGAAGTGTAAGCTGGAATGAAGATTACCAGGAGAAATATCAATAACCTCAGATATGCAGATGACACCACTCATGGCAGAAAGTGAAGAAGAACTAAAGTGCCTCTTGATGAAAGTGAAAGAGGAGAGTGAAAAAGTTGGATTAAAGCTCAACATTCAGAAAAGAAAGATCATGGCATCCATTCCCATCACTTCATGGCAAATAGATGGGGAAACAGTGGCTGACTTTATTTTTCTGGGCTCCAAAATCACTGCAGATGGTGATTGCAGCTGTGAAATTAAAAATGCGTACTCCTTGGAAGGAAAGTTATGACCAACCTAGACAGCATATTAACAAGCAGAGACATTACTTTGCCAACAAAGGTCTGTCTAGTCAAGGCAATGGTTTTTCCAATGGTCATGTATGGATGTGAGAGTTGGACTATAAAGAAAGCTGAGCACCAAAGAATTGATGCTTTCAAACTGTGGTGTTGGAGAAGACTCTTGAGAGTCCCTTGAACTGCAAGGAGATCCAACCAGTCCATCCTAAAGGAGATCAGTCCTGGGTGTTCATTGGAAGGACTGATGTTGAAGCTGAAACTCCAGCACTTTGGCCACCTGCTGTGAAGAGCTGACTCATTTGAAAAGACCCTGATGCTGGGAAGGATTGAAGGCAGGAGGAGAAGGGGATGACAGAGGATGAGATGGCTGGATGGCATCACCGACTCAATGGACATGAGTTTGGGTAGACTCCAGGAGTTGGTGATGGACAGGAAAGCCTTCAGTGCTGCGGTTCATGGGGTCTCAAAAAGTCGGACATGGCTGAGTGACTGAACTGAATTAATATGTGATATATTAACATGTTTATCTATTTTTTTAAATTTGTATATGAATGGCAGGGTTGAAAGTGACCAAAATACATCCTTTACTCAGATTAAAAAATTTGGGGTTGACTTAAAGAACGAATCAATGAATGCATGTGAGAATAAAGTGGCAAGAATCTGAGTTTAACAGTAATCAGAATAAAGAAAAATCATGTGAGAGGTACTGGAACCATTACCAAAGAAGAGTTTGCCAGATTTCATACATGGTCAATTTGTTATTGCATGATTAGAGAATGAGGGTGCTGTTAGAATGAAACATTACCTGGGAAATAATAAAGAATTTATCTCCAAACACATTAGAACAGATTATTCCAGAAAGGCCCATATCCTTGGGTGAGCATATTAAGTGCTTGATGCATGAAGAACATAATGTTGTTATCCAATAAATTCTGAATGAACATAAACTGTTTAATGGATAAAAAATAGTAAGTCATAGGATAGGGTTAATATTAAGGTGTCATCACCTTAATAGTCAGGTATTATTATCTTGAAAAATGAA
This sequence comes from Nanger dama, assembly GCA_917880005.1. Lineage (NCBI taxonomy): Eukaryota > Metazoa > Chordata > Mammalia > Artiodactyla > Bovidae > Nanger > Nanger dama. The sequence continues at coordinate 3,940,196 of CAKJTW010000027.1, read as the reverse complement.
AGTTTTGAAAGGATCAGTGGTTATCATCACAGGTTTGCCATGTTCAAAAAGACAGCTAATACAGGACTTGGTTTATGGAGCTAAAATCTCAATCCTGAATGGTGAAAAAGTATGAAATTTGAATTTTATGCTGGTGATACAAGGTTAATCTGTGAGTTTATAGTTGACTTTCCCTGCTCTTTAATCTGCTTTATTCTTGCTGAATCTGAGATATTTCTGTTCTCAGGCATTATTTTGTTGTCGGAAGGAGGCCAGGCAGCTATAGTTAAGTATTGATCCCAATGCAAAGAAGAACACAGAAAATGCTGAATATGATGTGGCAGGTGGGCACTCAAGTGGAAATACTGAGAATTCCAAGGGTCTTGTACTGGACACAAGCAGCCACCTAAGGTGATGGATAGTTTAAGAGGTTTTAACATTTTGTGTGAGAGTAAATATAACCTTTATTGTTTAATTAAAAATAGTAGTAATTAGAGGTAAATAAAATACTCTAATTCTTCAACCAAAACCAAGCTAATGCAATAATAATAGTTACATTTATTAATTATACACTTTTGTCAATAACCTATTCAATTCTCACAGAAAATTTATGAGGTAGAGTTGATTACTTAACTCACTTAACAAATGAAAATGACAGCTTAAGCGACTTCCCCAGATTACTCAAAAGGTAACTGGGAGAAGCAGGAATCCTAATACACGTCTGCCTGTCCCTAAACCCACTGATTTTATTTCTGAGCTACTTTGCCTTCCCACCTGGAGAAGCAACTACAGAGAATACAATTTCTGAGAAGCAGAAAAGGATTTGCTCACAGAAAGCATACCCCAGTCTGCCAAGTGATGCTTAAAATCCCCTTAACAGAGTGTTAAATTCTTTGCTTCCACAGTCTGAGATAAGGTTTAAAATGCAAATAAACTTTACAAAGATAACATTTGGGTGTAAATTCATGAAAAAAATAATAAAATCTTTTTGTGAGCAGATTTGTTGAGGGAATAACGATTATGTGCCACATGGCATATGAAGAAAGGGGCATGGTGGGGCAAAGAAAAGAGGGAGAAAGTGGCAGATGAGGGATATAAACATCCTGTATCACTGTTATCTGTGTGTGAGAGTCTGTCCTGAATTTTGTCTTGGCATGAAATTAGGACGTTCAAGGAAACAATAATAACAACAGAAGGGGCGGGGGGGGCGGTTTACTGCTTTTGATAAATCTATGTATTCTTAAACTCTGAGAAGAGAATAAATACAATACTACTTAAAAGAATGTAAATTTTCTTAACTTCTTGGCTTTGATTTCCTGAAAACTGCCACTAAGCCTTAACATTATCCTCTGCTTCTTCCCCCTCCCCCGCCTCCATATTCTTCATTTTAAAAGCTGTTCATTCAGTTGTGCTCAGAGAGCCATTTCTACCTGCCAGAGTTGTCTCTGGGAAAAGAGGCAAATTAAAATAAGGACATTTTGCTGCTCCTGTAATATTAGAAAATGTGCACAGCTGCTACAAATATGCTCCAAGGGTAACATCTGGAAAGAGAGCTTCCCACTTGATTAAATCATTGTCATTTAGCTGCAAGTACACATCTTTTCTTATGCTTTTCCTTATCCCTTCTTCAATTCCAGGTTCATAGTTCAAAAACAGAAATCATGCTTAAGTATACCTGCATTTCTCCTAAATTTAGAATTCTCCTCAAATGTTTGATTTGAAAATTACATGAACCTTAAAATATTTAAAATTATAACTCATAGTTTTGATAAATTCTCACAGTGTTTTATTATAACATTAAATAATTAACTGACCTTGAGTTGAAGAATGGGATATACTTAATAAATGAAGAAATTGTTGAGCAAACACTGATAGAAAAACTTCAAAATTTGTTATATTCATGAGAAATGTCTGTGACAATTTAAATTATCAATAATGGAAAGCTAATCTATACTAACAATACTTGGAAGGTTTCCAGAAATCAGTAAAGAAATCTCTAGGACTCTAATTTTTCCAAACAGATATATCTCAAGAACCAGAAGGGAAAAACACCACAACTCTACTATGAAGAAAAAAGAAAGTAAAATATTCTGACTATAGAATTTCAAGAACTGTTTTAATCAACAGAAAATGCTTTCACATGCAGCGTTAACTTTGCCAGTTCAAATTATTTTTATTGTTATTGGCTTAATATAACAGAAAGACTCTTATCCATGATGATGGAATGATAATGTAAAAATAGAGTAATAGAGCGATTTATTCCAGAATGACAATAAAATGAAACATTAATCTCTCCCTCATACACACACATGCATACCAGCTCCCCATTAAATAATCCATATAATGTTAGGCTTAAATAAATACATGAAAAAGACCATAAGTTTCCCCAAAGCATTTCATTAGCTATTGTGCCTTGTGAGTTGCCAAGAAAGGTAAATAAAGTATGGGATGTCACCCATACTCACTGGATTATGAAACTATTATTATGGGCATTAAAGTATTACTATTTTCTTGTTTAATCACTCAGTCATGTCCGACCCTTTGCTATCCCATGGACTGCAGCACGCCAAGTTTCCCTGCCCTTCACGATCTCCTGGAGTTTGCTCAAACTCATATCCATAGAGTCAATGATGCCATACAAACATCTCATCTTCTGTCACCCCCTTCTCATCCTGCCTTCTTACTGAATATTTATTAATATTCCAGTACTACAATAAACACTTCCTATATCTCATTTGGTCCTCTAACAACTATGTCACTTTATGAGCAATGTCTTTTCATTATTTCAGTTTACAGAAGTGGAATCAAGTCCAAAGTGATAGTCGATTTACCTACGACAACAAAAATAAACAAAATTTGAACCCTGGCTCCCTGATTCCCACATTTCTATCATTTCCTTCTGTGCTCCTTCTGTTACCTCCAACAATATAACCTGAAACCTGCATCAAAATTGTATCAGTTCAGTTCAGTCACAGTCGTGTTCGACTCTTTGTGACACCATGGACTGCAGCACACGAGGCTTCCCTGTCCATCACCAACTCCGTGAACTTGCTCAAACTTGTGGCCACTGAGTCAGTGATGCCATTCAACCGTCTAATCCTCTGTCTTTTCCTTCTCCTCCTGCCTTTAATTTTTCCCAGCATCAGTATCTTTTCTAATGAGTCAGTTTTTGTCATCAGGTCACCAAAGTATTGGAGCTTCAGCATCAGTCCTTGCAGTGAATATCCAGGACTGATTTCTTTTAGGATTGACTGGTTTGATTTCCTTGCAGTCCAAGCAACTCTCAAGAGTCTTCTCCAACACGAGTTCAAAAGCATCCATGCTCCGGCCCTCAATAGCAGTCCCTAAATGAAATGTTCACTGATATTTATGATTATTTTCAAGCACAGGGAGAAATTTCATAAAGAACTTATGAACATGAGACCTTACTCATCCACATATTACAAGTACTTATTAGTAATGCTTGTATTTTCAGTTGAATAAACGTGTTACTTATAGAAGGACCCAATGTAAAATGAAAGATCATATTAGTTGCATTCAAGTGTACATAGTTTTTCATGTAGCATAACACTATTAACTATTATTTAACTTTGGATTTTTCATGCAACATTTGTTTAAATGAAAGAACAGAGGGCAATGTAGTGCTTGAAATTCAATGTAAGTACCTTTATTTCTAGATCTATATTTTGCAAACCAAACTGAAAAGAAAGTAAGCAGGCAGAAAGAAATGAAGAAGGGAAGAAAGGAGTGAGGGAATTAAGGAGTGAAACAAAGAAATTCAAAGGGGAAAATTTTATTTCCTTATCATTAAATTTTTTTTTAATGTAAGTAAATAAACAGCTTAAACAACCTAACCTTTCATGTAAAGCAAGTAGAGAAAGAACAAACTTTATCCAGATTTAGTAGATTGAAAGAAATCATGAAGATCAGAGAAGAAATAAATAAAACAGAGACAAAGAAAGTAATATAAAATATCAATGAAGCTAAAAGATGATTCTTTGAAAATATAGACAAATTTGATAAACCTTTAGTCAAACTCATCAAGAAAAAAAAAAAAGGAGAGGACTCAAATCAATAAACTCAAAATGAAAAAGAAGTTACAACTGACACCACAGAAATACAAAGGGTCATAAGAGATTATTGCAATCAGCTATAAACCAATAAAATAACCTAGAAGACATGGACAAATTCTTAGAAAGTTATAATCTCAAAGTCTGAACCAGGAAGAAATAGGAAATATGAACAAACCAATCATAAGTAATGAAATTGAAATTATGATTTAAAAGCTTCTAGCAAACAAAAGTCCAGGACCATATGGCATCTCAGGTGAATTCTATCAAACATTTAGAGAACAGTTAACACTTACACTTGTGAAACAATTCCCAAAAAATTGCAGCAGAAAGACACTCCCAAACTGATTCTAGGAGGCCACCATCACCCTGATACCAAAACCAGACATATATACCACAGAGGAAAAAAAAAAAAAAAAGGAAAATTACAGACCAATAGCATTAATGAACATAGATGCAAAAATGCTCCTCAAAATCCTATGAAACTGAATCCTACAATACATTAAAACGACCATGAACTATGATCAAGTGGGATTTATACAGAACAAGGGATGCAAGGATTTTTCTAATGTGTGTAAATCAATCCGTGTAATATGCTTCATTAGCAAATTGAAGAATCGACACCATATGATCATCTCAATAGATGCAGAAAATTTTTTGAAAAAAATTCAGCACCCACTTATGATTAAAATCTTACTAGAAAGTGGACATAGAGGAAACTTATCTCAGCATAATAAAGGCCATATATGAAAAGCCCAGAGCTAACATTATACTCAATGGTAAAAAGCTGAAAGAATTTCCTGTAAGATCAAGAACATGAGAAGTATGTACATTCTTGCCACTATTACTCAACATAGTTTTGGAAGTCCTAGCCATGGCAATCAAAGAAGAAAAAGAAATAAAAGGAATTCAAGTTGGAAAAGAAGTAAAACTTTCACTGTTTTCAGATGATGTGATACTACACATGGAAAATACTAAAGATGCTACCAGAAAACTATTAGAGCTCATTGAAGAATTTGGTAAAATTGTAGAATACAAAATTAATACATAGACATTTGTTGCATTTCAATACACTCACAATGATAGATGAAAAAAAAGAAATTAAGGAAACAATTCCATTTATAAATTCCATTTATCATTGCATTGAAAAGAATAAAATAACTATAGACATACTTCAAAAACTATAAGACACAAGCAAAATAAGTAGAAAATGATACAAACAAATGGAAAGATATAAAATGTTTTTTATTGGAAGAATCAATATTGTCAAAAAGATTATACTACACAAGGCAACCTACAGATTCAATGTAATCCCTATAAAATATCAATGCCATTTTTCATAGACTTAGAACAAAGAAACTTATAATTTATATGGAAAAGTAAAAGACCTTGAGGAGCCAAAGCAATCTTGAGAAAGAAAAATGGAGCTGGAGGTATCAGGCTCCCTGACTTCAGACTACACTACAATGCAACAGCAATCAAAACAGTATGGTATTAAACATATAGATCAGTGGATCTACAGAGAGCCCAGAAATAAACTCACACAACTATGGTTAATTAATCTACAACAAAGGAGGCATGAATATATTCAATACAATGGATAAAAGGCAGTCTTTTCAATAAGTGGTACCGGGAAACCTGCACAGCTACATTTAAAAGAATAAAATTAGAATGTTCTTTAACACCAAACACAAAAATAAACTCAAAATAGATTAAAGACCTAAACTCTCGAGGAAAGAATACTGGAATGGGTTGCCACTCCCTTCTCCAGGATATCTTCCTGACACAGGGCATGAACCCAGGTCTCATGGATTGCAGGCCAATTCTTTACCACTGAGCCACCAGGGAAGCAATTTAAGATTAGATACTATAAAATTCTTAGAGGAAAACATAGGCAAAACACTCTCTTAAATAAATTACAGCAATATCTTTTTGGATCCACCTCCTAGAGTACTAAAAATAAAAAATCAAATGGTATCTAATTAAATTTAAAAGATTTTACATTGCAAAGAAAACCATGAACAAAACAAAAAGAAAAACTACAGACTAGGAGAAAACATTTTCAAATGATGCCAATAACAAGGGACCAATCTCCAAAATATACGAAGAGCTCATGCAGCTTAATGTAAAACATTATATTAAGTGTGTGTGTGTGTGTGTGTGTATATATATATACATATTTAATATAAAGCTATATATATATATATATATAGCATTATATTAAATATGTATATCATTATATTAAAAATAATTTAATAAAAATGGAAACAAGATCTAAATAGACATTTTACCAAAGGAGACATACAGATGGCCAAAAAGCAACATGAATTATGCTAAACAATGAAGAATGCAAATCAAAACTACAGTGAGTTTTCATCTCACACTGATCAGAATGGCCATCCCGAAAATGTCTACAGGAGATACATGCTCAAGAGGACGTGGAGAAAAGGAAACCCTCCTATGCTGTGGAAGGTTCCTTAACATACCAAGAGTAGAACTACCATAGGATCCAGCAGTAATCCCACTCCTGGTCATATATCTCAGGAAAACTGTAATTTGCAAGGATACATGCACCCCAGTGTTCACTGCAGCACTATTTACAATAGCCAAGATATAGGGCTTCTCAAAAGCTTAGATGGTAGAGAATCTGACTACAATGCAAGGGACCCAGGTTCAATCCCTGCATCAGGAAGATCCCCTGGAGAAGGGAATGGCTACCCATTCCAGTACTCTTATCTGGAAAATCTCATGGACAGAGGAGCCTGGTGGGCTACAGTCCATGGAGTTACAAAGAGTCAGAAATGGCTGAGTGACTAACAAACCCTTTCCAAACAAACAGAAATAAGACATAGAAGCAACTTAAATGTCCAAAAGAAGAATGGATAAAGAACGTGTGATAAATATAATCTCAAGATTTGTATGGAAATACAAAAACCTTGAATAGCCAAAGCAATCTTGAGAAAGAAAAATGGAACTGGAGGAATCAACTTGCCTGACTTCAGGCTCTACTACAAAGCCACAGTCACTGAGACAGTATGGTACTGGCACAAAGACAGAAATATAGATCAATGGAACAAAATAGAAAGCCCTGAGATTAACCCACACACCTATGGACACCTTATCTCCGACAAAGGAGGCAAGAATATACAATGGAGTGAAGACAGTCTCTTTAATAGGTGGTGCTGGGAAAACTGGTCAACCACTTGTAAAAGAATGAAACTAGACCCCTTTCTAACACCATACACAGAAATAAACTCAAAATGGATTAAAGATCTAAATGTAAGACCAGAAACTATAAAACTCCTAGAGGAGAACATAGGCAAAACACTCTCCGACATAAATCACAGCAGGATCCTCTATGATCCAACTCCCAGTATACTGGAAATAAAAGCAAAGATAAACAAATGGGATCTAATTAAAATTAAAAGCTTCTGCACAACAAAGGAAACTATAAGCAAGGTGAAAAGACAGCATTCTGAATGGGGGAAAACAATAGCAAATGAAACAACTGACAAACAACTAATCTCAAAGATATACAAGCAACTTATGCAGCTCAACTCCAGAAAAATAAATGATCCAATAAAAAAATGGGCCAAAGAACTAAATAGGCATTTCTCCAAAGAAGACATACGGATGGCTAACAAACACATGAAAAGATGCTCAACATCACTCATTATCAGAGAAATGCAAATCAAGACCACAGTGAGGTACCATTTCACACCAGTCAGAATGGCTGCGATCCAAAAGTCTACAAGCAATAAATGCTGGAGAGGATGTGGAGAAAAGGGAACCCTCTTACACTGCTGGTGGGAATGCAAACTAGTACAGCCATTATGGAAAACAGTGTGGAGATTCCTTAAAAATTGCAAATAGAACTGCCTTATAACCCAGCAATCCCACTGCTGGGCATACACACCGAGGAAACCAGAATTGAAAGAGACACATGTACCCCAATGTTCATTGCAGCATTGTTTATAATAGCCAGGACATGGAAGCAAACAAGATGTCCATCAGCAGATGAATGGATAAAAAGCTGTGGTACATATACACAATGGAATACTACTCAGCTCTTAAAAAGAATAAATTTGACTCAGTTCTAATGAGATGGATGAAATTGGAACCGATTATACAGAGTGAAGTAAGCCAGAAAGAAAAACACCAATACAGTATACTGACACATATATATGGAATTTAGAAGACAGTTATGATGACCCTATATGTGAGACAACAAAGAGACACAGAGGTGTAGAGTGGACTTTTGGACTCTGAGGGAGAGGGAAAGGGTGGATGGTTTGGGAGAATGGCAATGAAACATGTATATTTTCTTGTAAGAAACAAAGTGCCAATCTATGTTCAATGTAGGATGCAGGATGCATGGGGCTGATGCACAGGATGATTCAAGTAGAGGATGTGGGGTGGGAGGTGGGAGGGGGCTTCGGCATTGGGAGATTGTGTTCACCTATGGCTGATTCCTGTTAATGTATGGCAAAACAAATACAGTATTGTAATTAAAAAAATAAATAAATTTAATAAAAAATATATATATACAATGGAATATTAGTCATTAAAAACAATGAAATAATGCCATTTTCAGCAACACAGATTGACCTAGAAATTATCATACTGAGTGAAGTAAGTTAGAGAAAGGCAAATTCCACATGATATCACATATGTGGAAATTTAAAAATGATACAAATGGACTTATTTATCAAAGAGAAACAGACTCACAGACTTAGAAAAAAACATATGGTTACCAAAGGGGAAAGGTTGAAGGGAGGGGTAAATTAGAAGTTAAGGATTAACATCTACATACTACTATTTATAAAATAGATAACTAATAAAGATTACTGTATAACACAGAGACTTTTACTCAATATTTTGTAAAGAGCTATATGTGGAAAATTCTGAGAGAGATGGGATAACAGACTACCTGACTTGCCTCTTGAGAAATCTGTATGCAGGTCAGGAAGCAATAGTTAGAACTGGACATGAAACAACAGACTGGTTCCAATTAGAAAAAGGAGTACATCAAGGCTGTATATTGTCACCCTGCTTATTTAACTTTTATGCAGAGTACATCATGAGAAATGCTGGACTGGAAGAAACACAAGCTGGAATCAAGATTGCTGGGAGAAATATCAATAACTTCAGATATGCAGATGACACCACTATTATGGCAGAAAGTGAAGAGAAACTAAAAAGCCTCTTGATGAAAGTGAAAGAGGAGAGTGAAAAATTGGCTGAAAGCTCCACATTCAGAAAACAAAGATCATGGCATCCTGTCCCATCACCTCATGGGAAATAGATGGGGAAACAATGTCAGACTTTATTTCGGGGGGCTCCAAAATCACTGCAGATGGTGACTGCAGCCATGAAATTAAAAGACGCTTACTCCTTGGAAGAAAAGTTATCACCAACCTAGATAGTATATTGAAAAGCAGCGACATTACTTTGCCAACCAAGGTCCATCTAGTCAAGGCTATGGTGTTTCCAGTGGTCATATATGGATGTGATAGTTGGCTTGTGAAGAAGCAGAGTGCCGAAGAATTGATGCTTTTGAACTGTGGTGTTGGAGAAGATTCTTGAGAGTCCCTTGGACTGCAAGGAGATCCAACCAGTCCATTGTGAAGGAGATTGGCCCTGGGATTTCCTTGGAAGGAATGATTGTAAAGCTGAAACTCCAGTACTTTGGCCACCTCATGTGAAGAGTTGACTTATTGGAAAAGGCTTTGATGCTGGGAGGGATTCGGGGCAGGAGGAGGAGGGAACAACAGAGGATGAGATAGCGAATGGCATCACTGACTCAATGGACATGAATCTGAGTGAATTCCAGGAGTTGGTGATGGACAGGGAGACCTGGCGTGCTGTGATTCATGGGGTCGCAAAGAGTCGGACATGACTGAGCAACTGAAATGAACTGAACTGAACTGAACTGATATGGGGAAAGAATCTGAAAAAGAATGGATATGTATAATTAAATCACCTTACTGTACACCTGAGGCTAACACAAATTATAAATCAACTATACTCCAGTATAAAATAAACACGAATTTAAAAAGCTTGTAAACAAATGACCAAACCAACAAATATACCTTGAGTTTTGTTTGTAGATCAGGATCACACTTTGATTTCAAAAGTCATATGTTTAAATAAGTCACTAGCTTAAACCGCTATCAACATTCCTAGTGTCTGTGCACCCATTATGCCAGGTCAATGAGAGGTGTGCATTGGACAAGGTTTCTATGCTCCAGTTTAATGCCACTGTAACATATTTAACAGAGCCTCAAAACAGAATTTCTATTGCAGCATTTGAGAGAGAATGCAATGTGCATTACCCTATGTGCATTACCGTATGTACATTACAAAACTGGGAAATTTATCAGACTGTCCAGAAATGATCAGTCTTATTTAAATTCACTCCTTTAGGATTTGATATTAAAGACCAATGTAAAATATTTTATGTTCTTCTGATGATTTAGCAGAAATTTATATATTTTAAAGCAACTGTTAAAAAGATTTTGAAAGGTAGATTTGGTATTGTTGAGAAGATTGGCAAAAGTGAGAAGAATCTATCATACAGATATATAATTATTATAAGGGGCTTTATTATTTACAGCTTTTTGATCCTTTGTAATTAAATCATAGGTCTGTAAAGCAACCTGCTCTGACCTCAAAAGAAGTAAATTGGAAAAGTAAATTACTGCTTATCTATTAATTAGTTTAAGGTGCTAATATTTACTCTAGGGCTGAATTCTTGCCCAAAGACTTTCTTAAATTACTCACTGGTCTTTAATTCTTGTCTGTTTTAATTTACATTTTGGAAGCGCTTGAATATTACTAGTCTGCATCTTAAATTATTACCGGATGGTGTAGAAATTGCTATTTACTCTTAATAGCCTTAGTTATTGACCACCTAAAATTAATGTGATATATGCATTTCATGCTGTGCAACATAATAACATTATAATATGGCCCCCTAGTGTACCTGACTTATATAATCTTCTAGCCTGAAGTGTAACTGGTGAGATTTGTGAATCTGGTAGCATTAATCTAATGTCACCTGGAAGAAGGAATTTTGCTGATATAATTATGACCTTTAGTCAATTGATTTTGAATAAATTGAAATTGATATTATTTTGAAAAGTAATATCCTTAAAAGGAGTCAGATAGACCTTATGCCAGCATTAGGGAAACATGATGCTATGTTCTGAAGAGGACCACACAGCAGAGAATGCCAGGCAGTCTAGAAGCCAAGAACAGCCTCCACTGACAGTCAGAAAGATAATAGGTACCTCAGTCCTACCATCATAACAATAAAAAAATATATTTTTTTCCAATAACTTATGAGCTTACAAGAGATCCTTGACCTTTGGGTGAGACAGCAGACTTAGCTGAAACTGATTTCAGCCCGTGAACCCCCTTAACAGAAGACCTACTCACAGAGTACCTAGAATTCTAACCAACAGAACTGGGAGATAATGAAAGAAATTAAGTATGTGGTAAGTGAAGAGGAACTAAAAAGCCTCTTGATGAAACTGAAAAAGGAGAGTGAAAAAGTTGGTTTAAAGCTCAGCATTCAGAAAACGAAGATCATGGCATCTGGTCCCATCACTTCATGGGAAATAGATGGCGAAACAGTAGAAACAGTGTCAGACTTTATTTTGGGGGCTCCAAATCACTGCAGATGATGACTGCAGCCATGAAATTAAAAGACGCTTACTCCTTGGAAGAAAAGTTATGACCAACCTAGATAGCATATTCAAAAGCAGAGACATTACTTTGCTGACTAAGGTCCGTCTAGTCGAGGCTGTGGTTTTTCCAGTAGTCATGTACAGATGTGAGAGTTGGACTGTGAAGAAGGCTGAGCACCAAAGAATTGATGCTTTTGAACTGTGGTGTTGGAGAAGACTCTTGAGAGTCCCTTGGACTGCAAAGAAATCCAGCCAGTCCATTCTGAAGGAGATCAGCCCTGGGATTTCTTTGGAGGAAATGATGCTGAAGCTGAAACTCCAGTACTTTAGCTATCTCATGCAAAGAGTTGACTCATTGGAAAAGACTCTGATGCTGGGAGGGATTGGGGGCAGGAGGAGAAGGGGACGACAGAGGATGAGATGGCTGGATGGCATCACTGACTCAATTGACACGGGTCTGAGTGAACTCTGGGAGTTGGTGATGGACAGGGAAGCCTGGCGTGCTGTGATTCATGGGGTTGCAAAGAATCAGACACAACTGAGTGACTGAACTGAACTGAATGTGCCACCCAGTGATGGAAAATAAACACAATACTCTTCTTTTGGTGGAAATCTGTCATTATTCAAGTCTTGTTGGAATTTTGAACTATTCACAAAGATGGTAAGAGGAATGTCATGTGGGAAATTCTGCATCATTTTAGAGACATAGCAGAGGATGCCCACTGATAGCAGACTGCCATAGCTCTAAGAGAATCTTGCTAGTCACCGTCCAAATTTCATTTAATGAATGCATTTTAGGCTGTGGAAAAATTAAAACAGGTCCTGATTAGACAGTTATTTGATCATGATTCCTTTGAAAATGCTGAATTCATCATTGCTCTTAAATATCTCCTCAAAGATCAATGCCTAGAGGAATTTTCCTAAGGAAACTAAGAGAAGAGAAGGCAGTAAGGAAACCAGAAAGTGACAGAGATCTGTGTTTGAACTGGTGTGGCTGGGATAGTGGCTTTAAATTGGAGGAAGAAGCAGGCAGGCATCCCTATGGAAGGTTAATATATAACATGCTATAGGATGGAGTCCTGGTGTCTTAACCATTACCACTACCTCCACTTTGGCCTGTGAACATCACCTCCCACCAAAGTGTGGGATGAGTCTCTGAGTCTCTGCCCTCTCAGCCCCATCTCATCACTGGCTTTGGACAAAGTATTGACCACTGTCCATCAGGCAGTTATTTAATGCTCTGGTCCATGCATCCTCCAATAAAATCAGATATCACTGAATTGTGATTTAACTAGCTGAGAGAAATAGGTGGGGCTGAGTTAACTCAGTAAGTAAATTTATTTACTGTTATTCTCCAAATCATGATGACTCATGAATTAAAAATCCAAAATAGTCTTTCCTAAAGTCAGTGTTGGAGTAGACTCTTGAGAGTCCCTTGGACTGCAAGGAGATCCAACTAGTCCATCCTAAAGGAGATCAGTCCTGGGTGTTCATTGGAAGGACTGATGCTGAAGCTGAAACTCCAGTACTTTGGCCACTTCATGTGAAGAGTTGACTCATTGGAAAAGACCCTGATGCTGGGAGGGCTTTGTGGTGGGAGGAGAAGGGGATGACAGAGGATGAGATGGCTGGATGGCATCAGCAACTCGAGGAACATGAATTTGAGTAGGCTCTGGGGATTGGTGATGGACAGGGAGGCCTGGCCTACTGTGATTCATGGGATTGCAAAGAGTCGGACACAACTGAGTGACTGAACTGGAACTGGAATTGGAGAGTCACCTTTCTACTGGAGGAAATGATGAAACCCTGAATTGTGAACTTAGAGTGAGAAATAACTGAATGTGCTTTTGGTGCTAGGGGCTTTTATATCAGGTTCAGTTAAAGCCAGTAGTAAACTCAAGGGTGACAGGTATGGTTATCTGGTCCTTTCCTTACACATTGATTGATAAATAGTCAATGACACCAATAGATTATAAACTCATGGGCCTAAATACCTAGACATTTGAGGAAAACAATTACTTCAAAAGAAAAATAATACTGGATCACAGTTCTTATTAAAAACAGATAAATTAGAAAAAATACAACTACATACTGTAAGATACATATTGGTATAGTTTGGGAAATTAAAATAGATGGTATTAGCAATCACACTGGAAAGCAGTTACATAAGTGGATACTCCTATGCAAAATGACTTATGGTGAGTCTGCTAATAAATATACTAAAGCAGACAAGGAAACATTAAAGCAATAGGAAGAAAAAATGTTGCATTAGAAAAGAAGCAAGCAGCAATATTAAATAAGAAACATTTACTTGCTGAAATTAGAAAAAAGGAGGATAGATTGTCTCCAATATACAATAGGTTATGCAATCAGACTTCATTTCCCAGATTTTACATCTTATGAAAATTATTTGTTAAATATACAGCTTTTTTTTTTTTTTCTCTGGAAAATGGTTGTAAAATCTCAGTTTACTACCTCTTTGCTAAGCTGTGGGATCTAGCTAGAATGTAATACACTTATTTGTTTTCATTGTATTAATGTTAATAATTACTAGTTATTTATTGAAAAGTAATAATCTTTAATTTATAGCACTGATATAAAGTTTTCTTTAAAAACTACATTAAGTGATAAAACAGAGCAAGGCAATTTAAAGTATTAAGTAAACACAGTGCAGATAGAAAAGAAAAACTCCAAAGATCTGCCAATGATTGAATTTTAAATGAACTGTGTACTTAAAAATTTGAGGAAAGGGAAATGTAGTCCCAAGAAGAGAAAAAAAAATGGAGCATTGCAAATCTACAGTGTGTTCTAAGCTCAGGAATTAATTTAATATAATTGAAAATACAAGTTACACTGGGAACGTGACAAGAAATAGAACATATCGAGAGAGGCTAGATCATAGTGGGTCAATAGGATTATGCCAGACTAAGAATTTTATCTTGATTATAATGGATATTTTTAAGCAGAGGAATATTATAATTAAATGTGCTTCTTTTACAAAGATTACTTGGCAGTAGAAACTGGAGAGGTGTGAGCAGAAGGAGATGCCAAGATCAATTCAGATACTATGACTGCAGTCCAAGCAAGGTATGAGACTGACTTGTAATGTTGGCACAGGGAATACAGAGGGGATAATAAATAAAGACAGGATTATGGAGGTAAAAATGGGTAAGTGGTTGATGGCACAAGAGCTTTAAAGAGAGGATGAAGTATAAGATATATCCCAGGTTTCTAACTTAGATGACTGCTTATATTAATTTTGTTGTTAAGTCATGCCCAACTCTTTGTGACCCCATGGACTGCAGCACACCAGGCTTCCCTGTCCTTTACTATCTCCCAGAGTTGTTTAAACTCATTTCCACTGAGTCACTGGTGCTATCCAACCATCTCATCTTCTGTCATCTCCTTCTCCTGCCTTAAATCTTTCCCAGGATCAGGATCTTTTCCAATGAGTCAGCTTTTCAGATCAGGTGGCTAAGGTACTGGAGCTTCAGTTTCAGCATCAGTCCTTCCAATGAGAATCTAGGTTTATTTAGGCTTCCCTTGGAGAAGATGATGGCACCCCACTCCAATACTTTTGCCTGGAAAATCCCATGGACAGAGGAGCCTGGTAGGCTGCAGTCCATGGGATCGCAAAGGGTCGGGAATGACTGAGCAACTTCCCTTTCACTTCTCACTTTCCTTCATTGGAGAAGGAAATGGCAACCCACTCCAGTGTTCTTGCCTGGAGAATCCCAGGGATGGGGGAGCTTGGTGGGATGCCATCCATGGGGTCACACAGCATTGAACACTACTGACATGACTTAGCAACAGCAGCAGCAGCAGCAGCAGCAGGCTTCCTTGTGGCTCAAACAGTAAAGAATCCTGCAATGCAAGGGACCTGGATTTGATCCCTGGTTTGGGAAGATCCACTGGAGAAGGGAATGGCTACCACAACTGTATTCTTGGCTGGAGAATTCCATGGAAAGAGGAACTTGGAGGCTACAGTCCATGGAGTTGCAGAAATGGACATGACTGAGCAACTAATGCTTTCACTTCCAAATTATTTTTAGTTATATTTAAATTCTTGGCTTTTATTCTTATTATAATAGGAGATAGACAAAGAAAATATTTTTGATAGCTTATTATGTGCCAGGCTGTGTGCTAAGGATATTTACTACATTGCCCATCTAATCTTCAGAATTTACAAGCAAAGATGATAAAATTATGATGTCCATTTTACACAAGAGAAAACTAAGAGTGGTTAGGTAGCTGACCAGCAGTACAGGAATGTGGCTGCAGGCTGCCTTACTCCGTCATCTGGACTTCTAAAGTCTACCTGTTATGTTTCTGATGATACTGCTTATAAAGCCAAGCACAGAGAAAAATAATGAGAAATGTGGGGGAGTCAAAATGACTTTTGTTTGGTCATAGAGTTTTGGATGTCTGTGTGTAATTCACATACTTTGTATTAGATTTCTAATAGATAATGTTAGAGGAATAAGTAATTTTCCAATAGGAAACATTAGCGCTATTAGAGCTGGCTGCAAATTTTAAGAATAATCAGTGAACTGATGGCAGAGGAAGCATAAGTCTACAACAAGTGACTCAAAGAATGTAGAATTATTTACGTGCATATGAAATTCGTATCTGAAAGAGAGAAAGGCTGACTTTTCAGGAACAGGTGGAAAAGGAGCAAAAACTGACACTGGGAGAAAAGTGAAGGGGAGAAGTGGGAGAAAACTGGGAGCTGCCACCGAGCATGCGAAAACTGTTAAGAATGCAGGATGTTTAGCATTGGAAAATGCCACACCGCAGATAAGAAGAATGTGTACTTATAGATGACCTTTGGATTCGGCACTGAACATGGACACTGACAGCTTCAGAAAAAGCAGATGGAAGGCGTTAGGTAGGCAGATTACTCTGTGCTAATGAGTTTTAGCAAGTGAAAAAGAGGCAGTTACTTTATTAAAAAAAAAAGAAAAGAAAAAAAGAACATCTGTGAAAAGGAAGGGACGTGATACAGTGACAGAAGAAAATGGAGTTAAAGAATGATTTTGTTTTAAAGATGAGAGCAACCTAAGGGTGTCTCCCTAGTGGGGGAAAGCTCCAAGAGAGAAGGTAAGACTGGGTATGCAGACAAGAAAGGAGATAGTTTATGGAAAAAAAAAATTCCTTCAAGGGAAAGGAAGGTAAGGATCCAGGGCACACTCAGAACCAACCATTGATAAGACAAACCAATAAGACATAGAGACTGGAAATAAGGCAGAGTGTATCCATCTGTTTTTAGGTTGAGGGTAAGAAATCTGAAGAATTCTCACCCAATAATCTCCATTTATTTGTGGAAAGTAGGAAACGGTTTTCTCTCTGAGAGAGTAGAGAGAACCCAGGAAAAGGGAAGACACCCTGTAAAAATTTTTAAAGATTAAGAATAACATCTCAGTGATAAAACATAGAAAGCTGTCATAAAATCATTGAAAAATATTACTTTCTCTAGTCATGGAGACTGGCTGCAGGAACGATAGACAGAAATGCTAGGACTGACCAAAGCTTTAAGACTGGCCAAACATGGAACTTGCAGGTGGGACTGTTAGTGAAGGGAGAGCTATGTGCAAAATAATCCTAAGTAATGGATATTTTACTGTATGAGAAATTCAAATGAATAGAAAGAGTCATGCTACTAAAGGACAACTTTATGTTAGGACATTTGCAGTGTATGGTGTGGCAATGAGTTGTAAATGTAAAGTAGTGGTGAATCTTTTACAGTCAAAGATGTAACTAATGTAAAATCCATGTAATGTATGCAAAGGGAATGCCAATGATGGCAACCCTCAGAATCACAAGAGCGTGACTGCCTGGGTTCATCCTAAGGGAACTCTTTTGATGCAAATTATATATTTATAATATTGGGGTTTTAAAGTGAAATGGTCCCCTGAATTGATGCTATAATCCTCTAGGAATATAATATGAGTTGTGTTGAAAATCCAGTTGCAAAAGACCCTGGTGAAATCCAGTGTTCTAGCAGAGGGTATGTAGCTGGACTTCACAAGGCTAGAGGACAAATACTTGAAGGTAAAGTAATAATTTTATACAAGAATGGACATCAAGAAGTGCCGGGAACCAGCACGGGAGATCCCACCCATGACAAGGCAATGCAGGACTTGAGCGACTCCCTGGGCCATCCCACCCATGACAAGGTCATGCAGAAGAGTCCTGATAAGCAAGGCCTCAGGACTCGATGGACCCTCTGAACCTGCTCGAGCATCTACCCCCAAAACCAGAAGCTGTCTGTCTTACTATTTTATGTCTTACACCAACTCTTCTGACATTAACGGGGGCTGTCCCCTACCACCTTTCTCTGGAAAGAGTTAACTTAGGGCTTTAGTTAATAAATCTCCTGGGCATGAAAGAAGTGTTTCAAACCCCTTGTTAGCATTTTAGCTTACTTGGCAGGTTTATCCAGACTCTTGCAACATTGTTGAGCCAATGCTTAATGTCAAGTTCTCACATCCCTTATCCATTTTGTTCCTGGGAGTGCATATAGTCAGGATGTAGAAATAACAAGCAGTAGCTTTAGCATTAGCAACGTTAGACTTTGAGTTAATATTTCTTTGCTGCAACCCACTGAATCTTTGCTCCGTAAAAATGTAACTCTGTACTTTAAGGGTGACACAGGCTAGGAATTTAAGAAGAAACATTTTAAGGGAAAATTATTGTTCTGGCTGACCAACCTTTATCAAAAAGAGGTCATAAAATATCAACAGGCCTCCGGACCAGAAGATAATGTACAGAAAATAAGACTCTTGCAGGAAGGAACCTGATATTGATAAAAGTTAATACTGATGGAATGTTGAGTTGACTCTACATTTTCCACCTTGCTGTATGTATAACTCAGGGTATAAAAGCCCCGAGGAAAATAAAGTAAGGGGGCCTCCCTCACTGAAGCTTGGTCACCCCGTGTCATTCTTTCCTTGTCTCCTTCTCTATCTTTTTTAATTCACCGTCATCCATCCTGAGGATATCCCTGGACTCTCCTGAGGCTGGACCTCGGCAATAAAGGGCAAAAATGGTAAGCACCTAACATAAACAGAAGAGATTAGGAAGATGTTGCAAGAATATAGAGAAGAACTATACAAGAAAGGCCTCAAGGACCTAGGTAACCACAATGGTGAGGTCAACAAAATGGTGATGACATCCTGGCATATGAAGTCAAGTGGTCCTTAGGTATTACTATGAACAAAGCTAGTAGAGATGATGGAATTCCAGGTGAGCTATTTTAAATCCTAAAAGATGATGCTATGAAAGTGATCCCTCAATATATCAGCAACTTTGGAGAACTCAGCAGTGGCCACAGGATTGGAAAAGGTGAGTTTTCATTCTAATCCCAAAGAAAAGCAATGCCAAGAGATGTTCAATCTACTATACAATTGTGTTTACTTGATATGCTAGGTAAGGTTATACTCAAAATCCTTCAATCTAGGTTTCAGCAGTACATGAATGGAGAATTTCTAGATGTACAAGCTGGATTTTGAAGAGGTAGAGTAACCAGAGATCAAATTGCTAACATTTGTTGGATCATAGAGAAAGTAAGGGAGCTCAGGAAAACATCTACTGCTTCACTGACCACGCTAAAGCCTTTGACTATGTGGATCACAACAAACTGGAAAATTCTTAAAGAGATGAGAATACCGGACCACCTTATCTGTCTCCTGAGAAACCTATATACAGGTCAAGAGGCAATAGTTAGAACCTGACATGAAATAATGGATTGGTTCAAAATTGGGAAAGGAGTAAGACAAGGCTGTATACTGTCACCCTACTTATTTAGCTCATATGCAGAGTACCTCATGCAAAATGCTGAGCTGGATAAATCACAAGCTGGAATCACGATTCCAGGAGAATTATCAACAACCTCAGATATGCAAATGATACCACTCTAGTGGGAGAAAGTGAAGAGTAAGGAACTAAAGAGCCTCTTGATGAGGGTGAAAGAGGAGAGTTAAAAAGTTGGCTTAAAAACTGCCTTATGACCCAGCAATCCCACTGCTGGGCATACACACCGAGGAAACCAGAATTGAAAGAGATACATGTACCCCAATGTTCATTGCAGCATTGTTTATAATAGCCAGGACATGGAAACAACCTAGATGTCCATCAGCAGATGAATGGATAAAAAAGCTGTGGTACATATGCACAATGGAGCATTACTCAGCCCTTAAAAAGAATAGATTTGAATCAGTTCTAATGAGATGGATGAAGCTAAAGCCGATTATACAGAGTGAAGTAAGCCAGAAAGAAAAACACCAATACAGTATACTGACACACATATATGGAATTTAGAAAGATAGTAATGATGACCCTGTACGTGAGACAACAAAAGAGACACAGATGTATAGAACAGACTTTTGACCTCTGAGGGAGAGGGAGAGGGTGGGATGATTTGGGAGAATGGCATTGAAACATGTATACTATCATGTAAGAAACGAAGCGCCAGTTCATGTTTGATACAGGATACAGGATTCTTGGAGCTGGTGCACGGGGATGATCCAGAGAGATGATATGGGGTGAGAGGTGGGAGGGAGTTTCAGGATTGGGAGCTCGTGTACACCTGTGGCTGAATCATGTCAATATATGGCAAAACCAATACAGTATTGTGAAGTAGAATAAAGTAAAAATAAAATTTAAAAAAAAACCCTCAACATTAAAAAAAGAAAAACTAAGATCATGTCATCTGGCCCCATCACTTCATGACCAGTAGAAGTGGGAAAAGTGAAAGCAGTAACAGACTTTATTTTCTTGGGCTTCAGAATCACTGTGGATGGTTTCTGCAGCCATGAAATTAAAAGAAGCTTGCTCTTTGGAAGGAATACTATGATAAACCTAGACAGTGTATTAAGGAGAGACATCACTTTGCTGACAAAGTTTTGTATAGTGAAAGCTATGGTTTTTCCAGTAGTCATGTACGGGTGTGAGAGTTGGATCATAAAAAAGCTGAGTGCCACACCACTGATGCTTTAAAGTTGAGCTGGAAAAGATTCTTGAGAATCCCTTGCACTGCAAGTAGATCAAACCATTCAATCCTTAAGGAAATCAACACTGAATATTAATTGAAAGAATAGCTACAGAAACTGAAGCTCCAGTACTTTGGCTACCTGATATGAAGTGCCAATTAATTGCAAAAGACACTAATGCTAGGAAAGACTAAAGGAAAAGGAGAAAGGTAAGGCAGAGAATAAGATGGTTAAATAGCATCACTGCCTCAATGGGCATGAATGTGAACAAATTCTTACTGATAATGGAAGACAGAGGAGCCTTGTGTGCTATAGCTCATGAAGTCTCAGAGCCAGCCATAATTTAGCCACTGCATAGTATCATTTTGAAATGATAATAATTTGATCCTCACTGCCTCATGCAGCCTCTTGATATTTTATGGTAGAAATATTTATTGTTGTTTGTATTATCATTGCAGTCTGAAGGCCATAACAAATTATAAATCTAAAACATCAGTGGGAAAGGACAAACTCCATATGGACATATTCATTTTAGAAGGCTCAAGAATCACAGGAGCATAATTATTTGAGCTGATCCTAAAGAAAACTTCCTCCACCTCATTGAGTTTTCAGAGGAATGGTTCTTAATATAGGAAAAAATATAGAATTTCTTAGCTACTCTATTTAAAACATTATCATGCTTTATTTTTCAGTATCTAAATTTAAAATTTGGAATAATGCTAATCTTAGCAACTTAATATGTACAGCCAACATACATAAACTGGAACACAAAAGCCTGTGCTGCTATATATTGGGAAAATCTACTAGGTGGAAAAAAAATCCAAGAATAGTGATTGTAAATTATATATTTGTGTACAAGAATGTAGGTTGTGCAAAATATGCTACTCCATCAGCAAAATCCATAGCATTTATAGTTCAGTAAAAACATCTTTGAGCATTCTTCAGATATCTGGCTTAGCAAAACCTTGAAAAAAGCACTTAGTCATGCATTTTTGTGTTGGATAGTTAAGCCTATGCATACTTCACAAGGCAAATTCAATCTTCATTTTTCTATACCATCTGTGTCACCCCCCATCCATGTTTAATTTGTGGAAAATATTACCATTCCACATTATACACTTATTTTGAGAGGAACGATAATGGGATCTCAAGACTGCAAGAGATGTTAAAGGTCAGGAGTCCATCCTCACAACTGGGCAGAAATTGCAATGTTTTGAATTGTCATAAACACCTGTGGTTTGTTCGTCCTTCAGCTTTCTGAGTGAGCCAGGTGACTGTGAGTTTTATGGCTTCATCACAGTTAGCTATGGTGTGAGGTCGCATGAGGATATTTTCTTTAGTAATGAGAAAGTTTATTACATGTGCTGTGGGCTGAACTGAGTCCCCCACCAAAATTCATATGTTGAAATCCTAACCTGCAGTCTCTCAGAGAGTGACAGTTATTTATATATAAGGTATTTAAACAGGCAATTAAGTTAAAATGAAGTCATTAGGGTGGGCCCTAACCCAGTATGACTGATGTCCTTATAGGTAGAGGAGATTAGGACACAGACCTGGGGAAGAATATGATGGGAAGAACAAAGAGGAAGACAATACAAGGAGTGAGGCCTCAGGAAAAAACAACTCTGCTGTACCTTGATCTAAATCTCTGAGCTTCCAGAATTGTGAAACAAATAAGCTTCACATGTTTAATACAAATTCTTTGGTGCCTTATGATGGTGGTCTTAATAAACCAACCAAGGAGGTAAAAGGGAAATAATCCCTAATAGGCACATAAGCTCTTTGCAGACAGTTTTCAAGGACTGCCTTGCCAGTCATAAGTCAGTTATCATTTCATGGACTATTGATACACACAGTTCAACTAGAGAGATCAAGGCTGCTAAAGGATCTCTGTGTGACTTCAAATCCTGACTTTTGTACTATTTTTGCCCCTTCACATTTCAGAAGGAGGGTTTGAAAAACAAGTGTAGCATTCCCTGGGGCAAAAGGGGTTGGGAGAAAAAGATTTTAAATTACCTGCTAATGAGTAAAACTCCTTGGTGTACAAAGCTAAACTTTAAGTTACTAATTCAAAGATTTTCTGTTTAATGTATGATTTCAGAATACACTCCAATTTAGTGTTTAGGGCATTAGGAAAACTCAGAAGCACAGCTTGAATGCATTTTAATTATAAAATTAAAAGATGGGATATTGAACTGCTTAGTATGCCACTTAGATACTTTCAAATAATAATGAGTGTTTCAAAATAAGCAGTAGTCTTATAAAATCCAAGTAGTTGATAGCTGGGTTATGGTAAATATGAGCAAAATGAAAATTTCTTATCTGAGAAGCAGTACATAGAATGAGAGCATACCAAATATTTGCTGCAAATGTCAACAATATAGTGAATCTCAGAAGTCCTTTGAGGGATTCAGGACAGATAGAAAATGACTCAGTAGTAAAACAAATAATTCATACTGATAATTTTTTAAATGGAGAAAACACTTCCTATAGGTAAACACTAACATTTCCTTCTTTTCTGATACTGAATGATAAGCAGAAAGTCCTCCAATAATTGCTAAACAATTAAACTGTGGGAAACATGATGATCTTGTCATGATGTATGAAGGGCTCTCCTTTTACCAAACATATGGGTATCAAAACTGTTCCTTGAGTTGTTCCTTATCAGGAATCTATACTACTGATAAATAAACAGCAAATAATATCTTCTAAATTGGAAGAACATCTGCATTTTTTCAGTTGCAAAACCTGTCAGTGAGATGTTTTCTGATGCTTTTGCTTTTCAACTATACCCTTGAATCCAACTAATTATGATTATTTAAAAATTCCATCAGTGAAAGAAGGAAACACATAGTCTGAGACATAGGGAAAGATAGGAAGATTTGAGAAATTATGGACATCTTCTATTGACTTCAAGGATTGATTAAAAATGTGATTGAAAGTACAAACTGCTGAGTGAAATTGGAATTGATTATGAGACATCTCAAAAGAGTTTTTCAAATAGTTTGGTTGACAGTTTTGCCATTATAACATGCTGTTAAAATATTTTATTCTTTGTAAAAAATGTTCTAGTATTTATAACCTTCACAGTAGATTTATTGTACCTAGTTAATATTGTTTTATTCAAATATATATATGATTTTCATTTTTTTCTTTTACAACTTCAAGATGTAATATAGTTAAAAAAAAAACTGACTCAATAAATAGGGCTAATGGTTTAGGGCCTTGCTTTCAAGAATCTCACTGAAATTGCATATCAGTACTTTAATCAGAATTTTATTAAAGTTCTCATCCATTTCCAGGACCAACATTTTTTAAAAACACCTACCAATGTCTTGGTTCACCTCAAGTTAGAAAAACAGAAGATGCCTTTTGTTAAGATGAAAAAACTGCAACATGAATTCTACCATCGTTAACAAAGGAAAAGCAACATTAACAATAAAAGTAGAGTTTACATAAGCAGTATAAATGCTTGATTTATGTAGGTATAATAACTCTAATTTGGTTGGATAATTTTTCTTCACTTTCACCTCACTCCTCAAACCCCCAGTGACAGACCTGAAGAAACTAAAACTGTTTCTTTTCTCACTCTTTGAAGAAAAAAATTAGTTAAAATCTTATTGATGGAGAGCTTGAGTCGGTGTTGAGAGGAAGACCTGAGATCTGAGAGGGAGATGAGACATGTTAAAAATCTGAGAAAACTCTTCTGAATTAAAGGAAGAATAAGGAGTACAGAGAGAAGGTATGTAAACTAATGAGAAGTGGTGTGTACACTGAGGGAAAACATTAGAAACAATTAAGAAATTGTGACATCATCTGGATTCTATGTATGTACTTGGTCATATTAAGCTATGTCTTTCTCTGATGGAAATGTACTTTGCTCCATTGATTAGAGCATGAGGGGCTAAATACAGAAGAAGGACAAAAGTAAAAGAAACTTGATAAGAGAACTGGAAAATAAGAAGCAATGGCTGTAAGAAATGAAGACAGAGAATGATTTACAGAAGTTGTAAAGCATATTGGAACATGTTGATGGTAATACACATCAGGGCTAAGAAACCCAAGATCATGTACAAAGACAACAAGTTTATAAGAAAATACTTGTCCATCAAAATCCACAAACATTTCTACAGTCAGAAGCAGAAGCCCTAGAGGCAAGAAGAGATTGTGTAACAACTTGAAATATAGAAAAGCAGAGTTTTCCATTCTTCTGCCCTACAGCTATCTGAGCAGAGAGGAGCTGAGACCAGAAGAGGAAAGCAGTGACTCTGGAAACAGAATGGCAATAGGAGAGACATTAAAATAGCACATCTGGAAGATACACTCATCAGGGCATTCGTTCCTATAATCAGAACACTAATGTATTTACCACAAATACAGGAAGACACTATATTTCCATTTGGACTGAGGATTAATGCTTATTAACTTTGTTTAAAATTAGCTTTAAAACGTGCAGTTAATTTTTAAATGTGAACAATCAATTATCACCTAATGTCTGAAGAAAATAAGCAACATTCAATAGGAGCATCAAAAAGAATTCTCCCACACAGTTTTCTAAAGGAAACATTATTAAAGTTAGCCTAAAATCAAAATTAAATTAAAATTAGCATAATCAATCTTGAAGAAATGTAGCAGAGTTAAAACTTCAATTTCATTCTTTAAGAAGTATGGTTTGCTAGGAAAATATTAGTGTTCTGGGGAAAAGATAATTGCCAACATTAAATTAAAGAAAACATTAATTAAATATCATACTTTAAATGGCTAGGGATAAAATGAGGGAATTGGAAGTTTTTAATACAAAAGTTGAAAAGACAACTTGTGAAGATAATCCTACCTATATTTTTCCTATTTATCATCAGTCATGTGAGAAACACATAGCAAATTTATTTACCAGGAAATGGCCACCCACTCCAGTATTCTTGCCTAGAGAATCCCATGGATGGAAAGCCTTGGTGGGCTACAGTCCACGGGTCGCAAACAGTCTGATACGACTGAGCAACTTCACTTTCACTTTCAATATGTGCAATAGTAATTCCAGAGAGTTGAAATATATTTTAACAAATCATTGAAGTAAAATTATATCACTTTTTTACAGATAAGAATACAGAAGCTTAGAATAGCTGCTAACTATCTTGAAGTAATTCAGATAAGAGATTGGCCACCGTCCTGCTTCTCAGAATCTTAAGGTGTTCAGGTGTTTAGGTTTTCTAACCTGCATCAGGCACAAATTCCAGAGTCCAGGATGCAAATAATGACTAGAAATCCAAATAAGCTCAATATTCTTTAGCAACCTACTTGGTAAATAATTTGAAAATTATAGATACACATATACGTATAAATGAATCACTTTGTTGTAGAGTTCAGTCAGTTGCTTGAACCTAGTGCAATATTGCTCATCATTTCAGTTCAGTTGCTCAACTGTGTCTGACTCTTTGCAGCCCCATGGACTGCAGCACACCAGGCTTCCCTGTCCATCACCAACTCCTGGAGCTTACTCAAACACATGTCCATCAAGTTGGTGATGCTATCCAATCATTTCATCCTCTGTTGTCCCCTTCTCCTCTTGTCTTCAATCTTTCCAAGCACCAGGGCCTTTTCCAATGAGTCAGTTCTTCATATTAGGTGGCAAAAGTATTGGAATTTCAACTTCAACATCAGTCCTTCCAATGACTATTCAGGACTGATTTCCTTTAAGATTGACTGACTGAATCTCCTTGCAGTCCAAGGGACTCTCAAGAGTTTTCTCCAACACCATAGTTCAAAAGCATCAGTTCTCCAGTGCTCAGCTTCTTTATAGTCCAACTCTCATAACCATACATGACTGCTGGAAAAACCATAGTTTTCACTAGACAGACTTTTGTGGGCAAAGTAATGTCTCTTCTTTTTAATATGTTTGCCATAGCTTTTTTCCAAGGAGCAAGTAGAAACAAAATGGTGGAGTAGAAGGATATGCGTTTATCTTCTTGAAAGGTTGTTGTTGAATCACGACACCAGGATTCTTGGCCCTCGAAGGAGAAGAATTCAATCCGGGGCCAGAGAAGAGGCTGGATCGCTCAGAGCTTTTGTGTAACAAAGTTTTGTTAAAGTATAAAGGAGACAGAGAAAGCTTCTGACATAGGCATCAGAAGGGGGTAGAAAGAGTACCCCTCTGCTAGTCTTTAGCTGGATGTTATTTAGTCATCAGCAGTTTGTTAATGAAAGAAAGGAATATCTCAAAACTTAGAATGGCACCAGGCCCCTCACCCATAAGATGTATTTTGGGATAACCTTGGCTCTAAATGGTTTATCTTGGGCCATAAAATGATTAACTTGAATCTTGAAGAAGGGCAGATCACCATACAAATAGCTTCATTTACATAGATTAGAGGAACAATATCAGAGTATAACATATTGGTTTATCAAGTAGGTTCCGAGCCCAAAAGCCAGAACCAACTTGAGGACAGAGCTTGGGGCAAATACATAGTACATTAACCTCCTTTTAAATTTGTATAGAGAAGGAAGAAAATATCGCTAGTTTGTTTCCTCCTGCCACTTAAGAGAGTAAAATGTCTGACACTTGCAGGCTATTTCCTCCATTTGGATACCCCTGGCCTTCCTGCCTGTTACCCTCTCATTCTCCTGAGAGAACTCCTAAATTGCAGTTCTCTGATGAACGACCACCGACAGGAGAATGTTGGATCCCAACAAAAATGTACCCCAGGTGCAAGGGCAAAGGAGATGCTGCAACAAGATGGTTGGAGGGGGAAAATCCCATTTAGAATCAAACTCCATACCTGCCAGTGATGCTCAGAGGGCTAAAACAAATTGTTATTCAAGTATGCTCCAAAATAAATTAGGGTTTTTTTTTTTCTTTTAAAGAAGTTCAAACAAGAATACCATATTGTATTGAAGTCCAATACTTTAATGTGTTGTAGTACTACATTTTCAAAGAATGGAATCAAAGTCTCTAAAACACATAAATGTAATAGACTAACATAAGCGTTCTTGCTCAGTCATGTCTGAATCTTTGCAACTCCGTAGACTGTACGCCACCAGGCTCCTCTGTCCACGGGATTTTCTGAGCAAGACTACTAAGGAAAGGAATGGGTTGCTATTTCGTTCTCCAGGGAATCTTCCCAACCCAAGGAACAAATCCATGTCTTCTGAACTGGTAGGCAGATTCTTTAGCACTAAAGCCACCTGGGAAACCCTATAACTTCTCTGACCATTGGTTTAATACCACCTCAATATCAACTACACCATTGCTTACCAAAACTGGGAATCACAATAAATCATACAAATAAAACAGCAACTATTCTCTTGCTAATGACTGTGTAACTTCTATTACTGTTGTTAACAATTTTGAAGTGATATATTCTAATGAAAAATTTTACAATTTTTTGTGCCATTAACATGATATTGGGTTCAGTTCAATTCAGTCGCTCAGTCGTGTCCGACTCTTTGCAACCCCATGAATCACAGCACGCCAGGCCTCCCTGTCCATCACCAACTCCTGGAGTTCACTCAGACCTGCGTCCATTGAGTCAGCAATGCTATCCAGCCATCTGATCCTCTGTCGTCCCCTTCTCCTCCTGCTCCCAATCCCTCCCAGCATTAGAGTCTTTTCCAATGAGTCAACCCTTCTCATGAGGTGGCCAAAGTACTGGAGTTTCAGCTTTAGCATCATTCCTTCCAAAGAAATCCCAGGGCTGATCTCCTTCAGAATGGATTGATTGGATCTCCTGCAGTGCAGGGGACTCAGAAGAGTCTTCTCCAACACCACAATTCAAAAGTACCAATCTTTCGGCGCTCAGCCTTCTTCACAGTCCAACTTTCACATCCATACATGACTACTGGAAAAACCATAGCCTTGAGTAGACGGACCTTAGTCTGCAAAGTAATGTCTCTGCTTCTGAATATGCTATCTAGGTTGGTCATAACTTTTCTTCCAAAGAGTAAGTGTCTTCTAATTTCATGGCTGCAGTCACCATCTGCAGTGATTTTGGAAGCCAAAAAAATAAAGTCTGACACTGTTTCTACTGTTTCCCCTTCTATTTCCTGTGAAGTGATGGGACCAGATGCCATGATCTTCTTTTCTGAATGTTGAGCTTTAAGCCAATTTTTTTCACTCTTCTCTTTCACTTTCATCAAGAGGGTTTTTAGTTCCTCTTCAATTTCTGCCATAAGGGTGGTGTCATCTGCATTACTGATATTTCTCCCGGCAATCTATATTGCAGCTTGTGTTTCTTCCAGTCCAGTGTTTCTCATGATGTACTCTGCATATAAGTTAAATAAGCAGGGTGACAGTATACAGCCTTGACGTACTCCTTTTCCTATTTGAAACCAGTCTGTTGTTCCATGTCCAGTTCTAACTTTTGCTTCCTGATGACAACAGGAATCATAGTATTCTTTACTCTTCTTGAAAGTTACTTCTTTTTGTTAGTTTTGTGGTCAATATTTAAGCTAGAGTGGGAGATGAAATATGTTTTATATATGAAGGTTTCCCTAATGTATAATTTTTGTTCTAGTGTTATCTTAACATCTCACTGTCTCTTAGTATCCATTATTAAGCAACAAAAATTTAGCTTTATGGTATGCTTTTTTTTCTCAAACATAAAGGCAAGAATTAAAAAGTTAGGTTATAAATATTTAATATATTCCAACTACTAATGAAATGTTTAATATTTTTAGAAATATTCAGTCTTGTTTAAGTAATTTAAAAAATAATGCAGTTTAAAGCAGAAAAACTAATGCTTCCTTGTTTCTTTGTCTATCAATTTTTTTTGAAATTTCAATTTCTTATTGAGATAGTTGATTTACCAAATTATATTACTTCAGGTAAACAACATAGTAATTCAAAATTTATATGACTTATACTCCGTTAAAGTTAATATTGACTATATTCCCCATGTTGCCAATATATCCTCCTGGCTTACTTGTTTTTACTTTGTACTTCTTAATCTCCTGCCATTATCATGTCCTTTCCTTTTTTTTTCTCTCTCTTGATAGCTACTAGCTTCTTCTCTATATCTATGAGTCTATTTATGTTTGTTATCTTAATTTGTTCATTTTTAGATTTTAGGTGTAAGAGATAACATACAGTGTTTGCCTTTCTCTATCTGACTCATTTCAACAACCATGATACCCTCCAGAGTCATCTATGTTGCTGAATGGCAAATATAACTCTTTATTATGGCTAAAAGTATTATAAATATATATACACATATTTAGAGATTATCTTGTCTTTAAATACATATACTTCTTTATCTGTTCATCTGTTTCCTGGGGATTTAGATTGCTTCCTTATCATGACTGTTGTAAATAATGATGCTATGAACAATGGGGTGCATATATCTTTTCAAATTACTATTTTCATTTTCTTTGGATATATACCAGGAGTGGAATAGCTGGATCATATGAAAGAAGATAGGCCAAAGGCAAGGAAAAAAAAGGAAAGAATGTAGAGTTTCAGAGAATAACATGGAGAGAAAAGAGGCCTTCTTCAAATGAACAATACAACAAAACAGAAGAACATAATATAATGAGAAAGACTAGAAATCTCTTCAAGAAAATTGGAAATAAAAGAGAACTTTTCATGCAATGAAGGGACAAATAAAGGACAGAAATGGTAAGCACCTAACAAAAGCAGAGGAAATTAGGAAGAAGTGACAAGAATATACAAAACTATACAAAAAGATCTTAATGACCCAGATAACCACAATGGTGTGGTCACTCACATAGAGTCAGACATTCCGAAATGGGAAGTCAAGTGGGCCTTAGGAGGCATAACTACAAACAAAACTAGTGGAAGTTATGGAATTCCAGGTGAGCTATTTCAAATCCTAAAAGATGTTGCTGTGAAAGTGATGCAATCAGTATGTCAGCAATGTTGGAAAACTCAGCAGTGGCCACAATACTGGAAAAGGTGTTTTCATTCCAATCCCAAAGACTCTCTCTGTGTGTATGTGTGTGTGTTTGTGTGTGTGTGTAATGTGTTTGTGTACTCAGTCATCTGTGATTCTTTATGACTGCATGAACTATAGCCCACCAGGCTCCTCTGTCCATGGAATTTTCCAGGCAAGAATACTAAAGTGGGTTGCCATTTCCTTCCCCAGGGGATCTTCCCAAACAAGGGATTTAATCTGCATCTCTTGCGTCTCCTGTGCTAGCAGACAGGTTCTTTACCAGCTGAGCCACCAGGGAAGCCCTCTCTTAAAAGGGCAATGTCAAAGAATGTTCAAACACCACACAGTTGTAGGCATTTCACATGCTAGCATGTTATACTCAAAATGGTTCAAGCTGGGCTTCAGCAGTACATGAACCAAGAATTTGGAGATGTACAAGCTGGATTTAGAAAAGGCAGAGGAATCAGAGATCAAATTGCCAGCATTCACTGGATTATAGAAAAAGCAAGGAGGTTCCAGAAAACCATCTGCTTCACTGACTATTCTAAAGCCTTGACTCTCTGGATCACAATAGACTGTGTTGCCTTTTGTCCATATCCTCACCAAAAATTTGATATTTGTTGTCATTTTTATGACAACTATTTTAACTGGTTTAGGGTGATACCTCATTGTGGTTTTAACTTTCATTTTATTTCATTGTATTTCATGTATATTTTATCTGAATCAGTTCAGTTCAGTTCAGTCGCTCAGTCGTGTCTAACTCTTTGCGACCCCATGAATCACAGCACACCAGACCTCCCTGTTCATTACCATCTCTCGGAGTTCACTCAGACTCATATCCATTGAGTCCATGATGCCACCCAGCCATCTCATCCTCGGTCATCCCCTTCTCCTCCTGCCCCCAATCCCTCCCAATCAGAGTCTTTTCCAATGAGTCAACTCTTCTCATGAGGTGGACAAAGTACTGGAGTTTCAGATTTAGCATCATTCCTTCCAAAGAAATCCCAGGGCTGATCTCCTTCAGAATGGACTGGTTGGATCTCCTTGCAGTCCAAGGGACTCTCAAGAGTCTTCTCCAACACCACAGTTCAAAAGCATCAATTCTTCAGCACTCAGCCTTCTTTACAGTCCAACTCTCACATCCATACATGACCACAGGAAAAACCATAGCCTTGACTAGACAGACCTTAGTCGGCAAAGTAATGTCTCTGCGTTTGAATATACTATCTAGGTTGGTCATAACTTTTCTTCCAAAGGAGTAAGCATCTTCTAATTTCATGGCTGCAGTCACCATCTGCAGTGATTTTGGAGCCCCCAAAATAAAATCTGACATTGTTTCTACTGTTTCCCCTTCTATTTCCCATGAAGTGATGGGGCCGGATGCTATGATCTTCGTTTTCTGAATGTTGAGCTTTAAGCCAACTTTTTCACTCTCCTCTTTCACTTTCATCAAGAGGCCCAGAACTGTGAAAATAAGAGAAGGGAAAAACAAAAGAGAAAAGGAGAGATATGCCCATTTGAATGCAGAGTTCCAAAGACTAGCAAGGAGAGATAAGAAAACCTTCCTCAATGATCAGTACAAAAAAATAGAGAAAAACAATAGAATGGAAATAGAATAGAGTAGAATAGAAAGATTAGACATCTCTTCAAGAAAATTAGAGATACCAAGCTAACATTTCATGCAAAGATGGGCTCAATAAAGGACAGAAATGGTATGGACCTAACAGAAGCAGAAGAGATTAAAAAGAGGTGGCAAGAATACACAGAATAACTGTACAAAAAGATCTTCATAACCAGATAATCACAATGGTGTGACCACTCAACTAGAGCCAGATATCCTGGAATGTGAAGTCGAGTAAGCCTTAGGAAGAATCACTACAAATAAAGCTAGTGGAGGTGGTGGAATTGCAGTTGAGCTATTTCAAATCCTGAAAGATGATGCTGTGAAAGTGCTGCACTCAATATGTCAGCAAATTTGGAAAACTCAGCAGTGGCGGCAGGACTGGATTAGGTCAGTTTTTATTCTCATCCCAAAGAAAAGCAATGCCAAAGAATGTTAAACCTACCACACAATTGCACTCATTTCACATGCTTCCCTGGTGGCTCAGAGGGCAGAGCATCTTCCTGAAATGCAGGAGACCCAGAATTGATCCCTGGATTGGGAAGATCCCCTGCAAGAGAAAATGGCAACCCACTCCAGTCCTCTTGCTTGGAAAATCACATGAATGGAGAAGTCTGGTAGACTACAGTCCATGGGGTCACAGAGTCAGACAGGACTGAGCGATTTCACTTTCACTTTTACTTTCCACACACTAGTAAATTAATGCTCAAAATTCTCCAAGCCAGGCCTCAGCAATACATGAACTGTGAACTTTCAGATGTTCAAGCTGCTTTTAGAAAAGGCAGAGGAACCAGAAATCCGTTGGATCATCAAAAAGCATGAGAGTTTCAGAAAAACATCTATTTCTGCTTTATTGACTATGCCAAAGCCTTTGACTATGTGGATCACAATAAACTGTGGAAAATTCTGAAAGAGATGGAAATACCAGAACACTTGACCTGCCTCTTGAGACATCTGTATGCAGGTCAGGAAGCAACAGTTAAAACTGGACATGGAACAAGACACTGGTTCCAAATGGGAAAAGGAGTACATCAAGGCTGTATATTATCATCCTGTTTATTTAACTTATTTGCAGAGTACTTCATAAGAAACGTGGGACTGGATGAAGGACAAGCTGGAATCAAGATTGCCAGGAGAAATATCAACCTCTGATATGCAGATGACACCACCCTTATGGCAAAAAGTGAAGAATAAAAGAACCTCTTGATGAAAGTGAAAGAGGACAGTGAAAAAAATGGTTTAAAGCTCAACATTCAGAAAACTAAGATCATGGCATCTGGTCCCATCACTTCATAGGAAATAGATGGGGAAACAGTGGAAATAGTGGCTGACTTTAGAGTTCCAAAATCACTGCAGATTGTGACTGCAGGCATGAAATTAAAAGATGCTGACTCCTTCGAAAAAAAGTTATGACCAACCTAGACAGCATATTAAAAAGCAGAGACATTATTTTGTTGACAAAGGTCCATCTGGTCAAGGCTATGGTTTTTCAAGTAGTCGTGTATGGATGTGAGAGTTGTACTATAAAGAAAGCTGAGCACCAAATAATGGATGCTTTTGAAGCGCAGTGTTGGAGAAGACTCTTGAGAGTACCTTGAGCTGCAAGGAGATCCAACCAGTCCATCCTAAAGGATATCACTCCTGGGTGTTCATTTAAAGGATTGATGTTGAAGCCAAAACTCCAATACTTTGGAAATTGATGCAACGAGATAACTCACTGGAAAAGAACCTGATGCTGGGAAAGATTGAAGGCTGGAGAAGGGGATGACACAGGATGAGATGGTTGGATGGCATCACCAACTCAATGGACATGAGTTTGAGTAAACACTGGAAGCTGGTGATGGACAGGGAGGCCTAGCATGCTACAGTCCATGGGGTCACTAAGAGTCAGACATGACTGAGCACCTGAACTGAACTGAATTGAGTATCAGTGTTGTTTAGTATATTTTTATGTGCCTGTTGCCAATCTTCATGCATTCTTTGGAAATAAGTTTTTTAGATCTTTCCCTATTTTTATATTTTAAATATTTATTTGTATGAGCTATATATATTTCAGTTATTAACACCTTATTGAACACAGCATTGGCAAATATTGGTTTCATTCAGTAGGTTATCTTTTCATTTGGTTCATGGGTTCCTTTGCTCTGTAAAGACTTTTAAGTTTAATTTGGTCCCATCTGTTTACTTCTGCTTTTGTTTCCTTTGCTTTAATAAACAGATATCTATATATATATAACTATTGCTACAATTTGTGTCAAAGAATATTCTGCCTCTTTCCTTCTAGGAATTTTATGGTTTCCAGTTTTACATTTAGGTCTTTAATCCATTTAGAGCTTGTTTTAGTGTATGGTGTTAGAGAATATTCTACTTTCATTCTTTTACAAATAGCAATCCAATTTTACCAGTGCCACTTATTTAAATTTTCCCATTTATATTCTGACCTCCTTTGTCATGTTGACCATAAGTACATGGGCATATCTCTGGACTCTCTGTTCTATTCTATGGAACTCTGTATCTGTTTCTGCACCTGTTCTATACTGTTTTGATTACTGTATCTTTGTAGTATAGTCTGAAGTCAGGGTGCATGATACTGCCGGCTCTGTTCTTGTTTCTCAAGCCTTGGGATCTTTCATGTTTCCATACAGATTTTGATATTATTTGTTCTAGTTCTGGGGAAAATGCTATTGGTATCTTAACTGGGGATTGTATTGAATCTGTAGATGGGTTTGGGTAATATGTTCATTTTAACAACATTAATTATTCCAATCTATAAACACTGTATATCTTTTCATCTGTTTCTATCATCTTTAATTTCTTTTTTTTTTAATTACAATACTGTATTTGTTTTGCCATACATTGACATGAATAAGCCACAGGTGAACACAATCTCCCAATGCTGAAGCCCCCTCCCACCTCCCACCCCACATCTTTAATTTCTTTAATCAGTGATCAATAATTTTCACTTCTTGAGTTAGATTTATTCTTAGATATCTTATTCTTTTTCATGCAATTGAAAATAGAATTCTTTCTTGCTTTCTCTTTGTGATAGTTTACTTCTAGTTTATGGAAATATAGCCAATATTTGTATATTAATATTATATTCTACTGCTGCTGCTGCTGCTGTTAAGTCACTTCAATCGTGTCTGACTCTGCGTGACCCCAAAGATGGCAGCCCACCAGGCTCCCCAGTCCCTGGGATTCTCCAGGCAAGAACACTGGAGTGGGCTGCCATTTCCTTCTCCAATGCATGAAAGTGAAAAGTGAAAGTGAAGTCGCCCAGCTGTATCTGACTCTTAGCAGTATCAAATTTATTAATTTATTCTAGAACTGTTTGGCGGTCATTAGGATTTTCTATGTGTAGTGTTATGTTATCTAAAAACTGTGATATTTTACTTCTTCCTTTATAATTTATATTCATTTTATTGTTTTTCTTGTCTGATTTCTATGGCAAGGACTTCCAATACTGTGTTGAATAAAAGTGAATAGAGAAGACATTATTTATTTGTTGAAAGAAAGAGAAGTTTTCAGCTTTTCATCACTTAATTTGATGCCAGTTATGGGTTTGTTATATATGACCTTATTGTATTAAGGTATGCTCCATCTGTACCCATTTTGTGAGAGGTTTTTATAACAAATCATTGTTGGATTTTCTCAAAATATTGTCTGCATCTATGTATATGATCATTTGGTTTTTATTTTTCAATTTGTTAATGTGGGATTACACCCTATTTGATTTGAGAATACTCAGGCATCCTTGCCACCTCTTCTTAATATCTTTTGCTTCTATTAGGTCCAGACCATTTCTGTCCTTTATTGAGCCCATCTTTGCATGAAATGTTCCCTTGGTATCTCTAATTTTCTTGAAAAGATCTCTAGTCTTTCCCATTCTGTTCTTTTCCTCTATTTCTTTGCATTGATTGCTGAAGAAGGCTTTCTTATCTCTTCTTGCTATTCTTTGGAACTCTGCATTCAGATGCC
This sequence comes from Nanger dama, assembly GCA_917880005.1. Taxonomy (NCBI): domain Eukaryota; kingdom Metazoa; phylum Chordata; class Mammalia; order Artiodactyla; family Bovidae; genus Nanger; species Nanger dama. Next base: position 3,903,983 of record CAKJTW010000027.1, on the reverse strand, counting down.
TATATCTTTCCTTTTCTCCTTTGCTTTCCACCTCTCTTCTTTTCACAGCAATTTGTGAGGCCTCCTCAGACAGCCATTTTGCTTTTTAACTTTTCTTTTCCATGGGGATGGTCTTGATCCCTGTCTCCTGTACAATGTCATCAATCTCTGTCCATAGTTCATCAGGCACTCTATCTATCAAATCTAGGCCCTTAAATCTATTTCTCACTTCCACTGTATAATCATAAAGGATTTGATTTAGGTCATACCTGAATGGGCTAGTAGTTTTCCCTACTTTCTTCAATTTAAGTCTGAATATGGTAATAAGGAGTTCATGATCTGAGCCACAGTCAGCTCCTGGTCTTGTTTTTGTTGACTGTATAGAGCTTCTCCATCTTTGGCTGCAAAGAATATAATAAATCTGATTTTGGTGTTGACCATCTGGTGATGTCCATGTGTAGAGTCTTCTCTTGTGTTGTTGGAAGAGGGTGTTTGCTATGACCAGTACATTTTCTTGGCAAAACTCTATTAGTCATTGCCCCGCTTTATTTCACATTCCAAGGCCAAATTTGCCTGTTACTCCAGGTGTTTTTTTACTTCCTACTTTTGCATTCCAGTCCCCTATAATGAAAAGGACATCTTTTTTGGGTGTTAGTTCTAAAAGGTCTTGTAAGCCTTCATAAAACTGTTCAGCTTCAGCTTCTTCAGAGTTACTGGTTGGGGCATAGACTTGGATAACTGTGATATTGAATGATTTGCCTTGGAGATGAACAGAGATCATTCTGTCATTTTTGAGATTGCATCCAAGTACTGCATTTCGTACTCTTTTGTTGACCATGATAGCTACTCCATTTCTTCTGAAGGATTCCTGCCCACAGTAGTAGATATAATGGTCATCTGAGTTAAATTCACCCATTCCAGTCCATTTTAGTTCACTGATTCCAAGAATGTCGATGTTCACTCTTGCCATCTCTTGTTTAGCCACTTCCAATTTGCTTTGATTCATGGACCTGACATTCCAGGTTCCTATGCAATATTGCTTTTACAGCATCGGATCTTGCTTCTATCACCAGTCACATCTACAGCTGGGTACTGATTTTGCCTTGGCTCCATCCGATCATTCCTTCTGGAGTTATTTCTCCACTGACCTCCAGTAGCATGTTGGGCACCTAATGACATGGAGAGTTCCTCTTTTGTTATCCTATGATTTTGCCTTTTCGTACTGTTCATGGGGTTCTCAAGGCATGAATACTGAGGTGGCTTGTCATTCCCTTCTCCAGTGGACGACATTCTGTCAGTATACATGGAAGAATTGTACAAAAAAGATTTTCAAGACCCAGATAATCATAATGATGTGATCACTAATCTAGAGCCAGACATCTTGGAATGTGAAGTCAAGTGGGCCTTAGAAAGCATCACTATGAACAAAGCTAGTGGAGGTGATGGAATTCCAGTGGAGCTGATTCAAATCCTGAAAGATGATACTGTGAGAGTGCTGAACTCAATATGCGAGCAAATTTGGAAAACTCAGCAGTGGCCACAGGACTGGAAAAGGTCAGTTTTCATTCCAATTCCAAAGAAAGCCAATGCCAAAGAATGTTCAAACTACTGCACAATTGCACTCATCTCACATACTAGTAAAATAATGCTCAAAATTCTCAAGCCAGGCTTCAGCAATACATGAACTGTGAACTCCCTGATGTTCAAGCTGGTTTTAGAAAAGGCAGAGGAACCAGAGATCGAATTGCCAACATCTGCTGGATCATGAAAAAAGCAAGAGAATTCCAGAAAAACATCTATTTCTCCTTTATTGACTATGCCAAAGCTTTTGACTGTGTGGATCACAATAAACTGTGGAAAATTCTGAAAGAGATAGGAATACCAGACCACCTAACCTGCCTTGAGAAATCTGTAGCAGATCAGGAAGCAACAGCTAGAACAGGACATGGAACAACAGACTGGTTCCAAGTAGGAAAAGGAGTACGTCAAGGCTGTATACTGTCACCCTGTTTATTTAACTTATGCAGAGTACATCATGAGAAATGCTCGACTGGAAGAAACACAAGCTGGAATCAAGATTTCTGGGAGAAATATCAATAACCTCACATATGCAGATGACACCACCCTTATGGCAGAGAGTGAAGAGGAACTAAAAGCCTCTTGATGAAAGTGAAAAAGGAAAGCGAAAAAGTTGGCTTTAAGCTCAACATTCAGAAAACGAAGATCTTGGCATCTGGTCCCATCACTTCATAGGAAATAGATGGGGAAACCTTGGAAACAGTGTCGGACTTCTTTTTCCTGGGCTCCAAAACCACTGCAGATGGTGACTGCAGCCATGAAATTAGAAGATACTTACTCCTTGGAAGAAAAGCCATGACCAACCTAGATAGCATATTGAAAAGCAGAGACATTACTTTGCCGACTAAGGTCCGTCTAGTCAAGGCTATGGTTTTTCCAGTAGCCATGTATGGATGTGAGAGCTGGACTGTGAAGAAGGCTGAGCACTGAAGAATTGATGCTTTTGAACTGTGTTGCTGGAGAAGACTCTTGAGAGTCGCTTGGACTGCAAGGAGATCCAACCAGTCCATTCTGAAGGAGATCAGCCCTGGTGTTCTTTGGAAGGAATGATGCTAAAGCTGAAACTCCAGTACTTTGTCCACCTCATGCGAAGAGCTGACTCATTGGAAAAGACTCTGATGCTGGGAAGGATTGGGGGCAGGAAGAAAAGGGGGCAACAGAGGTTGAGATGGCTGGATGGCATCACGGACTCGATGAACGTGAGAGTCTGAGTGAATTCTGGGAGATGGTGATGGACAGGAGGCCTGGCATGCTGTGATTCATGGGGTGGCAAAGAGTCAGATACGACTGAGTGACTGAACTGCACTGAACTGAAGGCATCCTTGCATCTCTGGGTTAAGTCCAACTTAATCATAGCTTATAACTCTTTTATTAACTCTTATAGCTTATAACTTAATCATAGGCAGTGGCACCCCCACTCCAGTACACTTGCCTAGAAAATCCCATGGACAGAGGAGCCTGGAAGGCTGCAGTCCATGGGGTTGCTGAGAGTGGACACGACTGAGCAACTTCACTTTCACTTTTCACTTTCATGCGTTGGAGAAGGAAATGGCAACCCACTCCAGTGCTCTTGCCTGGAGAATCCCAGGGACGGAGGAACCTGGTGGGCTGCAGTCTCTGGGGTCGCACAGAGTTGGACATGACTAAAGCGACTTAGCAGCAGCAGCATAACTCTTTGAACTTGGTTTGGTAGTATATTTTGAGAATTTTGCATCCATGTTCATCAATGACATTGGCCTTTGATTTTGTTGTGTAATATCTTTTTCTGGTTTTGGTATCAGTTTGATGCTAGTATCCTAAAATGAGTTCAGAAGTGTTCTTTCCTCTGCAAGTTTTGGAGCAGTTTTAGAAAGATAGATGTTCACTTTTCTGTAAATATTTGGTAGAATTCACCTGTGAAGCCATTCGGTCCTGGACTTTTGTTTATTGGGATTAAAACAAAAAAAATACTGATTTAATTTCATTACTAGTAACTAGCTGTTTGCATTTGCTATTTCTTCCTGATTCATTCTAGAATATAGCACATTTTTTTCATGGGGTGGGAGTTGGGAGGGGGTTTCAGGATTGGGAGTTCGTGTGCACCTTTGGTTGATTCATGTCAATGTGTCGCAAAAGCAATACAGTATTGTAACGTAGAATAAAATAAAAATAAAATTTAAAAAATCTAAAAAAAAGTAATTGTTTTTCATTTCTCCTAGGTTGGTTTTTTATTCAAAAAAATGCCTTTATTTAAAAGCTTTTAGAAATAAGAGAATAAAACATCTATCCAAAAACACAGAGAAGCTTTATTTGTTTTATTTGTTTTATTTAGATTTTTTATTTGTTGACCAAATCACAATGCCTGTGTTATGTGAATAATTTACCTCTTTGCTCTACATGTTAATGAGAGTACATAATTTCTACTTAAATAGATGGAGACTATACATTCATTCAGGGGGAACGAAGACTTTGAAGAGGGATACATATGAAATTAATATTTTTAAATCCCTATATAAAACAAAGCACTAGGTACTATATATTTTCAAATCACATAATATAACATCCTGAGAGTAATGTATATATAATTCTTATTTTATGGATAACAAACAAAAATACAATGAGAAACTAATAGAATCACCTGGTTAGTGACACAGTTCAAGATCTCTGAAACACACCCTCTCAACGCACTCAGAAGGAGTAGACTTTTGTGCAATAACTAAAATCTACCCAGAAAGTTTCTTTTGGAAACAAAAGAAGAAGGAAAAAAAAAAAAAAGAAATAAACTACTTTGATAGCCAACAGGAGAACAATCCTGCTTTTTGTAGATTTGAGAGTGAATCTCTCCTGTACAATCAGAATCTGTCAGTCATCTCTGCTTGAGCACAAGTTTAACAGGCCATAAATGCCAGAGCAAGACAAAGAGAATAAGTAGGAGAATTGCTATTGGCAGTCTTAACAAGCTCTGATCAATTGATTTATGTAGAAAATCCAATTAGACCTGGCTGACCAGAGCTGCATTGACATCAGAATGAAGCCAATTGTAGAAGAGACTGTTGTTAGTATCCCCCTTGGCCAAGTGAATTGATCAATATTAAGCCCCCTTTTGTTTAGATTCTATAATAAAGATGCTAACATTACTTCTCCAAACATATTAAAAGCTAAGCCTATGGAAAAAACATAACAAGACTTGGTTGGTAAAAATAACCATGTGATCTTACATACATGAATAAATTACAAACTAATTTATACACATATATGTTACTAACTATACATCTATACTATAAATATGTACATTTTATTTTTCTTAATCAAATTTTCTGAATAAATGTAAATGTTACATTCAATTCTGTGGAAATTAGTTAAAAATAGTGAAAGAGCATCTTTTACAGTTTCCATTTCCTATTTTGTCACCAGAATTAAAAAAAAAACTTCACAAATTATTTTAAAAATTAATTAGCACAGTGGTTAAAAAACAATTGCCTTTGCAGACTCTAAATTGAACCTCTTAAGTTGATTTAATTTTTACTGTTTTATATATGCCATTTATGCATACATTCCTAATAAAATTTTGTCATAAATTTCAAATTTAGAATATACTAAATTAACATATGACAAAAGCAACCACAGACTCTTAATTTGATTCTGCTGTTCTTTGACCCATGACCATTAATGGTGTCAGAGTTCCTACTTCATGAAGAATGTCATTTGGCTCTGTCTTTCATGAAGGCTCAAAACACATCATCTTAAACTAGGTTTTTATACTATAAACTAAATTTAGTAACATTCATGTAGCGAAATTTACTTGGTCAAATACACACCAAACATCAAGCGTACAGGGTATGTCCTTCCTATAGCATTATGATCATATATTTCATAGCAGAAGCTAGTGAAACATTTGGTATGAAAGTAAGGAATAACACTTCAGTTTCTTTTCCTCAGATCAGTTCACTTTCCAGTATTCCACAACTGACACTATATTCTTCATTTTGGGTTTGCCAGGCATGTATGTTTTCTAAATGTTTAAAAGAACAACAAAGCAGAGTTAATGATGTCCTACTTTAGCATCCATTGTATTTTGTAGCATATAATCAGTTATTTTAAAGGTTTTTTTCTTGTTTAAATTAAAAATCGGTCATTTTCGTTCATGGTAACTAATACAGTGATTGGCATAGGTATATGCTCAAAATAATGAGCAATATGTCTCATAAAAAATGTGCTATTTGCAGATACATATTTGTATATTTCAGCCCCAGAGTGTAAACTACATTAAAAACAGAGCCCATGACATTTGAAGTTTTTCTTTATAGTAGGCACAGAGAACTTGATGCAATAAGCTCTCAAATATTCTTGAAGGAACAATTAAATGAATAAAGGATATTCTTGTCTACAAAAGATCACAATTATTTTAACAGAATTACATTATGAGGAAAAATTACTTGGGCTCTTATAAAGCGATAACAATCTATTATCCACATTTTAATTTGAAAATTTTTCTTCTTCTCTAAGAACCCATTTATAAAATAGGTTTCAAATATAGTGAATTATTATTCTAAGTGAAAGTGAAAGTCACTCAGTCATGTCCGACTCTTTCTAAACCCATAGACTATACCATCCATGGAATTTTCTAGACCAGAATACTGGAGTGGGTAGCCTTTCCCTCCTCCAGGGGATCTTCCCAACCCAGGGATAGAACCCAGGTCTCCTGCATTGCAGGTGTGTCCTTTACCAGGTGAGACACAAGGGAAGCCCAAGAATACTGGATTGGGTAGTCTATCCCTTCTCCAGTCAATCTTCCTGACCCAGGAATCAAATTGAGGTCTCCTGCAATTGCAGGCAGATTCTTTGCCAACTGAGCTATCAGGGAAGCCCAATGGTTCCCTTAAAATGTTTTGGAATCTAGGACTTTTAATTCACTCAAGAATTTCATGAAGCATCCAAAGTTGTTCAGGGGTAGCATTTGTACAGTGATAAAATACACAAGAGTTGAGATGTACAGATGAGCATGTGAGAACATTTTACAAGAAGAAACGTCATGAAGCTGGTGAACCTTTTCATTAGATCAGTTCTGTGAAGGCATTTGCTGTGTTGCAACTAACAGGACTTTCACCATGTGTTATTAAGAATTTCTGAAGTATAATGGTACCAAACAGGAAAAAGCATTGCTCTCTTCATGACTGGCTAACATTGCCCCTTCTTGAAAAACAAGTTTATTTAATTCACACTAATGGAAGATCAGTCAGTTCAGTCAGTCGCTCAGTTGCGCCCGCCTCTTTGCGACCCCGTGAACCACAGCACGCCAGGCCTCCCTGTCCATCACCATCTCCCGGAGTTCACTCACACTCGCGTTCATCGAGTCAGTGATGCCATCCGGCCATCTCATCCTCTGTTGTCCCCTTCTCCTCCTGCCCCCAATCCCTCCCAGCATCAGAGTCTTTTCCAATGAGTCAGTTCTTCGCATGAGGTGGACAAAGTACTGGAGTTTCAGATTTAGCATCATTCTTTCCAAAGAAACTCCAGGGCTGATCTCCTTCAAAATGGACTGGTTGAATCTCCTTGCAGTCCAAAGGACTCTCAAGAGTCTTCTCCAACACCACATTTCAAAAGCATCAATTCTTCAGCGCTCAGCCTTCTTCACAGTCCAACTCTCACATCCATACATTACCACAGGAAAAACCATAGCCTTGACTAGATGGAACTTAGTCAGCAAAGTAATGTCTCTGCTTTTGAATATACTATCTAGGTTGGTCATAACTTTTCTTCCAGGGAGTAAGCATCTTAATTTCATGGCTGCAGTCACCATCTGCAGTGATTTTGGAGCCCAGAAAAGTAAAGTCAGACACTGTTTCCACTGTTTCCCCATCTATTTCTCATGAAGTGATGGGACCGGATGCCATGATCTTCATTTTCTGAATGTTGAACTTTAAGCCAACTTTTAACTCTCCTCTTTCACTTTCATCAAGAGGCTTTTAGTTCCTCTTCACTTTCTGCCATAAGGGTGGTGTCATTTGCATATCTGAGGTTATTGATATTTCTCCCAGCAATCTTGATTCCAGCTTGTGTTTCTTCCAGTCCAGCATTTCTCATGATGTACTCTGCATAGAAGTTAAATAAGCACGGTGACAGTATACAGCCTTGACGTACTCCTTTTCCTATTTGGAACCAGTCTGTTGTTCCATGTCCAGTTCTAACTGTTGCTTCCTGACCTGAATACAGATTTCTCAAGAAGCAGATCAGGTGGTCTGGTATTCCCATCTCTTTCAGAATTTTCCACAGTTTATTGTGATCCACACAGTCAAAGGCTTTGGCATAGTCAATAAAGCATAAATAGATGGGATTTTTTTGGAACTCTCTTGCTTTTTCCATGATCCACCAGATGTTGGCAATTTGATCTCTGGTTCTTCGCCTTTTCAAAAACCAGCTTGAACATCAGGAAGTTCAAGTAATGGAAGATAAGTAACAGTAAAGTTATAGACTCTAGGTTGTAGGCTACTCAGAAAAATAAGGGGAAAGTATTTCCCCAAAAAGAATTTTATGAGTCATAAAAACTACAAACTAGTGTGAATAACTAAATTCAAATGGTGGATTATTCTCCTGTGGACTGTGAGGAATAACCTCTGAATGGCTTTCAAATTCCCAGGAAAACAGTCACTGAATCTTCAGCATATATCAAAACACAACCAAAGTTACAGAAAAATGAAAAAAGGCCAGAATGCAATAAAAAAGGAATGTGTTGCTAAGAATAGAGTGAAAAGAATAAGAACAAAATACACAAAATATTTCATTAAAAATTTTCCCCCAATATTTTTCACGTGAATTTTTTTTTTTTTTTGCTATCATATAGTTTATGGCATAGACCATCTATCGATGGCCATAATATGGGCCATAGTAGAGTCTTTATATAAATTAATAAGTTTTCAAAATTTCCAAAATTTCTAAAATATGTTATCTTATTAATACAGGCTTGATCTCATCAAATATGATACCAATTTAATATTAAGTGTAATTAGAAAGGAAAAGTTCTGGCAAAGGAAGCATTTTGTAAGACTTTATTTTGTTTTTAATTTCCCTAATATGACCACTCCAGATACAGAAATGTCCACATTATAACCCCTGAATCAGCTTTTTTGTACCAAATTAAGCTGACAGTATTCTTTATTTGGACTCTATTGAGACAAAGAATTAGTTAAATATAACAATAAATAAGGTATTCTCTACAGTGTGTGCGTGTGTCTTAGTCCTAGCTCAGTCATGTCAGACTCTTTGCAACCTCTTGGATTTTAGCTCTCCAAGCTTCTTTGTCCATGCAATTTTGCAGGCAAGAACACTGAAGTGGATTGCCATTTCCTTTTCCACTATATAGCATATACACATTCAATTTATTATATTGGTAAATTTCCCTAATAACACACAGCTTTGGGAATCCACATAGAATTTGCTCTACATTTACAATGACTGATGGTAACAAGATTTTCAAAGTTTGTGTAATATCAAAAAATTTATTTACATGAAAAAATCATGACAGAAGTAATTCAGTTATGAATGAATGAATGTGTGTGTGTGCTCAGCCATGACTCACTTTTGCAACCCCATGGACTGCAGCTCGCTAAACTCATCTATGGAATTCTCTGGGCAAGAATACTGGAGTGTATTATCATTTTCTATTCCATGGGATCTTCCCAACTAAGGGATTGAACCTGTCCCTTGTGTCTTCTGCATTGGCAAGCAGTTTCCTTACCACTGCACCACGTGGAAACCCACTTTAAGAAACTTTTGTTTCTACTTATTAAAGCTTGTTTTGTCACAGTTAGAGTGACTTTGAACCAGAATTTCAGAATTTAATGAAGCCATGTTAATACAATTCATATAGCTTATATAAAATGATGCAATAAAATCAACTGGAAGCCCAGAAACTTTGGGGTCACATGAAGTAACTTAAACAGTCTACCCTCTTTCCCAGATGGAAGAATTTAATGGTACTTTTCTGTCAATGTGTTCACATCCCAGCTGGACAGCTTGAGACATGAACTGATGAATAAATGAAGTGCCCTTTCTCTAGAGGAGGGCCAGACAGCTGGCAGGGTCACTGTGCCTTTGACATCACACTCAAGAAGATGGCACTTCTGTTCAAATCCCATCCATGTACCTTCAAACCAAATGATATATTAAGATCAACTACAATATATTTCATAACAGCCAGGAGAAGATAATAATAAACAATTAACTAAATATAACCTGTGCTTCTGTTAATAAATCAGAATTCTTATGGAGTGGCATTAATTTAAACCTTTAAGGGGGAAAAAAAAAGTGTAATTTGCTCTGGTCTGGGATTTTTTAATGCTTTCAGCCATTGTTTAACTTTTCTGTGATTCTGTGTTCAAAGAAATAATTATTTCTTTAAACAAAAGCATTCAATTTTTGCACTCTCAGAATTCTAGTTTTAAATGGAGAATTTATCTAACGATATTGCTAAAGACTGAAACTTCCTCTCATTTGCTCAGAAAAGAAAGTGACTTTTGCTTTATGTATGTAACCTTGCAACTTTGTAACTCTCTGAGCTCATTCTTTGCTGCTTATGCTTTTACCATCATGCAAAAGTGAGAGGCAGGTTTTAAATTCCTTTCGTTTCAGGGGAATAATATAACTTCCAGGTAAGGAGTTGGAAGTCTTTAGCTGAAGCCAAATCTATACATAATCATAAATATGGTTATTATCTGTGCAGCATTATGAATATAATTCCTAGTTGCTACAGCTTGGTATTGTACAATTTCAGTAGGATGGTGATTCCCAGACTTTGGGGAATATGAACAGTTTAGAAAAATGAGGAGCCAGAGAGTCCTATAAGTTGTATTTTTTTCTGAGTTAGTATACTAAAACCAAAATGATTTATTTATCACCAATAGGACATAAAAGAAATATCAAAAAACTAGAAATAGAAAATTCAGATTGACAATTTTTCAACTAATAAAGACAGTCTTTAAGAAGCAGTCTTTACAATTGTCCCCTTGTTTCTCTGGTTTGATGAGAATGTCAGCATGAATTGGCACTTTTGTAACAGTTAGGAATCTGGAAACCATGGTCTTGGCTTCTCTATAATTACGAATATTTAATACTTCATACATTACAGCCTTAAACATACACAAGTGTTACTTGACATCATTTATTAAATTTGATTCTTGCATAGGATCTATTTTGTGTTCTATGTAATAACTGTAACTTTTAAAAAAATTAAGCAAGTATTTTTTAATAGTTTTTACTTTTTCTATTGCTTAGCATATGACTCTATCCTCTCATATACTGGATATGTGACGTTGCACAATATTATGCTTAAGAGAATTAATATAAATTTAACAAAATTATGTAGAATGACTTTTAATGATTCATTAGGTAAGTCCAAGGAATAAATAATTGGAGATTGCAGTTTATAGCAAGAGTTAGAATTATAATTATTTTTTTAGTGAAATTGCTTCATGAGAAAGACACATTGAGAAGACACATTCACACCTTAACCTATTTTATCCTCTATGTCCAACTACTTCTATTATTTATTACCAAGACTTTCACTGTTCTTTTGTAGATATAAGCAACATAAGTTACATTTTGAAACTTTACAAAACTAGAAATTTAATATTTCCCTGTATGCCTTGTTTTAACTTCAAGAAATATCTTGAAGATATTTCCATGTACCATTGCATACCAATAGCTATTCTATCTCTTTTAATTTTTAGTCAAGTATAGCAAGCTTAAAGAGGCATAACATTACATATTTCATGCAAATGAAATCATAAACTTGATATTATTTGACAACATATACATTGGACACTATTGGACTCTTTGGTTTAACAGTTAAATGGTCACAGATTATTTTGTTTCCTTCTCAGTCTAAGAGTGATGTTTTAAATATACTAAGGTAGGAAGAGTTTCAATTTGCTTGTTGTTTAAGATGAAAAACAATTTCTCATTATACAGTTACTCAGTATTTCCAGTAAGCCCCTTTTAACTGTATGCTGGAAGTGGTGACTCAGGAGCTCTATAGAACTTGCCAGTAATAATGAATAAAAACAGACATACTATATTAAAATAAATGGAAATAACTAAGACAGAGTAATAAGTTCAATGGTTTTTAAATCCTAGATATTATTTTATTTAGACAAATGATTTCACATTTACTCAGAACATACACCCTATTTACAAAGCCATTACACATTTATACCACTGTTTCAAATTAACAGTCCAGAGAAAATAGATAGTGGACTCCTAACTAGAATGATTATAGCTTATTGTTTGGGAGTTAAGCCTCTGTATCTGATATAGGTTAGTTGTATTCCAGGAAAGTTCCCCAAGAGCTGTAGAACTTGAGGCAGGGAAATGCATCCCTTCTTAAGCCAGAAAGAGAAAGACAAATACCGTATGATATCACTTGCAAGTGGAATCTAAAATATGACAGAAATGAATTTGTCTACAAACAGACTCACAGACATAAAGAACAAACTTGTGGGGACCATGTGGCCGGGGGTCAATATACCAGTGTGAGTTCTGTTAGATGCCTAGGGAGAGTAAACTTTTTATCCCAGATCTCATGATTTCAGTGTGCTATACTGCAAGGGTTCCCAATCCAGGCCACACAGCAGGAGGTGAGCAGCAGGTGAGCAAGCAAAGCTTCATTTGTGTTTACAGACACTCCCCATCATTTGCTCTACTGCCTCAGCTCTGCCTCCTGTCAGATCAATGGTGACATTACATTCTCATAGGAGTGCAAACTCTACTGTGAGTCGTGCGTGCAAGAGATCTAGGTTGTGCATTCTTTATGAGAATCTAATGACTGATGACTGATTCTGCCTTATGGTGAGCTGTATAATTACTTCATTACATATGCAATGTAATAATAATAGAAGTAAACTACACAATAAAGGTGATATTCTTGGATAATACCGAAACCATCCCCACCATGGTCTGTGGAAAACTTGTTTTCTACAAAACCTGTCCCTGGTGACAAAAAGTTTAGGGGATATTGCTGTGATTTATCATAATTGCTTGTGAACCTTAATGGAATTTCTTAAATGTGCATCCAAGAGCATATGACAAAGTACTTAGATGGGTATCATCCTATATGTACAAAATTCTGTGTCCATAGGTTAGATGTAAGTCACATGTATAAAGGAAAAAATATTGATTTGTTCTATTATTTTATATTTGGTAAAACAAGTAATTATAATAAAACAGCTATTCCTTACCCTGACCCTCCTTCATTTGATATGTCATTATACAATTTCTGAATTTCACTTCAAGCCCTCTTCCACACTCCCTAGGTATAATTTCACCATCCATTATAATTATAGTACCTACTTAATTCATCTTCATTCTAATTCATGATTTTGACTTAATAAAATTGCATTGTTGGCATACATTTTCATAAGATTTGCTTGATAAGTTTGGATTGCCATTGCAGTCATTTTTTAAAAGGAGAGGGAGCTTAAGTTTGACAGAATTAGGTTATAATATCTCTCGCATTTACTAGCTGAATGACCTTAGGCAAGGTATTTCAGTGTATTGACTGTTGGAGTCTTCATTTGTAAAATAAGGCATTTTGTCTCAATTTTATCTCTGATGTAAAGATTAAATAAAATGATTCATATTAAGATCACTACACAGTTTGTGAACACAGAAGACCCTTGATACATAGTAATTATTACCCCTAATCATACAATTACTTTCTGGAGTAGTGACATTTCCCAATTATTGGTGTGGGACTAATATATTTTGTTAGGCTAGAGAGTTCCCTTCAAAAATGACCTAAGTAGAAGAGATGAAGAGTGAGTGCAAAGGAGGCAAGCAGATGGGAATATTGGAAATTATGCTGGAAGTATTTTATTATGTGCCATGTACCTCTTAGCACTGAAAATTTAAATATATACTCTCAATTAAAATTACTGTACAAAGATTTTAAGATAAATTTAGTTTGTTAACTTTTGATAGGCATCTGTTGAATTCTACTAAAGTCAGGTATTTTATTCACAGAATAGAGAATGAAACATCTTATTCATAGTAGTTTCCTCTAGAATTAAGTGCTTTGTATTGGGTCTATATTGAAAAGCAGAGACAGTACTTTGCCAACAAAGGTCTGTCTAGTCAAGGCTATGGTTTTTCCATTATTCATATATAGATGTGAGAGTTGGACTATAAAGAAAGCTGAGCACTGAAAAATTGATGCTTTTGAACTGTGGTGTTGGAGAAGACTCTTGAGAGTCCCTTGGACTGCAAGAAGATCCAACCAGTCCATCCTAAAGGAAATCAGTCCTGAATATTTGTTGGAAGGACTGATGCTGAAGCTGAAATTCCAATACTTTGGCCACCTGATGTGAAGAACTGACTCATTTGAAAAGATCCTGATGTTGGGAAAGATTGAAGGCAGAAGGAGAAGGGGATGGCAGAGGATGAGATGGTTGGATGGCATCATAGACTCAATGGACATGAGTTTGAGCAAGCTTTGGGATTTGGTGATGTACAGGGAAGCCTGGAGTGCTGCAGTCTATGAGGTCACAGAAAGTTGGAAATAACTGGTCAACTGAACTGAACCAAACTCTGAGTAACATTTGATTCAATATTTGATTCCATCATTTGGAACTCTACACAGGGTTCACATTTCAGTAGAGATGGAGTTAGGCAGCTTATATTATTTTGCCCACTGATTACAACTAAAAACTCTAAATACCTAAAGAAGCTACCTGAAGACTCTGAAAAGTAAATAATAGATAAAATGTTATGAACTGTGAAGTGTGAAGTCAACGCTTGAATGGCATCATGCCTTTTCTGATCTATTCTCCTTTACAGATTCTAGCTTTGACCTGAAAGTATTACAGATGATTTCCAGATATGTTTGCCGGCACAAGCAGTAAACTCTGAGATAAGTAATTTATTTCTATTCAGAAGTCTGTGGGGAAAGACCTCTGTAAGACACCAAGTGTAGAGCAGAGAATAATTCTTGTTTTCCTCATCTCTCTCTCCCAGCCCCACTCAAGAATGCCCAGTGTCAAAATCCCACGGATGTTGTATCAGGGATGGTGACAGTGTATCTTTAGACACTTACATTCTTTCTATTTATTATAGCAAGAAAAACTAGGAAATAGAATCCTGTAGTCAAGTCAGCTTCCCCAGTGGCACAGTGGTAAAGAATCCACCTGCAGTGCAGGAGACATAGGAGATGCAGGTTCAATTTCTGGATCAGGAAGATCCCCTGGATCTTCCCCTGGCAACCCACTACCATATTCTTGCTGGGAGAATCCCACGGACAGAGGAGCCTGGAGGACTTCAGTACATAGGGTCACAAAGAGTTGGATACAGCTGAAGGAACTGAGCAAAACACAATCTGAAGACGATGGAGGGAAATCTCTGTTATTTTTTTCTTACTTTCTTTTGCTATTTTCCCTTGAAAGTGAAATCAGTTACATGAATGTTCACAACCATATAAGGGGCTAAAATCTTGAGCTAAATCAATATTCCTGACCAAAGTCACCAGGAAAAGATGCCTCTGTCAACTGGAGAGAAAGAAGCAAGGAGATGAGAAGTGGTTTCTACTGCCCTCTGAACCTGAGCAGACCCAAGTTTCAATATCCTTCCCGAGCTGCACATGCTCTGAACAGGTCATAGTAATAAAGTAGAAGCTTTGAGAATCTGAATACAGTGTAAAATCCCTCAAGGCTGCCCCAAAGAGCAAAGTGCTTATGCATAAAACAGACCGTACTAAGAAAAATTAAGTAATAGAAAGCACACCATCTGCCAGTAACAGAAACAAACCAAAATTCAAAACTATCTGGAAAGCTTAAAATAGTTGGAAATTAAACAATGTACTGCTGAATAATCCTTGTGTAAAAGAGTAATCCTCAAGGAATATAAGTAAATATTTTTAACTAAAAGAACATAAAAATAATCAAAATTTGTGGGACTTGGGGTTAAAGGGTGCATAAATGATAATGGACATGAATAAATACCAATATCAGAAAAGAAGAAAGGTCTAAAAGACAAAGTCTAAGATTTCCTCTTTAGAAACTAGTACAAGAAGAGTAAACTAATCCAAATTGAGAAAAATAAAAATTTAATGAAAATAACAGCAGAAATCAATCAGGGAAATTGACAACAAACTTAAAAAATGAGAAAAATCAATGGAACCGAAAGCTGTATAGGTAGCAAGCCATGGTTCTTATCATGGGAATAACAAAAACAATTTTTAAAGTGATCATAAAAATAAAATTATTGCAAGAGATACAGAGGGAATAGAAGTCTTGGTGGAGTTAACTCTTGTAAGTAGGGTGTTAAGAAGGAGCTCTCATTGATTGTCACCACATTGTCAAATCTCACCAGAAATTCAAGGAGGAAAAAGAAAGTCAATTGTCAGATTGAGGGTGAGGAAGAGAATGTGGCACATATAACGTTGTTGAAGCAGGAGAGAGTATAGTTTGCACAAGAATATTAGGATAAGAGGAATTATTGAGCAATAGGGATATTGGCACAGCCATGGAAATCATGCATTCACTTTTTCATTCAAAATATTACAAAGGGTATTATTTCTGTCTTTTTAAAATTAATTTATTTATTTTAATTGAAGGCTAATCACCTTAAAACATTATAGTGAGTTTTGCCATACATTGACATGAATAAGCCATGGTTGTACATGTGTCCCTCATCCTGAACCTCCCTCCCATCTCCCTCCCTATCCCATCTCTCAAGGTCATCCCAGTGCACACTGTTTCATGCATTGAACCTGGACTGGCGATCTGCTTCACATATGATAATATACATGTTTCAATGCTATTTTCTAAAATCATCCCACCCTCGCCTTCTCTCACAGAATCCAAATTCTGTTCTTTATCTCTGTGTCTCTTTTGCTGTCTCGCATATAGCGTCATCACTACCATCTTTCTAAATTCCATATATATGCTTTAGTATACTGTATTGGTGTTTTTCTTTCTGACTTACTTCACTCTGTAAAATAGGCTCCAGTTTCATCCACTTCATTAGAACCAACTCAAATGCATTTTTTAAATGGCTGAGTAATATTCCATTGTGTATATGTACTACAGCTTTCTTATCCATTCATCTGCTGATGGACATCTAGGTTGCTTCCATGTCCTGGCTATTATAAACAGTGCTGCAAAGAACATTGGGGTTCATGTGTCTCTTTCAGTTCTGGTTTCCTCGGTGTGTATGCCCAGCAGTGGGATTGCTGGGTCATATGGCAGTTCTATTTCCAGTTTTTTAAGGAATCTCCACACTGTTTTCATAGTAGCTGTACTAGTTTGCATTCCCACTAACAATGTAAGAGGGTTCCCTTTTCTCCACACCCTCTCCGGCATTTATTGCTTGTAGACTTTTGGATAGCAGCCATTCTGAATGGCATGAAATGGTACCTCATTATGGTTTTGATTTGCATTTCTCTGATAATGAGTGATGTTGAATATCTTTTCATGCGTTTGCTAGCCATCTGTATATCTTCTTTGGAGAAATGTCTGTTTAGTTCTTTGGCCCATTTTTTGATTGGGTCATTTATTTTTCTGAAATTAAGCTGCATGAGCTGCTTGTATATTTTTGAGATTAATTCTTTGTCAGTTGCTTCCTTTGCTATTATTTTCTCCCATTCTGAAGGCTGTCTTTTCACCTTGCTTATAGTTTCCTTCATTGTGCAGAAGCTTTTAAGTTTAATTAGGTCCCACTTATTTACTTTTGCCTTTATTTCCATTACTCTGGGAGGTGGGTCATAGAGAATCTTGCTGTGATCTGTATCAGAGAGTGTTTTGCCTATGTTTTCCTCTAGGAGTTTTATAGTTTCTGGTCTTACATTTAGATCTTTAATCCATTTTGAGTTTATTTTTGTCTATGGTATTATAAAGTGTTCTAGCTTCATTTTTTTGCAAGTGGTTGACCAATTTTCCCAGCACCACTTGTTAAAGAGATTGTCTTTTCTCATTGTATACTATTGTCTCCTTTGTCAAAGATAAGGTGTCCATAGGTGCATGGATTTATCTCTGGGCTTTGAATTTTGTTCCATTGATCTATATTTCTGCCTTTGTGCCTGTACCTTACTGTCTTGATGACTGTAGCTTTGTAGTATAGCCTGGAGTCAGGCAGCTTGATTCCTCCAGTTCCAGTCTTCTTTCTCAAGATTGCTTTGGCTAGTTGAAGTTTTTTGTATTTCCATACATATTGTGAAATTATTTGTTCTAGTTCTATGAAAAATAGAATTCCATTCACCATTGCAATGAAAAGAATAAAATACTTAGGAATAAATCTACCTAAAGAAACAGAAGGCATATATATATATATATATATATATAAATATATAAAATTTTTTTTATGGCAGAGGAGTATTCCATTGGATCATAATAAGTGAAGTAAGTGAGACTAAGAAAAACAAGTATCATATGATATCACTTATATGTGGAGTCTAAAACATGGCAGAAAAAAAAAATGAACCTACTACAAAACAGAAACAGACTCACAGATAAAGAGTTTAATAGACTTGTGGTTGTCATGGGGGAACAGAGTATGAATAAACCATTGTGAGTTCTGTTAGATACCTTAGGAGAGTAAACAATTTATCCTAAATTCATGGCTTCAGTGAGTGGCAAAGGAAGACATTTCTGATGAGGTTAACTAAAAGTAGACATTAGAAAGAAGAGGGGTTAGCCATGAAGATAACTGGCTGAAAAGGATTCAAGGACTAGGACAGAACAGTGTAAATATACCACAGTCAAGAGGTGGTTACTCTATTTGGGGAGAGTAAGGAGTTGAGTGGCTTTAGGAGGATGAACCAGAGGGTGAGAAGGAAACCAGTCAAATCACAAAGGGCCAGTGAAATGGGCCCTGCTGGCTCTGGCTTTTGCTCTAACTGTGCAGCATTTCAAGGGGGAAATGATAAAACTTGAGTTACAACTTAAATGGTTCTTTCTGCTTGCTATGTGGAGAACAGATACAGGCAGCAGGGAGAAAAAGAACATCACACTGGAATGAGTTCAATGGGAAATGGAAGTTGAGAATAATGGATACAACTGACCTTAATAACTCTTAAAATCTGTTTATTGTAAAGGGAAATGGAGAAATCAGAAAGGAACTAGAAAGATATGTGGTTTGAAGGGAGACTTTTATTATTATTGTCGTTGTTTTAAGATGTATAATATGCCAGCAAATGTGTATGTTTAGAGAAAGAATCTATAGATCTGGAAATATTGATGATACAAAATATGAAGAGGTGGAGTTCAGGGTCCAGTGGTTGTCAGGGACAGGTATGCTGACTGGAATTACAGGCCTGGGGGATATTCACTTGGTTACAGAAGGGAATACAGAAGGCCTGCCTGCTCTGGTATAGGGATGTGTGGAATGTCTTTTCTGATTGCTTCTATGTGTGTGCTTTTTCCCTATAAAATTGTAAATAAGTTCATCTGAGTGACTTCCCTTTCACTTTTCACTTTCACGCATTGGAGAAGGAAATGGCAACCCACTCCAGTGTTCTTGCCTGGACAATCCCAGGGACAGGGGAGCCTGGTAGGCTGCCATCTCTGGGGTCGCACAGAGTCAGACACGACTGAAGCGACTTAACAGCAGCAGCAGCTGAGATTAAAGTGCATGGAAGAGCTTTTGAAAACCAAGCTAAGAGGAATTCTTTTGTTGTTGTTGTTGTTGTTGCCACAAATTGGTAATAAATTTATTTAATCTTTAAAATATCCAAAAGGAAAAGAATACTCTTCCATGATTAACCTTACCTTGGTCATAACTCAGGTTCTTTTTTAATTAATTAATTAATTTTAAAAAATTTATTTATTTTAATATAAATTTATTTATTTTAATTGGAGGTTAATTACTTTACAATATTATATTGGTTTTGCCATACAACAACATGTATCCACCACAAAATTATTTTTTAGGAAAGTTCAAAAATTTGGTAATGAAATATAGCATGCATGTGTTTGAGATATGAAACAGAGGCTCTGATATCAATATTCCTGCTTACGCTCCACAAATATACTAACCACCTCCTGACCATAGGACATTTGCACTTACTATGTCCTCTGCCTTGAATCTTTTTCAGCCAGTTATCTTCATGAGTCTTAACCAGCATCACATTTCAAAAGCATCAATTCTTTGATGCTCAGCCTTCTTTATGGTCCAATACTCACACCCGTACATCAGTTTAGTCCAGTTCAGTTGCTCAGTCATGTCCAACTATTTGTGATCCCATGGACTGCAGCATGCCAGGCTTCCCTGTCCATCACTAACTCCCAGAGTTTACTCAAACTCATGTTCATTAAGTCGGTTATGCCATCCAACCATCTCATCCTCTGTCATCCCCTTCTCCTCCTGCCTCCAATCTTTCCCAGCATCAGGGACTTTTCAAATAAGTCAGTTTTTTGCATCAGATGGCCAAAGTATTAGAACTTCAGTTTCAGCATCAGTCCTTCCAATGAATATTCAGGACTAATTTTCTTTGGGATGGACTGGTTGGATTTCCTTGATGTCCAAGAGACTCTAAAGAGTCTTCTCCAACACCACAGTTCAAAAGCATCAGTTCTTCCACACTCACTTTCTTTATAGTCCAGTTCTCACATCCATACTTGGCTACTGGAAAAACCATAGCCTTGACTAGATGGACCTCTGTTGGCAAAGTAATTTTTCTGCTTTTTAATATGCTGTCTTGGTTGGACATAACTTTCCTTCCAAGGAGTAAGCGTCTTTTAATTTCATGGCAGCAATGACCATCTGCAGTGATTTTGGAAACCCAAAAATAGACTCTCATTGTTTCCACTGTTTCCCCATCTATTTGCCATGAAGTCACAGGGCTAGGTGCCGAGATCTTAGTTTTCTGAATGTTGAATTTTAAGCCAGCTTTTTCACTCTCCTCTTTCACTTTCATCAAGAGGCTCTTTAGTTATTCATTACTTTCTGCCATAAGGGTAGTGTCATCTGCATATCTGAGGTTACTGATATTTCTCCAGGAAATCTTGATTCCATTCTGTGCTTCATCTAGCCTGGCATTTCATATGATGTAGTCTGCATATAATTAAAATAAGCAGTGTGAAAATATACAGCCTTGATGTACTCCTATCCCAATTTATAATCAGTCTGTTGTTGCATATCTATTTTGAAGTGTTGCTTTTTCTTTTGACCTGCATACAGATTTCTTGGGAGGCAGGTCAGGGAGTCTGGTATTCCCATCTCTTTCAGAATTTTCCACAGTTTTTTTTTTTTTACGATCCACACAGTGAAAAGCTTTGGCATAGTCAATAAAGCAGAAGATATTTTTCTGGAACTGTCACTTTTTCAATGATCCAATGGATGTTGGCAATTTGATGTCTGGTTCTTCCACCTTTTCTAAATCCAACTTGATCATCTAGAAGTTCACGGTTCACTTGCTGTTGAAGCCTGGCTTGGAGAATTTTGAGCATTACTTTGCTACCATGTGAAATGATTGCATATGTGTTGTAGTCTGATCATTATTTAGCATTGCCTTTCTTTGGGATTGGAATAAAAATTGATCTTTTCCAGTCCTGTGGCCACTGCTGAGCTTTCCAAATTTGCATACTGAGTGCAGCACTTTCACAACATCATCTTTTAGGATTTGAAATAGCTCAACTGGAATTCCATCACCTCCACTAGCTTTGTTAATCGTGATGCTTCCTAAAGCCCACTTGACTTCACATTCTAGGATGTCTGGCTTTAGGTGAGTGATCACACCATTGTGGTTATCTGGGCCATGAAGATCTTTTTGTATAGTTTTGTGTATTCATGCCACCTCTTCTTAATCTCTTCTGCTTCTGTTAGGTCCATACTATTTGTGTCCTTTATTGTGCCCATCTTTGCTTGAAAATTTCCCATGGTGTCTCTAATTTTCTTGTAGAGACCTCTAGTCTTTCCCCTTCTATTGTTTTCCTCTATTTCACTGCATTGGTCATGGAGGAAGGCTTTCTTATCTTTCACTGCTATTCTTTTGAACTCTGCATTCAAATGGGTATATCTTTCCTCTCCTCCTTTGCCATTCCCTTCTCTTCATTTCATAATTGTTTGTAAAGCCTCCTCAGATAACCATTTTACCTTTTTGCATTTCTTTTTCTTGGGGATTATCTTGATCACTGCCTCCTGTACAATGTCACAGACCTCTGTCCACAGTTCTTCAAGCACTCTGTCAATAAGATGTAATCCCTTGAATCTATTTGTCACTGCCACTGTAATGTCATAAGGGATTTAATTTAGGTCATACCTGAATGATCTGGTGGTTTTCCCTACTTTCTTCAATTTAAATCTAAATTTGGCAATAAGGAGTTCATGATCTGGGCCATAGTCAGCTCCCAGTCTTGTTTTTGCTGACCGTATACAACTTCTCCATCTTTGGCTGCAAAGAATATAATCAATCTGATTTTGGTATTGACCATCTAGTGATGTACATGTGTAGAGTCTTCTCTTGTGCTGTTTGAAGAGGGTGTTTGCTCTGACCAGTGCGTTCTCTTGGCAAAACTCTATTAGCCTTTGACCTGCTTCATTCTGTACTCCAAGGCCAAATTTGCCTGTTACTCCAGGTATTTCTTGACTTCCTACTTTTGCAATCCAGTCTCCTGTGATGAAAAGGACATCTGTTTTGGGTGTTAGTTCTAGATGGTCTTTTAAGTCTTAGTAGAACCATTCGAAGTCAGCTTCTTCAGCATTACTGGTCGGGACATAGACTTGGATTACAGTCATACTGAACGGTTTGCCTTGGAAATGAACAGAGATCATTATGCTTTTTTGAGACTGCATCCAAGTACTGCATTTCAGACTCTTGTTGATCATGATGACTACGCCATTTCTTCTAAGGTATTCTTGCCCACAGTAGTAGATATAATGGTCATCTGAGTTAAATTCTCCCATTTGAGTCAATTTTAGTTCACTGATTCCCAAAATGTTGACTCGACTCAAAATGTTCACTCTTGCCGTCTCTTGTTTGAACACGTCCAAGTTGCCTTGATACATGGACTTAACATTCCAGGTTCCTATGCAATATTTCTCTTTACAGCATTGGACTTTACTTTCATCACTGGTCACATCTGCAACTGGGTGTTGTTTTTTCTTTGGCTCCATCCCTTCATTCTTTCTGGAGTTATTTCTCCACTGATCTCCAGTAGCATATTGGGCACCTACTGACATGGGGAGTTCATCTTTCAATGTCCTATCTTTTTGCTTTTCATACTGTTCATGAGGTTCTCAAGGCTAGAATAGTGAAGTGGTTTCCCATTCCCTTCTCTAGTGAACCACGTTTGGTCATGATTTTTGGAAAAACCATAGCTTTGACTATATGGACAGCAAAGTGATGTCGCTGGGTTTTTTTGTTTTGTTTTTTTGTTGTTGTTGTTGTTTTTAATACACCATCTAGTTTTGTCATAGCTTTTCTTCCAAGGAGCAATGTCTTTTAATTTCATGGCTGCAGTTATTGTCCACAGTGATTGTGGAGCACAAGAAAATAAAATCTATCAGTTTCCATTTTCTCCCAATCTATTTGTCATGAAGTGATGGGACTAGATGCCATGATTTTCAGTTATTGAATATCGAGCTTTAAGCCAGCTTTTTCACTCTCCTCTTTCTCTTTCATCAAGAGACTCTTTACTTCTTATTTGCTTTCTGCCATTAGGGTGGTGTCATCTGAATACCTGTGGTTATTGATATTTTTCCTGGCAGTCTTTATTCCAGCTTGTGATTCACCCAGTGCAACATTTCACATGATATACTCTACATAATATTTGAATAAATAAGGTGACAATATACAGAACTTGACATACTCCTTTCACAATTTTGAACCAGTCTTTTGTTGTTCCATGTTCAGTTCTAATTGTTGCTTTTTGACCTGCATACAGATTTCTCGGGAGGCAGGTAAGTTGTTCTGTTATACCCATCTCTTTAAGATTTTTCCAGTTTGTTGTGATCCAGACAGACAAAGGCTTTAGTGTAATCAATGAAGCAGAAGTAGACTTTTTTTCTGGAGTTCTTTTCCTTTTTCTGTGATACAACAAATGTTGGCAATTTGATCTCTGACTCATCTTCCTTTTCTAAATCCAACTTGCACATCTGGAAGTTCTCATTTCATGTACTGTTGAAGTCTAGTTTGAAGGATTTTGATATTTATCTTGCTAGCAGGTGAAATGAGTGCAATTCTGTAATAGTTTGAACATTCTTTGACATTGCCTTCTTTGGGATTGGAATAAAAACTGACCTTTTCCAGTCCTGTGGCCACTGCCAAGTTTTTCCAATCTGCTGGCATATTGAGTGTAGCACTTTAACAGCATCATCTTTTATGATTTTAAATAGCTTTGCTGAAATTCCATGCTTCCTACTTTCATAATGTTTTGGGTTTTTTTCCCCCCTCTGTGCTCCAAAGTACTTCCAAACTCACTATTTATTTTGGTTTGAATCCTTGGATACATGTTAAGGTTATTCAGGGTTCTTTAGAGATCCAGAGAAGTGACATCGCAGTACCAAGTCTAAAAGCAGTGTGGAGGTAGAATTCTGTCTTCTTCAGGGGTCTCAGTCTTTCTTTCAAGACCTTTTGACTGGATGAGACCCATTGATCCCTTCACAGTAACGTTTAGACTAGTGTTTGATCAAAACCTGTGTGCCATGGCCCAGGCAAGTTGATACATGAAATTAATTATTGTAACCAGAAAGGAGTGAGAATCTTTTTCTCTCAGTTCTTATTTTGCTCTTTTCCCTAATAATATACCATTTAGAAAGCAGATTTGGATTTTCTCATCATTTCACAGAAATCTATCTAGCAAATTTTTACTTCAACAAAATTCTAACAATACTATCAGAGAAGGTTAGTGTAGTTGGAAGGAGGTGAATATTAAAGCAAACAACATGCAAATAATTATTAACAAGCAACTGTTATTTTACATCATGTAACCCCCTCCTCAGACTTTTAAATTTTAGTATTATTAGTTCCATACAGTAGAGCTATATCTACAAAGAAGTAGATATTATGAGTTGTTATGATACATTCTCTAGAGCTAAATGGCAAGTGTGGACTTCAAATGCAGAAATCCATAATTTCAGAGTCTGACCTCTTTTGATTTTAAAATGTTTTGTGGTGCTGGGAAAACTGGTCAACCACTTGTAAAAGAATGAAACTAGACCCCTTTCTAACACCATACACAAAAATAAACTCAAAATGGATTAAAGAGCTAAATGTAAGACCAGAAACTATAAAACTCCTAGAGGAGAACATAGGCAAAACACTCTCCGACATAAATCACAGCAGGATCCTCTAGGATCCAACTCCCAGTATACTGGAAATAAAAGCAAAGATAAACAAATGGGATCTAATTAAAATTAAAAGCTTCTGCACAACAAAGGAAACTATAAGCAAGGTGAAAAGACAGCCTTCTGAATGGGAGAAAACAATAGCAAATGAAACAACTGACAAACAACTAATCTCAAAGTTATACAAGCAACCTATGCAGCTCAACTCCAGAAAAATAAATGATCCAATAAAAAAAATGGGCCAAAGAACTAAATAGGCATTTCTCCAAAGAAGACATACGGATGGCTAACAAACACATGAAAAGATGCTCAACATCACTCAGTATCAGAGAAATGCAAATCAAGACCACAATGAGGTACCATTTCACACCAGTCAGAATGGCTGCGATCCAAAAGTCTACAAGCAATAAATGCTGGAGAGGATGTGGAGAAAAGGGAACCCTCTTACACTGCTGGTGGGAATGCAAACTAGTACAGCCATTATGGAAAACAGTGTGGAGATTCCTTAAAAATTGCAAATAGAACTGCCTTATGACCCAGCAATCCCACTGCTGGGCATACACACTGAGGAAACCAGAATTGAAAGAGACACATGTACCCCAATGTTCATTGCAGCGCTGTTTATAATAGCCAGGACATGGAAGCAACCTAGATGTCCATCAGCAGATGAATGGATAAGAAAGCTGTGGTACATATACACTATGGAATACTACTCAGCCCTTAAAAAGAATAAATTTGACTCAGTTCTAGTGAGATGGATGAAATTGGAACCAATTATACAGAGTGAAGTAAGCCAGAAAGAAAAACACCAATACAGTATACTGACACATGTATATGGAATTTAGAAGACAGTAATGATGACCCTCTATGTGAGACAACAAAGAGACACAGAGGTATAGAGTGGACTTTTGGACTCTGAGGGAGAGGGAAAGGGTGGGATGGTTTGGGAGAATGGCAATGAAATGTATATTTTCCTGTAAGAAACGAAGCGCCAATCTATGTTCAATGTAGGATGCAGGATGCATGGGGCTGATGCACAGGATGATTCAAGTAGAGGATGTGGGGTGGGAGGTGGGAGGGGGCTTCGGCATTGGGAGATTGTGTTCACCTATGGCTGATTCGTGTCAATGTATGACAAAACAAATACAGTATTGTAATTTAAAATAAATAAATAAATAAATTTAAAAAATTAAAAAAAATTAAAAAAATAAAAAATAAAATAAAATGTTTTGCTTCCTGGAGAAACTTGAAAACAAGATGCATGTTTCAGTTCAGGCTCTACTACTGGCTCTCTGTACTATTTAGCATGTTGCTTAACTGATACAATTACCAGTTTCTTTCTATATAAATGATACATATAAGTTCCCAGTTCTAGCTGGTAAGGCTTATTGAGGTCCAGAAGAGAAAATTTACAGGAAAGATTTTTAAACTTTAAAAGTTTTCATATATGATTTTTTAACTATTATCATGGGAAGATTAGCCTTTTCCCTGGTGTACACTATTTCAATGCTTTATTTTTAAAATACAGTTAAATCACTATTGCTGATCTTGGAAATCCACATAATTGAAAAAATAGAGAGCCCCAGGGTTTTGCAATTTACACTGATTATTGCTACTTGTATCATATTGGGGAGAAAAGCAAAAATTAATTTGAGTTAAGGTCAGAAATATTGACTATTTGATAAGAAATCAAACTTCACTTTCTATAAATTGTAACACTGCATTCAATCACAAAGAAAATAGTAACAAAATGCATTTTAATTTTAAAAGACTGATCTTGTCAGCTGTATGCTTTTACTTTGCTGACACTCAACTGCCACATGATACCTGAAGCAGAATTGGACTTATATGATTAATAGATACATCTCACAATCATTTCTATGGGATGGGCCTGCAGGGCTCCAGTCATTTGGGATTTATTTAACCTCAGTTCTGTGACAGGCAAGCAAGAACTGGAGTTATAGAGCTGCTAAAATTATGACAAATTCTACAACTTACTTGAAGAGACTTTTTTAAAAAGTAACTTTCATTTTCCCCAAATACAATAAATATCTCAGAGAAGACTGTTTTTTATATTTGACTCCAATAATGAAATCCACAAAGTGCTAAATTAATAAAGTCATTCAGCAGTAGAAATTACAAGAACATTCTATTATTTGTGGTTAATGATACTTTCTGTGGTCAAAACTTTTTGTCTATGTGAAGAAAATTAATTATTAAATATAATAATCTTCTTATTCTAATTATGTTCCTTAAAATATAATTTAGTCACTTTGATATAGTATTTCCAGTGCTGTGAAAATGAAAAGTTGGTAATATATATTGGAATTTCATGCTTTTCTTTATTACTATATTTTATCTACAAAAATTATATTTTATTTTCTGCTCTTTATTAAATAGATTACACTGTATTCAGTTTACATACACACAAACACTCATTTCAATACAGAATTTTAAAAAAACACATTTAACATTTAGTCTCCTGAGTAAACTCCAACAATGTAACTAACTTTGACTTCTTTTCAACTGGAAATTGACAAAAATCTTAATTTATCTTTTGTCATTTTGTCATCACTCTTCAAGGGGAAAAAGATTACATAAGAATGTGGGTGACATTTTACCCCCACAAAAATTATTCTTTTTTTTTTAAATTTCTTCTATTATCCCTTCTACACAAGTATTTGAGATACTTTTCTGCTGCTTTGTGTTTCAATCAGCTGTTTTCATTTTTGTTACTGCTTTGTTGGTATATAGATAAGATTGCAGTATTTTTTTTTAATTTGTCTATTTGCATAAAGATGCAAATAATGACTCTTATCTGATCTTCTTCACTAACTTCTACCTTACAGGATTATGCATCTGACAGTTTCTTTAGGGTTACATTACTAGGTATTTTATGTTAGCACTTATGTTCATCTGGTTTCATATCTTGAGACCATAGGTGAGTCCATTTCTATGACTTTATTTCTTCACACTAGTTCTGAACTTTAGGTTCTTATTTGTTCTATTTCCCATTCTTCTGTAGGCCATTGTCTCATTTTAATGGAGGTATCTACTCCTTATTCATGATAAAGTGAAAGTGAAAATGTTAGTCATTTAGTCCTGTACAACTTTGAGACCCCATAGACTGTAACCCACCAGGTTCCTCTGTCCATGGGATTATCCAGGCTAGCATACTGGAGTAGACTGTCATTTCCTTCTCCAAGGGATCTTTCCAACCCAAAGATCAAAGCCAGGTCTCTTGCATTGCAGGCAGATTCTTTACCGTCTGAGCCCCCAGGGAGATCCATCATAAGGAGGACTATAAAGACTTCTGGCTCAAGCAGAGGGATTTATAGGGATTTAGAGGCTACTAGTAGACCCCAGACCTGACTCAGTGACTTCACTTTCACTTTTCACTTTCACACATTGGAGAAGGAAATGGCAACCCACTCCAGTGTTCTTGCCTGGAGAATCCCAGGGACGGAGGAGCCTGGTGGGCTGCAGTCTCTGGGGTCACACAGAGTCGGACACAACTGAAGTGACTTAGCAGCAGCAGCAGCAGCAGTAGAACCCATCCAACAACTTTGTTATACTAACACTCTTGATTTTTCATAATATGTCTTTCCTAAAATTATTCTTTTTCCCTATACTTTTAGGTTCAGTAATCAACCTAAATGTAACTTCTGATTATTTGGTTCCTACCTTCAGAAGCAAACAGTCAAGTAGAGAATTGATAAATATAAATACAAATAATGGGAAATGCAGTGAAATATATCTAGTGGTCAATTCATTTATCATTTTTTTATCATAAAGTGCTTACTTTCTATAAGAATGATTTTAGGGGCAAACAGTGATAGATTTGTGTGCTAGCAAAGTGTCTTATTCTATCAATGATTAAAATTGTTAATGTGCATTAGATTGGATAGAAAATAAGTAGTAAAGAAATGTAGTTTACTTTTTTGAAGTGTGTGTAGGGAAAAGTGAGGAAAATATTGAAGGGAGAAGCTAAATAAAACTGTATTTATTTTTAGGCAACAATGTTAATAAACTAAGAATTTGGGGGTGGGGGGAGTAGGAAAAAAAGTTCCTGGATTTCAAATCCAACTTTTCCAATTCCTAACTGTGTGACCCTCAGCTTGTTACATAATCACAGTTTTATTATTTCTAATGAGGGAAAAATAATATTCCCTCTTGGGTTGTTGGGAAGAATAATTGATAAAAAGTAAGTAAAATATTTAACACAGTTATTGACTCTAGTATGAACACAGAATATCAAGCAAGTTATTGAAGATGAAGTATTTAGTTCTTTACACTTTCAAAACCTCTCACAGCCCACAACATTCACTTAATATGGCATAAAGCTTAGTTTTGTCTTTTATCCTATTTGTTGACACCTCTCCTTAGCCTACTACATTTCCACTGACGATGGGAGGTTCCTCAGACATAACAAGAGCATTTTATTATCAATATACCTTTAGTAGGTCTCAGGCAGATTCGATCCCTGGGTCAGGAAGATCCCCTGGAGGAGGAAATGGCCATCCACTCCAGTATTCCTGATTGGGAAATCCCATGGACAGAGGAGCCTGGTGCTCTACAGCCCTTGGGGTCTCAAAAGACTCTGACACAACTTAGTGACTAAACAACAAACAACAAGTTCCCAATATGTATTTCATAGAGGAACAAATAATCTAAAAAATATGTTAATAATCTATTTCTGAGATATTTTATCCATGCTTGAATAATTTTTGTTTATATTGACTAAAAGTATTTCATTAATTCCCTATAGCACTTCAATTTTCTCTTCAGTATTTTCTTACTGTTCTTATAAGTCCCCCAAACAAAAATCTTCTCATTCTTTGTTACAGAAAGAAAGCATAGCCCCCACAGGGTTAGCACATATTTCATACAGCATTTTGTCCCTAAAAAAAGCAGCTTAGTTTATCTTTAAGTTATTGAAATTCTATTCACATCAAGCTGGACCACAGAAAATAATGTTACATTACAGAGCTGATGGAGATGAAAAACCTAACCCTGAGGAAGGTGGTGTTACCACTAAGATTCTATATTAACTAGAAATGGGGACTTGAATTTTGTTGCGACTTCAGCACTCAAACATCATTCTCTTGACTAACAGAGAAGCTTTCTTCTCATGGATTGATAGGATTTCCAACAGGTTCAAAAGTTGTTATTTTAAAAATTTTGCCTCCTATTTGGCAAAAAAAAAAAAAAAAAAAATCAAGGAAAAGCTGTTGTAATCAATCATACCGAGTGTCAGGATCATATGATTGCAAGAAGTTTGTTCAGGACCCATGTGGTTAGAGCCTGGAATAAAGCAGTTGTCAGAACATGGAAAACATGATGGATAAACTGGTGAGGTATGTGTTAACCAGAAAATAAGTAGCATCCACTAAAAAACAAACACACATGCATGCACTATTTCCTCTAATGTTAGCGCATAAAATTATTGGTAGAAAGTATATTAGTTAAAAACATAGGATTAAGTAGATATGTAGAAAATTACATGCAATACCATTGTTGTATATATTCTAATGCATGGATTAAGCTCATTTGTAATAAGAACTACAGTGCTGAAGCAATTCTAATAGTATCTGGTAGTAAGTTGTGCCTACTTGTGTACGCTAATGTTGAGTCCATCTCACAGAGCTTATCTGTGCTCTTATATTGAACACCCACATATATACATTTACTGGGAATAATACTATTTTTTTCAAAAATCCTGTGTTCTCTATTGCAGTTAGTTGTCTTTGGGTCCTCAGTATCTACAGTTGCATCTTAAAGCTCAAATGAAAGGAACAATGTTAATCACTGTATGCAATAAATGCAAATTTAACTAAAATAAGTTTGTTAAAGTCAGTCTTACTAGATATAGTAAGATAAAACCTGTCTCATATTGTCAAGTGAGAATTTTTAAAATGTGTGTGTATTTTTAAATACACCTATTATACGCTGTTTTAATATTTCACTTTAAATAGTTTAGTAGTTCGAGAGTTTCCATGGTACATTTGCACTTCTTTCCTTTGCCTCCAACTATGAACTCTAGATTGTTTCCTTCAGGGAATGAAAAACCCTTCCCAGCACTTTGATTTTTTTCCCTCTGTTTTATCACATATCCCATCTTGCTAAGAGACCAAATCCATATTTAAATACTAAAGTGATAAAATACATTTATCAGGGAAAGAAAGTGATATCCTTTATTTGAATTCAAATTGATGGAGACATTTCAAGTTTTATCTGGCAGAAGAGAGCAGATTTTGCAAATAATAAGTTTGAGGAGAATCTCCAGAGCATACTGGGGTATGCCAACTGGAGCCTGGATTTAAATAATTAGTGAAATCACCATTTGTGCATGAGAAATATGATAGTTTTTACTCTGCACATTACTGCTGCAGAGATCAAATCCAAAAAGCTTGTCTTCCAGGGACTTTAAGATCCTGTGTCTTGATTGAGCTACAGGGAAATTTTACCTTTAGTTGAGAATCAGAAGTGATGTTGGTAAAAGTGAATCATTATCTTTGAGGAAAAACAAAATTAACAATCTCCTCATGGAAAAGCAAAACTTACTAATGAGTGCAAAACATTTGTCAGAGCCAATTTTTTTTTTCCTTCTGTTTATAATCACCAAATGTGGCATAATCTTATTACAAGCCCACAGTGGGCCCACTCAGGGTGAGAGGGATCAGTCATGACGTAACCCTGGGGAACTAGACACACAGTATTGTGACTGACCTAGACTTTCTTAAGGGAACAAAGAGGGTGCAGCATTTCCAGATGAGTAAGATTTGAGGCTTTCTGGAGCTATGCAAGGTAAACAAAATAGACCAGAAATCTATCAGGTCCTGCCTGCAATATCCCCTTGCAGATGTATAACAAAAATCTTTTCAAGTTGGAAAAACAACCCCTAGATATCAAAGTAGTATCAGTATTACCTCAGTTTAAAGAAATTGTTTTTCCCCCATCTTTCTTGTAGCTTGATGAAAATAAGTATGATACATTTTTTAAAATTCCAGCCTCTCTCTTTTAATCATTAGTTACACGGATTTAAAAAAATTTTTTTAAAATATTTTTGTATATGTCTCACTTATTTCTTTACTTACACATTAATATAATGATCTTGTAATTACTTGCAGTCTACAAGATTTTATTAAAATACTTAATCATACAAACACATCTCCATCCTGAATTTGCCTTAATAAGTTGATATTTTTAGCCAAGATATGAACTGCTTTTCAGAACATTACTTGGAAATAACTCAGGGGGAGGGGGGGAAACATGAAGATTAAAGACATGTCCCTTCATATTTGCACCATACATACAATTTTAGCACTTTTTTCTTCCATGAGGACTTATGACATGAGCCGATCAATACTAGACTCATCACCCCATCATAATTTACTAAGAACTTTAGAACAACTGTATTACACAATTGTGGATGTATGCTCAGTTGCTGAGAAGTTTCCAACTCATCACAGTCCCATAGAGTGTAACCTGCCAGGTCCTCTGTCCATGGGATTTCCCTGGCAAGAATACTGGAGTGGATTGCCATTTCTCCTTCCAAGGATCTTCCCAAACTAGAGATTGAACCCACATCTTCTACATCTAATGCATTGGCAGGCAGATTCTTTACCACTGAGACACATGGGAAGTCCAATACACAATTGTATTGACTGGAAAGTAAAAGGCAGGTAGTTGGACTGGCAGTTTTCTGGTTCTGTAAAAATTATAAAATGGAACCAAAGGTTCCATAGGGCCATGCCTCACTGGACAGTGGATTGTGAACCTTCTATGGTATACAAACAGAAAGTAGAACAGCAAGATCTAAGGTGTCTTTTCATCAATAGTTATTATAATTTAAAATTTGGAGGATCTTTTTAAAAATTAGAAGTCAGATATTGGTAATATTGGTTTGCAGAAACCAATATTGAGAAACTGCACAACACATAAAGAGAACTAAACAAAGTCCAAGAACTGACTACTATAACAGCTGATTCTGAGTTAAGGAAAAATGGCATGTACTTTAGACACTCCAAATAGAAAGCAATGTCTATAAAATAGCAAACTTTGATACATTAAAACTTGTGAATAGAAGTTCACATGAAGAGATTGTACTAAGCTTTATAGTTTCCAAACACTACTTTCTACCCTCTGCCCCTAGATAAAATATGAGTGGATTTCAATAACAAAGAATGAAGTGTATATGCATAATTCCAATACCTTTTTAAGATAAATGGATTTTCTCAATGACAAAGAGGTGGTCAGTATTTATTTATAGGATAGGAAACTAGTCTTGTTTACTTACAGCATCATTTACAAAGATAGAACCACAACTTAAACAACATGAGACTGTTTGCAGATGACATGATTCTCTACATAGAAAACCATAAAGATCCCACCAGAAAATTACTAGAGCTAATCAATGAATATAGTAAAGTTGCAGGATATAAAATCAACACAGAGAAATCCCTTGCATTCCTATACACTAGCAATGAAAAAGCAGAAGGAGAAATTAAAGAAATAATTCCATTCACCATTGCAATGAAAAGAATAAAATACTTAGAAATATATCTACCTAAAGAAACAAAAGACATATGTAGAAAACTATAAAACACTGGATGAAAGAAATCAAAGAGGACACAAATAGATGGAGAAACATACCATGTTCATGGATTGGAAGAATCAATATAGTGAAAATGAGTATACTGCCTAAAGCAATCTATAGATTCAATGCAATCCCTTTCAAGATACCAATAGTATTTTTCAAAAACTTAGAAAAAATAATTTCACAATTTTCATGGAAATACAAAAACCTCGAATAGCCAAAGCAATCTTGAGAAAGAGGACTGAAACTGGAGGAATCAACCTGCCTGATTCCAGGCTATACTACAAAGCTACAGTCATCAAGACAGTATGGTACTGGCACAAAGATGGAAATATAGATCAGTGGAACAAAATAGAAAGCCCAGAGATAAATCCACGCACCTATGGACACCTTATCTTTGACAAAGGAGGCAAAAATATACAATGGAGAAAAGACAATCTCTTTTAATAAGTGGTGCTGGGAAAAGTGGTCAACTACTTGCAAAAGAATGAACTAGAATACTGTCTACACCATACACAAAAATAAACTCAAAATGGATTAAAGATCTAAATGTAAGACCAGAAACTATAAAACTCCTAGAGGAAAACATAGGCAAAACACTCTCTGACATAGATCACAACAGGATCCTCAAAAAAAAAAAAAAAAACAGGATCCTCTATGACACACCTCCCAGAGTAATGGAAATAAAGGCAAAAGTAAACAAATAGGACCTAATTAAACTTAAAAGCTTCTGCACAATGAAGAAAACTATAAGCAACATGAAAAGACAGCCTTCAGAATGGGAGAAAATAATAGCAAAGGAAGCAACTGACAAAGAATTAATCTAAAAATATATAAGCAGCTCATGCAGCTCAATTCTAGAAAAGTAAATGACCCAATCAAAAAATGGGCCAAAGATCTAAAAAGACATTTCTCCAAAGAAGACATACAAATGGCTAACAACCACATGAAAAGATACTCAACATCACTCATTTATCAGAGAAATGCAAATCAAAACCACAATGAAGCACCATTTCACACCAGTCAGAATGGCTGCTATCCAAAAGTCTACAAACAATAAATGCTGGAGAGGGTGTGGAGAAAAGGGAACCCTCTTACACTGTTGGTGAGAATGCAAACTAGTGCAGCCACTATGGAGAATGGTGTGGAGTTTCCTTAAAAAACTGGAAATAGAACTGCCATATGACCCAGCAATCCCACTGCTGGGCATACACACTGAGGAAACCAGAATTGAAAGAGACACGTGTATGCTAGTGTTCTTTGCAGCACTGTATATAATATCCAGGACATGGAAGCAACCTATATATCCATCAGCAGATGAATGGATAAGAAAGCTGTGGTACATATACACAATAGAATATTACTCAGCCATTAAAAAGAATGCATTTGCATCAGTTTTAATGAAGTGGATGAAATTGGAGCCTATTATACAGAGTAAGTAAAGCCTATTTACTTACAGAGTAAAGTAAGCCAGAAAGAAAAACACCAATACAGTATACTAACACATACATATGGAATTCAGAAAGATAGTAATGATAACCCTATATGCAAGACAGAAAAAGAGACACAGATGTATAGAACAGTCTTTTGAACTCTGTGAGAGAAGGTAAGGGTGGGATGATTTGAGAGATAACACTGAAACATGTATATTGTCGTATGTGAAACAAGTCACCAGTCCAGGTTTGATGCATGAGACAGGGTGCTCAGGGATGACCCTGAGGGATGGGATGGGGAGGGAGGAGGGGGTGGTTAAGGATGTGGAACACATGTACACTCATGGCTGATTCATGTCAATGTATGGCAAAACCACTACAACATTGTAAAGTAATTAGCCTCCAATTAAAATAAATAAATAAATAAACGTGAGAGATGACTGTTCTTTTTGAAAATCCTAATAGATTGTTTCCTTGAGTAGAAATTTTGTTTTGGTGGAGATGGATGTGCATGAGAGCTAGACTAAGATGGTTTCCAAACTGTTGTCAGAAATTGGATAGTAAATGCCCAGTTTGGCAAAACAGAACCATGTGCCTTGGATACACATGTGAGAAAGCAACAGACTCAAAGCTCTGTATAGATTGTGTCATGTATGTGAGATTTTGAGTAGTCACTGCTTACTCTTACAGTTCTTTTATCCTTATTGCAGGATCACTCATTGCTTGAGTTTCTCATTCCAGATTGGCAAAATGCAGTGCATAGGTAAAATCCAGTCTCCTACCTTTTTTTGTACTTACAGTGCATGAGCAAAGACTGTTTTTACATTTTAAATTGGTTAAAAAGAATCAAAAGGAGAATAATCAAAATTTCATGTTCATAATGATTTATTACAACACAGATAAGCTTTCTTTTCTGTATTTTCTGTGACTGCTCTCATACTTCAGTGGAAAAGCTGAATAGTTGAGACAGATATATATATACACACATCAATTTTGTCTCTTGGCTTGCAAAACCTGAAATATTTGGTGAAAAAGTTTGCTGAAGTCTGTCCTAGTTTTTGAAATATTAGATTATCCTGTGGCAGAAAGTAAAGTTTGAGATTCCTTGCATTACAATTTATATCAATAAAATAGAACCACCTTCTCTTCTGAATATCACATCTTATGGATGGTAAGGTTATATGTCTTGACTTTTAGAAAAATTCAAAAAGAAAAAAAGAAAAACTCAGACTCTTTCTTTAGAAAAAATGATGGCTAACTTGCCCCAATTTTTGGAAATGCTGTCATACCTACCATTCAGAATTCAAAAACAAACTATAAAATTCTGCTTGAGTATTTATTTCAAGTATTCATTTCCATATTTGGAATGCCAATGACTAAGAATATTAATCTCAGGAATTAAAAATTATCTCAGTTAAGATTGTGAATCCCTGTGTGTATGTGAGTGTGTATGTGTAAGCTTTTTCAAAATTTAATAACTTTATAAAATTCTAAGATGAAAGAGGAAATAAGGAGTTTCAAAATTGTTTTATGGTAAAATTTGTAAGACCAATTAAGTGTAAGGTATCATTAAAGTTGTATAATTTATTAATAATAACCATTAAAAGCTCTTAGCTGCTCTTCATGGATCACTGCCTTGTCGTGGTGAAGTGGCTTATATAACTCAATGAAGCTATGGGCCATGCCATGTAGGACCAGCCAAGACCAGTGGGTCATAGTGGAGAGTTCTGACAAAACATGAACCAATGGAGAAAGGAATGGCAAGCCACCCCAGTATATTGCTATGAGAAACTCATGAATTGTATAAAAGTTCAAACAGATATGACATCAAAAGATGAGTCCCCCAGTGTGAAGATGTCCAATATGCTACTGGGGAAGACCAGAGGAGAATTACTAATGGCCCTTGAAAGAATGAAGCAATGG
The DNA here is from genome assembly GCA_917880005.1 of Nanger dama. NCBI lineage: Eukaryota > Metazoa > Chordata > Mammalia > Artiodactyla > Bovidae > Nanger > Nanger dama. The sequence continues at coordinate 3,867,224 of CAKJTW010000027.1, read as the reverse complement.
ACCAAAGTGGACATGATGCTTAGCTGTGGATGTGTCTGCTGATGAATGTAAAATCCAATGCTGTAAGAAATATTGCATAGGGACATGGAATACTAGGTCAGTGAATCAGAGAAAATTGCATGTGGGCAAGCAGGAGATGGTAAGAATAAACATTGACATCTTAGGAATCAGTGAACTAAAATAGATGGGAACGGGAGAATTTATTTCACATGACCACTATATCTACTACTGTGGGCAAGAATCCCATAGAAGAAATGGAGTAACCCTCATAATCAATAAAACAGTCCAAAATGCAGTACTTGGGTGTAACCTCAAAAATGACAGGATGATCTTGGTTTGTTTCTAAGGCAAGCCATTCTACATTACAGTAATTCAAGTCTATGCCCCTACTACCAATGCTGAAGTTGATCAGTTCTATGAAGACCTAGAAGACCTCCTAGAATAACACCAAAAACATATTCTATGCCTCATAGGGAGGGACTGGTTGTGGGAATCTGGGTCTTGTTCTGATGGGCGTGGCCATGCTCAGTAAATCTTCAATCCAGTTTTCTGTTGATGGGCGAGGCTATGTTCGTTCCCTCCCTGTTGTTTGGTCTGAGGCCTTCAAAAGGACTTATGCCACACTGTTGTATTCAGTACCGCTGACCCCACTGTTGGCCACTTCCAACCCATACCTCCACCAGAGACTTCTGGATACTCACAGGCAAGTCTATCTTAGTCTCTTGTAGGATTACTATTACTTTCTCCTGGGTCCTCATGTGCACAGATTTTGTTTGTGCCCTCCAAGGTTTGTTTTGTTTCCCCAGTCCTGTAGGAGTTCTATAATCAAATTCCACTGGCCTCCAAAGTCAAATTCCTGGGGGTTCTCAATCCCTTTGCCATATCCCCAGGTTGGGAAATCTGTTGTGGGTCCTAGAACTTTTCTAACACTGCGAGAACGTCTTTGGTATAATTGTTCTCCAGTTTGTGGTTCATCTGCTACATGGCTGTAGGGGAGGGGTTAATGGCAACCTCCTCTAAAAGGACTGACAAGACACACTGTGCCAACCAGGTCTGCAGCAGCCAGAGCCCCTGTCTCTGTGGCAGGCCACTGCTGACCCATGCCTCTGCAGGAGACACTCAGACAGGTCTGGCTCAGTCTGTGGGGTCTCTGGATTCTGGTGTGCACAAAGTTTTGTTTGAACCCATCGAGGGTCTCTGGCTGGTATGGGCTTTGACTCTAAATGCGATTTCACCCCCCTACCATCTTGTTGGGGCTTCTTCTTTGCCCTTGGATATGTGGTATCTTTTTATGCTGGGATCCAATATTTTCCTCTCAATGGTTTTTCACCAGTGAGTTGCAAGTTTGGAGCTCTCCCAAAAGAAGGTGCATACAGACCCTTCTACTCGGCCATTTTAGTTCCCCCTCAGTCTACCCCTCCCATTAGGAAGCCTTCACAGGCCTCTTATCCTTATCCATCAAAGAATATACAGAATGAAAACCACAGTAACAGAAAACTAACCAAACTGATCACATGGATCACAGCCTTGTTTAACTCAATGAACCCATGAGCCATGTCATGTATGGCTACGCAAGATGGATGGGTCATGGTGGAGAGTTCTTGCAAAACGTGGTCCACTGGAGAAGGGCATAGCAAACCACTTCAGTATTTTTGCCTTAAGAACTCTATGAATAGTATGAAAAAAAAAAACAAAAAGACATGACCCTGAAAGATGAACTCGCCAGGTTGGTAGGTGCCCAATATGCTACTAGAAAAGAGTGGAGAAATAACTCCAGAACAAAAGAAGGGACAGAGTCAAAGTGAAAACAATGCCTACTTGTGGATATGATTGGTGACGGAAGTAGAATTCAGTGCTGTAAGAACAATATTGCATAGGAACCTGAAATGTTAGGTCCATGAAGCAAAGTAAATTAGAAGTGCTCAAACAGGAGATGGCAAGAATGAACATAGAAGTTTTAGGAATCAGGGAACTAAAATGGACTGGAATGGGTGAATTTAATTCAGTTGATCATTATATCTACCACTGTGGCAAGAATCCCATAGAATAAGTAGACTAGCCCTCATAGTCAACAAAAGAGTCCATAATGCAGTATGTGGATTCAATCTCAAAAACAACAGAATGATCTTTGTTTCCAAGGCAAAGCATTCAATATCACCGTAATTCAAGTCTATGCCCCAACCTCTGATGCTGAAAAAGCTTAAGTTGAATGGTTATATAATGACCTACAAGACCTTCTATAGCTAACACCAAAAAAAGATGTCCTTTTCATCATAGGGGACTGGAATAAAAAGTAGGAAGTCAAGAGATACCTAGAGTAACAGGCGAGTTTTCCCTTGGGTATGGAATGAAGCAAGGAAAAGAATAACAGAGTTTTGGCAAGAGAACACACTGGTCATAGCAAACACCCTCTTCCAACAACACAAGAGAAGACTCTACACATGGACATCACCAGATGGTCAATACCGAAATCAGATTGATTATATTCTTTTCAGCCAAAGATGGAGAAATTCTATACAGTCATCAAAAAGAAGACCAGCAGCTGACTGTGGCTCAGACCATGAGCTCGTTATTGCCAAATTCAGATCTAAATGGAAGAAAGTAGGGAAAACCACTACACCATTCAGGTATGACTTAAATCAAATTCCTTAAGATTATACAGTAGAAATGACAAATAGATTCAAGGGATTAGATCTGATAGATGTTGTCTGAAGAACTATGGGTGGAGGTTCATAACACTGTGTAAGAGGCAGTGATCAAAACCATCCCCAAGAAGAAGTAATGCAAAAATGCAAAATGGTTGTCTGAGGAGGCCTTACAAAGAGCTGAGAAAAGAAGAGAAGTGAAAGGCAAAAGAAAAGGAAATTTGCATTCATCTGAAAGCAGAGTTCCAAAGAATAGCAAAGAGAGATAAGAAAGCCTTCCTCAGTGATCAGTGCAAAGAAATAGAGGAAAACAATAGAATAGGAAAGACTAGAGATCTCTTCAAGAAAATAGAGATACCAAGAGAAATTTTCATGCAAAGATGGGCACAATAAAGCACAGAAATGGTACGGACCTAATAGAAGCAGAAGATATTAAAAAGAGGTGGCAAGAATACACAAAGGAACTATAAAAAAGATCTTCATAACTCAGATAACCACAATGGTGTGATTACTCACCTAGAACCAGACATTCTGGACAGCAAGTCAAGTGGATCTTAGGAAGCATCACTACAAACAAAGCTATTGGAGGTGATGGAATTCTAGCTGAGCTATTTAAAAATATTAAAAGATGATGTTGTGAAAGTGCTGCACACAATATGCCAGCTAATTTGGAAAACTCAGTAGTATACACAGGACTGGAAAATGTCAGTTTTCATTACAATCTCAAAGAAGGGCAATGACAATGAATGTTCAAACCACTGCACAATTGCACTCATCTCACATGCTAGCAAAGTAATGCTTAAAATTCTCCAACTGAGGCTTCAACAGTATATGATCCGAGAACTTCCAGATATTCTGCTGGATTTAGAAAAGGCATAAGTACCAGAGATCAAATTGCCAGCATCTACTGGATCATAGAAAAAGCAAGGGAATTTTGTAAAAACATCTAACTTCTTCATTGATATGCTAAAGCCTTTGACTGTGTGGATCACAACAACTGTGAAAAATTCTTCAAGAGATTGGAACATAAGAACTTTTACCTACCTCATGAGAAGTCTGTATGCAAGTGAAGAAGCAACAGTTAGCACCGGACATGAAACAGCAGACTGGTTCCAATTTGAGAATGGAGCATATCAGGGTGGAATATTGTCACCCTGCTTATTTAACTTGTATGCAGAGTACATCAAGCGAAATGCCAGGCTGGATGAAGCACAGGCTGAAATCAAGACTGCTAGGAGATATATCAATGACCTCAGATATGCAGATGAAACATCCTAATGGCAGAAAGTGAAGAGGAATTAAAGAACCTCTTGATGAAACTGAAAGGGAAAATTGAACAAGCTGGCTTAATACTTAACATTCAAGAAACATTGATCATGGCATCTTGCCCCATCAATCACTTTATGGCAAATAGATGGGGAAACAATGGAAACAGCTAGAGACTTTCTTTCCTTTGGCTCCAAAATCACTGCAAATGGTGACTGAAGCCTTGAAATTAAAAATGCTTGCTCCTTGAAAGGAAAGCTATGATCAAACTATATAGCATATTAAAAATAGAGACATTACTTTGCTGAGAAAGGTCTATATAGTCTTAGCTAAAAATTTTTCAGTAGTCATGTATGAATGTGATAGTTGGACAGTAAAAAAGTGAAGTGCTGAAGAATTGATGCTTTTGAACTGTGGTGTTGGAGAAGACTCTTGAGAGTGTCTTGGACTGCAAGGAGATCAAACCAGTCAATCCTAGTGGAGATAAGTTCTGAATGTTCATTGGAAGGACTGATGCTATGCTGAGGCTGAATTTCCAATACTTTGACCACCCAAAGTGAAAAACTGAATCATTAGAAAAGACCCTGATGCTGGGAAAGATTGAAGGTGAGAGGAAAAGGGGACAAGAGAGGAGGAGAGTTGGTTAGCATTACTGACTCAATGGACATGAGTTTGAGCAAGCTCTGGGATTTGGTGATGGAGAGGGAAGCCTGGTGTGCTACATTCCATGGAGTTGCAATGAGCTGGACATGACTGAGCAACTGAACTAATTCATCACTGGAGATTGGAATGCAAAAGTAAGAAGTGTAGAGATACTTGGAATAACAGGCAACTTTGACCTTGGAGAACGAAATGAAGCAGGGCAGAAAGACTAATTGAATTCTGTCAAGAGAAGGAATTGGTCGTAACAAATACCCTTTTCAAAAAGAGACGACTTTACCCATGGACATCACTAAATGGTCAATACCAAAATCAAATTTGTTACATTCTTTGTTGCCGAAGATGGAGAAGCTGTATATGGTCAGCAAAAACAAGACCTGGAGCTGACTGTGTCTCAGATCCTCAACTTTTCACAGCAAACTTCAGACTTAAACTAAAGAAAGCAGGAAACCACACAGCCAGCCAGATATGACTTAAATCAAATCCCCTACGAATATGCAATGGAGGCAATGGATAGATTCAAGAGATTAGATCTAGTTAACAATGTGCTTCTAGAACTATGGACAGAGGTCCATAATACTGTTTAGGAGTCAGTGAACTAAACCATCCCAAAGAAACAAAAATGCAAGAAAGCAAAGTGTTTACCTGAGTAGGCTTTACAAATAGCTGAAGAAAGAAGAGAAGCAAAAGACAAGGGAAAAAGGGAAAGGTATACCCAATTAAATGCAGAGTTGCAAAGAATAGCATGGAGAGAAAAGAAGGCCTTCTTCAACGAATAATGCATAAAACTAGAAGAAAACAATAAAAGGGAAAAGACCAGATATCTCTTCTGGAAAATTGAAAATATCAAGGGAATATTTTGCCCAAAGATGGGCACAATAAAGGAGAGAAATAGTAGAGACCTGGTAGACACTGAAAATATCAATAAAAGATGGAAATAATAGATGGAAGAACTATACAAAAAAATATCTTTTTGAACTTGATTATTATGATGGTGTGGTCAATCACTCAGAGCCAGACATTCTGGAGTGAGAAGTCAAGTGGACCTTAGAAAGCACTGCTGTTAGTAAAGCTAGTGTATGCAATGGAATTCCAGTAGAACTATTCAAAACACTAAAGGATGATGCCACCAAGGAGTTGCATTCAATATGTCAGCAAATCTGGAAAACCAGCAGTGGCCACAGGACTCTAACAGACCAATCCTTATCCTAATTCCCAAGAAAGGTACTACAAAGACTGTAATTATCATCAATTGCACTCATCTCCCAAGTTAGTAAGGTCATGCTTAAAATTTTGCATGCTAGACTTCAGCATTATGTGAACCAAGAACTTCCACATTTCCAAGCTGGGTTTAGAAAAGGAAGAGGAACCAGAGATAAAATTGACAATGTTTGTTAGATCATAGAGAAGGCGAGGGAATTCCAGAAAAAACATCTACCTCTGTTTTATTGACTATCCTAAAGCCTTTGACTATGTGGATCATAACAAACTGTGGAAAGCTCTTAAAGAGATGGGAATACCAAAGCATCTTACCTGTCTCCTGAGATACCTGTATGCAGGTCAAGAGGCAAGTTAGTAACCTACAGGGACAACCAGGGCTTTCCTGATGGCACTAAGGGTAAAAAACCTGCCTACTAATGGTGGAGATATGAGACGTGGGTTTCATCCGTGGGTCAAGAGGATCCCTTGGAGAAGGGTATGTAACCCACTCTACAGTCTGTGGGATCAAACAGAGTCAGATATTACTGAAGCAATTCAGCAGCAGCAGAATGGAACAACTAATAGGTTCAAGGTTAAGAAAGGAGTACGACAGATTGTCTGCTGTCACCCTGTTTGTTTAACCTATATGCTGAGCACATCATGAGAAATGTTGGGCTGAATGAGTCACAAGCTGGAATCAAGATAGCATGGGAAATATCAGTTCAGTTCAATTCAGTCATTCAGTCGTGTCCAACTCTTTGCAACCCCATGAATCGCAGCACGCCAGGCCTCCCTGTTCGTTACCATCTCTCGGAGTTCACTCAGGCATCCATCGAGTCTGTGATTCCATACAGCCATCTCAGCCTCCGTCGTCCCCTTCTCCTCCTGCCCCCAATCCCTCCCAGCATCAGAGTCTTTTCCAGTGAGTCAGCTCTTCGCATGAGGTAGCCAAAGTACTGAAGTTTCAGCTTTAGCATCAGTCCTTCCAAAGAAATTCCAGGGCTGATCTCCTTCAGAATGAACTGGTTGGATCTCCTTGCAGTCCAAGGGACTCTGAAGAGTCTTCTCCAACACAACAGTTCAAAAGCATCAGTTCCTCGGCGCTCAGCCTTCTTCACGGTCCAACTCTCAGATCCATACATGACCAGAGTAAAAACCTAAGCCTTGACTAGATGGACCTTAGTTGGCAAAGTAATGTCTCTGCTTTTCAATATACTATCTAGGTTGGTCATAACTTTTCTTCCAAGGAGTAAGTGTCTTCTAATTTCATGGTTGCAGTCATCATCTGCAGTGATTTTGGAGGCCAAAAAATAAAGTCTGACGGTTTCACTGTTTCCCCATCTATTTCCCATGAAATGATGGGACCGGATGCCATGATCTTCGTTTTCTGAATGTTGAGCTTTAAGCCAACTTTTTCACTCTTCTCTTTCACTTTCATCAAGAGGCTTTTGAGTTCCTCTTCACTTTCTGCCATAAGGGTGGTGTCATCTGCATATCTGAGGTTATTGATATTTCTCCCGGCAAGCTTGACTCCAGCTTGTGTTTCTTCCAGTCCAGCATTTCTCATGATGTACTCTGCATATAAGTTAAATAAACACGGTGACAATACACAGCCTTGATGTACTCATTTTCCTATTGGAACCACCCTGTTGTTCCATGTCCAGTTCTAACTGTTGCTTCCTGACCTGCATACAGATTTCTCAAGAGGCAGGTCAGGTGGTCTGGTATTCCCATATCTTTCAGAATTTTCCGCAGTTTATTGTGATCCACACAGTCAAAGGCTTTGGCTTAGTCAATAAAGCAGAAATAGATATGTTTCTGGAACTCTCTTGCTTTTTCCATGATCTAGCAGATGTTGGCAATTTGATCTCTGGTTCCTCTGCCTTTTCTAAAACCAGCTTGAACATCAGGAAGTTCACAGTTCACATATTGCTGAAGCCTGGCTTGGAGAATTTTGAGCATTACTTTACTAGCCTGTGAGATGAGTGCAATTGTGTGATAGTTTGAGCATTCTTTGGCATTGCCTTTCTTTGGAATTGGAATGAAAACTGACCTTTTCTAGAACTGTGGTCACTGTGCTGAGTTTTCCAAATTTGCTGGCATATTGAGTGCATCATTGTCACAGCATCATATTTCAGGGTTTGAAACAGCTCAACTGTTCCATCACCTCCACTAGCTTTGTTCGTAGTGATGCTTTCTCAGGCCCACTTGACTTCACATTCCAACATGTCTGGTTCTAGATGAGTGAACACATCATCATGATTATCTGGGTTTTGGGTTTTGTACAGTTCTTCCGTGTATTCTTGTCACCTCTTCTTAATATCTTCTGCTTCTGTTAGGTCCATACCATTTCTGTCGTTTATCGAGCCCATCTTTGCATGAAATGGTCCCTTGGTATCTCTAATTTTCTTGAAGAGCTCTCTAGTCTTTCCCATTCTGTTCTTTTCCTCTATTTCTTTGCATTGATCCTTGAGGAAGGCTTTCTTATCTCTCCTTGCCATTTTTGGAACTCTGCATTCAGATGCTTACATCTTTCTTTTTCCCCTTTGTTTTTCACCTCTCTTCTTTTCTCAGCTATTTGTAAGGCCTCCCCAGACAGCCATTTTTCTTTTTTTGCATTTCTTTTCCATGAGGATGGTCTTGATTCCTGTCTCATGTACAATGTTCCAAACCTCATTCCATAGTTCATCAGGCACTCTATCTATCAGATCTAGGCCCTTAAATCTATTTCTCACTTCCACTGTATAATCATAAGGGATTTGATTTAGGTCATACTTGAATGGTCTAGCGGTTTTCCTTACTTTCTTCAATTTAAGTCTGAATTTGGTAATAAAGGGTTCATGATCTGAGCCACAGTCAGCTCCTGGTCTTGTTTTTGTTGATTGTATAGAGCTTCTCCATCTTTGGCTGCATAGAATATAATCAGTCTGATTTTGGTGTTGACCGTCTGGTGATGATATCACTCTAATGGCTGAAAGTGAAGAGGAACCAAAGAGCCTATTGAAGAGAGTGAAGGAGGAGAGTGAAAGAGCTGGCTTAAAACTAAATGTTAAAAATCTAAGATCAGAGCATCCAGCTCCATTGCATTTTGACAAATAGAAGGGGAAAAGTGGAGATGGTGATAGATTTACTTTTCTTGGGCTCCAAAAATCACTGTGGATGGTGACTGCAGCCTCTGAAATCCGATGATTTATTTTTGGCAGGAAAGCTATGGTAAACCTAGACAATGTGTTGAAAAGCAGAGACATTACTCTGTTGGCAAAGGTCCTATAGTCATGGCTATGGTCTTCCCAGTGTTCATGTATGGTTTGTGAAAGCTGGACTATAAAGAAGGCAGAAAACCAAAGAACTGATGCCAGTCCACTGGACTTCCAAGGAGATCAAACCTTAAGAGAAATCAACCCTGAATATTTATTGGAAGGTCTGATGCCGAAGCTGAAGCTTCAGTATTTTGGTCATTGGATGCAAGCAGATGACTCATTGGAAAAGTCTCTGATGTTGAGAAAGACTGAGTGCAGAAGAAGAGGGCATCAGAGAATGAGATGGCTGTATGGCATCATCGATGCAATGGACATGAACTTGGGTAAACTTCAGGAGATAGTGAGGTACAGAGAGGCCTGGTGTGCTGCAGCCCATGGGGTCATAGTCAGACTTGACTGGGTGACTGAACAACAACAACATTCTTAGCTGGCCAGCCTGAACAAAATCTATACGTATGTATCAAAATATACTAAAAAACCATTATCTTGAGTGAAAAACACCAGGTTAAGAAACACCAGTGTATTAATAATCTTTCCCCACATTATGCGGTGATAACAAGCAAGCTTAAATCTCAGCGTCACTGTAACAACAAAGTTTATATCTCATTCATGTCACACATCAGTTGCCAGCCACTTGTCATTCTGTGGGACACATCCCCTATCCTGAGTCCCTGATTGAAGCAGCAGCCCTTACCTTGATTTGTGACTCAGCAAGAACAGAATCATGCAATGTCATTTAAGCTTTCAGTTTGGAGATAGTTGGTCACATAGCCAAGCTGACTTCAGTGGGCTGGAAAAGTGCTTGGTAGCACTGCACACTTGGAGACTGAAGTAGATGTATAGTTCCCCAAAAGGAAACACTGTAGATCATTAGGAATACCCATAGACTCTTCCACAATAAATAGAGTATAACATTTAAGAGAAAACGTGCTGAATATCTTACATTTAGTTATATACGCATTTAGTAAAATATATAAAAGTATTTACTACAATATAATGTAATCAACTTTGATTTGGGGCTGGGTAGTACAAGAATGAACTAGAGAAAGGCAACAAAGTGAATGCAGTTTTAATAATCATCAAGAACAAATACCTTGTTGCTGCTAAGTCACTTCAGTAGTGTGCAACCCCATAGATGGCAGTCCACCAGGCTCCCCTGTCCCTGGGATTCTGCAGGCAAGAACACTGGAGTGGGTTGCCATTTCCTTCTCCAGTGCATGAAAGTGAAAAGTGAAAATGAAGCTGCTCAGTAGTATCCGACTCTTAGTGACCCCCGTGTTTTATTATTTGAGGTAAGATCTCAGAGGCATTTGTTATATTTTTCTCAAGTTTTGGTATTAATAAATAAGATAGAAAAGAAGACTATGGGAAAAGTAGTCAATTAATGCTTTCTTTTCATTATAAGGGGCTTCCCTAATAGCTCAGTTTGTAAAGAATCCACCTGCAGTGAGGTGACCCCGGTTTGATGCCTGAGTTAGGAAGATCTGCTGAGGAAGGGAGACTACCCACTCCAGTATTCTTTAGCTTCCCTTGTGCCTCAGCTGGTAAAGAATCTGCCTGCAATGCACGAGAACTGGGTTTGATTCCTGTGTTGGGAAAATCCCCTAGAGAAGGGAAAGGCTACCCACTCCAGTATTCTGGCCTGGTGAATTCCATGGACTGTGTAGTCCGTGGGGTCACAAAGAGTCAGACTCAACTGAGCCATTTTCACTTTTCATTATAAATATTCTCTTGCTCAACCAATTACTAACATATTTACCAATTTCACCTCTGAATTTTTTTTCAAATTAAAAAAATACTAATTTGTATCATGTGAAAAATAATTTATATTACTCCACAATTAAGACCAACTAACTGCTGTGCAGGGGAACAAAATCCACTAAAATTACTAGTCTGAATAGAAGCTTTTTGACAGCTTTATGTTACCATTTTGTCCAAGACTGGCTTAAATATTCCAAGAATTAAATGTATACAAACATGTTTAATAGGAGGAGTCTTTGGGGATTAATGTGGAGGATATTACAGCTTTTAATTTGTATTCTCTTTCCATATGATCTTATCTAAAATGCCCTTTCTCTCAACTGGCCATTAGAGCTTGAGTGGACTTTTTCATATTACCTTGAAATATGTGTAAATAAAACAGTGATGCCTTACCTATGCTGAATATGCATTTCTTTTCTAATAGACAATTTAAAATTAATGATAAAAACTTGAAGGTTATTATCAGCTATACTATCAGCTGAATATTTAAAATATGTGGTACCTCCTATAATCATCTTTCAAAGCAGTATATTCTTCAGAAGTTCCTTGAGAAAACTGATTGTTCTAGGAGCAAGAATAAATATGTGTTCAAGATTTGAGAATGAAATTATTCCTTCAGTGATTAGGTTGGGAAAGGGAAGTGTGAGGTACTCTCTCCTATAAAATATTAAAACTCAGTTTCATAGAGTAACTGAAAAATAGAGTGCCAGTGAATGGAGGCTGGAGGTGTAAAGGTAGAGATTTCGTATAAAGGGCCAGAATTTCACTCAGTTTTGCAGAAGGCATTATTTTGCAGCAAATCCTAAAGCTTTCATTTGTATTTTAAAACTCATGAGTATCAAGAGGCTTTGTTCTTACTGCTGTCAACTGGGGTACTTAATCTTCTAATTCATCCCATGGGGGACCTAACTACTCTGTTTCCTTTTGTAAGAGTTGTTCTCTCAGGAAACCCCAACCCATGAATTCCAGGAGACAAGCTGCAGGAATTTAGGTCCATTTTTCAACATGTCACTCACATCTACCACCTGTGCCTCATTTAACTCAGATTCAATCCCTTATGATCCTGTATACAGCTTGACCTCAAGATTTTGCATCTCTTCTTTGCCATTGTACTTGAACTCATCATAACAAGCAGCATATGAAAGGCACACGGTACACGATAAATATTTGGGGAGTGAAGGTACAGATGACCTGGGTTTCCTACTCTCTCAAACAATCAATGATGAGAAAATTATTCAGTGCATGATTACAAATCCTCATTTCACCTATAGCTAAAATCTGTTTGAAAATTTAAGCCTTTGAATATTATCTGATGTTAGATATCGATGTTCTAATCATTTCATAAATCATCTGAAGATTTGGAAAGCCTTAATTCTTTTAAAAACATCAGTCAATAAACTATACAAATTGAAGAAAAATCACCACCTTTCTGAAACAAATATTTAGGAGACTATTTCCAAAGAATACTTTCCAAAGTCATCTTATGTTTGATGTGTATGTAATGCACAGGGTTTTTACTTGTACTTAGCAGAAGGATAAGGGAAAGTCCATCTATTCCATCTACCTGGAATGAAAGTTCACACAAATTGAGTTTTGATGTTGTGCATGGAACAGGTCTTTTTCTTTCTTTCTTTTTTTTTTTTTTTGTTTACTGTATACAAGTTCCCTTTTGAAACATAACAAAACTTTAATTTGATCACATTTAAAAATTGGTTTTCCTACTTAGTTTGGCACAGGATTAAGCTTACATTTAGAAATTTCATCTATGTGTTCCTTTATTGAATAATTGAAATTATAAAGTCTGCAGTTTATATGCAGTATTGTTTTAAAAGATGTCTCTTTGGAATATGAATACTTTCCAGATTTTACAGTAAGTTTCATTTATAACATTTCAACTTATAAACAATAGAAAACTTTTTCAAAACCCTGACCTTAATATTTTCTAAACTTTGCATTTATCACATGTTTCTGAAGTTTAGTGGATAACTTAATTAACAGAGGTATATACAGAGAAATTTTTGACAAGGAGAAATTATATTAAGGTGCATTGTAATGTTATATACATGACCAATATCTTCTTAATTTAAAGGAAAAAGATATTTAACAGCAAGTTGTGCTGAGTAACATAAATTTGCACAGAGTCTTAGGAATTAAAGTTAAATGATATTCCTAAAAATATTATTTAAGATATATTTCCAACTAATTATGTGCTTGATAAAGCTGTTTATTATAAAAATAAAATATAGAGCATATCATTCAGAGTTACTAAAGATTCCCTGGGTGCTAATTCAATAAAAAAGAAAATTAAACTAGAAAAATACTTTTCAATGGAAGAGTGTGAATGCACACACAATTCAATGATATATTGATAAATCAAATATGTGTCTCTCAATACTAAATGGCAAAATGCCTGCAATTACTTTGTGTATTATGTTAATTGTCAAATTTTTCATAATTAGTATGGTGTAAATTACTGTTTCTGTTATGTCAGAATGATTTTCTGCAAAATAATGCATTCACTAATAAGGTTTTATCTTTCATTATTCACCAGTCAATTGAAATAAATAATCCTCACTCATTTGACATTTAGTGAAAAATAAACAAATCTGCTGTTGTTTTATGCACTATAATTTTTTAAATATCGATAAAAAGGAAAACAAACATCTAGACAGTTTATCTATCTTTCTACTGATTAGTCTGAACTTTGATGGTATCTATTGGGTAGAACACGTGCTGTTAGCTACATAATTAATTCTACTCAAGCTGAACTAAACACATCATTTTGTTTGAAAGAGAACATTTTTATTTTTCATTGTTTCTTAACTTTATTTTGCTTTGACAAATAATTTAATGTCATAAATAATCCTAAAATATATAAATATTATTTATATGCAATATGGATTATTTAGTTATGCTTTAAAAACAAAATATATCTAGGTCTTATTTCAAAATGAGCATATTAAAAATTTTGTTGCAAAAATGAAATAAACTTCTAAAAGAATTATTTAATGTCTTATTTAATGACAAACTTTAAATTTAGATATTGCATATTTTCACATTCAAAGAAGTTAAAGAAATTTGATGAAATATAACATTCTATACCATTTTATATAGTCTGTTATCACTTTGGCCCAAGAATTCTACCAAAAGTTATTATAGAATATAGCAATCTAGTAATATTAACTTATTATTGTATAGAGGACATTAGTGTTAACCATAAGAACACATAGAAACTTGAAAAAAAACTTTCCAAATATATGATAAAACAAAAAAATTTATAACATATATTTTAAAAACAATTAATTCTATATAAATTATTGGAATATATAAGCTTCTCATAATATTTACTAATATTTACAATGAGTATTTGTGAGTGGAACATGATATAATGTTGAAGTTCTCTTTTATAAAACAGTTCACTACTATCTTAACATTAAAAAAACTGTATATATTTTTTCAACATTTGCAAAGCCAATGGAAAAACATAGCCTTAATTTCAATGGAAAGTCTTTTTAAGGGTTAAGCAGGGTTCTTTGTAAATTCATGTCCACCTGAAGTATCAATGAAACCAAGCCATGCTCGCAGGGCAACCCAAGACAAGCGGGTCATTGTGGCGAGATCTGACAGAATGTGGTCCACTGGAGAAGGGAATGGCAAGCCACTTCAGTATTCTTGCCTTGAGAACTCCATGAACAGTATGAAAAGACAAAATGATAGGATACTGAAAGAGGAACTTCCCAGGTCAGTAAGGTGCCCAATATGCTACTGGGGATCAGTGGAGAAATAACTCCAGAAAGAATGAAAGGATGGAGCCAAAGCAAAAACAATACCTAGCTGTAGATGTGTCTGATGATAGAAGCAAGGTTCGCTGCTGTAAAGAGCAATGTTGCATAGGAACCTGGAATGTCAGGTCCATGAATCAAGACAAATTGGAAGTGGTCAAACAAGAGATGGCGAGAGTGAACGTCGACATTCTAGGAATAGCGAACTAGAATGGACGGGAATGGGTGAGTTTAACTCAGATGACCATTATATCTACTACTGTGGGCAGGAATCCTTCAGAAGAAATGGAGTAGCCATCATGGTCAACAAAAGAGTCCGAAATGCAGTACTTGGATGCATTCTAAAAAATGACAGAATGATCTCTGTTCGTCTCCAGGGCAAACCATTCAATATCACAGTTATCCAGGTCTATGCCCCAACCAGTAACACTGAAGAAGCTGAGGTTGAATGGTTTTATGAAGACCTATAGGACCTTTTAGAACTAACACCCAAAAAGATGTCCTTTTCATTATAGGACTGGAATGCTAAAGTAGGAAGTCAAGAAACACCTGGAGTAACAGGCAACTTTGTCATTGGAATGCAGAATGAAGCAGGGCAAAGACTAAAAGAGTTTTGCCAAGAAAATGTACTGGTCATAGCAAAGAGCCTCTTCCAACAGCACAAGAGAAGACTCTACACATGGACATCACCAGATGGTCAACACTGAAATCAGATTGATTATATTCTGTGCAGCCAAAGATGGAGAAGCTCTATACAGTCAACAAAAACAAGACCAGGAGCTGACTGTGGCTCAGATCATGAACTCCTTATTACCAAATTCAGACTCAAATTGAAGAAAGTAGGGAAAACTACTAGACAACTCAGGTATGACCTAAATCAAATCCCTTATGTTATACAGTGGAAGTGAGAAATAGATTTAAGGGCCTAGATCTAATAGATAGAGTACCTGATGAACTATGGACATAGGTTCATGACATTGTACAGGAGACAGAATCAAGACCATCTCCAAATAAAAGAAATGCAAAAAAAAGCAAAATGGCTGTCTGGGGAGGCCTTACAAATAGCTGAGAAAAGAAGAGAGGTGAAAAGCAAAGGAGAAAAGGAAAGATATAAGCATCTGAATGCAGAGTTCCAGAGAATAGCAAGAAGAGATAAGAAAGCCTTCTTCAGCAATCAATGCAAAGAAATAGAGGAAAAAAAACAGAATGGGAAAGACTAGAGAGCTCTTCAAGAAAATTAGAGATACCAAGGGAACATTTCATGCAAAGATAGCTCGATAAAGGACAGAAATGGTATGGACCTAACAGAAGCAGAAGATATTAAGAAGAGGTGGCAAGAATACATGGAAGAACTTTACAAAAAAGATCTTCACAACCCAGATCACTAATCTAGAGCCAGACAACCTGGAATATGAAGTCAAGTCAGCCTTGGAAAGCATCGCTAGGAACAAAGCTAATAAAGGTGATGGAATTCTAGTTGAGCTACTTCAAATCCTGAAAGATGATGTTGTGAAAGTGCTGCACTCAATATGCCAACAAATTTGGAAAATTCAGCAGTGGCCACAGGACTGGAAAAGGTCAGTTTTCATTCCAATTCCAAAGAAAGCCAATGCCAAAGAATGCTCAAACTACCACACAATTGCACTCATCTCACATGCTAGTAAAGTAATGCTCAAAATTCTCCAAGCCAGGCTTCAGCAATACATGAACTGTGAACTTTCTGATGTTCAAGCTGGTTTTAGAAAAGGCAGAGGAACCAGAAATCAAATTGCCAACATCTGCTGGATCATGGAAAAAGCAAGAGAATTCCAGAAAAACATCTATTTCTGCTTTATTGACTTTACCAAAGCCTTTGACTGTGTGGATCACAATAAACTGTGGAAAATTCTGAAGGAGATGGGAATACCAGACCACCTAACATGCCTCTTGAGAAATCTGTATGCAGGTCAGGAAGCAACAGTTAGAACTGGACATGAAACAACAGGGTGGTTCCAATAGGAAAACGAGTACATCTAGGCTGTATATTGTCACCCTGCTTATTTAACTTCTCTGCAGAGTACATCATGAGAAACGCTGGACTGGAAGAAACACAAGCTGGAGTCAAGATTGCCGGGAGAAATATCGATAACTTCAGATATGCAGATGACACCACCCTTATGGCAGAAAGTGAAGAGAAACTTAAAAGCCTCTTGATGAAAGTGAAAGAGAAGAGTGAAAAAGTTGGCCTAAAACTCAACGTTCAGAAAACAAAGATCATTACATCTGGTTTCATCACTTCATGGGAAATAGATGGGGAAATAGTGGAAACAGTGTCAGACTCTATTTTGGGGGGCTCCAAAATCACTGAAGATGGTGACAGCAGCCAAGAAATTAGAAGATACTTACTCCTTGGAAGAAAAGTTATGACCAATCTAAATAGCTATTGAAAAGCAAAGACATTACTTTGCCAACAAAGGTCCATCTAGGCGAGGCTATGGTTTTTCCAGTAGTCATGTATGGATGTGAGAGTTGGACTGTGAAGAAGGCTGAGTGCTGAAGAATTGATGCTTTTGAACTGTGATGTTGGAGAAGACTCTTGAGAGTCCCTTGTACTGCAAGGAGATTCAACCAGTCCATTCTGAAGGAGATCAATCCTGGGATTTCTTTGGAAGGAATGATGCTAAAGCTGAGACTCCAATACTTTGGCCACCTCATGCTAAGAGTTGACACATTGGAAAAGACTCTGATGCTGGGAGGGATTGGGGGCAGGAGGAGAAGGGGACGACAAAGGATGAGATGGCTGAATGGCATCACTGACTCGATGGACGTGAATCTGAGTGAACTCTGTGAGTTGGTGATGGACAGGGAGCCTGTCATGCTGCGATTCATGGGGTTGCAAAGAGTCGTACACCACTGAGTGACTGTACTGAACTGAACTGAACTGAAGTATCAAATGTGACCTTATTTGGAAACAAGGTATTTGCAGATACAACTCTTTAATATGGTCTCACATTAGTTTAGGTAATGACTGGTCTTCTTACAGGAAGATCATGTTAAGGCTCTTTCTGCTAATGAGCCTTCATTCGTATTTATTATAGGTTGAATCATGTTCTCCAAAATTCATATGTTGAAGTCCTAATCTTTTACTTATATTATGACTGTATATGTGGATAGGATCTTTAAAGGTAGTTAAGTTAAAGTGTGATGGTATAGGTGGGTACTAATCCAATATCACTGGTGTCTTTAAGAGGAGATTAGTACACAGACATTGCACAGAGGGAAGACCATGTGAGGCATAAGAAGAAGACTATTATATACAAGTCAAGGAGAGGGCCTCAGAAGAAACCAACCTAATATACCAATCTTGATCATTTAGCCACCAGAATTGTGAGGAAATATTTCTTCTAAGTAAGCCACTAAGTATCTAGCATTTTGTTATGACAGTACTACCATAAATATTTATTTATATATGTATGGAGTCTTCAACTCCTATTTTATTCCATGGGATTTAACCCACCACTAATATTAACTACAGGAGACATAAGAGTTGTGGGTTCAATCCCCTGATGCAGAAGGTCCCCTGGAGGAGGACAAGGCAACCCACTGCAGTAATCTTGCCTAGAGAATCCCATGGACAGAGGAGCCTGTCAGACTACAGTCCATAGGGTCACCAAGAAGTGGACATGACTGAAGTGATTTAGCAGCAGCAGCATCATTAATTACTTTGATGCATGAAACTGTGGAAGTATTAGTTGCTCAGTCAGGTCAGACTATTTGTAACCCCATGGACTGTAGCCCACCAGGCTCCTCAGTCCATGGGATTCTCCAGGCAAGAATACTGGCGTGGGTTGCCATTCCTTTCTCCAGGGGATTGAACTCAGGTCTCCCACATTGCAGGCAGGTACTTTACCATCTAAGATACCAGGGAAGCCAATTTATCCAGGGAGGTTCCCATTTAAAGGAGCTTTCTTTTCAACTCGATGTGCCTCAGTTGTTCTCTGAACATATTTTTTCTTTATGACCCAGCGAGATATTCTAGATTCATTTCTACTACAGTCCTGAAACTAGGCATTTCTGTGAGGAATAATGGTTGATTTTAGTAAAGGATGCTAAATAGAAATTTAGATCTGAATGTTCAGTATAATCATGGATTCTAGGAATTCTCGGTAGGAACAGCCAGGGTATATAAGTACATTACATATATGACATAGTCATAATTGTAATCATAAGTTCAGTTCAGTTCAGTTCAGTCACTCAGTCTTGTCTAATTCTTTTGTGACCCTGCAAACCGCAGCAAGCCAGGCCTCCCTGTCCATCACCAACTCCCAGAGTTTATCCAAACTCATGTCCACTGAGTCAGTGATGCCATCCAGCCATCTCACCCTCTGTTGTATCCTTCTCCTCCTGGCCTCAGGGTCAGCATCAGGGTCTTTTCAAAGGAGTCAGTTCTTCGCATCAGGTGGCCAAAGTATTGGAGTTTCAGCTTCAACATCAGTCCTTCCAATGAACACCCAGCACTGATCTCCGTTAGGATAGACTGGTTGGATCTCCTTGCAATCCAAGGAACTCACAAAAGTCTTCTCCAACATCACAATTCAAAATCATCAATTCTTTGGCACTCAGCTTTCTTAATAGTCCAACTCTCACATACATACATGACCACTAGCAAAAACATACCCTTGACTAGACGGACCTTTGTTGACAACGTAAAGTCTCTGTTTTTTAATATGCTGTCTAGGTTGGTCATAACTTTCCTTCCTAGGAGCAAGTGTCTTTTAATTTCATGGCTGCAATCACCATCTGTGGTGATTTTGGAACCCCCCCAAAATGCAGCCAGTTTCCCCATCGATTTGACATGAAGTTATGGGACCAGTTGCCATGATCTTTCTTTTCTGAATGTTGAGCTTTAAGCCAACTTTTTCACTCTCCTCTTTCACTTTCATCAAGAGGCTCTTTAGTTCTTCTTCACTTTCTGCCATAAGGGTGGTGTCATCTGCATATCTGAGTTTATTGATATATCTCTCAGCAATCTTGATTCCAGCTTGTGCTTCATCCAGCCCGGCATTTCTCATAATGTACTCTGCATATAAGTTAAATAAGCAGTGTGACAATATTCAGCCTTGATCTATTCCTTTTCCCATTTGGAACCAGTCTGTTGTTCTATGTCTAGTTCTAATTGTTACTTCTTGACCAGCATACAGATTTCTCAAGAGGCAGGGTCAGGTGGTGTGGTATTCCCACATCTTTCAGAATTTTCCACAGTTTATTGTGATCCACACAGTCAAAGGCTTGGCATTGGCAATAAAGAAGAAATAGATGTTTTTCTGGAACTCTCTTGCTTTTCCCATGATCCAGCAGATGTTAGCAATTTGATTTCTGGCTCCGTTGCCTTTTGTAAAACCATCTTGAACATCAGAAAGTTCATGGTTCACGTATTGCTGAAGCCTGGCTTGGAGAATTTTGAGCATTACTTTACTAGTGTATGAGATGAGTGTAACTGTTAAGTAGTTTGAGCATTCTTTGGCATTACCTTTCTTTGGGATTGGAATGAAAACTGACCTTTTCCAGTCCTCTAGCCACTGCTGAGTTTTCCAAATGTGCTGGCATATTGAGTGCAGCACTTTCACAGCATCATCTTTCAGGATTTGAAGTAGCTCTCCTGGAATTCCATCACCTCTGCTAGCTTTGTTCATAGTGATGCTTCCTAAGTCCCACTTGAATTCACATTCCAGAATGTCTGCCTCTAGGTGAGTGATCATACCATTGTGATTATCTGGGTCATGATGATCTTTTTGTACAGTTCTTCTGTGTATTCTTGCCACCTCTTCTTAATACCTTCTGCTTTTGTTAGGTCCATACCATTTCTATCCTTTATTGAGTTCATTTTTGCATGAAGTGTAAGCATAATTATTTCTAAATCTATTTGTTTATATATGTTAAAGTAAATTTTATAGAATGGAAAGGAAAAGCAGGGCTTATGGGAAAGATGATGGTATAGTACACTGACTGAAGAAAAATATAGCTGAGGGAACAACTGCTTGTGTATTTTAATTTTTATTACTTTAAAAAGAAATAAGCCTCATGGAGATGACCAGAACATGAGTATTTTCTATTCTTGATTTGCAACATAAGCAAAGTGACCTGAGTAATGCTCAGTTTTAATGCCTATCTGAAGTGCTGGCTTCCTCCTGCTGCCAAAATCAGCAAAGTCCATACTGGTGGACTCTGCATCCCATTATCATCACCTTATTGCCACTTTAGGGCTAATAATAAGTGGGAAATCTCTAATTTTTCTATGATCTTATTGTGTAATCCAAGGAAAGCTTTTTGGTGGGAAAGTAAAAATTTTTATTTTACTTTTCTAAACTTTATTGAGGAATAATTAAATGCCAATAAACTATATCCATTTAAATTGTACAATTCACTGAGTTTGAAAGATATATTCACTCTTGAAATAACTGCCAAAATCAGGACAAACTCAGAACCCTCATCACATAGCCTATGTCATTCCTTTTCTTCTATTTCATGTGTGCTATAACTACATGCACTATCTGTTAACACAACTATGTCTTGGCTGCCTGTCTGTTGAACTTTGAGGGTTTCTATATGTCCCTGATAGCAAAAGGTTTCCTTGGAAGCCTTGCCTCAGTATCTTTCCTAATTGAAATCAGTCACTGCAGTACCTTCAACAGTACTGGTAAAGAATATACTCTGTTTTTAATAGAAGTATGTTATTACTACACTGCCAAAAGCAAGAATGCATACGCCTTTTTATTCATAAAAATTTAGGTTATATTCTTTTCTCTAGAGTAGAGATTATATATGCATAGGAAAAGGCACATCCACCCACCCCCACCTACACACCCATGCACATGCTCTCATAAACACATACACATTACAGGGATGTGCTGTAAAAATGTGCAGACCTATCCCATCATTTTAAATCCAACTTGCACTTCTGGAAGTTCTCTGTTCATGTACTACTAAAGCCTAGCTTGAAGGATTTTAGCCCTCCATCCTGTCTATATTTTGGTTCTAGGTTAGCAGAAAACTGTGTTCTTTTAAATGCTTCAGTTGAGTTCAGCACTCAGTCATGTCTGACTCTATGTGACCCTATGAATCGCGGCATGCCAGACCTCCCTGCACATCACCAACTCCCGGAGTTCAGTCATACTCATGTCCATCAAGTTGGTGATGCCATCCAGCAATCTCATCATCTGTTATCCACTTCTCCATTGCCCTCAATCTTTCCCAGCATCGGGGTCTTTTCCAATGAGTCAGCTCTTCGCATGAGGTGGCCAAAGTATTGGAGTTTCAGCTTCAACATCAGTCTTTCCAATGAACACCCAAGACTGATCTCAGCTAGGAGGGACAGATTGGATCTCCTTGCAGTCCAAGGGACTCTCAACAGTCTTCTATAATACCACAGTTCAAAAGCATCAATTCTTCGGCACTCAGCCTTCTTCACAGTCCACCTCTCACATATATACATGTCCACTGGAAAAACCATAGCCTTGACGAGATGGACCTTAGTCAGCAAAGTAATGTCTCTGCTTTTGAATATGTTATCTAGGTTGGTCATAACTTTCCTTCCAAGGAGTAAGTGTCTTTTAATTTCATGGCTGCAATCACCATCTGCAGTGATTTTGGAGCCCCCAAAAATAAAGTCTGATACTGTTTCCACTATTTCCATATCTATTTCTCATGAAGTGATGGGGCCAGAGGCCATGATCTTAGTTTTCTGAATGTTGGACTTTAAGCCAACTTTTTCACTCTCTTCTTTCACTTTCATCAAGAGGCTTTTAGTTTCTCTTCATTTTCTGCCACAAGGATGGTTTCATCTGCACATCTGAGGTTACTGATATTTCTCCTGGCAGTCTTGATTTCAACTTGTGCTTCATCCAGCCCAGTGTTTCTCCTGATGTACTCTCAGTTCAGTTCAGTTCACTCACTCACTCGTGTCTGACTCTTTGCAACCCTATTAATCGCAGCATGCCAGGCCTCCCTGTCCATCACCAACTCCTGGAGTTCACTCAGATTCATGTCCTCAAGTCAGTGATGCCATCCAGCCATCTCATCCTCTGTCATCCCCTTCTCCTCCTGCCCCCAATCCCTCCCAGCATCAGAGTTTTTCCAGTGAGTCAACTCTTCACATGAGGTGGCCAAAGTACTGGAGTTTCAGCTTCAGCATCATTACTTCCAAAGAAATCCCAGGGCTGATCTCCTTCAGAATGGACTGGTTGGATCTCCTTGTAGTCCAAGGGACTCTCAAGAGTCTTCTCCAACACCACAGCTCAAAAGCATCCATTCTTCAGCACTCAGCCTTCTTCACAGTCCAACTGTCACACCCATACGTGACTACTGGAAAAACCATAGCCTTGACTAGGTGGACCTTAGTTGGCAAAGTAATGTCTCTGCTTTTCAATATACTATCTAGGTCGGTCATAACTTTTCTTCCAAGGAGTAAGCGTCTTTTAATTTCTTGGCTACAATCACAATCTGCAGTGATTTTGGAGCACAAAAAAATAAAATCTGACACTGTCTTCAGTGTTTCTCCATCTATTTCCCATGAAGTGATGGGACCGGATGCCATGATCTTAGTTTTCTGAATGTTGAGCTTTAAGCCAACTTTATCACTCTCCTCTTTCACCTTCATCAAGAGGCTCTTTAGTTCTTCTTCACTTTCTGCCATAAGGGTGGTATTATCTGCATATCTGAGGTTACTGATATTTATCCCGGCAATCTTGATTGCAGCTTGTGTTTCTTCCAGTCCAGCGTTTCTCATGATGTACTCTGCATAGAAGTTAAATAAGCAGTATGACATTATGCAGCCTTGACGTACACCTTTTCCTATTTGGAACCAGTCTGTTGTTCCATGTCAAGTTCTAACTGTTGCTCCCTGACCTGCCTACAGATTTCTCAAAGTCAGGTCAGGTGATCTGGTATTCCCATCTCCTTCAGAATTTTCCACAGTTTATTGTGATCCATGCAGTCAAAGCATTTGGCATAGTCAACAGAGCAGAAATAGATGTTTTTCTGGAACTCTCTTGCTTTTCCCATGATCCAGTGGATGTACTCTGCATATAAGTTAAATAAGCAGGGTGACAATATACAGCTTTCACATCCTCCTTTTCCTATTTGGAACCAGTCTGTTGTTTCATATCCAGTTCTAACTGATGCTCCCTGATCTGCATATAGGTTTTTCAAGAGGCAGGTCATGTGGTCTGATATTCCCATCTCTTTCAGAATTTTCCAACAGTCAAAGGCTTTGGCATAATCAATAAAGCAGAAATAGATGTTTTTCTGGAACTCTCATGCTTTTTCAATGATCCGGTGGATGTTGGCAATTTCATCTCTGGTTCCTCTGCCTTTTCTGAAACCAGCTTGAATATCTGGAAGTTCACAGTTCACGTATTGCTGAAGCCTGGCTTGGAGAATTTTGAGTGTTACTTTACTAGCATTTGAGATGAGTGCAGTTGTACGGTAGTTTGAACATTTTCTGGCATTGCCTTTTTTTGTGTGTTTGGAATGAAAACTGACCTTTTCCAGTCCTGTGGCCACTGCTGAATTTTCCAAATTTGTTGGCATATTGAGTGCAGCACTTTCACAGCATCATCTTTCAGGATTTGAAACAGCTCAACTAGAATTCCATCACCTCCACTAGCTTAGTTCGTAGTCATGCTAACGCCCACTTGACTTCATATTCCAGGTTGTCTGGCTCTAGATTAGTGATCACACCATCATGATTATCTGAGTCATGAAGATCTTTTTGTAGAGTTCTCTTTATCTTGCCACCTCTTCTTAATATCTTCTGCTTCTGTTAGGTCCATACCATTTCTGTCCTTTACTGAGTCCATCCTTGCATGAAAAGTTCCCTTGGTATCTCTAATTTTCTTGAAGAGCTCTCTAGTCTTTCCCATTCTGTTCTTTTCCTCTATTTCTTTGCATTGATCCTTGAGGAAGGCTTTCTTATCTCTCCTTGCTATTCTTTGTAACTCTGCATTCAGATGCTTATATCTTTCCTTTTCTCTTTTGCTTTTCACTTCTCTTTTTTTCACAGCTATTTTTAAGCCTTCCCCAGACAGCCATTTTGCCTCTTTGCATTTCTTTTCCATGGGGATGGTCTTGATCCTTGTCTCCTTTACAATGTTAGGAACCTCCATCCATAGTTCATCAGGCACTCTATCTATCAGATCTAGGCCCTTAAATCTATTTCTCAGTTTCACTGTATAATCCTAAGGGATTTGATTTAGGTCATACCTGAATGGGCTAGCGGTTTTCCCTACTTTCTTTAATTTAAGTCTAAATTTGGCAATGAGTAGTTCATGATCTGAGCCACAGTCAGATCCAAGTCTTGTTTTTGCTGACTGTATAGAGCTTCTCCTTCTTTGGCTGCAAAGAATATAATCAGTCTGATTTCAGTGTTGACCATCTGGCGATGTCCATGTATAGGGTATTCTCTTGTATTGTGGTAAGAGTGTGTTTGCTATGACCAGTGCATTCTCTTGGCAAAACTCTATTAGTCTTTGCCCTGTTTCATTCTGCATTCCAAGGCCAAATTTGCCTGTTACTCCAGGTGTTTCTTGACTTCCTACTTTTGCTTTCCAGTCCCCTATAATGAAAAGGACATCTTTTTTCTTGGGTGTTAGTTCTAAAAGGTCTTGTAGGTCTTCACAGAACCGTTCAACCTCAGCTTCTTCAGCGTTACTGTTTGGGGCATAGGCTTGGATTACTGTGATATTGAATGGTTTGCCTTAAATGCTTATTTGTTCAAAAATGAGTTCATTTATTTATTTGCTTAACACTGCTTTTGTATTTGTTTCCTTCCTTCTGTATTCATCTCCTTTTCTTCAATGGAATACATTTGCCAGAGTTTTTCAGGGAGACTCTGGTGTAGATACTTTTGCTATGTAGTCTACTTTGAATTTTATTAGTCATCAAATCGTGCAGTAAAAACAATTTGTCCAATGAATTTATAAAGTCAATTTTTTCTTTAATATTTTCTTCTAATGTATCTCTGATTTGTAACTCAAATACTGATGATACTGATTCTGAAGTCAGTTTTATTCTTAACCGCTCCTTAGGTAATTTTTGTCTTTATTCTATCAGCTTTTAGGATTTTCTCCCTGTCTTGAAAAAAACACTTTCAGAATGTTTTGAAATGTGTGGTTTTAGCTTTAACCTAACTGGTGCTCAATAAGGTCTTGTAATCTGATGATCTCATTTTCCTTATATTGTGTGAAACTGTCAGCTTTCATGTCTTCAATAATCACACCACTCTCTTTATCCTTATTTTCTTAAACTTCCAGAAAGAAGTTAGCACCTCTGTATCTATTAATATTCTCCACCTCTCTCTCCTTTGCTTATGTACTTTACATTTTATCCCAGTGGGTTGTGTTCTGGGAAAAATTTTTAACATAATGAACTTTTGTTCAGCTTTACACATTCTGCTACTTAACACTACTGATATTTAAAATTTTTAGTAATTAAAATTTCATTTTCAAGATCTTCAGTAAATTCTTCTCTCTTTTAAAAAAAAAAAAAAGAAACATTTTATTTGATTTTTGGTTGCTCTCCAAGGCAAACAGAATTTTAATTGCCTGCCTATGTCCCCTGGAGTGGAAGTGTAGATTCTTAACTACTGGATCACAGAGAAGTCCCTAAATTCTTCTCTTAACCACCAATTCTTTTATTTTGCTGACATAACACAGAACTTTAAATCTGTGAACAAACTCATCAAGCTTATTTGCAATATACATTTCCCCTTGGGCAACAATTTTTGCCTCTTGAAGGTCCTGGCACACACCTCACTGATTTGGTAGTTACTGATGGAGCATTCATTTTTGTGGTTGAGAATACCTGATAAGAGTATGGGATGTCATTGTTTATGATTTCCACCTTGGTTCAGTTCAGTTCAGTTCAGTCATTCAGTCGTGTCCAACGCTTTGTGACCCCATGAATCGCAGCACGCCAGGCCTCCCTGTCCATCACCAACTCCCAGAGTTTACTCAGATTCACGTTCATTGAGTGCGTGATGCCATCCAGCCATCTCATCCTCGGTCGTCCCCTTTTCCTCCTGCCCCCAATCCCTCCCAGCATCAAAGTCTTTTCCAGTGAGTCAACTCTTCTCATGAGGTGGCCAAAGTACTGGAGTTTCAGCTTTACCATCATTCCTTCCAAAGAAATCCCAGGGCTGATCTCCTTCAGAATGGACTGGTTGGATCTCCTTGCAGTCCAAGGGACTCTCAATAGTCTTCTCCAACACCACAGTTCAAAAGCATCAATTCCTCAGCGCTCAGCCTTCATGGTCCAACTCTCAGATCCATACATGACCACAGGAAAACCTTAGCCTTGACTAGATGGACCTTAGTGGGCAAAGTAATGTCTCTGCTTTTGAATATGCTGTATAGGTTGGTCATAACTTTTCTTCCAAGGAGTAAATGTCTTTTAGTTTCATGGCTGCAGTCACCATCTGCAGTGATGAATGGGAATAAATACTTCTGTTTCTTGTGTTCAGCTCTGTGAGAGTAAGCAATGGATAAGATGTATGATAGGGTTCAATGTCAAAACTACTTTTTGCCTTAATTTCTCACAGCATTTTCAACCATCCAAGGACACTCTATTGCCCATAAAACTCTGAAGAAAAAAAAAAAGACAAAACCAATTAGATTTATTGAGTGTACCTTAAATCCAAAGAGTCATTCTCTCAATCAAATATTCCTTGTTGTATATTTATATAGGGTTACTGTTGGGTAGCTTTCAGAACACTTCCACTGAGACCTCACAGAAACTCATGGATTGGCATTTGTGGAGAGTGATTCTATTTGGAAGAAGAGACAATTAAATTTTATTGATTACTTTTCTTTTGACAATGAAGCTACTGGACAAAATCTAATGTGTCCTGTGTGTGTGTGTGGAAAACACATTAAAAATTTTAGGCAAACTTTTAAATATGTGATAACCACCTAAGCAATTTTTCTCAAAGAATATCAAGTTCCTATTATATTAGTACATTAACACTCTAACTGATTTACAATTAGGAAATTTCAAAACACAGATGAAATATAGAATATCCACTAATAAAAATAGTGCTTCTTTGTTTGGGGAGAAAATTGTGGATACAAGGATGTTTTTTCTTTTTAATCACTATACACATTGGCCTTCATTTCTCCAAAATATTTTCATATGGAAGTATAATTAATGCCACATGTCTTTATATTAATATTGCAGTTTATAAATAGTTCTTCCTTCTCTGTAGTACACATGTAGATTTGAAACCTGGTGATCATCTAGATTTCTCCTTACATATCTCTTTTGGTAACACATAAATAATCAACTTCACTTTTTAGAAGTTTATGTATAAATTCACATAAACTAAAATGTACATTTTAATACAATTTGATAAGCTTTGCCAAATATATAAATAAATGAAACCAGTACTCCAATTAAGAAATATATTTCCTGCATCCCCAAAAGTTCTGCTTTTCCCTGGATTTTGGCTGTTTTAGATATAACCCCAATACAATTCATATAGAAGAGTTTGTATAGACATATTTTCCTTTCTCTTGGGTAAATATATAGGAAGATTTCAGAATCAAAAGGTAAGTGTGTATAACTTTATATAAATCTATCAAATCATCCCTGGTGGCTCAGAGGTTAAAGCATCTGCCTCCAGTGCGGAAGACCCGGGTTCAATCCCTGGGTCGGGATGATCCCCTGGAGAAGGAAATGGCAATCCACTCCAGTGTTCTTGCCTGGAGAATCCCATGGACAGAGAAGCCTAGTAGGTTACAGTCCATGGGGTTGCAGAGCCAGACACGACTGAGTGACTGCACCTCACCTCACCTCACCAAATCTATCAAACTGCTTCAAAAATGACTGTTTTACTTATACTTCCATCAGCTTAATAATATTAAGCATCATTACATGAGCTTGCATTCCATTTGGAATCTCTTGTAAGTTATCTATTCAAATATTTTGCTTATATTTTAATTATTTAGGTAGGTTTATGTTTTTACATTTTTATTATAGAATAGTATAAATTGAATATCGATTCTGGTTTGAAATCTTTGATCAGATTATATATATATAGTGATATGTTCTGCCAATCTGTGGTTTCAGTTCAGTTCAGTTGCTCAGTCATGTCCGACTCTTTGCAACCACATGAACTGCAGCACACCAGGCCTCCTTGTCCATCACCAACTCCTGGAGTCCACCCAAACCCATGTCCATTTTTGTTGAGTTTAATTCATCTCCTTTTCTAACTTCTTTAAGTACAATATCAGAACATTAATTTTTAGACACTTCTTTTCTAAAATAAAATTTAAAAACATACTCTGTAAGGACTGTTTTTGCTATGGTCTACAACTTTGTATACATTTTCTATTTATTTTTGTATAATTAAGAACATTTTCCTTTGTGCTTTCTTCTTACACACACGGTTTATTTAGAAATACTTTTCTTTATTTCCAAGTGTTTGATTATTTTGAGGTAACTTATTAAGTTCAATTTTAACTTCATTGCAGACAGAAAATGTATCCCATATGACTTCTTTAATTTAAATCCTTTTAAATTTATTAAAATTGCTTCATGGACCAAGATTTGGTAAATACTTACAATAAGGTTTGCCACTCTTCTCTAACTCAATGGGACTCGATTTTAGAGCTTTATTAACAAATTTAAGTTTAAATGAATTCATTTTCCCTATGTTTGCCTTTTTCTGTCTTACGTATCTGGGTTAGCTATGCCTTGCATAATACAATGAACTATATAATTCAGATGAATAATATTTTAAAATTATAATAAGATGTTTCACTAATAGCTAGAGTATGACAATGTAGGATCAAATATCCCCTCTCAAGAATGAAACGTTCCCCTTTACTCAGAACCTCTATGTCCTTATTCAAATTGGAGTTATATTAAAATTTATATTTCATATCATTGAATGATATTGACTACTACAGTTAAAATATAGACAGAAAACAACCTTTTCAGAAAAAAATTAAAAGATGATAACATCTAGATCGTAGAGACAATTAAGAATTACTTTCCTGGAAGCTGGCAATAAGTATGTTTCATAAGAAATTAAAGCATTTTTTTATATTGTCAATAAGCTAGGATTAGTATCGTAAAATCTAAAGCATCTATCATCTTCCGAAAGAAAATTCTGACAAGTTTGTACTTTAAAAATGTGAGAGAAAGAAAAGAAAAAACTTTCTCATTTCAATGCTTTGCAATTCTTCCATAATGCAGGTCTTACTAACACAATATTAACTAAAAATGAATTCACTATAAAATAATATATCCTTCAGCAGTCTTTATTGTCCCATTACAAAGCCCTATTGTTTATGTTTCTAAAACAATAGCATAATATTCATTGGCATCTATTCAATAATAAAATAATGGCCGTTTATTTGCCTTAGTTTACCCATCAAAATCATACTTAAGGAAACAGACAAAAATAGACCAATTTAAACACTGTACCTGCTACACAAATAGTGGAAAACAAAACTGTGGGCCACAAATATTCTTTAACATCAAGCATTATTCTCCTTGATATTGCTGTGCTTGTCTCACAAATCCCTATTCTAGCATTGTACCATATCAGCAACATTGTTTGTTCACTCTTTTAGACTGCATTATTTGCTACTTTCACAGAAATGAAATGGAGGCTGAAGTAGCCAAAAGCTGCTTTAAACACTAAAAGTACTGTAGAAAAACCTAAGTGTGTGTTTTTTGTTTGTTTGTTTTTTTTTTTTTTTTTTTTCCAGAAATGGGTCAGCAAACACAATTCACCTTTTGGTAGAAAAGAGTGCCAGAACTGTTTCCACTTGAGTGACATTAGCATTATCTTTGATTGTGGTGATAATTAGATCTGTGTTCTATCCTGAGGTCCTACATCTGGTAAATTATTTTCTTGACTGAGTTAGATTCCAGTGTTAGCAAGGACAACAGAATGCATTCCATGCCTTGGGGCATCTCATCTGGCCACTTCTCTTTGACCTGTGAACTCCTACACAGTAGTGTCTTATACTTTCAGCAAACTGCTCAACTGTGTTTTGATCCATTTATGACCTGTACTGTCATCAAATATGAATAAGCAGTTAACAGGGACTCTCTTATCTGTAGTGTAACCAGTTAATTACATAAGTGACTGAGATCATTTATAGAAGTATGTGTTAGACTACATTTGAAAATATGTCACTCCTTGAGTTGGAGAAGGAATAAATTTAAAGATGATTATGAAGAATAAGTAACATTTAAAGAAAAATTCTCTATCACTATATTTAAATAGGCTGTCCATAGGAACCAGAATGTATTGCTATTCCTCCTTTATATTTTTAGAAGTCTAGCAATATTATAGTGAGATCCCAGGGGATTTGGTTATCTGACTTCCCTAATGTTGGTAACATTTTCAGGAAGGACAAATAATCAGTACCTCTAGGACCTCAATGTGTCAATAATATTGACACACCTTTTTGGCCAAAATGGAAAATGCCCCAAATTTATCACTCTACGTCATATGGTGCTGAGAGTTCTGCCTGTTCGGAAAACTGTAGATTATAGAATTCTTCAATAATATTTTAACATAATTTGTTTATAAATATTCCATGATTTGTAACATTCAAGCAAGATATCCACTTAACATGTGCTTCCCTAGTGGCTCAGTGGGAAAGAATCCTCCTGCATTGCAGGGGACATAAGAGATGCAGGTTCTATCCCTGGGTTAGGGAAGATCCCCTGAAAGAGGTATTGACAACCCTTTCCAGTATTCTTGCCTGGAAAATTCCAGGGAGGAGCCTGGTAAGCTAGAGTCCCTGGGGTAGCAAAGAGTCAGACACAATTGAAGCAACTGAGCACCCTCATGCCATTCACTTAACACAGGAAGCTGTGTGATATGTAATGGAAAATGCATTATATTTGGCTAAACCTAATGGATTGGTATAATGGACATTGGAAATGATTATT
This sequence comes from Nanger dama, assembly GCA_917880005.1. NCBI lineage: Eukaryota > Metazoa > Chordata > Mammalia > Artiodactyla > Bovidae > Nanger > Nanger dama. The sequence continues at coordinate 3,835,703 of CAKJTW010000027.1, read as the reverse complement.
TTCAAAAATTATTCAAGTCATTTGTAAAAGTAGACACTTTACTGGGGGAGCCAAAATTCCTTTCCTAACTTCAGTATCTCCTCTAGAATCAACCCATGTTTAGAGTCAGGAACAAATTGTAGATATTTATAAGAAGTAAATTCAAGTGTAGCCAGTAGATTTCTTGAATGCTGAAGCATTTAGGGGCATTTCTATGAAGAAAACTTGAGTGAAATGTTAACTTCACAGAGAAAAAAAGAGTCATTTTACTAGGGCTGTAAATTCAAAGTTTATTAAAGATATGACTCACTAACAAAAATGAACAAATTAGAAAAAATAAAAACAAAACAGAACATTTTTAAAAGATACCTAACAATCTAATTCTAGTTGATTTATAGGAATTTTTTGTTAGCAATCCTGTGATTAATCCACTACAGGTAATATTTTTGAACATCTACTGTGGGCAGGTACACTGCCAAGTAAAGCTGAAATATGACCATAAAATAATTACCATAAACTGTATCAAAAAATTTTAGACCAAGAACTGCCTTGGACACATGGACATCTGGTTGAAATCTGGGCCAAATTTCACTGGGCCAGTTCAGTTCAGTCGCTCAGTTGTGTCCGACTCTTTGCAACCCCATGAATTGCAGCATGCCAGGCCTCCTGTCCATCACCAACTCCTGGAGTTCACTCAAACTCATGTCCATCGAGTCAGTGATGCCATCCAGCTATCTCATCCTCGGTCGTCCCTCTCTTCTCCTGCCCCCAATCCCTCCCAGCATCAAAGTCTCTTCCAATGAGTCAACTCTTCTCATGAGGTGGCCAAAGTACTACAGTTTCAGCTTCAGCATCATTCCTTCCAAAGAAATCCCAGGACTGATCTTCAGAATGGACTGGCTGGATCTCCTTGCAGTCCAAGGGACTCTCAAGAGCCTTCTCCAACACCACAATTCAAAAGCATCAATTCTTTGGCACTCAGCCTTCTTCACAGTCCAACTCTCACATCCATACATGACTACTGGAAAAACCATAGCCTTGACTAGACGGACCTTAGTCAGCAAAGTAATGTCTCTGCTTTTCAATATGCTATCTAGGTTGGTCACAATTTTCTTCCAAGGAGTAAGTGTCTTTTAATTTCATGGCTGCAATCACCATCTGCTATGTCCTCATATGTGTGATCTGTGATATGGTAGTTTCAGTTTGGTCTGGATATGTCCTAATAGTACAGAGGAAATCTGAGTCTTTCATGCCAGTTGGATGGAGACCTAGACACTTCACAACTACCAATCATGCACATATATTACATAGGTCATTACCCAAGGGAGAGACAAGGAACTTTTAATTGGTCAATTAATAGTTCTACCAAACAGAGGTAGTTCCACAGCTGGTATAGTTATAATAATCTTGTGTTTGGAGCTCTAATCATGACCCGGTTTAGTTCAGTCACTCAGTCCTGTCCAACTCTTTGTGACCCCATGGACTGCAACATGCCAGGCTTCCCTGTCTGTCACCAAGATTGGAGTAAACTCTTGCTTAACCAAGATCTATGATGAGACCTACCAAAACAAAGACAGTATTGGGCGCATAACCTACAGGGTTTCTCTAGTCCGCCACTAAGATACACTAAGATCAGCTTCTCTGTATTCATCTTTTGTTTATATATACATAAGAACCCTGCTCTGCATACAGAAAATTGTAAAAGGTGAGCTTAACTAAGGCCATCAGGTGAATACAGATCAATAACATGTAGGATTATAATATAACTGCATTATTCTCATCTCACCAGACGATATTATGAATTCATGGAATCTGAGTCCCCTCATACCTGTTGAAGAAAATAAAACCCTTTAATTACTCATAACACATAACAATTGATTGCTATTCATTTTTAACACAATGCAAGATAAGAAAGAAATGTGATAGAAGTCTATAACCCTGATAAAATCATGGACATAAAAGGAGAGAAAATATCTTGTCTGATGACTCTCCCTACATGGAAGAACACTCCCTACATGGAAGAACTTCCATATGTTTAAGTATCTAGAACTTGATTTATTTTAGTGTGCTTATCATGTGCACTGTAAAGCATCATCAAATAAATGTGCTTCTAAAATTAGACATTCAAGTATGCATCTGAAAGACAAATGAAATGGGCGTTATGAAACACTAAAATTCTAAACCTTTGTAAGTAGTAAATTATAAGACCTAAACCTCCTTGCCATAGAAGAAAATTCTCTCAGTACAATTAACCACAGCTTGTCATAAACTGCCCTGGAATCATCAAGCTACCCTGTAGCAGAGAATGAAACCTTTATACCAAAGTTACCAGAATGGAGGGATTATAACAATGTTCCATGATCTCTGAAGTGACCAGATAATCTATTTCAGTTTAACTCTAAGGGGAAAAGGAATGAAGTGTCTGATAAATAAACAGAAAAGAATGTTAATGCCAGGCCTGTCCTACTGAACTTAAAAACCATTTATGTAATTTGTGATCCTCTTGGGTGGGGGGTGGGGAAATAAGTGAATAAATTTACATTATTGGAAGTTGTATGAAAATAAAAACAAAAGAGAAAAATCTCAAGATATATAGTATACTTTCTGAATCCAGGATGCAACTGATTATAAGACATGGTGAGATTTCCAAGATACCAATGGCAAAAATCAATGTGTATTTTAAAGGCAATAAACTATGGAAGCCAAAATGACTGTCGCTTGCTGGAAATTTGTGGTTGATTATAATACTCAATTAAAACATGTTTAGTATGCTCCTTCTGCACATCCAAAGAATAAAAAGAGTGATGCTAAGAGACATGCTTGACTGGTGTCTGTTCCCTGTTAAACACAAAAGGAGTCCTGAATATTTTGGAAAAATAAAAATGGATTTACTGAATAGGCCCAGCTTTTCTTAAGAAATCTGTTACTGAAGTCCAGTTTGGGTACCCTTTGAATAAAATGACTATATTTCCCCAGGCAATTCAGGCAATTAATGTTTAGAAATGTTATCAATGTAAATGCCATATGTTAACCACACTGAGTATTTTATATGCAAAGAAAATGCAACACAGTGTTTTGTTCTGTTTTGTTTTGTTTTTAATGCAATTCCTGGTAGCTCAGTTGGTAAAGAATCTGCCTGCAGTGCAGGAGACCCAGGTTCGATCACTGGGTCAGGAAGATGACCTGGAGAAGGAAATGCCAACCCACTCCAGTATTCTTGACTAGAACATCTTATGGACAGAGGAGCCTGGAGGGCTACAGTCCATGGGTTCCCAAGAGTTGGACATGAATTAGCAACTAAACCACCATATGTAACAAGCATAAAGTCACTTCCTGGCTCCTAGCAAGAAACTGATGCAATAAGATAAGTAATGAACAATACTTATTATTTAAAAGAAAGAGATGATTCTGCTTTTATTTATTTATGCTCTTACCCAGCTTCCCTGATGGCTCAACTTAAGAACCTGCCTTCAGGAGAGGCAAGAGACAAGTGTTTGATCCCTTAGTCAGGAAAATCCTCTGAAGAAGGAAATGGCAACCTGCTCCAGTATTCTTGCTTCCCTGGTAGCTCAGCTGGTAAAGAATCTGCCTGCAATGTGGGAGACCTGGGTTTGATCCTTGGGTTGGGAAGATCCCCTGGAGAAGGAAATGGCTGACTCCAGTATTCTGACCTGGAGAATTCCATGGACTGTGCAGTCCATGGGGTCCCAAAGACTGAGACACGACTGAGTGACTTTCACTTTCTTGTATTTGGCCTGGAAAATTCCATGGACAGAGGAGGTTGGCAGGCTACAATCCATGGGTTTGCAAAGAGTCAAACATGACTGAGCATACATGCAATGCCAAAGCTGTATTAATATTATGCCTAGAAAATCCAAAGGCTTGACATTCATCCAAATATAAAAAGCAATATAGATATAGATATAAATACAGATATATAGATATGCCAGATGGTCTCTATAAATTACCTGCTGGTTATAAAAGTGATACTATGAAGCAATTATCTTTTATTGCTCCTATTTTACTGATGAATAGACTGAGGCACATTTTATCTAAAGTTACACAGGGGAAAGGGACAGATCAGGGGCTTGAACACAAGTAGCCTAATTGCTCAGTATATACTCTAACCACTACACTGTGTAAGCTCAATAAGGCACATAGAAATAAAATTAGCTTTAAATAATGAGAATGTTCACATTAATCAGAAATAAACTGAAAATTTAATAGAAATATCTCATTTGTAAATGAAAAATATAAATGTGTAACAATCAATTTAACTGAAAGTACAAGATTTATACAAGGACAAAAATGAAAATTTTGCTCTAGTTCACAGGAAATATTTCAGTTGATCAACAGTAATGCTGTTTTTGAATGAAAAAAACATTTAAAAGTGGCAATTATGTTATATTATATAATATATATATGATGTATGTATCTATATATGCACCATATATATATTATACTAAATATAATACACTTAAAAATCTGGTTAATGAAATCATATATGTTGGTTATATATTATATATATAATTATATATTAAAATTATATATTCAAACATATAAATTATATTAAAATATATATAATTCATTATATATCAGTATATTATATATTAAAATATATTAAATATATTACTATATTTAATAACTATTAAAACATATAGATTATATATTAAAACATATATTAAATTAAATATATATTGTAAAATATTAGATATTATATATTAAAATATATAATATATTACATATAATTATATAGTATATATTAAAATGTATAATATATTTATATAATGTGTTATATATAAATATAATTTTTATATTAGATGTATTATATATTGTGTATATTAAATATGATACATTTAAAAATCTGTTTAATGAAATTATATATGTTGGTTCTAAATCCATGGGGAAAAAATGATGAGAAGAGCCAAAACAAACAAACAAACAAACAAACAAACATAACCACAATAAGGAAGAATAAAGAGTAGAGCTGAACTCATAGGTTATCTGCAGCGGAAAACTCAAGTAATCCAGAGTGAAATGCAAGTTCAAGAATGGACTTTCAGAAAAAAAAACAGACACAGATTCATGTATAAAGAATGAGTTTTATATAAAAAGCATGGCCTTTCAAATTAGTGAGAAAAGGATACACTATTCAGCAAATGATATGAATTCAATTGTAAATGTTTAGGGAAAAAAAAGTATCTTGTCCTATGTATACATTAATTAGACATTCACTATTTGTCTCAACAGGAAACAAAAAATAGATCAAAAATTATATGACTCTTTCATTTCACTGTTTTCTACGTTTTTACATTTTATATCAGAGAGAATAAATGTTTGAATAAAAGTAGTACAACTAGTCACTCTTCAGAATTCTGTAGCTGCAATATATAACAGTCCATTTTTATTTCATCTAATGAAGACAAGAAAAGAATGTAGGAGTATATAAAAAGTCTTTGACTTTCTACCTCTGTATAAGAAAAGATGCTTCATAGTATTTATTCATTTGCATGGGTGTCTCTGAGTGAATTTCAATGCAAAATTAATGAGTGTTGAATTATCTGTCAGGTACAGAGAATCATACTGATTTTTATATAACCAAAAACTATCAGACTAAAACTGAAAATAATATAATTATATATACCTCTCTACTGAAGACTATTCAAAGCTTATTTTGCATTTCAATCAATTACATAGTTGAAGGAAGTCTTTCATTGTTCTTTTACAACTTTTTTAGCTTAAACACATTTTTATTATTTGAATAAATGTGAAGACTGACTCATATGAATGGGTCTCTGGATTATAGTTTGTCATTTCCTAGCCTAATAAGGATCTCAATACATTTGCTACTTAATTTTTCTAAAATACTTTTTCTAATTATACACTGTGGCCAGTCCAATTATTGAATCACTCTTTTTATAATAAAAAATGGTAATTGTTCCATTGAATTATTTTCAATATAAATCAAATAAAATTACCCTAGAAAATATTAAAAAGTAATCAAGAAAATATTTAAGTTTTCACATTCCCTTGCATATTTTTTCCTTAGGTGAATTATTATTTTAAGTTCATGGTTTTTGTTTGCTTGTTTGTTTGTTTTTGTACTCTAGAAAGCATAAGAGAAGTCTTGGTTACCATGGTATATCTTCACTAGACTTGGACAGTAGCATTTCACCTGCCTCACTGCAAAAGCTGTTATATATTTCAAAGTAATGCCACCTCTGCATAGAACCATAGAGTCACCTGATTTTATAGATATCAAGGTTTCCTGGAGACTTCTCAGTTTGAAAATAGAGGAATGTCACTGTCATGGTCTAAACTCTACACTTCCAGAGGCTGGACCTGAGAACAAGTATCCTGAGTTTCTGGCCAATAATTAAATCCATACAGTTTAGCTAACTTAGGTAATGTTAGGAAAGATTTCACTGATCAGACTGGGCTGTGTTACAGAGAATATGAAAATGGCAGTTTATTTTACTGTCACTATAGATTTAGATGCCTGATATTTCCTTTTTAGTAAACTATAGGCAAAAAGACTGATGATTCTTCTTGTTGCTGGCTATGCAGATGATGCTGTTCAAAACTAATCTGTCCTCCCCCAAACTGTAGGAGATAGAAACCATTACTAGACCCAGTTTACATAATAGAAATTTAGTGCTCCAAGAAATCACTGCTGGTTAGGTATGGGAACAAAGGCACTAGGGCTGCGTTCTCTGGTGGCCTGGCAAAGAACCTTCCAGCAATGTGGGAGACCTGGCTGGGTTCAATCCCTGGGTTGGGAAGATCCCCTGGAGGAGGGCATGACAACCCACTCCAGTATTCTTGCCTGGAGACTCCCCATGGACAGAGGAGCCTGGTGGGCTACAGTCCATGGGGTCTCAAAGAGTTGAACATGACTGAGTGACTAAGCGCACATGCACAGACATCATGCTCTTAAATAGTGTATTATAGTGCTGATTTTCCAGGAGGAACAGTGAAATAATTTATGGGAGGTCCAGAAACATTGGGCTTTCACATTTTTTCTCTATCTTAAATGGTTTAAAATATGTGGGAATAACTAGTATTTGTTAATACAGTGGTGTTACTCTTGTAACTTAGTTCATGTCACAAAATCAGATATTTATTAAAATGTTTAATGAATCTAGCTAAAGTGAAAGTGAAAGTCACTCAGTCATGTCTGACTCTTTACAACCTCATGGACTATACAGTCCATGGAATTCTCTAGGCCAGAGGGTAGCTTTTCCCTTCTCCAGGGGATCTTCCCACCCCAGGGATCAAACTCAGGTCTCCCACATTGCAGACAGATTCTTTACCAACTGAGCCACAAGGGAAGCCCAAGAATGCTGGAGTGGGTAGCCTATCCCTTCTCCAGCTGATCTTCTGATTCATAAACTAAACTGCGGTCTCCTGCATTGCAGCAGATTCTTTACCAAATGAGCTATCAGGGAATCTACCTAAATGTCTTTTAAATATACGTGCTTACCAGAGAAACATTTTAGTTGCTCAGTTCACATGTTCCCTTCAGAATTAGACAATGTGTATTTCCTGAGATAAGCAACTCTCCACCTCAGTAATTTACTTCTGAGCTGAAACTATGTCCAGTCTAAGAATAGAGTGGTTAAGCCAAATAAGTCATTCTAAGTGTGACTTCTTGCTACTAGCATTTGGAATGTGTAGAAGTAACTGGAAAGCAAGTAATTAGGAGATTTAACAAATTTTCAACCTCTATATTCCTAAAGGATTCATATAGCTTCCTTCTCCAGTGTTCCCTTTACTGCTTATTTTTCCTTGTAAAAATACATGGTGATTCCCTTGTTCAAATGCTTGCTCAGAAGTAAATAAAGTGCATGCATTTTTGCTTCTTTGCTTAAAATTTTGTCACATATTACAGAAATGATTCTTGCAAGGCATATTACAATCTAAACGATTTAAAGCAAAATTGATGTGATGAATCAAATATAATAAATGGCTTCACACTTTGTGTAGTATAATTATTTCAAATTAGAAGAATTATATGTTGGGTACATTGGTTTTCAGATGAACAAGAATATTCTTTTCTTCTTCAGTCAGGCAAGTAATACTCCATAATTAAATAATGTAATAACAGAAATGTTTCCATTTCCAAACAGAGGGGAAAAGAATGTAAAATTTGCCTTAAAGTCAAATAGGCATTGATATGTCAAGGAAATTTCTAATAATACTCATTGCATCAGTGATAGAAAATAATGCATTTTCTCTTTCCCTCCAAGTAGATTGGAGGCAAAAGCTAAAACAATCTTGTCACAAAATTTCCATCCTTCTATTTTAATTCTTTGGTTATTTCCTCTGGGAATCCAGGGGGTCTTATTAATAACATTCATGAAAAACCAGAGGTCACTCTATTAAATCACATTAAATAGAACAATCATTTTATTTTCAATAACACTAATATGTTTGATATCATAGAATATATTTCCAGTAAAACTAAATGCACTAGGTGGTCATTAGAATGATTAGTTTTAAAACAGATAAAAACCTGTACTCATAATCAGAATACCTGATATGTTCTCATACTGAGTTTATATGTATGTTTCTTTTGATAAGAGAGCAAGATCCTTACAAGGAGGGACCATGTTATTGGCCATTATATGCTCAACAAGCACATGATAAATTGATAAGTTACAGTTTTTAACTTTGATATCCAATCAAAGTGCATTCTTCCTCCCAATTCCCTTTAGTTGAGGGATACAGTTTTTGTTGTTGTTCAGCCATGAGGTTGTGTCTGAGTCTTTGTGACTGCATGGACTGCAGCCTGCCAGGCTTCCCTGTCCCTCACTATCGCTCGAGTTCACTCAAATTCATGTCCATTGAGTTGATGATATCATCCAACCATCTCATTCTCTGTCATATTATTTTTCCATCTTCAATATTTCCCAGCATTCTCACTTTCATGCATTGGAGAAGGAAATGGCAACCCACTCCAGTGTTCTTGCCTGGAGAATCCCAGGGACGGGGAGCCTGGTGGGCTGTCGTCTATGGGGTCGCACAGAGTCGGACACAACTGAAGCGACTAAGCAGCAGAATTTTTTCCAGTAAGCTGGCTCTTCACTTCAGGTGGCCAAACTATTTAAAAGAGTCCTCCTAGTGAGAAGGCGGACAGGATACACAGCAGATAGAACGGTGTTGCAGCCATTACCTAGCAATGCACGCATTAAATTGAACAAGTTACTGGAGCTCTTATACTTCCACTTTTCACTTGAAAAATGAAGAAACTAATATTTATTACATAGGATTACATGAATCTGTGCTCAGTTGTGTCCAACTCTGTAACACTGTAGACTGTAGCCCTCCAGGCTCCTCTGTCAATGGGATTTCCTAGGCAAGAATACTGGAGTGGATTGCCATTTCCTCCTCTAGGGAATCTTCCTGACCCAGGTATCAAATCTGTCTCTTGCATTGCAGGTGGATTCTTTTCTGCTGAGCCACCATGGAAGCCCTCATAGCATTACAGATAGTATTAAAATAAACAGCAATGGCAAACTGCTTGACACATGATAGACATTTTAGTGCAAGTTAACAATCTTCTTTAGTGTTTTTCTTTTTAATGTTGCTTGAGAGATTGCTTTTCATCTCACCCTGATCACTAACAATGTTCCAGCCGTTCTTCAAGTAGGTACAGTATTTATAAACTAAACCTAACCATGTTCATGCTCCTAAATTTCATATGTTGAAATCTTGACCCTGCAATGTGATGGTACTTGGAGACAGGGTCTTTGAAAATTAATTATGCATGAGGGTGAAGCCCTCATGAATGAAATTAGTGCTTTGATAAAAGACATAGAACTCCTTCACCTTTCTATCATGTAAAGAGAGCAGGAGGAGGGTCATTTATGGAATCAGATCCTTACCAGGCACAGAAACTGCCAGCACTTTAATCTTGGACTTCCCAGTCTCCAGAACTGTGAAAAATAAATATTTGTGTTTATCCAACCAGTCTATATAGCACTACTGCTATAGCAGCCCAAAGACATTTAGCTTCAGTAATGCCTTCCATAGCAAGAGTATTGTCTACCTCATTCAGATTTAGCTATGAATCATTCTTACAAGGAGATTCCAGATTTATTTAATATTAAAAACTTCTCTTAGCAAATGAATTTATTTGCAATTAATATTCTTTTTACACTATGCACCAAGTATGTACTACATTGTGAAGTAAATAAATTCTAAAGTATAATCCGTCTGCATGCCTGCTAAGATGCTTCAGTCATGTCTGACTTTGTGTGACCCTGTGGACGGTAGTCCACCAGATCCCCCTGTTCATGGGATTCTCTAGGCAACTATACTGGAGTGTGTTGACATTCCCTCACTTCAGGGGACCTTCCCAATCCAGAGATCAAATCTGCATCTTTCGTCTCATACGTGTCCTGCATTAGCAGGCCGGTTCTTCACCACTAGTGCTGCCTGGAAAGTCCTATGTTCAGTTGAAACTTTCTCTATTACATTCTTTTCTACATCAATACTCATTAAAAACAAGAGTACTTCTGGTGGATTTCTAGGAGTTTTGGTTCACATCATTTTTGCAATGGGATGAAGATATGAAGTGTTAACAGTTTCCAAAGCTTAACCAAAAATCTGTAGATCTCTGTTTTCATTAAGAAATAATCTCTGAAAGTTCCGACTGACTTGGGTTTGATTCCTGGATTGGATCAGTATGATCCCCTAGAGGAGCCCATGGCAACCCACTCTAGTATTCTTGCCTGGAGAATTCCATGGGCAGAGGTGCCTGGTGGACTGTGGTCCATAGGGTCACAAAGAGTCAGACACGACTGAAGTGACTTGGCATGCATGCACGCTATATCCAAAGTCACTCTGATGAGCAACTTCAATTGTCTTCTAAAATGAAAATATGTGTATTTTTGTGGTTAAGCAAATAGAAGAAACTTTATTTTGAGGGACTCCTGAGGCAATGATACGTATCAAAAATAATTAAATCAACAAAAATAATTATTTTATATTTACAATAAACTACTTATCTAACATATAGGTGTCTTGATTTAGATGTGTTTTTCTTTATTTTTTAATATCAAGAAATATAATTAGCAATTAGAAATTATTATTTCCATATATCTATCTGTCTGAATGTCTATCTGATCTATCCATCAGAATATGTAAGGTTAATAGCATTGGCCCTGTCTAATCAGAAGTTGATACAATGATGAATATGCTGCATCCAGCTGACAAGTGGAGCAGAGAAGAAGTTAATATAAAAAACAGTAGAAAGACTATCTTGTTATACTCCCTGATTCATTCGTTGAAGATGAGAAAGATCTTTGCCCCCAATTTAAGTCTAAACCAGTCAAGACTGTCCACAATTCTAACAGCCAGTGTTGAGAGAACATGGCATGTCTTCAACATATTCAATGTCTTTTCCTCACAGTGTAAGCACTGACACTCTCGCACCTGCATTACCTTGCATTGCCATTTCTTCCTCTTCTATTCCATATTCTTGCCCTCTGACTTCCACTCACTTGGTTAATGTTTCCATAGCAATTTAAATAGTGAACCACTGTGAACTCATATAGCCATAAAAGGAGCTAAAAATACACTTTAATGCAGCGAATGGAACCAAGTGGAATGGAAAATAGCAATAATGATGTCATGAAATATTCAGATTTGATGATATTCACAGTGCAGAGATAATTATTTGTCCAGTTTAAATGAAACTATTGTTACTCTGGCCTTTTTATTGCTGAATTTAAGTTTTAACTAGTAAAGTATAAAAGAGATAGAAGACTTATTTTAGCTGAAATTCAATTAAGCCTCTCAGCTCTGCCAAAGACAGCCCTACAGATTTTTAAATGAATAAAAGTTTAATGTTTTAAATTAGGAGTATCCTCTTTTATGTAAAAAGTTGTAAAAACTTAGGAAAAATGTAAAATCCTTAGAATAGTATAAGACATTCTTAATTTGATGCAACCTTTCTAATACAGTGTAATACATTCTTATCAAAAACAGTCTCATAGTTCAGGGCCCCAATGGGATATATCATGAAAGTCAAAAAGCTTTAAGCAAGAATTTGTCTTCTTTCAGAGAGCAGAGGATACTTCAAGAAACAACCTCAAAGGAAAACTATATCTCAAAAAAATTTTGCACAAATGCAAAAAGAAGTTGACTTGGAAATGCCTCTTCATGTTTTTAGAAAAATGTACACAATTTTCTTTGTAGAAATTATTTATTTGTTTTGTAAAGGCTTTCTAAAATAGAATCACACTTAAAATCCTAATAGAGCATTATACACTGAGTTATGTGACTTAATTACTATGAATTACTTTATCATTAAATGAATAAGATAACACATTCCTCAAAAAGCAAATTGTAGGATTAAATGAGTTAAGCCCTTGGCACAGGTTCTAGCACATACTGCTGTCAAGGAAGTGAAGCGAAATGAAAGTCACTTAGTCATGCCCGACTCTTTGCAACCTCATGGACTATAAAGTCCATGGAATTTTCCAAGCCAGAATACTGGAGTGCGTAGCCGTTCCCTTCTCCAGGGGATCTTCCTAACCCAGATATCGAACCCAGGTCTCCGGTGTTGCAGGCAGATTCTTTACCAGCTGAGCCACAAGGGAAGCCCAAGAATACTGCAGTGGGTAGCCTATCCCTTCTTCAGTGGATCTTCCCCACCCAGAAATCAAACTGGGGTCTCTTGCATTGCAGGTGGAGTCTTTAACAACTGAGCTACCAGGGAAGCCCACAATCAAAGAAAGGCAGTCAATTATTATTTGAAAGGTCTAAAAAGAGATTTTTGGGTGAAGGGTACTAAGGAAGAAATTACTATTTTCTATATAACTGTAGTTGCATATTTTCTAATGATATGAAAGTGTCTCACGTGAAAACTAACTTGATAAACAATAGTAGTGAAAGCAAATACAGGAGAAAGAGAAAAAAAGAATGAGAAAGTGAACAGGGGGTCAATTTAAAACTCGGTAAGCTAGTAATGATAAATGGCCAACAAAAATCTTGACTGAGAGATATATTCATGGATTCGTTACTGGGAAGACATTTTGTATGCCAAATAATTGTGAATCCATTCTCTTCTTGGATTACAAAATTTGTTAATTTTCTGCTTAAAAGAGTCAGAATATTAATATGAAATGCATGCTTTGAGGATTAACTATCAAAGTCACTACTAATTATTGAAATGAATCAATGGCTAAAGGACTATGAAGACTTCCGTTACAAGAAAACATTAGCTTTAAAAGGATAAACTGCTAAGAAGTTTATGATGATTATTATTTACTAAAGAGTATTTATAGCATTGTGATTTTTTTTTAAACTTTGACTCAAAGACAAAGCAAAGCGTCTTAACATCAAAGTTACTTCTTAACAAGAAATAGCAGGTCTCTGATCAATTTTTAAAGCCTACTGACATTCTGGTCATTATAAGTATATATTATTTACTAATATTATTAGTAAGTATATATTATTTACTAATTCCACAAATATAATCCACAGACTGCCAAATCTCCAATATTCATTGAATCAATAGACTAGTAGATATTAACCTCATTCTTATCCTAGCTAAGAAAATGTTATTCCTTGAATAGAACCATTTGATGATTCTTCGTTTTTCATAAAGAGTTACCTATTAAAATTTCATTTCTGCTAACAAAGGTTACTCCATGATTTGACTTATGGTTTCACTTAAGACTATTAGTATTATTTTAACTATAGTGAAAGACTACCTTACAAGATATATGCATGGATATTATGGACAAATTTTACCTTAAAATATACTTCAAAATTATTATTCTTGACTCAATTAAATTTAAATATTAAGTTGATTTATGGCAAAAGTTTGTGTAAGTTTAAAGTATAGTCCTATTTATTTCAGTTTTTGATCCAAAACAAGTAAATATGCCTTGGTGTTTTTCTTTTCTTTGTACTTTTGGATTTGAATAGTAAGCATTTGAAGTTTATCTTTTATATTCTTTTATTTTCATTGTATTTTCTCTCCAAGGACTGTTAATTTAAACTACAAGGAAGTTGTAGGTAAATAAGAAAAAACTACAGAGCAAACAAACAAAAAAACCTTTAATGTTATATAAGACAATATACATGCTATGATCCCAAACAGAAACTCTGTGGGAGAATCTAGACCTTGATGAAATTGCTATCTTAAGGCTGACGCAGTCTCTTTAGACCTTGAGCAGGCTATATATATTCTCCAAAGTAAGTTTCACTGTCTTGAAATATGGCCTTCAATCTTTGAATAAATGAGTGATAACATGTAAGGACTGATAGTGAAGCTGAAACTCCAATATTTTGGCCACCTGGTGCAAATAACTGACTCATTGGAAAAGAACCTGTTGCTGGAAAAGATTGAAGGCAGGAGGAGAAAGGGACGACAGAGGATAAGATGGTTGGATGGCATCACGACTTGATGGACATGAGTTTGAGGAGGCTCTGGGAGTTGGTAATGGACTCCATGAGTTTCAGCAAGCTCCAGGAGTTGGTGATACAGCCTGGAGTGCTGCAATCCACAGGGTCACAAAGAGTCAGACACAACTGACAGGCTGCACTGAGCTGAAGAGTATTGAGTGGGTACATGAAAGAGTTCAAGAGCAGGACATACATTAAACACTCTAGCACAGATAAGTTATCAGAGAGGAGAGAAACAAAACCTTGCAGTTTAATTCTGTTCTTATCAGGAATTCTCATATTTTACTATGCACTGAAATCACTTGACTTCTTTAAAAACAAGTTTCGGGGCCCCAAACACATTGTTTCTGATTCAGCAGGTATAGTATAGGGCCTGCAAGTGTGAATTTCTAACAAGTTTCTAGGTAATAAAGATATGGCTGACTTAGACATCACAACTAAAGAAATGCATATTGTTACAACCTAACTTACTTGCATAGAAAGAACTCTACAAATGAAGCTGGAGACAAAAAATAAAAAGTGTTTGTGCTGGAAGATTTTGCTGTGAGCCAGCACGTGAATGTGAAAGCCAAGGGAAAATCCCAAATGGATGTGGCAGGTTGACAGAGCAGATACTGTGTCCCTCTCCCCTCTCACAAGGAATGCCCATGTGTGTGTACATACACACACATCCCGCAATTGTTTGGAAGATAATGTGAAAAGCCACTTTCAAAGGAGTGACTCAAAGAATTCCACCACAGTACTATTCAGAAAAACAGTAAACTTTTCTAAAAGTGCTTAAACAACAAAAAAATCAAAGAATAATAAAAAATGTAGATTAAAAAACACATGAGTTGCACACAGTATTGTGTATCCTAAAATTTGTTACAGACAAGATAAACACTTAAAAGCAAAATCTGAAAGAAGAGGTCAGAAGGATCAAAACAGAAGAGGAAAGTTATAAGACAAAAGATTGATAAAAATGAGACACTGAAGCTGAGAGCCATTCAAAAGAAAAAAGCAATGTAACAAATACAGAAATAATTCAATATTAAAAATAGTAAAAATAAAATGAATAATCTGGAAAAGTGTGCATTAAGTGATAGCTAGACCTGATGAAAAATACTCATAAACAGAATGGAAAGAAAGTATAAGAACAAAAGATAGATATGAAGACAAATATAGACAAAATGATATATAAAAAACAATAAGTGAAAGAAAATACGCTTTAGTATGTAGAAATTTGTCCTGAAGTAAAAGAAATGAAGTTACATTGAAATAAAACCTTAGTTCCACATACTGAATATATTCTGAAAGAGATAAAAACTTAAATGTGAAAAGAGAATCCTAAACATATTAGAAGAAAATACATGAGGATACATTTAGATTGGGTATAGGGAAAGATTTTTTAAATAGACTCAATTGATACAAATTATACTAGAAAGAATTACTAGGTTTAACAATGCCAGAAGTTAAAGATTCTGAAGGTGAAAGAGTGAAATTTCATATTTTATGAGAGTCGAATCAATGTGAAACCCCCTCAACAAGGAAATCTCTAGAATATACAAATATATTTGTCCTTTGTTCTGGAGCAAAAACCTTGTGTTCTTATTATCAGTATGGGTATATTTTAATGAAATTTTATATTGCTTTATACATTATTCCTATATTTTTAAAGAAATGTTGAGGAAATTATATATAAGATCACTCATGGATCTTTACTAAAATTGTGTTATAATACTGTATGCACAATAAAACTCCAAATATGCACTATAAAATTCATGACACAAATTTGAAAACAGAAGAAATTAGTTTAAATGCACACTGTAATGACTAATAGGCTTTTCTTGAATAAAGTATTTCAGTTCAAATCAACATTTCACATTATATTTTCTTCTGAATCTGTGTTACATCAGCTGTGTGAAGGTGAGCTTTACAAATGGGATATTGCCGGGGTCCAGCCCCGGTGGATCCAGGGTGATTCGAAGGTGGGGACAGAATAGGTGTCCTAGAAAAAAGCTATTTAATTATAGATATATAGAGAGATTAGAAGCGGATAGTGTAGTAGGAAAATTAGTGGAGAAAAAGAGGCTGAATAACTGGTTTAAGTGGAATACTAATCACCACCTACGTAGGCCACAGGCGTCTTTCCATTCTCCTGAAGGAGAGGAGGCACTGAGGCCTCCCCGGTCCGATCTTAGAATCCCAGGCAGAGTTAGTAGGCTTCGTACGTACCCCATACAAGATGGGAATTCAGCCAGGAAAATGAGGAACAAGAAAGAAATGACACGGGGAATCAGTCTTTCCAGAAACTGTTCCCATTTCTTTATTTTTCAGTTTTGTTTTTATACCTTTTGTTATACATAGGGATGAATAGAGCCATGCGGGGGTCAGCAGACCTGACCCTTGTCACAATCAGGTGCTTCATATAAAATTATGCAAAGGTTTTATGAGTTTTTACATCATCTTCTGACCAAGAGGTCTGCTGACATTTTATGGTCCTTTCTGATACCGGTCAGTTAACCAGAAAACTTATTTTTCCAGAGGTGATTTTTTTCTTAAATCAGGCGCCACCCTCCAAATAAAGTTGCATTCCTATAGGGTGAGGGTGTAGTGAGTTACAACTAGGAAAGGAATTTACTTAACCTAAGGTTTAACATGATTAATCTTAAAGGTTAATACTTATTTTTCTTATATGCTTAAAGGTTAATACTTATTTCTCCTATATGCTAGTTATATTCATTACAAGGGCAGGGAATATGGAGATTTAGCAGCAAACATCAGCCCAACAAATGAAAACCCTTCACCAATGTTCTCCTTAGGATCTATTTAGTCTTAAGACAGTGATAAAGTTACATTTTTGCATAGCAAGGACACAGTGATTTATAACAAAGTACAGTGGTCTATAGCAAAAGAGAAAATTCATTAACTCAAAAAGTATAGTATTGCTAACATCAAAAACTACTATATATATATTTCCTTTTCTATTTTCCAAATACATTGATTAATATATTCCCAGGTGCCTAAGGATATGGAGGCCTGGCAGCAATCAAATGAGAAAAGCCCTATGCTAATACTTCAAACTCTCTGTACTGTTTATGGTTGAGAGGTTGTCACACAAGCTAGTCTGTCAGCAGAGAGGCTTGACCTGAGACACCCTTGTCACACCTAGAGCAGGGAATTAGCAGTAATTATTGGCACAACAAATGAAAAAACCCTTCACCAATATAATTCCTAATCAACCCACTAATACTATACTAATAATCTGCTAATTTCTCAAAAGAGTCTGCCTTTAGTAAGTCTAAAACGTCTCATGCCTCTCATGGTTGGAGGGCTGTTGTGGCCGGAGGAACCTATACAGGCAGGCTAGATAACCTTCAGAGGAGTCCCATAAGTTGAAACACTCTAGTCATGCCCAGGAATTTTTATTGCCTTGGAGCTGCATGTTTACTCCTTCTCGAAGAAAAATGGCTATGGGGGAGAGCCCCCTGTAAAGTACTCTGGTTTGGGGGTAGATGCACGGGAACAGGGAGTTTTCTGAGGCTTGATCACACCTTTGCGTATGCCAAAGCCTCCTTCCTCATGACCTTTGCCGTGGGCGGAGTTCCTCACGCTGGCCCCCAGCGGGATATCATGTCTTGAAATCTGTGAACCTACTTTCCAGGTGACAACTGATTGGACTGGTGAAAGCCATCTGTAGGTCCTTTCTGGCCAATGAACATAGTTCCATTAACAAAATCTCTTTAATAACAATTCTTTTCTGAATAGTGTCCAAACATATTCTATCCTTTCTATGACAGACAAAGAAAGAAAGAACATATTGTGACAAGAAAGAGCTGGTTGAGGTTAAGCACTAAATCTGGAATCAATGACATATGTTCAGTAATATTACATTTGTGATATGTGGCATATTAGTTAACTTTATTAAGTCTCAGGTTTCTGACTCAGAACACTAATTATAGTAAATGAGACCATGTAGATAGATGTGTTTGTTATGAAGTAACCATTCAACATACACTTATACATTTTCTTAATAAATACAATAATGCTGAAAAAGAAGCACACACTGAGGAGCAATATTTTGAGACAGCAGAAGCCATGAGTAAATCAAGACTTGGGTTCGAGGAAGTTATCTCTGGAAGTAGAAACACTGGAAGAGACAGGATATGGGTGGACTTCATAATGGTGACTTACAGTCAGGAGCAGTTTATCTTTGGGAAAAATAAAAGACAGCTTAACCATTCTGTCTGCATTCTAATATGTTCTTATGTACACTCTATATCCATGATAATCAGTGGTGCATTTATTGATACATTTCTACTTTTTCAGTATATTCCATGTACTCAAACAATAAGCCCCCACTGAGGCAATTAGTCTGCTTTCAAACATAACTGCTTGTCTGTTCTGATAGTAATATAGATACTAGTTATTATTAGGCATTTCTGTATTTTTTTATTTTAATATTTGAAAAGTCTTCTTCCAGATACTTCTGGTAGCAAGGTGCCTGGGATACTAGTTTGAGATGAAGATTCCTGAGGTCTGTATACAATGGAAAACCTCTGATACTGAACCTCAGAATTTGATAGCCCTAATTGCTTACTCACAGAGAACTAAATTCTAGTCATATAAGGGTTTAATATTTTCTTTCCTTATGACTGTGATTTTCAAACAGCTATTTGGGGTTATTTGATTCAGTTTCTAAGAAATCTACATTTTAATAGTTATTCTAGGTAAAACCACTGCTACTTTCTACGTATCACACTTGTAAGTAAAGCTTTAGTGTAGTTTATATATACATCTGATACTATGCTAACTCAAATTGTTATTAAAACTTTCAGATTACACTTGCACATGTTTTTTCAGTTAAAATGTAATCAACTAGAAAGCTTAGTCCAACTCACAAGCCTTTTTTATATGATCTTCAGAAACCAATAAAGTACTGTTTATACTAAGCATTACATGAAAGCAGTAATTGATAAAGGTTTCCAAGATTGATAGTCCTCCTAGACAGTAGGAAAATATTCTGCTTCCTTGAGTTGTATTGGATAAATTTGCAAACATCCAGTTAGTATTATGAAACTTCTCCATGTGAAAACGCAATCTAAAATCTGAAGCAAGAGATATGCAAAGTTTGTATATGTACCCTATGTATGTGGAGCCAAAATGATTATAAGGCAAAAGTTATACAAATTGAAGCAAAGAAAATTGTTTCTAGTGTCTTATGAATGACTTTTCTGATGTTGCATTATATAACAAATGGCATAGGTATTTGCTATTCATAAAAGATGACTTCAAACATTCTACCACCTGCCTCATGGGCCTGATACTGTACACTTAGTGATTTATTAATGCACATTTGTACATATCACAAAGAAAGAGATTCAGCTCATAGACGTAATGTCTGAATGTTTAAAAGAGAATTTCAGAGAGTTGGAAGGGTTACTATTTTATCACCAACGTTTAAGGTTTGCTAAGAAAAAAAAATCACTTGATGGACATTTGTTTCCCTGGTATTTATTTTGTTTCATTTATTTAAACAAAATCTCTCAAGCCATGTTCATTCTGTTCATAGGTGATACATTTTATATATTTATTAGACTGATATTAAAATATCACACTATATTTGAATGACAACTGAGTGACAAGTGTTAAGTGTCTTCAGGGGAAAATTGTTTAACAAAAACATATTTTAAAATTTCCTATTGAATCAATCATTATTTCTAAAGCTAAAATTTTCATAGGAATGAAAGATGGATGAGATGGTGATAAAGGCAAACTGTTTTAATGATATTATGAGGTTTTGCCTTGTTTTGTACCATGTTTGACAAACAGCGACATCTGTCTAAAATCTGTCAATATGATAGATGGGAAGCATAAATCACATTATCTTATGTCAACACTCCTCTCAGAACAATATTTTAACATAAATTCAATGCTATGTCATGAATGTGACCCTTAGGAATAATAAAAAAAAAAGTACATATACTACTCAGCTGGATCCTATTTACGTAGTTATTTTCAACCTCTTTCAATGTAGAAGTCAAAACTTAAAAAAAAAAAAAATTCAAAAGACATAAACTCTGTTTCATACAGTTTGAAAGCTGGTAATGTATCCAAATGAAATCCTAAGAATATATACTATTGTAAAGTCTGTATCAACATGAACATTTCCTCAGAAATCATACTCTGAAGGTAATGCAAGTAAAACTTTTAATGCACAAGTTTGGAGTTTTGGCTAACATTTATTTCAATGCACTTACTAAAGATTCATTCAACTGTAATACCTTCTTGACTCCAGTGTTGGAGCTGATGAATTTTAGTAATTTATTATGTTCTGAAATATCACAAATCTTTAGACCACTGAGAAGAACTACTTCAAATAATAAAATACCTTTATAATAAAACTTATTTTTTAAACTCTAAGAATTTTGCCAATGTTTGTAAATACATAAAATGTGTTCTACATGTCTTTGATGAAAACATTTTCTCGTTTGTCAGGGTAGTCTCTTTAACACGGGCAATATGATTAGATTTTTATCTGTTTGGACAATGTTTTTAAGGTTTTAACATTTATCATTAAACTTTAAAAAGTTTGTCCAAATAAGCAGCGTCTGAACGTCTCCTCATGATCTCCAAACTTAAATACTTTTGAAAGTGTTGCTTTTGTCACTCTGTGCGAGGAAACGATGGCCTTTCCTGTCCATGACCTTGAGTCAATCCTAGACTATTCTTGTGTTAGAAGAAACATCATCCACGCATGTTCCTACTGAACTGAAATTTTTCACCACCTGTAATAAATCTACGGAACTGCTTTCCATTAACAAATAATCATCTTATCTAGTAGAGTTCCTTTCTGTTGCTTCTAAGTCTCTTCCAGTTATCCTCAAGCAGAGATTAGCATGGCATGATCTTCTTTTTTTTTTTTTTTTTTTACTTTACAATACTGTGTTGGTTTTGCCATACATCAACATGAATCTGCCACAGGTGTACATGTGTTCCCAATCCTGAACCCCCCTCCCACCTCCCTCCCCATACCATCTCTCTGGGTCATCCCAGTGCACCAGCCCAGAGCATCCTGTACCCTGCAGGCATGATCTTCTATTTGTTGTTCTGTCTAAAAGGCTTTAGCCTCAATTCTCACGGCACAAAATGAAATAATATTCTGATTGTTTTAACTTCAATGTGATGAATAGAACCACCACAAGTATTAATCAAGGCACTGAAACATTATTGTTATTATTTTTGTCTTTTTATTTTGCTTGTTCATTACTAAATCATCTGACTTAAATTACATTTGCCAGAAATAAAAACAAAAGTCCATTTCATTTAGCACCATGTAGTTTAAATGGCATCCTGCCTAATCATTCATGCAAAGAAGAGAGCTTTGTTGTCAGTGGGTGTGATCACACCAAATAATTTAGACACTCAAACTCCGTTTTACCTCCCAGTATTTGTCTATTTATTTAACCTTGATAATTATTCATTTTCTTTTTTTTTTTAACTAAAGCTGGCTACACACATAAACCCACTTGAAAGAAATAATGATTCAATTAAATTCATTAATATGGTAATTAACCTGTAGCTAAAATATAGTTTGGAATCAATAAAGTCATTTAAATATTATTTTGCTTTTCTTTTTCCATGATGAATGTTTATATTCTGTCACAGTTTTCATCTCTGAAATTAAAACATAGGAAAGCTTATAAAATTAGGTAAAGACTAAGTTTATGTCTTTTAAATCCTGATTTGACAATAACTCTAATAGTCCTCATAGTTTCACCTAAGAATGGCAAGAGACTCAGACAAACTACCAGGCCAATCTGGAATTCCCAAGATAAGACATATATGAGGTCAGATAGGACAAGCCTTTATGATGGATTGGCTATTACTGGGAGATAAATGCAACTATGGTTTCAAGAGAGTCTAGATGTTCCCTTGATGTCCTTATTGAAATTCTGAATAAGGCTGCCTTCACTTACTGAACCATAAAGGTGGCAATAACCTTGGACATAAAAAAATAAGATATAAGATACTAGGAGACATGGTAATATAAATGGGGAAATCTGCATAACTTTGTTGAACCAATTTATTCCCGAGATAAATGAGAATCAGGAAACATTTGGACTTTATTTATAGAAATGTGAGACCAACATGTTCTTTCAAAATAGTCTTCTTGAACTCATTACAAATACATAAAAGATAATATGAATGAAGAAGACAATATTGTTTAGCAATAACTACAAAGAGGATCACATGGATGGTCCATTTTTCTTATATAGAAAGCAATTCTAAAGGAAAGGTTAATTTTGAGAAGGAAGTTTAAACATTATTATGTAGCCCCCACTCTCAACTCCTCATTGCCCCCACCCCCTCCAAATCTAAGAAATTATTAGAAAGTTACCAGAGGAATTATAAAAGTATTTAGACAGTAGTTTGGAAAAATATAAACCTAACAATGTATTTAAAAGTAACTCATTTGTTGAGGATGACAAAAGAAGCTAAAATACGAGCTACTTGCTAAAGTGGATGTTGTTGTTCAGTCATGTCCTATTCTTTTGTGACCCCATGACTGTAGCCCACCAGGATCCTCTGTCCATGGGATTTCCCAGGCAAGAACACTGGAGTGGGTTGCCATTGTCTTCTCCATGGGATATACCTGACCCAGGGATGGAACCTGTGTCTCCTATTGGCAGGTGAATGCTTCACCAATAAGCAACCAGGGAGCCCACTCAGTATTAAGGAAGACAATGCCAGAGCTAGAAGCCTGCATCAAGAAAACTGACATATCTTAAATGAATTCAAGTACATCTCTTAATTTCAACTGTTAGCAAAGTATGGAGACAACCTGTTTCTCAGCCACCTAGATGGTTTCAAATAGCATCTTTAACTTGAGTTAATACAGAATAAGAATGGGGGCTCCTCCTTTAGTTTCCTGGTGGCTAATGGAAAACTCAATTAATAGTGTGACTTTATTGCCAATCTTCCAATATTCTTATTTTCTGCCCTTTTTCAATATGTTCTATGGTGTGTCAGAGACAGCACCTCCAGTATAAATCCTAAGGCAGTAATGCATGATCTGACTCATTGCTGTGGGCTGTGGTACCCCTAAGAGCATTTTTATTGTCCTAAAATTCAAAGAAGAAAAATATTAGGAGAATGTGATGCCTCCTTTAAGCATTCAAGACTGATGTAAAAACAGAAAAAATTTGAAAGTAGAAGTTCTCAGTTATTTCCTTAAAATACTGGGGGTGGCTTGGATGGAAGCTGGTGATTCTGTAAAGAAAATTTTCAGAATCAGGTAACTGTGGCCAACTCATTGCTGATTTCCATGGCATATCTGAGTTTATAGTAAAGATAAGCCCTATAAGGGAGAGAAGCATTTTTAAAAGATGATGTTTCTTAAAACTAGAATTATACTTAAGAGGAAGAACAGGATGTCAGGTGAAGCACATGGGAAGTATTCCCTTCAGCATAAAAGCTGAAATCACAAATAAATCACACTAGGCAAAACAATTCCTATTATCCGTATCACTAAAAGTCATTTTATCACCTTCTGACTGGCAGGATCATTGTTATTCTTGTCAATTCCTCACAGAGTTTACATTAACAATTTATTTAAAACACAGGAAAATTGAACGTGTTAAAATCTTAGGGAAATGCCAGCAATATTATCATCCTTAGGGTACTAATAAACACCAACTGAGATCATTTTACCAAAAGAGTCATTCTACCTCTGGAGTGGAAAAAAAGCATGAGTAGGACTGAGCTACATCAGGAACATTTAACAGAAACACCACAGATCAGGGCCATGTTGCCGGTCTAAGACAAAAGCAAAGTATAAACAAGAGCTGAAAGCTGGAATGGTGGAGTAGGAGTTAAAGGGTAAGAAAGAAAGAACCTTGGCAAGCCAGCCCCACCTTAAATACACTTTAAATCACTAAAGAACCTGAAGACGATGATAAATTGAATAACCTTATCAACCACAAACTGAAACCCAATCCAACTCTTAATTTGATTAACACCTCACCCCATGCTGTCAAAAGCCTAACAGAAAGCACACCTAGTTCCAAGCATAAGACTGTTTACCCTAATTGCATTTGCAAAACCCCCACAGCTTTACCATACAAGATAATGCAATCACAGGAATAAACTCTCATCACTTTCACAGGTGCCAAACAACAGAGAGTCAAAGGAAGAATATTATATAACAATGTGAGTCACCAGGGAGCATCTTAGAATTCTGCCTACCACAGTACCGAAATCACATATGTCAAAATCTAAGAAATATAGTAGACACATTAATTGGGTCCTCTTCCCATTAAGAGCAGAACAGAGCAAGTGCAACGGCATTAGAGCCTGCTCCTCTATGTACTTAAAGACTATGGTCAATCCAAATTTTGAAACAAAATAATAACCTTTGGCTCTTAGATAAATCCCTGGAACCAAACTTAAAAAGAATTTCAATAAAGATAAGAAATTAGAGTTACATCTCTCTTCTACTACTTGAAAAATAACACCAGGTGATTCCTATCATTCATGAAAGTAGTTATTAAGTATTTCAGAATGAAAGATTAATCATCAGCTCAATTATCATCCATATTTTATACTTCAACTAATTTTATTGCACATTTGGAATTTAAAGCTACAGTTTCTAAATGTGGCATTTGCATACTATTACTTTGCCTAAATAATTTTAAATACTTAAGATCTTTCTATGTGTGAAACATAATTCACACACAATATTCCACAATAATATTTACTTACACTTTATTAATATTTAGCATGCTAAATGAAAATAATTATTGTTTAGTCACTAAGTCATGTCCAACTCTTTTGTGATTCCCATGGGCTGTAGCTTGCCAGTCTCCTCCATTCATGGGATTGTTCAGATAAGAGTACTAGAGTGGGTTGTCATTTCCTCCTCCAGGGGATCTTCCTGACTCAAGGATCAAATCCATGTCTCCTGCATTAGCAGGTTGATTCTCTACCACTGGACCATGAGGGAAGCCCATAGGGAAATTACCCATCAGCTAAAGAAGGATACATGGTAGTCAGGCACAGAGTCTGGTTTTTAAATCTAAAATATTTATACATATTTATCACATCATGGGTTTCCCTGGTAGCTCAGCTGGTAAAGAATCCTCCTACAATATGGGAGATCTGGGTTTGATCCCTGGGTAAGGAAGATCCCCTGGAGGAGGGCATGGCAACCCCTCCAGTGTTCTTGCCTGGAGAGTTCCCATGAACAGAGGAGCCTGGCAGGCTGCAGTCCATGGGGTCACAAAGAGTCAGACATGACTGAGGGACTGAGCACAGCACAGCACATATAACATCACATGTAAAATTTCATAAATAGAAAATAAAAATATTCAATGTGTTCAGAGAAAAAGAGAGGCATTTTGCAATAAGAAAGATTATAAAAGACTTCATAGAACTGGCATTAGTCAGGAAATTTAAGATGGCATTATTTGTATAATTAGAAGGGGAAAAGAGCATTCCATCAGAAAGGAACAATCTTAATAATCTGATAAAGAAGGAAGGCATAAATCATAATTGGGAAGCAGCAGTTTGACTAGAAATAGTAATAGAGAATTATTAATATGATTTATGTGGGAGACAATTAAACCATCACTGCTTCAAGGAAAGATCTAATGCGAGAGACAAACGGAGAAAGTTCTAGGTATTAGTAAGGTACTAAAAGTATAGTTTGAAAGAACTTTAACAATTGACTTAATATTCTTCATAAAGAAATATTCACTATTTTTTGCAATGTTAAGAAGTCAGATGGATTTGTGGGATTTAAGACAGAACAAAAGTTGTGAATTAATATTTTCAGAATGTAAACCATAATTTTGAATTTAATAAAGGAATTTATGAGAGGCAAAAGAGCCAAAATATTGTGAGAGGATGCATCTGTCATTCAATCTATTAAAGACTTTTTTTTTTCTCCCTTCAGAATCCAGTAACCTAAGGTAAGAATGGGCTTCCCTTGTAGCTAGTTGGCAAAGAATCTGCCTGCAATTCAGGAGACCCAAGTTCAATCCCTGGGTTGAGAAGATCCCCTGGAGGAGGAAATGGCAACCCACTCAGGTATTTCTGCCTGGAGAATCCCATGGATAGAGGAGCCTGGCAAAAATCCATGGGGTTGCAGAGTCAGACATGACTGAGTGACACACACAAGATAAGAATGAAATAAAACAGTAAGTTTAACCCCCAAAAAGTGGTTGACCTGTGTCAGAAGTAAAAAATGTTTGAAAGGCAATTAAATAAGACAGATGCTAAGAATATTTTGAAAACTGAGAAGAGTAAATAATGAAGAGTGGTGAAGAAAGAAAAAAGAAATTACATTAGGTGGTTGTCATAATTTCTAGGTAAAAGAGCTTAGAGATAGAGTGATTTTAAACGATGGTGAGATCTAGGGTTAGATTTAACTATAAATGTAGACATCAAAGCTACTTGAGGTGTACAAAGACCTTCAAGGTCAAAGAATTGAGAGAATCATCAACAGCTTAATTGAAGACTCTGAAATATTGGCAGAATGGAATGAAAAATTACAATCAGGAGCACTAATAACTGAATACAATGGGAAAAGGTAAGCTAATATCAATATAGCTTCAAATGTTACCATTAAAGTTCTTGGAATAAATTTCAAAGGAAAAGGTGCTGAAATATTGAGAAGATTAATGATAATTTTGAAGAATCAATCAAGAGTATTGAATTTGTCACTGCTTCCTAAGAAATGGTGGAGTAGACAAAGTAAGATGTTTAATCATAGTGTATACTACATGGACTATATAAACAATATGGTAGAAATTAAAAGGTCAAACAATTAGAAAACATGGTTCTTATGATTCTTTTCCTATAGTAGTAAAAGACAATGAATGATTCTCTAAGCATATAGTGTTTCTATTGGAAAGTCATGGCTTATTTATAATATTTTGAAGGAAAGTTTATGTGAAAA
This sequence comes from Nanger dama, assembly GCA_917880005.1. Lineage (NCBI taxonomy): Eukaryota > Metazoa > Chordata > Mammalia > Artiodactyla > Bovidae > Nanger > Nanger dama. Next base: position 3,808,363 of record CAKJTW010000027.1, on the reverse strand, counting down.
GCTACAGAATAATATAACAAGAAGTTTAAGAAACAGAGAAAAAGAATTATTGAGCAAGATAAAGAAGTAATTTTGAAGAAAAGGCTACTTTCAAAAACCAGACTACAGTTGTTGACAGCCAATTGGACATAGTACCTTAAATTTTTACCTTTTAAATGCTGCAGCTGCTGTCTCTTCAGTTTTTTTTTGTTGTTGTTGTTGTTGTTTTGTTTTGTTTTAATTTATTTATTTCCGACTCTTTGCAACCCTGTGCACTGTAGCCCGCCAAGCTCCCCTGTCCATGGGATTCTCCAGGTAAAATACTAGAGTGGGTTGCCATGCCCTCCTCCAGGGGATCTTCCCAACCCAGGGACTAAACCCATATCTCTTTTATCTCCTGCATTGACAGGTGGATTCTTTACCACCAGCACTACCTGGGAATCTGTATACAAATGAATGTTAAGTTCAGTTCAGTCACTCAGTCATGTCCGACTCTTTGCGACCCCATGAATCGCAGCATACCAGGCCTTCCTGTCCATCACCAACTCCCGGAGTTCACTCAGACTCACGTCCATCAAGTCAGTGATGCCATCCAGCCATCTCATCCTTTGTCATCCCCTTCTCCTCCTTCCCCCAATCGCTCCCAGCATCAGAGTCTTTTCCAGAGTCAACTCTTCGCATGAGGTGGCTAAAGTATTGGAGTTTCAGCTTCAGCATCATTCCATCCAAAGAAATCCCAGGGCTGAACTCCTTCAGAATGGACTGGTTGGATCTCCTTGCGGTCCAAGGGACTCTCAAAAGTCTTCTCCAACATCACATTATTAAAAGTGTGAATTCTTCTGCACTCAGCTTTCTTCACAGTCCAACTCTCACATCCATACATGACCACAAGAAAAACCATAGCCTTGACTAGATGGACCTTTGTTGGCAAAGTAATGTCTCTGCTTTTGAATATGCTATCTAGGTTGGTCATAACTTTTCTTCAAGAAGTAAGCATCTTTTAATTTCGTGGCTGCAGTCACCATCTGCAGTGATTTTGGAGCCCCCAAAAATAAAGCCTGGCACTGTTTCCACTGTTTCCCCATCTATTTCCCATGAAGTGATGGGACCAGATGCCATGACCAGATGCCATGATCTTTGTTTTCTGAATGTTGAGCTTTAAGCCAACTTTTTCACTCTCTTTTTTCACTTTTCATCAAGACGCTTTTAGTTCCTCTTCACTTTCTGCCATAAGGGTGGTGTCATCTGCACATCTGAGGTTATTGATATTTCTCCCAGCAATCTTGATTCTAGCTTGTGCTTCTTCCAGTCCAGCGTTTCTCATGATGTACTCAGCATATAAATTAAATAAGCAGAGTGACAATATACAGCCTTGATGTACTCCTTTTCCTATTTGGAACCAGTCTTTTGTTCCATGTCCAGTTCTAACTGTTGCTTCCTGACCTGCATATAGGTTTCTCAAGAGGCAGGTCAGGTGGTCTGCTAATTCCCATCTCTTTCAGAATTTTCCACAGTTTATTGTGATCCACACAGTCAAAGGCTTTGCATAGTCAATAAATGAACATTATCTGTATGCAAATCTTTCAGTATCTTGCCATCAAGATCCAAAAAACTCTTTGAGAGTCATATAACTGTCTAATGAAGTGAAGAGAGCAGATGATTTACCACTCTTATTTACTCTAAGCAACTTCTTTATTTTAAATTTGGCTGTATTCTGGAACTAATGATACTTTAGATGTAGTTACCAAGTAGAATGTTAAATAATTACATCATACTACATAAAGAAAGGATGAGTATTGGGGAAAAAAATAAAGTAAAACATTCTTATTTTTTTTCTTTTTAACTAATGTAAAAGATAATTTTACAAAGTAAGAATAGTAACAAAACTCATTGTTTATAGTATATATAAAAGCTAAACAATGTCATGCAAGGAAGGAACTATGAGTATTCTTTCATGAAGAACCTATACTACATGTGTGATTCACTTTTAAGGCTTTTGTAAACACAGGTTAAGATACTTTGTTGTTTCTGTTGTTGTTATTTAGTTGCTAAGTCATGTCTGACTATTTTGCAACCCTGAGGACTAGCCCGCCAGGCTCCTCTGTCTATAGGATTTCTCAGGCAAGAATACTGGAGCTGGTCGTCATTTCCTTCTCCAGAGATCTTCCCAACCCAGGGATCAAACCCATGTCTCCTGCATTAGCAGAAGGCTTCTTTGCCACTGAACCATCAGGGAAGCCCCAAATGCTATATAATCCATACCAAGTATAGCTTGATATATAAAACTTATAAAACCACAAATTTCATCTTCTTAATTAAAAGATGAATGCAAGAGTTGTCTTCAATGTTCACATGAATCCAAATTATTTGTCTTTAAAATTATAATTTTACAGGTGCATTTCTGTGACTAAAATCTTACTATATTATGTCTCACATGAAATTATGATTATTTCTTATACCGAATTTATGGAAGTTTATCTTTCTACTTTTCATAAAATTTTATTAACATACAGCCATTAGCTATGGCAATGTAGAGAGAATAAGCAGTCCAAAAGTAGTACCTGCCTGAGAGGAAATTTTCATCAAACTGCAGCCTTTTAACTTAGAGATATGTATCTGAGAACACATTTTGTAAGATACTACCAGTAAAAGTCGTGCATCTCTAGTGTTAATAAATAAGTGCTACATTTTCTAATAAATTGTGCAGAAAGCATGAGTAAAGAGATGAAAAACTAAATAGCAATGTGTTCTTAGAAAAATTTATGATATATATATATGTATATATGTATGTACATATTAATCACATAAAAGCAAACATCAAAGATAAAGTGTCATCACCATTTTAATTACCAGACATGTATTTGTAATCACTGGAATTTCTGAACTGAATGAGGAATGGATTATTTTTAAAAAGACACTTCAAAGAACACATGAGATTTTATAACTTCATTAAAATTATTTAAAACTCAGTGAAAGTTTTAATCCCTTTCCAGATAAATAGTTGTATTATACTGCAAAATGTAGCAGTATAACAGAGTAGTATGTAAAAATAATATAATTCATAAACTTAAAATGAAAATTTCATCATTGATTCTCTAAACATATTCAAAGTTTTTTTAATAATTTGACTGAATCTGAGGTATTGAATAAGAAAAATCAATTACTGTTCATAGGCACATCTTATAAATGCATAGCACACACATATCAGAGAGTGCAAACAACTTTTTCTATTATGAAAGACACTGGTTATATAAGTTATGTTGCAGTGTAAAATCCATTAAAGCATCACAACAATTGAAGTAGGTCGAGACCTGGCCTTAGGGCTAACTTCTGAAGTTAAAGAACTTCTCAACTATTGGGGAAGACACAAACCTTCAGAATCACAAGCACCGTGTTTTGCTTTTTTTTCCCCCCACAGTTCTTCAAGAAATTGATAGCACTTCTAACTTCATGAAATGTTTATGCTACTGTCATTAAAGAGGATAATATAGCTATATTTAGTGAATAGAACTGAACAACATCCTCCAAGCAGATATGTGCAATCACTGTCAAATTAATAACTAAAAGTTATTAAAAATTAATGAACATCCAAGTTTTACCTTTTCAGGGAGGAAAGAAGAAATGCTCATTCCCAGGATTCAAATATGTATCTGGGTCAGAATTTTTAACTGTAATTTTAAATACTCCTATTCAGAAATAAGAAATTATACTTTAAGCAGAATTCACAAATCATGATTTTTTTCCACGTCATTCCAAAATTTGGAAACAGAGTAGAAAATAATTGGTCTTTTAACCAGTATATATTCAGAAGAAGGAGAACCAATGAAAACTAAAGTAAGCATGTCAAAATAGTACTTTTGTAATACTACTGTAGTAATAATGATAAAAATAAAAATAAATATCTCTGGTGCTAAAAATATAAATAAATCAAAAGCAATAGCCAGATGAGGTAATTAATAATTTTATATGATCTTTAATACTGATATAGAATGATGCAGAACATTCAGATCAGACTCAAAAGAATCAGAGAACTTACTCAGAATAAAACTAATAATTTCAGAAGTTCAGTGTGCTATTTGAGCCATAACCTAGTTATATTTAATACATTGTATTCTTCATATATTTGAATATATGTAAGGCAAATATATATGAAGCAGAATGAGTAACACACCATTTTTACTGGTTATATTATTATTTTAATTAGAAAATCATGCAATTTTAAAGTTAATAATAGTTCATCATAATCATTACTAATATATTTTTCTAACATTACACTTGAGTGAACATGGTTAACTTTTTAAGACTCTTTAAGCAGCATGTAGACCTTATTTTATTTTGCTTAGGTTTTTCCAATTTTTTAAAATAATTATTATTTAGTTAAAATAATATGATATTTAGGTTCTGTGAATTTGAGATACAGATCTTCCAGAAAACATTTATCAGTACAGTTCCATTTCATTGTATATGATACTCTGTATTCTCTGGAGATATATAATGGAATTTTTTTTTCTAGCATCTTGTGAAACTTTCAATGTACATTTAACTGTATTTGGGTTCCTAGCCTATTGTTTAAAATTTTTTTGTTCCCTTTTCAAATGCTCTTTTATATATTTTTTTAAAAATCTTCTTTTAACCTGATTTAAAATTGGCCTTATTTTACTAATTTGGGTCATTACATCAATTTCTGTCAGTTTAAATGGGCCTTTTCTTTCCCAGGTGAAGTGACACTGAGCAGACACTGAACACTTTTTGAGGTCAATCTTATCTTAAAGATTAATTCTGTTAAATGTCCCCAGAATTCATTTAATGCTTTAAAGAGTCTATCTATTGTCATTAGCAACATTCTATGAAAATAGTTCACTTCTGCTGCTCCTGCTGCTGCTACTAAGTCACTTCAGTAGTGTCTGACTCTGTGCGATCCCATAGATGACAGCCCACCAAGCTCCCCCGTCCTGGGATTTTCCAGGCAAGAACACTGGAGTGGCCTGCCATTTTCTTCTCCAATGCATGAAAGTAAAGGTGAAAGTAAAGTCGCTCAGCCATGTCTGACTCTTAGTGACCCTATAGACTGCAGCCCACCAGGTTCCGCTGCCCATTGGATTTTCCAGGCAAGAGTACTGGAGTGGGGTGCCATTGCCTTCTCCAAGTTCACTTTTACATCTATGTTTTCCATCCATGTTATTTCACCTAAAATTAAATAAAATAAAATAAATATGATATAAATTTGTAAGAGAAAATATCTAATACAAGGATATGTTAGAAGTCTTATCAGGCAAAACAACTTTCTTTTCAAGTGAAGTGTTTTTTTCAGCAAGTGTTTTCTATAGCCCTGTCGCTCAGTCGTGTCTGACTGTGACCCCATGGACTGTAGCCTACCAGGCTCCTTTGTCTATGGGGTTTTCCAGGCAATAGTGCTGGAGTGGATTGCCATTTCCTTCTCCAGGGGATCTTCCCAACCCAGGGATGGAACCCGGGTCTCCCGCATTGTAGACAGACGCTTTACTGTCTGAGCCACGAGGGAAGTCCCAACAAGTATATAAGTACTTAGGATATTCACGGCATTGTATGAGGTATAGGCCCAAAAGGTGAGTAAGAAGTGAAGTGTGCTCTCTGTGGTCTTTGCCTAATAAGGAGATTGAATATATTCATAAGCATACACTATAGAAGGCCTTTCAACAGAAATATGATATATATCACTTGTGGGAACCAATCCTTAAGTGACAATATCAATGCAGTTTCTATACATTTCAGTTTCTGTGTATTGCTATGTAGAGCTTCAGAGGCAGTCAAATACAGGCTTTTCATGGTCTGAAGAGACTGCAGTTATTAGTTGGTAACAATACTCTTTTGAATTCTAAATTATAATCAGTCAATTTAATATTTCATAACAGCATCATACATAGGTCATGATTTAGTGACAAGACGATAGATATTCAAAGAAATGTTCAGTTAAGTGAGGTACAAATTTAATTAACAGCTTTAAGGATGTATGGCTAGAGGTTCTAATCATATATTAATCTGCCTTTGTCTCATTGTACTGTCAGACCACAATCTCTTTTGCAGACGTTTTTCCTATCAATCATCTTTATGTGCTGTGTTCTTAGGCTTCTTCCCTAATCCCCACCATTCTGACTCTGCTCTGCCTCTTAGGGAACTTGCCCCACCCATAATGTTTTATGCAGAATCAAAATTGGCCCCCAGAATTTCTGCCTCCTGCTGTATATCCTTTCCCCTTTTGCTGGGCCAGACCTGTGAAACAATGAGCTATCAGTCTCCTGATTACGTTATGTAATCAAAGGGATTTGGAAGATATATTTAAGGTCCCTTATCAGCTGACTTCGGAGAAGGCAATGGCACCCCACTCCAGTACTCTTGCCTTGAAAATCCCATGGATGGAGGGGCCTGGTAGGCTGCAGTCCATGGGGTCGCTAGGAGTCGGACACGACTGAGCGACTTCACTTTCACTTTTCACTTTCATGCACTGGAGAAGGAAATGGCAACCCACACCAGTGTTCTTGCCTGGAGAATCCTAGGGACGGGGGAGCCTGGTGGGCTGCCGTCTATAGGGTTGCACAGAGTCGGACACGACTGAAGTGACTTAGCAGCAGCAGCAGCTGACTTTGAGTTCATCAAAATGAAAAGATTCTCCTGTTGGCCTGAAGGAAAGAAATTGTCCTGATTAGAGATGACCATATAGAAGGAAATGGCAGATGACATCTTGGAAGATTCACAGTTGGGAAGATGGTGGGTACCTCATTTCACAGTTGGGAAGATAGTGGGTACAACTATCAGTCTAAAGACCTTTAGAAACTAGATTATGTCATAAACTGTGCTATTGAAGGAGATCCCTGAGATTCAGATGTAATTGTATCCCTGGCCAATATCTTGATGTTGGCTTAGATAAAGATTTTATAGAGACCCTGATAGAGAACTATTTGAGCTCTGCACAATCATCTGATCTATGGAACTGTGAGAAAACAAATGGATATTTTTAAAGCTGCTAAGTTTTGGGTAATTTATTTTTAACATAGAAAACCAGTATGTAGAGTTTTGATTGCAAGCCTCATACCTAATGAATCCCAGGCATAAGAGGCCACAGAACTGCAGAACAAAAATTCAGTAGTATCCTATCATCTCTATTTGGATGGTCTAAAAATAATTCAGAATTTCATTATCTCACTTCAAATAAACCATGAACCTTGTTCTAGTCAGTGAGTATCTTGTTCTATCAGGTGAATAGTTCCACTTTTTAGCATTCAAATCAGAAATACGAGAACCTAGAAAATATTTATGATTCCACACTCTCTCTCATTTTCTGTACCCAATTAAACAGATTCCTATCCATTTTTCTACTTTAGTACTTCTTGAAACTAACCACAGCTTTCTTTTTCACTGTCATATATTCTTCAGACAAGCATAGGCTCACCATGACTTCTACAGAGACTCCTACCTGGTGTTCCTGACCTTTCTTGGCCCCTGTCTTATGCATTCTACAGCTACAGCTAGAGTGGCCTTTCTATGATATAAATATGAACTCCTATTTAAAACACAACAATGCCTCCTTAGTGTCCTCAGGAGAAAAAGATACAAACACCTTAAACCAGTTCATAAGTTCCCTTGTGAGCTTGCTCCTACAAATCTCTGTCTTCATGTCCACACAATAATCTTGCCCATACTTCTTACGTAAGGTACAAAGGACTTGTTCATTAAAATTTCTTGAATGACTTCATCATGAATTTTTTCTATTTTAAGAGTTTCCATAAAAATAGCACTGCTCATAGTCTCTGGAAAACAGTGTCCATGTTGATTCTTTTTGAAGGGTTAGCCCTGGGGGCCTTTGTTTTTATTTCAGAATTTGTATCTTTCCTTAACACTGGCTGAAATGCCCACTTTCTCTTGGAATACATCCTATTATCTGGCCTGAATTTTCAAGGCAAGACCTCTCCATGAACTGGAGATAATACTCAACATTAGCCATTCTTGTCAACACCAAGCTCATCTATTAAAGGGCTTGCTCTAAGGAAGTCATATTCTGGAAAGTTATCTGCTAAATTATACAATAAGGCATCACAAGCTGGGATCAAGTTTTCCAGGAGAAATATTAACAAACCTCAGATTATATTATTCTAATGGCAGAAAGCAAAGAGGATTTTAAAAGGCTCTTGATAAGGATGAAAGAGGAGAGTGGAATAACTGGCTTAAAATTCAACATTCAACAAATGAAGATCATGGCATCTCGTCCCATCACTTCATGGCAGATAGATGGGGAAACAGTGGCGTAATTTTTTTTTCCCCTTGGGCTCAAAATCACTGCAGATGGTGATTGCATGCAGCCATGAAATTAAAAGATGCTTGCTCCTTGGAAGGAAAGCTATGACTAAACTAGACAGCATATTAAAAAGTAGAGATATTACTTTACCAACAAAGGTCTGTTCAGTTAAAGCCATGGTTTTTTCAGTAGTCATGTATGGATGTGAGAGCTGGACTGCAAAGAAAGCTGAGCACTGAAGAATTGATGCTTTTGAACTGTGGTGTTGGAGAAGACTCCTGAGAGTCCTTTGGACCGCAAGGAGATCCAACCAGTCCATCCTAAATGAAATCAGTCCTTAATATTCATCGGAAGGACTGATTCTGAAGCTGAAGCTCCATTACTTTGGCTAGCTGATGTGAAGAACTGACTGAAAGAAGACCCAAACAGTCATCCTAAAGTATATCAACCCTTAATATTCATTGGAAGGGCTGAGTCTTCTCTGGCCACCTGATGCGAAGAGCTGACTCATTGGAAAAGACCCTGATGCTGGGGAAGATTGAAGACAGAAGGAGAAAGAGACAACAGAGGATGAGATGGTTGGATGGCATTACCAACTCAATAAACATGAGTTTGAACAAACTCCAGGAGATGGAGAAAGATGGGAAGCCTGGTGAGCTAGCAGATCATGAGGTCACATAGAGCTGGACACAACCTAGTGACAGAACAACAACAATAAGGCATCGGTTTTAACACTTTTGCAATGTCTTAACTCTTCAATAATATTTGGTTGTAAATTGATGGTAAAAATTTTAAACTAATGGAAAAGCATAGAAATAAATTTATCAACTGGCCTAAACAAAAACTGAATGACTCTGGGAAGATCCAAGTCTATTGGCTTCTATACTTACTCTACTTAAAATTTCTTAATCTGTACAATTGCTTAATCTGTAGTGCCAGCACTAGAGTAAATGATTTCTAAACAGGCTTTGCATGCATGCATGCTCAGTCACCTCAGTCATATTAGACTCTTTGCCAACCCATGAACCATAGACAACCAGACCCCTCTGTCCATGGGATTTTCCCAGCAAGAATACTGGAGTGGGTTGCCATGCCCTCTTCCAGTGTATCTTTCCAACCCCGGGATCAAACCCACATCTCCTGTGTCTCATGCTGTGCATACAGATTCTTTACTGCTGAACCACTAGGGATGCCCAAATTGGCTATAGATATACTATTTATGTTTAAAAGCACAAGCCTAATAAAAAGCATTAGCCTGAGAGAAGAGATGTTTTGATCATCGAGCTCTCCTGACATCCTCACAATTCATCTTGTTTAATAAGCCACCTACTATGGTTACCTAAATTTCATATGTGATTTGTTATTTACTCCATGTTAAAAATTACATCTGCTATAAATACAAAACCATGTAAAAAGAAAACAACACTTAAATCTACCACTTCTAAGCTAGAAATTAAAGAAGTCTTAGATTCTAAGACATATATTCTTCCCTTTAGGCTTCCAAAATATGAAGGCTTATTCCACTATAGAAGAAATTATCCCCTAGAACAGCAAGTAGCAGAAAATTATATACTCCAATGACCAGAAAGAGAGAACATATTTTACGTCCCCCCACTATATTAACTCCAGTCAGCATTTTCACATTCACATTTAGTCAATACCATTGAATGTCTGCCCAATCTATGGCCAGTGCTATGAGAGATGCTTAAACCAGGGGCACCTGTACACAGGAGTGAGTAATGAGTAGCAAGGAAGTTTTCCTGGGGTGGGAGAAAAGAAGTACATGCTTTTAAACCAAAAAAAAAAAAAAAAAAAAAGCAAATCTACAAAAATGATTAATCCTCATGCTTTCAAGAAATTCTATCTGGTACTAAGCTCTATAAATCATGGATTCCTCCCAAGAAAAGTTTTCATCATTCAGTTAAATCACAGTTGAAAGATTTGCTTAGAATTTATCATTTAGATCACAGCTGAAAAAGTAAATAGATTTAAACCCTTTGAATCTGAGCGGAACTGCATATGCAAGAGTTCTTTTCTTGGCATCTTGTTTGCATTGAATGTGTAGAGATGATTTGCTATCATTGTGCTCACAGTCAGATGTCTGCAAACACAGGTTCCTAACACAGGCCACAGTAAATACACACCACATGGGCACTGACATACAAAGTAATCACTTGATGATGCTGGCATCAAGAGACATTTTTAATTGTAGATGCTAACTGTACACAAGCAATATTGCTCTAGCTTACAATTGCCATTTTTATAAGATTATTTTTTCAGTTCTATGAATTAAAAATTCCTGGGAATTTTCTATTCTTTTATGTGATAACAAGTTATTCTGCTTTGCATCATTTATATCCTCATGACTATAGCGGTCTTAAAACCATATGGCACATGTTACTGTAATTAGCTACATCTCCCTTACGTAAGAACTGGTCCATTCTTATTGAATTAATCCCAAACTCTGTTAGGAAAAACAGTCTTTCTACAAAAGATACAAGAGTGTTGTGCACTTAACCAATAAGAATGCCTTTAAAATGAAGAAAATGTTTATACTTCATTAGGACTCTCATTGTTAGAATGTAAATACATTTCTAATACTGTTGGAAACAGATCTTTTGGCTTTTCCACATGTATTACTCTTGAGTCACAGAATCATGGAATTCATTCAGTTACAAACATTTCACTTCACATTTACAGTGGTTTAAGCAATTATATAATAGTACATAAATAATAAAGCCTACTGTAGAAATAACTATTTGGCTTTAAAATATAGAAGGATATTTTTTATAATCAGTTCAGTTCACTTGCTCAGTCATGTCCAACTCTTTGCGACCCCATGAACTGCAGCATGCCAGGCCTCCCTATCCATCACCAACTCCCAGAGTTCACTCAAACTAATGTCCATCGAGTCAGGGATGCCATCCAGCCATCTCATCCTCTGTTGTCCCCTTCTCCTCCTGTCCCCAATCCCTCCCAGCATCAGAGTCTTTTCCAATGAGTCAACTCTTCTCATGAGGTGGCCAAAGTACTGGAGTTTCAGCTTTAGCATCATTCCTTCCAGAGAAATCCCAGGGTTGATCTCCTTCAGAATGGATTGGTTGAATCTCTTTGCAGTCCAAGGGACTTTCAAGAATCTTCTCCAACACCACAGTTCAAAAGCATCAATTCTTTGGCACTCAGCTTTCTTCACAGTCCAACTCTCACATCCATACATGACCACAGGAAAAAGCATAGCCTTGACTAAATGGACCTTTATTGGCAAAGTAAGGTCTCTGCTCTTCAATATGCTATCTAAGTTGGTCATAATTTTTCTTCCAAGGAGTAAGCATCTTTTAATTTCATGCCTGTAGTCACCATCTGCAGTGATTTTGGAGTCAAAAAAAAAAAAAAAGACTGACATTGTTTCCACTGTTTCCCCATCTATTTCCCATGAAGTGATGGGACTGGATGTATCTCTAATTTTCTTGAAGCGATCTCTAGTCTTTCCCATTCTATTGCTTTCCTCTGTTTCTTTGCATTGATCACTGAGGAAGGCTTTCTTATCTCTCCTTGCTGTTCTTTGGAACTCTGTATTCACATGAGTATATCTTTCCTTTTCTCCTTTGCCTTCAGGTTCTCTTATTTTCTCAGCTATTTGTAAGGCCTCCTCAGACAAAGATTTTGCCTTTTTGCATTTCTTGTTCTTGAGGATCATCTTAATCACTGCCTCCTGTACAATGTCACATACCTCCGTCCAAAGATTTTCAGGCACTCTATCTAGCAGATCTAATCCCTTAAATCTATTTGTCACTTCCACTATATAATCATAAGGGATTTAATTTAGGTCATACCTGTAGCTTCATTTTATATAATCCAAATATCACTCACATGTGATGTTTTAGTATTTTCTCCCCAAATTGATAGATATCTGATACAGCAGCTTTAGTAACAGGTCTTTAATTATCACAATTACATATTAATGAAGAAAAATTAACCTATGTAAATAAACCTGTCCATTATTCAGTGGCTAGAGTACAGTTTAGATGTTTGAAAATGTGCTCTCTTAGAACAAGATAAAAGTAATTACATGTGTGTTAATGGGCAAATTAATTTTATGTGGTCAATATTATTTTAAACCTCATAGTTAATTATTTTACAAGCAGAAGAATTTTCTAAGGGGTATGACATTCTTTATCTTATTTGACAGATAAAATTTTAAATTGCTGAATTCTCAAGTGAATGTTTTAAGGAAACACATTTTAATTTTGCTGTGGTTTTGTTATAATTGGATAGTGTCTACACAGTAAGAAAATTGCCAGTTGATGAATGTAATTCTCTATAACTATCTGATGGAAAAAATTAACTTTGGCTGCATCTGACTGAATATTTTTTGTAAATAGCCTATGGTTAACTTATATACCTAGAATAAATGAATAAACCATAATTGGCACAAATATTTGTTTACACTGGTATGTTTGTATTTATCTAGTAGATGAAACATTCAGATTCATAGATATTTTAATTTTAAATTGAGTTAATTGATCTTAACATATAGCATTAATTTATTTTAGGAAATGTGTCATGACCATTTATTACATTTATGGGTTTTATATTTTGAAATTAAAAAGACTAAAATTACTAAATTATGAGAGTAGACTCAATAGGTTGGTTTACCTTTACTCCTTCCCATTTTGGCAGTGATGGAGTAAGAGGGACTGAGTTTGGCTTCCTGTCTTAAACATCTAGAAAACTGAAGAAAATATACTAAAGTTTTTTCAGACAGTTGAAATAGAGAGCACAAGGCTGTGATGCTGTGAAAAGGAAAAATTAGGTAAACCCTTAAACTGTCCAGGCTTCATGCAAGGAGGTGAATCCTGAGCCATGGGGTGGTAAAGGAGATCAATAAAGTGTGCCAGTCTTACTAAGATGAGGAGACCCAGATCAGAGTTCATGGATATAGCTGGAGGTGGTGAGACAGGTTTCTGAAGAGAAGAAAGCAGTCAAGAAAAGAGCTTCAAAAGCTTGTATTCTCTTGAGTCTTTATTGAATACTAAGTTATTCATATAGAGGGTCAAACTATACAAGGTGATTCAGTAGAGCAACTGGATAGGAGCGGAAATGTTCCCCGAGGTCACAAAAGGCTGAGAATAATTTCTGCAGACTCCAGATCAGAGAGTCTTCAGCAATCAAATGCAACATTTACTAGAAATTCCAGAAGGATCATATCTAAGTAAGGGAAACACATTACTCAGAAAGTAAGTGCTATTTTAGAAAATCTTAACAAAATGTTAAAATAAACCTCATAACGATCACACAGAACTGGGAGAAACTCAACAGCCCACCAAAATAGTGAGCCAAGCATTTATCACAGGAAGTCTAAAAGAGTCAGAGACATTCAACAGCACTAAGTTACTAGACATGCTAAGACATAGGAAAGTGTGAAAACTAACCAGTAGAGTAGAAAGAAACCTCAAATGATAGAGAAGGTGAAAAAGATGGAAAATATATTAAAACAGGTATTAAAAATAAAGATTGTAAAGAAATGCATAAAGGTAATAAAGAGGAAAATGGAAGATACATATTTTAAAAATCCAAAATCACTATTTAAAATGAAAGTGTCTTTTTCATTCGATATAGTCCCACTTGGTATACTTTCTTTCAATGCTTGTATTTTTGGTCCTAACGAAAAAAACATTGCCTATACCAAAGTCAAGATTTTTCCCTATGTTTTTTTCCCAAGAGTTTTACAGTTTAAGGTCTTCTGTTTAAGTTTTTGATTCATTTTGCCTTTATTTTTATGTGAGGTATAAGCCTAACTGTTTTGTGTGTAGATATAGTTTTTACTAATTCCATTTGAGACTATCTTTTTCCCATTCTGAGTTCGTGGCACAAAGATTAGTTGATTATATATGCATGAGTTCATTTCTGGGCTCTTTCCTCTTTAAGGGCTTCCCTGGTCACCCAGTGGTCAAGAACCTGCCTGCCAATGCAGGAGACATGGGTTCGATCCCTGGGTCAGAAAGATCCCTTGGCAAAGAAATGGCAACCCACTCCACTATTCTTGCCTGGGAAATCCCATGGACAGAGGAACCAGGTGGGCTACAGTCCATGGGGGTCACAAAATAGTCAAACACTTAGAATTAATGACTAAACAACAACAAATCCTTTCCAAAGGTCTATGCTGCTGCTGCTAGGTCACTTCAGCTGTGTCCAACTCTGTGCAACCCCATTGTTGGCAGCCCACCAGGCTCCCCCATCCCTGGGATTCTCCAGGCAAGAACACTGGAGTGGGTTGCCATTTCCTTCTCCAATGTGTGAAGGTGAAAAGCAAAAGCGAAGTCGCTCAGTTATGTCTGACTCTCAGCGACCCCTGGACTGCAGCCTACCAGACTCCTCCATATGTGGGATTTTCCAAGCAAGAGTACTGGAGTGGGGTGCCATTGCTTTCTCCTCCAAAGGTCTATACATCTGTCTTAATGCCAGTATCACATTTTTTTAATTACTGTGGTTTAACAATCTAAGTATCCATTAACAGATGAATATATAAATAAAATGTGATATATCACTTCATGGGAAATAGATGAGAAAACAGTGGAAACAGTGTTAGACTTTATTTTGGGGGCTCCAAAATCACTGCAGGTGGTGACTGCAGCCATGAAATTAAAAGACGCTTACTCCTTGGAAGAAAAATTATGACCAACCTAGATAACATATTGAAAAGCAGAGACATTACTTTGCCAACAAAGGTCCATCTACTCAAGGCTATGCTTTTTCCTGTGGTCATGTATGGATGTGAGAGTTGGACTGTGAAGAAAGGTGAGTGCCAAAGAATTGATGCTTTTGAACTGTGGTGTTGCAGAAGATTCTTGAGAGTCCCTTGGACTGCAAGGAGATCCACGCAGTCCATTCTGAAGGAGATCAGCCCTGGGATTTCTTTGGAAGGAATGATGCTGAAGCTGAAACTCCAGTACTTTGGCCACTTCATGCAAAGAAAGAATTGACTCATTGGAAAAGACTCTGATGCTGGGAGGGATTGGGGGCAGGAGGAGAAGGAGTCAACAGAGGATGAGATGGCTGGATGCCATCACTGACTCGATGGACGTGAATCAGAGTGTACTCCGGGAGTTGGTGATGAACAGGGAGGTCTGGCATGCTGTGATTCATAGGGCACAAAGAGTTGGACACAACTGAGCAACTGAACTGAACTGAACTGAACTGATGCATAAAATGGAGATATCATGCAAACTTTAAAAACATGGGGATCCTGCCACTTACGACAACATAGATGAATTTGGAGGGTAAGTGAAATGTCAGTAAGGACAAATATTGCATGATTCCACTTTCTTCAGATAATACAACAATGATTGTTGGAGGCTGGGGGCTGGGGGAAGTGTAGAGTTGTTATTGAGTGTACTAGACAGTTATTTACTGTTTCTTAGCTTTGAGAATATCTATAATATTTTATAGATACTACTTATTCAATTTAAACTGCATTTATAGTTTAGAGCTGTAACTAGGTACATCATACCAAAAATTCCAGTTATCCTTATGAAGATTTATAAATTAATTCTACATAACTTTTTGGAATCCCAATAAATTTGGTTGAAGATAAATTAATTTTCTTTACATATATATTAGGAAGAAGTAGTAGTAAAAATAATGATCAGATTAAAACAAGGAATTGGGAATTGAAAGTGATATCTAGATACTGGAACTGGTGAGAACAGTCTTTGTGTTCTTTTTTCTGAGGAAAACCTTCTTTACTCAGTCTACTGATTCAAGTGCTAATCTCTTCTCAGAATAATCTTTATAGATCCAGAAATAATGTTTATTAGCTACCTCTGGGCATTTTTTAACCTAGTCAAGTTGAAACATGAAACTATTTCAACTTCCATGTGAGTCACAGGAGTACCCAGCTTTAAAGGAAGGGAATTTAAGGAGAAGCCTGGCATGCTGCAGTCCCTGGGGTCAAAAAGAGTTGGACATCACAGGGCAACTGAACAACAACAATTGGGATCCCTACCTCTTGATAAGTGAGTTTCTATATATCATGAATCCATGTGGGATCATGTAGTATAGTAGTCAGAACAATTATCCCTTAATAAAGGATCCTCATCCAACTCCCTGAAATTTGTGTATATGTGACCTTACATAACAAAAAGATTTTGTAGATGTGACTAAGATTAAGAACCTTGAGATGGAAGAACATCTTGGATTATAAAAATGAGCTCAAACCTATGAGTCATCCAAAGTGGAGAACCTTTCCTAACAATGGTCAGAGAGAAAAGTGAGTATAAAATCGAGATCAGAAAGATGCATCATAATAACTTTATAGATTAAGAAAGAGGTGAAAGAATGTGAGCTGCCTCTAAAAATTGGAAAAAGCAAGAAACTGGGTGTTTCCTCTAGAGAATCTGGAAAGGAATTCAGCCCTGCAAACATCTTGATTTTACCCAGTCGTTCAGTTTAGTTCAGTTCAGTCACTCAGTCATGTCCGACTCTTTGCGACCCCATGAATCGCAGCACGCCAGGCCTCCCTCTCCGTCACCATCTCTCAGAGATCACTCAGACTCACATCCATCGAGTCTGTGATGCCATCTAGCCATCTCATCCTCTGTCATCCCCTTCTCCTCCTGCCCCCAATCCCTCCCAGCACCAGAGTCTTTTCCAATGAGTCCACTCTTCGCATGAGGTGGGCAAAGTACTGGAGTTTCAGCTTTAGCAACATTCCTTCCAAAGAAATCCCAGGGTTGATCTCCTTCAGAATGGACTGGTTGGATCTCCTTGCAGTCCAAGGGACTCTCAAGAGTCTTCCCAACACCACAGTTCAAAAGCATCAATTCTTTGGTGCTCAGCCTTCTTCACAGTCCAACTCTCACATCCATACATGACCACAGGAAAAACCATAGCCTTGACTAGATGGACTTTAGTCAGGAAAGTAATGTCTCTGCTTTTAAATATACTATGTAGATTGCCCTATTTGCTTCTGACCTACAGAATTGTAAGATAATAAATTTGTATTGTTTTAAGCCAAAATTTGTGGTAGTTTTTATAGCAGTAGCATACAAATAGAACAGAATATTCCATAAAGATCATTTTGTTACAGAGAACACTCTGCATATAAATCCTTTCTAAATTCCAGCTGACCCCTAAACTAGGCATGCACTGAGCATGCAATAAACACAGTAGCTAAAATAACTGAATGCTTCTACCCTTCTGCAAGAAGATCCAGCCAATCCATCCTAAAAGAAATCACTCCTGGGTGTTCATTGGAAGGACTGATATTGAAGCTGAAACTCCAGTACTTTGCCCACCTGGTGCAAAGAGCTGACTCATTTGAAAAGACTCTGAGGCTTGGAAAGGTTGAAGGCAGAAGAAGTAAACGACACAGGATGAGATGGTTGGATGGCATCACCAACTCAATGGACATGAGTTTGAGTAAACTCCAGGAGTTGATGATGGACAGGGAGGTCTTGAATGCTGCAGTCCATGGGGTCACAAAGAATGGGACATGACCGAGTGACTGAGCTGAACTTAATGCATCTGAAGGGTACAGATTTGTAGTTTGAGTCTAGACAAGATTCAGTTCAGTTCAGTCGCTCAGTCGTGTCCGACTCTTTGTGACCCCATGAATCGCAGCACGCCAGGCCTCCCTGTCCATCACCATCTGTCGGAGTTCATTCAGACTCACATCCATTGAGTCTGTGATGCCATCCAGCCATCTCATCCTCAGTTGTCCCCTTCTCTTCCTGCCTCCAATGCCTCCCAGCATCAGAGTCTTTTCCAATGAGTCAACTCTTCGCATGAGGTGGGCAAAGTACTGGAGTTTCAGCTTCAGCATTGTTCCTTCCAAAGAAATCCCAGGGTTGATCTCCTTCAGAATGGACTGGTTGGATCTCCTTGCAGTCCAAGGGACTCTCAACAGTCTTCTCCAATACCACAGTTCAAAAGCATCAATTCTTCTGCACTCAGCTTTCTTCACAGTCCAACTCTCACATCCATACAAGACCACTGGAAAAACCATAGCCTTCACTAGACGGACCTTAGTCGGCAAAGTAATGTCTCTGCTTTTGAATATACTATCTAGGTTGGTCATATCTTTTCTTCCAAGGAGTAAGCGTCTTTTAATTTCATGGCTGCTGTCACCATCCGCAGTGATTTTGGAGCCCCCTCAAAAAAAAAGGCTGACACTGTTTCCACTGTTTCCCCATCTATTTCCAAAGAAGTGATGGAACCGGATGCCATGATCTTCATTTTCTGAATATTGAGCTTTAAGCCAACTTTTTCACTCTTCTCTTTCACTTTCATCAAGAGGCTTTTTAGCTCCTCTTCACTTTCTGCCATAAGGGTGGTGTCATCTGCATATCTGAGATTATTGATATTTCTCCCGGCAACCTTGATTCCAGCTTGTGCTTCTTCCAGTCCAGCATTTCTCATGTTGTACTCTGCATATAAGTTAAGTAAGCAGGGTGACAATATACAGCCTTGACGTACTCCTTTTCCTATTTGGAACCAGTCTTTTGTTCCATGTCCAGTTCTAACTGTTGCTTCTTGACCTGCATACAGATTTCTCAAGAGGCAGGTTAGGTGGTCTGGTATTCCCACCTCTTGAGGAATTTTCCACAGTTTATTGTGATCCACACAGTCAAAGGCTTTGGCATAGTCAATAAAGCAGAAATAGATGTTTTTCTGGAACACTCTTGCTTTTTCCATGATCCAGTGGATGTTGGCAATTTGATCTCTGGTTCCTCTGCCTTTTCTAAAACCAGCTTGAACATCAGAGAGTTCACAGTTCACGTATTGCTGAAGCCTAACAATGTAAATTTATACAAAGAAAAAAAAAGTACTGATTTTTAAGAGAACTCAAAGAAAACCTATAATATATTTACAAATTCAAAATGCAGTTTACATTTCATCAGTTCAGTTGTTCAGTTTTATCCAGCTCTTTGCAACCCCATGAATTGCAGTACACCAGGCCTCCTTGTCCATCACCAACTCCCAGAGTTCCCCAAACTCATGTCCATCGAGTCAGTGATGCCATCCAGCCATCTCATCCTCTGTTGTCCCCTTCTCCTCCTGCCCCCAGTCCCTCCCAGCATCAGGGTCTTTTCCAATGAGTCAACTCTTCACATTAGGTGGCCAAGTATTGGAGTTTCAGCCTCAGCATCAGTCCTTCCAATGAACACCCAGGGCTGATTTCCTTTAGGATGGACTAGTTGGATCTCCTAGCAGTCCAAGGGACTCTCAACAGTCTTCTCCAGCACCACAGTTCAAAAGCATCAGTACTTTGGTGCTCAGCTTTCTTCACAGTCCAACTCTCACACCCATATCTGACCACTGGAGAAACCATAGTCTTGACTAGATGGACCTTTGTTGACAAAGTAATGTCTCTGCTTTTGAATATGCTATCTAGGTTGGTCGTAACTTTCCTTCCAAAGAGTAAATGTCTTTTAATTTCATGACTGCAGTCACCATCTGCAGTGATTTTGGAGCCCCCAAAACAAAGTCTGACACTGTTTTCACTGTTTCCCCATCTATTTCCCATGAATTGATGGTACCAGATGCCATGATTTTACATTTCATATCTATGAATAAAAATATGACCCATATTCAGGGAGAACATCATTAATGAAGACTGACCAGGAATTGGGCCAGTCCATATGTGGAACTAGCAAGTATTTTAAAGTCTCTACCATATAAAAGCTGGAAAAAAGTTAAATCTTGTCATAATTAATGACTACAAAGGAATCACAGTAGAGAGGTATTAATAAATACCATAAAAATAATTAATTGAAATTTACAGAACACAATATCAAAGTATTAATAAATACCATAAAAATAATTAATTGAAATTACAGAACACAATATCTTGTGTGAAAAAGTAAATATATGAACTTAAGTAGAGATTGTGCCTAATGTAATAGAGAGTTATTAAATTTGATCAATAAAAATAGTCAGGTAGGTGGAATAGAAGAAAGGTTTTTAAAACTGAAAAAAGTTGAGTGTCAGTTACTTTGAGACAATAAATACCAAAGGCTTAATAATAGTGTGATAGGAATAAATGACCAGAAGAAAAGAAGAAAATGGACCTGAAAAAGTATTTAAAGTCATATGGCCAAAATCTCCTACACTTGGGGAAATATTACAAGTAAAAGATTCATGAAAACCAGCAAACTCTAAGTAGATAAATAAAGAGAAAATGACATATAGGCAAATCACAGCCAAACTGACCAAAAATTAAAATGAGAGAAAATCTTGAAAGTAGGCAATGAAAAGCAACACATTAAATTTAGTGGATCTAAAATACAAATAACCTGTGTCCTATCCACATAATCAATGAAAAAGGATACTATTAAGAATTGTATGTCCATTAATCATACCAATGTTCTTAGGTCAGTCTACTAAAGCAATAAAATTAGAGCAAAAATAAACACATGAAACTTAAACAAACTTATAAGCTTTTTTACAGCAAAGGAAATCATACACAAAACAAAAACACATACTACAAAATGGGAGAAAATATTTGCAAACAATACAACCAACAAGGGATTAACCTTGAGAATATACAAACAGCTCATGAAGCTCAACATCAAAAGCAATCCAAAGGAAATATGGGAATAATATCTATATAGACATTTCTACAAAGATGTACATATGGCCAAAAAGTACATGAAAGGATGCTCAAAACCACTGCATATACAGTTCAGTTGCTCATTCGTATCTGACTCTGAGACCCCATGGCCTGCAGCATGCTAGGCTTCCCTGTCCATCACCAACTCCCAGAGCTTACTCAAACTCATGTCCATTTAGTCAGTTATGCCATCCAACTATCTCATCCTCTGTTGCCCCCTTCTTCTCCCCCGCCTTCAATCTTTCCCAGCATCACGGACTTTTCCAATAAGTCAGTTCTTCCCATCAGATGGCCAAAGTACTGAAAAGTCAGCTTAAACATCAGTCCTTCCAGTGAATATTCAGGACTGATTTCTTACAGAATTGACTGGTTGGATCCCCAAGCAGTCTAAGAGACTGTTAACAGTGTTCTCCAACACTACAGTTCAAAAGCATCAATTCTTCAGCACTTGGCTTTCTTTATAGTCCAACTCTCACATCCATATATTATTACTAGAAAAACCATAACTTTGACTAGATGGACCATTGTTGGCAGAGTAATGTCTCTGCTTTTTAATATGCTGCCTGGTTGGTCATAATATTTCTTGCAAGGAGCAAGTGTCTTTTAATTTCATGGCTGCAGTCATAATGGGCAGTTATTTTACAGTCCCCCAAAATAAAGTCTGTCACTACTTCCATTGTTTACCCATCTATTTGCCATGAAGTGATGGGACCAGAGGCCATGATCTCAGTTTTCTGAATGTTTAGCTTTAAGCCAACTTTTTCACTCTCCTCTTTCTCTTTCATCAAGAGGCTCTTTAGTTCTTTTTCACTTTCTGCCATAAGGGTGGTGTCATCTGCATATCTGAGTTTATTGATATTTCCCTAGGTAACCTTGATTCCAGATTGTGCTTCATCCAGTTCAGCATTTAACAAGAGGTACTCAGCATATAACATAAATAAGCAAGGTGGGGAAAAAACAAACAAACAAACAGCTTTGATACACTCTTTTCCCGATTTGGAACCAGTTTGTTTTTCCAAACTGTTCTAACTGTTGCTTCCTGACTTGCATACAGATTTCTCAGAAAGGAGGTCAGGTGTTCTGGTATTTCAGTCTCTTTAAGAATTTTCCAGAGTTTGTGGTGATCCACACAGTCAAAGGCTTTGGTGTGATCAATAAAGCAAAAGTAGATGTTTGTCTCGAACTCTCTTGAAAGTGAAAGAGAGAGTGAAAGAGGAGAGTGAAAAAGTTGACTTAATGCTCAACATTCAGAAAACTAAGATTATGGCATCTGGTCCCATCACTTCATGGGAAATAGAAGGGGAAACAGTGGAAACAATGGCTAACTTTATTTTGGGGGGTTCCAAAATCAGATGGTGATTGCAGCTATGATATTAAAAGACACTTAGTCCTTGGAAGGAAAGTTATGACAAACCTAGACAGCATATTAAACAGCAGAGACATTACTTTGCAAACAAAGGTCCGTCTAGTCAAGGTTATGGTGGCCATGTATGGATGTGAGAGTTGGACTATAAAGAAAGCTGAGTGCCAAAGAATAAATGCTTTTGGAGTGTGGAGTTTTAGAAGACTCTTGAGAGTCCCTTGGACTGCAAGGAGCTTCAGCCAGTCATTCGTAAAGGAAATCAGTCCTGGGTGTTAATTGGAAGGACTGATGTTGAAGCTGAAACTCTAATACTTTGGCCACCTGATGTGAAGATCTGACTCATTTGAAAAGACCCTGATGCTGGGAAAGATTGAAGGCAGGAGGAGAAGGGGATGACAAAGTATAAGATGGTTGGATGGCATCACCAACATGATGGACATGGGTTTGGGTAGACTCTGGGAGATGGTGATGGACAGGGAGACTTGCCGTGCTGCGATTCATGGGGTCGCAAAGAGTCGGACACGACTGAGCAACTGAACTGAACTTGTTTTTTGATGATCCAATGGATGTTGGAAATTTGATCTCAGGTTCCTCTACCTTTTCTAAATCCACCTTGAACATGTGGAAGTTCACATACTGTTGAAGCCTGGCTTGGAGATTTTGAGCATTACTTTCCTAGCGTGTGAGATGAGTGCACTGTGTGGTAGTTTTACCATTCACTGGCATTGCCTTTCTTTGGGATTGGAATAAAAACTGACCTGTTCCAGTCCTCCTGAGTTTTACAAATTTACTGGTACACTGAGTATAGCACTTTCACAGCATCATCTTTTAGGTTTTGAAATAGCTCAACTGGAATTTCATTACCTCCACTAGCTTTGTTTGTAGTGATGCTTCCTAAGACACATTTGACTTCGTATTCCAGGATGTCTGGCTCTAGGTGAGTGATCACACCATCATGGTTACCTGGGTTATGAAGATCTGTTTTGTATAATTCTTCTGTGTATTACTGACACCTCATCTTAATATCTTCTGCTTCCTTTAGGTTCATACAATTCCTCTCCTTTATTTTGCCCATGTTTGCATAAAATGTTTGCTTGGTATCTCTAATTTTCTGAAGAGATCTCTAGTCTTTCCCATTCTATTGTTTTCCTCTATTTCTTTGCATTGACCCTAAGGAAGGTTTTCTTATCTCTCCTTGCTATTCTTTGGAACTCTGCATTCAAATGGGTATATCTTTCCAATACTCCTTTGCCTTTTGTGTCTTTTTCTTTTCACAGCTATTTGTAAGGCCTCCTCAGACAACCATTTTGCCCATTTGCATGTCTTTGACATGCCTTCAGAACCCCTGAACAGTATGAAAAGGCACTGAATATTAGAGAAATGCAAATTAAAACTACAATGTTGTATCACCACACTCTAGTCAGAATGGCCATCATCAAAAATTCTAAAAACAATAAATGCTGGAAAGTGATATCACTCAATCATGTCTGACTCTTTGCAACCCCATGGACTATACAGTCAATGGAATTTTCCAAGCCAGAATACTGGAGTGATGGATCTTCCCAACTCAGGGATTGAAACCAGGCCTTCTAGCATTGCAGGCAGATTCTTTACCAACTGAGCTACAATTCAGTTCAGCTTAGTTCAGGTGCTCAGTTGTGTCCAACTCTTTGTGAACCCATGAACTGCAGCATAACAGGCTTCCCTATCCATCACCATCTCCTGTACCATGCTCAAACTCATGTCCATTGAGTCAGTTAAGTCATCTAACCATCTCACCCTCTGTCATCCCCATCTCCTCCTGCCTTCAACCTTCCCCAGCATCAAGGTCTTTCCAGTGAGTCAGTTTTTCACATCAGTTGGCCAAAGTAATGGAGTTTCAGCTTCACCATCAGTCCTTCTAATGACTATTCAGGATTGATTTCCTTCACAATGGACTGGTTGGATCTCCTTGCAGTCCAAGTGTCTCTCAACAGTCTTCTCCAACAAAACAGTTCAAAAGCATCAGTTGATCAGTGCTCAACTTTCTTTGTGGTCAAACTCTCACATCCATACATGACTACTGGAAAAACCATAGCTTTGACTGGATGGACCTTTGTTAGCAAAGTAATGTTTCTTCTTTTTAATGTGCTATCTAGTTTGGTCATAGATTTTTTTGAAGGTGCAAGCATCTTTTAATTTCTTGGCTGCAGTCACCAACGTCATTAGTTTGGAGCCCAAGAAAATAAAGTGTGGTGTCACTGTTTCCATTGTTTCCCCATCTATTTGCCATGAAGTGATGGGACTGGATACCATGATCTTTGTTTCCTGAATACTGAGTTTTAAATCAACTTTTTCACTCTCTCTTTCACTTTAATCAAAAGGCTCTTCAGTTCCTCTTTGCCTTCTGCCATAAGGATGGTGTCATCTGTGTATCTGAAGTTATTTATATTTCTCCTGGCAATCTTTTTGTTGTTGTTGTTGTTATTTTATTTTATTTTCTATTTTACTTAATAATACTGTATTGGTTTTGACATACATTGGCATGAATTCACCACAAGCGTACATGAGTTCCCAATCCTGAACCCCCCTCCCACCTCCCTCCCCATATCATCTCTCTGGGTCATCCCAGTGCACCAGACCCAAGCAACCTGTATCCTGTATCAAACCTAGACTGATGATTCATTTATTACATGATAGTATACATGTTTCAATGCCATTCTCCCAAATCATCCCACCCTCTACCTCTCCCACAGAGTCCAAAAGTCTGTTCTATACATCTGTGTCTCTTTTGCTGTCTCACATACAGAATTCCAGCTTGTGCTTCTTCCAGCCCGGCATTTCACATGAAGTGCTCTGCATATAAGTTAAATAAACAGTGATGATTTACAGCCTTGACAGACTCTTTTCCTAATTTGGAACCAGTGTGTTGTTCCATGTCCACTTTTAACTGTTGCTTCTTGCTGCATGCAGATTTCTCAGGAGGTGGGTCAGGTGGTCTGGTATTCCCATCTCTTGGAGAATTTTCCACAGCTTTTGTGATCCACACAGTCAAAGTCATTGGCTTAGTCAATAAAGCAGAAGTAGACTTTTTTTTTTTTTTTCTTCTGGAACTCTTGCTTTTTCTGTGATCCAGCGGATGTTGGCAATTTGATTTCTGGTTCCTCTCCCTTTTCTATGTCCAGTTTGAACATCTAGAAATGCTTGGTTCACTTACCATTGAAGCCTGGCTTGGAGAATTCTGAGCACTAATCTGCAAATGTGTGAGATGAGTGCAATTGTGTGGTAGTTTGAGCATTCTTCGGCATTACCTTCTTTGGGATTGAAATGAAAATTGACCATTTCCAGTCCTGTGGCTTCACAACAAGATGGCAGTATAGATGGACCTGCACTCATTTTCTCCTTCAAGAATTTCACAATTATAACTCACTGCTTAACAACCATCACAGGATAATGTTGGATCCCACCAAAACGATTCCCATGTCCAAGGGCAAAGGAGAAGCCCCCATAAGATGGTAGGAGGGGCAAAATAGCATTTAGAATCAAACCCCATACTAGCCAGAGATGCTCAACCCGAAACCTGTGTGCACTAGGACCCAGAGACCCCACAGAGACTAAGCCAGACCTACCTTTGAGTATTTGAGTGTCTCCTGTGGAGGCATGGGTCAGCAGTGGCCTGCTGCTGGGACAGGGCCTCTGGTTGCAGCAGACCTGGGTCAGGCAGTGTTACCCACCATAGAGCTGCCCAGCAGATGACACCCAAACTGCAGAACAATTAAAACAAGGAAATTCTCACACTGTTAAGAAATTCTAGGACCCACAACAGATTTCCCAACCTGGGGACACAGAAAAAGGACTGAGAACCCCAGAGAATTTGACTTTGGAGGCCAGTGCATTTATTACAGAACTTCCACATACTGGGGAAACAGTCTCTTGGAGAACTGCCATTTCAGTTCAGTTCAGTTTAGTTACTCAGTCATCTCCAACTCTTGTGACCCCTCCCCCATAGACTGCAGCATGCAGGGCTTCCTTGTACATCATGAACTCCCTCAGCCTACTCAGACTAATGTTCATTGAGTCAGTGATGCCATCTAACAATCTCCTTCTGTCGTCCCATTCTCCTCCCGCCTTCAATCTTTCCCAGCATCAGGAGTTTTTCAAATGAGTCAGTTCTTCGCATCAGGTAGAAAAAGTATTGGAGTGAGTTTCAGCTTTAGCATCAGTCTTTCCAATGAATATTCAGGACTGATCTCCTTTAGCATGGACTGGTTGGATCTCCTTGCAGTCCAAGGGACTCTCAAAAGTCTTCTCCATCAACACAGTTCAAAAGCATCAATTCTTTGGCACTCAACTTTCTTTATAGTCCAACTCTCACATCCATACATGACTACTGGGAAAACCATAGCTTTGACTAGATGGGCCTTTGTTGGCAAAATAATGTCTATGCTTTTTAATATGCTGTCTAGGTTGGTCATAACTTTTCTTCCAAGGAGCAAGAGTACTTTAATTTCATGGCTGCAGTCATTATCTGCATTGATTATGGAGGCAAAAATAAAAAAATGAAGTCTGTCATTGTTTCCACTGTTTCCCCATCTATTTGCCATGAAGTGATGGGACCAGATGCCATGATCTTCGTTTTCTGAATGTTGAGTTTTAAGCCAACTTTTTCACTCTTTCACTTTCATCAAGAGGCTCTTTAGTTCTTCTTTGCTTCCTCCCATGAGAGTGGTATTACCTGCATATCTGAGGTCATTGATATTTCCCCTGGCATTCTTGGTTCCAGCTTGTGCTTCATCCAGCCCAGCATTTCTCATGATGTACTCTCAACATGTTAAATAAGTAGGGTGACAATATACAGCCTTGACGTACTCCTTTTCCTATCTGAAACCAGTCTGTTGTTCTATGTCCAGTTCTAACTGTTGCTTCCTGACTTGCATACAGATTTCTCAGGAGGCAGGTCAGGTGGTATGGTACTCCCATCTTTTTAAGAATTTTCCACAGTTTGTTGTGATCCACACAGTCAAAGGCTCTGGCATAGTCAATAAAGCAGAAGCCTCAGATTCTAGAGAGTGTTGAGAAAAGGTAACACTCCTACACTCTAGGTAAGAATGTAAATTGGCAAGGCCACTATGGTCTGCCATATGACTATGAACTGCCATATGACCCAGAAATCCCACTTTGGGTTTATATTTGGAGAAACACATAATTTCAAAAGATACATGTATCCCAATATTCATTGCAATACAATATACAATAGCCAAGACATGGAAGAAACCTAAATATCCATTACAGATGAATGGATAAAGAAGATATAATACACATATATACAATGAAATAATATTCAGCCATAAAAATAATGAAATAATGCCATTTTCAGCAACATGGATGGATCTAGATTATCACACCACGTGAAGTAAGTCAGATTGAAATAGGCAAATATCATATGATGTTATTAATATGTAGAATCTAAAACAGTGATACAAATGAACTTATTTATAAAATAGAAACAGACTCACAGACTTAGAAAACAAATTTATTGTTACCAAAGGTGAAAGGTGGGAAAGGGATAAATTAGAAGGTTGGGATTAACAGATAGACACTACCTTATATAAAACAGATAATCAACAAAGACATGCTGTATAGAACAGGAACCACATTCAATGCTCTGTAATAACATGTATGGGGAAAAAAATCTGAAAAAAATAAGTATATGTATTTGTATAACTAAATTGTTTTGCAGTACACATGAAAAGAACACAACACCGTAAATTAGCTATCCTCCAATACAAAATAATTTTTAAGAAAGCATATATACATTATTGATAAAAACAGAAGATGTTATGCATATATACAATAGAACACAACTCAGCCATAAAAAATTAAAATAATGACATTTAGAGCAACATAGATGGATCTAGATAATACCATACTAACCGAAGTAAATCAGAAAGAGACATATACCCTATGATATCACTTATATGCAGAATCTAAAATATGACACAACTTATCTATGAAACAGAAACAGACTCACAGATATAGAGAACAGACTTGTGGTTGCCAAGGGGAAGATGGAGTAGAAAGAGGGATGAATTGGGAGTTTGGGATAGTGAATGCAAACTCTTACATATGAATACATAAACAAGAACAGGCTTTTGGACTCTGTGGGAGAGGGAGAGGGTGGGATGATTTGGGGGAATGGCACTGAAACATGTATAACATCATATAAGAAATGTATCACCAGTCCAGGTTTGATAAGGATGCTTGGGGCTGGTGCATTGGGATGACCCGGAGGGATGGTATGGTGAGGGAGGTGGGAGGGGGTTTCAGGATGGGGAACACATGTATGCCCATGGCGGATTCATGTTGATGTGTGGCAGAACCAATACAATATTGTAAAGTAAAAACAATAAAAATAATATATAATGATAAAAAAATAAAGGAAATTGAAAGATTAAAAAAAGTTCCTACAGTATATGATAGGTACTATATTCATTATCCTGTGATAAACCATATTGGAAAGGAATATGAAAATTATATATATATATATATATATATATATACATACATACACACACACACACACACACACACACAATAGGCTTCACAGGTAGCACAAGTAGTAAAGAACATGCCTGACATTGCAGAAGACATAAAACATGAGATTGATCCCTGGTTCAGGAAAATCCCCTGGAGGAGAGCCTGGCAACCCACTCCAGTGCCTAGAGAATCCATGGACAGAGGAGCCTGGTAGGCTATGGTCCATAGAGGCACAAAGAGTTAAACAAAACTGAAGCAAATTATAATGCATGTATGTATGTGTATGTGTATATATATATATATATATATATATGTGTG
The DNA here is from genome assembly GCA_917880005.1 of Nanger dama. Classification (NCBI taxonomy): domain Eukaryota; kingdom Metazoa; phylum Chordata; class Mammalia; order Artiodactyla; family Bovidae; genus Nanger; species Nanger dama. The sequence goes on along the minus strand of CAKJTW010000027.1, from coordinate 3,779,305 downwards.
TGTGTGTGTGTGTGTGTGTGTGTGTGTGTATAATCCAATCACTTTGTTGTTCATTAGAAATTAATACAGTATTGTAAATAAACTACACTTCAATAAAATAAATGTTTCAGTTCAGTTCACTCAGTCGTGTCCAACTCTTTGAGACCCCATGAATCCCAGCATCCCAGGCCTCCCTGTCCATCACCAACACCCAAAGTTCACTCAAACTCATGTCCATCGAGTTGGTGATGCCATCCAGCCATCTCATCCTTGGTTGTCCCCTTCTCTTCCTGCCTCCAATCCCTCCCAGGACCAGAGTCTTTTCCAATGAGTCAACTCTGTGCATGAGGTGACCAAAGTATTGGAGTTTCAGCTTTAGCATCAGCCCTTCCAAAGAACACCCAGGGCTGATCTCCTTTAGATTGGACTGGTTGGATCTCCTTGAAGTCCAAGGGACTCTCAAAATTCTTCTACAACATTACAGTTCAAAAGCATCAATTTTTCGTTGCTCAGCTTTCTTCACAGTCCGACTCTCACATCCATACATGACCACTGGAAAAATCATAGCTTTGACTAGATGGACCTTTGTTGCCAAAGCAATGTCTCTGTTTTTGAATATGCTATCTAGGTTGGTCATAACTTTCCCTTCCAAGGAGTAAGTGTCTTTTAATTTCATGGCTGCAATCACCATCTGCAGTTATTTTGGAGCCCCCAAAATAAAGTCTGACACTGTTTCCACTGTTTCCCCATCTATTTCCCATGAAGTGATAGGGCCAGATGCCATGATCTTACTTTTCTGAATGTTGAGCTTTAAGCCAACTTTCTCACTCTCCTCTTTCACTTTCATCAAGTGGCTCTTCAGTTCTTCTTCACTTTCTGCCATAAGGGTGGTGTCATCTGCATATCTGAGGTTACTGATATTTCTCCCATCAATCTTGATTCCAGCTTGAGCTTCATCCACCCCAGCATTTCTCATGATGTACTCTGCATAGAAGTTAAATAAACAGGGTGACACTATACAGCCTTGATGTACTCCTTTTCCTATTTGGAACCAGTCTGTTGTTCCATGTTCAGTTCTAACAATTGTTTCCTGACCTGCATATAGGTTTCTCAAGAGGCAGATCAGGTGGTCTGGTATTCCCATCTCTTTCAGAATTTTCCACAGTTTATTGTGATCCACACAGTTTAAGGCTTTGACATAGTCAATAAAGCAGAAATAGATGTTTTTCTGGAACTCTCTTGCTTATTCCATGATCCAGTGGATGTTGGCAATTTCATCTCTGGTTCCTCTGCCTTTTCTAAAACCAGCTTGAACATCAGAGAGTTCACAGTTCACGTATTGCTGAAGCCTGGCTTGGAGAACTTTGAGCATTACTTTACTAGTGTGTGAGATGAATGCAATTGTGTGGTAGTTTGAGCATTCTTTGGCATTGCCTTTCTTTGGGATTGGAATGAAAACTGACCTTTTCCAGTCCTGTGGCCACTGCTGAGTTTTCCAAATTTGCTGGCATATTGAGTGCATCATTTTCATGGCATCATTTTTCAGGATTTGAAATAGCTTATCTGGAGTTCCATCACCTCCACTAGCTTTGTTCGTAGTGATGCTTTCTAAGGCCCACTTGACTTCACATTCCAGGATGTCTGGTTGTAGGTGAATGATCACATCATCATGATTATCTTGGTAGTGAAGATCTTTTTTGTACAATTCTTCCATGTATTCTTGCCACCTCTTCTTAATATCTTCTGCTTCTGTTAGGTCCATACCACTTCTTTCTTTTATAGAGCCCATCTTTGTGTGAAATGTTCCCTTGGTATCTCTAATTTTCTTGAAGAGATCGCTAGTCTTTCCCATTCTGTTTTTTTTTCCTCTATTTCTTTGCATTGATTGCTGAGGAAGGCTTTCTTATCTCTTCTTGCTATTCTTTGGAACTCTGCAGTCAGATGCTTATATCTTTCCTTTTTCCTTTGCTTTCGCCTCTCTTCTTTTCTCAGCTATTTGTAAGGCCTCCCCAGACATCCAGTTTACTTTTTTGCATTTCTTTTCCATGGGGATGGTCTTGATCCTTGTCTCCTGTACAATGTTATGAACCTCTGTCCATAGTTCATCAGGCACTCTATCTATCAGATCTAGGCCCTTAAATCTATTTCTCACTTTCACTGTATAATCATAAGGGATTTGATTTAGGTCATACCTGAATGGTCTAGTGGTTTTCCCTACTTTCTTCAATTTAAGTCTGAATTTGGTAATAAGGAGCTCAAGATCTGAGCCATAGTCAGCTCCCGGTCTTGTTTTTGCTGACTGTATAGAGCTTCTCCATCTTTGACTGCAAAGAATATAATCAATCTGATTTCAGTGTTGACTATCTGGTGATATCCATGTGTAGAGTCTTCTCTTGTGTTGTTGGAAGAGGGTGTTTGCTATGACCAGTGCATTTTCTTGGCAAAACTCTATTAGTCTTTGCCCTGCTTCATTCTGCATTCCAAGGCCAAATTTGCCTGTTACTCCAGGTGTTTCTTGACTTCTTACTTTTGCATTCCAGTCCCCAATAATGAAAAGGACATCTTTTTGTGTGTTAGTTCTAAAAGGTCTTGTAGGTCTTCATAGAACCATTCAACTTCAGCTTCTTCAGCATTACTGGTAGGGACATAGACTTGGATAACTGTGATATTGAATGGTTTGCCTTGGAAACGAACAGAGATCATTCTGTCATTTTTGAGATTGCATCCAAGTGCTGCATTTCGGACTCTTGTTGACCATGATGGCTACTCCATTTCTTCTAAGGGATTCTTGCCCACAGTAGTGGATATAATGGTCATCTGAGTTAAATTCACCCATTCCAGTCCATTTTAGTTCACTGATTCCCAGAATGTTGACATTCACTCTGCCATCTCCTGTTTGACCACTTCCAATTTGCATTGATTCATGGACCTATCATTCCAGTTCCCTATTCAATATCGATCTTTACAGCATCAGACCTTGCTTCTACCACCAGTCACATCTACAACTGGGTATTGTTTTTGCTTTGGCTTCATCTCTTCATTGTTTCTGGAGTTATTTCTCCACTTTCCTCCAGTAGAATATTGGGCACCTACTCCTTTAAATGGGAATTCTATTAATATATCTGGTGCAAATGGCCTTCAATAATAAAGGTAAATTAAAGATATTTCATGCAAAATAAGAGAACTTGTTTCTATCAGAGATGTATTGTAAGAAATAATAAAAGAAAATCTTTAGGCTGAAAGAAAATAGTATCAGATGAAAATTCATATGTGCACTAGAAATTATAATACTTGAATAAATATAAAAACAGGCTATTTTTCAGTATTTCTTTTGAGTTATATAACTGCTCAATACCAAAGGAACACCATAGCTTTGTGCAGTTTGGAATGTTTACAAATGCTATGCCTATGAGAATCATAACATAAAATAAAGGGAGAGGTGAGTAAATTAAAATTTTATAAGCACAATTCTCATTTTTGTAAACAGTTTCAATATTAGCTTATACAAACTTTAAATGTTAAACATGTATTTTTCAATCTTTAGAGAAATCTCTAAAGACATAAAGCATTATATTGGAAATGCTGTTCACTAAAATATATCTTTAAAAATACTTTTTTAACACAAAGGAAGGCATAAAAGGAAAGATGAAAAAGTATATACAAGAAAAATGAATAAAGGTACAATGGTAGTTATCACCTGTATATTTCTTACATTCAAATATTCATATATCTTATTTCTGACTAATATCTAATTGAACTTAAAGCAGTTTAAAATAGGAATCAGTCTACTATCTCCTAGTTTCAATGGGAATATCTATGATACTTCTTAGATACCATTTATGCATTTTTAAGTCTGTCCTTCAGAGTTGTTACTCTGCCTATCACATCCAAAATTCAAGTTGTCCTCATGAGAACTCTAAATACTTGTAAAATTGGCTGAATATCAATAATTCATTTTATAGACATTTTAGGGAATAATAGTGATACAAATGATGATCAGGTAAAAAGGATGTGAGAAACAGTAAATAAAAACTAGATCTTAGAACAGTTCTCCATTGATATCCTGTTAGGAACTAATGTAAGAGAACTTGACCGTTCCTTGGGGCATGGATTGAATTACAGGGTATAGAAGAGTGAAAGGCAAGATTCAGTATTTTCAGATAAAACAATAAGTTAAAATCCAAGTTCAGCTGAATAAAAAGTTTGCCTAATTTTTCTCTAGGAACTGAAACAAAATTGTAAATATCTGGTTAAAAGAGGACAGGAGAAATTACAAAATAAGAAAGGACTACTTTAGGATTATAAATGTAAAATAACACAAGGTCTGTTATTTATCACTGAAACCGGTTTAGTTAGAGTTTATTAACTTTCTTATTAGTGTGCTGCCTTTTTATTCACTTAGTGAATCTGCTTTAAGCTTATTAAAGTTTCCATTGGTTAGTCTTGGTTTTTCTGTTTTCTCTGTGAGAGCTTTATTATTCTCACTGTATCTACTTCCATCACTAGGGTTAAGATAAATATTATTCAAACAGTCAGAGTCCTAGCAGGAAATAAATGGCCCATTCAAATGTGTCTTATTTAAGGAGAAATTAAGCAACCTAGATGTCCATCAGCAGATGAATGGATAGGAAAGCTGTGGTACATATACACAATGGAGTGTTGCTGCTAAGTCACTTCAGTCGTGTCCGACGCTGTGCGACCCCGTAGACGGCAGCCCACCAGGCTCCCCCATCCCTGGGATTCTCCAGGCAAGAACACTGGAGTGGGTTGCCATTTCTTTCTCCAGTGCATGAAAGGGCAAAGAGAAGGGGAAGTCACTCAGTCATGTCCGACTCTTAGCGACCCCATGGACTGCAGCCCACCAGGCTCCTCCTTCCATGGGATTTCCCAGGCAAGAGTACTGGAGTGGGGTGCCATTGCCTTCTCTGAATGCAGTATTACTCAGCCATTAAAAAGTAATTTTTTTAACTTTTAAAAAGTACTTCCAGGGTGACGCTAGAGATGAAGAACCCACCTGCCAGTGCAGGAGGCAGAGACACGGGATGGATCCCTGAATCGGGAAGATCCCCTGGAGAAGGGCATGGGAACCCACTCCAGTACTCATGCCTGAAGAATGTCATGGGCAGAGGAGCCTGGTGGGCTACAGTTCATGGGATGGCAAAGAGTTGGACAGTACTAGAAGCAACTTAGCACACATGAGCATTTTAAGGTAGAAGCACCAGCCCCGAGCACCCTGTCACATGCATGGAACCTGGACTGGCGTTCTGTTTCACATATGATAATATACGTGTTCAGGGTGCCTGGGGCTGGTGCACTGGGATGACCCAGAGGGATGGGGATGGCGTGGGAGGTGGGAGGGGTGTTCAGGATGGGGAACACATGTTCACCTGTTGGGGATTCATGTCAATGTATGGCAAAACCACTACAATATTGTAAAGTAATTAGCGTCCAATTAAAATAAATAAATTTATAAAAATAAAATAGAAATGTCCTCCAATATTCAAAGTCATGCTGATAGTTAAACTCTTAACAAAATCTGAATGTTTTGTAAGTTGTCTAGTTTTTTTTTTAATAAATATACTACAAATATTTTTAAAAGATTTCAAAGTTTTGAATTATTTCAAAATAAAAACTATAAAATAAATTTAAAAATAAATAAATAAAGGTATAAGCAAACAGTATGCAAAAATGGAGATGCTATTCCCAGGGTCTGGTGAAAGCCAATGCAGTTACTGCACTTACTCTGAAAAGGTAAGGAAAGGACCTCATTTTTACTAAAACCCAAACAGAAAGAGGGCTGTGTGGACAGAGTTCCCTTTGGGGAGAGGGTACCTTTGGGAAAGAGAGTTCCCTGAATAGGAAGGGCCCACTTCATGAAAAGAATCAATTATTTGGGAAGAGAGGACCAAGATTAAATACCTTGACTACTCTCCTCCTTTCCTCAAGTTTCCTACTGGTAATTCCACCCCACTGGCCATGAAAAATGAAGAAGTCTCTACATTTTACCCATGCAAATCCCACCTCTAGGCACAGATCTGAGGAAAGCATGAAGAAACAGATCTATATTGTGAGAAGTCACTGTACGTGGGAAGAACTCTATCTTTCTCTTATACAGGCATAATATTTTTGACATACTAGATACAGTATTTCTATACAGTATATCACTGTTTTTGACAGCTTGCAAATATAGTCTTCTCTCAGTATCTGAATGAGATTGGTTCTAGGACCCTCTAAGTATACCAGAATCCAAGAATGCTCAAGTCCTTTATTAAAATAGCATAGTATTTGCATATGAGCTACTCAGTCCTCCCATACACTTTAAATAAAATCTAGATTTTGTGTGAAACCTAATACAAAGTAAACATTGTATAAAAACTTGCCAGTGCATGGAAATTCAAGTTTTGTTTTTTGGAACTTTCTAGATATTTTTGGTAATATTTTGAAGTGGGTTTAATCTACAGATGTGGAACTCTCAGAAAAGCAGGACTAACTATAATATTAACTTGGCTACTGACTAAATGAATTCATTTATTTATAAAAATAACGTGTTACATAGATATTTCTATATGCCATAATTTAGCTCTATATCATATAGTGATAACTAACATCTATACCATATTAAAAATGACAGTTGGCTATGATATCTGAAATTTGTAATGTAAATTTAATCGAAAACTTACATTTACTATAAATGATTTCTGATAAGCTCTTATATTTTCAAATAAATAATGAATGTGTGTGGATTTATTATGTATGATATACATATATAAATTATTATATAATTTATGTTTAAATGCCTCAAGTATTTATAAATTTGTCTTCTAAGTTTTCATTTTTTCCCAAGTTTTACCTTACTCATTGAATCACTGAATTTTTCTTAAAGTTGCATCCTCTGAACAGACCATATGTCTTTTTAGTTGATGGTAAAACAATTTTTGGTAAATAATCCTTTCAAGTCTGTCATATGCCTTTGAAAGCTTCATTAACTCTTTTAGGCCACTAGCAAATTACTACTTCAGTGCACCAAATGTTCCCCTTGTCACCTAAAATAGTTTTGCAGCTTCTAAAACAGTCTAACATGGTCTTAAAAAATTGGTTACCACTGAGAGGCTTACTGTGAGAAAGAACAGCACAGTTTAAGGCACATTATTACTTGCAGTCATTCAGTTGGGAGCTGAGAGAATTTGTGCTGGGATACATGAAATTATCCATATAAATAGTCAATATACGTGTTCTAGCGAAGAACACAGAATGCCATTTACCTCCAAGAAAACAGGGTGTGCCGTTGTATATAGAGAACAAAGGACTGAAGTCGTGTGGAGGTTCCCTTAGTCTATGTAATGAATTATATACTGTCAGATATAGAGCAACAGTTGCTTTTGGGAAAATGATGAAAATGACATATATTTAAATTCAGTAGAGCTGAGTTGAAATCAAAGGGTCAAATATGCAAAGAACCACCTGTGATGAGGGGAAATAGTAAATGGATTAAATGGAGACTCTTCAACAATGAAAGCAATACAATTTAAGTAGTTGAACAAGTAGATTTGCTATGTAATTATATTAGGGAAGAGTTTCTAAAACACAAACAGTTGTTAATTCTGAGAGATATTTGTCTTTCAAATGCACAGTGTGTTGTTTTCAATCATCAAAGCATTTTTCTCCAAATATGTATTGAAAATCAATAGTGTTCAAGTTGATGTAACAGTTCCAAAGTAACTAGGTATATGTTCTGCCCTAGAGAATCTTCATGTCTAGGGAGGGGAGATGAATCTCTTACATCATTAAATAAAATCTGGGATAAAATGATAAATGTTATTTTTTATTTCTAGTGGTATAATATTTGCTGTGGATCCACATGGGTCCATTCTTTTAGTCTACTCTTTCAAAATAATTTTGATGTTGAATCACTGACTATTTTGATTTCTAATAATAAGGAAAACCTTACTCACATGTACCTTACACTAGAGTTGGACAAATTTCAAGAATAAGTATTACTTCCAGTTCCTACAATTATGTATCTACAACTTGAGGTTAGATTGAAATTATGCCATACTCCATGCATAGCTCAGAGTCCTCCTCAGGTACATTGATATCTTTCTTTTCTGTCTATCGATCTATAACTTATTTACACAATAATAGAAAGGAAATAGAGATTAAAATTAGCCTAATATATTACAGTTTTTGTCATGGTAGAAAATAAAGCTGAATTATATAATTAAAATTCATATTTGAGTATTAACATAATCTCTAAAGATATATAATAAAACTACATAAAAATGACCAACCTCTTCATACTAAAATTTCACCTTTGTTTTTCATTGAATTATCTATTTTAGACAGTTTTTTTCCTAATAGGTCTTACTGATCTTCATTTATTCTGAAAGTAAAATGATTATGAACCATAATTTATTTAATCAATGCATACTTACTAGATGGTTTTACTGTATCAATTTTTTTTTGCATTAAAGTAGTATTCTTGGCTATATAATTGCATTTATATAGTATTATTTTAATTAATTGTTCAGCTGAAGTATAGCTTCTCCAGGGGCACTAGTGGTAAAGATCCCACCTGCCAGTGCAGGAGATGTAAGAGATGCAGGTTCAGTCCCTGGGTCAGGGTGATCCCCTGGAGGAGGGCATGGCAACCCACTCCAGGATTCTTGCCTGGAGAATCCCATGGACAGAGGAGCCTGGAGGGCTATAGTCCACAGTGTCAACACAACTGAGGCAACCTAACAAGCACACTAGCTTTGTCATAGCATGCATAGTTGATTTACAATGTGGTGTTAGTTTCATGTGTATAGTACAGCAATTCAGTGGGTGTGTGTGTGTACACACACACATATAAATAATAAATATATATATGGAATATATACTAAAGAATGTGCTAACCATCGGACAATTACACTCATCCCTCATGCTAGTAAGAGAATGCTTAAAATCTTGCATGCTAAGCTTCAGCACTATGCAATCTGATAACTTCCAGATGTCCCAGCTAGATTTAGAAAAGGAAGAGGAACCAGAGATCAAAATGCCAACATTCACTGGATCATAGAGAAAGTTAAGGAATCCAGAGAAACATCTGTTTCATTGGCTACACCAAAGCCTTTGACTGTTCAGTTCAGTTCAGTCGCTCAGTCATGTCCGACTCTTTGTGACCCCATGAATCGCAGCATGCCAGGCCTCCCCTGTCCATCACCAGCTCCCGGGAGTTCACTCAGACTCATGTCCATCGAGTCTGTGATGCCATCCAGCCATCTCATCCTTGGTCGTCCCTTTCTCCTCCTGCCCCCAATCCCTCCCAGCATCAGAATCGTTTCCAATGAGTCAACTCTTCGCATGACATAACCAAAGTACTGGAGTTTCAGCTTTAGCATCATTCCTTCCAAAGAAATCCCAGGGCTGATCTCCTTCAGAATGGGTGGACCATAATAAACTATGAAAAGCTCTTAAAGAGGTGGGAATAGCAGACCATCTTACTTGTCTCCTGAGAAACCTGTATGTGGATCAAGAAGCAACAGTTAGAGCCCTGTATGGAACAACTGATTGCTTCAAGATTGAGGAAGGAGTACAAGAGGGCTGTCTGCTGCCACCCTGCTTGCCTAATCTACACACTGACAAAATGCGAAATGCCTGGGCTGGATGAGTTACAAGCTGGACTCAAGATAGGTGGGAGAAATATCAGCAACCTCAGATATGCAGATGATACCACTGTAATGGCAGATAGTGAAGAGGAATTAAAGAGCCTCTTGATGAGGGTGAAGGAAGAGACTGAAAGAGTCGGCTTAAAACTAAATATTAGGAAAAAAACAAGATCATGGCATCTAGCCCCATTACTTCATGGCAAATAGAGAAGGAAAATGTAGAAGTAGTGACATATTTCCTCTTCTTGGGCTCTAAAATCACTGCAGATGGTGACCACAGCCATGAAATCATAGACGTTTGCTTCTTGGCAGGAAAGCGATGAGAAAACTAGACAATGTGTTGAAAAGCAGAGACATTACTCTGCTGACAAATGTCCAGTGGTCATGTACAGTTGTGAGAGATGGACCTTAAAGAAGGTAGAGCACCAAAGAACTGATGCCTTTAAACTATGGTGCTGGAGAAGACTCCTTTGAATCCCTTGGACAGCAAGGAGATCAAACCAGTCAATCTTAAGGAAAATCAACCCTGAATACCCATTGGAAGGACTGATGCTGGAAGCTGAAACTCCATTATTTTGGTCATCTCATGTGAACAGCTGACTCAGGAAAAGTCCCTGATGCTGGTAAAGATTGAGGGCAGAAAAAGAGGTTGTCAGAGGATGAGATGGCTGGATGGCATCACCAATACAATGGACCTGAAATTTGGGCAAACTTTGGGAGATGGTGAGGGACAGAGAGGTCTGGTGTGCTGCACTCCGTGGGGTTGCAAGAGTCGGACATGGGTGACTGAAAAACAATAACAATCCATGGAATGTACATATTGAGTAGAGTTCTTTGTGCTATACAGTAGGTTTTTATATCTATTTTATATACAGCAGTACCTTAAAGAAGCATTAATAATGAGTACATAAAAATCAGAAAAAGTTAACTAGTACAAACTAATTTGATTATACATTAAGTAAATTTAATGTAATTATTTTATCAAAATGGTAGTACATTTTTAGTTTTGTTAAATATTGACCTCACTAAACTTTACACATCATTTTACATTATGTGTGAGTCCCTGGTTCCCCACACCATTGGTAGAAATACTAGTCACCAAAATTGACTTAATTTGAATAAGAAAATTTCTGAATACATTGTCATTTGCCTCTCACCCAAGAAACTTTGATATGATATCAGATATGTGTCACCAAATAGACACTGTATCATTTATCTTTATTAAGAAATGATAACAGGAAAAATAATTGAAGAAAAAAGGAATCCAGTTGACAACCATGCAGACAATGTACTGCACAAATATCAAAAGCCACCTATGATCATAGCTAGATGATTTCATAGAGAGAGAAAGTTTGCAGACCAAGTTTTGTTGGTTTCATCAGTATGAAGCTCAAAGGAGATAAACTCTAATTTTGAGAGCACAGATATTGTGAGGTCAAATGTTGGAATGGCTATCATTTATATCACAGCACCTGACAAGCAAAGGATAAGGGTATCTGCCTCTCAATGACAGTCCAGTCTTTCTTTTATATTTCTTTAATTTTCCTCCATCTTCCACACACATCTGTCTTTTATACCTCACCTCTATTTTTCTACTTATTTTTATTTCAAAGTGATTTTATCTTACTTTGATAGTATTCCCCACAAAATAGAACCTTTCTATATGCTCATGCACACAAAATAGATTATTGAAAGAGTAGCCCCATGGCAGTTCAACCTATTCTACCAATCTATTCCTTAAAGGAAAATGATAACAAATAATAGTTGTCTTTTGCTCACTACTGCCACAAAATAGCACTTTTTGGTGAGGGTGAATTATATATTCAATACACACTTAATTTGACAAGATCAGAACTAAATTGCTTTTCTGAATACTTCTGATTGCAGCATATTGTGCTAAACTGTTATGTCTAACTGCGTAATCAAATACACTATGACCATCCTTTCTCTAAAGCATGCCAATGCCCTACAAAAAGAAGGGGATAAAAATATGCAGGGACAAATGCAAGCACTTTACTTAGGAAACACATGTGATGTTATACAAGCCTTTTCTTTAAAATCTGATCAAATAAAGCTCTAAACACAGAGCTGGGCAGACAAAGCAGTGCATTTACATTAGCACACCATTGCAGAACACAACAAAAACAGCTAACGAAGTCATCAAAAAAACCTGGCAACGTATGCAACGTGTGTGCAGCCAGATATGTAAAGTGCAATTTCTGACAACAGATCTAATGGAGTAATATTACAGGCATCCATGGCATATTCTAGTGTGTCAATTCTCTAGAATTAAACCGGGACCTTTTTCAAATGAGAATAGTAGGTACTTCTGTATTCACTAAGCGAGTCTAAGACTACAGTATTTTGATTTAAGCACATGTTCTGAGTCCTTTTATCTCATCAGTTGCTCCCATGAATTAATTTAGTTCAGGCAAATGGTACAGAATAAATGAAAGCCCTCCAAGTTAAGTTTGGTATATGGTAGTATCCTCATGAATTGTCAAATATGTTAAGAAAAGAAACCATCTGAGGTTTCCAAAGACACTAAAATGAAGAGTGTATAATTATACTGGCTGTTTATGATTTACTCTATACTAAATTTATGTCCTTGTATTTTTAAATGATATATGAAAATCATGACCTTTGTAGGGCAAATCACTTGGAGGATGAAAAGTCTTTATAAAAGTCATGTGGAATACATCATGATTTTTTCCCAAAGTTTCCCATATTTAAGAAAAAGAAATTTCCCATTATTTCTTAGAACCACATAAAATTATTTTCTGATCATATGGACAAGAAATCATGAAAACTTTGAGTGTACCACTGTGTTGTGAAAAGAAAGAGGTTTCAGCAGTAAAGAAAACTTATTTCTTTTACATCCTGTAGAATAATTTTCTCTACGACTAACTGACTGAAAGTTGCCCAGTCTTGTCTGACTCTTTGTGACTGGCCACAATACTGGAGTGGTGAGGCTTTCCCTTCTCCAGGGGATCTTCCCAAACCAGGGATCAAACCCACATCTCCCACATTACAGGCAGGTTCATTACCAGCTGGGCCACCAGCGCAGCCCAAGAAAACTGGAGCGGCTAGACTAATCCTTCTCCAGTAGATCTTCCCAACCCAGGAATTGAACTAAACTCTACTGCATTGCAGGTGGATTCTTTACCAACTGAGCTATCAGGGAAGTAAATTTTCTCTATGACTGTGTAAAAATCACTCCACATTGCTAGCTCTCAGTTGTATTCACTTTAATACCAGCTAGTTTTTAGGTTCTTCTATCTCTATGATAATTTAATTTAATATTTAAATCTATGGTTGTAGACATTTTAATAAGCATCACATATGGGGGTGATCAGATTATAGCAAACACCCTTAGGCATTGGGAGATTGTGTTCACCTGTGGCTGATTCATGTCAATGTATGGCAAAACAAATACAGTATTGTAATTTAAAAAATAAATAAATAAATAAAAATTTAAAAAAAAAAAAAAATTTTATGAAAATCTTTAAAACTATTTAATGTTTGATAGTTTCCCAAAAATGTAATTTATTAAATAAACTACCTTTAACAATCTAAACCGTCAAAAACAAAGCAGAAGTTGACCTTCAATTTACATATAAGTACATGTAATTTTTCATGCAGGAATGATCATAAACACAAGATTTGACCAAATACAGACTTAATAAAAATGTAGGTTCAGGAAATAAAAGAAACTGTCCAGGACTTAAGTAAATTACAATAGTAACAAACAAGCAGACAAGCAAAATCTTCTTAATTTTTAAGCTATTAAGGTTAATATCTTGGCAGACAAAGATGGAAAAGCCCTATATAGTCAGCAGAAACAAGTCTAGGATCTGACTGTGGCTCAGATCATAAACTCCTTATCACCAAATATAGACTTAAATTGAAGAAAGTAGGGAAGACCACTGACCATTCAGGTATGACCTAAATCAAATCCCTTACAATTATACAGTGGAGTGAGAAATAGATTCAAGGGATTAGATCTGATAGACAGAGTACTTGAAGAACTTTGGATAGAGGTTAGTGAAATTGTACAATGGGCAGGGCTCAAGATCATCCCCAAGAAAAGAAATGCAAAAAGCAAAATGGTTGTCTGAGGAGGCCTTACATATAGGTGTGAAGAGAAGAGAGGCAGAAGGCAAAGGACAAAAGGAAAGATATACCCATTTGAATGCAGAGTTCCAAAGAATACCAAGGGGGAGATAAGAAAGCCTTCCTCAGTGATCAACGCAAAGAAATAAAGGGGAAAAGTAGAATGGGAAAGACTAGAGATTGCTTCAAAAAATTAAGATACCATCTTTGCATTTAATGCAAAGATGGACACAATAAAGGACAGAAATGGTATGGACCTAACAGAAACAGAAGATATTAAGAAGAGATGGCAAGAATACACAGAACTGTACAAAAAGATCTTCATAACCCAGATAATCATGATGGTGTGTTCACTAATTTAGAGCCAGGCATCCTGGAAGGTGAACTCAAGTGGGCCTTAGGAAGCATCACTACGAACAAAGATAGTGGAGATGATGGAATTCCAGTTAAGCTATTTCAAATCCTAAAAGAGGATGCTGTGAAAGTGCTGCACTCAATATGCAAACAAATTTGGAAAACTCAGCAGTGACCACAGGACTGGAAAAGGTCAGTTTTCATTCCAATCCCCAAGAAAGGCAATGCCAAAGAATGCTCAAACTACCGCACAACTGCACTCATCTCACATGCTAGCAAAGTAATGCTCAAAATTCTCCAAGCCAGGATTCAGCAGTACATTAACCATGAATTTCAAGATGTTCAAGCTAGATTTAGAAAAGGCAGAGGAACCAGAGATCAAATTGCCAACATCCGTTGGGTAATCAGAAAAGTGACAGAGTTCCAAAACAACATTGACTTCTGTTTTATTGACTATGCCAAAGCCTTTCATTGTGGGGATTGCAAAAACTGGAAAATTCTTAAACAGATGGGAATACCAGAACACCTGACCTGTCCCTTGAGAAATCTGTATGCAAGTAGGGAAGCAGCAGTTAAAACTGGATATGGAACAACAAATTGGTTCCAAATCAGGAAAGGAGTACATCAAGGCTGTATATTATCACCCTACTTATTTAACTTATATGCAGAGTACATCATGAGAATCGCTGGGCTGGATGAAGCACAAACTGGAATCAAGATTGCTGAGAGAAATATCAATAACCTCAGATAGGCAGATGACACCACACTTATGGCAGAAAGCAAAGAGAACTACAGAGCCTCTTGATAAAAGTGAAAGAGGAGAGTGGGCTTAAAGCTCAACACTCAGAAAACTAAGATCATAGCATCTGATCCTATTATTTCATGGCAAATAGATAGGGAAACAATAGAAACAGTGACAGATTTTATTTTTTGGGGGAGAGCTCCAAAATCACTGCAGATGGTGACTGTAGCCATGAAATTAAAAGACATTTGCTCCTTGAAAGAAAAGTTATGACCAATCTAGATAGCATATTAAACAGCAGAGGCACTGCTTTTCCAACAAAGGTCCATCTAGTCAAAGTTATGATTTTCCAGTAGTCATGTATGGATGTGAGAGTTGGACTGTAAAGAAAGCTGAGCACTGAAAAATTGATGCTTTTGAATTGTGGTATTGGAGAAGACGCTTGAGAGTCCCTTGGACTGCAAGGAGATCCAACCAGTCCATCCTAAAGGAAATCAGTCCTGAATATTCATTGGAAGGACTGATGCTGAAGCTGAAACTGCAATACTTTGGCCACCTGATGCAAAGAACTGACTCTTTGAAAACACCCTGAATCTGGAGAAGACTGATGGTGAGAGGACAAGGGGACAACAGAGGATGAGATGGTTAGATGGCGTCAGTGACTCAATTGACATGAATTTGTATAAACTCTGAGGGTTGGTGATGGACAGGGAGGCCTGGCATGCTGCAGTCCATGGTGTCGCAAGAGTGGGACATGATTGAACAACTGAACTGAACTGATTAAATTAATGAATATCTTTCAAGATTAAGGGCTATAGAAATGTACATTTTATTGGCACAAAAGAAAAATAAAATAACTGAATAATTTAAAAATATTTAGGTATAAATCTAATCAAACATGTACAAATCCATAGGAGGAAAGATCTGATTTAAAAAAAGCCAAGAAAATCTAAATAATTTGAAAGATAGTCCATCTAATGGATAAGAAGACTCAGCATTATTATGTTGTCAATTCTTTCCATGTTGAATTATAGAATCAAAAAAATTCCAAATCAGAATTTCAGAAGGTTATCTTGTGGATATTGACAAACTTATTCTAAGATTTATATAGAAATGCAAATGATTCAACAATGTTAAACAAAAAGAACAATATCTGAGGACATAGTTCTCAGTCTCAAAACTTACTGTGTGGTATTGGGAAAAGAATAATCAAGACCCTTTGAAACTGGCAAAAGAGAAGACAAATAAATCAGTGAGATGAGAGGCCAGAAATACACCAACAAACATATAGTCAACTGATTCTTGTCAAAGGAGAAAAAGCAATTCAATGAGGAAACGACAGTCTTTTCAACAAACTGTCCTAGAGCAACTGTACATTCACATAACAACAACAAATCTAGACACAGACCTTACATCTTTCCCAAAATCTAACTTAAAATGGGTTAGTAAAAACTATAAAACTTTCAGAAGATAAGCTATGAAATGTAGGTATCTTTGAGTTAGGTGATGATTTTTTGAATACATAATGGTGACTCATGAAAGAAAAAAGTTAAGTTGAACTTTATTAAAGTAGAAACTTTTGGACTTTCCTGGTGGTGTAGTGGTTAAGAGTCTGTCTGTCTGCCAGTGTAGGGGTCATAGGTTTAATCCCTTGTCTGGGAAGATTCCACATGCCATGGGGCAAATAAGCCTGTGAGCTCCAATCACTAAGCCTGCAATCTGGAGCCTACAAGTCACAATTACAGAGCTCATGTACAACATTTACTAAAGCCTGTGTTCTCTAGAGAGCCTGTACTTGACAAGAGAAGTCATCACAACGAGAAGCCCGCACACGGCAACCAGAAGAGTAGACCCGCTTCCTGTAACTTGAGAAGGCCCACCTGCAGCAGCAAAGACCCAGAGCAGCCAAAAATAAATGAATAAAATAAGAATTTTTTAAAAATAAATAAACAAAACTTTTATTCTGCAAGTTAAACCACCAAGAAAATGAAAGACAAATCAGTCTGGAGAAAAAAAAATTGCAAAACACATTTCTGATCAAATCTAAAACAATAAGAACATCAAATGCTAGCCAGGTTGTATAGCAACAGGAAATATCACCCAGTACTGGTGGGGATGCATAATGGTATGGCCACTTCAGAAGACAGTTTAGCAATTTCTTATAGAATTAAACATAGTCTTACAATACAAGCTGGCAACTGTAATCCTAGGTAAATAAAATATCACTCAGAGATAGAACAGAGAAGGCAATGGCAACCCACTCCTGTACTCTGCCTGAAAAACCTATGGACAGAGGAGCCTGGTGGGCTGCAATCCATGGGGTCGCTAAGAGTCAGACAGGACTGAGTGGCTTCACTTTCACTTTTCATTTTCATGCATTGGAGAAGGAAATGGCAACCCACTCCAGTGTTCTTGCCTGGAGAATCCCAGGGACGGGGATGCCTGGTGGGCTGCTGTCTATGGGGTTGCACAGAATCAGACAGGACTGAAGCGACTTAGCAGCAGCAGAGGTAAAAAGAAAAATGCTTTGAAGATATAAAAAGACATAGAAATGAATGGTGTATTGCTAAGTGAAAGAAAGTCTTAAAATATTATGTAACAGTATGATTTCAACTATATGGCATTTTGAAAAAGACAATACTATAGAGACTTCCCTGGTGGCCCAGATGGTAAAGCGTCTGTCTACAATGTGAGAGACCTGGGTTCAATCCCTGGGTTGGGAAGATTCCCTGGAGAAGGAAATGGCAACCCACTCCAGTATTCTTGCCTTGAAAATCCCATGGACAGAGGAGCTTGGTGCAGGCTACTATCAATGGGGTCACGAAGAGTCGGGCACGACTGAGCGACTTCACTTTCACTTTCATAGAGACAGTAGAAAGACAAGCGGTTGCTAGGGGTTGAGGAAAGGAGAAAGGGATGAAGCACAGATGATTCATAGGGCAGTAAAACTACTCCATAACCCTATAATGGTGGAGACATGGCAGTATGAATTTGTCAAAAGTCAAAGAAATAAAGAGTGAACCTTCATCTAAACTAGGCATGAGTACTAAATTGCTTCAGTCATGTCCGACACTCTGCGAACCCATGGACTACAGCCCACCAGGCTCCTCTGTCTACGGGATTCTCCAGGCAAGAATACTGGAGTGAGTAGCCATTCCCTCCTCCAGAGGATCTAGCCAACCCAGGGATTGAACGAGCGTCTCTTACACCTCCTGCATTGGCAGGTAGGTTCTTTACCACTAACCACCTGGGAAACCATCACATAAACTTTGGGCTTTAGTTAATAATAATGTCAATGTATCAGTAGTGCTTCATCAATTGTAATAAATGTATCACACTAAAGCAAAATGTTAAATAGCAGGGGAACTTCAATTGGGAAAGAGAGCGAGATTTATGGGAACTTTCTGCTCAGTTGTTCTCTAAAACCTGAAACTTCTCTAAAAATAAAGCCCATTTTAAAAGATGTACATTGTATTAAGAATTTTTGGAGAAAAAAATAGCTCAAAGCATGACATACAAAATAAGTTCTATGGGTCTAGTTAAAAAAATGAAAATAGGAAAATCAGAAAAACTCTAGAAACATTTACCAGATTATTAGCAAGAAGATGTATAACTCGGGCTTTTCCATTTGGAATCTTTTCTGTATTAATATAAAGATGACTGCAACAGGAAGGAGGGGATTTATGCTGAGAGAACAAAGCCCTGTGAGTTCATCACCTTCGTGTATATCTTCTAACAGTCGAAGAAACTAAATATGCCATGGATTATTCAGATCAACACTTTGAAAATCAATGTACTCCCAAAGCTTATGTCCCTCTTCTGAGTTTCCCAGGGTCTGTACCAAAAGTAACATTTGATCTCTTGAATAAACAGATAGTCTTTGTTTGTGACTTCAGATCAAAGCTAGTACACAGATGGGGAATCTCATGGGAAAGGAAGTGGAAAGGATTGTGGCTTATACTAAGCTAGCTCTATATTTTCAAACTTTCTGAGTGTCTAAAAATTCCAGTAAATCACCTGATTATTGACATCACTGTGAAAAATACTTTAGATATTTCTCACTGCATTTGGTCTTGGGAAAAAAGGCAATTTTTATACTTTATGTTTTCATAAAAATCTCTCTTGCTATTCCCAGAAAGCATAATCCTTGTTTTCACATCATCTTGCCTATAGGGAGTTTATGTTGGTTATATTACGGTGATTAAAAGCAATTGGTAATGTCTCCAAGAGTGTGTCATTGATTTACTAATGATGATTCCGAGTCTGTCTTTGTCCAAAGTTGGTAAAGACAGCCTATTCTGTATATGGGAACATACACATGCATGTCAGTGGGTGTATATTGCTAAAGTTGATTACAGTCTAGCTAGTCTAACACTTGTTTGCCATCACCAAACATAACACAAAATAAGAGGCATTTCCTAAAACATACACAATACACTCAGGTAAGTACAAGAAAAAATACACATAAATAAGACTCTGTGTGCTTCCTTGAGAAGAGTGTTGCTATGGGAAAACATGGTTTGTGCTCTTGAAAGAACACTGACAAAATAAACTTTTGGAATACAAATCCTTCCGAGGATGGGGACTGCCTGAAGGTAAGATTCTTATAGCATGGTGAGAGTAGAAGATTATTCTTAAACCCCAGAGCTAGTCATTGGTTCTATTTGGTGTCTAGGTCACCTGCCCCGTAGTTCACTGCTCTTTCTAGTAAATTTTGCTGCTTTTGTTCCTGGCTTCTCACCTACCAAATCATATTTGACAAGTACCACTTAAGGTTACCACTGCAGATCACTAGAGTTCCTTTCCCCCGCAGCTCAAACCAAAGGGAAAAGAGGATAAAGAAACTAGAGAAAAATAAATCCTTGGGTTCAAAGGAAAGTGCAGAAGGCCATGCCTTTCCCAGGGCTATCATGAATGTGCACAGCTCTAAAAAAAAAATAAGCAGCCTGCACTGTTACTAGTTTCTACTGGTTTGCTACTAAAACTGTATGCATTGACTTTGTCTTCTTATAGTCTTTAAAAAATTTTGGATTACCAATGTCTTTAAGCACTTTAGTGGCAGCTGGAGAAACAATTTGGAGTATGTGTTCTTTTCTTCTACATAGGAAAGTAAAGAATCTCGAGCCAGTAAAGAAAGACCTGCTGTGCCTGAACTTGTTGTCTCTAACAAGTATTTTACTTTCTTTTCCCATTCAATTTAATGTTATTTTCACACCTGCCTTGATTTCCTCTGCAGCCTTTTATCCAAGTAAAAGGTTTGTCAACACTGTCTCCTTTTTACATCATCCTTAATTCATACAAAGACAAGTAATTCTTTTAAAATCAAGAAGTTCATACTTTTAGACTTCCAATCTTCTATTTTTGTTTAAATTCTTATACAAGCCAATCCACATCACTCTGTATGATAAAGTCATGGTTATTAAATTGTTACTGAATGTAAATCAGGAATAATAGTGCTCATTACTTATCTGATAATGCATGTAAATGACTTTGAACAGACAGCATCTAGTATATAACAAGTACAAAGTAAGTACAACTATTACTGTTTTTGTTATTGTTGTTCCTATCATTAAGCAGCACATTAACTATTTGCTCCTCCAAATTCATTTGCTGCCCTTCTCTGCCCTGTTTTATGCCCTGGGAGCTCTCTGTGAAATGTCTCATCAAAGCATCTTGGTCTCTGGCTTCCTGTTCCTGCTACCCATGGAAATCACCACACAACACCAGAGGGCAGGAGGAGAGGTCTGAGATATTTATCACCTGCATATCTCAGTTGCCTCCAGGAAGCAGATGATAACAGATATCTTGAGTCACAGCTCCTACAGATGGCTCATCATCTATGGCTACAACTCTCCCTCAGCTAACATAACACATTTCTAGGTCCAAGGTCAATATTGCTTACATTGCTGCTGTTCTCTTTATTTTCTCTTGTATTATAAGGTCCATTTGTGCTGTTTCAGCATCTCTATAAATAATCTTTCATTAAGCTTTCTTCAATCAAGTCTTTTCAGTATAGTCTGCTCCCAGCTAAGTCAAATCCAACAATAATACAAATTACTCCCTCCACCATCACACCATTACCACCACTAGTATAAACTACTAGTGATGCTATAAAAGCTACTAATATGGTTACCATTGCAATTGCTAGGATTACTACTATTACTATTATTTCTGCTTCTCTTACCAGTACTGGAAGTAGAATAGTGCTAAAAGTAATACTAATGTCACTGTGCTAAGATGAGGAAAAACTGAAAGGAGAAACAATACTTATTTCCTTCTATGAATGAAATCATTTTAGTGCCATTCCTTTGAAATTTTAGGCATCCTTCTCTTTTATTTTCCTAAAGACCAAAGACCATGGTAAGTAGTTTTATCATCTATCTCCTTATAAGTTAACATCTAAACTTGTAAGCTATCATCTAAATTTCTATCCCAATAGTTAAAGGTCATTCCAAGGAATAATTTTTACTATTTGTCTAAACAAGAACAAAAGAAAAGAGCTGGCACATTAGATTCACACTCTTATTTACCTGGCAAACCAGCTAGATATGTTAGGTGATTCATCTGTAGATAAGAAATCATCGTAGGAAAGAAAATAGCAGAGACATGAACTATGCTCAATAGCAGCAGAGTGTGACAAGTGTGATTGACATCACACTCATCACATATTCTTTTGATGAATTTAGTGTGATTTCAGGCTTCCCTGGGAACTCAGCTGGTAAAGAATCTGCCTGCAGTGCAGGAGACTCCAGTTCGATTCCTGGGTCGGTAAGTTCCCCTGGAGAAGGGATAGGCTACCCACTCCTTTATTCTTGGGTTTCCCTGGTGGCTCAGATGGTAAAGAATCTGCCTGCAATGTGGGGAGACCTGGGTTCAGTCCCTGGGTGGGGAAAATCCCCTGGAGAAGGGCATAGTAAACCCCTGCAGTGTTCTTGCCTAGAGAATCCCCATGGAGCAAGGAGCTTGGAGGGCTGCAGTCCATGACCTTGCAGAGTCGGACACGAGGAAGCAACTAAACACAGCACAGCACAGTGTGATTTCATCAGGACCTGCCTTATTATTGTAAAAATAAGAACAACTGAACAATGGGATCAAACACCTCCAAAATAGATACCACGAGAAGAGTCAGCACCTATGTAAATGGTCACTGTCTCAGATCCTGCCTATTTTTGCCAAGAATCACGTAGATGACTAAGTGCTAGTAAGTATCATTAGCTGCAATAATGCTATAGAAGTTTGATCTCTTGAGAAACTGGCTGACGTTTTATTACACAGTGAACATTCACTTTATTTTTAAAAATTTTATACTTCAATAGTATGAACACTTTGTATTATTTTCATAGATTCTTTTTTCATTGAAGTAGAATTGTTTACAATGTTCTGTTAGTTTCTGGTGTAAAGCAAAATGATTCAGTTTATATATATGTCTATAAAATATAGTTATGCATATATTATTTTTCAGAGTCTTCCATTTTTTTATGACAAGAGATTGAATATACTTCCCCATATTATACTGTAGGACCTTGTTGTTTATTTTATATAGCGTAGTGTACACCTGCTAATCTCAAATTCTCAATTTATCCCTTTCCACCACCCCCCGCCCCGGCAATTTCCCCTTTGGTAACCTTTTTTTTTTTTCTGTGTCTGTGCATTTGTTTCTGTTTTGTACGTAAGTTAATTAGCATCATTTTTTTTTTTAGATTTCTCATATAAGTGATATCATATATTTGTCTTTCTCTAACTTACTTCACTTAGTATGATAATCTTTAGGTCCATCCATGTTGCTACAAATGGGATTGTCTCATTCTTTTTATAGCCAATCAATTAAGATTCTGTTGATTGCTTAAGGTTGCTTCCATGTCTTGGCTATAGTATATAGTGATGCTATGAATCTAGGGTGCATGTATGCTTTTGAATTCTAGTTTTGTCTAGATATAAGCCCTGGAGTGGGATTGCTGGATCATATGGCAGTTCTCCTTTTAGAATTTTTAAGGAACACCCATACTGTTTTCCATAGTGACTGCACCAATCTACATTCCCCCAACAGTGCAGAAGGGTTCCCTTTCTCCATGCCCTCTTTAGCATCTGTTTGTAGAGGTGTGAGGTGATACCTCATTGCAATTTCAATTTGTATTTCTCTGAGAATTAGAGATGTTGAGCATCTTTTCATGTGCCTATTGGCCATCTGTATGTCTTCCTTGGAGAAATGTTTGTTTAGATATTCTATCCATTTTTTTTGTTTGGATTGTTGTTTTTGTTTGTTTGTTTGTTTGTTTGTTTGTTTTTAATTGAGCTATATGAACTTTTGAAGCCATGAAATTAAAAGACACTTACTCCTTGGAAGGAGAGTTATGACCAACCTAGATAGCATATTAAAACGCAGAGATATTACTTTGCCAACAAAAGTCCATCTAGTCAAGGCTATAGTTTTTCCAGTGGTCACATATGGATGTGAGAGTTGGACTGTGAAGAAGGTAGAGTGCTGAAGAATTGATGCTTTTGAACTGTAGTGTTGGAGAAGACTCTTGAGAGTCCCTTGGACTGCAAGGAGATCCAACCAGTCCATTCTAAAGGAGATCAGTCCTAGGTGTTCTTTGGAAGGACTGATGCTAAAGCTGAAATGCCAATAGTTTGGCCACCTGATGCGAAGAGTTGACTCACTGGAAAAGACTCTGATGCTGGGAGGGATTGGAGGCAGGAGGAGAAGGGGACGCAGAGGATCAGATGGCTGGATGGCATCACTGACTCAATAGACATGAGTTTGAGTGAACTCCTGGAGTTGGTGATGGACCTGGAGGCTGGACATGCTGTGACTCATGGCGTCACAAAGAGTTGGACATGACTGAGCGACTGAACTGAACTGAAATGAGCTTTTTGTATCTTTTGGAAATTTAGCCCTTGCCAGTTGTATCATGTGCATCTTTATATTTTAGTTGTTTCAAAAAGATTCCATTTGATAAATGTCCAATTTATAAATAAATACAATTTTTATTTATATATATTGAGCTAGTGATATAATTTCTTATTAACTCCATTGTCATTTATGCTAACTCTTTTTTTTTTTTTAATTGAGTGTCAGTTCTCTATAGTTTCAGGAGTTATTCCTCAACACTAAACTGTCTCATGTTCAAACTCATGATCTCCAATATCCTAATGAGAATCAGCATTAAATTCACAAATTCACAAGCTCAATATTAACAATCCTTTCAGTACCATAGACTTGGTTTTTGTCCTCTAAAACCAAGACAGTGGTAGTTGCAGAAAACAAAACAAAAAAAATCACAGGAAGCAGTGTTTCAATTGTTATGCCTGCCTCATTCCATTTGCCAAGTTTAAGTAGTTTATTTTGCTATATGTGCTTCTTTTCACATGGTTTTAATTGTATTACCACATAAATGACAGTATCAAGATGATTCTCGCTTTTGAAATTTGTCAATTTGAAGCAACTGTCAAAAGCTCCTTTCTCAGAAATTATAGTTTCATCTTAAAACTTATCCTGCACAATTTCTGACAAAGTGTGTATTTCCTTGCTTTTCATTTATTGGTTTGGATATTCTACTTTCTCATTAATTAATTTATCTGCCCCCCCATTTTCTCACATAAATTCCCTCAAGATGCCACTATAAGTCCTCTTACCTCAAATAAAGAAGTGATTCTGTAGTCAAGCAAACAAATATTTATTTAGAATTCCCCCTTTTTAAATTTGAGTCTACATCCTTTTTTCTTACTATCTTTCTCTCTCTTAGCATCTTAGATCCTCCTTTCCTGAGCCTGTGTTAAAATGATAGTAGAAATTAGTCATAATCCCTGCGCTCAAGCAATTTATGGCTTAATGAGGGATAACCATTTATCACCTAATCTCACAAATACATGAAAAGCCATAAATATAGGAAGTATAATGATAGAATATGTATTTTATAAGAGCATGTAACAAGGTAAGCTGACCTGGTCTTAGTGTTCAAATTATACAATTGCTGACACCAGAGAAAGCTCTATGAATAAAGGAAGATTTGATTCTCTTTTGTTGAGATTATTGGACATTCATTAAAAGATTTTCAGTGACATAGAAATGTGATCAGATATGCCATTTTAAACTATGACTTGGGTTTCCATTCAGAGGAAGTCATCCAAGATAGGGCAGCACGGAAGCAGGAGAACATTAAAGTGGCCATTTTCAGATGCTGGATGTCCCACATATCTATCTCATATCAAACTACATCAAAACTTAGAGGAGTAAAACTACAATCATTCCATTAAGCTCACAAACTGTGGGTCAGGAACAAGGTACAGGGAAGATAGCTGAGGGTGACTTCCTGAGTTGAAGTGCTAAAATCATCTGAAGGCTTCTTCATCAACATCTGGTATGGGGTTACTTTAGGGCTGGGCACAGCTGAGATGTTGAACTGAACAACTATATATGAACTTTCTATGTGGGTTTGCCTCCCCCTTATAGGATGGCAGATTTATGTTAGTTGGACTTCTTACATGGTAACTTAGGGCTCCAAGTATGCCTGTTCCAAGAAAACAAGAATGAAGCTGTAGGGTTCTTTATGGCATGCTCTTGGAAGTAAAGTGGCTTCACTTCTGTCCTACTCCATACATGAAATTCAAGGTGGAAGAACAAAAATTCAAACCTCTTAATGGAATGAGCATAAAATAATTTGAAGCCTTGTCTTAAAACTTCCACAATTGTCAAATGTAATATTAATTGAATTAAAGAAGTTAACATGTTGAGAACAGGGTATATTTGGTGATACTGGAAGAACTTTATTATGTAATGATGTCCTCTGTTTCCTCTTGGTGTAGGATTTTTGTTTATTTAGCTTTTCTTTTTGAAACAGTCTTCCTACAAATTTAGAATTGCATTACTCTTTAAAAAGAATCAATGCTTTTATTTGTTTTTCTTTGATTATAAATTTGTTTTCTATTCCAGCGATTATCTTTATTATTTCCTGCTTATAATTTGCAGTTTCTTTCCTAAATCATTAAAACAGATGCTTAGAACTGTGATTTTGACCTTTCTACATATATAAAATATATTTTCAGCTCTACATTCCTCCTTCACTCTTGTTTCAATGATATCCTTCATTTTGATTTGTAGTATTATCAACTTCTATTGTGACTTTTTCTTTGACCATTAATGTTACAAATTTATTGTTTAGTTTCTAAATATATATGAATTCTGTGCATCTTTTTTCTTCATTAGTCTCTAACTTAATTATACTGTAGTCAGAGAGTATACTTTATACTCTGTATTTTATCAGTACTTTGAAATTCATTGACACTTGCTTGACAGCCCATCATATGGATACATTTTGTCAGTATATCATGGGCATTTAAAAAGAATGTGTACTCTGCGATTGTTGAGTTTAATCCTTATTTATGTGACAATTAAATACTGTTTTTATTACATTTTTCAAATTATTTATATATTTACAAATTTTACACTATTCTATCAGAAAAACTAATTAAAATATCCTACTGAGATTTATTTCTCATTTTGCTTTGGAGATTTCTGCTACATATGTTTAAAATGATATTATCATAATTAACTTCATGTATATTTCTGGCAAATTAGCTTTTATATTATCTTAGAATACCTTTCTTTAAAGTAATGATTCAAAAAAACTAATGATTATTGCCTTAATTTACTTTTGCCTGGTATTTTAGTATAACTAAAATTATTTTTGCTAGTGTTTTCATGGCATCTTTCTTTTTCTCATTCATTGTCAACTTTTACATATTTTATATCTTGTATGAATAATTATAAATACCATAGATTCAATTTTTAAATTCCATTTTAAAAATTTGCATTTTATTCTTTATTCTACTATTTACTGATAATTGGAATTAGGCTAAACCTACCATTTGCTTTGTTTTATTTTACTCCTATTGTTTTTTTTTTTCTTTTCTGTCTCATTTAAAGAAATTTTATTTAGGATTCATTAAGTGTTTAAATTTTATTTTCCATTAGATTTTTAGCTGTTTGTTCTGTTAGTATATATTTATCTCTTCTTAGATAATGATCTTAAGAAACTATAATTCTAATTACTTTTTCTTCCATGTACTTAATATATCATAACATGTTATTGGTATGCATTTAACAGAAGCAGAAGATATTAAGAAGAGGTGGCAAGAATACACAGAAGAACTGTACAAAAAAGATCTTCACGACCCGGATAATCATGATGGTGTGATCACTCATCTAGAGCCAGACATCTTGGAATGTGAAGTCAAATGTGCCTTAGAAAGCATCACCAAGAACAAAACTTGTGGAGGTGATGGAATTTCAGATGAGCTATTTCAAATCCTAAAAGATGATGCTGTGAAAGTGCTGCACTCAATATGCCAGCAAATTTGGAAAACTCAGCAGTGGCCTCAGGACTGGAAAATGCCAGTTTTCATTCCAATGCCAAAGAAAGGCAATGCCAAAGAATGCTCAAACTACCGCACAACTGCACTCATCTCACATGCTAGCAAAGTACTGCTCAAAATTCTCCAAGCCAGGCTTAAGCAATATGTGAACCGTGAACTTCCAGATGTTCAAGCTGGTTTTACAAAAGTCAGAGGAACCAGAGATCAAACTGCCAGCATCTGCTGGATCATGGAAAAGCAAGAGGGTTCCAGAAAAACATCTATTTCTGCTTTATTGACTATGCTAAAACCTTTCACTGTGTGGATCACAATAAACTGTGGAGAATTCTGAGAGAGATGGGAATACCAGACCACCTCACCTGCCTCCTGAGAAATCTGTATGCAGGTCAAGAAGCAACAGTTAGAACTGGACATGGAACAGACTGGTTCCAAATAGGAAAAGGAGTATGCCAAGGCTGTATAACACCCTGCTTATTTAACTTATGTGCAGAGAACATCATGAGAAGCGCTGGTGTGGATGAAGCACAAGCTGGAATCAAGATTGCAGGGAGAAATATCAAGAACCTCAATATGCAGATGACACCACC
Organism: Nanger dama; assembly: GCA_917880005.1. Taxonomy (NCBI): domain Eukaryota; kingdom Metazoa; phylum Chordata; class Mammalia; order Artiodactyla; family Bovidae; genus Nanger; species Nanger dama. The sequence continues at coordinate 3,751,508 of CAKJTW010000027.1, read as the reverse complement.
CTTATGGCAGAAAGTGAAGAGGAACTAAAAAGCCTCTTGATGAAAGTAAGAGGAGAGTGAAAAAGTTGGCTTAAAGCTCAACATTCAGAAAACGAAGATCATGGCATCCGGTCCTATCACTTCATGGGAAATAGATGGAGAAACAGTGGAAATAGTGTCAGACTTTATTTTGGGGGCTCCAAAATCACTGCAGATGGTGACTGCAGCCATAAAATTAAAAGATGCTTACTCCTTGGAAGAAAAGTTATGACCAACCTAGATAGCATATTCAAAAGCAGAGACATTACTTTGCCGACTAAGGTCCATTGGCTATGGTTTTTCCAGTAGTCATACATGGATATGAGAGTTGGACTGTGAAGAAGGCTGAGTGCCGAAGAATTGATGTTTTTGAACTGTGGTATTGGAGAAGAATTTTGAGAGTCCCTTGGTCTGCAAGGAGATCCAACCAGTCTATTCTGAAGGAGATCATCCCTGGGATATCTTTGGAAGGAATGATGCTAAAGCTGAAACTCCAGTACTTTGGCCACCTCATGAGAAGAGTTGACTCATTGGAAAAGACTCTGATGCGGGAGAGACTGGGGGCAGGAGAAAAAGGGGATGACAGAGGATGAGATGGCTGAATGGCATCACTGACTTCGATAGGTAAGTCTGAGTGAACTCCGGGAGATGGTGATGAACAGGGAGGCCTGGCGTGCTGCGATTCATGGGGTTGCAGAGAGTCGGACACGACTGAGCGACTGAACTGAACTGAACTGAAAGAACATGTTATTGTCTCATTTTATGCATATGGTAATATATTTAGATCTACATACCTGCTTATCATTTTTTCTTCTTTCACCGCTTACATCAAATATTATGTTATTTAGCAACTACTCCCAAAATAAATATATCCTATAGGTGTAGAATTCTAATTTGGTACCTTTTTCTTTGAAGTATTTTGCAATTTATTTCCTTCTGGCTTGTATATACTCCTCTTAATAAATTAGCTGCTTATTTTAGGTTTAATTTTTGAAAATAATATGTTTGTTTTCTTTGGCTTCTTCCATAATTTTCTTTGCCCTATGGTTTATAGAAGACTTGTTATAATACACCTAGATCTCTTGCACTTTTTCTGTGTCTTTTTTTTTTTCTTTTCTTTTCCTGGCTGAGGTTCTAAACAATTAAGAAAACTCCCAGCCATTATATTTTTATGTTACTTTTAATCTGTTTTCATTGTCCTTTCCTTATGCAGTCTCATTATAAACATGTCGAAACTTTCTACTTTGATTCAAAGTTCTCTTATACTTTTTAATGTTTCCCTCACATTGTCTTTCTGCATATCAGCATATGTATTTTCCACTTCTACTGAATTCCTTATCACTCAGATAGCTTTTAGTTTTGATAATCATTGCTTTCATTTCTGTATGTTCCATCAGATTTTTTATACTACTAAATTATTTCCTGAAACTCTAATCCACTAATTAGTTGCTAATTTAATTATATTTATTTTAATCACCTGCCATATCTGG